>JAPQWS010000050.1:7639285-8969642 GCA_028651295.1 Catharanthus roseus | reverse complement strand
TGCACTGTCAGTTCAAAAATTAGGCATTGTCACACATAAAAGTAGGCACTCCCACTTATAAAGCATGCACTATTTAATAAATAAGTTCAAAAAAACACAAAATAATTCCATAAAAACTAACAAAAAGCATCTAAGAAAATCAACAAACTAGAAAATATAAAGTTTTCAATGATAATAAATATATAAAAGTAGACACTCATATTCATAAAAGTAGGCACTATAATGTATAAAAGTCGGCACTACTAACTACAGATGTTCAACTACATAATAAACTTTAATAAAACCATTATCAGCTTTATTATAATTAAAAATAATGATGAACACAAAAAATGAAAAATAAAACAAACGAATAGATCATCTAAATACACAAACAAAAACAAAAAAGTTTGAATTTCCACTATTCATAATCATAGGCACTGCTAGTTGAAAAACTAGGTACTCTTAGTTGAAGAACTCGGTATTGTTAGTTGAAAACTCCGCACACATACATTCAAACACACGTACAAACACCCAACAAAAAAATAATTGAAAATCAACAATGTCTTACTCGTAATTTCTTCTTTCGCGTATGCCAGAAAAATAGAATCATCACCAATGCACGAAGAATGATTGATGACATCACAATTGAACTCTTCTACATCAACAAACGGCATGATATTTGTTTCTTCACAATTCTCCATTGATTTCATAATATTGCAAATGATAATTGATGATTAATTGAATGAAAATAGCAAGAAATCACAAGAAATCTGGTGAATTGATGAGGTTACGAAAAAGACAATCTTGAAAGGATAAGAAGTCGCACAAAGCAAGGAGAAAAAGATATGATTTTCTCTAAAGATTTGATTTAAATTGATTTGATTAGACACGTGAGTTTCGAAACTATAATGATTTTGTTTCTAAGTTACACCAAAATGACGTTATTTTGATAAGTGATTACACCATGCAAGTGTAACCGAGTGCATGATATAGTTTGTCATAGGCCTAGACCAACAAGTGATCTATCTTTGTTATGCCTATTCACTCTTAGGACAACAACAACATGTGAAAGAATAACAGGAGATAAGCCCAGATGGTCAGCAATGGAAAAACCTTGCAAAATAGCATTAGCTTCCACAACATGTGCAAGAGTAGCAGAAGATAGGCCATGATAGTCAGCAAAGAAAAAACCTTGCAAAATAGCATTAGCTTCCACAACGTATGCAGAGCTTACCTCAGGGCTTGATTTTGCCATAGATGCCATCATTTTTCGTTCATGGTTTCTAACAATAATTCCAATTGTCACTTTCCCTTGCCTCAAAGCCCAATCAACATTTATCTTGTAACTATCTGTGGAGGAGGGTTCTATTTTTCTACAACCTCGACTTCTTGGCTAGGAACATGAATAGAGGAATCTAAGGTAGTATATGTGTTTTCTACCTGCAACACCATGACTGCTAGATTGAAGGATTTTTTCTGAAAATGGGTTGCATTTTTCTCTTTCCAGCTACTCTAAATAATATTAGCCGCCAGCTCCACTTACTATTGAATTGATGTTGGAATTATGTACTCCCATAATGATTGAACCATGGGAAAATGATGGAATTTCTTTCCTCTTTAAAATCTTGCTTTCTACCATACCTTTTTACCATTTTTAACATAGGGCACTTGATGAACAAATGAGTATCTGTTTTGATTTCCTTACAACAAAGTGAACATAATGCTTCCGTGGGTTCTTGATGATTTTTCGGTGAAGATGGGCAGCTTGGTTGGCAGGGATCAAGAGAGCCATCTCCAGCATGTCATCCTAACTCTAGCAATAGTTTGTAATGACCATAGTCTTTTCTAATCATTATCAGCAGTACCTGATGAAGAAGGAAGAGATTGGGAGTTTGTTTCCATCTTCTATATCTCACTTGCCTCTCTATACTCAGAGGATACTGTGAATTCACCAGATGGAGTAGCTTGTCTCTCTTAGTTAATAAGCAGGGGGAAATCTTCATTACTTCTTTAACATCAGCCAGATCCATGATTTGATGAAGAAGAGGGAGAGGTTCTATCTCCTTGTATTTTTGAAGATCAGGTCTGCCACCTTGAGATTTGAAGCTAGGTGCCCTTGGTATGGTAGGGGTTTGAAACTTACAAATCTTGGAATCCAAGGATCATGCCAAACTCTAATACTGGATCCATCTCCCACTCTCTATCTCAGTCCAATCTTAAGAACCTTAAGTCCTTGAAGCATGCTTTTACAAAGGAAGGAGGCATATGATCTAACTCTGCCATCCAGTAAGTGTAGTGATGTCTAGGGGAAATATCTGGCCTTGAAGATTCTACTAATCAGAGTCTCTGGTTTAGTTATCATTCTCCAAGTCTGTTTGGGCAAGAGAGCAAGGTTAAAAGCCTTCAGATCTTTAAAACCCATACCTCCCTCCATTTTCCGGTTCACAAAGTTTATCCCACGCTTTCCACGCCATAAGTATGTCCTTATTTTTACCCCACCAGAAGTTTCTAATTTCCTTAACAATCGAAGATATAAGAGAATGAGTGAGCATAGAGATCGACATTCTATGTACTGGAATCGCCTGAGGTACTACGTTTATCAAGATTTCTTTGCCTACTTGGGAAAGGAAAATTTTCCTTTCAACCTCTCACTTCTTTGTAATTCTATCTTTCAGCTTCTTTGATTTTCCCACAGTGCAAGGAATACCAAGATACTTTCCCCTCAATTAGTATGCTGCCATCATGTTCATAATCTGAGAGATCTTGGTTCGTCGGTCCAAGAGAATAGGCTTAGTAAAGGATATGATTGATCTTTTAGGATTAATTTGCTACATGGATATCTATTCAAAATTGTCCAAGATCTCCTTGATGGTTCTTGTTGCGTCTTCCGTGGCTTCTATAAGCAAAAAGCTATCATCCTCAAAAATGAGGTAAATTAACTTTGGAGCACCCCTACGAATACAGATACCTTTCCAATTCCCAGAGTTGACACAATGTCAGATCCTACAAGAAAATCCTTCAGTACTTAATAGGAATTAAAAAAAGAGAGATGGGATCACCCTATCTTATACCTCTAGAAGGTCTAAAAGCCTCCGAAGGTTTGCCATTGATAATGATTTAAAAATATGGAGACTCTAGGCATTCCATTATATGATTCATAATTAGACTGGGAATTCATCATTCGGAGCATATTTTTAAGGAAACGCAACTCCACTCGATCATAAATTTTACTTATGTCTAGTTTTGTAGAAATGAGTTGCCACTTTCCTCTTCTTCTCTTATTCATCCAATGAAAAGCCTCTGTTCCTGACATAATACTATCATTAATTGCCCTTTCTACAACAAAAGGTCCTTGTTCTTGACTAATTGTCGATATAAGGTCTTTCTTGATTCTATTAGCCAAAATGTTTTAGATGATTTTGTATGAAATATTGCACAAGCTAATGGGTCTAATATTAGAAGAAGATTCAGGATTGTTCACCTTGGTGACGAATACAATCTGCGTTTGATTTATTTTTTTGCAAATTCAGTTCTCTTTCCCAGAATTGCTTGACCATTTGCACCACCTTTGCTTCCACAATATTCCAAATTTTTTTATGGAAAAGGGCTAGAATTCCATTCAGGCCTACAGCTTGGTTGGTTCCATAGAGAAAACTGTTTCTTTGATTTCTTCCTTTGTCACCTCCTCTTGGAGCCATAATTTATGATGTTAAGAAGTTTTGCTAACCTACATAAAATTCAGATAGCTATCCTCAGCCTCCTCGGTTGCAGCTACCTGCAAAGTAAACAAATTCGAAAAATAGTGAGTTAAAATTTGTTATATCTCCTTGTCTTCGGTCCTCTTGAATCCATGGGGATCCTACATATGGAAAATTATGTTCTTTTGCTTCCTTTGAGATGCATGGTGGGAAAAATATTTTGTATCAAATCACCCCACTTCATCCAATTTATTCTAGCCCTTGAGCACCAATATTGTTCTTGAATAGCCAACATATATTCTAAAGTAACCTTAGTATTTTTCATTTCATCTCCATTAGCACAGTTTATCCAAGGCTTTTCCATCTGATTTTTGGCTTGAGCAATCTATCTTAGGATATTCTGGAACTGCGACGGATTCAAGCTTTAAAGTCCCCCCTTAACCACTTTAATATTTTCAACGAATTGATCCACAGAATTGTCTCCATTATTATTCCAAAGGCTTTTACTGATATCCTTACACACCTCTTTATAAACCCAAAAACTTTTAAATCTAAAAAGGTGGTGAGTAATACCTTGAGGATTGTTTGGAATTAATTTCACAATCAGAGGGATGTAATCAAATGTTGCTGAAGAATCATGAGTAACACTTGTTTTAGGGGACTACATTTGACAAGCCACATTCCCATACACTCTGTTAAGTCTCTCCCACACCCTTACCTCTCCTTGTCTCCCATTACACTAAGTAAAAGATGCTCCTTTGCAACTAAAATCTTTAAGATTTATTCTATCTAATGCACCTCTAAAGTTTTCTATCTGATTCTATGATCTTAAATTTTGTCCTTGCTTTTCCCATGACTACACAATTTCATCAAAATCTCCGACGCACAACTAAGGGAATTCTCCCTTTCACCTACTCTTTCTAATAGTTGCCAAGAAAAATGTCTTAAATGATGAATATGATTGCCACAGAAACCAGTAAAATAAGATAAATATTGAGTTTTATTCCACTTAAAAGCAACATCAATATGCCCAACAGGCCAAGACAACATAGATGCATCAACATTGCTCATCCAAAATAGTACAATACCTCAACTTTTACCATAAGTATCAACATAAAACAATTTATGAAATCCTAATACATACTTTAGTCTAGATAACTGAAAGGACCTAGATTTTATTTCTGTCACAAAAAGCATAAAAGGCTTACTACTACTACATAATTCCACCAATTCTTTGACAGTCGAGGAAGAGCCCAGACTTCAATTATTCCATCATATTATCATCATGGCTCCTGGCGAGCCTCAAGCGTCGTCGCTAAGAGGGAGCCACTATCAGGAACATGCAGAGGAGGGTCAAATGACACACTTTAAGTAGATAATGCTTCCTTAGAGGCAAGCCTAGATTCTCTTGCAACTTCTGAAAGGACACTCTCATTTGGATTGTTGAGGGAGAGAGTTGTTAAAAAAAGCTTGAATATCTTTGAATTCTTCTCCACTTGTAGCAATGTGTGTGAAGATGTGAGAGGTCTACAAGAGAAGATGCTAGATTAGAGAAAAAACCATGAATGCATTTTGAACTCCTTAGGCCTTCCAAGAAAGCAAAAAGGCCTTCTGCGTTTTGTTAAAGGACATTAATAGCTTATGGGTCGTGGACATAGATTTCCTCATCTAACATAGCTAGTCCCTTATCCTTCTTACTTGCATCTAGCTCAAATAATGCTCACCAAACTGGTTCGGTGGACTGGCCAAAGAAATAGAGCCTATAATCCAAATATTAGCCTACCTACTTGACCCATTCCCGTTACTAGCTTCCTTAGCAAGGGAGAGCTTTTTCAATGGGTCATCATGCATGTTAATTTGGTTGTGGTTCTTAACTTACAAAATAGAAGTTGAACCATCAGAAGTGAAAATAAGTGGGCTTAACATTTTATCCCTTCAAAGAAGGGGATCTATAGAGGTCTTACCCAAGGAGGCGATGAGGGCCTCCTTAAAATGGGCTATATTCAATATTAGATCCTCAAAAGAGCTGACAGGTAGATAGAATCCTCTTTCTGAGGTTGCTCTTAAGATGGAGAAATAGGTCTAGCCGGTGAATGATGGCATTTTTATTTACCTTTAATTTTTCTTGCCCCTATCTATCATCGCCTGTCTGCATGCATGTGGAATCAAGCTAGTCTCGATTCATCCTCCTTGGTTGCCGCCTGTTGACTGTTTGGCAGTTGTGGTAGTTGATTCTGGTCCAAAGATAGCAATGCCAACAGCTTCAATACCCTCTGTAAGCCCTAAGAGTATATTTGTTTAAGTATTTTGATTATGATTAACTTGTGCTTTGTGATGATGGAAGTAGTTTGTAAGCAGAACAAAAGATGCACAAAAGGAGTCTCAAGGATGATTTACAAAGAAGCAAAAGATCATTCAAGACTACAAGACTTTATAAAGATGAAATGATCAAGTAAAAGACCTTGAAGACTAGAAGAATGGTTAGGGATAGCTTTATAAGGTACTTATGTAAAACTCCCTAACTTGCTTTTTTTTTTTTTTTTTTTTGATCATTTATGTTAGCTCCTTAGAAGAAATATTTTTGAGAAATTATTTTCGAAACACTAAGCGTTCTTGATAAAGCTTTGATGATTTACAGTTGTTATATTTTTTATAAGATTTTGCACTAGAATATATGTTTTAAGAGTGAAGGAAATTTTGTGTTTTACGATATTTCACAAGTTTTAGAAAACAACAAAAAATGGTCATCCGATTTAAAACTGGACATCCGAAATCTCTTTTGAGTATTACAATAATCGGTCATCCGATTTAGAGAAACGGACGTCCGAAAGTTTCTTAAGCATCCTAAAAATCGATCATCCATTTTCTGAAAACGGTTGTCTAATTTTTTAAGGCCCATAAAAACTAGTCATCCTATTTTAAAAAATGGACATTTGAATTTCTTATGACTTTTGAAGAAATCGGTCATCTTATTTTTAAAATCAGTCATCCTATTTTTTGTACTAAAAAAAAATCGGTCGTCCTCTTTTTAAAATAGGATGTCCAATTGTTGTTTTCTCTGTAAAAAAATATGACCGTTGCTGCTGTTACGACTAGTTTTCTACCTAGGGCTTTTGATCAGCCATAAATTTGGAGTTGTTGAAGGATTTTTAAGAACACATTTAAGAGCATTAAAGAATTTTCAATCATCATTAATTTATTCAAAAGAAAAACTTCTTGGAGCTATATTGTTTGATCATTTTTCAAAAAGGAAGAAGGGAAGCTTGTAAAAGCACTTCACAAAGTTGTAATCTATTCATCTCAAGCTTCTTTGGTAATATTGTTTCAACTCTACTCTCATATCTTATATTGTGATCAAAGGTTTTGTGAAAACCTTCTGGGTGATCCTTTGATAATCTTGTCTTTTTTTGTGATCATTGAGGTTCATGTGCAAAACCCTTGAATAGTGATCCTCATTTGTGGTGTTTTTACAAAAGCTTTTGATTAGTGGAATTTGTGAAATCCTTGAGTTAAAAATTTATGGTGGTTCATTCTCTTAATCATCATTATTTTGTCTTTCTCTGTGTTTTTGCTCATTGCCTATATGTTTATTATTTGAAGATTCTTTATAAAAGAGATTTTGTTTTGTCAGGAATTTTATTAAAAAGAGTTATTAAATTCTTCTTCAAACAAAATCGGAGGTTCTATATTTTAGTTGTGCAAAAGTTTTTTTAATTAGCCAAAAAACCTTATTCACTCCTCCCCCCCCCCCCCCCCCCAACAGGTTTTTCACCCTCTAATAGCAAGGTCCTGGGCTGCTTTTGACAGTATGATAACTGAGAAATCTGCAATGATATTGATGAATTTTGTGTTAGCATAGAGAGGATCCATAAGGATTTTTGTGGATGTGCATCACTACTTCCGGGCCAACTTCGAAGGGGCAAAACCCCCTTGTATGATCGATCCTCCCACACGAGTAGCAAAGATAAGGGATCCTTTTTTAATTTTAAATTTGCTCTTTCGAATCTATAGGTTGGAAAATGTATGTGGATCCAACGGACTAGAGGTTTGGATATATCTAGAATGTCTCTGATTCTGAGAAAAGTCCAACCCAGAAAAACTTGTACTTGTTTTTCCAGGGACGAAACTAAGATTAAAAGGCTGGAGGCAGAACTACACTATAAATTTTGCCACAATTTAATCTATACAATTGGCACTTTCCAAGCATAAAGACCGTTCAAATAATTCCAAATTTAACAAAAAAATTATATATCAGTTGTTCTCCACCGTTTTCTAAGTAATCATAAGTATCTGCAAACAAATATCAAAAGAATAGGTAGTCACCCATTACTAACAAGAAGTGATCACCAATCACTCACGAGGAATGATTGCCCATCACTCACAGAATAAATACCTCAATGAAAGTCAAAATTGTCAATGAGAAAGTTGTTGAGATAGCCAATTGAGTACGATCAAAAGGTAACCAACAATATGAGCTATAGCCTGTAAATTAAATATATTTGATTAATTTATAACGATCAGAAGAATAATATAAAAATAAATAATATACATATATATACTTAAAGAAAGAAAAAAATGATTTTAAAATTTGTAAATAATAAAAAGAGAAATGACCTTATGTAATGCAAGCTATATCAAAAGACAATTTCAAAAATGTATATACATTTAATGAGTATGATTGACTGATGATGGCAAATATAATCTTCGATTGCTCATATTCTGAAACCGATGCGAAATAACTTCATTTTCAATCTCTTAAAAATTTTTATCTCAATGTAACACAACAAGCTATTTTGTTGTAGTATGTATATATAAGTATATATATACACACATATACATATATAATATAAGTAACCTTATATGAACCATTTCCTCAAAAAAAAAAAACATATATGACTACCATGGACCATAATTCTCTAACACTTACTTTTTTATAAACATTAGAAAGTTATGCATAGTTTAAAAATTTTTCATTCTTTTATTTTAACACTTACTTTTATATTATTTTTTTAAAAAAAGTAAGTCATAAATTTTTTAAGAAATAGGAAGTTTAATTTTTCTTAATATTTTAATTTTTTCAAACAATAAAAATATTTTTATAAGTTACTGCTTTGTACTATTTTAACTATAAAGAAGATTACTTTCTATCATAAACATATAATATCTAATCATAGATCAAAGTAAAAATTACAACTTATATATATATATATATAAAGAAGATTAACATTGATGGCCGTTGGCGGCAATAGCAGGCGACAAAGGAGGTGGCTTATGTGGAAGGAGGCTGATAGCAATGGAGAGTGAGGGGAGGAGGAAGGATGAAGAGGAGAGAGAGAGAGAGAGAGAGAGAGAGAGAGAGAGAGAGAGAGATAAAAGTTAGGGTTGGGATTTGATTTGGGGATTGGGATTTAAATTTAGTAGATTGACCTTTTTTTTCTTTAAACCCTTTAACATTGAAAACGAAGTTAATGGGTTTAAATAAAAAACAAAAGTTTCAGTAAGGACTTTTTAATTAAAAAAAGTTATTAATCAAAACGACATCATTTTTTTCTTTTTTTTTTTTTTTAAAAAGAAAACCTAAAAAGCCCTAATCTTCTTATTCCTTCACGCAGTAGCATGCTCCAGCAGCCATCCACGGCCGCTCCTCTTCCTTTGCAAGTTTGCCTCCTTTCGGTAGTACTATACCGGTGATTTTTCGGTGGATGGGAGGTCATTGTATAGTTCCGTCCGTAGATACAAGAATGAACTACTTAAATAGGGTCCCCACTGCTTAGTGTTTCATCTCCTCTCAACCATCCTCTTTGCAAGATCTACTCTGAAGGCCAGAGAAAAAAGCATGTCAGGTTGTTAAAGCAAATGATGATGGTACCATAAGAGAAAATGAAAACATTGAAATCTTCGGTTGCAAGTGTAACGAACCTGAACACATCAGAACAAATGATATGTCTATTTTATACATATGTTTACAGTGTTTAACCTTTAGTTTTTGAAGCATTTTTGTTGGTAAAATTGTATATTTATCCTCCGTTTCTTCTCTCTTGTTTATAGGTATATCCCAGATGAGTTAGAAAAAAGAATGAAGTGAAATGGGAGCGTATGGAGCAAGAACGGATGAAAAAATAGAATATATAAACAAAATCCAGTAGGCGGGAGGACCAGGCCACATCACCGGCTGGACTCGACTAAAATAACACCAGAAAGCAAGACCTGGCTGGTCGTGCAGCAGGGGCCAATTCTGTAATTTTTTGCATTTTTTTTTAAATGGTCCTTCATTGTATTTTTAAAATATCTTCAATTAGGGTTTCTAGCGAGGGAAAAGGGGTGAATTTCGAGAGAAAATCCCTTCCAACAACCCATTAATATCCTTAGATCATAGTTTAGTTATGGAATTCAAGTTTTAATAGTTTAATCGAAGGTTTTCTTTGGAGCAATTTCGAATTTTTCTGGCGATTCGAGAGAAGAGTTCGGGCAACATTCTAGGACTGTGGATCATTCAATTTTACTTCCTAAGCTTCTAAACTTTTCTCTTTTATTATAAAATCTTATATGGACATTATGATTATGATGATATTTAGTGTCTAGGTTTCTTTGTGTTTAAATAGGTTGAACCCTAAATGATCTTAGTTTTATTTATATTGGATTCTATGAATGAATTGTTGAATTGAAAGTTGATTATCGTTCAATTGCATTGTTTGTGTTGCTAATTTTACAAGTATTTGGCACATTCACATAGGATGTTTAGAATTGGGAAAGGAAAAACAATCTAGGGCTATAATTCAACAATAGGAATTTGGTAGTTAATTAGAGATAATGGCTACAGTTTCTAGGTCATTAGTAATCACTCCTATACTTTAATCATTCATAAGGGAGAGAAGAGATTCTTCTCTAATCAATTATGGTAATAGTTGGTTTTCACCTAGAGATAGGGTTAATCCTAATTAAAGATGAGACCCAATCAACGATTCAGCTATTTTTCCAAAGTCTTCAATAAATTAGCCAAAGGATTCCAAGGGGATTCCACCATTTAAATACTTCTTTCTGACTACTTTGTATTGTTTTTAAAGTGTTTCACTTTTCCTAGTTAAAAATTATTTTCAACTCATTATTTTGATTAAACCTTAGTGAGACAGTCATTATTATAGCTTCTCGGTTCCCTGAGTTTGAAAACCCAAGAAAGTTCTCTAGTACTATGTTAATAGGTTCACTTGCCTGTTAAATGTTATTTTAGAGTAGTCCAATTTTAAACATCAACAAAATATCCTAGGCTAAGAAAGAAAACTGCCAAAGGCAAAGAAAAGTCCATGGCTACTGAGATGACATCAAGTTTTTTTCACCGTTTCCGGGGAACAATAACTCTAATAACTCCATTAATCTATTGTTTTAATCAATTTTCACTTTCTTGTTTTTGCGTTTTTTTATTTTTGCTCTTGTTTTGTTTTTACATATTAGTATTTCTTTCATTGCTGTTTATTGAAAGTTTTATTTTTGCTATTCTGGGATTGGTTTGTGTTTTTTTCCATTGCAAGTTTTATTGAACTAGTTTATGCCCTGTGGTAACCGGGGTGAACTAGTTTCATATGACCTAAAAACCGAGCATATGCTGCAGAGTGCCCGCCGTACCCTACTATTAGAAACGGCACCAAAATGAGATCATTCTGGTGGACAAAAAAGAGGAAGATCACAAGATATACCAACAATCCCTCCGATTTATCCATCTCCACCGATGGCAGAAAGGACCATGGCAGACTATGCTCAACCGTCCATCACTGGGGACTAGTCAAGCATAGCTAGACCTCCGATACATGTTCATAATTTTAACATAAACCGAATGTGATACAAATAGCGTAGAATATCCAATTTGATGGACTCCAAGAGGAAGATCTGAATGCGCACATCACCAACTTTTTGGAGATGTACGACACATTTAAAATCAATGGACTTTCAGATTATGCTATCAGACTACGTCTTTTTCTATTCTCACTGAGGGGCAAGGCAAAATCTTGGTTGAAGTCATTACCTTCTGGCTTGATCATATCATGGGATTCCTTAGCAAAAAAGTTCCTAGGAAGGTACTTTTCCCCTGGTCGCATTGCTAAACTTAGAAACAAGATACTTTCGTTTCAACGAATTGATGGGAAAGTTTGTATGAAGCCTGGGAGAGATAGAAGGAGTTGCTTAGAAAGTGTCCCCATTATGGACTAGACTCGAGGATTCAAATCCAGTCATTCTACAATGGAGTGTGTTTCGGGGCTAGACAATTGATTGATGCTTCTGCTAGAGGGTACACGGATAGTAAAACTCCTCAACAAGTGTACGATCTGATAGAACAGATAGCCATGAATAGCTACACTTGGAGAGGACAGAGAACCAAGCCTAAGTCTATTGCTAAGCTTTGAAATGAGATACTCTCGTTTTAACAAATTGATAGGGAAAGTTTGTATGAAGCTTGAGAGAGATGGAAGAAGTTTCTTAGAAAGTGTCCCCATCATGGCCTAGACTTGGGGATTCAAATTCAGTCATTCTACAATGGAATGTCTTTTGGGGCCAAACAAAATGCTTTTGCTGGACAGTCCATAGATAGTAAAACTCCTCAACAAGTCTATGATCTGATAGAGCAAATAGCCATAAACAACTACACTTGGGGAGGATAGAGAGCCAAGCCTAAGTCTACTGGAGTCTATAATATTGATGCAATTATTGGTATGGAGGCCAAACTAGCGGCTGATTGAGTAGAAGATGAGGAATATGACTTTGATGCCTTCGAATATGAATCCCCAACAAATCATGTTTTGTAACTTCTACAATGTAGGGCATCCGAACCATGAATGCCCAAGCATGGGTACTTCTTTGGAGCAAGTAGATTTCGTCCAGGGAAATAGGTAAGTTAACAATCCTTAATCAAACACCTTATAACCCTCGATGGAAGAATCACCCCAACTTTTCATAGGGTGGTCAAGGGCAGTGACGTACACAACAACCTCAGTATTTCAGAATAGAGGTCCTACTCATCATTTTCCACATGATGCACCCCCTCAAAATCCTCACCAGTAAAGGCCAATTTAGAAGATTTGATGGTAAAATTCATGAGTGCAACAGATGCTAGAATCAACAGTATAAAAGCTGCTCAAAGAAATCAAGGGGTATCTATTCGTAATCTAGAAAAGCAAATCAGAAAATTGGTTAGATTGCATCCAAGAGAAGAAAATCGGATAATTGGTTAGATTGGTATTAGAGAGAACTCCTAGAACTCTCTCAAGCAACACTGATATGAATCCGAGAGAGCATGCCAATACTATACTGGTGAGATTTGATAAAAAGTTTCCCAAGGAATAGAAGGTGGTAGTCATTTAAGAGAAGAGGTCTGAGGAAAGGGCTATAGAAGAGCCGAATCAGAAGCCAGTCGTTGAAGCTTACAAGATGAAAATTCCTTATCCAGTGGCTCTTGTTTGTGACTGAAGCAAAGACGTGATGAGGAGGTTTGTAGAGATTTTCAAACAATTAAAATTTAGCTTACCTCTCTCTAATTTCCTTTTGCAGATGCCCAAGTATGCAAAGTACTTGAAAGATATGCTTTCAAGGAAAAAGGATGTTGGACAAAGCATCTACATTCACATTGGGCGAGAAGTGCTCGACAACCTTGGTCAACAACGAAAAGCTGTCATAGAAATTGAACGACCTAGGGAGTTTTTCTTTCCCTTATATGATTGGTAGTTTTTCCATTGATAGAGCTTTAGCAGATCTAAGAGCTAGCATAAACGTTATTTCTTATAACATGTGTGAAAATCTAGTCCTAGGGGAACCAAAACCCTCTAGGATGACTATAAGTTTGGCTGATAAGAGCATCAAACATCCTAGAGGGGTTATAGAGGATGTTTTGGTAAAGGTCAAGGACCTTATCTTTCTTGTTGACTTCATTGTTCTTGATATGAAAGAGGATGTAGACTTTCCTTTGATATTAGGACACCTATTTTTATACACTTCTAGAACCTTAATAGACATGGACAGAGGGGAATTGTGCATGAGAGTTGGAGAGAACGAATTTGTTTTCAAATTTCCTATTACTCCCGCTCCTTCGCATTGTAATGCACTTTGTTTTATATAGATCAAACTAATCTTGAAGTGTCTTACCCCTCGCAGGACAATAAGTCACCAACCCCTAAAGCTTCTAAGGAATTAAAGGTGGTGGAGAACTTAATATCTCCTCATTTGATAAAGAAGAGCTTGAAGAAGTGGGTGCAAAAACGGCAAAAAAAAATGAGAAAGAGCCAAAACGAATTGGGATTTTAAAGATCCAAGAGATGATTTCGGAACCTAAAAGGGAGTATTGCTTACTTCTCTCGTGAAATATGGTGTATCATTAGTGCATGTTTGAGTTTGATCTATCAATTGTGAGTTTTGCATTTTTTGTTTCTAGTTTGGTTTTATATTCTATGAGTATTTTCTCTTTGATTTCATTCATTTTTGTGGTTTGTTTAAGTTTTGAGATGAATTTAGGATGTTATTGTGAAATTTAGTGGGGCCTAAATGTGTTTTATATTATGTATGCAAGTTGCAGAAGGAAAAATGGAACAGAAAGTGGAGAAAAATGGCCAAAATTCAATTTTTTTAAAGGCCCGGCTGCCCAAGTGGGGGGACCTAGTCAGACCAATTCTAGTTGTCAAACGGGAGTTCTAGAAAGTTGTAAGCAATGGTAGGTGGGGGTTGCGGTCGCACTGTAGGTGTTGTTGAAAAAAAATCCCAAAACTATTCACCTCCCAACCCATGACAATCCCTAATTTTTTCCTTCGTTTCTCTCTGTTTCTTCTCTTATTCTTCCTCTTCTCTTTTTCCTTCAGCCACCACCACAGGCCTACCCACCACGCCCTTCCTTCTCACCATCAATAGCCACCAGCCCATGTTTTCTCCTCTCTTTTCTCTCCTTCTTCTCTCGACTTTCTCCAATGTAGCTTCATGCCAGCACAGAGCCTGCCACCACAACCACCTCCCTCTATTTCTTCTCCATTCACCCCCATCCTCTATTCTTTCTATTTCTTCTCCGTCCTTCTCCAAGCTGCCCTGGCCCTTTCCTTTCTTCTTTTTCTGCTTCTCCTCCCCATCTTCATCGCTACACGACCGCCACTGTTCCACCAATTTCCCCTACTCCTCTCCACCAACACCACTACTACTCACCTCTGCTCCCTTCCTCTGAGCATCTCCGAGCCACATCTCCACCACTGTTAATTTTGCCTTTCTTTCAATTTATTCTACTTCACGCCGCTATTCACGCCGCTACCCATCTGTTGCGATTTTCACTGGCATGCACCATCACAGAGAACTGAGCACCAGCAGCACGCCAATGAGCAGTAGTGACTCAATCAATAATACCACTACCACGCCTAGCCATCACAGCAGCCCCACCAAGTAGCATAGAAAAATTAGACTAAGTTTTTCCAATATTTGTTTTGTTTCTTAATCTCAAATTTCTGGAATTGTTTGTTTACAATTGCTAAATTCTCTGGCTGTTGGGTTATACTTTTGCAACTTGAATTCATTTCAGTTATTCTCTTGTTGTTTGCTGTTTTTTTTTTTTTTTTGGGCGAATTTTATTGTCTTGTGAACATTTACTGTGGTTTATGGTTAAATTTTCACAACTCACACACACGGGCTACATTTGCTTTTATTGTTTTATATGTTTGACCTCGCTCTCTTTGTTTGTTGATAATTTTTCGGTGAAAATACTAGTTTCGTGGAGTTATTATTTTAGTTTTCACACAATTCATACAAGGGCGACGTCTCTTTTTTATCTCATCTTCTATGTTGTTTTTCTTGTTTTTGTCTTTTGTGATCAAAGTTGCCTTATATTTCCTGTTCATGTCATTTTACGTAGTTCCTCTCTATTTGGACAGTTTTTAGAATAATTCTTGGAGCTCCGTTTTTGTTATTCTAACTTATTCTCATATCTTTTCGCTTTATTTTTATATTTGTTTATTTTGCTTTTGTTGTTTAGCCGTTGTCATGTGTTTATGTGTTTCGTTTAAAGTTCAAAGTGTTTGGGGCTGCTTGTTTTTGTTGTAGGTGATTGTGTTGTGAGTCGGTTGTAGTCAGTCTTTCTTCCTATTTCTAGAATCACGCCTCATCGTAATTCTGCCCGTCTAATAAAAGGAGTAGGGCAACTGCCGGTCCATCGGATAATAAACCTATTCTTCCTTTACCCTATAGAATATTCGATGAAACCAATAAGATGTGGTATAATGCCATGCTCAAAAAATTAACTTGTGGTTGAGTGCACGGTACATGATCTTTTAGAAAGTCAAGTGGTGTCTTAGAACACTTTAGAGCTATAAGGTGGAACTTGTTACTTACAATGATGGGAATATTACCCTAATCTTATTAGAAAAGTCTACATCAACATGTTCTTCAAATCTGACCCGTATAAAACTGACATCACCACTACTGTTAAAGGGGTTAGGATTGATCTTGACCGAGCAATCCTCGCATAAATTCTAGGCATACCTGATGAGGGACACTCGCTTTTCTTTGAGCGTGCTTCTTTTAGAATTTTTGCAGACCCAACTTGGGTCTATTCTGAGGCGTTATCTAGGTTTGGTGACTAGGCACATGTAGTAGGTAAGAGGGTTGTTAAAATCCAACGGTCTAGAGGCAATTTAGAAGGTTGCCTCACTTCATAGCACAAACATTGCACCTCGATCTCCTAACCAAACTAATGATTTAAGGATGATCTATGTTTATATTATGGATAAGATGAGGAGTCGTTCTTCCTTCTATCTCTCCTCTCTACTCATCCTCTTTCTACCTGATGTAGCTTGTACCCTTATGCCTGATAGGGTTCTTGCTTTTTCCTTGCTTCTATCTCGTACTTTTCACCATTTTTATTTTGATATTTTAGGTGAATTACGAGAAACCACCTTCGCTTCAGATGTAATCAAGCAGTCCACCATAAAATGAAGCTACTATTAGTGGGATGACAATGAAAGGAGGTGGCGTCCGGTGATTCAACAAGAAAGTGATGAGCAGGCCGAGGTAATTGAAGAACAAGCGGCGAACGTGGTTGAAGATGACGAGGAAGACGATTTTTGGACTGCTGTGATTGACCGATAGGAGCACCTCCGAATTCGGCAAGAGGAGATCCAACATCAATTACAAATCCACCAAGAGAAAACACATAATCGACTTCAAAGTGTGGAGGAGATGATGCAACGCTAGCACGAGATGCTTAGCTACCTTTATCGACACTTCTTGTCGGATGCGAGATCTAGTGGTGGCCATGTTGCCTCATGAAGGAGTTTTCTTTTTCCCTTTTCACTTTTATTTTTATTTTTATTTTATTTTATTTTATTTTATTGAGTTTTAGGGATTGCTTCCCTTATTTTTATTGTATTTGTTTTTTATGTTTTATTTATCTTTTTTTGTTGGGATTGCTTCTCAATTGTGCTTGTGTTTTTAGTTTTTGGGATTGCTTCCCATGTATTGTTGTTTTTCTTTCTAGTATTGCTTCCCGTGAATGTGTTCTGTTTTATTTGTTTTCTCTTTTAGTCTTTATATTTCTTGTTTTCGGTTGTGGCCTCCATATTGAGGACAATGTGGTTTAAAGTATGGGGATGCTTAGTTTAGGTTTTTCTTTCGTTGTTTGAGTTTTCTTATAGATAAAAAACACACAAGCATTCGAAAAATTTTTGAAAATTTCCAAAAAAAATTGTTCTTTTTATTCTTAAGTTTTTAGTTTCTTTTGATAGTTTTATTTGAGCTAAAAACTCAAAAAAAAATTGAATATTCACAAAAACTCAAAAGATATTTTAATTCGTGTTTTCCCTTTATATAAAACCTTGAAAAACCCAAAAATATTTTTGTTTACTTTATAGTTTACCTTTTTACTTTTTGAAATATCAAAAGAGCCAAAAAGGTTTTTCAGTTTTCAAAATCACCATTTGAGAACTAGTAGAACTTTTACTTTTATCTCATGAAACTTTGAAGAGACTTGTCACTTAGCTTTTGTGTGATATCAGGCACTTGCATGAATTTTTATGGATTAATGGTTTATTTGCACGTACGAATGTCTTGTTAATAGATAAATACTTTGTGAATTGTAGGATATTAGCTTAATAATTTGCTTATATGCATACCCTGAGATTTACTTTGTCACGCCTTGAGGCACAGTTGTGTCTGGCTTAGGTTGACCCTGGAAATGGTGGTTTTAGCCCTTCTTTGACATGTTTGATCCTTTCTTGCCTACCTTCAATGTTAAATCCCTCGTACCCTTTTGGAGCCTAAATTGCATAAGTGTGGGGGAGAAAGTAGAGATGAATATTTTATGAAAAGAGGTATTTTGGAAAAGTTTGTGAGAAAGAAATCAAATGAGGGATTTGGAGTGAAATAAAAATTCTATGTATTGATTGAAGCTTGCGATTCTCAATCTCGTTTTGTTGAAAAAAGAAAGAAAAATCGAAAAAGAAAAATGAAAAATATAAGATGAAAAGAAAAAGAAAGAGAGAAAGAAAATAAAGGGTAAATAGTTTAAATATCTTTGTATGCATGGCTGTAAACGGGGCGGGTCTATACCCGTTTATAGCAAGTAAGGTTAAAATTTTATACCCACGGACCCGTACCCGTATAAATTCTATTAAATGGGTATGCATAGGGTATGATACCTAAATCGTATACCCGTTATAATTAAAAAATAATATATTTATATATATTATATTATTTTTATATTTTTTATTAATACATAATTTATACATTTATAATAAATTATGTGTTAATTATTTGAATTAGAGATGTTAAATGATTGTATTTGTTGAAAGAGATGTTGAATAAATTATGTTAATCATGTTATAATTTTTATTTTACGGTTATACATTGTTTTATATAGATGTTTGTTTAATAAGAAAAAAATAGAAAAATGTCATATGGGTACGGGTACACCCAGACCTACCCTAGACCCTAGAGGGTCGGGTCTGGGTCCATAAATTTTATACCCAGAGGGTCTGGGTCTGGGTCTAGGTCTATATTTCACTATAAGGGTCTGGGTCTGGGAGTACCCAGAGGGTCTGAACCCATTTATGCCCCTATTTGTATGAGTTTCTCTCTTGAAATAACAGTTACACACTTCTTCTTCTTACCGTAGAACTTCCTTATACTTCATTTGGGATTGAGAATAGTTAAAACTGCTAGGTGGGGTGTGTGTTGTTGAAAATAATGAATCAAATGAGAGGTAAAGTGTTCCGGGAGTAAATGGTAAAAGAGAGTGAAAAGTGACATAAAGGTTTTAGATTGGACATTGATTTTGTTTTCCTTTCGGTTATGTTAAGCTCTCTTCTCTTTGCTTTTTGTTTTTCCTTTCCCTGCGTTTGGTATCCTTTTATGTCCCTTGCCTAACATTACAAGCTTGAAAGTCCTACCTAATTCGAGGATGACTTTAGTTAGACCAACTAGCTAATAGGTGGTGGAAAGTTGAGTTTAAGGGCATTGTTGTTGAAGTGAATTGTTTTGTTAATTTTCTTATATTTCCTTTTTGCATTTGTTAAAACTTGACATAAGTAGTCATACATACACACCATTAATTCATAATTGTTTACATGATATGCTTGGTGAATCATTTAACTTTTGTAACTTGTGCTTGGACGAGCTTTGTGTGATTTTTGTGAAGTTTAAACTTGTTCAATTGTTGGTTCTGTCATTTTTCTTAAACATTTAAAAAGTTTGTTTTTGCTTTGTTCGTTTCGTGATTTTGAATTTTTGCTGGAAAGTTGTGTTCAGACTTTGCGCCTTTAGGTTGTTGCGCTAGTTTGTGTCGCTTGAGGCAAGCAATGCTTTAAGTGTGGGGGAATTTAATATATCTATTTTATACATGTTTTTACAGTGTTTAATCTTCGATTTTCGAAGTATTTTTATTAGTAAAATGATATATTTATCCTCTGTTTCTTTTCTTTTGTTTATAGGTATGTCCCGAATAAGTTAGAGAAATAATGAAGCATAATGGGAGCGTATAGAGCAAGAATAGACAAAGAGAAGATACGCACAAAATCCAACAGGAAAGAAGATCCGGTTGAAACAACACCAAAAAGCAAGAACTGGCTGGCCCGACTGCCTAAGCGGGGAGACCAGAACGGTTGCGCTGCAGGGGCCAATTTTGTAATTTTCTGCATTTTTTTAAATAGTCTTTCATTGTATTTTTAAAAATATCTTCAATTAAAGTTTCTAAGGAGCAAAAGGGGTTAATTTCGAGATAAAATCTCCCCCAAAAACTCCCATGAATCTCTTCAGGTCATTGTTTAGTTCTCAAATTCAAGTTTCAATAGTTTAATTGAAGGTTTTCTTCGAAGCAATTTCAGGATTTTTCGGGCAATTCAAGAGAGGAGTTCGGGCAACATTTTAGGACCATGGATCATTCAATTTTACTTCCTAAGCTTATAAGCTTCTCTTTTATTATGAATTCTTATATGGATTTTATGATTATGATGATATTTAGTGGCTAGGTTTCTTTGTGTTTAAATGGGGTTGAATCCTAGATGATCTTAATTTTATTTTTATTGAATTTTATGAATTGTTGAATTTAAAGTTGATTGTCGTTCAATTGTGTTTTTTGTGTTGCTAATTGTATCGGTATTTGGCACATTCGCATAGATTTTTAGGAATTAAGGAATTAAGAAAGGGAAAACAATCTAGAGCTATAATTGAACAATAGAAATTTGGTAGTTAATTAGAGATAATTGATTGTTGTTCAATTGCATTGTTTGTGTTGCTAATTTTACCGGTATTTGGCAAATTCGCATAGGTTGTTTGGAATTGAGAAAGGGAAAATAATCTACGGCTGCAATGGAAGAATAGGAATTTGGTAGTTAATTAGAGATAATAGCCACGGTTTCTAGGTCATTAGTAATCATTCCATACTTTAATCATTCATAATTATGGAGAGAAGAGATTCTTTTCTAATCGATTAGGGGAATAGTGAGCTTTCACCTAGAGATAAGGTTAATCATAATTAACGAGTTAGACCTAATCAACGATTCAACTATTTTTTTGAAGTTTTTAATGAATTAGGTAAAGGATTCTAAGGGGATTCCACCGTTTAAACACTTCTTTCTAAAACTTGATTTTGACTACTTTGTATTGCTTTTAAAGTGTTTCACTTTTCTTAGTTAAAAATCCTTCTCAACTCATTTATTTTGATTAAATCTTAGAGAGACGGTCATTATTATAACTTCTCAGTTCCCTGAGTTCGAAAACCCGAGAGATTTTCTAGTACTATATTGATAGGTTCACTTAACTGTTATATATTATTTTAGAGTAGTCTGGTTTTAAACATCAACAAAATATCCTAGCCTATGAGTCAAAGGCAAAGAAAAGCCCATGGCTACTAAGAAGACCTGGACTAACAGTGAGGCGAGCTCAAGAGAAAATGAGCAAGATGATGAAGAAATCAAAGAGAAATAGGAAAAGGCAATGTTGTGTCTTATGGCCTTAGAAGAATCAGGCAAAGGAAAATAAGCTAAGCTAGATGAGGTACAACACTTAACTACTCTTCTTCTGAGTCCAATGTGTTTGTAAATACCTTGTGCAATAATGCTTGTAATGTATACTATGAAATGTTCATTGCATACAAAAAACTATTTTCAAAATATATATCTCTCAAAAGGAGCTATGAACTGACTACCGAAGAAACCATAGAGACAGACTAGAGTGATCTTCATTGCTCTTACAAAGAACTGACACGTAGACACATCAAGCTTCAAAATTTTACCAAACACATTAAGTTGAAATGGTTAATTAGGAAATATAAAAGGCCAAGCAGTCTTTATGTTAGAGAGTATATTTGTTGAGGGAGGTTTGAAAGACTTACATCTGAGCTGGAAAAAGCCAATCGTGAGCTATAAATATTTAGGAAACAGTCTATAGCCTAGCATGATATGGTAGATGATGCCTTAAAGTTAAGAGCTCAAAATGGAGGTTTAAAAATGGGAATAGTAAGTGATGTAGATCCTCTTTTGATTGTAGATTGGATTCCACACCTTCCCAAGATCACCTCCTTTGATAAAGAACCTCTAATGAAGATTTTATTGTTTCAACACTTTAATAGAAAACCTATGAGGATCTAAGCCTCATAAGCCCAATATTGAGAGGTAAAACTCCTTCCTAATTTGATAAGAATAACCTTGAGAAACCAAGGCCTCAAAACTCCAATTACACAGACTAGAAGACCTAGGATTAATTAAATCTAAGAACAAGAACTCTAAGACTCAACTAAAGAAAGGAATTGGATGATCAATTGATTCCATAGATTCCACAATCTAAGGCAAACAATTATTCACAAATTAAGAACATTAACCCTCTTCAAGCTAGCTAAGAGGGGTGAAGAACCCTAGAGACAATTGGAGAAACCTCTCTGAAATTTTAGCAAATTCATCAATAGTTACCTACAAATGAGCTCAAAATTGGGTATTTATAGGCTAAGGTCTAAACCTAACCTATCTAGTGATTAATGGCTTCAAAGTACCCATGTAAGCTCTTGATTAAAAGCTAGAAACAAAGTTCAAATAATAAAATCCGGCCTAAACATTACAAAAGGTCATTTCCTTCTTGAACTCTACAGGCGACGGTAGGGTGCAACCTACTGGACGCGGTAAGGTGTTGTCCTTACAATCCAGCTCGGCCAGAAGCCTGCCGGCGATGGTAGGAACAGGGCCTACCGTCAGTGGTAGGTCCATGACTTCACAAAACTTGCTCCTTTTCACATCCAAATTGCTCCCTTGAATAATCGTTACTTATGGTAGAAATTATGAAAAACTTGGATGCTTGTCCTTCAACATCAAAGCCTTCAAACTTGTTCTTCAAATGAAAATAATCATGAAATTAGCCAAACTTCCATCATTATCTTTGATCTTCTTCGGCTTTGCACTAGTGAATGGTGCATGCAATAAATCCTTAGCTTATTGGTTTTCCTGATCTACATCATCCCCCCTACTTTAAAAAGATTCGTCGTTGAATCTTTACCTACAACAAACAAAGATATATCAAAATATGGAAGGTAGCACTAAATGAGATTCAACCAGAAAAATCAATTATAAAAGCACGAAAGCAGTCAAGAATGTGCAAAGCTCATCGCCACAGCTATCAAGCTTAGACTTATAATAAGAAGGAAATCGTTTGTGTCCAAAGTGACCCCAATCCCATCCGCCGGGATTAAAGACGAATCGTGTCACTCAAAACTTCATGTTATTGATAACAATAGTATCATGATCCTTGGATTGGATATGCTTGAAAAAATTCCACTTTCTTCTTTCGATCTAAACTCAAATTAAAAGTTTGAATCCATAATCAACTTCACAAGAAGAGAAAAGAGTAGTAAAATGAACATGATTAGAAGCAATCACCATAGGATGTAAACAAATTTTCCATATGAATTCTGTCTTCTTCTTAGGTACATCCATCAAGGAACTAGCAATGGTGCTAAAGTCCTTGATGTATTTCCTATAAAAGATTGCAAGACCATGGAAGCTTTCCTCCTCAAAGGCACTTTTAGAAATAAGCCAATCTTTGATTGCCTGCACCATCTGTGCACCCACTTGGAAACCTTGAAAACTCACTGCATAACCTAGGAAAGTACCATTTTCTACACAAAACTCATAATTCTCAAGGTTAACATATAGTTTCTCATTTCTCAAAATAGACAAAACTTGATAAGAATGATACAAATTATATATATAAGTTTAGCTATCAATCAAGATCTCATCAGCATAAGCCATAACAAATACAAAATTTATGCCTTTAAGAAATCTACGTAGTCCAAGTATAAACTCTATAGATATGTCTACACAAGAAACTCTAGGCACATCCAAAGAAATATAAAGTCCATGTGGCAAAAATGTAGATTTAACTCTTTTATACTCTAGACATTTATCAATAAACCTTTTTACATCTTCTTTCATGCCAAGCCAAAAGAACGGCTTATGTAAAATCACACAAATTTGGAAAATATCAAAAAATTCCATCAAACCACCACAATAAGCTTCTTTAACTAACAACAGACTAAAGTAACAAGAAGGAATACACATTTCACCTTCATGGTAAAGAACATCATCATATATAAGGTACTCATCATTATGCACAACCAAACAAGCATCAAATATGTCCTTGAATTCATTATCACTAGCATATACTTCCTTAAGCATATCAAAACCAAATAACTGAGCTTGTAAAGTAAAGAATAGAGCGTACCTTTTCGACAAAGCATTGGCTACTACATTTTCTTTACCTTCCTTGTACCAAATGACATTTGGAATCATCTCTATGGATTCCATCCATCTTGCATACCACTTGTTGAACTTTCGTTGATCTTGGAAAACCAATGCATAGGACTCCTTGTTATGTAGCATATCTCAATTTTGCTTTGGTCTCCCATTCAATTTCATGTTCCATTTCCTTCAATGGAGAGAGTCCACCGAGTTCCTCATTGTAATAGAGAAGTGAAACTAACTCGTCTTTCTCAATGGCTTCTATGAACTCACTCTCTTTGGATAGAAACATCTCTTTCCTCCAATAGTATTGCACAAAATGAGGTGTGAAAATGTAAACATGAAATTTCCATATTTCCAAGATGGTCTACATTTCTCTTTGGAAACCACTCTATCAAAGGAGTCTTTAAAAATTAGATGAATAAACAATGTATCTTCAAATTCATGTTTCAAAATTAATGCAGAAGAGTTCTTTGGAAAACTATCAAATGACATGAACTTTTAAAACAACTCTTTGAAAGGCCTATGGTAGTAAAGATATCCAACAACTAAATCTTTACAAACTTATTTAAAGGCCTCCTTTCTCAAATTAGATTTTTCAAATGCCAAAGGATTAACTTTGAACAACTAAAGATTACTTTCCATTCGGTTTTCAAAATCTTTTAATAAGAGTTCCTTGAAATGTAAATGATAAAATTGGAACCCAAATGTGTTTCCAAATAAAGTGCTCAAGGGGTTAATGACATTTGAAAGCTTTTGTTCATTGCAAGAAAACTCAACTTGACCACTCACAAAGGACATAAGTTGGTTTAAGGAAACAAAATCATTATGATTCTCCATAAAAATATCAAGGAAAGAGGAAACACAGCCAACTTTCTCAACAAACTTTCCTAAATATTTATCATGTAGAATATCAAATAAAGCACCACCTAATCCAAAACTAACAACCATAGACTCAATGGAAGCATTATTCATAACTCCGAAATCATGGTAAGAAAGATCAGACATAAAACCACTATGAAATAATGACTCCTCAAGAAAAATATTAGAGGAAAGGCATGTAAAAGCATAAGACACAACAAGAAAGAGACCACCACCAAAAGAAATAGCACAAAGATCTCCATATATGCTCACATGAGAAACATAAGACTCTAAAAACAATTTTAACTTCACAAAAGAAACTTCATAACACATGAGAGAAGGGTTAAGAGATAAGCTTATTGGTAATTCTTCAAGAATAGCTCTAAGCTATATCTCCATGTTCCTTCCTTTGTCTTCTATTCCTAGAACACAAGAAGCATAATTATCAACATTGTCATAATATTCATGAATTCTAGAAATGACATAATATGAGGAATTAAACTCTATGAAATGTTTCTTTCCCAATAAAGTTCCAAGAGAGTTGAGAAATTAAAATTGATATCCATTAACAAGTGAGAACAATTTAATTTCCTTAAAATAAATCTCAAAGCTCAAGTAGGAATTAGAGGGAAAGAAGTTTATGCTCTTGATGAATTTGTAGGCAAGCTTTGCTTTTTCATCCTTGCTTGAATCTTCAAAATTCTACACACATAAGAATTCAACTAGTAAAGAAAGAGTTAGTGTCATTACCATAGAAATTCACTTCCTCAATCTTTTCAAGTATAACTATATCCTTTTCTCTTTTCTCTTCTTTTTCACTCTTTTTTTTTTTTTTTTTCAAGGAAGCACTCATTTTCTTTTACTCTCTCATTTTTTTTCGAGCTTACTCTCTTTCTCTTTTGCACACTCAAAATATTCACTCTCTTTTGAATTGATAGAGATGGAAAGAATGATACATAATTCTCTACTATACTCTCTTTTTCTTCCACTCTTTCTTTTTCTTTAAACTCATTGCAATCTTCTTTTCAAATGATCTTCTCATTCATGTTATCACAAGAATCCTCATAAGACGTCTCTTCCACAATATGAATTACAATATCTTCCTCAACTATCTCTTGAGCTTGTGGAAGCTTATTTACTTTTGGAGATTCTTCATTCATTAATTGTTTCAAGGTTTCAACCTTTGTAACTTCTTGAGATGGCATGGAAAGTTATTTTTCTCCACATCTTTTAGCATTTATAATGCTCTTTGCCTTTTCCTCTTGAACAAATTTTCTTAACCTTTCTTTAAACTACTTTTGCTCTTCATGAATTTCGTGAGGCATCAAAGAATTTAGAATGAATATCTTGCCATCTTTGGTGAAGTTGTAAGAATTCTTGTTCCCATTATATATAGCTTTCCTTTCATTTATCCAAGGACTTCTAAACAATAAATGACCACTTGCATGGTTGCTACATCACATAACACATCATCTTTATATATTTCTTTAGAAATAGACACCTATACTTGCTCAATAAATTCGATCTCGTCATTATTATTTGACCAATGGCGTATATAAGTCTTAGGATGTTCAAGAATAGGCAAATTCAACTTTTTCACTAGATAAGTACTAGCCACATTAGCACAAGATTGATAACTTTGTCTTCCATATAGCATTTAAGATGGACTACATGCTCACTTTCATTTTTCTTTCCATAGACATTTTTATCATATAAGCTCTCAAAGTAAACTTCTCTACCATAACTATGATGATACTTTTCATAACAATCATAAGGACTATACTCATAATTATCATGTCTAGTATTAACTCTTCATGACCCCCATAATCATCAATAAGAAATATGCTCAAAAGATTTAGTATTAGAAGAGAAGTTACTAACTCCATTATGTCTTTTAGGAGTGAAGTTTTCATAACCATCATGTCCTTTAGAAATGAAGTTTACATGTCTGTGATTGCTTCCACTATAAGCATTGACTCTATTCCACCACCATGATAGAATTATGTAAATCTCTTGCAAACTTGGATTGATGATCCTCTTGTTTGCTCTTTGCTTTCATCCTTTTCCATGATGGATTAGACCAATCAACTCCATTTATGTATTGAAGAACTTATTGAAGGAATTTTTGCCATGGAGACTCAAAATCCAACCCGCTTTTAGAGTATTCAATAAAGGAGGTTGGGATATGGAGAAACCATCAATGTAACCTTCAGCGAGGTAAGCTATAAATTAGCAAATAATGAACTTAATAAAGCTATATCTCATGTGCAAATATCCGAAATAACATCGAAGCTAACCAGGATGCCCAAGCTAACTCGAAGGCCTAAGCTAATTCAGATTACACTAATCTTCCTAAAAGACTTCCTAAGAAATTAGGATTCTATCGAAAATCATATGATCAGGAAATTTTCTTGATAGAACCATTTGACAAGATGGCTAGGAGTAGTGTACGTCAAGAATAAGTGGAGTTGTGGTAAAAAACAATGCAAGGTTATTAGCTCAAGGAGATAACATGGAGAAAGGTATAGTCTTTGATGAGACTTTTGAAATTATTGCTCGACTAGAAATTATATGTGCATTTACACGTCTCAAAATGTTTCTTTACATCTGAACGACTAAGTGGCTCATTGCTGAAAAGTTGCGTTGCAAAAGGAATGCCCGACAAAACCTTGTTACTAAACCTCATAGATCAAATATTCACTTTAACTAAATCTCTAGATGAAAATTTTACTGGTGCTATTAATGAGGCCATGAGCCGAGAATTTGTTAAGCTAATGTAGGGTAAGGCTATGCTCATGTTGGAGCTACACGGAAAAAACACAAACTAAGTGAAGCCAAATCTAAGCAAAACTCCCATGAGTACAAGCATTAAGCTGGATAACAATGAAAAAGGTATAAATGTAGAATAAAAAACATTAACTAGGTATAACTGGATCTCTCTTATATCCAATAATAAGTAAGTCGGATATTCTATTCAATGTTTACTTATGTGCTAGATTTCTGTCTTACTCCAAACAGTTTCATTTAACTACTGTAAATAGAATTTTGAGATATCTTGTAAGAACGATTGAGCTAACCTTGTGGTATCCCAAAAATACTTATTTTGAGCTAATGGGTTTACAGTGATGCAAACTTAGCTGGCGGCAAAGTAGATAGGAGAAGCACCTCTGGAACGTGCCAATTCCTTGGAAATGCTCTAGTAGCTTGGCACATCTAGCAACAATCATCATTTAGCTTGTCAACCATATAAGCTAAGTACATCTCAGTAGGAAGCTGTGTAGCAGAGATTCTCTGGTTTAAATAATAGCTCAAGCATTTTGGGATCATAAGTGAGAAAACTTATGTTTTATGTGATAATACAAGCGCCAAACAATCTAACCAAAAATTCTATTCAACAGTCTCGAACTAAGCACATTGAAGTAAGACATCATTTTCATTCGAGAACTTGTTGAAGCCAGATACATTGAGCTTATTTTTGTTCCTACTGAAAAACAGCTTGCTAATATTTTTATCAAGCTACTGTGTAAAGAAAGTTTTGCAGGATTCTTTTAGAGCTAGGGCTTATCCTATCCTAACTTCTTTATGAAGCTACCTTCTTATTTGTGCTGATGGTAGTTACCAATTTGATTCTTTTTTAATATTTTCATAGCATAAGATCGATATTTCAAAAGCACCTTGTATATTATTTTCCTGAGATCTCATTTATGTGTCTTTGGACAACTGTTTGTTTTGATCATCTTACATTTTTATTTTACTCTTTGTGCCAACTTATTTTTATGCGTGAAAAGGGAAAAAAGAGTACTTTTGTTCTATACCTCTTGCTTAATAGGCTTATGTTTAATTAATATTTAAGGAACATCAATTCTAAAAAGCTCCAACTTATCATCATTTCTCTCTCTTACTTCCACGCATCAACTTACTCCTCTATCTCTCCAATGAAAAAAACTTCTCTCCAATAACTTCCTTTTACTTTCTCTCTCCTTCTCCTCGATATTATCAAAGCTATCATTTAACCCCGAGTTCTCCTTTGCCATTGCCAGACTTATTATCACTCTTCACTACATCACTCTCTCTCAGACACACACACACTCTCCACTCCTAAACCCTCTCATAGTCTAAGTCTGTTCATGTTCTTTTTCAATCCATAGTTCTAAAGGTCCTATCTTTACAACCCTTTCTACAAATCTATCTATCCCACCATGGTCATTAAAAGGAAAGGTGATGATGCTTTTTCTAGAGGTGAGGAGTCTGCGTTAAAAAGATCATGAAAAGAAGAAGTCTCAAAGCAAAAGTCCAAGAAATCCCCTACGCTAAAGAAAAGTGACAAACCAGTTTAGAAGCCACTGAAGGAGATAAAAGTTCTACGCTCCAGTTCTATCAATTAGGACTATTTTGGATAAAGGGAAGAAGCGTATGTTGAGATATTCGAAGCACAAGGCTAAATGAAGTTTCTGCAGACAAGGGAGATTATATACCACGAGCTGGTCCAAGAATTCTACAAAACAATACAGGTGAAGGACAAAGAAAATCTCAAAATCTCAGTGATTTTGAAGAAAAATGTATATATATTCTCATTGAATACTCTAACTAAAGCCTTTAAGATTAAGAACAGTGGTGCTTTGTTAGGGATTATTAATAAGGAAAAAGATATGGGGGGTATGACGAAGATGAGTTCAAGAAAGTTATTTATGATGATGAAAGTGATATCAATAAGGGAAAAGGCATAAGCTTAGCTAAGTTGAAGTTGGTATTTAGAGTTATTTGCAAGTTCTACAAGACTTTTCTGAAATTCATAACCTCGAGTTTAGATTTTGTAAATGGTCTTGAGTGTTGTTTTCTATTGCATTTGTGGAAAAAAAAAGGAAGTGAATTTTTGCTATATTTTGATGTAAAAAATTATACAAAGCAAGGGTAATAAGAGTGTCCCCTATGGTATGTTGCTAACCAAACTATTCATGCACTTGAAGATTGACTTTACTGCGAAAATGGCCAGTTGGTACCATGAGAAGAGTGTAATAGGCAAACAATTTCTGGAGAGACTATTGGCAAAAAGAAGGAAGGATGATGTTGAACCAAGCAAAAGCAAGAGTAAGACTGTCATGAACTAAACCACCCCGGGTGGACTGTGAGCCTAAACCAGAAATTAGCTGCAAGTCTGACAGTGAAGAAGAAAGTGAATGTGAAGGAACTAGTAGTGGGTTAGATTCTAGCCCAAATGATGATAAGCAAGATATTCCTATTCAAACTGGAGGAAAGTTCGTCATCAATGAAGTGGTTGCAAGGCAAAAATCCTTGGAGGAGAAGCGGCTGCAAGGCAAAAAGCCCTGAAGGAGAAAAAGCAAGATGAAGCTAAAATCAAAGGCCAAGCTACCAAGAGTAAAAGCAAGGTTAGCTCAGCTGCTAAAAGCAAGGTTAAGTTAATTAGCTCAATCACCAAGGATAAAAACAAAAGAGTTCTCAATAAAAGTAACCTTGAGCTTCCTATCGAGAAATCTGACCAGAGCAAAACACTGAAGGAACCGGTTGAAAAGGAGCATGAAGAGATAGTTGAGCAAGAACCAAGCCAAGCTGCTACAAATCCAATTAAATACAAACCAGGACTTGGCAAGGGAGGAAAGCCTAAGGCAGTGGTTGCAGCTGCACATGGCACTAGAAGAATGAGGTTGAGGGCTAGGAAAAGCGTGAATGAGCTTGTCACCATTAAGATGTATACAGTGACAAGACAGTTAGCCCCAGTTTAGATCAAAATGATGAGCATTCTCCCATGTCAGAAGGAGTTGAGTGGCCATCTAATGAAGATGACAATGAAGGCATGTACGATGATCAAACTGTGGTGGGTCTAATAAGGAAAGAGAACAAACTCAAAGGAAAAAGCTGTTTGAGGATGAGAAAACTGATAAAAAGGAAGAAGTTGCAAGTGAAATGAAAGGTAAAGAAAAAGAGGGAGAAGTGGAAGGACTTAATGATGAAAAGGTGGAACAAAAAGAACCTACTGATGAGAAACAATTGACTGAGAGTGAGTCAAAAAATTGATGAGAGTGAAAAGAAAAATAAGGGTGAAAGAGGATTAATAAATGATGAGGTACAGAAAGATGAAGATGTTGAGTGGTATGTAGAGAAGAAATATGCTAGTGAAAATGGTGAAAAATAACGCAAAAAAGATCGTATTGAGAAAATGATTGAGGGAGAAAGCTAGAGTCAGAAGAGGTGGACTTAAATCTGCATGATGTCATCACTTAGTGGTAGCTTCAGCTTTGCAAGCAAATGAAGCTGACCAAGTACTAAATATTCAAAACGCCGAAGTATTTAAAACCCCCATGAAAGAGAAAGGATCAGGTCTCAAAGAACTTGGTGAAGCAAAAAAGGGATGACAATTGTTGAAAAGACCTAGTACCCGTGACTGAAAAAAGGGGGAGTGGTAAAGCTACTAAAGATACTGATCTTGACAATGACTTTGAGGATGCAAACCAAATTAGAAACTCCTGGCCATTGTGTGTAAGGACCGAAGCAAGGTCTCAAACAGGGCAGCTAATGTTGATGTGGTTTCTAACTTAACAAACTACCATTCTAGGAAATCATATCTATTGTTAGAGTATAGTTCAAGAAAGTACTCAGATGTTGATCTTTCGAAACAGTCAAGCACTAACAATCACTGAACCTCTATTGTTTAATCAAATAAATAAGTTTTGAAAAGAGTTTAAAACTAATTTTTAAAATATATGGACAAACGTTGAACTGTTGTTAGGTCTCACTTATTTTATTATGATTAACTTGTGGCTCAATAGCTGATAAATTCGAATTTTGGTGGTTAACAAAACTTATTGAATTGTTAACAAATCTACCTTTTTGTCCGAAGGAAAAGTTACTCTTTAGTAAATTCTGCTAAGCTAACTAGGATTTCAAGTCTACAAAGGTAACATCTATAGACCAATTAACAGCTGTCAAACTAATGCGAAGCATGCAGACATCAAGCTAATGCAACATACATGGACGCTAAACTAATGCACAACACCAGGTTGTCTAAGGTAGGAAAGATCAATTGACTTTATCCCTTGGTTACAATGCCCAGGGGTTGATGTGATGGCAAAGTGACACAGTTGATATGCTGAGGTGTGGTCTTCAACCGCCAAAATGGAGTTTGCACTAAAAAAGAAAATTCTATTTTTACATATAAAGCCTAAGTTGAATTTACTTTAATTGTGTATTTGTCAATTCACTTAGGTAAATAAATCTTCACTAATATCTCTTTTTGCCGCAGGCATTAAATTGTTTATGAAAAGCAACATGCTATATGATGACTTGAAGAGATGTGACAACTTGAAGAGATCAGTACTGAAGAAGAGTATTGGTTGAGATGAGAGTATATATATTCAAGCACTCATACATTAACTCTCAACAAAGTAGGAGAAGAAGGACTTTCAAAAAGAATTTAAAGCTATTTGTAGGCCAGTTGGGCTTTTGTTCATACATTTTTCCCTTTTTCTTTTCCAGTCCATGTTCCTATTACCCTGTGATGAGTTGGACTGAGCCTCACAACCCAAATAGGATGAATTTATTTTTAATTCAAGATGCCGGGCAGGCTGGCTGGCAAACAGCCCAATCTTCTTGTGTCTTCTCCAAGTGACTTGGCTGCTGATCCTTTGAAAAAGTCTTCCAGGTATTAGATTGTTCTGTTGTTGAACGATCCTTCCAGATGATTGTTCTGTTTTAAGTAAGTCTACCTTAGAAACTTTATAAATACCTTATCCTTTCCTATTGCTGACAGATGAGGTGATTATTTACTCTGTGTGAAGTCTACGTTCTTTTCTCTCTTCTTCTTCTCTGCAGTTCCTTATTCTTCTATTACTGACTGTTCTCTGTGAATTCTTCTGTTGTTGCTACCGTTAGTCACCATTCTTGGTTGACTACGAGCATAGGTGACTTGTGAAGAAGAGAACCGAGAGTGAGAGATTAGATTGCTGTTGTATGAGGCTCATCCATTGTTCTGACGGTTTGATCGAGATTCTGACTTATATTCCTCATCCATTTTGGTCATCCGAATATCTTTATTTTCCTTATTTACACAGAAAACGGTCATCCATTTTTCTGTGCTTGGCGCCCGATTTTTGAAAACGGACGTATGGCTTTTGGTTTCGGTCATCCGATTCTCTCTTGTGGCGAAAATTGGACGCCAATTTTTGCCGGTTTTTGCCGGTCTCATCCGATTTTGTTTATTTGTTTTGCAGGTATTTGGAGAAGAATCGTTAGTCCATTTTTCGGACACCTTATTCAATTTTGAAGAGTTTTGTTTAAGAGTTATTATCCGGTTCCATCATTCGGTTTTGTAATAAAATTAGTTATTTAATATTCTGTTTTTCTGCTGCTTCTGTAATAGTAGTTTTGTAGAGGTTTTGTTAATGTAACAAAGTTGATCACCAGTGTAACTCTTTTCAACGATGATATCAAAGCTTACGCTCTTCCCAATAGTAGTATCAAAGCCTGAAGGAAATTTGATCTTTCTGGTGTCTGGTGTCTGTTACATTCCTCTTGTGATGCGGATGTCATTCGAAACCTTCCAGGTTGCTTTCAAGACTCATGGGAACTGTTGAGTTTCGTGAATCTTGCACAGGTCACTATTACTGCTTTTGCTTTCCTTTCATTTAAAGTTTTTTGTCTGGATATATATATTCTGGTATTTATATCTCTGAAAAATAAAGACCCAAGCCTAACTTGAGTTCAATTGAGACTCCAAGTATTTGTGCCTTGGTGTTTTTTCCTTGTTTGATTGCAAAAATTTTTCCTTTGTTGTCCGTGATCATTGAGATTGTTTTATTGTCTGTTTGAGGGGCTGTTGCTCAGCCTGTGATTATTTATACTGTTTCTCTGTAGATCATCTGTTTTGTAGCTGTTGCTCAGCCTTTTCTATTTAATTGATCTATTATGTGTTCATTATCTGTTTCCGCCTGTTTTTCTAGCTGTATTGTTTTTCCGGGCTGTTTTGTGATAAAAAATTTTCTTAAATCTTTTATTTTTCACACATTACTCATGTTTACCACTGTTTAACATGTCTGTTCCAAAACTTGGAATAAAAAAGTTCGATGCAAAATCTGACCTTGTAATTTGGCGCAGAAAAATGAAAGTTGTTTTAGTAAAAAACAAAATTGCACCCGCTATTGTACTCCTGACAAGTATCCGGAATCTTGGATAGAAGGAATACTATCTGAAAAACTTGGTAAGGCACATAGTTGTCTCACCTTGCATTTGAAAGATAATATTTTATGAGAAATAAATGAAACAGATAATGCTTTTGAAATTTGGACAAAACTTGAAAAACTTTATTTAGGAAAGTCTTTATCAAACAAAATCTATTTAAAAGAACAACTCTTTGACTTCAAAATATGTAGGTCAAAATCCCTTTCTGAAAACATCGATGATTTAAAAAAAATTGTTTTAGAACTCCAAAATATTGGAGAAAATATTTCTGATGAAAACATTGTTGTTATTTTTTTGAATGCTTTGCCTGAATCATTTAATGATGTGAAATATGCTATCAAGTAAGGCAGAGATAACTTGACTCTTTCTGATGTGAAAATCACTTTGAAATCAAAAGATTTAGATTTACAAAAAGAAAATAAAACAAACGGAGAAAATCTTTTCATGAGAGGGAGTGTTGACCGGAGATAACCTTCTAATCACTGCTCTAAAAGTAAAGGGAGGTTTAAATCTCAAGATAAGAATTGAATGAAGTATTTTTATTGTGACAAAGATGGTCATATGAATAACAAATGTTTTAAATGAATCAAAGATGAAAAATTACGTAAACAAGGTAATGAGAAAGATAAAACCAACAATACATACAATTTTGAAATATATGGTAATTCAATGCTTTCAGCAGTTTTATGTGTTTCCCCTTCCCCATCTACATCTGATAAGTGGATTCTTGATTCTGGTTGCATGTTTCATATGATACCCAACAAGAATTGGTTTTCTGATTTTAAAACTCTTGATCATGGAAAAGTTTTTATGGGAAACAATCAGGTTTGTCATGTCAAGGGAATTGGAAATGTTTTTTATCAAAATGCATGATGGTATGACTAGAAAATTGACCGAGGTGAGGTATGTTCCTGATCTTAGGAGGAATTTAATCTCTCTTGGTGTTTTTGACACAAATGGATTTCCTGATAATCTGAAAACGGAGTTTTACGTGTTTGTAAAGGATCTCTAGTCATGCTCAAAAATTTTAAGAAAGATGGTTTTTATATCTTACTTGGAAAAACTATTTGTGAATCATCTGCATTATTTTCTAAAGCTATTTCTGAAAAAACCATGTTGTGGCATCGTCGGATTGGCCACATTAGTGAAAAAGGTTTGCATTATTACACAAACAAAATCTTTTAAATGGTGATGAAATCACTTCCTTAGATTTTTGTGATCATTGTGTTCTTGGCAAACAACATAAACTCAATTTTTCTGCGGCACACACAAATCTACTGTTGTTCTTGATTATGTGCATTGTGATCTTTGGGTCCTGAAAAGGTATCCACTTTTGGTGGCAATGTTTATTTCCTTTCTATTGTTGATGATTTTTCTCGGCATGTTTGGGTGTTTCTTTTGAAAACAAAAGATCAAACCTTTCAAAAGTTTAATGTTTGGAAACGTTTTGCCGAAAATTAAACCGGAAATAAAATAAAGGTTTTAAGAACAAATAACGATATGGAATTTTGTAACAAGAGATTTCATGATTTGTGTGCTTTACATGGTATTGTTCATCATAGAAACGTTAGGCATAACCGACAACAAAACAGGGTAGCTAAGAGGATGAACCGAACCATTATGGATAAAGTTAGGTGTCTTTTGGTATCATCTGGTGTTCTTAAACCATTTTGGGGAGAGCTATCAGTACCACAGTTTACCTTATAAATAGGTCTCCTTCCACAACCATAAACTTTAAAACTTCCATAGAATTGTGGTCAGGTCAACCACCAAACCTTTCCAATCTTACAGTGTTTGGGTGTGCTGCGTTTGTACATCAAAGAGAAGGGAAGTTAGACCCTAGGTCTAGGAAGGGAGTGTTTATAGGCTATCCTAGTGGGGTAAAAGGTTACAGAGTATGGCTTAGAGGTGAACCGGGTGTAAGGGTAGTCGTGGTAGAGACGTAGTCTTTAACGAGCTAGACATGCCTTGTCTTAGAACTGAAACCAAACCAGAGAGTTCCTCTGGTACACCCGTACTTGAGAACATTCCTGTGGAGGTGAAGGACACCTCTGAACCTTCTCAAGAGCACACACTAGAACCCGATGAGCCTAATTTAGGTAATTCTAATGATGATGAGGATCATCCAGAAGCACAAGCATAATCCCTTAGAGATTACCAACTATCGAGGGATAGGGTTAGAAGAGTGATAAGGGAACCTCCTAGGTATGGTTATTCATACATTATTTTTTATGCTTTTACTGCTGCATCTTTTTTTGAAGAGAACGAACCTTTTTATTTTTCTGATGTTTTAATGGGTCCTAAGCGCTCTTTGTGGATGCATGCTATGGATGAAGAAATATCTTCTTTGCATAAGAAAAAAAACTTGGGTGCTTGTGCCTAAACCAACTAAACAAAAATTGATTGATTGTAAATGGATTTTCAAAGTTAAAGAACTTGAATCTATTAATGAACCTCCTAGGCTCAAGGCAAGATTGGTTTTTCTCAAGTTGAAGGTATTGATTTTAATGAAATCTTTTCTACTGTTGTTAAGTATAAAACTATCAGAATTATGCTTGATGTAGTTGCCTTCTTTGATCTTGAGCTTGAACAGTTGGATGTTAAAACTGCCTTTTTTCATGGTGAACTTGATAAAACCATTTACATGCTCCAACCACCTGGTTTTGAGTGAAAGGTAAGGAGCATATGGCTTGTCTATTGAAGAAGTCCTTGTATAGACTTAAGCAATCACCTAGATAGTGGTATAAAAGGTTTGACTCTTTTATGCTTAAAACTGGTTTTGTTAAAAGTAATTATGATAGTTGCTTTTATTTTTCTAGTGATACTGTTGATAATAACATCTATTTACTTCTTTATGTTGATGATATACTTATTTCCTGTAAGCATGTAGAAAGTTTTGCACTTGAAATCTTTGTCGAAATCAGAGTTTGAGATGAAGGATCTTGGATCTGGCTCTACAATTCTAGGCATGAATATTGATAGGGTTAGAGCTAATCATTCTTGTTTTATATCCCAGAAGTCCTTCTTGCAGAAAATAGTTTCAAAATTTTTTATGCATTTGTGTAAGCCTGTTTATACCCCTCTCGCAAGTCATTTTCAGCTTTCTTCTAAAACCTGTCCCAAAACTGAAAATGAGAAAAAAGGCATGGCCAACATCCCTTATAGAATGGCTATAGGTTCTGTCATGTATTCCATGATTTCCTCCCGTCCTAATATTGCTTATTCCATAAGCTTTTTGAGCCGTTTTATGTCTGACCTAGGTAGGGATCATTGGACCGCTCTTAAGTGGCTATTGAGGTACATTAATGGGACTATTAATAGAGGCTTTCATTATCATAACTGGTCTAAACATTTGAGCTTGTTGGTTATGTTGACTCTGATTTTGCAGGTGATAGAGAAGGTAGAACGTCTACCACTTTTTATTTCTTTACCCTTGCATGTAACTGTGTTTCTTGAAAATCACAGCTGCAGCCTGAAGTCGCCCTTTTGACTATGCAGGCTGAATATATTGCCGTCGCGAATGCAATTAAAGAAACCATCTGGACTGATAGTAAGAGTTGTCTTCATTTATGTAAAAATCCTGTTTGTCATTAAAGGACTAAATATATAGATGTTAAGTATCATTTTATTCGTGAAAAGGTTTCAAATGGTATTGTTAATATAGACAAAATTAGTACTAAAGATAATCCTACTGATTTTGGTACTAAAGTGGTGACAACTCATAAGTTTGCTCTGTATAGAGACCTTCTACATATTGATGCAAGTTGATTGCCTTAGCTAGAAAGTTGACAAAAATGTGTTCAAGGTGGAGCTTGTAGGCCAGTTGGGCCTTTGTTCACACATTTTTCCCTTTTTCTTTTCCAGCCCATGTTCCTATTACCCTGTGATGAGTTGGATTGAGCCTCACAACCCAAATATGATGAGTTTATTTTTAATCCAAGATGTCGGGCTGGCAAACAACCCAATCTTCTTGTGTCTTCTCTAGGTGACTTGGTTGTTGATCCTTTGAAAGAGTCTTCTAGGTATTAAGCTGTTCTGTTGTTGAATGATCCTTCCAGATAGAGCTGTAAAGTGGGCGGGTCTTACCCGTACCCATACGGGTCTATACCCGCTTATAGCAGCTAAGGTTAAAATTTTATACTCCCGGACCCGTGCCCGTATAAATTCTATTAAATGGGTCTGGGAAAGGTACGATGATACCTAGACCTGTATACCCACATACTCGTTATAATAAAATAATAATATATATTTTATATATCTTATATTATTTTTATATTTTTTATTAATACATAATTGATACATTTATGATACTGGGTGGTTTATTTTCTTAATTTAGACAAGAGAAGAGAAATTTTCTTCCTAGTTTAGAGAAGAGAAATTTTCATCAAGATTTCTTCTTCTTCGAGACATCAGTATTACTATTTCCTCCATTAGATGTTTCTTGTGGACTTGTTTTTCACCTTCAACTTTTTATACCAGTGGTTGTCTATTCCAAAGGCGAATAACAGAGGCATGATTTTTTAAGGTTAGATTTTTTGAAATTTTGTTATATATATTTTTGTTTAACAAGGAAAAAATAAAAAATGTCATACGGATACGGATATACCCAGACCCTGCCCTAGATCCTAGAGGGGCGGGTATGGGTCCATAAATTTTATACCCAGAGGGTCTGGGTCTAGTTTTGGGTCCATGTTTCACTATAAGGATTTGGGTCTGCGTCTAGGAGTACCCGGAGGGTCTGGACCCATTTACACCCCTACTTCTAGATGATTGTTCTGTTTTGAATGAGTCTACCTTAGAAACTCTATAAATACTCATATCATTTCCTATTGCTGACAGATGAGGTGATTATTTACTCTGTGTAAAGTCTACGTTCTTTTCTCTCTTTTTCTTCTTCTCTTTAGTTCCTTATTCTTCTTTTACTGCCTGTTCTCTGTGAATTCATCTGTTGCTACTGCCATCAGTCACCATTCTTGGTTGACTGCAAGCTTGGGTGGCTTGTGAAGGAGAGAATCGAGAGTGAGAGATTAGATTGTTGTTGTGTGAGGCTCATCCATTGTTCTGAGGGTTGATCGAGATTCTGACTTATAGAGCAAAACCGGTCATCCCTCATCCGTTTTGGTCATCCGAATATCTATGTTCCCCTTATTTACACAGGAAACGATCATCCGTTTTTCTGTGCTTGGCGTTCAATTTTTTAAAGCAGATGTCCAGTTTTTTGTTTCGGTTATCCGATTCTGTCTTGTGGCAAAAATCGGACCGGTCTCATCCAGTTTTGTTTATCTATTTTGCAAGTATTTGAAGAAAAATCGGTAGTTCGTTTTTCGAATATCTCATTCAATTTTTTGTTTAAGAGTTATAATCTGGTTTTGTAATAAATTAGTTATTTAATATTCTATTTTTCCGCTACTTTTGTAATAATAGTTTTATAAAGATTTTGTAATGTAACAAAGCTAATTACTAATGTAACTATTCTCAATAGGAGTATCAGAGTTTATGCTCTTTCCAACACTATATTTGAAGAGCTCCACGATTTGTTGAAGAGGTCTTTTAACACTCGGTGTTAATCTCTCATTACCCTATGGTCCCTTGCTACTTGGTCTTTAACACTTGGAGCATTTACCCCATTACCCACTATAGCCCATTGTCACTCTTGCATCGAAATTTAGAATTGTATACATGTACGGCATTGAAGGCTGTTGCCATGGTGGCAACATTACCACTGTAGCCACTGTAGAATTGTCCATATTTAATGCCTCTGTCACAAGCCAACAAACCATGGCATGAGGGGAAAAAAAAGTTTACTGCCATAAGCCATATTGCAGGCCCCTTTTCGGTAGACAGAAAAGAAGGCAAAGAAAAAATGAGTTTCTGTTTTTCCTTTCTTTTATATGTTAAGGCCTTCAGGTTTTCTTTTCTTTTCAGTTAAACCTCTAAATAATTTAAGAATTGTTTAGAGCTTTTTATGATTACAGTTTCACCCCATAAACTTGTAAGTCCTATATTTACAGATTGCCCCAACTATGTGAATTTTGTATTTACAGTTTTACCTCCTAAAGTTATTCATTTTCCAGAAATTACAAATTTGCTCTTAAAAAAAAAAAGTGAAACTTTGAAGTAATATTTATTTTGCATTTGTCTATGTAATAATTTTTGTAAATACCTATTCAAATCCAAAAGTTAGAGTTTGATCTCTAGTTATTGAGTAGCATACTCACTCTATTCTTTCTTTCAATCTAGGATCTCTCCAAGCATGAGAACGACTTCGAAGATGATTGGGAGTGAGTTTGGAGGATTAGGGTTTAGAAATTTCTTTTGATTCGTTACGTGTTAATAAATATTTGTTCAGACAAATATTTTTTCATTGTTCTTTATAATTCGAACTTCTACACGCTTTGTTCAGTTTTGAGTTTTCTTTGAGTTCATTTAATAAAATTCCAACTTCAACATTCTTTGTATTTTTTTAAAGTTTTGAAGCCTCGTGTCATTGAGGGGATGGCGTGTCCGTCTTTGGTTCGAGTAAGCTCCGATTCAGGGTCTAACATTTAGTGGTACCAGAGCATGCTTACCAACCATACATGTGGAAACTAAGTGCTACACTGTGAGAGCCACCTCTAGAATCCCGTGGAAACTAAGTGCTATACCAAAGGGACCTTTAGAATATTGCACCCCTGGTCTGATTCTGGACTACGTCTAGGCACCTAGCGAGGATACTAGGGCCTTAAAGGAATGAATGTGAAATTCCAATTCCACATGAGATATGTATGAAATGTTTAAATAATATATAAGCACGGGCTTATGTATACATGATCATGTTGGGATATTCATTTTGGCATAGTAAGGACAGTTACCAAGTAGGGATCCTGGATTCTGCAAAGCCCATGAGTCGCATACTTGAGTCTGCGGGTCAGGAGAGTGACACTTATGTTCTGTAAGACTAAATTCAAAAGGAATATAAAAGTAGTTTTTCTAACAACGTAATGTGAGACTAAAGTATTTTTTTTCTAGAAGCTCGTAAAATTTTAATCAAATTGAATTATAAATATAAGTTAAAATCCTAACACCCCTTCTATCAATACACCGCACTTTTCACTCTCCTTGTTTCATAGTAGTATTGTAGTTTGATGATAAATGTACTTTATCGGACAAAGGTTCTAGTTTGAATTATATTTCCTCATTCATATTTTTTGTTCCCTTTCTCGCCTACTCATGTTGTACTTTTACAATTAAGGTTATTGCTGATTACTATCTGAGAACATGAATATCATTTTTAAGAATTATATCTCTTTCACATACAATCAACTTTTTGAATTACAATCAACTTTTATAAAATTCAAAGTAAATATATTAAAATTAAGCCGCATTCAAGTACCAATACATAGTCAAATGACCTTAAATCTTGAAAGGGTAGAGAGTTAATTTCAACCTAATGAAGCCGCTCTAGCAAACTACCACACAGATAAAGTAGTAACATCTTGGGTAGTTATTGTTTTTATAAACAGTAGCAATCAGTCGTAATTGACTCCAATAAATTACCACAAATTCATCTTTAGAATATTACAAGTTTAGAGTGCATGCTTCCATTAACAATATATAACCATGCAAGGGGCCAAAACGTCAATATTGACTAAATCATTGTTATTCTTCTACTAAATCGAGGAGGCAAGCAATTAAGGGTCTATTCTGGCTTTCATTTGGATCCCAGAAGATATATTCAAACTTTTAGCTTTCAGAAATTGCGTCAAGAAATGAAACTAGAAAATCAATATTGTCCCCGAATGTCAAGACATGTCATATAAGCATGCTTGATTCTTATTTAAAAGATTAATTACCAATTAGGGTTAATTAAAATTTTCCTCTTAAAATTTTTTTAATTATAATTTCATCCCTCTATTTTGTATAAATAACAAACATATTGTATCGTCTATATGTTCACAACTAATTGATCTTTATTGCTAATATTAGTACAGAAATTTATCTTAAACCCATTATTATGTGGTAAAATTTTTAAAATCTTCCAACAATGTCATTTTGCAAGTCTAATTTCGGCTTAATATTATATATTAAAATAACAATGTCCTTCATTTTGAAAATTAAATCAACAAAAAAATATTTTATGAAGAATATTATGGTCTTAATATGAAGTAACAAATAAAAATTGAGCACACTACCAATATAGAGATAAACTTGTAATTTGACCAATGTCAAGCGGGAAAATGTAATTAACCCTACCAATTAATCATTCTTCTTATTTCTTTTACATATAGAGAAATAAATATTGAGCATATTTGAGAATACGAATAAAAGAAATATTGTGTATGACAAATATGTATGTTCAACGTCTTTAACTTACTTTATTACAATTCAATTTCTATTGTAAGATTTTTTAATTATTTTCTATCACGTCTTTTAAATGACTACAAAGGATGTTATAGAGTTTTGAGACTAGTTAATTCGATGAATTGTGGGATATAGATCATGGAGTTAAGTCTAATAAGATAAGACTATAAAGGAAGTAGAGGCAATGTGAAAGAAAAGAGAACGGTATAAAAGTTACATCTCTCCTCATCTACAGCAGTAATTGATAGGACTTAATTTAGTCTAATATTTTTTAGTTAATTTTTACATGTTATTTTGATTTAATTCTTTAAATTAGTTAGTTTTTATTCTTATTTGGACTTTGTCAAAAAAAAAAAAAATCATCTTTAGAGAAAAATGAAGCAAGCTGTTAATAAATTAGTAAACCTTTTGAAAATGACTTAAAAGCTAGGTAAGACGTGGGCACTGCCATTAGGAATTCAAAGTTGGCAGATTTTTTTAGTTGACTTAGTTAGAATAGAGGAAAGGTGTGAAGTTTTTAAAGAAGAAAGAATTTATTAGATTCTTTCTATTTTGAGGATTTGTAGAAGTTATTTCATTTTCAATCAAGTACCTACTATTTTATTGTTTTTATCTATATTCTTCTATTTTTATTCTCGCTTATTTGAATTAAGGATAGTTATACATTAGCTTTATAACTCCTTTCACATGTTCGATTGTGAATATGGATTAGTATAGAAGCAAAGTGAACTACCTAAACAGTTTTCTGCTGTAAGTTAGTTTGTTAGTAAATTGTCTAAACATTTCTCTACTACAAGGTAATCAATTGTTACCACTTATGAACAATTGACAAATTATAGATTTTATACTCATATTGAGACAATATCAAGTGAATGATAATTGCTTCTCAGTCGAGTTTACTTGATAGCTTGAATTATCTGGCATATCTAATAATTGATGTTTTTAAGTATTTTGATTCCTTAACTTTAAAACTAGTCGAATCTATTATTTGTATTAGAATAGAAACAGGTTTTTACATTCCTAAAAAGTAAAGAATCAAATTTGATTTTTGTTTTGAAGATATCTTCACTCTCAATCTTTCTTTTAATTTCCACTTATTGGGTTCGACCACTTATTCATCATTCTTATATAAATTTTTGAATTAATACTTTATATTTGGTGATTTTGACACTTTCGGTAATAAAAGTCCGGAAATTCAAAACGAGAGGCATATTATATACCAAACATATATAGTACATTCTAGCACGCTAACATAACTTCAATTCGTGTCCCAAGTCAGCTCTCTTCTCCAACTACATCAAATCAATGCCATTATAATCAATTCATACTATCAAATTCAGTAACTGATCATGCTAGATATGGAGACAGCCAACCTCAGTAGTATATGGCTTAACGAGGATGATCATCAAGATCACCAACTGCCTAAAATGATTTCCTATGATCATAATTTGTCCAAAACCATAGAAAACAAGTCATTTCCCCCATTGATGAATGACCAAAATCTTCCATCTGTTCAATTTAGGCCTTTGAAGAAGATTAAGACAAATTCAGTGCCCCTGTTTCTTCCTCCTCCTCCTCCTTCAAGGTTTGTTTTCCCTCTCTCTCTACAAGAACCTGATCAAATAGCCACGATTAGTTCTTGGCAGCAGAAGCCACCAGAAGAAACCCATAATTGGAGAAGGCAAAATATGATCTCGTTTGGACAAATGGTCCCATTAAAAAGTACTAGTAAATTATACAGGGGAGTAAGACAACGGCATTGGGGAAAATGGGTTTCAGAAATTCGTCTTCCCCGTAAAAGAACCAGGCTGTGGTTAGGCACATTTACTACCCCTGAAGAAGCTGCTTTGGCTTATGATCGACAAGCATTCAAACTCAGAGGAGAAACTGCTAAATTAAATTTTCCACATCTCTTCCTCAAATCTGCAGGTATTTCAAATTCATCTGCTGTGTTAACCACTGACAATTCTGATCAGAAAGATTGTTTGATGAAGAGTGAAGATGGGCCTTCGAACAAGAGTATAATTAAGGACCATAGTGATCAAGTGAGTGATTATAAAACGGGGAATGAAGTTCCTGATGGATTTTTTCATGAAGGTATTTGTGGGATTTTCAACAATGGGATTAATGATTCTGATTCGTTTCCAAGAAACCCATTTTGGGATGTTAATATCAGTGATTTTCTGCAAGAGTATAATTAAGGACCATATTGATCAAGTGAGTGATTATAAAACGGGGGATGAAGTACTTGATGGATTTTTTCATCAAGGTATTTGTGGGATTTTCAACAATGGGATTAATGATTCTGATTCGTTTCTAAGAAACCCATTTTGGGATGTTAATATCAGTGATTTTCTGCAAGAATCAGATATTTATGAAAGTTAATCCTTTCAACTACAATAATAGTGCGTAGAAAAGACACGAATCAATTTACCTTCCGATGTACAATCATATGATGCATAGGCTGAGCAAATTTAATTTCAACTCCCATCCCATTACTACTTTATTTTCCATATTTATTAGATAATTACTGTTCTTCATCATTTCATGATATCTATCCAAAATATATATTTGCATAATAAAGTATTATTAATCGCGATTAGCCTTAAGTTAAAGCATGGTTTGGAGTGGTTGGAAGGATATACATATGGAGCGGTCCATAACTTCAACCCTTATTGTATTACAAGCATGTAAAAGTTGGTGGCTTTGATTTTATTGTTTTTCTGGAGAGTCCAGCAATGCTAGTTGTGTAGTTTTACATTAACAATTCCACTTCAAGTCTTCATATACCCATTCTGTATTGGTGTAATATTAACCAGTATTTTTTACATTCACTTTTACATTTCACCACTAATTCAGTCACAGTATCAATTTTTACAATGAAGAGAATTCACAACAATTTGATACACTGGAGGAACGAGAATATGAATTGAACTCATAATTTATCGTATGATAAGAGATATTTTTAATCAAGTGAGTTACCATCTTATCACAATTAAACTAAATAGTTTTTCACTCAAAATTGTCTTTACCATCCTTTGTATCATTTCCTTTTATGATATATTTTTCATTTAGTGTTTATCTTTTATCCTTAGAAGTTATTTTTTATTGGTAAATTTTATTAATGAAATGTACTCCCTCCATTTCTGAAGGATTTGTAACTAGGGTTTTGAGAGAAGTGAAGAACGTGAGAAGAGAGAATGCTCTGAAAATTTACTAGATTTTCATTAATTAAGCAAAGTTGTATAGAATGTGTTGATATACATATGAGAAGAAGAAAACTATTCTAACTAACTAAACTTATATGAAATAATAGATTACTGGCAACGCATTAACCTTTGAGCTAATACTGACTAGGATTAATGAGTGGCCAGTTAAATTTCTTGAGTTGGCTCCAGCTAGCACTGACTCATTACTCCCTTCCATGTTCAGGGATCGAATCACATTCCTGACTTGCCCTTCTTCTACCTTAATCAACCTTTCTCCTTTGTTTGCTCAACCTTTCTATCATTTTCTTTCAACACCCCCCACAAGCTGGCACCTTATATTAATCAACAACTTCAAAATGCTTGATCAAAGACCTAAATTTGGCAACTTCAAGAGGCTTTGTAACACATCTACCAGTTGATTTTGAGATGATATACCTAAGGGCTTTATCACCCCTGCCATATACCTATCTCTTACTATGTGGTAATCCAATTCTATATGCTTAGTCCTATCATGAAATACAAGATTTTCAACAATATACAAAGTACTTTTAGAATCAGAAGAAGGGGCAACTTATTTCTGGTGAATGTGCAAATCTTCAAGAATGTATAGCATCCATTGCAACTCACAAGCTAACATTGCCATAGCCCTATATTCTGCTTCTGCTGAACTTCTAGAGGTTCTAGATTGCTTCTTTGATCTCCATGAAACCAAAAATGATCCCGGATAAACACAAAAACCTACAATTGATCTTCTGGTTTCTAAATATCCTCCTGGTCCGAATCACAATATGCGGATAAACTGGTTTCATTGTTTGCCTTAAACAGCAAACTTTGCCCTGGTAAAGACTTGAGATATCTCAGAACTCTATTCACAGCTTTCCAATAATAAACGATAGGTCTGTCCAAGTACTGGGAAAGTTGTTGTACAAAAAAACTCAAGTCTGGCCTTGTGATGGTCAAATACAACAATTTTCCAACAATGCTTCTATACTTGAAATTATCAGCTAAAAATTCTGAATTACCACAACGTAACTGTGATGGAATTAAATAAATAAAACCCAAGAAATTAACATTACTCAATAGATTATTTAGAATAATGAATCAAAACGTGTACATTGATCCATGGCAATTGATTCATTTGAAGATTGGGTTTGAATCTGCAGTTGATTGATTTGAAGATTGGGTTTGAATCTGCAGTTGATTGATTTGAAGATTGGGTTTGAATCTTCTGATTGTTACATACGTAGCCTGATTTCCTCAAAGAGATGGGGCTTTTAGAGGTGGCTAATAATCTAAACATACGTGCAATCAAGAACCATAACCTTAATATATAGATGTATTAGCTAAACAGGCCATCATAGTTTTGCAATACAACCCCTAAGCTTCTACACATTTATAAAGAGACCCCACACTTTTATTAATATGACAGACCCACCTATATAAATATAGATTACCTTAATTGGGTCTCAAAATATATATAATAACAAACACATAATTAAATGAAGCAATACATTTACGTCTACATATCCAAATGATATATAAATACGTGTGCAAATGAATTAAGTCCAAAGATCTAACAAACTTCACGGTGGTTTCCATTAGTGTTGTAGTTGGCACGCTAAGAAGAAATCAAGTCTCCTTTAACAAATCTGTGGCATACTTCCTTTGAGCGAGGTGTATTCCTTGATCATCTCTAGTAATCTCCATTCCCAAAAAAAAAAAAATCTTGCCTCACCAAGGTCCTTAATCTTGAAAAGATTATGCAATGTATGCTTTACTTCAGCAATAATATTGTTGTTAGAACTAATGACTAACATATTATTAACATAAACTAAAAGAATCACCAACACCCCTTCTTGTTGTCTGATAAATAAGCTGTAATCATGCCAATTTGATGAAAACCCATAGATAACAAACTTTGAGTGAGTTTGGCATTCCATTGCCTAGATGCTTGCTTCAAACCATTTAAAGACCTATTCAATTTACAAACATGCCCTGGTGGAACTAGATAACCAGGTGGTAGTGGCATGTATACTTCTTCAACAAAATCACCATGCAAAAAGGCATTGTTGATATCTATTTAATAAACATTCCATCCCCTAGCAGCTGCAACAACCAAAATAAGTCTAATAGTAAACATCTTAACAACTGGACTGAAAGTATCAACATAATCAACACCATATTGCTAAGTATAACCCTTAGCAACATGGCTAGCCATGTGTCTCTCAATGGAATCTAACTACCTCAGAGTAATGTTGCTCATCAACCAATCCTAAATTCAAAACCATAGATTGTCGTGCAAGGGGCAAATGATCATAAGAAAGAACATAAGCAAGAGCATGTGGTGAAGTAATAGAATTGGATGTAGAGGATAAAGGACAATCATAGTCCTATAAATATGAGGGCAAATGTCTAATCTTGCTTGACCTTCTAAGGGTAATAGAAGAAGGAGAAAAAGAAGATGCATAGGAAAGATTAGAAGGAGCAGAACCAGAATGAAGAGATTAAGCTGACTATGATGACATACTTGGACTATAAACATCAGAATTTGAGAATAAAGGTGCAGCAGGAATAGAAGAGAAAGAAACTATCAAATCTACTGGATCTGCTGCAGTATCAAATGTTAGAAAAGGAGGAGGAGGAGGAGAAGAAGAAGAAGAAGAAGAAGAAGAAGAAGAAGAAGAAGAAGAAGAAGAAGTAAGAGAGGAATGTTTAAAAAGAGAAAGTATTCAATTGAAAAAACATTCTTGGGAAAAAACTTTTTGAGTATGCAAATCAAAGAGCATGTAACCTTTAGTGACAACAGAATGGCCTAAGCAAACATTGTTTAGCCCTGGGGTCAAATTTTGCTCTACCGTGTTCAATGGTACAGGCATAGGCTAGGCATCCAAAAACTTTTAAGTATAAGAAGGTGGTTTAGAGTAATGAAGCTAAAAAAGAGTTTTGTTTTTTGGGAAGTGGGGTAAGTGTGATATTGATCAGCATGGTAGCATGTCGAATGCAATATCCCCAATAAGGAAGAGGTATATTGGACTGAAATTTTAATGCTCTACCTATATTGAGAAGGTGCTGATGTTTTCTCCAATCCATTCTATTGTGGAGTGTATGGACAAGAAGTTGGTGAAAAATACCTTTGGAAGCAAAATAAAGAGGCATATGAAACTACATTATCTGATCCTATGGTTTTAATGTGGACATCCAGTTGTGTTTCCATATGAACAAAAATGCTGTATCTATAGTCTAGCTGAAGCCTTACCTTTTAGAAGAAAAGTCCAGGTGTATTTATTACATCTACAATAGAAAGAAAATATCTCTCACCATTGATAGTAGGAACCTTGCTAGGCCCCAAATATCAACGTGAAGAGCTCAAAACAATGTGTAGAAATAGGAACATGAATAGGAAAGATAGATATATGCTGTTTAGCTAAAGGACAAATAGAACAATGGCAATCCTTATTAACAGTAATATTGGAATGCAAGGAATTCAACAATTGAAGTTTAGGAAGTGAAAGATGAACTAACCTATAATGTCATATGAACTTTGACCCATCTTGAGAATCAAATTGAATATGAACATCATCAGTATTAATGTTGTTATTACAAGCTAAAATAGTAGGAACAAAAGAAACAACGTCTGTAGTAGAAGGAGAACAATCAAGTACAAAAAGTCCTTAATTCAATCTAGAAAATCCAATCTTCTTCTTGTATGACAGATCTTGAATCACACAAGTATAGGCATCAACAACAACAAACATGAGTTTTCTAATGCTAGTTTCCCTTGAGAGACAAGGTTGAAAGAGAAACTAGGGATACACCGAGCATCTTTTAGGACTAAATGAGAGTTTTAAGTAGATAGTGCCTTTATGTGTCACAGGAACTGTGGATTGGTGTGGAAGCTGAATAAACATATATAACAAGATGCAAAGAAAGTATGAGAAGAAGTAATATGATCAGTAGCCCCTGATTCAAGAACTCAAAGTTTTGAAAAAGAACGTGTTAAGTTACCTGACACACTATTTGCAGCAATTGGATAAGCCAAAGCCTGATTCACCAATGGTTTAATGATCTCTTGATTTCCCATACTTGTACCGGCAGCATGAATATGTGCCTTGTTGATAAGATATAATATCTTCTCATATTGATCAGCAGAAAGATTAGCTATAGGATTAGTTGTTATTACAAAAGACTGATTACCAGATACCACTGGTATGTTATGCACACTTCCAGCAAAAGTATTGAAACCTCCATTAGTATTTTACCATATGCTGAGCCTGCATTTTCCAGTATTTCCAGAACCTACATTTCCTATATTTCCTCCAAATCTTCCTTTAATTTGTGATTAGGTGGATATTCATGCTTTTTATAGCATCCATCCACAGCATGACCACTGTTGTTGCAGAAGGAAAAGTGATATAATTTCCTCTGGTTATTGTACCTTTTCCTCTTGTACCTTGACCTTGAAAGTTTACTACATTAATCATTCCATTTGGAATTTTCCTTTGATTATCAGTAACTGACCTAATAGATCTAGCAGGTATAGCTGATTTCATAATGTCACTTTGCACATATATCACTTGAGGAGTCATATTTCCACAAGTTTGTTGCCTTTCATGATTAATGGACATATTGAAAACAGTGCTCATATCATGTAAAGGATCTGTCACTAACACTCTTGATCTCACTAACTCAAAACTATCATTTACACCTTTTACAAACTTCATCACTTGCTCTGCAATTACATTTTCCCTAACCTTTTTCAAAACCTCACAGGAATATTCTAGTTCAAGGTTGCAAGTACATATAAGTATTGGCCTTAGCATTATATTCTCATCCCACATGATTTTGAGCCTTGTATAATACTCATCTATAGTCAAACCACTCTGCTTCTAGGAATAAAAAGCTTCTAATAAGTTTGAAATCCTATAAGCATCCCTTCTGTCATATCTCTGTTGAAAATCTAACCAAATGTCTTTTGCAAAATTCATCCAAATGACACTCTGTCTAATTGTTGAATTCATGGATTTAACCAACCAAGAAATCACCATATCATTTGCTTGTCTCCGAGCATCATACAACTTATCACCTATTTTAGGTTTTTCAATTCTAGTACTATCAATTATAAAACACAGCTTCTTTTTAGATCCAAGAGACCTTCTCACTTCACTACACATGTATGATAATTCTCTCCAATTAGAGACTCATCAGATAACAGCTGGTTAGAACTCTCAATAGGGTGAATATGAATAGAAGATGTGTATTCCACTCCAATTTTCCATGACTCAAATACAAATATCCAAAGGACAAGCAAAGCAGCGGAAATACAGTATCAAAATAGTAGTAAAAACACCAACCAACAATAATGAAATCACCAAAACAAGTGTTCACAACTGATCCATACCAACAAAAATAATGCCCATGGCAGTAATTGTTAAGGAATCAGACTCTAGTGATCAGCCATATTACATAACAAAACCTCCTACTAACTATTATAAAAGCAGCAGAAACATATAATAAATCTATTATATTACAATAACTGGATAATGGAACCGGATAACAACTCTAAAAAATGGCTCTTTAAAATCATATGCGAAGTCTAAAAAATAGACTACCGATTCTTCTTCAATCTAAAGTACCTACAAAATAGATAAAAAAAATTGGATGAATCTGGCAAAAATAGAACGTTCGATTTTTGCCACAACAGACAGAATCGGACGATCAACTCTAAAAACCGGTCAACCGTTTTCAAAACCGAATGACCAACACAGAAAAACTGGACGACCGGTTTGTGTAAAAGAGGGGAACAGAGATATTCGGACGCCAAAAACAGATGACAAAGTTCTGCTGTAAACTCTGAATCTCGATCAAAACTCTCAGAACAATGGATGAGCCTCACACAAGAATAATATAATCTCTCACTCTCGGTTCTCTCATTCACAAGTCACCCAAGCATGAAATCAACCAAAGAATTCACAGATGGCAACTAACGGCAGCAGCAACAAAAGAATTCACAGAGAACAGGCAGTAACAGAGGAATAAGAAACTGCAGAGAAGAAGAAGAGAGAAAAGTAACGTAAGAAGGCTTCACACAGAGTTGCTCTCATCAGAAATAATGAGGAAGAGAGTATTAATAGAGCACCTAAGGTAGACTTGTTCAACAATAGCAGCCAAGTTACCTGGAAGACTAATTCAAAAACTAACAGCCAAATCACCTGGGGAAGACATAGTAAAAGATTGGGTTGTTGCCAGCCCGGCCCGCCCGGTATCTTGGGTTAAAAGGAAAAATACTCAATCCTATTCGTGAGGCCCAGTCCAACTCATCATAGGGTCATAGAACATGAGCTCGAAGAAAAATAGGACTAAAAAATGTGCGAACAATTTGGCCCAACTGGCCTACAAGCTCCACCGTAAACACAATTTTAGTTAACTCTCTAGCCAAGACAGTTAACCTGTATCAATATGTAGAAGATCCCTACACAGAGCAAACTTGTCAGTAGTCACCATTTTAGTACCAAAATCACCATGATTATCTTTAGTACTAATTTTTTCTATATTAACAATACCATTTGAAATCTTTTCTCGAATGAAATGATACTTAATATCTATATATTTAGTCCTTTCATGATAAACAGGATTTTTACACAAATAAAGACAACTCTGACTATCAATAAATATAATAGCTTTAGAATGTAAAAGATGCATTTCAGATAAAAGACCCTGAAGCCAAATAGCTTCTTTAATTGCTTCCGTGGCAGCAATATATTCAGCCTCCATAGTCGAAAGAACGACTACAGGCTGCAGCTGTGATTTCAAAGAAACACAGTTACCAGCAAGGGTAAAGAAATAAGAAGTGGTAGACTTTCTACCTTCTCTATTACCTGTAAAATTAGAATCCACATAACCAACCAAATCAAATTGTTCATTCCAATTATGATAATGCAAGCCTCTATCAATAGTCCCATTAATGTACCTCAACAGCCATTTAAGAGCGGCCCAATGATCCCTGCCTGGGTTAGACATAAAAAGGCTCAAAGGGCTTATGGAATAAGCAATATCAGGATGGGTGGAAATCATGGAATACATGATAGATCACATAGCTTTTCTATAAAGAATATTAGCCATATCTTTCTTCTCATTTTCAGTTTTGGAATAAGTTTTTGAAGAAAGCTAAAAATGACTTGCAAGAGGGGTACAAACAGGCTTACACAAATGCATAAAAAATTTCGAAACAATTTTCTGCAAGAAAGACTTTTTGGATATAAACAAATAATGGTCAGTTCTAACCCTATCAATGTTTATGCCTAAAATTCTAGAGGTAAATCCAAGATCCTTCATCTCAAACTCTAATTTCAACAAAAATTTCAAATGCATAATCTTACCTATATGCTTGCAGGCAATAAGCATATCATCAACATAAAGAAGCAAATAAATAGCATTATCAACAGTATCACCAGAAAAATACAAGCAACTATCATAATTACTTTTAACAAAACCAGTTTTAAGCATAAAAGAGTCAAACCTTTTATACCACTGTCTAGGTGATTGCTTAAGCCCATACAAGGATTTTTTCAACAAACAAGCCATATGCTCCTTACTTTTTACCTCAAAACCAGGTAGTTGGTGCATGTAAATGGTTTCATCAAGTTCACCATACAAAAAGGCAGTTTTAACATCCAACTGTTCAAGCTCAAGATCAAAGAAGGTAACAATAGCAAGCATAATTCTAATAGTTTTATACTTACAATAGGAGAAAATATCTCATTAAAATCAATATCTTCAACTTGAGAAAAATCTTTTGCCACCAATCTAGCCTTGAACCTTGGAGGTTCATTAACAGATTCAGGTTCTTTAACTTTGAAAATCCATTTACAATCAATCAGTTTTTGTTTAGGTGGTTTAGGCACAAGCACCCAAGCTTTATTCTTATGCAAAGAAGACATTTTTTCATTCATAGCATGCATCCACAAAGAACAATTAGGACTCTTTAAAACATCAGAAAAACATACAAGTTCTTTCTCTTTAACAAAATATGCAGCAGCAAAAGCATAAGAAATGATGTATGAAAAACCATACCTAGAAGGTTCCTTTATCACTCTTCTAGCCCTATCTCTCACCAATTGGTAGTTTTTCTAAGGGCTTGTACTTCAGCTTCTGGATGATCCTTATCATCAGAATTACCTAGTTCGGGTTCGGGAACACTAGTTGGGTTAACAGACTCCTCATTAGTTTCAAGTTCTAGCTCGGGTTCTAGTGTGTGCTCTTGAGGAGGTTTGGAGGTTTCCTCCACCTCCACAGGAATGTTCCCAACTATGGGTATATTGGTAGAACTCTCGGGATCAGTTTTAAGACAAGGCATGTCTTGTTCGTTGAAGACTACCCTAACACCCAGTTCACCTTTGAACCACATTATGTAACCCTTTACCCACTAGGATAGCCTATAAACATTCTCTTCTTAGACCTAGGGTCTAACTTCCCTTCCCTTTGATGTGCAAAAGTAGCACACCCAAACACTCTAAGGTTGGAAAGGTTTAGTCGTTGGCCGGTCCACAATTCTATGGGAGTTTTGAAGTTTATGGCAGTGGAAGGAGACCTATTTATAAGGTATACTGTTGTACTAACAACCTCTCCCAAAAAGGTTTAGGAACCCCAGATGATCCGAAAAGACACCTAACTTTGTCCATAATGGTTCAGTTCATCCTTTCAGCTACCCTGTTTTGTTGTGAGTTGTGCCTAACGGTTCTATGATGCACAATACTATGCAATGCACACAAATCATGAAATTTTTTGTCACAAAATTCCAAATCGTATTCTGTTCTTATAACCTTTAGTTTATTTCCGATTCAATTTTCGGCAAAACGTTTCCAATCATTAAATTTTTGAAAAGTTTGATCATTGGTTTTCAAAAGAAACACCCAAACATGTCGAGAAAAATCATCAACAATAGAAAGGAAATAAACATTGTCACCATAAATGGGTACCTTAGCAGGACTCCATACATCACAGTGCACATAATCAAGAATAGCAGTGGATTTGTGTGTGCCAGTGGAAAAACGGAGTTTGTGTTGTTTGTCAAGAACACAATGATCACAAAAATCTAAAGAAGTGATTTTATCACCATTTAAAAGATTTTGTTTGTGTAAATAATGCAAACCCTTTTCACTAATGTGGCCAATCTGCCGATGCCACAACATGGTTTTTTCAGGAACATTTTTAGAAAATAATGCAGATGATTCACAAAAGGTTTTTCCAAGTAAGGTGTACAAACTTTTTTTTTTTTTTAAACCTTTGAGCATTACTAGAGATCCTTTACAAACATGTAAAATCCCATTTCAGATTTATAGGAATAGCCATTTGTATCAAAAACTCTAAGGGAGATTAAATTCCGCCGAAGATCAGGCACATACCTCACCTCGGTCAATTTTCTAGTCATACCATCATGCATTTTGATAAAAATATTTCCAATTCTCTTGACATCATAAACCTCATTGTTTCCCATAAAAACTTTACTAAGATCAAGGGTTTTTAAATCAGAAAACCAAATCTTATTTAGTGTCATATGAAAAGTGCAATCAGAATCAAGAATCCATTCATCAGATACTTTAGAGGTAGATGGGGAAGGGGATACATACAAAACTTCAGAAAGTATAGAATTACCGTCTAATTCAAAATCGTGTGTTTTGTCAGTTTTATCCTTTCTATTACCTTGTTTATGTAACTTTTCATCTTTGGTTCGTTTAAAACATTCGTTTTTCATATGACAATCTTTGCCACAATAAAAATACTTCACTTTATTCTTATCTCGAGATTTAGACGTCCCCTTACTTTTAGAGGCAGTGACTAGAAGGTTCTCTCCGGTCAACCCTCCCTCTTACGAAAAGATTCTCTCCGTTTGTTTTATTTTCTTCTCACAAATCTAAATCTTTTGATTTCAAAGTGTTTTTCACATCAGAAATAGTCAACTTATCTCTACCATACTTGATAGCAAATTTCACATCATTAAATGATTCAGGCAAAGCATTCAACAAAATAACAGCAATATTTTCATCAGAAATGTTTTCTCCAACATTTTGGAGTTCTAAAACTAATTTGTTTAAATCATCCATGTAACGCCCTACCCCGTAAGCACCTAGCATGACTTTAAAAAGTAAGAACGTGATGAAAATAGAGTTTTGATCTATATGGTGGGATATAGTGGTTTTGGCACTTAGTAGTATTTTGGGGATATTTAGGAATAGGAATAAAATTTTATTATCTTATTGAGGTTTTATTATTAAGGTTTCTATATGCCTTTAAGTGGATTTTTATTTTTAATACCTGGTATATTTATTTTAGAAATTTAAATACTTGACATTTTCATATAGGAATTAAAAAAAAAAAAAATTCACGATTAAGAAAGTGTGCCACCTACTGCCATCCACCTGCCACCATCCCAAACCTTTTCTTTGTTTTTCCAGCCTTTAGCCGCCATCCCATTTCCTATATATAGGCCCCTGCAAGCCATTTTCTTTTTCATGCAATTCTCTCATCCTTGGCCGCCATAACATAGGCATATATATATATATCTCATTTTCTTTCTTGAATAAAAAAGGCTCTTTCTTGAATAAAAAAGGGCAGCCAAATTCTAACCTCAAGTAAGTGTGCATGTTTGTTTTCCTTTCTTTCTTTTCTTTAGTTAGTTAGGTTATCTATATATATATATATAGTATATGTATGTTTGTTTTCTTTAATATATAGTGAGATCTACTTCTAGTTAGATTATATATTTTTAAGCTAGTTATTTATTTTAAGATTTCAATATTTTAAATGGATTTTTAGTATAAAGTATATAGTTAATTATGGTTTCTTGCGAGAGTATATTTTTTTTAGAGTATAGGATTTTTCGATTTTTTTTTTAGAATTATATAAGTATATGTATCATTATATAGGTATATCTATATACATCCTAAAGTTCATTTCATAAGATTTCGATATTATTTAGGGAATAGGATTATTATTTGATCGATACCCAGGTATTAAGTATCTTCGCATTATTATTTTGTAGGATCTTAGTACCAGATCTATATCCAGGTGAGTCCATAAACTCCATTTTATTTCAAATAGTACAAGACATATAAATATGTTTTTTTTTTAACCTCTACAAAATATTGCTATTTTTGGAACGATATTTCTCGGCGTGTTTTTGGAGATGTTCTCCCTAATGTGTTACATGTTTCCTAGAAAAATGCATAGGAGCGGTGCTCCATATAGGTGTTTCTTTTAAAACAGATTATTATGGTGGTGCATAAGAAGTTTGTTGTACGCAGGTTTTTCGGAAATATTTATATATTGAAAAATGTTCTAGCTTGAAAAGTTACGTATTTTGATATGCATGAATATAGATCTGGCATTGGCATAATTGTGAAATTGCATAAGCATGTGATGACTGGCGGATGAGAATTCTATTTTTTTGTTTTCCGAAATTTTTATGACTTGAATCTGTTATTATGGTCGGGCAAATGGCCCTTTGATTTGTAAATACATATGAAAACCTCATTCCGACCAGGGTTAAAGTTTGTTGAAAATCAAGTGAACGGATGTGTTAGCGGATTGCACTGTACTTGGCTAGTCCCCCGTATTAGGGCCTCTTCCGATGACGTGGACGGATTTTTGACTCTGAGGGTGGATCCACTTTAAGAGGGGTGTAGACCGCGGAGGGTGTGGCCCAATCGGTCTATGTGGACACCGCATCATGCTCTACGGTGGGCTTCGACCGCCTAGTGGAGAGTCAGGATGGGCTCGACACCGAGGTTGGTCACAGGGCAGACCTGGTAGGTGTCCCAGGAGTCTTTAGCCTGTTTGGACTAGTGATATGGGAGTGCGGTTGTTTGTAATCGAGCGCTCGTATGTTGTTTGGCTGGTATTTGACTACGAGATGCCGGAACTTGGTTCCAATGGCCTCGTTTTGGGGATCTGGACTTTGTCTGTGGAGCTCCACTGTTGCATTACATGCTCTTTTAAATTTGGGGCATAGAAGCTGCGCTGATGTGTCTTGATTCGCTCAGACTTCCCAGCTGCGCTCGAAACCCTCGTGTAGGTTCAAGCATCAGTTTTGTTAAAATAGAAAAAGAAATACTTTTCTTATAACATTGCATGAACTGTTTTGTAAAATGGCATCGTCATGGTTTTAAAGAAATCACTACCGTACACACACACGTGGACTCACTGAGCGTTCGCGCTCACGTTTTTTCATATCATGTTTTCTTCTCAGATGAGCTTGGAATGGTCAGGGGCCCCGCGAGCCACTGAAGTTTTAGGCCAGGAGTTTTTGGATCAAATCTCCCCAGAAGGGCATATATTTATGTTTTATCTTTTTAGACTCGAATCGTCTGTAGAGTTTCTTTTTATGTTTTTATGTAAGTTGTTGATGTAAGTTTACTTTTGTGTTTATTATAAAACGAAAATGAGAAGTTTTTTTTTTTTTATCCTGCGTTTTGAGCGCACCAGTAGTATCTAATTTACTTAAGTATTCCGCGTACTTTGTGTATACCTGTTAGTATTGTTCTAGGGTTTTGTTTTATTGTAGAGCTTATAATTTAGTGCCGAGAGGTACGCGATGCCCTACTCAACCGCAGTTGACCTAGTGGCAGGGTTGGGGGTATCACAGGTGGTATCAGAGCATCTAGGTTCGATACTAGGTTTGAAATGTTAGATTTTAGACAAGCTAAAGAGTCAACTGTTTAAACTTTAAAGTTAACCATATGATTTATTGGTTAGTTCTGACCCTAAGATTTTGTTTTGTAGGTACTAGATGGCACATCTTTCTCATAGATGGACATACAGGGAGGGCACCCTCGTAGATGAGCCTAGCCGGACTACGTCATCATCATCATCTTCATATTCCCTTAGGGAGATCATACCAGAAAGGGAACCAATTCCAGTGTTTGACCTTTCCGATGATGAGTCAGTAGAAGGACCAGAGATGGCAGCAGTGACACCGGGAATAAGACTTGGAACATCGATAGAAGAGGACCCTAGTGAGCCCACGTCAGACTCAGAAATGACGCTCGAACCAGAGAGAGAGGCACCGGCAGTCACTGGGAGTATGGGTACCTCTGTAGCTAATACTATGCCAGCAGCAGCATTCCCTACCCCTATTCCACCCGTGGCGTCTGTATCTTCTTTTCCAACACTACCATCACTACTTCGAGATGGGGTCAGGGAGTATGACATCTGTGGTTACTGCCTGTGGCGTGAGCAACGGGCTGAAGCCGCTAGCCAGCAGGTTGTAGCGTTGAGAGAGGAGATCTTCCGAATGGACGCCTTATTTTATGTGGCACGCCAGGCACGGCGACAGGAGACGGCGAGGGCCGCCATGTTAGAGAGGGAGTTAGCCCAGACGCGGGAGGCTCATGCAGCCCGAGAGAGAGAGAGAGAGAGAGAGAGATTTTGGAGCTGATTAACGAGTGGGACTGGCTTAGGCAGTTTATCACCCAGTTCCTTGGAACTACTAGAGATTCAGTGGATAGAGCACGTGATGAGCTGGAGCCCCGTCCAGGTTGTTCTGGTAGCCAGTGTCCTTAGGCGGAGTAGCTGTTGGATAGAGTACAGGTAGGTGTGCATTTTGGTCACTTGGATAGGTACAAGTAGTATTTTTGTTGGTACTTGATGCAATAGGCTTAGGATCGTAGTTATGAGGTCCTCGGGTTTTGGATATGTATAGCAACCAGGCCATATATTTTTGGGAGGTAGGACCAGGATGATCTGATTGTATCTTGACACTACTTGTACCAAAAATCCCTATTTTGAGTTATATATATGTTTGTATGTATGCATTGATGTTTGTGCCTGGGATGAATTTATGTTTACCTGTCGTAAAGTATCTATAACCGTAGATGTTTACTAGTATTGGAACTTTTTGGTTTTTAGAAATATGTCAGGTTCACAATCTCCCAACCGTGCGGACGAGGTTATGTCAGAAAGTTCTCAAAATAGACAGTCTGAACCTATGAGAGAGGCCACACCTCGTCCAGAACAAGCTACACACAAAGCAATCGAGAATTTTATGATCAAGATGACAGAATTATTACAAACTTCAATGGCCACAAGAAGAAACGAACTAGTACCAGTCACTGGAGCAGATGAAGCACTAGAACGATTTCTTAAGTTTCGACCCCCAGAGTTCTATGGAGACGTTGAGCAAGAAATTAAAGCTGAACTGTTCCTTGAGCAGTTGAATGATATCTATGATACCCTTAAGTATGAGGATGCCCTGAGGGTAACGTTTGCAGCTTTTAGATTTCGAGGAATGGCAAAGGATTGGTGGCTTAGAACTTCCGAAGTACGGACACTTAGGAACTAACCATGGACCTTGAACAATTTTCAAGAAGAATTCAAAAAGGAGTACATACTTCGTTGGGTTCGTGAGCAACGAGAGGATGAGTTTCAGCAATTGAGACAGGGTAACCTGACAGTTGCCCAGTATACGGCAAAGTTCAATAGGTTGGCTAAGTATTGCTTAAGGTTGATAGACACTGACGAAAATAAGACGCGACAATTTGTGAAAGGATTAAGGGTTGAGTTACAACGAGCATTAGCTCCCTTGCCACCGATGGGATTCGCGGCCGCAGTTGAAGCCGCCACGCGAACAGAGATGGCTGATCAAGCGGTTATACAGAGGAAAATAGCCATTGGTTCAGCGACGGCTCCATATAAACGTCCTGGACAAGGACCATGGAAATCTAGAGATTTCAAGAGATCCCGTGGTGAACAAAGGACTGGAAATGAAGGCCGACCAACCCTAACCCCTGGAGGATCCCACAGAATATGTACATACTGTGGACGAAGTGGGCATGTGGCTGAAATGTGTTATCGGAAGTTAAAATTATGTTTCAAGTGTGAAAAACTAGGACATACCAAGGACCAGTGCCCTGAGATGCAACAAGTAACCCTGGAGATGTCCAGAAAAGCAGGCCGACCCTCGGTCATGAGAGGAACAACAGAAGGAAGGAATAATAAGCCACAAGTAAAAGCTAAAGTTTATGCACTGGATGGATTGCCCGTAGATACTGAAGCAGAAGTAGTTGAAGGTATGATAAAAATCTTTTCTCAACTAGCAAGAGTACTCATTGACCCTGGAGCTACGCATTCTTTTGTGAGTTTGCATTTCATAAAACATATTCCTATACCTCCTGTTAACATGCATTACCAATTGATAGTTAGCACTCCTATGGGCGTGAATAAGATAACTGAGGTAAAGTACCCTGATTGTGACATATGTGTCGAGAATGTGGTTTTATCCGGAGATTTAATTGCCTTACCATTGGAGGGATATGACGTGATACTTGGGATGGACTGGTTGTCTAAACATTATGCCCAAGTAGATTGTCGACGGAAGTTGGTTAAGTTTAGGCGACCGAGTATGCCAATCCTGGTGTTCCAAGGAAAGCGAACAAAACGGGAGAATCTCTTTTTGTCTGGCATGAAAGCCAGGAAGTTGCTATGGAAAGGATGTCAAGGGTACTTAGCATATTTATTCAACAAACCTAAGGAGGAGGTAAAATTAGACACAGTACCTGTAGTGAGGGAGTTTGTGGATGTTTTTCCTGAGGAGTTGACGACGCTACCCCCAGATCGAGAAGTGGAGTTTGGCATAGAATTGGTACCTGATACTAAACCAATATCTCGAACTCCATATCGGATGGCACAAGAGGAACTAAAAGAGTTGAAAAAGTAACTACAAGAACTGTTGCAGCAAGGATATATTCGTCCAAGTACATCTCCTTGGGGAGCGCCAGTTTTGTTTGTAAAGAAAAATGATGGAACCCTAAGGATGTATATAGATCACAGAGGATTGAATAATGTGACAGTCAAGAACAAATACCCACTACCCCTCATTGATGAGTTATTTGACCAACTTCGAGGAGCGGTATGTTTTTCCAAATTGGACTTGAGACAGGGGTATTATCAAGTCCGGAAAAGAGAAAAGGATATTCCAATGACGGCCTTCAACACACGATACGGACATTACGAGTTTGTGGTTATGCCGTTTGGATTAACTAATGCACCTGCGACATTTATGGACTTGATGCACAGAGTCTTTAATCCTTACTTGGATAAGTTTGTAGTGATTTTTATTGATGATATTCTTGTTTATTCACCCAACCCTGAAGTTCATGAACAACATCTTCGAAAAGTGTTGCAAACCTTATGGGAGCATAAGTTATATGCTAAGTTTAGAAAATGTGAGTTCTGGATGAGTCAACTTACTTTCCTAGGACATGTTATCACTCAGGAAGGAATCTCGGTGGATCCAGCGAAAGTAGAAGCAGTGACCTATTGGACCCAACCCAAAACACCAACTGAAGTACGTAGTTTCTTGGGTATGGCAGGATACTATCGGAGATTCATAAAAGAATTTTCAAGGATTGCTAGAACTCTAACCCAATTAACCAGAAAAGCAACCAAGTTTGAGCGGACGGAAAAGTGTGAGAGGAGTTTTCAAGAATTGAAGAACCGACTAACGTCGGCACCAGTGTTAACATTACCCGATCCGAACAAGGAGTTTTCATTATATACAGATGCTTCAGGAGAAGGTCTAGGAGCTGTGTTGATGCAAGACAGGAAGGTTGTCGCATATATTTCAAGAAAGTTGAAGGATCATGAACGGAATTATCCGACACACGATTTGGAATTAGCAGCCATCCTGTTTGTACTTAAGAAGTGGCGACACTACTTGTATAGGGCTAAGTATGAGATATTTACTGATCATAAGAGTTTAAAGTATCTGTTTTCTCAAAAGGACTTGAACATGAGACAATGTCGATGGATGGAACTGCTGGAAGAATATCGATGCCCGATTAACTATCATCCAGGAAAGGCGAATGTGGTGGCGGATGCATTGAGTAGAAAAACAAAGATATCAAGTCTTAGCTTAACATCCACCCTACAACAGGATATTAGAAGTGCCCAAAAGAGTAATAAGGAGTTCCAAGAGTTCAAAAACCGTGTGGAAGCTAAGGGATTGGAAGATTTTCGAACATTAGAAGCTGATGGGAGCCTGTACTTTCGGAATCGGTTATGTGTACCCAATGATACTGAACTTAAGCGCAAGATTCTAGAGGAAGCCCACAGAAGTAAGTATTCAATGCATCCTGGAGAGAATAAGATGTATAAAGACTTAAAGCAAAAGTTTTGGTGGAACAGAATGAAGAGAGAAATTGCAGAGTATGTAGCGGCCTATCTTACATGTCAAAGAGTCAAGGCGGAACATCAAAAGTCAGCGGGACTACTACAACCGTTACCTGTTCTCGAATGGAAATGGGATCATGTGACAATGGACTTTGTCACAAGATTGCCCCGGACCAAGGGTTATAAGGATGCTATCTGGGTAATCGTTGATCGTTTAACAAAAGTGGCTCATTTTATTGCCATTAATATGTCATACTCTTTGGACAAGTTAGCACAGGTTTATGTAGATGAGATTGTTCAACTTCATGGAGTACCCGTTGATATTGTATCCGATAGAGACCCAAGGTTTACCTCAAGGTTTTGGCCTAAGTTCCAGGCATCTATGGGAACCAATCTAAGTTATAGCACCACAGCACATCCCCAAACCGATGGACAGTCTGAAAGAACAATGCAAACCCTAGAGGATATGTTAAGAGCTTGCGCCTTAGACTTTGGAAATAAGTGGATTGACAATCTTGCTTGTGCTGAGTTTGCTTATAATAATAGCTACCACTCTTTGATAGGAATGGCACCATTTGAAGCATTGTATGGTAGGAGATGCAGAACACCTTTGTACTGGGATGAAGTCGGAGTTCGATCCCGTTGGAGGCAAAGAAACTTGATGCCAAATTGGAAGAGATGTAGAAACAAGTTAAGATAATTCAAGACCGGCTTCAAACAGCTAAAAGTAGACAGAAGAGCTATGCCGACAACCGAAGAAGGGATCTGGAGTTTAATGTAGGAGATCGAGTTTTCTTAAAACTTACACCACATCGCGGGAAGCTGCGATATCCGAGGAAAGGAAAGTTAAGCCCCCGATATATCGGACCATTTGAAATTATTGACAGGATTGGTAAAGTAGCATACTGACTCGCCTTACCAAATGAACTGATAGGTATACATGATGTGTTCCATGTATCACAATTAAAGAAGTATCACCATGCACCTGTCATGTTCTCAATGATGACCAGTTGGAATTACAAGCTGATCTGTCATATGAAGAAAAACCAACTGAGATTATAGAACGAAGCGTAAAAGAGTTACGCGGGAGACAGATTCCAATGTGTAAGGTAATATGGAAACATCATGGGATCGAAGAGGCAACCTGGGAAACTGAGGAGTATTTGAAGAAAAAGTATCCAGAGCTAATAAGTACGTAACTATTCAATTTCGAGGACGAAACTTTTTTTAATGAGGGTAGAATGTAACGCCCTACCCCGTAAGCACCTAGCATGACTTTAAAAAGTAAGAACGTGATGAAAATAGAGTTTTGATCTATATGGTGGGATATAGTGGTTTTGGCACTTAGTAGTATTTTGGGGATATTTAGGAATACGAATAAAATTTTATTATCTTATTGAGGTTTTATTATTAAGGTTTATAAATGTCTTTAAGTGGATTTTTATTTTTAATACCTGGTATATTTATTTTAGAAATTTAAATACTTGACATTCATGTAGGAATTAAAAAAAAATTCACGATTAAGAAAGTGTGCCAACTACTGCCATCCACCTGCCACCATCCCAAACCTTTTCTTTGTTTTTCCAGCCTTTAGCCGCCATCACATTTCCTATATATAGGCCATGCAAGCCATTTTCTTTTTCATGCAATTCTCTCATCCTTGGCCGCCATAACATAGGCATATATATAAATATATATCATTTTCTTTCTTGAATAAAAAAGGCTCTTTCTTGAATAAAAAAGGGCAGCCAAATTCTAACCTCAAGTAAGTGTGCATGTTTGTTTTCCTTTCTTTCTTTTCTTTAGTTAGTTAGGTTATCTATATATATATATATATAGTATATGTATGTTTGTTTTCTTTAATATATAGTGAGATCTACTTCTAGTTAGATTATATATTTTTAAGCTAGTTATTTATTTTAAGATTTCAATATTTTAAATGGATTTTTAGTATAAAGTATATAGTTAATTATGGTTTCTTGGGAGAGTATATTTTTTTTAGAGTATAGGATTTTTTTATTTTTTTTAGAATTATATAAGTATATGTATCATTATATAGGTATATCTATATACATCCTAAAGTTCATTTCATAAGATTTCGATATTATTTAGGGAATAGGATTATTATTTGATCGATACCCAGGTATTAAGTATTTTCGCATTATTATTTTGTAGGATCTTAGTATCAGATCTATATCCAGGTGAGTCCATAAACTCCATTTTATTTCAAATAGTACAAGACATATAAATATGTTTTTTTTTTTAACCTCTACAAAATATTGCTATTTTTGGAACGATATTTCTCAGCGTGTTTTTGGAGATATTCTCCCTAATGTGTTACATGTTTCGTAGAAAAATGCATAGGAGCGGTGCTCCATATAGGTGTTTCTTTTAAAACAGATTATTATAGTGGTGCATAAGAAGTTTGTTGTACGCAGGTTTTTCGGAAATATTTATATATTGAAAAATGTTCTAGCTTGAAAAGTTACGTATTTTGATATGCATGAATATAGATCTGGCATTGGCATAATTGTGAAATTGCATAAGCATGTGATGACTGGCGGATAAGGATTCTATTTTTTTGTTTACTGAAATGTTTATGACTTGAATATGTTATTATGGCCGGGCAAATGGCCCTTTGATTTGTAAATACATATGAAAACCTCATTCCGACCAGGGTTAAAGTTTGTTGAAAATCAAGTGAACGGACGCGTTAGCGGATTGTACTGTACGTGGCTAGTCCCCGTATTAGGGCCTCTTCCGATGACATGGACGGGTTTTTGACTCTGAGGGTGGATCCACTTTAAGAGGGGCGTAGACCGCGGAGGGTGTGGCCCAATCAGTCTACGTGGACACCGCATCATGCTCTATGGTGGGGTTCGACCGCCTAGTGGAGAGTCAGGAGGGGCTCGACACCGAGGTTGGTCCCAGGGCAGACTTGGTAGGTGCCCCACGAGTCTGTAGCCTGTTTTGACCAGTAATATGGGAGTGCGGTTGTTTGTAATCGAGCGCTCGTATGTTGTTTGGCTGGTATTTGACTACGAGATACCGGAACTTGGTTCCGATGGCCTCGTTTTGGGATCCGGACTTTGTCTGTGGAGCTCCACTATTGCATTACATGCTCTTTTAAATTTGGGGCATAGAAGCTGCGCTAATGTGTCTTGATTCGCTCAGACTTCCCAGCTGCGCTCGAAACCCTCGTGTAGGTTCAAGCATCAGTTTTGTTAAAATAGCAAAAGAAATACTTTTCTTATAACATTGCATGAACTGTTTTGTAAAATGGCATCGTCATGGTTTTAAAGAAATCACTATCGCACACACACGCGTGGACTCACTGAGCGTTCGCGCTCACGTTTTTCCATATCATGTTTTCTTCTCAGATGAGCTTGGAATGGTCAGGGGCCTCGCGAGCCACTGAAGTTTTAGGCCAGGAGTTTTTGGATCAAATCTCCCCAGAAAGGCATATATTTATGTTTTATCTTTTTAGACTCGAATCGTCTGTAGAGTTTCTTTTTATGTTTTTATGTAAGTTGTTGATGTAAGATTACTTTTGTGTTCATTATAAAACGAAAATGAGAAGTTTTTTTTTTTTTTTATCCTGCGTTTTGAGCGCACCAGTAGTATCTAATTTACTTAAGTATTCCGCGTACTTTGTGTATACCTGTTAGTATTGTTCTAGGGTTTTGTTTTATTGTGGAGCTTATAATTTAGTGCCGAGAGGTACGCAGATGCCCTACTCAGCCGCAGTTGACCTAGTGGCAGGGTTGGGGGTATCACAATCCATGTTTTCAGAAATGGATTTTGACCCGCACATTTTGAAGCCAAATAGTTGTTCTTTTAAATAGATTTTGTTTGATAAAGACTTTCCCAAATAAAGTTTTTCAAGTTTTGTCCAGATTTCAAAAACATTGTCTGTTTCATTTATTTCTCTTAAAACATTATCTTTCAAATGCAAGGTGAGACAGCTATGTGCATCATCAAGTTTTCAGCTAGTATTTCCCCTGTCCAAGATTCCGGATACTTGTCAGGAGTATAAATAGCAGGTGCAATTTTGTTTTGGACTAAAACAGCATTTATTTTTCTGCGGCACATTACAAAATCAGATTTGCCATCGAACTTGTCCGTTTCAAGTTTTGGAACAAACATGTTATAGAGTGGCAAATAAGAGAAATCAGAAGTGCGAAAAATAAAAGATTTAAAAAAAGTTTTGTCACACAAAAACAGCCCGGAAAAACAATATAGCTAGAAAAACAGGTAATATGCATATAATAAGCTCACAATAGATCAATAGATAGCAAAGGCTGAGCAACAGCCACAAGACAGATGTTCAAAGAGAAGTAGAATAAATAAACACAGGTTGAGCAACAGCCCCCAAACAGACAATAAATCAACCTCAATGGTCACGGATAATAAAGAAAAATTGTCGCAATCAAACAAGAAAATTACCAAGACACAGATACTTAGAGTCTCAATAGGACTCAAGTCAGGCTTGGCTTTTGGTTTTTCAAAGAAAACAAAAATCACAAAAATTTTGATCCGTGAAAAGAGATGTAAGCAGCAGAATATATATATCCAGACAATAAACCTTTAAACGAAAGGAAAGCAGAAAGTAGTAATAGTAACATGTGCCAGATTCACGGTACTCAACAGTTCCCGTGAGTTTGGAAAGCAATCCGGGAGATTTCAGATGACGTCTGCATTGATGGAGAAATATAACAGACACCAGACACCAGAAAGATCAAATATGACTCTGATACCAATGTCAAGGAATCGAACTCTAGTGATCAGCCCTGTTACATAACAAAACCTCCTACTAACTATTACAAAAGCAGCAGAAAAACAAACATATTATAAATCTATTCTATTACAATAACCAGATGATGGAATCGGATAATAACTCTCAAAATGGATCTTCAAAATCGGATGAGAAGTCCGAAAAATAGACTACTGATTCTTCTTTAATCCAAAGTACCTGCAAAACAGATAAAGAAAATTGGGTGAAGCTGGCAAAAATAGGACGTCCAATTTTTGCCACAACAGACAAAATCGAAAGACCAACTCTAAACATTGGTCGACCGTTTTCAAAACCAGACGACCAACATAGAAAAACTGGATGACCGGTTTCTGTGTAAAGAGGGAAACAGAGATATTCGGACGCCAAAAATAGATGACAAGGAGCTGGGTTTGCTCTAAACTCTGAATCTCAATCAAAACCCTCAGAACAATAGATGAGCCTCACACAAGAATAATCTAATCTCTCACTCTTGGTTCTCTCCTTCACAAGCCACCCAAGCACGCATTCAACCGAGAATGGCGACTAATGGCAGCAGCAACAGAAGAATTCACAGAGAACAGGCAGTAACAGAAGAATAAGAAACTGCAGAGAAGAAAAAGAGATAAAAGTAACGAAAGAAGGCTTTTAGGCAAACCTCCTGGTTGTCTCTGCACCCCTACCTCTTTTATCACTAAATGGTCATTTAGGGACCTTAGCTGGTGATCCGGGCTGTTTCCCTCTCGACGATGAAGCTTATCCCCCATCGTCTCATTGGCCGACCTTGACCCCTGTTATTTTGAGGTCACACAAAGTTGGTCTCATCAACAATAATGAGGAAGAGAGTATTTATAGAGCACCTAAGGTAGACTCGTTCAACAACGGCAGCCAAGTTATCTGGAAGACTCATTCAAAAATCCACAGCTAAGTCACCTGGGGAAGACACAGTAAAAGATTGCGCTGTTGCCAGCCCAGCCCACCCGGCATCTTGGGTTAAAAGGAAAAATAGTCAATCCTATTTGTGAAGCCTAGTCCAACTCATCATAGGGTCATAGAACATGGGCTAGAAGAAAAATGGAACAAAAAAATTTGTGAACAATTCGACCCAACTGGCCTACAGTAGTCAAGAAATTTCACCAAATTTAGCAAATGGAGGAAAGAGTACTCAAAATTAGAAATCAAATAGTGGAAATGCTCAGCAAATGTCCGCAAATCTTACCACCATGTTGATTCTGAAATCGCAACAAGTGCGACTCTCATACTATGAAGAATTTGTAACTATGGTTTTGAGAGAAGTGAAGAACGTGAGAAGAGAGAATGCTTTGGAAATTTACTATATTTTCATTAATTAAGCAAAGATGTACAAAATGTGTTTATATACATTTGAGAAGAAGAAAACTATTCCGGTTCGGATCTTGTGTAACATTTCCTGTAACACTCTCTGCAACATTCCTAATTTGGTATATTTAATTAATAAAACCTACCAAATAAAAGATAAACTATAAGGGAAAAGGGTAAACCCAAAGGGGGAAAACATATTATAAAAGGAAATATTACAAGAGATATTACAGAGAATCCTAGTAAAACTATTCTAACTAACTAAACTAACCTGAAACAATAGATTATTAGTAACGCATTAGCCTTTGAGCTATTGCTGACTAGGACTAATAAGTGGCCAATTAAATTTCTCCAGTTGGCTCCAGCTAGCACTGAGTCATTACTCCCTTCCATGTTCAAGGATCGAATCGCATTCCTAACTTGCCCTTCTTCTACCTTAATCAACCTTTCTCCTTTGTATGTTCAGCCTTCTTATCCTTTTCTTTCAACAATTAGATCCTATTGTCGCTTGAACATACTTTTTTCGCTTCAAAATATCTGTCACTTTAGTAAATCAAAAGAGTAATGAATGATACTTTTTCATATGTATCCCTATATTGTTGGAATTAACAATTATCTAAAATTTTCAATATAATAATTAATGACAATCAAAGGATAATTTAGTCAATTTTCTTTTGAATTCAAATAACTCGATCATTATTTTAATTCTTGTACCTTGTTATAAGGTGACAGATAATATAAAATGAATAGGATACTAAATTATAAAAGGTACAGAAGTATACACTTAAGTGATACAAACAATCTGCTCCGCATTTTCTACATTAATTAAATGTAGCCATATCGGATGTTTCGGCCATTAACTAGTATGTAGCTCAACATCATCCACGAGCCCAAATCAAAATTTATGCGGGGTTTAATATAGACCAACGTCATAAACAAGCCATATTAAAACTTGTGGGAGATTTATATAGCCCAACGCTGTTTGATCCCCCTTTTTTTTTTTTTTTTTTCTTTTAATGGGTAAACGTTGTTTGATCTCAAACCACTAATTAATGGCCCAAACATCCGATATGAATGGGCTGAAAAATGTACTGTGTCGCTTTGGTTAGCTTGTACTCCCTTCTTTGCTAAGAATTACGAGGCTGTATTTTTTTTTTTTTTTCTTAAGTTAAGAACTACTATATGAATTTGAAAGAATGAAGAAAGTTAATCCAAGCCATGTGGATTGAGTTCGGTATCCCGTAGGCTTTGTTCTGGTTTTGCCAATGTGGAGAGTGAGGCTCTTTTTTACATTTCTTACTAAAGCTAGTACTCGATTTGTAATTTTGACAATTCAAATATTTTCATCAAATTTAATGAGACATGAGTTATAATAAGTCAAATTAATACTTTTAATTTCAAATAGTGAGAATTGCATTCTAAACAATTAAGGCAAAATTGTTGCAAGGCAAAAAAATATTCCTTTAGAGCATAATTAATGTGCAATTGTTTGTTGTACATTGCTCTCATGTGCTTATAATTTAAAGTAATTGAGAAAATAGTACTAAGCACATGCACTTTCTAATCATGACACAAAATGCTGTCAACTCTTTTTTTCCTTTTTTTTTTTTTCCTCTTTGGTTCATAATAATTGATATAAATAAGGTACCAACATGCTACTCCATTTCCTTGTTGCTTCATATACATGCATCTGTTTCTCCATATTTATCCTCCTCCTCTATTATGTAATTGTTGGATCTTAATGCATGGAGATTTCCTCTGTATTTTGTTTCCATTATCAAATTAATCCTATCTTGTATGATTAAACTCGTGCACCCATCCGACCGCTTTTTGTTTATTAAAACTTCTATTAAAGATATGCACTTGGACATTGGATAAAATAGGCACGGTAATTTCCTTTTATCAAAATTAATTATATATGTTCACTTTTATATTATAGGAAATGAAGAACATGATCAAATAATTGTGGATTATTGATAGCTCCTTTGCAAATTAGGCAAAGCAGAAGAATATACACCAAGCTTAATTAAAAGGCCACTTGCAAAACTATTTGATAATTGGATCAATAATTATTCGTTCATTCAACCCCACTTACATTTTAGATTATATATAATATATTACTTATTCACCTAAAAAATATAATAAATACATTTTGAATCCTCACATTTTAGGGTTAATATCACTCTAGCAATTTTTGTTCCCCCCTCCTTGTTACTTTCCTTTTAATAGGTACCTTTTAAAATATTTAGTTTTTTTATATGTTTTATTAAAAAAAATATTGTATTAAAAATGTTACAAAAATTTATAGTTATCGATTGTGTTATGAGACTCGAGTTGATCTCTGATCGAACTTAACTCGAAATATATATAAGATAGTCTGAACCTCTCTGATCTGATCAAACTTCAAAAATATTGTGTACAGATGATTTGAACCAAACTTATACATATATAAATCATTGATACTAATAATAATGTAATTTTCACTAAATAAAACCTTTCATCATACTATATAATTATAGGATGAAAATGTGATGCATAAAGCCCATGTTCCAAATGATTTTCAACGTCATTTCCTATGTCATCTCCTCCCCACCCCGAAAGTACTATTAACAGGTTAGGATGACAAAATCAACTGAAAAAGACATGCTTCTCCAGTCCACCCTTTCATGAGAAGAATTGGAACCATTCCAATATATATTTCATGCACTCCACTCGTACATCTAAGGAAAGGTCTTCAGCTGGCCTAAAAAATCAGCATTACTAATATATATGGTTATGATTTTATTATGAATTTCAAAATCTTCTATGAAATAGCATTAATATATTTTTTATATTCACTATAGGCAGTTTGTGGCTTTGTGCTTCTCAACTATGAAATATTTGTTAATTACATAGCACTATATAAAAAAAATAATCATATGTATTCCCCACTCCCTCAGCCAAAAAAAAAAAAAAAAAGAAAAGAAAACAAGAAAATCCAATAGTGCATTACATGTTATGAAATTACTTGAGGTAAAATGAATATTCATAATATTATAAGATATTATCATTTTGATAAATAAACATAACTTGTAACATCTTAATCATTAACCTATTCCCGTTAAAAGATAGGAATTCTTCATTTCCTTCTTCTAGATCTGTGCCCTAGTTACTCTATAAATAGGGGACTAATGTATTGTAGATTTGCAGTAGAAAAAAGTATATAAAATTCTATAGTTTCTTCTTACTTTATTATTCTAAACTTCTTCTTTCACTTATTCTAAATTAGTTCTTCCGTTCGTCAATTTTAGTTTCTCTCTTTCTAGATGATATTTATGACGTGTTATCAGCACGAGTCTCTATTTTAAAAGTTCATATGAAAACTTTCGATGCCTTTCAAGTTTCTCACAAGAATGTATATAGTTTAAATGATTCAAAATACAGACTTTCGTTATACTCTAAAAGAGGTCAAACTTTAACAGAAAGCGGAGATAATTGATAAGTACCGGCGACTAGGGACGGAACCAGAACAATATGATTGGGGGGCTGGAGGAAAAAAATTTTTGCCAAAATTTCGTCTATAAAATGATACATTCCATGTACAAAAAACACTCAAACAATTCCAAATTTACATATAATATAGCAAAAGAATAGGTAATCGCCCATTACCAATGAGGAGTGATCACCCATCACTCACGGGATAAACATTACAAATTCTAATACTACATATAATAAAACAAAAGAATAGGTAATCGCCCATTACCAATGAGGAGTGATCACCCATCACTCACGAGGAATGATTACCCATGACTCACGGGATAAATACCTCTATCAAAGCTGAGAATCTTGATCAGAATCTTGAGATAACAGATGAGATAAACACGATCAGAAGACGAAATCCAATATGACCCGCAATTGATTTAGAACATTAGAAGATTAATATAAAAACAAATAACATTCATCCCAATGCAAAGAATGAAAAAGAAATGACTACTGAAAAATGATTTAAAATAGAGTTTTACATGTGAATGAAATGATTAAGATGGCAATTTTATTCTTCGAGTTTGCATATTTTGAAACCCACTGCAAGATGTCTTCATTTTCAATACTCTTAAAAATCTCTTGCTCCACATAGCAAACCAAACCGTCGTTGAGAAACTCATCTCCCATCCTATTGCGTAAATCATTCTTAATCGTTCTCATAGCGAAAAACGATCTTTCAACGGTCAGTCGAAGCAACGAGCAAGACTAAAGCCAACTCAATTAGTCGATATACTAAAGTAAAAAACTTATGAATATTCGTCTCAACCATCTTCTTTGCGAGTTCTCCAATTTCAGTAAGGCCAGAGAAAGCTGCCCCATCACTTGATCTCATGTAAGAGATATATGTATCAAGTTGTGCTTTAAGCTCAAACTTATCAGAGATAGAAAAATCATCTGAATAGAACTCAGATAAACGGAGTAACTGACCCTGATCAAAATGCACAAAGGAATCTCTGGGATCAAAGCATGATATGCAAATAAGTAGCTCTGAAGTTGACTCCGTAAAACGATCATCCATTTCTTTGACTATAAAATCAAGTACCTAACATTAAATAGAGAAAAGAACAGTTAATAATTTATAATATTACAAATAATTGAGTATTAGGTAATAAGTTAAAAAAAACAATGAAATTAATTACCTCAAAAAAGATGTCTCGACGAAAAAAATGGTAGTAAGTTTTTGGCTGCCCATCCACACTCCTGTATAATCTAGCTCGGCCTGGTAAAGGATCTTACATGTTCGGCACGAAAATATCATGTTTGACACAAAATGCAGTAACAACACCCAATAACTCCTCCCAACAATCATCATCATTTCTGTACTTTTTCAAATATTCCTTTATTGTCTTAATCATCCGGACAGCAATGACTATGTTTTGACTCCTTTGTTGCAAGCACATTGACAATGTATTTATTTTTGCCAATACATTTACCATTAATTGAGCAATGAATACAAATTCAAACTGCCACATTTTATCAATCAAACCTCGAGCAATGCCTCGACTATTGACCTCATCAGCGTCTTCATATATAGTTTCAAGCACATGTGTCACTGCATCCCACATATGCAAAATCCGAGTTATTGTTTTGAAGTGAGAGCCCCAACGAGTGTCACCTGGCCGAGCTAAACTTGTTTCCTGATTTTTGCCCTTTCTTGTAGCAATTTCTCCACTTTCTAGACTTTTTACAAGATCATCATACTGCTTTTGCATAAGAGCATCCTTTCTTTTACAAGAAGCTCCAACAATGTTTACAATCTTAGCAAGGTACTGAAAAAAACTACACACATGAGCATTTTTCTTTGAAGCAGCCACAAGCACTAATTGAAGTTGGTGAGCAAAGCAATGAATATAATATGCGTACTTATTTTCATCTAAAATTTTTTGTTTCAATCCATTAAGCTCGCCACGCATATTAGACGCCCCATCATAACCTTGACCTCTGAGCTGTGAAATTGATAATCCATTTATTGCAAAGAAATCATCAATACTATTTTTCAAAGTCCGTGCAAAAATGTCACTGACGTGTACCACTCCAAGAAAACGCTCGACCACTTCTCCATTATCATTAACAAATCTCAAAACTATAGACAATTGCTCCTTCACAGAGCTATCTCGAGCCTCATCAACCAAAAGAGAAAAAAATTTGTCACCAATCTCATTGATAATAGCTTGCCTCACTTCTGTTGCACAAGCATTAACAATTTCGTTTTGAATTTTAGGAGAAGTCAACTGATTATTTCCGGGAGCATTCAAGTTCATGACCTTATTTACTTCTTCCGATTCCTCACAATATTATTTTGTTAATTCAAGAAAATTACCTTGTCGGATTGAATTTATGGACTCATCATTTCCACGGAAAGCTAAACCCTGACTTAATAAAAATCGAATAACTTTTACAACAGCAGTCAGTCGTGCACGGTAATCAATCTTAGTTTGACTACTTTGTTTCGATAAAACGTATTCCACATTTTGTCTTTGATTTTTTAAACCCAACAACTGAATTACAGTACCAGAGTGAGGACTATTTGGAGCACCTTCATGGTTTCTAAATTTTTCTTTCGCACGTTTCCAATTTTTAAAATCAACTTCTGTAAATATATCATCACCATGTTTGTGATTTTGACCTTTACCAAACAAATAACAACAGAAACAAAATGCTGCATCTTTATGTACACTGTACTCTAACCAAGTAAAATCTTTAAACCATTGCTTCTGAAACGATCTTCTAATTTCACCAAAATCAGTGTGCGGAAATTTATGATCACATGGTTGAGTTGGCCCTTTAGCCACATAAAGTCTCCTTAATTCATCTCTAATTTCATAAGGATAACTATCAATTGGTTTACGCAATCGTGGATCACTAATAATTTCAAAATTCGAAAACTCTAACCCTACCCGAGGCTTTTTCCCACGATCTTCAATATTAACATTTCCTTTATTAGCTGATTTTTCTTCAACCGGTTTAGGACCCTTCTTCCATTTTCCAATAAATTTCTCCATAGTAAAATCCTATATAATATTCAAATATTTTAAATTCACAATTCAACACATTTCATGTATAACATAATAATTAATTAGTCTATAAATTACATAATAATCATATTTTTACCAAACAAACCCTAGACAATTTTTTCACTATAAAATAACAACATAAAAATTTTAGCACTCAAAAATCTATTTACCAAAAAAAAAAAAATTTAGCACTCAAAATCAAAAATCATAGAAATGGAACTTTTTCTGAAAACTTACTTTTTTTTGTTCAAGATTGTTGTGAAGCTAGACACTGCTTGCTGATGAGAGACTGCTGCTTACTTCTGCCGTTTCTTCTTCCTGTCGCCGCGCGGTTGTTGCTTGCTGCTGCTGTTGGCGCCGTCGCTGCTGCTACTCGTCGACGCAGAGCCGAGCTCGGAGTCCGATAAGGAGGAGGAGGAAGAGAAGAGGAGGGAGGTCTGTCGCACGCAGAATGAGGGGGAGCGGAGCGGAGTGAGCGGGCGCGGGGGAGGGTGTGAAGGGGGGCTGCTGCTGTTGTGTGCGCCGGTGCGGGAGGAGGAGATCGGAGACGGGGAGAGAGAAGAAGAAAAAAATGAAATTGATTTGGTTGTTTTTGCTGGAGCAGCCGAGGTTTTTTTTTTTTATAAATCAGTCCCTACATTTTGTGGGGGCTAAACTGAAAAAAAAAATTTGGGGGGGCTTAAATGCAAAAACTATAAAAAATTTTAAAAAAAAATAAATTCCCGGGTGGGCTCGAGCCCGTGCGTAGTTCCGTCACTGCTGGCGACTACCTATTCTTGTATTTTACGTACTTGATCTTCATGCAAGTAGAAGAAGTTATATGGCAATGTATGTTTGTAAACTAATCCAATTTCTATCGACAGCTGTTCTAAAGAACAAGAATGTGGCATGCCTCTCTATTTTATGAGTTTGTTTGCTATTTTTGATTTCAGTCGGATAAGTGGACCGGTAGTCGATAAGACTAGGCCTTTCGTTTGGTATGCTCTCTCTATCAAAATCTCTATTTTTCGTATAAAATTTTATGAAACTTGAATTTGTTCTCCGATTCCAGGAAGAAATTATATGTCGAATATGAATATTTGATTCTTAAATCTATTGAAGTATGGTGGTTCTTGAAGACATCATAAGAAAAAATTATATAGCATCAAAGAGTTTTGGTTATTGATAATATTTTAGAAAGAATATATACAAACACCACAAGATGGTATAAACACCAATTGTTTATGGGTTATGCTTGTGGATAAAAAAATATATTTATTGTATGAGTTTGTAGCCTATAGAATTTCTCATCAATCAAAACTATATATTAAAAATATATATTATATGTAAACTATATATTAAAAATATATATTATATGTGATGTGACAAAGGAAAAATTCTTCATATCTCATACCTATGTGCTCCAAAAGTAGCTATACTAAGGGAAATATTTTTAAAACTATTTTGAATTGATTTCACATGTGTTTGAGATTGAATGAGAAAATCAGTCATTAGTAAAGTATTGCGAGCCTAACAATTTTATATCATTCTCAAAAGTGAATACTATGAGTTCTTATAATTCATTTATAAAAGTGATTTGGTTGTGATTTTCAATGTGATAAATCATATTAGTGAAATGACTCATCAAATTCACAAAAGTATATATTTTTATATGAAGTGAGAAAATAATGAGAAAGAAAATTAGTATTATGATTTAATATTATAAGGATATTATCGATGCAATCTAAATAAGTATTTATTATTTACTTGTACTATATTTGACATCTATTTACTAATTAAATAGTATCAACAATGAAAGGGTAAAAAATATTATTTTACTTCCCCTGAAATTGTGCTATTGATATTGAGGATATCAATATTGATGATCACTATAATATGGTACATGCAGATGGTAGCCAATTTTTCAGAATCTCTATAAGAGACTTTTTTTGACATTTTAATTGTTGATAAAATTTGTCAAAGTAATTGAATTATTATTGTATTTTCTAATCAAGTTATAAATTTTTAAATTTATGTAATATATAATTTAAATTTTCATATTTTTTTATCATTAGTTTTATTTCTATTCATGAATGAAAAATATGGTCTATATTATTCACTTGAATACTAGTTAAGTGTACGCTCTAAAAGAGCCACTTAATTGTAACTCTAGAAGAGTTATTATTACCCGAAGTATTTAGTAGATATTTTGTATGAAATATACTATATCCATTAAAGCATTTTTAAAATTTTATTTAAGTTAATAATATTATTTTAAAAAAAGACGATCTCGAGAAAGTGGATGAAATAAGTGTATATGCATTGCTCTTTTTGTTCTATCTGAATAAATTTGTATTTTAGAAACTATTGTTTTCCTTATATAACTCATCCAAAATGTATGCACTTGAGATACATATTAAGTAACATGAAGTTTTCTAATTTGAATAATTAGTTTACTTACTAAAATAATTTATATGTTAGGTGGTTACACCATCATAGATCACTAATTAAAACACGAAAACTTATTTAGAATTCTTAAAAAAGTATGGGACTAGAAGTTTCCCTAATCCTATGAATTTCATATGGTACTTGTTTAAAAGGCAACATAATTATATATAAATGTTACAAGTATTACTAGGGGTTGAATGTGTTAATAATAAATAAAAATGAAATATTAGTCAATGCACATTGACAGCAAAGTCATGTATATATTATTGACATGCAACAATATTTTGCGTCTATTTGATTATGAGCTCATATTCAATATTTTCCTACCAATACAATTTGTCCTAATAATACTGGAAGTATCATATAAACATCGATCCTGCAGCATATATTCATACACCAAATGGTTTTGAAGAACAATACGTATCTTGAATGATTAACATAAATTCTTAGTATCACTTAGTATTTTTCCAACAAATTATATGAGTTCTCCCTTTTTACTTAATTAGCTTATGGTTAGTAAACAAATATTTTCCATCTCTATGGTAAATATTATAATATGTGCATTTTTCTATTATTCCACCACAAAATAATAAGATGGGACCTCAGGAGAAGTTATAAGAAATATGCTGGGAGCAAATATCAAGGGGAAGATTTGTATTTTAATGATTGAATTTGTTTCCTAACATAAAGAGGAGATGATATAAAAATAAAATCTGATGAATATAATATTACTTTGTATCTCATCTTGATCCTCATAAAAAATATTTTGAATTTAAAGTTCAAACTATAATTTAGCTAGCTAGGGAGTTAACTAACCAACATTCCAGTTCTAATAATGCTCATACTTGAAGGAATAACTACCACTACAAAAAAAATAATAATAAATAAAAAAAGTGAGACACAATAATATAGTGGTAGCTAAATCGGTTCAAACAAGATGTATTCATCGTATATGAAAAAAGTAAATAATTAAGATTGTCACATATAGTAAAATCAAGGAATTTTTTCCAATATAACATGTGTTATTTCCGAAAGAAATTCAGGTACTTAAAAGTTGTGATAATGAGATCTCACTATGTCATGTATTGATTATAAATTATTACGTAACCGCAAAATAGTACAAGACATCAATAGTATATATGCGCATAATAGAAATAAATAAGGATCTAAAATAAAAGTCTGCAGACTCAAAATTTAATATTTGATATTCGAGATAATAATATAGTGTTTCCATGAGAAATATGACATATCCGGACAGTTAAACAAGTATACTTGAAGCCTTACGTATATTCTCAGCAGGAACTATATATTTGAAGTGTAATTCTAGTAGGATGAAAATGAATATCTCTATTAATGTATAATGCGATCCATTAAATGTAAAAGTCACAACTTGTGGATTGACGTTCTTCGTAAAGCCTGGCATTAAGAATGAAGAACAAAATTTTTTGGTGGTAGTTGCATATATATTTGATTTTATAGCATAAAATATTTAGTATCAATATGAAATCCTAAAAGGACTTGAGATGCCTAAAGTACATGAATAACATTCTTGAAGAATATGGCATTATTGTCTTAGTGATAATTTTGAAAGATATTGAAAGATCGAAATGCCATTTACATGGAAACTTGTATAAGATTTACATATACTTGCCACATATACAATTTTCATTTTATTAAGAGATGTCCTTATTATATGGCTTACTAATTATCATTTCGATAAATTAGTGTTTTCCATATCAGGGAGAGACAATAATTAGCAACAGAAGAACATTACAATCAGAGGAATATGATTTCTATATCACATGTCTAGAATATAGATTAGTGAACTAGAAGTTCACAAGTTTTGTCCATTTTCTCTATGAATCTAAAATAGCTATCTAATGCTTTATATGGACTATACTATAGTTAATCAAGTATTAAATGTATAGAGTATCCATTTTGGAGAATGACTCTGAAGGACAAATTGCGAGTTTCTAAACTAATCATTTTAATATAAGCTTGAAGCATGACTATCCTTTTTAGTTTTAAAGAGAAATATCTTAAAATGAAATAATGATATATATGGTTCTCATGAAAAGTTTTCTAAAGCAAGTAATATTGAAAGCAAACACCGTGATATAAAGCATTTGGAAAAATCAAGCTTGAATATCTAGAAGATGTTATATATGGGCACAATACATCGTTATGTGGAAAAATAGTCATTCGGAGAATTGAGACGTGATAAAAAATATTGAAGAACTTTTATCCTAAAGTACTATAAGTTTTTACAATATATATACTAATATACTTGCATATTGGACGCAAGTAAATATTTCATATAATTCTTCTCTAATCCGACGCTTTTAAAATGATATAAATTTTGTCCTTATGAATCTCTTTGTAATTATTAATCTTGGATTATGAAGAAAATCCAGCTCCAGTTGAGATGGATTTCACAAAGTAACGGTTATTGAGATCCACACATTATATTATGTAAAATTTTGTAGTCTATTAAGATTTATAACATCTATTTTTGCTAAAGTTGTAATTCGAGTGGTTTGCAAACAATGTGTGTGGATAATTGAACGAATCCAAGAGATTCCAATCATTTTGAGAATAAAATTGAATGATATATTAAAAGAGATATGACAAATAAGTTTCACAATGTTTTCTTCTTAAGAATATGGTGAAAATTGATAGGCAACAATTTTAATCAAATAATGATCTAGAAGATCTATTCACTAAGACATGACCGACTACTATATATATTTGAGAATTTAAATTTAAAATGATCGGTTCAATGATGTACAAAATAGGGAGAGAAAAACATAAAGAATGATGTAGTCTTTTTTCCTTCACTGGAAGTTCTTTCCCCACTAGATTTTTCTCTAGTAAAGTTTTAACGAGGCATGTTTATTATGCAATGAATATCCAAGGGGGAATGTTAAGAAATTATTTAAGGTAAAATGGATGTCCATAATATTATAAGATATTATCCTTTTGATAGATAATGTGACTAACATCTTAGTCACCATCCTATTATAGTTAAAGGATAGAATTTATTTATCCCCTACCTCTAGATATGTGCCTTAAACCTCTACAAATAGGGCAGTAAAGTCTTGTAGATTTGTAAAGAAAAAAGTTAATAAGATTCTATAGTTTCTTTCTAATCTTATGTTCTCTACTTTTTCTTTCAGTTATTCTACATTAGTTTTTCCTTTAATAATTTTTACTTTCACTCTATCGAGATAATATTTATAACATTAGAGATAATACGGTAATAAGCCAAAGAACATATTAAATGGTATTTAATGAATACAATACCTTATTCTAACATATACAACAATTTCAACCCTCATGATATAATCTTCTTTCTATCTCTATAAATCAGATTCTCTCTAAACCCAAAAAACTCATCTTCAAATATATAATACTCTGTTTCATATTTGCACAAATAAACAATAGATTATTGTTCTACGCTCAATTTTATACAAATTATATTTAAAAATCTCATCAAAATCTCACAAAATTGCCATTTTTTCTATAAAATTCAATATGGCCTATTGGTGCCGACCGTGCATCAAATACAACACCTAATGAGAAAGACAGAGTATCACACTATTCCCACGGTCAGGTTTGGAGGGAGGAGTGGGTGCAAAGCACTAATTTTTGGTTCAATATTTTGTGCCCTTTTTCATTTATCTTTGTCTTTAGACTTTCTCGCATGAAGATTGTTTAAGAATTGTATTATTAATGAAGGTCAAAATGAGATGAAAATGATTTATTGAAAAGGCATAAACAAACGAAAAAATTTAGTACAAAAGGAGTTACGATAAGACATCGAATTGAGAGCAAAAGATTGGCCAAAGTTGATAATTCTTTTTTTAAAAAAAATTTTGATGATTTTGCGTGATTTTAATAAAAATTTATATAAAATTAAGCGTAAAATAATAATTTATCTTTACATATATAAATCTAAATTCGAGTCCTATATATTTGGGTATTTATAAATTCCATAAAATTATGAAATTTCAAGAAATTTCTTACACCTCTTTTTCTCTCTCAACTCTCTTTCTCTCTAACTTCTCTCTAACTTAACTTGACGATTTTGACATTCAAAAATGCATAATTTGAAGATTTCTTACTATAAAACATCAATTTTGAAGTAAAAACGACCTTAAAAGCACTGAAGAATTGAACAGAAAAAGCTGGCGCACGAACAACTCCATGCGCTAATGGCTAGCGCTCTAACTAGTCTTGTGCGCCAGCTGATTCCGTTCATCATGTTTCAGTATTTTTTTTAATATGTAAAGGTTAATTATGTGTTATATTGATTGATTTTCATATGATTATTTTTTTTATTCATTTTTCATATTTAATATGATTGTGTTATTAATTATGTTAGTTATTTATGTTAAAGTTAGTGTTTATCTTGTTTATGTTATAATTAATTATTTAATTGTGGTTATGATTAATATATTTTAATTTTTTAATTTTTATTATAATTAATATGTTTAGTTTCATGTCATGTTTACTTTTATGTTCTTAATTAACAAGTTACTATGTTAATGAAGTTTAAATATGTTGTTACATTACTTATTTTTATTTTTATTTAAAATATGAGTTGTTTATATTTTTTATCTTCTAATATTGTGTAGGAACGTGATGAATTAGATTTTGAACAATTTGAGGATATTTTACATACGAAGGATTTCGTAGATCACAGTTATTTATTTCAAACGGATCGTGAATTTAATTCAAAAGACGATTTGGTTGATTGGATAAAAAATGAGCAAAGACAGTTAACAAGTATGTGACGACTACACTATGCATTGTTTTATAAAAAAGGTTTAAGGTTTAGGTTTTACGTTTATATTAGTTGCCAACAGGGGGAAAGGCAAAGAAAAGTAAGACTATACAGAACGATGAAGAAATAAAACAAGTTCTGTAAAGCGTAGGGATCCGTATGTAAATAAGAAATATAATTGTCCATTTAAATTAAAATGCGAGGAATATGTTAGCGGAGCACATTGGAATTTATATATAAAAGATGGAAGGCACAATCATCAACCTGGTGTCTATCATTAGAGTCACTCTCAGACGGCAAGGTTTATGGAGGAGTTCAAGCTGACCGAGCAATTGAGTAGTTGTCAAGTGGCACCTCGTTTTATAATGGTAAATTTGCAAGAGAATAATTTGGATACTGCTGCGAGGTATATTATGGTACTATTATGTTGCGTAGCTTAACTTAGACAGAATACGATATTGTATATGTTTTTTAATTTAATAATCAATTTATATAATTTTTTGCAGTTCTCAAACTATATATAATGCTCAAGCAAAGATTAAGAAGGATAGGATGCATGGACGAAACACACTGGAAGAGATGCTCCACATGTGTTCCAATCTTGGATATACGTGTTTTTGGAGGAATTATGAGAGAGCACAGTGCTTAACAATATAGTTGTTGTGCATCCAGCATCCATTCAAATGTTGAAAGCGTGGTTTTATGTACTAGACACAACCTACAAAACGAACAAGTAAGTTGCTTTAATAATTAAGTATTTCGTTGCTCCATTAATTAATTGCTATAAAAATCTAAGATCTCATGTTAATTAAAATGAATTAGTTAAGTTTGATTAGTATTTTAGTTAAGTTAAGGGAATTATAAATTTTATTTATTTTTGTTAAGTTTAAAACTTATTATTTTACTTAGGTACAACATGCCATTATTTAATGCAGTCGAGATGAGACCTACTAGAAAGAATTTCGGTATAGCTACTGCGTTCATACGTAATGAACAAGTTGCTACTTATCAATGGGTGCTCTAACAGCTTAAGGAATTATATTTCGATGTTCCAGACCGGCAGTGGTCATTACCGATAAAAAAACAGGTGTGACACCAGTGATATCTGTAGTGTTCAATAAATTATGTCATATGTTGTGCTGGAGACATATTGAAAAGAATATTGAGGGGAAATTAATTTCGGTGATTGGTAAAGAAGCAGCTGAAAAGTTTGCAGAGACAACCTGAAGAAGATTAGTGAGCCAAGACACAGATGATTATGCAAAGATATTGGAAAAATTGAATACCAAGTGGAGCACCATGTAGTGGTTCTTATCATATTTGTATAATGAATGGTTAAGCACCTGTGCATATAAATTTGTGAGATGGTGGACCGGAAAAATTTTACATTTTGGATTCGAGACCACAAATAGAGTTGAGTATGAACACTCAGTATCGAAGATGTTTCTTCAAACATTTCTTGGTGACGTAGATACTGTCTTCAGTAAGATACATTCAAAGATTAAGTCACAGATCTCTGCCATTAGGACTACACTTGAATATTCCTAGTTGAAGGAGAAAGATATACAGAGAGTAATCCTGTATTAACTGAGGTTTTTGGAAATGTAAGTCATTTGGTACTGAAATTATTATAGAAGAGTTAATTAGAGCCACGAAGATCATGAGTGATCCAGAGAATTTTTTTGGACATTGGCTCCAAAGTTCACATGGTCTACAATGTTCATGCTAGTTGATTACTAGATACTGTAAGTGCATTCCTTTAAAGGTTGACAATCTTCACCATTTCTAGTCATAATTTGTGATAGACGGGGTATCGGGAATGAGCATCATGATTATGCGAACCCCGTGAATGATATGGCATACCAGGAGAATGATATCACTGGCATTTTAGAGGAGTTCAGACAAAGACCACCATCACAAGTATGTTAAAAAATGTTATTATTGATTTATTTTATTAAATTTAATTAATAAGTTAGGCTAATTATGCGTTTTGTCTATATTCTAACAATTGATGGAGTGGTATCGTGCTGCCCGAGACATCTTACATTCCGTCTTACCATCAAATCCTGAGGGACCGTTAACTTCTTCACCAGACAAGATCATTACTAAGGGTCAGAAAAAAGACTGACTCGATGAAGAGGGAAATGTCACACTAAGAGCATATATAGATTGCACATAAATCGTTCAAGAATAGTAGTAGATCCGGTTCAAGATCGGGCTCCCATGGGAAAGGATGCCCACCGCATGCTAGTCACCCACCCCGTTCCGGGTCTAGGGGTAGGGGATGCAGTAGTGGTTGGAGTTCAGTGGAGTCATCTGTTGTTCAACTAGTTGATGGAGGTCCGGAGTGTGAGTTCCCTTACTTGAATAAATTCTCACATTTTATATATCCTTTAATTGACAACTATATGGATCCAATAGGCAATTGTAACTAGGGCTTTAGTATAGTTTCATATTTTGAGAATGGTGATGTAGAAAAATGGGCTATTTTACATAAACAAATGTGGCATGAGATGAGAAATAATCATGTTTTATATGTACGTATACTAGGTGAAGAGTGGTTCATACATGTTTTAGACAGTTGTGCACACTTTAAAGGTATAACCCCAAGAGAATATTGGATAGAAGCATCTGATCATTTGCTTGTTTTTGCGAATCTTTACAGGGTATGCGTAGTACTTATCGCCCGACATCTTGCGAGTATTACAATATTGTTGTATACATCTGTTGTTGGGCCTCCGTAGAGGATGATTGTCATTGGCCGCTTAGCAGATTATGAACACTTTATTGGGGTAAGTGATTTATTTTATATATCCTTTAATTGACAACTATATCATTTGAAGTAATTAATTATTTTTCTTAACAGTTACATTTGCAAGAAGATTTTATGATTTCCTCTATAAATCTGTTATGTAAGTGGCACGCTCGTCAGGATGTGTGTGGTTATTTGGTTCCATATCAATCACAGTTCAGGGAATGGGCTCATACATGTGCTCGAATGTATCCCCCTTCACGACTAGTTGATGGGGGTATTATCTATTGATTGTCATCTTTTTTTAATTTATTCATGATTATATGTAATTATTTATTTGTCTGTTGTGACATTAATTTAAATTTTATAGTTCTTTTTCATTTAGTAATTTTTTGTATGTTGTGATATTGATTGACAAAAATAATGCGAGTAATAACTGTAATAAATACAACATCATTATACGTAGAATAAAAACTCAAGCACGACAAGCAAAAATCAAATCCATGCTACATACGTAAAATAAACATAATAACATAAACCTCCAGGAAACCTAATTACTAAACAGATACTATCTATGTACAAGACGAGATATCTCTCTGTATCACGCAGCTTGGGTATCTACATCACCAACATAAGGACCAAAAGAGTCAAGTACTACAATAGCTGGTCATTGAGATCGTGGTGGCAACTCAACTCCAGCAGGAAGTAACTTTGGGTTATGTATCATTAGATAATGGATAACTGTGTAGGAGATACCACGGCATGTAACTCTGATGGCAAGCGTGTGCCAGCTTAGTAATATGTCGCATATGATCAACATGCACACAGGGCCTCCCAGCATCATACTAGAAGGCCCTAGTGAAAGTGTGCCTCACGACATATGACTTAATTGAAGTTGGCCTGCATTGCTCAACTGGACTAATAACAGGAATATGTAAAATCCCTTGAGTCCGACCAAACTGCCGAACACATCTTTCAGGCATGTGTAGCTCTACACAAGAAAGTAAGCTAAGAGGTCATGGTAATGTAGAAAAGCGTAACCCATATATCTCTGATGGCTTATAAGGTGTCCATCGAACCTCAGTCGCAGTCAATGATATCTAACCTTATACAATAGTTAGATAATGCAACCATACCAGCTCTATGTCCTATCTCCACAAATTGTTGGATATAAGAAATCCTTGAGACTGCACAAGGGCTCATAGGTTGTGCGAACGTAGGAAAGTATGAGTATATCCAAGCCTATAACAGAAAAACATACATATAAGAATATAAAGTGCAGGTATATAAATTGAAATAATATAAGAAATATTTATTAATATTAAAGAATACCTCCAACAGTGATGAGAAACCTCCTAACTCTCGGACATCCGAGCGTGAAGCCTGTCCAAGATTCCTGTATAACCACGTCTTCGCTACAGTACCCCACACCATCTTCTTGCACCACTGTAGATTCCTCACTATAGGTCATAACTCGTAGCTCACTACAAGTAGGCCACTCTTGTCGGGGAAGAGAGAATTACCAAGAATGGAAAGCAAGTAACACGGTGCCCTCATCTCCATGAACAAATGTCCAATATCACCGGCCATGGATATAACTGACGTAGAAATCCCACGATGTGCATCATACCCTTAGAAACGGAAAGCTTAATCCCCAAATCATTATTAATCATCTGGATGATCTGATGCTGAGTAAAAACCTCGTACAGTGGCTTACCTTATGCAAGTATCCCAAGTATAAGCTCCATATCATGTAATGTAATCGTCATCTCTCTAAACGACATATGGAATGAGTTCGTGTCTAGCTGTCATCTCTTCACGAATGCAAATAAAAGAGTATTGTTCCTGTACTGGAACATGCATGAATGTAGATGAATCAGTCCTAATGTAGTAGCCATCTGTCTAACATGACCATCTCTTGGTGTATACTCAATAAGTACCGCATGACGATCACGTAATCTCAATACAGGTCGATCCTGCATTAGAACGATCATATAAAAACTTCATTACAAAAATATAAGAATATACTAAGAAAAAAATTACAGACGTTTATACATGCATACAATCATGAAATAATATAGAATAAGATTGTAAAAATACTTGTCCACGACATATAGCTGTAGCGATATATCCACTATATGATAGGATTAATGTTCGGCTCCTATGGACCTCCAAGGATAGGTTCGGTATGTTGCCATACAGTCTCGGACTTCTTCAACATCTTCTTTCCACCACCAACTCCTGAAGATAACCCAGAGTCTCACAGATACAATCTCAAAAGATCGACTCTTTTGAATCTGTAAAGATTTACCTCCATCATCGATCGTCTCCGATTGACAATCATCATTGCTCTCTTTGTACGCTCAATAATCTAACCTACTCTCCATGTACGTCCTGAAGACGATACAGGTACAACTACACTCTCCTCAGCTGCCTCCTCCTCCTCCTCCTCACCCTCAACATCCCCACCCTCACTATCTCCCCTGCCTGAATTATCGTCTCATCACCATCACCATCACTACCCTGGTACTGACCAAAATGTTGTCTAGACCCAGGTGTATAAGAAGACATCTGCTTTAATGTGTCATAATAACTCTACTGATACATTGGTGAGTCTCTCAAAACTCCTACCAAAAAGTCATATACGACCAATGGGGGATATTGCACACCCGGTGATATAGGAAGTAGACGTTGATGGAGTCATGCATGTAACTGGCATCAGGATGTAGTGCAAAAAAAGATGATACACCAAGGTGAGACTGATGCAGTGCTACTTGGAATACTAAAACGGTACGAGAGTATGCGGGTCGCGCGGCATCCAAACCCTAATAGGAATAGGTAGAGGCAGAACCGATGACCCGGGTGTATCCAATCCATGAAACATCCCATGAGGAGGTGTGGTAGGTATATCAGATGTGTTGCGCCGATCTCTAAGCCCCCTAGAAGATGTTGTCACCGTACAGCCGTGAGTCAGACCATTCCTATCTGCTACCGAATCTAAGCCGGAATCTCTGCGTCTAAGCTGCTCCGGATACATCTAAACAAATTTCAAAATTTTTTAAATTAATTTGTATATAGAAGTGTTGGAATCTGTAGGCAAAAACAAAATAAAATAAAACTACGGAAATCCACCAACAGGATCTGCAGATGCTAGAAAAACCGATTGGATAGAAATTACCTCCCTGTTTTGATTGTTCGTTGTGGAGGCGCTGCTTTGTACGCTTCGCCCTCTACTGGTATCCACACGATGAACTCATTTGCAAGCGATCGGGATGCTAGCCCCTTCTGTGTTCTGAAAACTGTTCAGAACTGATCCTGACTATCTGGTAATCGATCGTATTTCGAAGAGAGGAGGCTAGATACTATATCACCGTTCTAGGGTTTAGGGTTTTGTTTTTCTTTAATCAGATAAAGGACGGCCACCAAGAAAAGGTTAACATAACCTTTTATAGCTGTCAATATCAAAACCCTAACTGTCATCTAATGACAGTTTAATCTCGTCCGTCTATTTGTATAATCATCCAACGGTTGGATGAGTAATATTAAGTAATTAATTTCATTTATTCGATTAAATAAAATTAATTACTTATTAACTTACCAGAAAATACAATATGGAATCAGATTCCCCTTTTGTATACGTTCAACGAATCTCGACACAATCTAGATTCATTAAACGTGGACATTATGCTCACAAGATCGTCTATGTGTGTGACCCTGTAGGTTCACTTAACGTTGGCAGTGAATGAAAAAGTCCTAGACATTTATTCACAAAACATAAGCGGCCTCTAGCAAGACATTATGCTTACCCAAGTTAAGTAAATGTAATAATAACCTAGCATCAGATTTAATATTTAGTCCTTTTGTCACACGATATCCTAATTAAGTATAAGGCATGGATCAAGTCATCCTCATAAAACTTAATTAACCATTTACTTGATCATCAGGCAGACTGTTCCAACAAATAATATTAATAACACCTTATTAATACTTATTTGAGCATGGCCATGCATATTTTCCAGTCTTCCTTATCAAGGGGCCCATGGATATCTCTCTTTAAAAAGAGAGGGACAAATCCCTTTCACTATCTCTAATATTCAAGCCATGACGAGAAAATAAGCCAACCAATAGTCATAATGATCACCTAATTAAAAGTGATGTTTGACTATGTCAAAACATATTTTCTCCCCATGCAAGAAACATTAGGTCAAAGGACACCAAATATAAAACTGAGAAGAAATACTTATAACTTAAACCCATGTAATATTTCTTCTTCACTTTGGGTCATGTCCAATACAATATTCTCAATATGTATTTATGAATTGATTTTATATCTCATATTCATGATCAGTAAAACTTGACCAATCAACTGCACACTAGTTTACAAGATGTAATAAACTAGGGACAAATAAGAATAGTATTTTATTAGCTATAATGGTTTTACTATCAAGTCACATACTTGATGACCAAGAGCATAAAATACAATTCAAAAAATACATGCTTCATAAATCATAAATGTGAGTCAATTGGTCTTAGGACATATACTAACAAGAAGTCCGAGTATTTAATTATTAATTAATAATTATTCAACTATAAAATTACTTCTTATTATTATTCATCGTAGATTATTAAATTAGCTTTAATTAATATTTTTTTAATTACTTATTAAATATTTTAAATTATTACCCTAATTAATTATTTAATTAATTTTAATTATATATAATTATTTATTCTTATTTATTTGTTATGGAATAAATTATTTTCATTAAATCATTATGAAATTAATTATCTAAATATTTACATTAGACTATGATTAAATTAGGAAATTAGTAATTATTAAACTAACTAACTTAATTCAAATTACTAATTAAAAACTCTTAAAATAATTATAATTATTTAATCTCTATACTTCCTTATAAACGGCTTTTAAGTCTACTTATTATTTAAATTAATACATATCTTAATTAAGCTTGACGTAATATAATATGATTGCATAAATTAACACATAATTATCATTAATATTTTAAAAAATACTATGACAATTAACTATATCATAAATAAATATACTAAATGAAAAATTAATAATTCATAATTATGACATGAAAAAATATACTAATATATGAAATTAACTAAAAAAACTAATATAATACATTCAGAACAATTAATATAACAACATACACAATTTATCAATTTAAAAACAAAACATCAAAATCGAAAAAAGAGGAGAGAGTGGCGCACCTGGCTGTTTCATGCACCAGTGGGTGGCGCACCATACCTGTCGTGCGCCAGTGGGTGGCACACCACTCCCACTGGTGCACCAGTTGGGTGCACAACCCCCAAACTAGATCCAACCGTATTTTTTTCCACTCAAGATGTAAATAAACAAGTATAAAATAATATACTAATTTTTTTTTGGCGTTTCAGCGGTTGGATTTACCTAAATCTTTCTTGGAAGTTAGAGAGACTTTGAGAGCAAAAGAGATTAGTGAGAGAGAGGAGTTTGGTTGAAATGAATATTATCGTGAAATTTTCGTAATTTTATTATAGAATTTATAGATACCTACTTATTTGAAGATGATTTTTTTTTTTTTTATCTAGAGAATATGATGCCTAGAGATTTTTAGAGAGAGAAAGAAGATTGAATTATGAGAGTTAAAATTGTTGTATATATTAGGATAAGATTTTGTATTTATTAACCCCTTAAATTATAGAAGGTAAAGAACACTACAAACTCTTTTCTCTCGTCTCTCTCTTCACTCACTCTCTAGTCTGAAGTACACTCTTCTTCTTGTTGTTTTCTTCTCAGGCCAAGGCTAGACTCCGACTTTAGCCAGAGTTTTAACCTTGGTCTAAGAATGCCTTCTACTTCTATTTTTTGGTATTTTCTAATTTTCTTTTGTCCACAGACCATATTTGTTCTTTATTTTGAAATCTTTTAGCCAAATCTACAATCTACAAGCATAGTTTTTTCTTAATCTTTTTAGATCCTGGTTCTATGTACTCTTCTTCTTGAAGAAGATTTCTTGATACCCAATTCAGATTTGAGCCCCTTGTTAATTTTCTTTCTCCTATCCTAGGAAATCTTTAAGAAGACCGACAGACTCAAAGTCTTTTGAATTTCTATTTACAAATGAGGTGTAGATTGTTTTTCGACATGCTAGTGGTGGGAAGAGTTGAAAGATGCAAGAAGAAGATTATGCATTTGTATGTTATTTATTTTCTGTTTGGTACATACTCAAAGATTCTGAAGTTGAGTTTTATTTCTGTTACCATGAGTATTAAGTGTTGGTTCTTATCCATTTTTGTAATTTATTTTGTATTATTTAATACAATTACTTATAAGAAGAAAAAAAATAACAAAAAAGTTTCTCCTTTTTGCTTTTATAAGTTTTTTAATAATAATAAAATAATAATTTATTTGTTTTATAATTTTTTTAAACCTTATGGTTTTATAAGTTAGAAAGAAAAGTAAAAAAATGTGTATAGATTTTTTTCTGGAATTTTATGAAATGAAGCAAATTAAGCATATGGTCGGAGTGGCACTTTTGGATGACAAGACCCATAAAAGTTGGTCGGACGGTTTGGTCATCGGATTTTATTTTCATTTTCAAAGGCTGAGTCAACCAGTTGACCCGTTTGACTTGGTACTTTCTCCCTAAATAGTCAATCCACAACGTCCAGCGGATTAACCAAAAGTTTTTTTTTTCAAAATGAGGATTTATTTTCTCTTCTTTACCGACAAAATTGCACATTTGACGGTGTGTGTAGTAGAAGGAGCAGGCTGAGTTTGGTAGAATATTTGTGAATTTTCCACTCTTCATCCATTCTCTATTTTCTTAAGTATTTGATTGATTTTTAATTTTAAAATTTTATATCTTTTTGAATTATCATGAAACAATGACCCAAAGTATGAAAGAATAAAAAAAAGTAAGGTTGATTATATTTTTTCTTGAGATTTGTTCAAATTATAATTTCATTTTCTCTATTTTATATACAATTATAAATGTGTCTTTATCGTCTTATTACTAATTTCAATAAAACTTTATCAGAAAATAATAATTATACAGTAAAAGTACTAAGATCTTTCTCCAGTGTCATTTTGCAAGTTTACTTCATATTTATTATTATATATATAAAGACAATAATACCTTTATTAAAATTTTTTAATTAGTTTAATTTTCATAATGAAAGATATTATTATGTTAATATATGATAATAAATAAAAAGTAAACTGACAAATTAATATTTTAAGAAGATTATAAACTTTTTATCACATAATTTTATTTTCTGATACATTTTTTATTGAAATGAATAGTAAAGACAATTAAGTTATAAAAATATAAACGATAGAGATGTGTTTATAATTTATATAAAATAGAATAATGAAATTATAATTTAAATAAATCACAAGAAGAAAAATAAAAAATTATCGAGAGGTACAACTGTAGTCATTCCCTAACTAACACTTCTAAATATTAGACACTTCTCCTAACTGTTTAAAAGGAGCTGGTATATTAAGAAAGATTAATTATGTAAGTTTAGATAAAGAAATATTTATGAAAATGTATACTTATTTACGAAAATTGATACATTAAAAAATGTTTAGAAACATTAATATATAGGAAACGTGGAAGCGACGAGGAGAGCAGCTGCACCGGCACCGCCGTCCCTCGACTTTCACCACGGTGTTCCTCGAAGCTTTATCTGTTTCGTCTTTGTTTAATTATATCCAGAATCGTATACACCACCACTTTTATCTTCTACTCTCTGTATTATTTTCTTTTTATAATATATTTTTTTAATTTATTTTTTAATAAGTTTTACTAATAAAATATACTTAAATTAAAAGGTAGTACAGTGATACACAAAGTGAATAGAGACGATTCGAGCATGCTTAATTATATTAATAATAAGGATTAATTATATTTTCTCTCTGGAAGTTTGTCCAAATTCTATAATTCTATCATTCTATTTTGTATAAGTTATAAATATATCATTATAGTTTATATTTTCATAACTTACTAATTCCTACTACTAATTTTCAATGAAAAAATTTTATCAGAAAATAATTGTTATGTGTTAAAAAGTTTAAGAATTTTCTACAATATCATTTTACTACTTCTTGTTTATTATCATATATAAAGACAATAATTCCCTTACTAACATTTTTTTAATTAGTCTAATTTTTGTAATGAAAGATATTATTATTTTAATATATGATAATAAATAAGAAGTAAACTTGTAAACTAATATTTAAGAAGATTTTAAATTTTTTACGACATAATCATTATTTTTTTATAAAATATTTTCATTGAAATTAGTAATATAAAAATTATAGATGATAAGGATGTATTTATAATTTATATAAAATAGAGATGAAAGTATAATTTGAAAATGTAATTATCCCCTAGTGATAAATAAATAATAATAATTCCGTACACACACGAGGTGTCCACTGCGTTTCAGCTAAAGAATGCGTGCTTCATTTCCTTTTTTGCTGTACATGCACCGCCAATATCCAATTTCCTTCCTCCTCCGGCTTCGGCGTCCCCGACGCTAATCAAGAAGAGGCTTCATTTCCCCTATTTTCCTTTTCCATTCTTCTTTTCCCTTTTTGACTTTCCTTTTATTCTTTGAATATTTCATTTTACAAGCTTTCCGTGACTGCCGCAAACCTACATTTATCCTTTGATTAAAAAAATATTTCCAACTACTTTACATTTCTTTATTAAATAGTAGTAAAATAGACATTCCAATAGTTGAGGTTGGTCTAAGTCGGTAAGAATTCAGTTCTTTAACAAAAAGATTAAGATTCGACTTCTAGTTAATGTAAGATTTGTTTTTTTTTTTTTCATAAGCTACGGTCTCTCTTATACCTAGTGTGATACCTCTTATAATAATAAAAATTATTAATAATAAAGATGAATATGATTCTTTGTATATAAAATGTTACCAACGTTTTTAAGTGATATAAAAGATATGTTAAAGTATTTAATGCACTTTAGCTATCATAGAAGGAGAAGCTGTGAGCTAATAAGAAGAACGTTTGCAAATCTTTATCCTCAGCTCTAAAATACCTTTTCTCGTGAAGAGATATACATTGTCCTTTTCCCTTAAAAAAATGAAAGCAATTAGACCAAAACTTGCTCCCCATTGACGAGTTCTATTTTCTATTTTGATAGAGGACCTAGACGTGATAAATAAACTTTTGGGGGTTGACTTTCTAGAGATAGAAATACTATTATGAATTCTCCGATGCATACACTTTATTACCAATAAAATATATAAGAAAATACATTACATTAAATTAAAAATTTGTCTAAGCAACCGGAAAAAATTACAAAAAATAACACTCATCAAAATGTTGAACTGATAAGTTAATATGGCATATTTAATTAAGATATCTATCTGTATATTTTTTTGTAGTTTACAAATTAGACTCGTTCAAATTTAAAATAGAGCCAAAAAAGATAAGCGTGTGTCTATGAAATATATGTTCAGAACTCTTTAAAGTATTCACATCTAAAGTAATTAATGAGATTAATTTAAATTCAATTCGAGATTAACCAAAAAATATATTTTTTACTCCAAACATATCCAATCAAATTAATATCTCCAAAAAGTCAAAGTGGACAGAATGGTAATTTTGTTAATGGAAGCAATCTATTCAAATACTCTTCGAAGACAATTGTCAAGAGGCCCAAGCAAGATCCTGTCCGATCAATGCTCATGTACCTTGGATACGGCCAACCGAGTATATATATATATATATATATATACCTTTTACAGGAAAAACAAAAAGAAAAAGATATTATGTGTAAAAGGCTTGGTTTAAAAAAGAATTATATATTATTTTATTTACGATCTGTTCTGAAAACATACGTTAATATATATATATATATAATATTATGTATTATCACATAAGTTGAATTTTAAAAATGTAAAATTTTATAAAAAATTCTAAAATTTTCAAAAATTATAATTTTTAAATTTAAAAATTATTATAATTTATATTAATATGTGCATCAAAATAGGTTTTAAAAAATCATATATATATATTGGAATTTCTTCCATTTCTCAACCAAATTGGATAGAAATGAGAATGGAAAGATAAATATCACTTAAAATCCTCTACTATATTTGCTAATTAATTCTATTTGTAACATTTCTCTTAAAACATTTTGTGAATAAATGGTGTATAATTAAAAAAATAAAATTTAAAAGATAAATTATGAGAAAGAAAACATTATAAAATGTACATTTGAAAAATGTATTAGAAAATGGAATGATAAATTCAACATTGATATTTTATGGTCCCAGAAAGAAAATGTTGATTCTGCAAGTCTTGGAATGATGTCACAATCAATTAAATAGTAATGGGCTGGATAGCATGTGGAGTGAGAATTCTTACTAGCTTTGCAGGAATAGGATGAGGCCCAAATCTACCCCCCTCCCCCCCGCGAACCCCACCCCCCCACACCTCCCCTCCCCCAGTAACTTTCAAAGCCCAACCACTTCATAGTACAATACCCACTGTGAATCATCAATGACTGAACATCATATTTTTCCTTAAAAAAATAATATCATTTCATTTCATTCTTAAAAAGCTATTTTTTAAAATTATCATAAAATATATTTACTTTTCTGTTCATACCCGAGACTTTATTTTTTAAATGTTTATATGCATAAACTATTTATAATCTTTTTCGTATAATAAATTGTACTTAACATGATAATTTCTGACACATTTTAAATATATATGTGAGCATTTTTCTTGTTGATACACGAAGAATAATAGATGATACTTCTAATCAATTGAATTATCACTTTGTCACGGACAAATCCTTAATGAAGGCAATTTTAATTCTTAAACTAGTGACTTATAAATGTACTTCTATGAATTTGGTGGAGACAATTTTAGCCATAACTGTAACTTGTAAAAAATGGAACAAAGTAAACCTTAGTTTGATTGGAGTGAAATTTGAAGGGGAATATGATGATATATAAATTAGGACGTATATGTTCTATTTACGTCGTTTTGGTTGCAACGTAAAAGTGGAGAGAATGTAAATTTGGAGAGGAACCTTTTTTCTTCCACGTTAATAAATTAGTCCCTTCCAAAATAAACGGATTGGGACGTAAATGATATCAAAAATTCTATTTTATCATCTTACAAATTAGTTTATTACAAATTTATCATAAATTAAACTCCTACTCTATATATATATATATCATATTTCTAGCTTTGTACAATGGATATAATAATAAATTATATAGAATAAAAATTGTTTATCTTCCACTTTTCATCCCCAACCAAATGGAGGGTTCTCTTCCACCTCTATAAAATTTTTTTGAAGTAAATGAATATATTTTTCAATTGAAAGTAAATGTATCATTCCCTCTCCTCTTTCGCAAATCAAACTGAGGCTAAAAGTAAAACCGAGTTTGTTAAGACAACTTAATTTGGTTAAACTTTTTTTATTATTAAACTAAAAGAATTGGATTGGGTGATTAGCCTACAGCTGTAACCTGTAAGAATGGCTAATAATCCAACTATAAAGTCTAAAGCAAGCAAGTAGGATCTATTAATGGATAATTATTTATATGCCTCCCTAATCACATGCCACCATCCGGTTACTATTACTCCCTCAATTTCAACCTTGTTTATTTTATTTATCTATTAGAGCCAGTTTTTGAGGTATGCCCTTTTAGATTTTTCTTTTTTTTTTTTTTGGGAGGCTTTAACTTCCCATGTAGTTTTCAAGATTCGCTTCTTCCTCATCTTTTTTCAACTTCTTTGCTTTTAATGTTTGATTCATAAATAATTTTCATCCGCTCATGTTGATGAAAATTTTGGTAGATATTAAAACCTTCCATAAAACCCTTCAACATTAACCACCATGAAATATGAATGAATACAAGTGGTATTATCTTTTCCCAAAAAATCAACGAGTAACAAAATCAATAACCCTCAACAAAAAAAAACAGAACCTTTGATTCATCACCATTCAACCTAATGTTTGCTCCCCACAACATTCAACTCTAAAAGAATATATCCCCTCTAGTCCCCCCCCTCCCACCCCCCAAGAAAAAAAGCAAGAAAAAAAAATAAAAGGAAAGTTCGTTATTTATATACATAAATTATTCACTCATCCCTAATTTTATTTATAGTCTTTATTTTTTTCTATTTATATCAATGAATTATCGTTGAACCTATATTTATATCCTATTATCATTACCTGTGGCGAAATTAGGACAATACAAAATCACATCCAACACACATACTTATTATTTTAAGGATAATTTTAGAACATTTGGTGTATTAGACTTTTTTACCTCACCTAAATTGCGTCACAAGTGATGGTGAAATAATATGAATAAATGTTAAAAAATAGTTCATGTCTACAAATAGAGAAAGATAAAGATTATGCATAAATAGAACTAAGTGAATAGTTCATGTATATGAATAGAAAAAAATAAAGATTGTATATAAGATGAGAAATGCGTGAGTATTTCATTCATATATGTATATATATCAAATTTCCCAAAATATTAAAAAAAAAAACCCCAACCCTTCATAGAACCTCCCAAATGGAACTTCATTTTCGATTTTAATGGGGATTTATAAATTCCATGATAAAAATACGAAAATTCCACGAAATTTTTTATTTCAATCTCTCTCTCTCTCTATAACTTTTTTTTTTTTTTGAAGATTATTGAAGATTTATAAAGGTTTAGACGTTGAACATGGATACTTTTAAAAATTTTGCATCAGAAAACGACTCCAAAAGCGCTAGAAAATTGAAGAGAAGTAGTTGGTGTACGAATAAGTGCTGCATCACTGCCTGGCCAATTGCTTCCGTTCATCATTCATCATTTTTTTTAAATATGTAAAGGTTAATTATGTGATATACTAATTATTACTCATATGATTATTTTTTATATTTATTATCATATTTAATATGATTATGTTATTAATTATATATATTAATTATTTATGTTAAAGTTAGTTTTTATTTTGTTTATATTATAATTAATTGTTTAGTTGTAATTATAATTAATATGTTTAGTTTCACGTCATGTTTATTTTTTATGTTCTTAATTAACAAGTTACTATATTAATGAAGTTATAAATTTGTTGTTATGAACTTGGTTTTATTTTTATTTAAAATATGAGTTGTTTATATTTTTTATCTTCTAATATTGTGTAGGAAGATAATGAATTTAGATTCCAAACAATTTGAAGATGTTTTATATACGGAGGATTTCATAGATTACTATTATTTATTTCAAACGGATCGTAAAATTTAGTTCGAAAGACGATTTGGTTGATTGTGTAAAAAAATGAGTAAAGACAGTTAACACATATGTGAAGACTACGTATTGTTTTACAAAAAAAAGAGGTTTAGGGTTTAGGTTGTACATCTATATTGGTGTGCCCAAATGTATCCCCTTCACAACCTATTAATGGGGATATTATCGATTGATTGTCATATTTTTTTTTAATTTATTCATGATTATATGTAATTATGGAATTTATTTGTATGTTGTGACATTAATCTAAATATTATGGAGTTTTTTTCATTTAGTAAATTTTTTTTGTATGTTGTGATATTGATTAATAGAAATAATATGAGTAATAACTGTAATAAACAATACCATAATACATAAAATAAAAACTCCAACACAACAAACAAAAATCAAATCAATGCTACGTACATAAATTAAACATAATGACATGAACCTCCAGGAAACCTAATTACTAAACAGATGCCATCTACGTACAAGATGAGACATCTCTCAGTATCTTGCAGCTTGGGTATCTACATCACTCGGATCGTTATCCCCATAGTCCGACCAAACTGCCGAACACATCTCTCGGACATGTACAGCTGTACACAAGAAAAGTAAGCTAAGAGGCAATAGTAATGTAGAAAAGCGTACCCTATATATCTCTGTTGTGGTATAAGTATAAGGTGTCCATCGAACCTCAGCTGCAATTATGACATTTAACCTCATCCGATAATCAGCCAACCTAACTATAACCCGTTTTATGTCCCATCATCATAAACTATTGGATATAAGAACTCTCTGAAATTGAGTAGGGCCTCATAGGCTGTGCGAACTTAAGAAAGTATATGTATATACAAGCTTATAGTAGAAAAACATACGTGTAAGAATATAATGTATAGGTATATAAATTCAAATAATATAAGAAATATTTATTAATAGTGAAGAATACCTCCAACAGTGATGAGAAATCTCCTAACTCCTAGGCGTCTGAACGTGAGGCTTGTTCAAGATTCTTGTACAACCATACCAATGCTACAGCACGCTATGCCATCTTCTTGCACCTTAGTAGATTCCTCATTATAGGCCATAACTCATTGCTCGCCACAGGTAGGCCACTCTTGTCAGGGAAGAGAGAATTACTGAGAATGGAAAGCAAGTAACAGGATGCTCTAATCTCTATGGACAAACGTGCACTATCACTGTGAATCCCACGCTGTGCATCACTACCCTTGGAAACGAAAAGTTTAACTCCCAAATCATTATTAATCATCTGGATAATTTGATCCTCAGTAAAACCTCGTCAGGTGGCTCACCATATGTAGGTATCCCAAGTATAAACTCCACATCATGTAATATGTCGTCATCTTTTCAAACAGCATATGGAATGAGTTCGTGTTTGGCTGCCATCTCTCCATGAATGTAGATAAAAGGTTATTGTGCCCATACTGGAATATACACGACTGTATATGGATCAATCCCGATGTAGCAGTCACCTGTCTAACACTAACATCTCTCGGTATGTACCCGGTAAATGTAGTATAATGATCACGTAATATTAAAACAAGTCGAACATGCATTAGAACGATCATATAAAAAACTTAATTACAAAAATATAAGAATATACTCAGAAAAAAATTACAAACAATTATACAAGCATAATAATCATGAAATAATACAGAAGAGGATTGTAAAAAATACCTACCTACGCCATATAGCAACAGCGATGTGTCCACTGTATGATAGAATCGTGACCGGTTCCTGTGGGCCTCCAGGGATGGGTCCGGTCTGATGCCAAATAGTCTCGGATTTCTTCAACCTCTTATTTCCACCACCAGCTCCCGAAGGCCCCGATGGCTCTGGAGCCTCAACAGATACATCCTCAGATGGTCAATTCTCTAGAATCTGTAAAAGACTTGCCTCCCATTGTCGATCGTCTCCGACTAACAATCTTCAAAATTTGATAAAGAACATACTCTATGTATATTAAATATAGCAAAATCTGAAACACTTTACACTATAAATGAGGATTGAGGTCTAAATTGAAAATAAGTTCACAATCAATAGCACTAATCAACTCGTACTAAAGAGGGGAGGGGAGAGTCGGTGACTCGCCTCTTCCCAAATTGTGAAGGTGGTGACCTTATAGAAAGAAGGTACAAGATTCTTTGTACCACCTTCCTTTTATAATATATTTTTTCTTTAAAATTTATCTATTTCAATTATAGTTTATCTTTTATTTATTAAGTTTTATTAATAAAATATATCAAATTAGAAAATAATAAAAGAGAATAGTATATAAAATGGTACAAGAGATTTGAACCCAATAAATAGGGGGCCTGGCCTCTCATTACCTAAGGCCTAATGGAAGTCGATATTTGAAGTATAGTACTATAATTACCCCAAAGAAAAAAAACTATAACTAGAAACACAAATCATAAACATAATAATGCTATAGTAATCTGGAACGACACCGTTTCTCTCAATCATCTCGTCCCTGCAAACTGCATAGGGCTGCGGTTACTTTCTTTCTCTCTCCCTTAACCCATCATCGGATCTGAGTTCCCAAAGTTAAAACCTTAACCCCCTCGCCCTCTCCTTCCTTTCCACCTTCTATATTGTCCGATCTCCCCATTTCCCCACACACACAATACACACTGTTTCTCTCTCTTATCTCTCTCACTTTCTCTAAACCCAGACACACGCATTCGCAGACATAGACAGAAAAAGAAAGGAGGAAGAAGAGTGACAGGGGGGAGGGGTTTGAGAGGATCCGACCCGAATAGTACCGGGCGGGCAGAAATAGGCCAATGTGAAGAAGGGGTGCAAATGGACTGTAGAGAACGACGACGATGAGTAAAACTGGAGAAGAAGAAGACGAAGACGAGTGTTTTCACGACTCATTGGACAGGCTTCTTTCTTCATCAAACACTTCTTGTTCTTGCTCTTCTTCTTCTTCAGAATCTGAGGATCCGAACCCTTTCTCCAACCCTGGTTCTCCCAATTATGCGGTTGGAACCGGCCCGGTTCGAATCCCTAAGTTTCCCATGGGTGTCTCTAACAACTATGATGTCTGGATCTCCGAGCCCTCTTCCGTGCAGGAACGCCGCCTCCGTCTCTTGCGTCAGATGGGTCTCAGCCGTGACCCATCATTGGTCCGGCACAGACCCACAGCCTCAGCAGTCCCGGATTTCTTCGGCAGATCGGTGTCGTCAGATCATTTGCACAGTCGGAACCCCAGTGAAGGTTTTTCCCACACTAAAACTTTACTTGATAGCAATGGTAATAATGCTGCAGGTGAAGATAATGACGCCAACAATAGCAATAATAATTGTAATGTTTCAGTGATTGTTCGATCGAAATCGGACGGTGAGTACAAGAGTTTGGATATTCTTTCAATTAATTCGGCTACTTCCTCATCAGTGTTGGCCAATGACAATGGTAATGCTGGTGCCACAATTGTAAATAGTAATCAAAACGGTAGTCAAAGTTGTAATGACGTCGTGGTTGTTGATAATATGCGGTGCGGTAATGGATCGCCTAATAAACCTCCTAAGGGGAAGATTAGAAGGGATTCCTCATATAATGGCAGTTCCAGTTTGTTGCCTGCTTCCGGAAATGGGGAGGCTCATGAGGGTTCAGACTGCAACGGTGTAGTTAGAACTGATGATCTGGACCAGCCAGTATGTCTGATTAAGAATCTTGATAATGGAAAGGAGTTTGTGGTGAATGAGGTGAGGGAAGATGGTATGTGGAATAAGCTTAAGGAAGTAGGGACTGGTCGGCAGTTGACAATGGAAGAATTTGAGATCAGTGTTGGCACTTCTCCAATTGTTCAAGAATTGATGAGGAGGCAAAATGTGGAAGATGGACATAGGGATAGTGTAGATTCAAATGCCGATGGGTGTGGTGGCAGTGGATCTAAGTTGAAGAAGAGGGGCAGTTGGTTGAAGAGTATCAGAAATGTGGCCAGTTCAGTAACGGGTCATAAGGAGAGACGGAGCAGTGATGAGAGGGATACATCATCTGAAAAGGGTGGGAGGAGGTCGAGCTCTGCAACAGATGATAGCCAAGAGGCATCCTTCCATGGGCCAGAAAGAGTCCGGGTAAGACAATATGGGAAATCTCATAAAGAACTTACTGCATTGTACAAGAGCCAAGAGATACAGGCACACAATGGGTCAATTTGGACTATTAAGTTCAGTTTGGATGGAAAATATCTTGCAAGTGCTGGGGAGGACTGCATCATTCGTGTGTGGAAGGTTATTGAATCAGAGAGAAAGGGTGATTTGTTGTTTGATAAACCAGAAGATGGGAATTTGAATCTTCTATTTTTGACCAATGGGTCGCCAGAGCCAACCACTATGTCACCGAGTTTAGATGGTCAATCAGAGAGGAGGAGAAGAGGAAGGTCCTCTATAAACCGAAAATCTGTGAGCATGGAACATGTCTTGGTCCCAGAGACGGTTTTTGCCCTTTCTGAAAAACCATTATGTTTATTTCAGGGGCATTTGGATGATGTACTTGATCTGTCATGGTCCAAGTCTCAGGTTAGATGTTCCCCCTTTCAGTAAAATTTCATATTTTCTTAAATAAGCTGTTCTCTTTTGGGTTTTGTTATCATGGTCGATAAGTTTTTATAAATAATTTTCAGGAATTTTTAGCAAAAGACGACTGCTTCCTTAAATACATTGATGAGAAGCAAAAAGGGAATGTGTTCTGTGTTATCAAAATAATTTTTTTAAAAAAAAAATCAAGGTAGACACTAAATTCAAGGGTGAAGTGTTGTATTACTACCGAGTAGCTTACCTAGATATTTCTGGGCCATATGAATGAACATAAATAGTTCATTCCATTACTAATTAGGAAAACATTTTGTGAGGCTGGTGTAAAATTTTACTATCCGTTACTTGTCTCCTTGGGTGCTATTGGCTCTTTATTGTCTTTCTCATAACCAAGAGGGAATGGTTAACTTTAAATGTAGCAGCTGAGTTAAAAGATATCCAAATTATTTGCTTGTACTCTTTATTTTAGAATTTTCTTCTGGTTGCATCCATATAGCTTTTCCATTCATAGTTTGTTGAAGGCAATTGTATTCCATGAGTTAACTTGGATCTTTTGCAACTATGTTTTCTTTGAAATTAGATTCCCGTTTAATTCACTTTGCACTAAAAATGTTTTCTTTTCAATATAAAAGATGGAGAAAATTTATTTTAGTGTAGGAAACTGTTTCTTGCGATTCTTCTAGCTCCTTTCTTTTCTCTTCTTTTCCCCTCTAAATTTAATTTCTAGATATCCACGTTTCCAGATTTCGAGCATTGTTCACCATGAATTTACTTGCTTTTGTTGCGGAGACCTTCAATAGCCATCTTTGTTTGGTTCCTTGCCTGTCAAATAACTAATAATGCTAGAAATACCTTGTACCAAATATATTATTCAAGCTGATTTATGTCAAAGGGGAATGTGAGTGCAAAGTCTGCCAATTTTATCATACATCTTCTTTGTGAAATGTTATTTGGAGCAGTCATGTTGATCTAGCATCAATTTGCGATTTGATATAGTTAGGCTGTAAGCTACTTCCATTGCAGATTAGCTTATCTTGTTTGAGGTTATCTGTATTAGAAAGACAAATGAACTGTATAGTGAATACTGTTAGAACTGTCTCTCATACTTAAGCATGTTTGTCTTTGTCATTACGGAGTCTGTTTTATTATCTTGTTCCTTCTTATCTCTCCATGTCATCTAGTCGTTTTTTTCTTTTCCCTTCATTACTAATTTGGAGCTTTCTTTTTGACTAGACACTTTACTGAAAGGCTCCAATACACCCAAAATAGTGGATCCATTGCTTGACTTAAATTTGCTCTCCACTAACAAAATTCTGAATCTGCACTTCCCCACTCCCAGGCTGGATGTTGGCAGAAAGAGTTTTAACTTGTCCTTTTTGTGATATCTATTCCACCTCTTTTACTCATCTGTGATTATATCAGATTACACACTTGACAAACCAGGAATATGCATTCCTGTCCGAACTTTCCCAGCATCATTTGTGCATTGGTCCCCAATTCCAAGCGTCTTCTAATGTCTTCTTTTTGCTACTTCCGCACTCTTCTCTATTGCTTGAGCTTCTGCAGGGCCATACTATGAAACTGCTGATCGCATCCTACAATGTCGAATTTAAGATCTGTGCTTGTGCTAAACAAGATCTATTGGAGCAGTAATATAACATATAACGGCTGTTTGTGTTCTTTGTAAATTACATCATGACTGAATTTTGCTTTTTCAGTATTTGACTTTGATGGGAAAGCTTGGTTTCATACCCTGCAGGAATAATGACTAAAAGAATAAAAGATTGATTTGTGTTATTGGCTGTCAAGGATAGGGAACTTCCGAAAGTACTAGGTGATATACATTGGGTTATGTACCATAAAAAAGAAAGAATTACCAATTTGTCATTTTGAGATCACCGTCAGGAAATGTGACTTGTCATTTTGAGATCATTGCCAGAAATGTGAACATTAGTGATCATGCACTATCAATATTTTAAGAGTTTGAGCTATTAGGTGATTTGTTTAAGGTGATTTGCATCCTTTTACAGCTTTGCAGGTTTTATTATCTATGTTTTATATCAGAATCATATGGAACTTCACATTTTAGGGGACGTAACATCTGTAATATTGGAGAAGATTGAATCTTCTGGGATTTATGACAAGTATACTTGCATTTTGCCTATCAAAATAGGTGTAGAACTTTCCTATTAATGCTCTGATGCACCCAGAAAAATGACATTTATATGGTGATCTGCCATTTATGTTTTACTTCAAAGTTGCTTCCTTTTCAAGCTATCAAGTCTCTTTTGATTTGGTTTATGTAATTAAAATTCACTTTTGTATTCCTTTTGGTCAAGTATTGACAGTTTTCCTTTTCTTTAGCATTTGCTCTCATCTTCGATGGACAAAACAGTGAGGTTATGGCACTTGTCTAGCCAGTCTTGTTTGAAGATCTTTTCACACAGTGACTACGGTGAGTTCTTGGCACGTGATGTTTCTTCCACATAGATTTGGTTTGTGGAATATAGATATATCAAGGAGCTCTGTTAGACATTATTCTCATATATTTGTTGGCTTGCCTTGACACAGTAACCTGCATCCATTTTAACCCCGTTGATGATAGATATTTCATCAGTGGTTCCCTGGATGCTAAGGTTCGTATTTGGAGTATTCCCGAGCGTAAAGTCGTTGACTGGAATGATCTTCATGAGATGGTCACTGCTGCTTGCTACACACCAGATGGCCAGGTTGGACTATTTGCCCAGCTGGAAAGAGAAATAGGATATTTAGGTCATTTTTTAATGCCATTTTGAAATGATGTTACCTAAAGGAATCCCTTTGTTGATTTTGTAGGGTGCACTAGTTGGCTCCTACAAAGGAAGTTGCCATTTATACAACACTTGCGGTACAAAAATATTGTCCTTCTTTCACCTCTTTTATCTAGGAAAATTGTCTGTTCCATTGATATCTTCATATTAAATTTCTGCATTGTAGATAACAAACTGCAACAAAGAAGTCAGATCAATCTGCAGAATAAAAAGAAGAAATCTCATCAGAAGAAAATCACGGGTTTCCAGGTTACTCTCTTTTCACTTTCAGATTGCTTGTCTGTAGAAAAGTTCATGTGTGATGAGGCCTTACATGTTTTATGTATTTTAAGTTACAGAAATAAGATTTTGGCCTTCTCTCAGTGGATGACATTTCTATTTTAACAGTTTGCCCCAGGAAGTACATCAGAAGTGCTTATTACATCTGCAGATTCTCGCGTTCGAGTTATAGATGGAGCTGATCTGGTGCATAAATTCAAAGGTAGGCAAAAATGTTGTCCTTTTGATTCCAAACATAAGATGGGCTTCCCTTTAGGGTGCAGATACCCAATTTTGGGGGTTACTTTTGGATGTTTTGACATCAAGAGTCTTCATGATTACGAAAAGTTGATGTTTGTTCAACTGTCTTGCTACTTCTCTGCCATCTATTTTGCTTCATGGTCAGCAGTGAAGAACTAGTATGCAAAAGGTTTCTTATCTTGCACTGGTTTTGGTTTTCTTTGTTAGTAATCTCGTGGGACTTCGTCTTTACTGTTTATAGGGAAAGTGCAGGAGCTTATGCTCCTGAGAATTTCTTTGAATTCCCATTTTGTGGTTGAACCAAAGGACATACATCCTAGTTTGTGTTTATCTGGAATGCAAGATGAGGAACTGGTGTTTAAGCCTTAGATTTTCTGAAACCCTTAACAGATGCATTCTGGAGGCTGAGGTTAGATTCTACTTACAGGGTTGGATCTTATCATATGATATGTCTTTTCTTCTGAGGTACTAACTCCCTTAAAAAACACGACAATGAAACAAGGGAAATGGGTGGATTATGTGTAAACATATTTTACTGGGACAGAGAATGATACCCTTTCAGCTTATGTCAAACTGATGTCCATGAATGAATCTTGATTCTTTACTGTTTCAACCATGAAATATCTAAGAATAGTTGGTATCAGTGGCTTGTTAAGTTTCTAATCTCAGGAGAGATCGCATAGATCAAAAGTTTTTCGAAATGATTTGAGCTAAAATACTTGTTGATCTTCACATTACTTGAAGAATAATCAGATTCAAAAGTTGTCCTTTGATGTTGGTTATTCTGTAAAACTAACCCATTACTTTTGTGACAGGATTTCGCAACACAAACAGTCAAATCTCTGCTTCCCTTACTGCTAATGGAAAATATGTAGTTTGTGCCAGTGAGGATTCACATGTCTATGTTTGGAGACATGCAGGCGATTCTTGTCCAAGCAGAAGTAAAGGTGTTACTGTCACTCGGTCTTATGAACATTTTCACTGTCAAGATGTATCAGTGGCTATTCCCTGGCCTGGAATGTGCGAGACATGGGGATTTCAGCAGGATACCTCTTCTAGAGAACAGAGCGGACCTATTGATCACCCGGATGAGGTTTCTACAGCTAACCATCCGCCAACACCTGTTGAAGAGACTAATGGAAGCGAAAGTTCACCACTGGCATCCGTGTGCAGTAATAGTCCTCTGCACGGAACCATCTCCAGTGCTACCAATAGTTACTTTTTCGATAGAATTTCAGCAACATGGCCGGAAGAAAAACTTGCTTTAGCTGCCAAGAATCATCACAGTCCTCGTATCAGTGTGGACTTCTCCAGCGGATTGAACCAAAGCAGAACGGCCTGGGGTATGGTGATTGTAACTGCAGGCCTTCGGGGAGAAATCAGGACTTTTCAGAATTTTGGATTGCCAGTTCGGTTATGAAGAAAGGTATGATATGATGGGCTTCAGAAGAATCTGCATTCTTTGGGAGTGACTGCCGCCAAATATATATATAAGAAGGAATTTGTACAGATACGTGGTGAGATTTGTATTATTAGTGTTTTATTTTATTTTCTTTTTCTTTGTTTAATTGTGCTCGTGCCACTCAGATAAGGCATTTGGTAAAGGAAATAGGGTTTCTCAGAATTGAGAGGGGAAAAAGAAAAAAGAAAAAAGAAAAAAAAAGAGAGGAAATTACACATTGCATTTAGTAACCGATTGATTTTCTGTAATCGGCAATTGTAGAGTTAAAAAAACGTTTATTGAATCTTTAGACAAAATTCTTTGACAATTTAACTCCACTATTCCTTATCTTATCAGTGTATGTATTATTTATACATAATGTGTTTGTTTACTATGGAGCAGGCAGACAGGCAGGGAAAGAAAGTCCAATGTTCTGAAGTTTGTATAGTTTATATTTGTAATTGGCATTTTGTAGCTAAATAAAATAGAATCAGTCAAGGTTTTTTTTTGTTTTTTTTTAATTTTTAAAAAAACAACTTTGTTCTTATAATTCATTGTTGCATATAGTACAATCTTCAGTTCTTGTGGCAATTTTCTATTTGGAAATTTGGGCTCATTTAACAGTTTAATTGCTGCTGAGGTTGGTTGCTTGCAGCAGCTGTTTTTGTTTTGGGCAGAAAATGTAATATTGAAAGAGAGTCACCCACTCATTGTATCGACTTTTTGACATAATTGCAAGTCTTTCCTAATCACCACATAATGTGTATAATGCACTCTTGGTAATCACCATATAGTGAATTTGAAACCATAAAAAAGAGTTGAGAGGCGTTCACAGTTGAAAAGATGATGTGGTAGTTCACCCCATTCTAGGGATGGAGCTTTGCAGGCATTAGCCAAAGAAAATGTCCGAAAAGAACCCAATCCCTCCCAATTCCATACTGACACTGCCCATAACTCCCCAAAGTGGGAACACTCTTTTAACAATAATATCTCTTCCATGCATTTTACTACTAGATTTTAATGAAATATCATAGGAAATCATAAACTCAACTTTTGATTGGTTGGTTTAGTTGACATGTCATTCATAAAAAATCCACACCTAAATTATCTTATCCCCTCTTCCTTTCCCTTTTCATATCCAAACACAAAACCATTTACAAGTAACTATTTGTCTCTTCATGGTCGGTCTACCTATATAAATCTCCTCGTACTACCTAAACAAAACACTCACTCCAATTTCTTACTACCAAAAATCTTTAGTGAAAGTACTTCAATTCCTTCCACCATGGCTCTCCAGGCTGCTGCTCTTCTTCCATCCACATTCTCCCTTTCCAAAGAGGTATGTATATATATATATATATATATATAAATATATATATATCATGGGATGGGATGCCGCCGCTCTCTTATCTACCTATATTTGTAAAAATTCTTTTTAAGTGTCAGTTTTTGCAAGATTTTACGCAAATTTTAATCCTGTCAAAGTTATGTCAAAGTTAAAGGTTCCGTCCTGTTCACCGAATTAACTGGTGAAGTTGATGCATGCCTTTCCTCTTGTTTTTTGATCACCAGGGAAGAACAAGTGTATCTTTGAAAGATTCAAGTCTCTTTGGCATTTCATTCTCTGATCCACTCAAGGGTGAATTCTCCTCGTCCGCTTTCAAAATCAAGGTAATTAACTCATCTTCCTTCCTTATAATGAACTGCATTGCCTGGGAATTGGATTTGAATAATCTTGAATTTGAATTTCATTATGAATGTTCTGTGTTTCAGAAGAGTAGTATAAGAGGGCAGGCAGTAATTACAACTCCAGGTGTTACAAGAGCAACATCAGAAGGCAAGAAAACATTGAGAAAGGGCAGTGTTATAATCACTGGTGCTTCATCTGGACTTGGTTTGGCAACAGCTAAAGCTCTGGCTGAAACAGGAAAATGGCACATAATTATGGCTTGTAGGGATTTTCTTAAGGCTGAAAGGGCTGCAAAATCTGTTGGAATGTCTAAGGAAAACTATACTATTATGCATTTAGATCTTTCTTCACTTGACAGTGTCCGCCAATTCGTCGATAACTTCAAAAGATCTGGCAGACCTCTTGATGTTTTGGTTTGTAATGCCGCTGTTTATTTGCCCACTGCCAAAGAACCTACATTTACTGCTGAAGGGTTTGAACTTAGTGTGGGAACAAATCATCTTGGACATTTTCTTCTTTCAAGATTGCTTCTTGATGATATGAAACAATCTGATTACCCTTCAAAAAGACTTATCATTGTTGGTTCAATCACAGGTAAATTTACTCAATTTCGCTTGTTCTTAGTTGCTGAAACTTTTTTGGTCTATTTTAAGTAATGGAGAACAGGATTTAGTAACAGGATTTTATTTTACTCTTGAAATGCATTTCAGGGAACACAAACACTTTGGCTGGAAATGTTCCTCCAAAGGCCAACCTTGGAGACTTGAGGGGGCTTGCAGGAGGACTAAATGGACTTAACAGTTCAGCAATGGTTGATGGAGGAGAATTTGATGGTGCAAAGGCATACAAAGACAGCAAAGTCTGCAACATGCTCACTATGCAAGAGTTCCATCGTCGTTACCACGAGGACACTGGCATTACCTTTGCTTCCCTTTATCCAGGCTGCATTGCCACGACTGGTCTTTTTAGGGAGCACATTCCTTTGTTCAGGCTTCTGTTTCCTCCATTCCAGAAGTACATCACAAAGGGCTTTGTTTCTGAAGAAGATGCTGGCAAGAGACTAGCACAGGTTCTAACTTTTACGAAACTCAAAGACAATAAAATCAAAATCTATTCAAATATGCTTTATGAGCACAAATTTTGTCTTCTTTTTGTTGCAGGTTGTGAGTGATCCAAGCTTGACAAAGTCAGGTGTGTACTGGAGTTGGAACAAGGACTCAGCTTCTTTTGAGAACCAATTGTCTCAAGAAGCAAGTGATGTTGAAAAAGCTCGCAAAGTATGGGAAGTCAGTGAGAAACTAGTTGGCTTGGCCTAGAACCAAATCCTGGACACATTTTGTCAGTGTTCGTGCTTGAGAGTTAGAATCGAGAAGATTACTACTCTGTTCACTTGTAAAAATAAAAATTTGATTTAGAATGTTAATAAAAATTCTAGACCTCATCTTTCAATGGAAAATGTTCATTGATTATCAAGTATGGTCATTTTATTTTTTCAAACACGAGAAATGTACATAGATCAGTCTATTTTATGCATACAGAACTAGAGTTCATATGCTGGAAACCTAGCATCAAAAGATTCAGTCATGTCCAGAAACAGATAAGCCATTCCTCCAATGCCTTCAAATAAGGAATATGGTCGATCCCCTCCATGCATGATACCCTCTGATATTAGAGTTTGAGCTCTATCATGCAGGAAGCTAGCAAAGGCCTTGGCTTTGTATAAATATTCCACCTTACCAGTTAGCCGGTAAAGGGAAAGGAAAACGTAGGTGTTCCCACTAATCCCATGGCAAACTCCAACTCGTTTGAGTAAACCACGATCCCACACAACATCCGCGGCCTCAATAGCTGCTTGTAGAAAATCCTTGCTCTGGAAAACCTGGCAATATTTCAGCAGAAACTATGAGAAATCAAAACCTTTTAACAACTTAGACTAGTTCCTTCACAAGAACACAAGAGTCAATATCAGGGGGAGGACAGATGAGTTTTCTGATCCATGTGGCCATAGTAGCTTGCCTCTTTTGTGGCCCAAAAACAAACTCAATAAGATCCCACAGAAGAAGCATGAAAACCTTATAGCATACTTATAAAGATTTAAAAGATAGAGAGACAGAGACAAAGAGAATCAATTTCCTGTATGCAATGTGGACCAAGGATAGATTAATGATGATTCTAGTCCCTTTTGTGACTTGGGAAGATGTGGAATTAGTTTCATTGATGGAATACACCCTTAGAAAGCAACAATCATGTTAATGTTAAGCGATTTAGTACAGATTTTTTTGCGATGCATCGAAATCATTTTTAAGGATATTTAACTGTATCGACATAAGGAAATATAGAAAAAGTATTACCGAGGATGCTTTTGCAAGAGTAAGAGCAACTCCTGGTGCACCATGGCACCAATGAACAAGACGGTCCGATTCACTTCCCTCACTTGAAGGGTAGTTTCCACTGGGAAAACGATTCCTAATCATATAATTTACTGTGCCCTTGACATCCTCCATTTCATCTGGCTTCAATTCCATGTCCAATAAAACATGCATAATCCCAGCTAATCCATGTGCAGCTCCCCAGTATTTTTTCCCATGCCACTCGTACATCAAAGGACATCTTCCCTTACCCAATTGTCTACCAGACTTGATGATTACGTCCACAACTGGTCGCTGAAGAATGTATTAACCATGAGCTATCATTAACCGGTAAAAGAATAGCAATGCTATCAAATTGTTCCAACTGATCTTACCATTTCAGTTGAGGATACTGTGCCTTCACCAATGTTTTTGTTCAAAAACAAACAAGCCCATAAGAACCCTGCCCTACCATACAGCATTTCATCTGGAAGATGTTTGGGAAGTTCAATCTTAAAGAGAAGTGGAAAAACGAAGATTAGTTCAACAACTCTAGGAAAAGGTTAAAAATGCAACCTCAAACACCAAAAAGAGCAAAAACAGCTGCGATTACTTGTTGAACTACCTGCTTGAATTTGGTAAGGTAGTATTTGCATAACCCTTCATCGCCACAATGTTTTGCCACAACAGCACCAAGAGCACATACACCTGCCTGCCCACATATAAATGTCACCCTCCTGTAAATTCACAAGCAAGACGAATCACTAAGCTGCATAATGATTAAACAACAATTATCCATAAATATGTGTGTGTGTGTGTGATCAGTGCGATATTGATACTTCATCAATAAACAAGCATGTGCATGTAGAAGCTAAACTAGTTTAATCCCAATTCTCACTCTGGGCGGGTCATACTCATCGAACAGAGAAAACATGATACAGAACAGTCACTGTTTCCATTTTTTTTCTTGCTTCAAGTCTTACCATTTTTCCTTCTTAAAAAAGAAAATACAAAATCTTACCTTTTTCCTTTCAAACAATGACAACCATCTTTAGGATTATACTAACGACAATATGACTTCAACAAACACCCCCCCTCCTTTTTTTTTTCTTTTCCCAGGAAGGGGACCAGGGTAGGTTTTAAATCCCCAATTCTGTTTCAATAAGCTGATGAAACTGACAAAGAAAACCATTAGCTACAAAAATTTACTATGCCAAAACAAGACTTCAAATTTTGGTTCCATCTAATGAAAACTATATGTGGCATATATGACAAAGAATCCCATAAATTTCCACGAAATATTTGATTAACAAAGAGTTAGAGAGACCATCTTCAACCCAATAGAAGCAAGAAAAGCAAGATACTAACTTTACTCATGGAAGAATCATATTAGAAAAGTATAGAAATTGGGATTACCCTGAACCAGTAGCCGTAGAGTCACAAGCTTTAATTATCTCAGAGCACACAAGAAGCTCTTTATGGTCTTTGGTTACTTGGTATGCTTTAAACAGCAAGAAAGCAGTTCCAAGTGCCCCAGTATACAATGTGTAGTCGGTCACACGCTTCCCTTTTGCTACCCATGACTCCTTCACTACCTGAATTCATTTATATTAGTCCCCAATGAAACACAAGAAATGAATTGCTTATCAGAAACCAGAAAAAAATTGCAAAAAATGGGAAAGAATTTGCAAAATGAATGACGAAGTACTAATTCTTTGAGGTCTAAAGCTGCGTTTTTGAGCCTCTCGGAGAGGGTTTTGTAGGGAAGATGAAGAAGCTTTGTAAGTGAATCTTTGGCTAGCTCTGAAGCGGATTCAGAAGCAAGAGTTTCCGGGATGAAATTTGGCATTTCATTGGGAAAAAAGCGGTCAGCCATATTGTGTCTTCCAGCCTCTCTGGACTCTGTTTCTTACTATTACGAGGAAGAATAGGAAGACTTTCAGGATGTCGATCTAATTGCTAAGTAGTATTTACTCATAATCTCCAGAAGCATCATCATCCTTGAGAATCTTCCAGCTCTCTGTATACAGTAAACCTTGCCAAAGGAAACATAGAACTCAGTAGTGTGATTTGATAAGGACATTGTTTTCTTATTTGATTTTCTTTCTTTCTATATGCAAAATATCTGAAATAACATAGATACTATGGATAAATATTTTGAAGGAATAGGATTTAATGAAAAGATAAATGATGTAGTTTTAATGATATTTTATATATAATTAAATATAATAAAAATTATTCTCCATTTTGTCTTTATTTTCTTTATCTCTTAAGTATTATAATCTTTCGTAAATAAATAAAAATTCTTTACTTTTTTTCTTTATTATGCTCTATCCTATTATTGTTCTAGTTATTTTATATATTTTTTCTTTTTGTTTCTCTTCTTTGAACTTTGTATTTTGTATTGATTATTCTATTGTATCGACGATGCTACCTAACAAGTTTCATAACACGTTATCAGGAGTGAGACTCTACCATGAGTTGTTGCATTCTTCGAGACCAAAAAGGAATTATGTAGAAGTACTGCTGTGTCACGAAAGGCAAAGAGAGATACTTTTTTTTTTTTACTAATATCTAGATTATAAAACTTGAGCTTTTGGCTCATGATATTTTTAGAAAAAAGATTATACTTTTGTCTTGTAATTATTTATGTAAATTTATCTGGATATATAATGCGTCTGGAAGATACCATTAAAGAAATATATTTAGATTTAAGTAGCTTAAAGACACAATTAATAGAACTATAGCATAAAAGCCACCTGCATTACAAAGTTTTAGATCTAACTACGAAACCAGTAGGAGTTGGTTGTTATACAATACTAGATTAACTATGCCGTCACCAGAAGTTGGTTATTATACAAACATCAATTGTGTTTGGTTATACTTGTAGGTAAAAACTTCATATTTTTCAGTAGTATATTTCTATCACATATAGAATTTCTCTTCAATCAAAATCTACAAAGAAAATATTATTTGTGGTGTAATAGAAAAAATATCCTACCTTTATAATTTGTTTTATGTCATTTACTAAAATGAATGTATTAAACTTATAATTTATAAAATAGATTTTATTCATGACCATAACTGTGATATAAATATTATTTATAGATATTACAATGACTCAACAAACTTCCAATATATAGATTTTCACCAGAAGTAAAATTAGTGAGAAAGGGAAGAGAATATATGTTTCAACACTTTATAAAATAGTTATCGATGCGATTTGTTGCGTACCTGAAGTACGCCATTTAAATTATTATTAAGTAACAGCTAAGAAGAGATATGAAAGGTGTTATTTACTTTTCAAAGTTATGCTACTGATACTAATGATGCTATTACTAATTACATCAAAATGACACACATAAGATGTCAAATTATTTAAAAATATCCAAATGATCTTTCTTGATATATTTTATGATTTTTTAAAGTGCCAAATTATTTTTCTTTCTGTTCTTTGTTTTAATATTTAGCATTAGTATTTTATATAATATAATGGTGAGATGAAATATTTCTAATTATGATGCATGAGGACATGTTGCATAAAAGTAAAAAAAAAAAAAAAAATATATAAATAGTATTACAAAATTCCAGAAGAACTGATTATTTAAAACTCCAAAAGAGTTAGTCAATTAAAGCTCTAGAAGAGTTGGTGTTCTTATATGAACATGCTAAATATGTAATGCATTATTTTCGTCAAAGTGTCATAAAATATTATTTTTAATCTCAGTGATATTTTTAATCATATTAAGACAGTGTATGAAAAATATGCATTACTCTTAGTGTTCTATGAAACAAATACTATCATTTATTTTCTCGTAATTTGAATTGTACCAAATATATGAGATAGTGATACACTTACTCAATAAACCTGAAGTTTCTTGATTTAAACAATTTATTATTGGTATGACCGGTAAGATCATCTCGTATCATTCAAATACGAAGAATATTTAGGAATTCATTAAATAATATGGAATGATAAGATTTCTAATTCTATGAATTCCATATGCTACTAATTTAAAATGTAAAATATTTTATAAATATTACCAATATTACTTTATGCATTGATATAATATAGTGATATATATGTGTGTGTGTATATATAGACACATATATATAAGTGTGTGTATGTGTATATATAAATATATAGACATATATATGCATATGTATATATACATATGTATATATGTATGTATATAATAAGTATATATATACATACATGTATATATATGTATATATATTATTGATTCATAACTTGCGGTTTACGATGTCTTATTAATGAGCTCATAATTTAAATTCTTCCAAGGGTACAATTTGTCCTAATTATATTGGTTATTAATATATGTGTATTGACTTAGTGTTGAATATCATGCAGAATATGTTCCTATAGACATAAATGAGTAATAGCATTTGTTTCGTATTTTTCAATAAATTATTACATATACTCCTCTTTGTAATTGGTTGTGGTAAGAAACAATCCTCATTTGTGAATTAAAAGTGCGTTATTATTACTCCACCAAAAGATAGATGAGCTTATATATGTTGCACAAAGAATATCATAAGAGATATTCATAATTTATGTATTTCCTAACATTAAGAGGAGAAAACATATAATCAAATGAAAACATTAGTTACTTGTTCTCATCTTGATATTTATATGAGATTTGAACAAGAAGTTCAAAAGAATATTGCCATGCATGTTTTCTAACCAACATCCGACCCAGTAATGCTCATAATATATTTGATGTCCCTGATAAGGATGGCAATGGGGGCGGGTGGGGGTGGAGGCACCATCCACCGGCCCCATATCCACCTTTTTACTTTGTCCTTATCACCAACCCATCCCCGTTCTTGGGTATAAAATTTATCCCCATCTCCAACACAACCTTCCATTTTTCAGCCCCATCCCCAACCCATCCCTGCCAAACCCACTGGGGAATTGGAGATCTAAGTAGGGATTACATATATTATTTTCAATGTCCAGAGACTAGAGTAGAGATTGACTGAATATGAGGTTTAGTTTATTTTTTTTTTTAATAATTTTCAGCTCTTTTTTTACTATGTAAATTAATATTTTACTTAAAAAATTATATAATATATATTAAAATGGAGATGAGTAGGGATGGGACGGGTTGGGGATAGAGAAAATCTAATCCTCGCCCCCAACCCATCCCCAAGTTTGGGTACAAAATTCATCCCCATCCCCACCCAGGTCTCCAGTCAAACCGGATTCAAACGGGTTGAGATGGGTTGGGAGCGGATGGGTACACCCGCTCTATTGCCATCCCTAGTCCCTGAAGAACGATCTACTATAATTGATATTTTTTTGACACAATTTGAAATGTGGTAGATAAGTTGATTCCATGAATATGAAGTCCTCGCATATGAAAGGAGAAAAATTTTGAATGGTCACATTAAAAGTCGAGGAAATAAAATTTCAGAAGAATTTTCCAAACATAAAAAATGTATTATTTTCAACAGAAATTCAGGTACCTGAAAATGGTGATATAGAATGAATGGAATCGCAAAATTACACATGTTAGAATGATGTTTTCAAAGTTTGCAGACTCAAGATAATAATGAGTTCGCATGAGAAATATAAAAGCTTGTCCTAACAATTAACAAGTACACATGAAGTGTACATAATTCCTAGAAGAAATTATACACATGAACGTAATTGATGTGTCTATTTTTACCTTTTTAAGCATTGTCGTTTTTATTGATTTTTGCGTTTAATTGTTTATGAAATGAACTTATTGAGTACTGTTTCTTCACTTATTGATCATAGGTACCTTCGGATGAAGAATGTTGAAAACAAGCCAAAACGAAGGACTTTGGAACAAAAAAATAAAGAAAACGGAGAAAAACGGACAAAATCAAAAGTAGCTGGAAAATTCTCACTATCTGGATCTAGATAGTCATGCATCCAAAAGAGAAACCAAATCCAGAAGCTATCGGATCCGAAGCTCTGGTGCAAGTTCAGCGGGGCAGTAGTGCAGTGTAAGCAGGTCACTTTCTCGAAAGGAAAATGAGCTTTGCTCCTCTGGGTGCTAGGCGCTCCCGTGATAAAAGTAAAATAGGATATTGCGTCATGGAGGTGAGCAGTCAACATCTTAAGCTAGACTTTTTTGATCTGGAAATTCGTGTAGAGGGACTAAATTGCAAATTTCTATTTTTCTTATTTTGGCTCTATTTTTATTTTGCTTTTATAATTTGATTCAGAACTTTTTTACAAAAAGTTTAGAGTAATTTTATAATAGGGTTTGGAGAGTTTTCTCCTATAAAAAACCCATTAGATACATTAATTTCATTAGCTTAGGTTTTCAGGTTAATTATTTCATATATTGTAAAGAAGATTAGAAGACCCAATTAGAGTGAAATTTTAGAGTTTCTTCAAGCGATTTGGAAGATAAGCTTGGACAATCGCCGGGACCGTGGAATCTTCAAATTCTTCTCCTAAGCTTTCTAGACTTATTCTTTTATATGAATTTGTCTATGAGTTTATATTTTAGAATAATATTTAGTGGCTAATTTTATTTGTGTTTAAATGGGGATGAACCCTAGATACTTGGTTAATATTTTATATGAATTTCTTGCTTTGATTATTTAATTCTTGTTTGGTTGTATTCAATTATTGTGATTGTTTATCGATTTTTTGAAAATTGGTAATTTTGCAAGATTAATTGGAAGATTAATCTAGAGCATAAATTGAATAATAGAAACTGGCAATTAAGTAGGACTACTAATTACAGTTCTTAAATAATTAATTAATCATTATAATCTATAATTCATTCATAATCGGGTTAGGTTTAGAATGAATTCTTCCCTAAATGGTTAAGTGAATCGGAGGGTTTTCGCCTAAGAATAGGGTTTATCGATATTAGAGTGAGATCCAACAAACGGGTTTTAATAATTAATTACAACTATTTTCTAAATAAAATTAACTTAAGGTTCTAGGGGGATTATACCATTTGACACTCGTTTTCCAAATTTGTTTTAAAACATTTTTATTTGTTTTTACTTTTAAAATCCTTTTCAAAAGTTTTATTGAATTAAACAGTAGAAACGTAGTTAGTACTAGTGTTTGGCCGTCTCGATTGTTCGTTAATTTGGGGACTTTTCTTACCTTATTACACACCGATAGGTATACTTTCCTTAAAGTAGAATTTTGTAGGATTAGAAACCCTAACCCATCCGAAAGCCCTAAGAACTCAAAAGGCAAGGAGAAGAATACTTCTCCTAAACCAAAAAAGAAGTGTTTAATGACGTGGGTGCCAATTCTATAAAAGGGAAAAGGAAGGGCCAAAACATCGCCTGATTCTCATGATCCGGGAGTTTTTGGTGGCACCAAGAGGGAGTATCATAACTCTTTCGTATATTTTTGTACTTTTAATTGTAACATAGTTTAGTATTTCCTTTGTTATTTCGTCTTTTAATTTTTTCATTTTTGTTAAAGTCGTGAAGATGGGTAGGAGAGTTATCATTATTCTCTAAAAATACGTTTAATAAACCTTTTATTCTGCTTACAGATAAAAAATATTGATAAACCGGACGGAAATGAAAATGACCAAAAAGCAGAAAGTTTCAGCCCGGAACAGAGCTTTCTAGAACAGAAAAGCAACTATCCGGATCCGAAAAGCCATATGATCATCAGAGTTATTTTTCAACCCGAGAATATACGTATTCAGAAAGCTTCTCTAGAATTGGATAGCTGAATGAAGCAAAATGTTTTTTGTAACCTAAGAATATCAGGATCTGGAAAGTCTTACTATCCAGGTTCGGCTAGTTAGGACAAAACAAGTATGGTTCGGGTCCAATTCGGGTCATGGTTTTTCTTTGAGGTTTTCAGCCAACTTTCCCTAATTTTCTTACAATTCTACCCAATTTCCCCTAAATCCCTAAAATTTCTTCTCCCCTTTTTCCATGATTTTCCCCCCGTCTGTCATCCTTCTCCTCCCCGAAATTCCCCATCTTCGGTCATCATCCACAGCAACTATCACTACCACCTTGCCACCTTCTTCTCCTTCCTCTTTTTCTCACGTTCACCACCACCTTGACACCTTCTTCTTCTTCTCTTTGTTTATCCGTTTCTTCTCTCTTACGTACCCCCTCCTCTTCCTTTTCTTTTTCCTCATTTCAGTTCTTTATTTTCTTCTTATTCCCTTTTTTCCCGTTTTGTTTTCCCCCTTCCAATTCCAACACCAACACCACCACTAAACCTCTTCTTTTGATCTCCCTACTCTCGATTCAACCACGAGAATTCGGTGGTAGCAATAGCAATGTAGAGGAACAGGTAACAAAAGAACGAAAACAACACAACCCCGAAATTTCGATACTCTAGAGGCGGCGGTTAGTTTCTATATGAACCGGGATAAGTTTTCTCTAAACCCTCATCTCCTAAATCTTTTTTAGCTAATTATAATTGTTGAGGGCACAACCTATTATCGGTTAATTGAAATTGTTGCTCTTTCATGAATTATCTATTTTTGGGGCACAACCTATTAATTCTAAATTCCATAAACTGTACACTCGTCACACACGGGCTTGTATCATTCGGGTTTAAGCCGTTATTCCTTGATAGTTTGGTTGTGTTTTATGTTGCCTGTTTTATTAGTTTGTTGTTGGCTCTGTTGCTTTCCCTTTGATCGACCTTGATATAACCCTCAACCCTTCACTATGCCTTGCAAAACCACCATTTTCTCCTCTTCAAAAAGCGTTAGAATAGTTGACCCGAGTTGTCCCGAAGATAACCCTCCTATCCCCCCTTTTTCAGACAGAATAACTGATAGATTGAATAGGGTAATGTATGAGAAAAAGAAAAATAATCAGATTGAGCCGGAGAGAACTCTTGACCCCATATTTGAAAATCAATTAGAAATATCCATTCTTTTTATGGGTCTCAGGTGGGTTAGAATGATTACTAGGAGTGGAGTTTATTACTCTTCTTTGGTGCAAGAGTTTTATACTAATATCACTCAGAAAAACAACAAAGATCTTATTAATTAAAAAAAAGCCACTGTTAAGGGAGTAAACATCAACTGGATCGGACCTTCTTCTCTCATATTGCTTGTATACCAAATAAGGTTCTGGCTCCACCTCTTGTATTATTTTCGGTGATGACGGTGAGACATAGCAAGGCGAGTCAAAGAGAAGGAATCTACCCTAGGCCGAATACCGAGTATTCTAGGACTTTGGAATTCTAATGATCTGTCACCTGCAATGTGACCCATTTCTGGTATTATTGGTAGTAATCTTGTCCCTAGGTCTCGAAAAAGTTTAAATAATGTCATAGTTATCTACCTTATGGACAAACTCATGTCAACTTCTCTGGTCAATCTTCCATGCATTATCATACATTGCATGTGAGATATGTTTAATACTAACAGGGCTCATCGTGTCTTTAGTTTTCCTTTACTGCTCATAGATATATTCTGTCACTTTGATGTTGACCTTTCAGGTGAGCAGCAAGTCCTTACAAATACTTCCTTGATACCTTTCATTCCCTTATTCTCACATATATACTTCCTTGATTTTGAGTGATTGATAAGAGTTATAAAGTTTTGTTGGGATGAGAGTGAGTTGAATGAAAAGTAGAGAGTGTTTCACGAGATTGGAGTGAAAACTTTATAGATAACTTTGAGTTTATTTCCCTTTTCATTGCATTAACTCGTATTCTCATTCATTGTGTTCCCCTTTTACTTACGTTTGATAACCACTTATGTCCTATCCTAACGTTACAAGATTTAAAGTCTTACCTAATCCGAGGATGACTTTAGCTATAACTTGGAGTATAGAGGTGTTGGAAAAGTCAAGCATATAGAGTATAGCTTAATAAAATGAATGATATGGTTAATTTCTTGACATTCTTCTTTAATATTATTGAAACTAAACATAAGTAATGCTCATACACGTCATTGATTCATATGTGCGAAACGGAATGTTAGATGTGTTGGTTAGTTTATGAATTATGCCTTGATAAGCTTTAGTGGTTTTGTAACTCTTGGTTATGTTTTGAAAATGGTGTTTCTTTGTTCTTTTTGTTGGTTTAGTTTTTGTAAAGTTTGTTTATTTATAAAGTTTTAAGTGTTTGTTTTGTGACTTTGTGGGTATGTCATCTGCAAACCCACACGAGACCTTACTCGTCCTCTTTGGTAGCTTATGGGTTTAAAGGGCTTGTTTCACGTGTTAAGTGCCATCGTGAGTCCTATCAAAGTGGCTAGTTAGTTTGTTTTAGTTTTATTTTTTTGTGTTTCTTTTAGCCCTTTGCTCAAGGACGATCAAATTTAAGCATGGGGGAGTTTGATATGTCTATTTCTACCCTCTTAAACATAGTCGTTTTTATCGGTTTTCGCGTATAATTGTTTATAAAATGAACTTATTGAGTATCATTTCTTCTCTTATTGATTATAGGTACCTTCGGATGAAAATATATTGAAAACAGGCCGAAACGAAGGATTTTGGAGTGAAAAACGAAGACACTGGGGAAGACGGACAAAATCGAAAGTAGCTAGAAAAATCCTCACTATCCGGATCTAGATAATGACTATCTGATTTTGGATAGTCATGCAGCCAAAAGAAATCATATGAAGAAGCTTTCAGAAAGCTTGGACTTTCCTAATCCAAAAAGTCGTGCAGAGGGACTAAATTGAAAATTTTTGTTTTTCATATTTTGACTCTATTTTTATTTTCCTTTTGTAATTTGATTCAAAAACCTTTTAGAAAGGCTTTAGAGTAATTGTAGAATAGCATTTGGAAAATTTTCTCCTATAAAAACCCCATTAGATACATTAATTTCATTAGCTTACGTTTTTAGGTTTAATTATTTTATATACTGTAAAGAAGATTAGAAGATCCAATTTGGGTGCAACTCCGGAGTTTCTTCAAGTGATTCGGAGACGAGCTTAGACAATCGTCGGGACTATGACTCTTCAAAATTTTCTTCAAAGTTCCCTAAACTTATTCTTTTATATGAATTTGTCTATGAGTTTATATTTTAGGATAATTTTTAGTGGCTAATATTATTTGTATTTAAATGGGGATGAACCCTATAGAATACTTGGTTAATATTCTATATGAATTTCTTATTTTGATTATTTAATTCTTGTTTGGTTGTTATTCAATTTTGCAAGATTGTTTATCGATTTTTCGGAGATTGGTAATTTCGCAAGATTAATTAGAATTGGAAAAAAGAAGATTAATCTAGGGCATTAATTGACTAATAGGAATTGGTAATGAAGTGGGATTGCTAATTACAATTTTTAGATCATTAACTAATCACTAAAATATATAATTCGTTCATAATCGGGTTAGGATTAGAAGGAATTCTTCTCTAAACAGTTAAGTGAATTGGAGGGTCTTCGCCTAAATAGGGTTTATCTGATATTAGAGTGAGATCCAACCAACGTCTTTTAATAATTAATTACAACAATTTTCTAAATAAAATTAACTTGAGGTCTTGGGGGAATTCTACCACTTAAACACTCGTTTTTAAAATTTTATTTTAAAATCATTTTTATTGTTTTTACTTTTAAAATCATTTTCAAAAATTTTATTTAATTAAGCAGTAGAGATGTAGTTAGTACTAGTGTTTGGCCGTCTCGAGAGTTCGAAAATCCCGAGACTTCCCTTACCTTATTAAAACAACATGTAGACTTGCATAAAAGTGAAATTTTGTAGGATTAGAAATTAAACATCAGTAATCCCAAAAGGATAATTATGAATATTCATTTATGCAAACTATGCAATGGGTATTGATCTAAAATTCTTCGTAAAAGCTTGAAATTCTTGCGAAGAAATATTTCCAGTGGAGAATATGATTATTTATATATATACAACGCACAAGACAATCGATATAATTTGTCTAAGTTATGACTTATCATTTGATAACATATTTATATGAAGTTCCTGATAGACTTAGTATACCTGAAGCATATGAGTAGATTGTTCTAGAAGAATATAATGTAATTGTCTTAGTGAATCATCATTGAAGATAATGATGAAGATCGAGTCCATGTATGAGGGAAATTTTTACTTGCCACATATATTGCTTTGTGAAAAGATATTTTTATTGTACAATTTGCTGATTAACTAATGTGAATCGAGTTGACCAAAGCTAATAAATCGATTCATGATCCAAGCACTAGAGCAAGGACAAGATGATCAAGGTATTTTTTTGCAAGTTTGGCATGTGTACATTGAAGCAACCAAGACAAATGAGAGCTTTGAAGATGAAGGAAAAGCTTCCAAGTGGCTCATTATTTAAGCCATAAACAAGGATTATTCAAGGGAGCAATTTGGATGTGAAAAATGATTGAGTTCTTGGAAATTTTGGACCTACCGACAGTAGGCCCTGCCCCTACTGCCGTTGGTAGGCTTCTGCCGGCACTAAGTTTGGAGCATGTCACCTACTGCGGACGGTAGGTTCTACCCTACTGTCGCCTGTATGTCTCTGGAGGGAAATTAGTTTTGTAAATTTTAGGCAAAATTTTATTGTTTAAACTCATTTTCGATCTTTTAATCAAGGGTTTAATGGGTATTTTAAGCCAACAATCAATAGATAATTAGGTAAATTCTTTAGCCTATAAATACACATTTATAGGCTTATTTGTAACTAGTGTTGGATGAATTTTGTTGAAATTGTTGAGTGAGAATTCTCTTTGTCTCTAGGGTTCTTCACCCTTGCTTAGTAAGCTTGCTAAGGGTTATTGTCCTTAGTTGTGAACAATTGATTGCCTTAGGTTGATGAATCTATGAAATTCAATTGATCATCTTAATTCCTTCCATTGATTGAGTCTTACAGTTCTTGTTCTTTGATTCAGTTGATCATAGGTCTTCTAGATTGTGTAGTTGGGCTTTTGAGGCCTTAGTTTTCTCAAGGTTCTTCCTATCAATTTAGAAAAGAGTTTTGCCTCTCAATGTTAGGTTTATGAGGCTTAGATCCTCATAGGTTTTCCGTTGGAGTGTTGAAGCTACAAAATTCTCAATAGAGATCCTTCATCAAAGGAGGTAATTCTGGAAAGGTGTTGAATCAAATCTAAAATCAATTGAAGATTCACATCAAAGTGGTATAAAAGAAAACTACAATTGAAGGTCAATTTGATTTTAAGTGTTTAAAATTCGCTGAAATTCAAAAAGAAAAAAAAAAAAAAAGAGAAAGTACTTGATAATCAAACAAAATTATATGAAGATCATGCAAAATTAAGTACAGAAAAATCAATTTGAAAGTCAATTGAAAAATCGAATGCAATTTGTGCGAATTTGTTGATGAAATTTTTGGAGATGTCCTCCTTTGAGTTATGATTCATTGAAATAAGTTGTGCTCAATTTTGAGGTCATTTTGTTAGCTCAATTTGATTGAATTGTGAAATGTATTTCAGATTCACGATTGCAGAAAAAAGTATTGATTAATCCGAGCATATCTTGTGTTACACAGACTCAAATTGGAAAAAAAGTTTGTGCTTAAATTCGTGCCCTTCGAGTGAGGAATCTTCTTGTGTTTGTTTCATCTGATTTTGACTCGTATTTTTTGAGTTATCGTTGTTTAAATGTCAGGGTGTCATTATCCCCTGGTTCTTGGAAAATTTGTTTTAGTACTCCTGTGTTCTTTGATTAACCTAATTGATTTGTTTTTGACTTCTAATTGTTTCCTTATGTGCTTCTAATATTTTGTTGATGATCAACTAAGTTTTTTGGCACTTTTCCATAGATTGAATTCTTATCCAAAGTATCAATCCTCAAGTGTTTGATACTTTGCCTCTTTGAACACTTATCCAACTAAGTGCTTTGATTGTTTTGCTTACTTTTGATTGATACTCTTGGTTTGAGTTGGCTAAGAAGTTTGAAGGATCTTATAGAGACTTGAGTTTTTGGAAAAGCCAAGAGGGTGAGCTTATCTTGATAAAAGCCAATAAGAGTGTAAACACGAGTGACTTGAGTGATCATCAAAGAGTGTAAACACTAAGGGAGTGATTGAGAGGTCTTTTTTTTTTTTTTTTCCTTGATTAATTTGAACGTTTTATCATAAATTCAAACATGGAAGATGATTTGCTTCATGTGCAACAAACCTTGAAAGGTTTGGAACAACAATTATCATGCCTAGCAAAGGGTGATTTAAAAAGAGAAGAGGAAACCACTTTTGAGCCAAGTAGTAGAAGAGACTTTGGTAGACACCCAATGCATGATAACCAATAGGGATATGGTAACTTTTTTCCTCATGCTAGATCTTATTAACATAATTCTTATGATTGTTATGAGAGCAATAGACTTGGAGCTAGAAATTGTTATGATGATATATCTTGTAAAGTAGTTCCAAGAATGATGTTAGAAATGGAGGAAATTATGTGAATATGGATGGAAGGTTCCATAAAAGAAAAGATGATTTTAAGGGATGCTATGATAGTTATAACTATGAAGGATATAATTATGGAAGAAGTTCTCAAACTTTGGAAACTACATAAGACCTCTTAGTTACAACAATTTGAAGTTACCTCTTTTATGTGGAACTTTTAGTCCTTATGATTATGAAGCATGGGAGCAAAAAGTGGAATCATTGTTCTACTCCTATTGTGTAAACGAAAAAGAAAAGTTCCAATTGGTGTTAAAAATCTCTTTCTTATGAGGTCAATGTTTGGTGGTATAGTAAATGTGAAATAGAAGGAGAATGGGAGCTCAACCAATCAAGACTTGGAGATTAATGAAGCAATCATTGAGGAACAAATTTGGAGTTGAACACCATGAAAGACAAAGACAAAATCAAGCAAAGTAAAAATTCATGAAATCTTCAATGGGTGAAATGTCTACAAAGGCAAATGAGCTTTCACAAGCTCAAGATGTACTTGATAGAAAAAGTCATTCACCATAAGAAGAAGAACAGTTGCACCATAAGTGAGGAAAAAGTGAAGAGTGTTGTGGGCACAAAAGAAAGTGAGGGAACAAGAAAAGTGAGTGAGAGCTTGATTGAAAATCATGAGAGTTTAAAAGAAGAACAAGAGAAAGAAAAGCAAAATGAGATTGAAAAGAGTGAGGAAACAAAGGAAGAGATGAGCTTAATGATTTTTGAAGAAGATAAAAGAGAGGAAATGAAAGAGAGGTGTTGTGACATTAGTTTACCATTAAACTTGCTTTCTATGAGGAGGTAAACTTGTTTACTAAGTCCAATAGCCATTTACTTGCTTGTTTTTCTCCAAGTGTGCAGAAATTTGAGGGTCAAAACATGGAAAATGGAGGAAGTCTTGGCTATAAGATCTACCAAACCATAAGCTTCCTTCCTTCTACACATTTCTTGTCTTTTGATTTCATAATCAATGAATCTAATAGTTGTTCTTTTTCTTTCTGTTGTGATAGAATTCAATCTCAATTCTTGAACTTCTTAACTACAACGTGTGGAACAAAGCCAAATCATGGGATGAAAGCTAAAGAAGAAGGCATGGGAAAGGAGCTTAGCATTGGGCTTGAAGACACATCACTAAGCCTTTCTTTAAACCCTTTTCTTTTATACCATGAGTTCTCTTTTAAGGAGTTAAAGTTGTTCTTAGACTTGTATGCCTCTTATGTGACTTTAGTTAGAAATGTGATGGTTAATCCTTTCACTTGTGATCTAGCTTTTGTTATTGATCATATGCTTAAGTGCTCTTCTCCATGTGCTTATTTTGAGAAACAAATTTTGGTTAGTGTTGCTAGAATTAAACCATCTTACCATGACCTTGAGTTGTTACATGATAATCTTTTCTTGGATCTTCTTGTTGCTAATTTCTCATCATCTTGTGCATCTATGTGGAGTAAGATTCATATCTTCTTTGGATCTATTGTTGAAATTGGTTATGATGAGAGAGTTAGTTGTTTCCCTTAGTCTTTATGTGGTGATTTTCATGCTAAGTTTAAAGGAGAGCTTGTAGAGAATTGTGATTATGAATTATCTTTGCTTTACGCTTTTATGAAAATATTGATTGGTTTATTCCTTCCATTCAACTCTTGAGTCTTGTGAGTCATAAATTTGAATTTCCTCATGATGAACAAAAGTTTTTAATTCTTGATGGATTTTTGAAAGCTTTTGGTACGAACTCATTTGGAGATATGGATGAGCTCAATTTCTCCAAGACCCCTCTCTTTTTTCTTGAGGATTTTGTAGAAGACTCCCCTTCAAACAACATTAGCTAAGGAGCTAACACCTTTTTGAAGAAAGAGTCTAATCTTTCGCTAATGGAATAATCAACAAAGGCTAGAAAACCCCCACCTATTCTTCAAAATAAAGAAGACCTAAACACAAGCAACAACTACTAAAGAGTAGCCTCCTCTTGTATATTAGGAATTGAAGATGATCAATGGAAACCTTGAATTTCCTTTCAAGGATTCCTAATTACACTAACTAGATGATCACTCTAGTAGAAAGTGAGAAGAAGAAGAAACCCAAGATAAGCCCTGGGAGCTCTCAAGAACACAAACTGAAAATTATTTCATATTTCATTCCATCCCTTCAAATGGCTGCCATAAGGATTATATAGGTCCCTTGGTGATTAACACCAAGCCCTAGCTACTAATCTAGCTTAAAGAAAGTTAATGGGCATCTTATGCCACTTAATTACAAGTCAAGGTGCTAAAAAAAAAGTTAATAAGTCAAAATACTCTTTAAAGATCACAAAAATGAGGCTCCCAGCCGAGACCTACCATCGACGGTAGGTTGTGGTCAAGGGGGTGGTTCTTGGACAGTACATATGGTAGGATATGTTTTTCCTTATTTAACCTTCAAAAATTTTGAACTGGCTCTTAGTGTCTTCATCAAAGTTGTAGATCATTCTTTTTTGTTTCTAATAAATCTAGAATTATCTCAATTGGACTCCTATAACTCATATTATGGCCATTTTACCAAAATATATCATCCTGGAAATCGAAGGTAGAATGTCCGATTTAAGACGGATCATAAGATATCCAAATGAACTCATATACGAATGAGACATACCATTATAGAAACCTCAAGAAGTCTTCTACAATCTTTATGATGATAACTTGTTCATTTGAATTCTTTAAAGGCCCGAAAATAGAGGTTTTCCAAAACTGGTCTAGAAATTCCGGTTTGCCTCCATTTCAACCATTCTTCTAACTCTATCTCTTGGATTTTAATCCTCCATGCATTCATGCGTGTCCGTGATCATACCAGATTTTTTTAAAGGAAATTTCCATGGATGTCAATTCTATTATTTTCATTTCAAGGAATTCATGTGGTTTCTATTTTATGGAAAGAAAATGAACGGCAGTTTTAAGGTGCTTAAAGTTCATATTTATGATCTTGTGAAAAATACCTTTGAAAATGGTGTTTTTGAACTAGCTTTTGAAAGATCTTGATGAGAAACTTGCTTACCATATTTCCTTTATTGATTATCAATTGAAACGTGACATATTAAAAGACTTTTAGTTCAAAACATAACTTCTTGTGTCAAGCTTTTGAAATCAATCCTTTGGTGGTATTTTGCTTTATTCTTTAACCTTCAACGAGTTTTTTGACGAGATGATTTCACTTCTCTATTGCAAATAAGAACTCGGTGGGTTCTCTCCATTGAAGGAAATGGAACATCAAAGTGATTTAGTGACCGGTGCAGCATTGAAATGCGCTACTCATGATAAGGAGTCCTGTGCATTGTTTCTCCAAGAACAACAAAAGCTCAAAAAGAGGTTGCAAGAGGAATGAAATTCATAAAGATATTTTCAAATGTCAATTGGTACAAAAGAGGTAAAGAAAATGTTGCAACCAATGCTTTGTCAAAAAGGCACATTCTATTCTTTACAAGCTCAATTATTTGATTTTGAGATGCTTAAAGGATTACATATTAATGATAATGGACTTAAGGACGTAATTGATGCTTGTTTGGTTGTGCATAATGCTAAGTACCTTATTGATGTGGTGTTTTAAAATAAAAAGGGATGTGATCCTAATTACTACAATGCCTGGCAGTGGACCTAACAAACTAGGGATGAGTTTCAACCCGAGTGTCGAATCTCTCAGAGAATGGACAAAAGTTCAAATACTAATCGTGTTTCTAATGTCTAGTCGGAAAAAGAAAGATGACATCGTTGATAAAAAAGAAATAAAAAACAAGTATCAATTAAAAGAAACTAAGTAAAACGGTTTTAAAAGAATTATAAAGACAAGCGTTTGGGTTGGTGGAATCCCCCTAATCCTTGTTACTAATTCAGTTGGAAAAACTTTAATGAAAATGATATTGAATTAATTAAATTGGGTCATCACTTAATATCAAGCAATTCCTATATCTAGGACGAAAGCTACCCTACTCACTAATCCTTAGAGGAAAATCTATTTTCTCCCTAATAAATTATGAGTGCAATAAACTTAGGTGGTTTAAAAGATCTAAAAGTGCAAAATCATATCTCTGGTCAATTGCCCTAATTAACCCCCAATTGGTTGCCCTATATTGTTCTTCATTTTTTAATTCCAAACAACCTTGTGAATAATCTAATCTCGCGATAATTAAATTACAAACAAATGCAATTGGAAGACAACTTGAATTAAAACAAACATCGAAAAGAAATTAAACCAAGAACTTTATAATCAATAATTAGGGTTCAAACTCGAACCAAACAAGAAACACTACTCAATATTCATATTAATAAAACTGCAAATAAACATAAAATTCAATAACAAGAAAAGGAAAAGAAAGCTTAGGATTAAGTCTTGAAGCTACAATTGAAATCCCGAACGTCTTCTAAGATCGTCTCTCGAGTCACCAAGTCGAAGATTGAAATCTTTAATCAAAGTCTTCAATTCTTGAATCCAAGAAAATAAATCTTGCAGAAGTCTTTAAATTCTATTAACTAATGAAAATATAAAAGATAGAATTTTAAGGAATGTTTAAACTAATCTAACCTAATTAATCTACTCCTAATATAAAACAATCTAATCTAACCTAACTTGTATATCTATCTATCTAATTGTATCTAAAAACTTCTTACAATAGCTGTAATTAAACCCCGTTATATAGAGGTGAAAAAGACAATAAAACCAAATAAAAAATGGAGAAGAAATCAAGAAAATCGAGTTTGAATTGGACTTGAACCGCCTTGCCAACCGCCGATGGTAGAGCGAGGCCTGCCGTCCACGGTAGGTCTCTGTCTTGCTAATGCCTTTGATCCTCGGCACCTACCGGCGACAGTAGATCAGCCTACCTCGCGCGGTAGGTGTTGCATTTTTTCCGGTGGCTTCCATATTAATCGTTTTTCCTCCATATTCGTATGTTTTTGTTTCCTTTTCATCGTTTCTACTCCTGGAGGGTACCTAAGATAAGGATAAGAGGTATTTAGCTAACATATATAGTTTTATATATTAAAAACATTGAAAACAATGAAGTTAATATATAAAAATTATAGACAAATATGCACTTATCACTTATACATGATGGCGTTCTTTACCATGTTGATAAATTGTGCATTCCTTCTTGTTTCTCTAGATTATTGTTAAAATAAAGAAACTAATTGTGGTGGTTTGAAGGATTATTTTAACATTTCCAAGACTTATGTGATTTTACATGAGCATTTCTTTTGGCTTGGCATAGAAGAAGATGTAGAAAAGTCGATTGTTAATTGCTTACAGTATAAAAGGGCTAAACTCTATATCTTTGCTACATGGATATTATATTTCTTTAAATGTGCCTAGAGAACCTTGTGTAGATATATCTTTGGAGTTTCAAGTTGAATTACTTTGGCTGTCTAAAGGCATAGATTCTACATTTGTTGTGGTTTATGTGGATGACATTTTGATTGATAGTAAAACTTATGACATTCATTTGCATCATCTTACTCGAGTCTTGCCCATTTTGAGGAATGAGAAACTATATGCTAACCTTTGAAAATATGAGTTTTGTGTAGAATATGGTATTTTTCTAGGTTATGTAGTGAATTTTTTAGATCTCCAAGTTGAAGCAAATATGGTGCAAGTAATCAAAGATTGGTTTATTTCCAATAGTGCATTTGAAGAAAGAAGCTTCCATGGGTTACCAAGTTCTTATAAGAGACTCATCAATAACTTTAGCACCATTGCTAGTTCTTTGATAGTTGTAACCAAGAAAATGATCGGATTCACATGAGAAACTTGTTCACCTCATTTTGAGTTTACTACAATAAAGCTTATTATTCTACTTGGCACACAAGCATCAACAAGACAGAACCTTATAGAGGACGGTAGGGCTCTCGACCTACTGTCGGCGGTAGGTTCCGGTAGTGAGGGTGATTTAATCTAATTCAAACTCTGTTTTCTTGTAATTTTCACCTCTATATAAGAGGTTTTTTTGTGGCTATTTTAGAGGTAGAGAGATTAATAGACATATTAGGATTTAGATTAGGGTTTAGAATAGGATTAAGTAGGGTTAGTATTACATGGTTAGGAGTAGATTAGATTAGACATTTCTTCAAATTTCAGTTTTTTTCCATTCAATTAGTTAAACACTCTTTAGATTTCTGCAATTTTATTTCTTGGATTTCAAGAATTGGAGAATCAATTTCAAGATTTCGATCTTCAACTTGGCGACTTGAAAGACGAGCTTGGAAGACGTTCAGGACTTCATCTGCGGCTTCAATTTCAATCCTAAGCTTTCTTTTTCCTTTGTTGTTATTGAATTTTAATATTGAATTTCAGTTTTTTTTTAATGAATAGTGAGTGGTTCTTTATGTTGGATGAGGGTTGAGCCCTAATTCTTGATTACGAAATTCTTGGTTTAAATTCTTAAATTTGATGTTTGTTTTGATTTAAGCTGTCTTCCAATTGTGTTTGTTTGTAATTTAACTATCACGAGATTAGATTAATTGCAAGGGTGTTTAAATTGAAGAAGGAAGAACGGTCTAGGGCAACCAATTGGGGGTTAACTGGGACAATTGACTAGATACAATTTTTCACATTTATGTCTTGTAAATCACCTAATTTTATTGCACTTATAATTTGTTAGGAAGAAAAGAGATTTTCCTGTAAGAGTTAGTGAGTAGAAAGGCTTTTGCATAGAGATAGAGATTGTCCGACTTGAGTGATGACCCAACTTGATTAATTCAACATCGTTTTCATAAAAGTTTTTTTTCCAATTAAATTAGTGACAAGGATTAGGGGGATTCTACCATCCAAATTCTCACTTTATTAATTTTTAAAATCTTAAGTTTTCATTGCTTTCTTAGTTGTTTAATTGTTTTTAGTTTTCTTTTACTGTTTCATTTTTAGTAACCATAATTTCTTAGACTAAATATTAGAGACACGATTAGTACTTTCATCTTTACCATCCTCGAAAGATTCGACACTCGGGTTGAACTTACCTCTGCAGTGTTAGGTCCACTTACCTTGCATTGTAGTGATTAGGAAATCCCATTTTATATAACATACAATTAGACTACTACTCCTACGATATGACAAGCTTTCGTCCTCGTTCTTCATACTCATGTTTTGGTCATTTTTGTAAAGACACTAAATCTTGCTCTTTTGTACTTGATCTTAATAGGAGTTCTCTCGAACATGCTTGCACCATAACATCAATAAGAGGAAGGAGGCATACCAAGGAGTTCGAAGGCCAGGCGAGAGCGTTGGAGGAAAACTATTCTTATGCTATAGAGATTTGTCAATGTGTTTTTCTTCAAACTTATTTCTCTTTTACCTTGTGGTTTCCTCTGAACAGCTGAAATTGTTCTTATATGTTTATGTCTCTCTTGAGTTGATCTTGCATGTTCTATCTTCTATTATTGTTACATTTCTTATTATTGCTATGAGGTAGTTAAGTTGCTCTTTTGTAATGTCATGGGACAAAGGGATCATTCTTTATTTGTTAATGTGCCACACCAAGTTTTTAATGTAGATATAAATCATTTCTTAGTGGTTAAAGACTTGTCTCATAATATTCTTTTCTTTATTTCAAACGATATTGATCCATGGAATATTTGTGGTTCATTAGGGGATGCTAATCATCATACCTTATGTTTTCTTGAAAATAGAGGATGCTAATCATCATACCTTTGGTTTTCTTGAAAACAATTCTTATGGTGATCGTTGTGTTAAGTTTCAAGGGGAAGTGGTCGGTTATTTTGAATATGTGCTGACTTCTGTTGATCTTTATGTGATAGGTTTTGTTGAGCATATTCGTGTGGATAAACCTTCGTTGCTTGTGAATGATTATTTTGGAAACTTGTTAACGACCTAAATTTCTCATTGTGGAGAGATCTTTGAAAACTTTGTTTGAAAAGGAATTGGTTTTAAATTCTCTCATTCGCATTACAAGGAGTTCCTATTGTCAAAGGCTTTTGAAAACCAAATGGGCTCTTGCTTTAAAATGACTAAAACTAATTTTTGTGAGCTTTTGGAAACTAATGTGGCAAGCAATGTTTTAAAACCAATTTGGACGGGATTGGTGTAAGAAATCTTTATTACTATTTTCCTTTCAAGGAGTTGTTTAAGAAGTTGTCCATTGCACTTGCTAGCTTTTGGGAGAACTTCTTAAACTTGGGATTTGATGAAGTTTTGTTACTCTCATCCACCTATTAAACAATTCTTAAAGAAAATGGGAGTTAAAGAGGGAGGTAGAGGACCTTGGAGCTTTGAAAATTTTGTACCTATTCCCCCTTTACCTTTCATTTCCAACTGCTTTGGAGTTTCTACGGAAAATAGCTTTTGCTTACTACTATCTTTTTGGGAAAGACACTTTTCAAAGTATTGGATCTCTTGAGTTACTCTTAGAATTTGAAAATGATGAAAGTTTCTACTTTCACTTACCTTCCAAAGATGTTAGTAAAAGTACTTTCTTGAAAGAGTGTTAGAGGATTTAATGATTTTGAAAACCTTGTGACTATTTCTTCTCCCGATGAGTGTGAAGTAATGGAATTATTGAAGCATAAAAGCTATTCATCTTTTCCAAATGCTCTTGGTTTTTGTTGGAACCAACATTTCATTATTGTAGGTGGTTTTTGGGCCTACTTCTTTCCAATATTCTTTTTCCAGCCCATTTTCTTTTTTCCCATGATGATCCAATGGGACACAACAGAAAGATAAGGTTATTTGAATTGGTCAGAGATGCCAGGCCAGGCCAACTCAGGCTTGCCCTTTATAACTTAACTTATTTCTACCCTCTCCTCTCCTTGGTTCTCACATAGCCGTTTCTCTTTATTTTTCTTTCTCTTTTCTCTGCTGTTTCGAAATTGTAGCTCTGTCTCTTCTTCTTCCTTTTCTTGGCTGTGGCTCACTATGACTGCTGCTCTTCTTCGCCCCTTCGGCTTCTGTGCCGCTGGCTCGGTCAAATCAATTGTCGGCTTCTTGTAATTGGCACCCGATTGCTGTTCTCTGTTTGAGGGGAAATCAAGAGGTTGTAGAGAGAGAGAGAGAGAGAGAGAGAGAGAGAGAGAGAGAGAGAGAGAGGGAAACCGGTGAGTGTTTGTGATTTTGTGGCCCTTGACTAAGGGAATCCGTTCTCCAACTGATAGTACCGTTACTTTTACCGTTGGCGCCTTGACCGGGCTTGTTGTTTCTCGCCACTGCTCGGTGCCGTTCAGTCTCAGCGTGGTTTCTCCGCTGGCGGTACTGACACTGTGGCGGTAGGTAAGGATCCATTTTTATCATCATTTCCTTTACCATTTCTTTGATGGTTTATTGCGGTTTATTTTTCGGCCTTGTCGTTCGGCTTGAACCGACGGCTTAGGGGGAAGAAAAGAGGAAGTTTTGTTGTAATAGTTAGGGCTGTTTTTAATTTTGTTTATTCTGATAATTTGTAATAGTAAATAGATATTGCAATAGTAATTAGATCCAACAAGTTGTATCAGAGCCAAGTTATCTCATCGGTGCCAGCAATCTCGAAAAAATCCAAATCTGCGGGAGCTATTGAGTTCCTCAGAACTGGCCAGTAAAGTATTGCTAAACTTCTGTTTTTTTCCGTCTTTCCGATTATTATTTTTCGGTTTTCTGTTTTTGTTACTTCGGCTTGCCGCCGATTTTTCTGTTTTGCTTCTGAATCGCGTTACGATTCAGTGTTCTGTTTACTGTTTTTATTGTTCAGTTTATGTTATACCTGCTTCTGTTGTCCTTCTACTTTTCCGGTGATATTCTGTTATATTTGTTGCTGCTGATTATATATATATTTGTTTGCTGCAAGTGTTGGTTGTTCTGGATTTCATTCTGTTGCATTTTGTTTTTTTTTTTTTTTACAAAAATATAAAACCCAAGCCTGGCTTGAATCCATGAGATTTCAAGTAGCTGTGCCTTGGCGCGTTTTTCTGATTTCAAATATATATATATTTTGTTGTTATTCTGTTTTGCAACATTCTTTCTGTTTGTCTTTTTCTATCTTGTAGGTTGACTGGCTCTACCATTATTTCTCATTTCGAGTATATATATTGTTGTCGTGTTTGTGTTTATTGGGATTCGTGCCCCACACGTACTTGCGTCATTTTTCTTTAAGAAAAACAAATCCGGGTATTTTATTGCTAAAATCAAACTTTTTCAAATCTTTCATTTTTCCTAGCCATTAAATTACTCCTATTTGCCACTAAAACATGTCAGTTCCAAAAATTGAAACTGACAAGTTTGATAGCAAATCTGACTTTGTAATGTGGTGGAGGAAAATGAATGCAGTTTTGGTACAAAATAAAGTTGCACCTGCTATTTGTAGCCCCGAAGAGTATCCAGAATCTTGGAGGGGCGAAATTCTTACTAAAAAGCTTGGTGATGCACACAGTTGCCTCAGCTTGCATTTTACCGACAATGTTTTATGAGAAATCGATGAAAAAGACAATGCTTTTGAAATCTGGACTAAACTAGAAAGACTATATTTGGGAAAATCTCTTTCAAATAAAATTTATTTAAAAGAACAACTGTTTGGTTTTAAAATGAGTGGGTCAAAAACACTTTCAAAAAAATATGGATGATTTAAACAAAATCGTTTTGGAACTTCAAAATGTTGGAGAGAAAATATCTGATGAAAATATTGTTGTTATTTTACTAAATGCCTACCTGATTCTTTTAATGATGTAAAATCTGCCATTAAATATGGTAGAGATGATTTATCTTTTTTCGATGTTAAAAATGCTTTAAAGTCAAAAGATTTGGATTTATAAAGAGAAAATAAATCAAACGGAGAAAAACTTTACGTGCGAGGGAGAGTTGACGGGAGGGAACCTCTTGTCACAGGTCTAAAAGTAAAGGGAGGTCCAAATCTCGAGAAAAGAACAAAGTGATATGTTTTCATTGTGGCAAGGAGGGTCATATGAAAAACAAGTGTTTTAAAAGGATTAAAGATGAAAATAGCATAAACATGGTAAGTGGAGTAATAAAAATGACAAAACCCATGATTTTGATTCAGATGGTAATTATATATTTTCAAAGGTTTTGTGTGTTTCCCTTTCCCCCTCTTGTTCTAAAGTTGTTAATCATTGGGTCCTTGATTCTGGTTGTACTTTTCACATGACACCCAACAAACACTGGTTTTCAGATTTAACCCTTAAATCAAGGAAAGGTTTATATAGGAAACAATCAAGTTTGTGATGTTAAAGGGATGGGAAATATTTTCATCAAAATGCATGACGGTGTGACTAGGAAACTCACTGAGGTGAGATACGTGCCCGACCTTTGTCGAAATCTCATCTCTTTTAGTTATTTGGATTCACTTGGTTTTTCTTTCAAATCTAAAAATGGTATTTTACATATTTGCAAAGGAAACCTAGTCAAGTTAAAAGGTTTTAAAAGAGAAAGTTTATACATTTTTATTGGAAAAACAGTTTGTAATTCAACTGCTTTGATTTCAGAAACTGTTCCCGAGAAAACTATGTTGTGGCATCGACGGATTAGCCACATTAGTGAAAAGGGACTATATTACTTGTAAAAATAAAATCTTCTGTGTGGTGACAAAATTGATTCTTTGGATTTTTGTGTCCATTGTGTTTTGGGAAAACAACACAAAATCAGTTTTTCAACCAGCACACATAAGTCTTCTGCTATACTTGATTATGTGCATTGTGATCTATGGGGACCTGGAAAGGTTCCAACTTATGGTGGTAATGTTTATTTCTTGTCTATTGTTAATGATTTTTTTAGGCATGTTTGGGTTTTTCTTTAAAAACAAAAGATCAAATTTTTGAAAAGTTTTGTGAGTGGAAACGTCTTACCGAAAATCAATCTAGAAATAAACTAAAAATCCCAAAACCTTTTTGGGGTGAAGCTGTAAGTACAGCTGTCTACCTAATTAATAGATCCCCTTCTACAGCCAAAAACTTTAGGACTCCTATAGAACTTTAGTGTGGTAAACCTCCTAATCTTTCCAACCTAGGAGTTTTTGGGTGTGCGGCTTTTGCACATCAGAAGGAGGGTAAGCTAGATCCCAGGTCTAGAAAGGGAGTGTTCATAGGATATCCTAGTGGGGTGAAGGGTTATAGAGTTTGGTTAAAGGGTGAACTGGGAGTGAGGTTAGTTATCCGTAGGGATGTCATCTTCAACGAATTAGTATATACCTTGTCTTAAGGATAAACCTATCACCAATAGTCAACCTAGTGTTCTCACATCTGGTAGTATTCCTGTGGAGGTGGAGGTCATCTCTGAACCTTCTCTAGAGCCCTCTCAAGAGCCTGAAACCAATGAAGAGTTAGTTCTACCATCCAGATCCTTCTAGTGTTCCTGAAACCCTTGAACCTATGTTAGAAGGTTCTGATGAGGAGGTAGATTATCCTGAGGCTCAAGCTCAAGCCCTTTGGAATTATTAGCTTGCGAGAGATAGGGTTAGAAGAGTGCCTAAGGAACAATCTAGAAATGGTTATTCTTACATAGTTTCATATGCATTTGCTATTGCATCTTATGTGAAGAAAAGGAACAATTGTGTTTTTCTGATATTTTGAAAAGCCATAATCGCTCTTTATGGTTACGTGCTATGGTTGAAGAAATGTCTTCTTTAAATAAAAATAAAACCTGGATTCTTGTTCCAAAACCCTCAAAACAAAAATTAGTTGATTGCAAATGGATTTTTAAAATTAAAGAGCCTGAATCTGCTAATGAACCTCCAAGTTTCAAGGCCAGGCTGGTTGCCAAAGGTTGTTCACAAGTTGAGGGCATTGACTTTAATGAAATATTTTCTCCCGTCGTTAAATACAAAACGATTAGGATTATTCTTGCTCTTATTGTCTTTTATGGTCTTAATCTTGAACAACTTGATGTTAAAACTGCTTTCTTGCATGGTGATCTCGATGAGACTATATATATATACATGTCAACCACATTGCGTGTCTTTTGAAAAAGTCCTCATACAGATTTAAACAATCACCCAGGCAATGGTACAAGAGGTTTGATTCTTTTATGTTGAAAATTGGTTTCTCTAAGAGCAGCTATGATAGTTGTCTTTATTTCTCTGGTAATAATGTTGATAGCATTATTTATTTATTGCTTTATGTAGATGATATGTTAATTGCGTGCAAACATAAAGCTAAGATTGATTATCTGAAATCCTTGCTAAAATCCGAATTCGACATGAAGGATTTAGGGGTTGCATCCAAGATGCTTGGGATGAGTATTATTAGAGATAGGTCTGATTGTTCACTTTTCCTATTTCAAAAGCCCTTTCTTTAGAAAATTGTCTCTAAATTTTCTATGCATCTATGTAGACCCGTCATAACCCCACTTACGAGCCATTTCAAACTTTCAGATAAAACTTGTCTTAAAATCGAGAGTGAGAAAAGAGATATGACAAATATCCCCTACAGAATGGCCATAGGCTCGGTTATGTACTCGATGATATCCACCCGACAGACATTGCTTTTTCTATAACACTTCTTAGCAGATTCATGTCTAGCCCAGGGAGGTATCACTAGGCTACTCTCAAGTGGTTGCTGCGTTACCTTAACAGAACTTTAGATAGGGGTTTACACTATCATAATTGGTCTGATGTCTTTGAACTAATTGGTTATGTTGATTTCGATTTTGCAGGTGATAAGGATGGTAGAAAATCTACCACATCCTATTTCTTTACCCCAGTGGGTAATTGCGTCTCATGAAAATCTCAACTACAGCTAGTAGTTGTCTTATCAACTACCGAGAGTGAGTACATCGCAACTACGGAAGCTATCAAAGAAGCCATTTGGCTTCAAGGGTTATTGAATGAATTACACGTTTTACATTAAAAAGCTATTATTTATACTGACAGCTAGAGTTATTTACATTTATACAAAAATTCGGTCTATCACGAATGGACAAAACATATAGATGTCAAATACCATTTTATTAGGGAAAAATTCTCTAGTGGTGTAGTTGACATAGATAAAATTAGTACTGACAATAATCCTGCAGATTTTGGTGCTAAAATTGTGAGCTCTGACAAGTTTATGTTTTGCAGGGATTTCCTTCACTTGGACGCGGTCTGACTCTCATGGAGTCATCTTAACGGTTGGAAAAATATTGTTTGAGGTAGAGATTGTAGGTTTTTTTGGGCCTACTTCTTCCTAATATTTTTCTTTTTCAAGCCCATTTTCCTTTTTCCATATGATGATCCAATGGCTATAACAGAAAGATAAGGTTGTTTGATTTGGTCAAAGATACCGGGCCGGTCGGGCTGGGCCAACCCGGGCTTGCCCATTATGACTTCACCTAATTTTGCCCTCTCCTCTCCTCGCTTCTCACACAGCCGTTTCTCTTTATTTTTTCCTTCTTTTTTCTCTGCCGTTTCGAAATTGTAGCTCTGTCTCTTCTTCGTTCTTTTCTTGGAGGCGGCTCACTGTGACCGTTGCTCTTCTTTGCCCCTTCGGCTTCTTTGCCGCTACCTCGGTCGAATCGATTGTCGGCTTCTTGCAATCGGTACCCGATTGCTTTTCTCTGTTTGAGGAGAAATCGAGAGTTTGTAGAGAGAGAGAGAGAGAGAGAGAGAGAGAGAGAGAGGGAAACAGTGACAGTTTGTAATTTTGTGGCCCTTGACTGAGGGAATCCGTTCTCCAACTGATCGTGCTGTTATTTTTATCGCCGGTACATCAACGCGGCTTATTGTTTCTCACCACTGCTCGGCGCCATTCGGTCTTGGCGTGGTTTCTCCGTTGGCGGTACCGACACCACGGCGGCAGGTATGGTTCATTCTTATCATTATTTCCTTTACTATTTTTCTGACAGTTTACTGCGGTTTATTTTCCGGTATTGCCGTTCGGCTTGAATCGATGGCTTAGGGGAAAGAAAAGAGGAAGTTTGTTTGTAATAGTTAGGGCTGTTTTTATTTTTGTTTATTCTGATAATTTGTAATAGTAAATAGATATTGTAATAGTAATTAGATTCAACAATTACCATCATCCTTTTAAGGAAGAGCATTATCAAAATTTTGAATTCTATGCATTGTTTCTAATATTTGACAAAGATGAGAGTTTCTTTAACCATTCTCCATTTAAAGATCATGAAGCCAAGTCTCCTTTTGAAAGTTTTTCAAGGATGATATACCTACGAAATTTCCTTCTGCAATTCTTTAATCAAACATTTTAAAGAACACTTTTTAATTGGAAATCCAAGTTTCTACAAAACATCTTGTGCTTCACCTTGAATTCTTTTCAAACTGTAAGCTTCACATTTCATTATACTTTCAAAGAGGTGAGGGAAACTTTGTAGATATGAGAGATTTACAAGATTTCCATATTTCTACTTTTATTCTTATTCCAAGAAATCTTGTGCCACCTTGGTGGTGTGCTCTTAATACTTTCATGATCGGCTATGCCTTGAACCTTTATGTCCATACTACTTTTGAATTTCATATACCATTTAAGGAAGTATGGCACTTGTGGAATTCTTTTGGTGCTGAGAAGATGTTCAACAAACTTGAAGCATTACTTGCTTATACTCTTCTAATTCTTGAGTACTTTGATAATGTTCATAGTATTACTCCTTTTAATGCTTCTATTTCTAATGTTGCCTTCCTCTTGTAATTATTTCAAGGAACAGATTCGAGGACGAATCCTTTTAAAGAGAGGGGTATGGTATGACCCGGAGTGAGCATGAGAAACTGTAGATCTTCCAAGAACTAGTTACAAAAGGAAGAGAGAAGAGGAGAACAAAGCGAAGGTGGCTTTGTTCGAGAAGATGATTCAAGATCTTGATTGGCATGTGGTAGAGAGGCAATAAAAAGAAGCCCCTAGAGGCTCTAAAACACTTCCATTGTCCATGGTGCAAGTGAAGGAACCAAAAGAAATAAGTGTGGAAGAGTTAGAAGCCTCAAAAATCAAGAGAGAGAAAATTCTGGAACCTACTGCCCAAGCTATCGTTGATGGTAGCCTACCGCCCGACCATCATCGACAGTAGGGCTCTGGACCAAGGAAGGAAAGAAGAGAAAGACCTATCGTTGACAGTAGGTCTTTCCTGCAACTCTTGATCTTAAGCTTATTTTGACTTCCCAATTTGTTTTCTTAACTCCTAGACTTGTAATTAAGAGGTCTAAAGTGCCCATTTACTTTCCTTAAGTCAATTAGAAGTTGGGGCTTGTGATAAATTACTTTGGGCACTATATATGCTCTTTATGGGCAGCCATTTAGGAACAATGAATGATTAATGAAATATATTGAGACTTTGAGAGAGAAAACTTGGGTTCTTAGTGTTTCTTCTTCCTTGTGTATTACGTGTTCCAACTTGTAATTTATGCAAGTAATTCTTGAAGGGAATTCAAGAGTTCTTGTTCAATCCAAATCCTACATTCCCTAAAGGTGCTAACTCTTTAATTAGTTTTTTTAGGGATTAGGTATTCTCTTGTGAATGAGGGCTAGGTGAGGATTCCTTATAATCCTTGTTGATTTCTCTTCTAGATAGAGAAGTTTGTTTTCCTTTTTGTTTTGTACAAAATTTTCCTTTGTTATCCTTCACTTTTGTGCCAAATAAAGCCTTCAATCCCCTCTTGAGAAGAGAAGATTCTTGGGCATTGAGCTCCAAAGAAGCATAGGGGAGTTCACACCATGTACCTTCTATAACATTTGAATTTTCTTCAACCTTGTGCTCTTCCAAAGCATAGACTCGAGCCTTAATTTGAGGTTTCTCGACTGTTGGATTTTTAGTAGTTTAGATGCCAATTGGTTGACTGGTCCTACTAGACCTATTGGACCTACTATCCATAGTAGGTCCCGACGACTCAAGATCAATTAGAACAGAACTGTACCGTGGACGGTAGGGCTGACCTACCGGGTGCGGTAGGTCCTGTCAGCAACACATTTAATGAGTTTTTGTGTGTATTTATATAAGTTTTTACCCCTTTTTAAGGGAGAACAGTTTTAGGTTTAGAGAAAGGAATTAGGGGCGAATTTGGGCAAGAAAAACCCTCTCAATTTCTCTTCAATTAGGTAGATTCTCCATAGTTCACATTGAATTGAAGCTCTTGGTGAAAGATTAAAGAGATTTCAATGAGCAATTTTGGGTTTCATCAAGCGAATTGAGAGATGAGCTCGGGTGGCATTTGGAGCCGTGGATTCAATCCTTTTTCAGCCTAAGCTTTCTTTTCTTTTGTTCATTATGATTTCTATTATTGAATTGACTCTTGTTAGGATGTTCTCTAGCTAAATTTCTATTGTTTGAATTGAGGGTTGAACCCTAGCTTTGGATGATATGATTTTTGATTGAATTTCAATAAAATTGATTTTTTTTTTTTATATTTTGGGTATGGTTCAATTACATTTTCTTGATAATTGATTTACGCAGAATCAATTATTTTGCTAGATTAATTGAAATTGAAAAAGGATGATCAATCTAGGGCAACTAATTGGGTAATAAGAGTTGGCAATTGAATAGATATATTCTTTACACTTTTAGGTTATTAGATCACCTAAGTTGTTTATTGCATTCATAATCAGTTAGGGAGGGAAGAGATTCTCCTTTAAAGGTTAAGTGAGTACAGAGGCCTTCAAGTAGAGGCAGGGATTATCTAACTTCATGTGATAACCCAACCTTAATTTTCAAACATCATTTTTATGAGTTTTTCAATTGTAATAGTTGACAAAAGTTAAGGGGATCCTTCATTCAAACTCTTTTCTTAAAATTTCATACATTTAATTGTTACTCCTATTTATTTGTTTTTAGTAGTTTTCCTAATTTGTTAGTTAATTTCTTAAAACCACTTTGTTAGACTAAACATTACTTAAGACAGTGACTACTTGAGCCTTTACCGTTCCCTAAGTTCGACAACTTGGGTGTGTCTCTAATACTACAGTGATAGGTACACTTACATGTTGCAGTCGTTTTAGTTATACCCTATTTATTTATTTAAAATAACATCAAGTTTTTGGTGCCATTTCCGGGGAACGACAACTTAAAGAAAACCGTTTATATGGTGCTTTAGTCATTTTTATTTTTCTTGCTTTTATTTTTGTTTTGGATTGTTTGTTATTCTTGCAAGTATTGGTTTATCGTTGGTTTTTATCTTGATTGGTGATTTATTATTTGTGGACTTTGAGATCAAGCTGAAGTGATCCAAATGTTGTAGAACAACGTACAAGTCGATGAACTCCTTCAGGAAGATCCTAATGAGTACATCGGCAATTTTTTGGAGGTATGCGATACTTTTAAAATCAATAGAATCTCAGAAGACGCCACTAGAATTCGTCTTTTTCCATTCTCTCTAAGGGGGAAGAAGAAATCATGGCTTAAATCATAACCTTTTGGCTTGAATGCCTCATGGGATGCACTAGCCGAGAAGTTTCTAGGGAGGTACATTTCTCCTGGTCATACAGTAAAACTTAGGAATGAGATCTTATCGTTCCAACAGACCAATAGAGAAAGCCTCTATGAGGCTTGGGAAAATTGAAGGAGCTACTAAAGAAGTGTCCCCACCATGGATTAGATTTGGGGATATGTCAAATAGAATCCTTTTATAATGGAGTTTCATTTGGAGCAAGACAACTACTTAATGCCTCTGTTGGAGGTTCTATAGATCATAAGACTCCTCAGCAGATGTATGACCTCATTGAACAAATAGCGCTGAATAGCTATACCTAGGGAGGACAGACATCCAAGCTAAAACCTACGAGAGTGCACAATGTAGATTAGTAACCCGTCCTTCTTTGGAAGAAAAAAATTTTCACTACCATGGAAGCGAGATTGGCAGCCATGATAGAGCAGAAGATGGGGAACTTGACTACTACACTTACAAATAAAAATAATTAAGTCATGTTCTGCGACTTCTACAGTGGAGGGCATCCCAATCATGAATGCCCTAATATAGGAGGTCCTATGGAGCAAGTAGATTATGTGCAAGAGAATAGGCAGGGAAATAACCTTTACTCCAACATGTATAATATGGGGTAGAGGAACCACCCAAACTTCTCTTGGAATGGGCAAGGATAGAAAAGACAACAACAACTTTTGGGATTCCAAAATAGAGGTCCTACCTAGCCACTCTCATATGATATAGCTCCACAGAATCCTCCACCAGCAAAAGCTAATTTGGAAGAGCTAGTGGTTAAATTCATGAATGCCATTAATACTAGAATGAGCACTATAGAGGCTGTCTAACAGAACGAAGAAGCCTCAATTCAAAATCTGGAGAAACAGATTGGGTAGTTCATCAAGTTAGTATTAGAGAGGACTCCAAGAACTCTTCCAAGAAACACCGAAGTAAACTCGAGAGAACATGTCAATGCTATCTTGGTAATATTTGATGAAGAAGTTCGGAAAGAAGATAAGGTGATGACCATACAAGAAAAGAGCTGTGTTGAAAAGGAAAGAAGATCATCCAAATCACTTGACTCTAACGCATTAGGGCCAAGTAAAGAAGAGAAGAATGAGAAGCTGGCAATCATCGAATACAAGCCAAAAATCCCATATCTTGCGGCTCTTGTTCATGATCGTAGCCTGGACAACATGAACCAGGACTCATATAGGGGGAGCTGAGGGCTACCGGGAGATATAGAAGAGATTCAGGGTGATGCAGTGGATGTTCAGGTAGATGTGGAGGAGGAATATGAGGATAGGGGAGCTAAGGAGGAGGGAAGGTAGGTGATAGCTGATAGTGAGTTTCCTACGTTGTCATCGGGCCGTAGGGGAGTTAATGGGAAAGGACTTATGGTTGGTTTTATGGCTGCCGCGAGAAATGCAGTGAGAAGCAGAGACTATCTGCCCCGTAGGTCTACAAGATCCTGACATTCTTCGATCATACAGTGGACATGTAGCGGCAATTATATGGAGCGGACAAGAAAATATTATATTATGATACATATGGTTTAATTTATTCAAACTCATGTAACAACTTATCTAATTATAAATTTTATTATTTTATATTTAAGAGAGGCCTGTGTTGAAGGTTCATTCACGTTACACCGCACTTACCTCGTGGACACCGAGTAGCAATTTTGTGAGGCAAACGACAGTTGCTTTAGAACTTATACATCTGCACTCTTGTATTTTCTAGCACTCACATTCATTACTTTTGAGTGCATTCATCAAGAAGTGACAGCCGGACACCAACTGCTTTCACATGCCACTTGGAGAGATGACAGTTACACTTCACAACGTTGATTTGATACTCAAAATACTGAAATACAGTGATGCTATTTGCACGGATCACAGTAAGGAGGAAATCATGGAGATGTTGATTAGGGACTTCGGTAGGGTTTTAGGCTCTACTAGTGATACTATACGAGGGATTCTGTAGATAGATATTTCGGCTGCTGGCAATAGTAGTCAGCTTAGCACGGAGATTAGATCAGCTGCCTATGTCTTTTCCGTTACTGGGAACTCACTATTCACCGATAAGAACGGTCTAGACATAGTAGATCACAGGCTATGGCCGCTTGTGAAGAATCTCCATGTGTGTTGGAGGATGGCTTAGGGAGCTGCAACATTGACATTGCTATATAGAAATTTGGATCAGGCATCATGATTGTCATCAAGGGATTAGGAGACTGTTGCTCATTGTTGGAGTTATTTATTTCTTATGCCATTTTTTTATCTATTTATTTAGAGTATTTAATTAGTTTCTTTATTATTTCTTCTTCAAATTTCTTCATATTTATGTCATATTTATTAGAACAATTATTTAAATATGTTGTAGGCATGGATATATTTATGTTTCCCTATGTTTGCCCAGCATTGAGACCTGGAGCAGTTGCACAGAGACTGTATAAATAGATGTTTGATATGATTGGTCCCAAAATCGGAGGCATTTCTTTACAGGATTATAGGATGCGATTAGATTTCATGTCTGTTTCTAAGGTCCGTTGGACCCCGCATCTACCTCAAGAGATTACAGGCGTACAATTTAGCACCTACCATGGCCTACTATCATTCTTCGATGTTGTTAAGCCTCATATGCCAGAGAGAGTATTACGGCAGTTCGATTGGCTATAGGATACTCCAATAGCAGTAAGATTAGGCCGATCGCTACTTATTGCCTAGCTATGGGTAAGGCTTACTTTGTGATGAATACCTTTGTAGCGACCTACAAGGAGCAGGCCATTAGCCATTGTGTGGATGTTGATATTATGAGGATCGTTGATATTGTGAGGCGATTAGCCTTTGTAGCGCCTGCACTGCGAATAACATGGCGTGGTATCCACGTCACTCACACCCTCGGATACAGAATCCCGAGAGTCTACTTGATGGGTTTGAGTTCCCATTACCAACTCAGTAGCATTCTACAGTTGTGATGGATATGTTGGATCCATTTGTTCCTGATGAGGATACTAATGATGCGGAGTTCATGGTCAAGAGTTATCTCGATGTGTGTCAGATTGTGAGGTAGTTTAAACAGTTGCATCATTAGACTTTCATTCATGTTATTCATATTTCCATTTATGTCATGAGTATTTCCTTATCACTATTTCGTGGACACTATGTTTTTATTTAGCTTTAGCTACTGCTTATTTCATATGTGTGATGTTTCGTAATTCGCATTCAATAAGTGAAATTGAAAAAGAAAATTGCAACTTAATAGAATAAGAATAAAAAGTGATCTTGACATGTAAAATAAAAAATAAATACACAAGCAATGATCAATTGATAACTACTGTGGGTGGGGGATTTGTTGAAGGTGGAAATTCAATAGAGTACCATTGCTGCCATTCTTTAAACCCAAGCTGTAAATGGTCAATCCAGTTGCTCACATAGCCATCACAGTGATAACCCCACAGTAAGTGTAAGGGAGGTAAAGGGAAATCATCCTGCATGTGCAGTTAGTGAAATAAGAAAAAAGTGAAAAGAAATTAATAAAAATGTAAGTAAAATCATAACTAAAATAATAAAAACAAATAAAAAAAATCACAATAAAGTATTCCTCCAATGCCAAGTGGCCAATCACAATCTTCCCAAAACTCGATCCTCCGCTGAATATAAAGGCAACTCACTGCAACACTCTCAACTGGCAATAAGGACCACATATAAATTGAATGCGTTCGCAATAACCCATAGGTAGCCCAGTATCATCATCCATTTATCTCTCGGTATGTATTTGAACCAGTGAGCACAACTCACAATCATCTCATGGTACCTGTCAATGCCCTAAAATAATCCAATGTGTAGCTGTGGGCAATTGTGCAACTCTTACCATAATTGCGCATTTATGTCGTACCATTGGTGCTCATCTCTATTTAAGAAGTAAGATACAACTCTAAACCCACAATTACCATCTTTACCTACATCTATGCACCTTTCTATGAAAGGTTAAACGAAACTATTGAACGTAGTAGGATAGGAGAACTCACAGTAAGACGAATCGGCAATAGATGATAGCCTAGAACTCCGTCCTCCACTACAGCCTCTACCTCCCTATTGGGAGCATGTGGCGTCCTCCCTTACCTTCGAGATCCAGAACAAGATCCTCTCCCCTATCCATAACTTGATCCAAAATTTGACCTAGAACCTGACCTGTTGGATTTCTTCATTTTCTCAACGACAATAGCCATGTTTTCCCTGTGTGATTTATCACTCTTTGTAGAATCTGTCTTCTGCTGACCTTTTGTAATGACTGTTGCTAGAGGAATGGACTCTGACCTCGTAAGGTCCGAAGAAATAATAGGATTTAGTATGTTCTACGCACACTGTCTCATCTCTATAAACTGTAAAGAATATAAAAAATGAACAAGTACATTTTTAAAAATATGTTCTAACATACTAACATCCCTAAACCCAACAAAAATAAAAGAAAATAAATAACTCACAAACCTATGATGGAGTTGCTAGCCCGAAACTCCTGTAGTAAAGTAGTCAGCTCATTCATCTGATGATCCATATCAAATGGTTAGGACTACTGCTCATCAGCACGTCCCGATGCGCCATTTCTCACAAGAGATCTCCAGAAATGGTGAACATCCGACAGTTGTAGAGGGATGTAACCTCGGTACCTTTTAATTAACTCGCAAGCACAAGAGAAACCTTGTGAATTTCTAATCTAATGCCCGCAATATATTATTAGGGTCATCCATGATCTTTGGGGCACTTTTTATCTCTGTGGTCATAATCATCAATGTCAAATGACTTACATTGTAGTAAAGCCTCGCTGACACTGGATTTACTTTTTACATCTTCCTTCTCCTTCATTTGGGAATGTCCCAATGTTGTCTTAATTTGAGTAATCTTTCCTCAATTAAACTATTAGTATTCAAGAATACTGTATCTAAATCACCATGGCTTTAGTACATTGTGTCCGCTCTCCACCCGATTCGTTGTCTCCGATCCAAAGTGTAAAAACTTGCCTGTCCAAACCCTCGCGAATTGGGGACACATTTTCAACCACTCATCAAACAAGTATCCTAAAAAATTAGGCAACTTACGCCACTTGGTCTTCAAATGTTCCAATCTCTCATAAACTCTTCAATAGTATCTGAATCAATTAATATTTGCCAATTCATATTTATGAACAACTCACTTCTTCTCATGATTTAATCATCTGATATAACTTTCCTTCCACATTTTTTGCAATGTGCCTCTTGCACAATGTGTGGTAAGCATTATCGAACACTATAGAGATCACGGTTATCAAACCTGTCTCTTTGTCCTTTACAACACTACGGGTCCTTCCATTTCGAAATATAATTTCTTAATCTGCTCAACACCCACTGATAAGTCTCAACCTGTTCATTCCGAATGAACATAGTAGCTATGATGAAATTCTTCCTTGCTGGAGTCATTCGATAGCCTCAAATAATGGCATATTGAATTGTACCTAATTAATTTAATAAATATTTAATAATAAAAACCCTAAATACATATTATAGATATGAACTCAACTAAAACAATATATAAAAAAAGGTATAATAACAAACAACATATTTTTAATACTCATAAAACTATACGGATTCATTTCAAATAATATTAACATCTTAACATAAAAAATATACTACTACCATACAAAAAGACAACTGATAATATAAACAAACAATATGTATCTATAAAATCAACTAACATACTAACATAATACCAAAAAAAAAATAAAAATAAAAGACAAACATAACATTATACGTATACCTAATTATAAACCACTAAATTTTAGGAACTTGTTTGTTTTGTACGTCGAGTCCATTATAAGTACATATGACCATGTCTTCATTATAGAAATGGATAGTGGGTCTGGGACAACGATATCACTTAAGATGTTTGTGTCATCACAGTTTCTCCAATAACACTTATATCCTTTTTCCTCGTACTTCTTCTATTGTGTTACGTCTCGTTCTTTCCCTCTTCACATTGACATGTGCCTTATAAATGGTTTGAGAACTACAAAAAATATATATGAATTGAATAATTAAAATGCTAAAAACCATATAAGGAATATAAAGTCATTTTCAATCTTAAATATAGATAATTAAAGTAAACATACCTATATGGACAATCATGATCCTTTTTTCGAATTGATCAATATATTTCGAGGTGCCATATTAGCCCTGGTCAATTCCGCAGTGATCTTTAACTATTGCTCTGTCATCCTCGCGGTAAGAGAATGCCCGTGATGATAGACACCTATGTGATGGTTGTGCCTACTATTTTGTACTGTTAATTTCCATCGTCCTCCAATAGGCAATTGCTCACCTTCAATAAAAATGGGTAATTACACTTCTTTGTTCCATAAGAGCCCATAAGCTTTATAGGAACTTCTTCTTCTTTTTCTTTGTCATGAATAATTTGTTTTTTTTCTTCTTTTTCCTTGTTCACAACCAAGAGTATAACATGGACGACGATCAACAGTATCTTTTGATAGATACCGGGTAACAATGACATTGTATGCAATTCAATAGCCTTATTTTTTGCCCATTTAAACAAATGTCTTTTGATTAAATAATTTATCCGTTTAAAAAAAATGACGATACTCTACATAATCTTTCGGTTCTGAAAATTCTTCAAATGTTCCGCATCTACATCTAGCTGTTATAGAATAATAATATATATATAAATCAATGACTTATAAAATAAAGAAATTCAAAAATTAATTATAAATAAAACAAGATTAAACACTAATACTCATAAATAGTAACTAAAAGATTAAAAACTAACAATTAATATATATAATTTATAGTTGTAATTATAAATAATTTAATATAATAATATAAATATGAACTAAATAACTCATTTTACTCCATTAAAAAACTAACAATCACTACACAAAAATAAATATTTAAATTTAACAATATAAATAGAGATTAATGGAATTTAACAACGATAATAATATACTAAGTATAAGCAAAAAAAAAAAAATACAACTCTAGGCCGAAAAGCTGGGCTAGGCGCAGGAAGGGGGTACCCACGCCCAGGCCAGCTGCAGTTCTTTAGCGACAAAAAGGTGCGGGTACACTCCTTCCTGCGCTTGTCCCAATTTTTCAAACCAAAAATGATTTTTTTTATTTTTATTTGAAAGTTGATGTTTTCTTCTAAAAAATCTTCATAATTATTGAAATCATCCATGTTTTTATTTTAAATTTTCAAGATTATTCAAAATGTGTAGAGAGAAGTGAGTGTAGAAAGAAAAAATTGGGGGAGGGAAATGATTTTCATTTGAATTTTTTGCGCTTTCTTTTTATATTTTCATGTGTTTAATATTGATACCTGCACAAAACGTGTAGACAAGGAGAACCAAAAGCAATGACCAAACCTCATGGTTCAAAACAATTTCTGTTGCACAATACTGTTAGAACAATTGCTTATTCAAATTCAAAGGATTATAACATAATACTGTTAGAACAATATCAAATTATAAATGTGATAATATCAACAGTATTATAAATAAAAGAAAAGGAATAGAAATTGAACTCGAGTCTTGAAATACTTTCATTTTCTTAAAACAAATTAGTCCACTCACTGTATAATGTTAGAGATTTTATTAAACGTCTGTCTCCCAAGATAAAATGGGGACGTAAAATTTGTTTTGCCAAAGCAATTTCAGCAGCGAACTTTGAACAAGAGAAACCAGAGGAACACTACGAAATCTATGCTAGAAAAGAGAAATACAAGAGAAGAATTTTTGGAGAGAAAAAATTCTTAATGTGTAAATACTGCTGCAATATCTAGTATTTATAGGTTGCCAAGGACACCTTGTGTTCAAGAAATGAAACTGAAATTCCAACATTAAAATGAAATTAAAAGACGCTGTTATAAAACCTTTTAATTTCATTTATAAATGCATTAAAAACAATTTAAAGGCATGTTACAAAACCTTTATAATTTCATTATAAATGTGAGTGGTTATAGAATTTAAACCTAGTTCAAATTTAAAATTGGCAAAATGTGGGTCTAACTTGGCCCATTTTCGGTCTGTAGGTCACACCCACACACAAGCCAGACGTTTCAGGTCTGTAATTTACACACCCTCCATCCCAACATTAAAATGAAATTAAAAGGTCGGTTATAAAATCTTTTCATTTCGTTTATAAATGCATTAAAAAATTTAATGGGATGTTATAAAACCATTATAATTTCATTATAAATGTGAGTGGTTATAGAATTTAAACATAGTTCAAATTTAAAATTGGCAAAATATAGGTCTAACTAGGCCCCATTTTCGGTTTGCAGGTCGCACCCGCACACAAGCAAGACTTTTCAGGTATGTGATTTACACACCCTCTACCCAAACATTAAAATGAAATTAAAAGGGCTGTTATAAAACCTTTTAATTTCGTATATAAACACATGAAAAAAAAAGTTTAAAGGGATGTTACAAAACTTTTATAATTTTATTATAAATGTGAGTGGTAACAGAATTTAAACCTAGTTCAAATCCCCATTTTTTGTCTGCAGGTCACACCCATACACAAGCCAAACTTTTCAAGTCTATGATATACCTATCGTTTATTTAATTCTAAGTACCTCCAATAACTAGATAATTCATTTTAAACCCCCAAGTGAAAAATTGTCTTACTAATAACCCAAAATAAAAGTAAATCAATAAACAATGTTTTTTGGACCTCTCAAGATTTGGGTAGTTGCAGTTTATTTTTCAGAAAAAGCTGCACAATTCTTGAGGGAAACAACTAAACATACCACAAACACGAAATACAAGCACATTTGAGTAAACCTTTCAAATATTTTACCAATTAATCAAACCATGGAGTCTCATTTTATCATCATCACTAAATGATCATTTCTCAAAAAAATTGAATGGGATAAAATGCAACTAATAAAAGATAATTAAGAAATAGAAGAGAAAATAAAAAAATTATGAAAACAAATGCAACTATATGAATGCATGACATGTATATGCGTATGCAAAATAGAACTCCTCTCCCAAGCTTATACCAAACATTATCCTCAATATTTGCAATAAATCATAAGAAAAAGAAAGAGGAAAAGCTCAGTGAACTGGTCCCTCTTAGGACCAGAGTGGTAACAGTGGCATAGAGTTGTCGCACGACATTTGATCTTCAATGAACCAAGTCCAAGTCTAGGACATCGTAACTCCGTATAAAACCAAAGATGAAACACTAAAATTTAAGTCTACTAAAACCAAAATATAAATTCAAATTGAAAAAAAATATCACTAACACAACTTTACTCTCTTTAAAAAGAATTAAAAACAAAAATAAACAAATTTTCGAAGAAACAATAAGAATGCAAAATTTAAGGTCATCAGTGTAATATCTCGTCCCGTAGGCATCCTACTCATACACAATTTGAGTTAAATTGTGACTTATTTAATATTTAGCACAGTTTACGGTTATGAGAGTGTTAAGAATTTTGGTATAACAGAATGGAATATTATTTATTAAGTTAGATTATACACAAGCTTGGAAAATTTATATGCTTAATATGGTTTTAAAAAAATACATAAAATGAATAAAGTAAACTAAAGGACACTAGAGTAGAAAAAACTACTAGAATATCATTTGAGAACTTGTGTGTGTGTGTGCTTTTTTTTAATGAACAAGAACTTGATGTGTAGATGAAAGATAATTTTGACCTTTTGTAAATAAAGTAAAATAAATTAAATAATAAATATGTGAAAAATGTCATAAACTTGCATGCATGTGCCATGTGTCATTTCATAACATAATAAGTAGCAATGGTATGCATGATAAGTGGCCTTTAATTGCGCGGTTGTCCTCTTTTTAAGTCACATAAGGTGACTAAGTTATACATTTGTCCCTATAAATAGAACTAGAATTTTTTTTCTCTCTTTTCTTCGTAATTCAAAACTCTCAAGTTAGGATGTAAGGTTCTTCTCGTTCAAGTGTTCCTTAGAAGATCTTTAGGTAAATAATTAGTGTATAGTTTATTTTAACATTAAATTCTAAATATAAGGTAGTTTATTTATAAGTTCGAAATTCTTTGGAGTTGTGATTTCGCTTTAATTATTGAATTATTGATGAATGCTGATATTTGATCTAGCTCTAGAGTTAAGAATATGATTTAGTGGTGCTTTAAACAGTATAATTGAAATGAAATTCTTCTAAGTACTTTTGTTATTTGGTTTCTAGGAAACTTTGTAGACAATGAAATTTTCAATTAATTTATTTAATTAAAGGCTCAATAAATAAATATTTTAGTCTTTAATTATTTAAATTAAAAGAACTATTTGGCTATCCAAATTGGGTTAGATTTGGAATTATTTAAATAATATCTAAATCCATTTCAAATGAAGTGCAATAAATATGAGACCTATGTAATCGGGCCCCAATTAAATTGAGTCTAAGTCATTTTAAATTAAATCCATTAAATACTGAGTTAAATCCATTGGGCCATCCCAAATAAAGAATTAGGCTAACCTAATCTACTAATGGGTTGCTTAGCCACCAAGTAGCCTAAAGCTCCATCTCTACCTATAAATAAAGGTCTTCCCCAAAGTTAAGAAGGCATTTAGAAGGAGATTCGAAAGGCATTCAATAGGGGGACATTCATAAGTGACTCAAGATTCAAACAAATGAAAGCTCTCCAAATAACATACTTTAAACAAAAGTATATTATTTGATAAAATATAGAAATTATTCAAGTCATTGAAATTATAGTGCTAGAAGTGCAATATATAGAAAATAGTAGAAATTTTAATGATAGATGATGAACAATTTATTTTTGTGAATAATAGAATCATATTATTACACCAAATGAAGTAAAATAATAAGTTTTTTAAAACGAAAGTATGTTATTTGATAAGATTTAGAAATTATTCAAGTTATTGAAATTATAGTGCTAGAAGTGCAATATATAGAAAATAGTGGAAATTCTAGTGATAGACGATGAACAATTTATTTTTGTGAATAATAAAATCGTATTATTATATCAAATAAAATAAAACAATAAGTTTTTTTAAAACAAAAGTATGTTATTTGATAAAATATAGAAATTGTTCAAGTCATTGAAATGATAGCGCTAGAAATGCAATACATACAAAATAGTAGAAAATTCTAGTGCTAGACATGAACAATTTATTTTTTGTGAATAATAAAATCATAATATTAAATCAAATGAAGTAAAAATAATATTTTTTTTAAAAAGTATGTTATTTGATAAAATATATAAATTATTCAAGTCATTGAAATTATAGTTCTAGAAGTGCAATGTTTAGAAAATAGCAAAAATTCTAGTGATAGACGATGAACAATTTATTTTTGCGAATAATAAAATCATATTATTACATCAAATGAAGTAAAAATAATAATTTTTTAAAACAAAAGTATGTTATTTGATAAAATATAGAAATTATTCAAGTCATTGAAATTATAGTGCTAGAAGTGCAATATATAGAAAATAGTAGAAATTCCAATTCCATATGATGAACAATTTATTTTTTGTGAATAATAAAATCATATCATTACATTAAATGCGTAAAATAATAAGTTTTTTGAGGACAAAAATAGGTTATTATTGATATAAATAAATGAAAATATGATATATGTTTTTAATAACTCATTTAGTATATATCACATATAAACATTAATAATAATTAATAAACATCATCAGACATGGTAATAACATTCATGCTAAGTTGTAATTATAAATTGAAAGATTATACGTGCATTATGTTAATAATTATTATCATTTTTATTCAAATCGGTAAAACCTCATTACGAATTAAAGCATATCGTATTTTGTAACAGTCAAACATTATAAAATATCAAATTAAATGAATTATAACATTATACGATATATACATGTATTCTATATATCGAGTTATTATAAATATCATTGATCATATTATTATTTTAATTTATTTATAAGGTTGGATTGTGATTATGCTCATCATCTTTTTATTTTTATTTGAGTAATTAACTAAACCCTAACCCTAAACTATAGTTACAAAAAACTTGAACTGTGGTTAACTTAAACCCAAACTATAGTTATCCAACTTTTTACTGCATCAAATCAGCTTCATTAACTCCAACTCTACTTTGCTCCCCTTGACACTTCTCTGTTCTTGTCCGAATACTCTATCAACTCCATCAAAGAAAAAGAGAAATGACCATGATTAAAGATTCCCAAAACTCATCTACATCTACAGCAAACTCGGCATCTGAACTCACAATCCCTTCCTCTATGACATGTTGGTTTGGATTTCCAGCTCCAATATTGACTTCAAAGATAACCAAGACCAGAGGGAGAATGTTCATCAGATGTGGCAATTTCAAGGTACAATAACTGTTAAATTTATGTCATTCACCTTAATCATAAATAGAGAAATGTAACCCAGTTACTCGTATTCTCCTTTCTCATAGGGATCTGAGAGATCATGTGGGTTTTTCAAGTAGCTAAATGAGGCATGCACTGAAAATATTCCTTCAAATATGGTTCATAATCAACTTAACCTTGTTCAAATGGAGGGAGAAATTGCTAAAATTAAGGCCGATCACGAAAGATGAAGAATGATATTGAAGACATTATCAAACGGATGGATTTCCTTCTAGATTTCTACTTGTAGAATATTGGACACCACCAACAAAAGAAGTGGATGATATCGATTTCCGTCTGTTTAGTATTTCTCTTCATCATATTGTTTAAAATACTTGGTGTTCAGAATGGTTAATGTATTTTCGGAATTTTATTCATTCATTTGTACTTTGAATGTTGATTTTTATTCCGTAAACTGTTGATTTCCTAAACCCTAAACCCGGGTAAGCTAGAAGTACTTTGCATGGAAAGAGTAATAGACATAGAATGCTACCTTGGTGAACCACTTGATTTGGAATTAGCCAAATATTCAAACGAAAATTGGGGAAGGTGAGATTTAAGGAAAATTATCCACAAGGAAAAGAGCCATATAAGACCAGCTTGGCAAGAGGGAAAACAGCCATACAACTCAGTCACATAGATAGGCAAGCTCGGTCCCCAAACATTAATGTTCAGATCCAAGTTTCAGAAAGCAAATCATGGTATTGATAATGTAATAAGTATAAGTGGATAACTCAATATAAGTACAGCTCGGCCAAATGGAAAAGAGCATACAACTCGGACATTGGTTTTACCCGCGCTATTTAGTCGTACACCTAAGGCAGCTCGGCCTGATTGAAAAGAACAACCATACAAGTAGGTCGGTCAGCTAGGTCCCCAAACGTTAATGTTCAAATGCAAACTACGGAAAGTAAGCATGGTATTAATAATGTAACAAGTTTGTGTTTTTTTCCTTAAATATAACAACTATAAGTGTTTAAGTCCATTTAAGGACATTCGTCTTGCACGTAAAAAGAGTCATATAGCTAAGCGAGTTCAATACGAGGAAAGGACCCATATAGGTTGAATTGATATGTCCCCAAACGTTAATGTTCACATCGAAGTTACAGAACGCAAGCATAGTATTATTAATGTAACAAGTGATGGTTTATAATTCCAGAAAAACAAGTGACAATTTATAATTTAGTAACTCCATTTGATCGCAGCTCGGCCAGAGTGAAAGGAGATATAACTCAGACATCCATTTTGGCCGAAAAATATTCATACAGCTCAGCTACCTCAGTGTCGGTTTATAATTTATTAACTCCGCCTAGCAAATGTATCCATTCAATGAACTATCATAAAATATCAATACGTAATATATTGTTACAATATGAGTTCTGAATTTAGTATAACTCATAGTCCTAAACTCAAATTAATAGTCAATTTATTTTCCTCTTCGAATGCTAGTTGCATCCGTAGAGTAGTACAAGAAGGAACTGGAACTTGAGCTTCAACGTTAGTAACCTGATACGAGCATACAACACAACTCGAGTTAGCTTACGATAGCAAAAAATCTGAAAGAAAGCATTTCAAATGATCAAAATATACCTGCTCGCCACCTCTTCTAGTATGCCCGAAATTCCTGCTAGAATTCATTATCATGTCTTCACGTCGCTAAGAATTAGTATTTACAGCAGGAGCTGGCCTCCTAGTGTTTCTGTGGACACCAACTTCATTGTTAGACCTTAAATGATTTTCCCAAGGTCTTCCCCGGGAGACGACCACCCGAGGATCTTGAATTTCCCTTTTCTCTCTACCCCGAGGAACTGCCACCCGAGGACCACTGTTGTCCGTGCAGTCAAGTGCATTACAATTTAATAACTCCTCTCTGGTGCTTTCAATAGCCTACCTTAGGCTCACAAGTCTTGCAGGGGTTGCAATTGCTAAGTCTACAATTTCATTAAAAGCTTTCTCGACATCTTTGATCTTCTCAAAGTCATTGGTCATGTGGGGATATCCTTCATCGAAGAAAATCCTCGAGTGCCTACAGTGTGTATTTTTCCTTCATATTCGAAGTACATATCTTTCTGGAAATATGTCCACTATCTTAATTGAAACAACCTTTAATATGTGAGCACACAAACCCACTGCACTCAAACCATCTACAATTGCACTTCAAAATACATCTCTCCTCCCTATGCAAAATGGTGTACACAAACTCCTTCACAAACAAGTTATTCACCAAAGTAGTCTCCAATATCTTGAACTTCTCAAACTCTTCTTTGACCAGATTCACTTCCTCAAATCCAATCTCCTCATTATCATCTCCGACCAATTGATTACAGTACAACATCTTCTTAATTTGAGCCCGAAACTTCTCAAACAGCTCGTTAGTGTATGCATCTCAGAACTGCTTATCCCAATTAAAGAAGGTGATTGCTTTGACCAAAATGTTGCTCGATTTTTAATCAGTATACACTTCTTTCTCCACCTTTGCTCTACAACCTGTTTAAGTATGCTAGTTAAATGGAGATATCAATAAAAAAGGAGTGCATACTTTCACTTCTCTGAGTTGACAACATCCCTGCCCAAAACATGTGATTCAAGTACATGGGAACCCAATGTTCTCTCTCGCTATATAGCTTGATCAACCATTGATTTGTTTCAAGTCCATACTAAGCAGTAAACTGTGCTGCTTCTTGATTGAGATAGACAAATCTCCATGATATACCCGATCCATGCATAATATCGTGGCAGGAGCCACAATGGTCTCATTCTAATCTGCCACTCTCCTTCTTTTTCGAGTGAAAAGTGCCTTGGTTTCCGCTTCCTTCCTTTTGGGAGAGGGCTGGTGCAGGAGATCGTTCAATTGTTGATACCTATAGGTTAGAAGGGTTGTACCTGGGGCCGAGTTTTTAGTTCCTCCCATGAGAAATGCTCCAGTTATTCTCAAACATTCATTTCATCAAATTGTCATAGATAAGTGATTTGAACTCCTTTCTTGCCTCGCAAAACTGCTCTATTAAACGCCTGATATAAATAAAAAATGCTCACCAATGTTGTTGAAGTATTTACCTTTGCTTATAGGGAGTACTTACTTTGTTTCTCAGCCTTTTGGTTCTTAGAGTTCTTCTGCATCGTCGCTTCCTTTCCTTAGCTAGCCTTCCTCGCCGCTATCATCATCCAATATTAGCTCACCTTCTGATTCAGAAATGTGATTTTCCTCCATTATAATTCGTTCTCAATCTGGAACTGAGTATTCGATGAGAGAATACTGAAATCCGAATTTCTTTTAGAAGTTAAAATTTGCAAAATTGTCAGCATTCTTCATTCCTTTTATACTTTTATATTAGAAGGAAAAAAATGTCAATCAATGTTCTCTTACATTATGTGACAGAATGAGAGAAGAGACAGAAAGCAAGCTGACTTTCCACTAAAATCGGCGCACTTCCCTCCCATTTGCGCAAGATGCAGTATTGTCTTTTTTACGATTAATTTTTTCCGAAGAGAAATTAAGCGCCACGAATTCGAGGAGACAATCTTTTTCGTTTTATTATCTGTCACTATATCTATGTAAATCGTCACTAATGTTAATAATATTTGCTAGAATTTAGTGAAAATGGGTCACTTCGTCACTATTTATGTTACGTTTAGTGTCAAGTGTTCTTGTCATTTATGAGTTATCATATTAGTGACAAGTACTATTATTATCACTAGTATATCCTAACTTTACAAATTTACTAACAATTTAAGTTATCGCTAATTTGTACACATTATGATAAATTTATATGTATACAATTCATATTACCCCTTATAGTCACTAGTTATTGCATTCACATTAAATTAGGGATAACATATGGGAGTCACTTAGCGTATTTGTGACAAAAAATTATCATCACTAGTGTTATTGGGTAATGTTTATTACATAGCCTGTGATAGTTAATAAAATCTTCATAACTTCAGCAACTTGCAAAATTATACACCAAATAGATATAAAGGTAACAATTAAGAGCTCCTATATGTGCAACAACTATAAATACAAAATATTGCAATGGTTTCAACCAATATATGTTCATATACATATCTTAAGTGGTAGCATACTCAAAGCCACAAGTTTGAACTAAAATGAAGCCAACAGAAACACATATCCAAGAGTTTACTAATGCTAATAGCAAGATGTACATATGCACAAAATAAGCATCTGTATTTACAAAATAAGGATAGTCATTGTAAAATGAAGCTCATAAAAAATATGCTTCATCTCTCCATAGTTGCATGGTAGTTCTTCAACAAAAACTTGCAGAGAAAGGCCATCTTAGTACAAAAATAGCTTAGTATATGAAGATACAATTATTTTAGAAAAGTATACGCTAGCTTGAATATAACCAAAGAAAATGATTACAAAAATTTGATGTATGCCACTCTCCAATCTTCACTTTAGAATATAAAATCAAAATATTGAAAAAAAGTGAACACTAACAATCAAGAAATAAAGTTTTCAAGGACAATCTTAACTTCAGTACATTGATACTCCCCCCCTTACTACTTAGATTTATAAACTAGTAACATGTTACATGTCAAGTAATGAGATGAATAAATAGCCTCAAGATACGCCAATATAGATAAGAGGAACTACAATAATGTCATTTTCAATATTCATGGGAAGCACAATTATACAAAGATGAATCTATTTAACATTTTTGTTGCTCTTTATGTTTCATTAATCAATGCCAACCCTTTATGAAGTTTTTTGCAATTACCATATCCTTGTCAATATGACAGTAGAAAGAGAAGTAGATAAAATAACAACATACTGACTTAATCGATGCTGTTGAAGCTATCCTTCACACATTCCCATCTTATCCAGAACTGACTTTAAAAGCTCATTTGTTTTCCTTTGCTCTTCTTGAAGATCTTTGAGTTGATTCTTCATTTCAATGACCTTTTCTTCAGCAACTTTAGCCCTACGTCTATTCTCTTCAATTTATGCTACATATTCTTGTTCTCCAGCAGATCTAGTCCTCTTGTTAGGACCACACCCACTCGTTTGTCCAGGAATACGACAAAGAGTGCTCATACATATATCAACGAAGCTTATCTGGGTGCTGCTTTGTATTGCTTTCATTTTTCCCGAGACAAATGTGCGTAAATATATTAATCTTGACTCCAAACTAACACAACAACTAAGTAATTTTATCTATAATTGGTTACAAACCAAATTTTGCTTTGCTTTGTCATTGACAAAGTCTTTCTTTGTATCAAAGATGAGAAGCTTATGAGCTCATAAACCTCAATGTCATCAATATCCTTCCCTTCTTTTCTTTTTTGAGAAAAATAAAAACAGATTTTCAATGTTGGATCTTAAAATAGCTTTACTATACATATTTTATAGATACAACTTGTGTACAATACCCTCAGTTCTTGAAGTCGTGCAATAGACTTGATTCTAGCAGTATGAGGTACGTATCACTTGGAGCGATTTTCAACATCCCTTCTACTTATTTTCATTCATTTGGAGACAAAATGGTTAATGTTGGCCCAAATCTCAATGTTTTAAGTGATGCTTTCACATGCGCTTTTCAATTTTAACCTGTTGCTTGTAGGAAGCTACCGTTGATATTCTAGTTAACTGTGATTGACATTGCAGTGGCTTTTTTTGTGTTCTTCCTTTTTTGATTGACGAGCTAATTTTTGTTGCATTTGTGTGGTTTGTTTATTTTCATTGTTGATTTCTATTTGAATAATCAATGGAAGAATGTGGAGAATTTGGGGTCACAGTAGATGCAAATGGGGTTAATGTAGATTCAGCTATTGTTACTGTATTTATGTAAAGAGAAATATCGCAAAAGATGCTTAATACCATGAGAATGTTAAGTTTTGGTTGTTTTGTGTAGAATTGTTAATTTTGTATGTGGGTGGTATAAATGTTGTTCGATGAGGATGACATCCATGTATGAATGATTTGTAGAAGTTACATTTTTTATTATTGTTGTTCCATTTGTTTATGTCTATACTTCCATTTTTTCTGAAATTGATATTCCATTCGTAGATAACTATTGTCCCATGAGTGTGGTTGTGTAAAAAAAGTTCCATTTTTTTATTGTCATTGTTTCATTTATAATTAACTTGTATTCAATTTTTTCATAAGTATTCTTCCACTCATGTATCATTGTTGTCCCATTGTGTTATAATGTTATATGGATGTCAATATCTGTTTTATGTTTTGAATTGAATTATAATAAAGGCAATCATGGTTTGTTGAATATTATACAAAAAGGATATTAAATTGAATTATAATGTAAAAAGTCAACGTCATTTTATTTTTTGCAATTTGGACTTGAACATTATTATGCTTTTCAATTGACAACTTATTTTCATTTTTTCCAAAATAAATAATATACATCTCAACAGGTGTAAATCTTTACACCTCTAAAATATTTTTAAATTCTATAAAAATAGTTGTGTGGAAGATATAGTAGTAACTCAATAACAAAAAGAAAAATAGAAACGTTCATTACCATATTAAAGTTTACTGGTTTGAATCATACTCCAAGCTCCTCTTCTTTCACTATAAAAAAATAGTTCTAAAAGCTAAGGTTTATTATTATTGTTCCATTTGATTATATCTATACTTCCATTTCTCTATAACTATTATTCTGTTCGTAGATAACTGTTGTTCAATGGGTATGGTTTAGCTGTTCTATTTTGTTATTATTATGGTTCCATTTAAAATTATCTGGTATTCCATTTATTCTTAAGTGTTCTTCCCTTCATGTATCATTGTTGTCCCATTGTCATGCATAGTGTATTACCGTTTTTGAATTATTATTCCATGTGAAAATGTATTATTGTTCCATTTTAATATATGTAATGTTTCATTGAAAACTATTTTCATGTGAAAACTATTATTGTTCCCAAAATAGATGTACATTTTAATAGATCATCATCTACTTTAAAGAAAGAAAAGGAAGAAAGAAGGAAATAAAGAAACACAAAAAGGAAATGACACCAAAACAACTTCAATTTAAAACAGGAACACTAGTTTGTACATGAAAAAAAGATCCAAAAAGATCATTTATATTCATATATTCAGTTATATATAAAAAAAACAACTAGTCATTCTATTTAGCATCAATCGCTAATGTCTTTGCAGTGCTTTGCAAGCAGCACGGGCAAAATTTTGATGTATGGAAAAACTTTTTCAAAATATTTATAAATAGTAGTACAACCATTAAAGGGTGAATTAAAGTTATGATTTTCCCATCTTTGACATGCACAGTTGTATAACTGTAATACAAATCATATTCCACTTCAGCATCTGTCCCTTGAAGGGACAGGTAAGTCGTGAAGAAAAGGCAGAATTTCCAAAAGCAGAGCTTCGATTTGGACAAGGATGGCATATAATAGTGTAAAAAGAGCCCTTTGGTTTTGGTGGGTGTGTATTAAAGCTATTGTTAGCTCCCCATTTCTAGCCATGTATTCTAGGATGAGTTTTTTTACTTCAGATGACATATCAATGAGATTCATGGGAAGGATTTTGAAGAAGAAAATGGTGTAAGATTGGTGTTGAAGATGATATTGGAGAAGTGGAAAAAAAAGTTATATGAGATGATTTTTAGGTTCAAGAATAGTGCACTTTATAAAGGAGGGTTAAGATGCTTTTTTCCCTTGGTAAATGGAGGGTTAATTATGTGATAAAAAAAGTGATAATTTATTCAACATAATGTCAATTCAATCTCTATTGGAATTTGTGAACTGATGTCTAATTAGTAATTACGTTGTAGCTGTTACTATTATCATAGGAAAATGTAAAGTATTTTACTAGGAGGGATGTTGTTAATGTAAACATATAGTATAGTATTGTTCCATTTTGTTTTGTCTAATATTCCATTAGAAGTTTGTTAATTTTCCATTTGTTACGTTATATTATCCCGTATTTCTTTTAATGATATGGTTTCAACATTTGTGTCTATTGGAATTCGTGACTTGACGTCTAACTAATAATTACGTTTTAGTTGTTATTATTATCATGGGGAGATGTAAAGTATTTTATTAGGGGGAGGGATGATGTATAAACGGTAGTTTCTAATCATTACAATGAAAGGCAAGTGGACCTAATACTACAGAGGTGAGTTCAACTCGAGTGTCGTATCTCTTGAGTAACGGGCCAAGAATCAACTACTCTACTGTTTATTCAATGTTTAGCCTAAAAGTTATCGTTGAAAATATGAACTAATAGAGATGCTAAAAAAAGCTTTGATCGAGAGACAACTGACAATTATCAAAAGACATTTATGAAGGAATGGTTTGGACCTCGTGATCCCCCTAATCTTATTACTACTTTAATCGATTGATTTTAATAGAAATCGATGTTGTATTAACGAAATAGGTCATCACACTCTCAATGGGGCAATCCCTATCTATAGATGAAAGCCGCCCTATTCAATAACCCTTAGAAGAGAATCTCTTCTCTCCCTAACAAGTTATGAATGCCAAAAATGCAGGTGATAAACAAACCTAAAAGGGCATCATTCCATCTCTAGTCTAATGCCCAATTAATCCCCAAATTGATTGCCCTAGGGTTTTCTTCCTTTTTCAATTCCCAATACCTTGCGATTAATATAAGTTCACGAAAATTATTGCAGGAAAAAACCAATTTAAGAACAGTTCAGTCATCCACAATATTCAATCTTAGCAAAATCGAATCAATTTCATAGAAACCAAATTAGGGTTCAACCCTTTATCCAAACAATAAAATTATTCACTATTCGTAATGTAAAATTGAAATTAAATGATTAAAATCTAATGGAGAAAAGAAAAGAAAGTCTTAGGAATGATTTTGAAGGCCGAATTGTGATCCCAAAATGCGCCTGAGCTCGTCTCTCGAGTTGCTCCACCGATTCTCGAATTTGCCTTTTCGATCCTTGAATCTTCTTGGAAACCTTTTATTCTCCTTCTCTAATCTAATTCCTAAATAATGGAGGTGAGAATTGGGAAAAATTTGCCACTTAAGATCTCTCCAATTTGCCTCCCTTAGCCCTAATGGTGGAAGTCTAAAAAACAAGATTGATGAACTCCACAAAACTGTCTAAAAAATACTTGAAATACTATTGAAATTGGGACCTACCGTCGTTGGTAGGTCTCTATCTTCCTCCTCTCTTTTGTGCCTTGAACCTACCATTGGCGGTAAGGTTCTGTCTTCAATTCTTTTGTTTCCATACGCCTAGAGTCGGCGGTAGGCTGGCCTACCTCCTGCCATAGGTCCTTTTCGTGGTCACCGTTTGGCATCGTTTTCGCTCTGTTTTAAGCCGTTTTCGTCCTTTCTTTGTTGGATCTTCCTTCAGCAAGCACCTAAGACAAGAATGGGAGATATTAGACATAAACATATACTTTATACCTTAAAATATTAGAGAACGATGAAATTAATATATAAATAATAGACAAAATAACAACTATCAAATACTCCCATACTTATCCATTGCTTGCCCTCATGCAACAGAATTAAACGGATGGAGTGAAAAGGTTTGAAGATTTTTTTTTTAGATAGAAAGTTCACGAAAAACAAGATAGAGACCGGCCTTAAGCAATTAAATACATAGGAAGACCAAAGATACAATAACAGCAATACCAAAACAACACAAAACAAAACGAAATGAAGGGAAGATAAAACTAAAATGATGCCACTTTAGTTAGAACACTTAATCTATGACACTTACAAATATACATTACATGCCAATGGTGTGTGAGTGATTTTTTCATGCTGCTTTTCATAGAAAATAAGGAATGTTAAGTAATTAACGAAGTGAAATCCTTCAAAAGACAATGCACAACAAGCTCATATTCTTCTAGTTCTTATCCATTCTAAGTCTTGCTCTAGGTCTTTCCCTAATTAGGTAGGATTTTTCGGCTTATAATGTCAGGTTTGGAACATAAATAAGCTACCAAATAAAGGTAAATGGAGGCAAGAACAAACAGACAGAGCCAACACGACCGAAAGGAAAGAATTAGCAAAACTAGAGAATAACTTTCTGGCCACCTTTCACTCTTCTCACTCAACCTTGATTATCTTCCTCCGTTTCTTTCGCACTCCTCACCCAACATATTCACATTTTCCAGCCCTTAACATGAGAGAGAACTAATGTCTTCATTTTCACGACACATTATATACAAAAATATAAGTACTACCTTTTTTTGTTTCTTTCTTTGTTTTTTTTTTTTTTTTTTTTGTTTTTTCTCTCTTCTTTTTAGAAAAATCAAATCAACTTTTCTCTTTCTTTTTTTCTCAGCTATTTGTACCAATTATGAAAAGCCCCAAACTACCCCATCTTTACATCATTTCTCTTTTCTTCACTTCTTCACCCCCACACTTATTTTTTACTCTCACTCAAGACGGCTAAAAATATTATTCTAACATTGGCTCCACGAAATGAGGTTTACTATAGTGTGAGGTTTAAAAGAACGAAGAATTGAAGGGAGTAAAACCCTACAGCATGAAGGCACAAATAGGGAAGCTAGGGGTTACTTTCATAAGAGGTTAGGCAAAACAAAAACTCAAACGGTACAATGAAGGCCTGAGACCATCATTTCTAGAACTAACTTAAACTAAGACTCTTCACCTCAAGAAAAACACAAGAATGCAGGCACAAATATTAAAGGATTCTCACTCAGATAATTTCCTAGAATTCCTAGGTTTCTATTTCTAAGGACACTCACAGGTGCATGAAAACTATTGAACATGTAAGATTACTATGCAAATGTAGGTTTTCAAAATGACCAAGTTCTATGCCCTTTTTCGAAGAATCCTAACAGTATCGTGGTCAAGCATCCTACCCAAAGTGGCAAAACGAAAATCTTTCTGGTTTTTCAAATAAAAAGATAAAGAAGGCTAAGAATTTTTTTTAATTTTTAGGTTATTTGAGTTTTTTTTTTTTTTTGGATTTTTTATAAGGGAAACGAAAAATAAGAGTACATATACAAGATTATCCCCCCCTCCCCCACACACACACTTAAAACCACATTGTCCTAAATGTGGGGGCAAGTCTAACAGAAAAGTAAATAAACACATACATGGGAAGCGCTCTCGCAAATATAAAGCAGTAAAGTATAAGGAAAGCCATCCCCACACAAAACAAAATAAACCCAGAAAACCAGCTATTAATGTAACAGAATGACCAAAACTAAAAAGACATAAGAAGAAAGGAGTTGAAGGGTGTAGGGAGGTTATCCTGTGGTTATTTGAGCAAATAATCCTTGCCAGCCTCTGGAAATCGGTTTCAAAACACAGCTGTCAGGGGACCCTGCCACTGGGGGTAGGTTGAACCTATCATCCGCAGTAGGCTTATGCCTTGGCGGATTTTCTCCACTCGTGACCCTACTGTCTGCGGTAAGGTTCTACTGGAAAATTTCCGTTGTGTTCGATTCAGCTCCCATTTCACTTTGGACTGACCCAATGTTAGTTGCAACACATATGGTATAGCATACACACACAATCAATCCTCACAATGAACTCTTACCACACCAAAAATCAAACGATTAATGATTCAACTTAAACAAAGGGTAAAAACAGGGTAAATTTATCATACAAATACAACTTCAACAAGCTCTTAATGCTAAGATCACTAACAAGGGAATCTTTATGGAGAGTTCCTATATCCTAACCGAAATATAGTTTAAGGCGATAGTCGTTTACCTTAAACGTTCCTTGTGTAGGGTGTGTTACCTCGATGGTGTCATACGGAAAGACTTTGCTTACAATTAATGGCCCGGACCACCTATATTTAAGCTTCCTAGGAAAGAGGCAAAGACGGGAGTTGTAGAGCAGCACCGAATCTCCTCCTTGAATTCCTTCTTTACCAGATGTTTGTCATGCCATCTCTTTGTCTTTTCCTTGTATTGATTCGAGTTCTCGTATGCTTGCAACCGACGTTCATCAAGTTCATTCAGTTGGAGTAATCTTTGTTTACCTGCACGAACAAAGTCAAAGTTAACTAACTAAATTGCCCAATAGGCTTTATGCTTAACTTCTATAGGTAAACGACACAATTTTTCCATATAAAAGACGGAATGGAGTACATTCAATTGGAGTCTTATCAGCTGTTCTATAGGCCCAAAGAGCATCATCCAATTAAATACTCCAATCCTTACGAGTATTATCAACAATTTCTCAAGGATGCGTTTCATTTCCCTATTTACCGCTTCTTCTCTACAGTTGGTTTGAGGATGGTAAGGGGTAGTTAGTTTATGGGTTACACTTAATCTCTCAAGCACCTTTTCTAGTTGTTGGTTATAGAAATGGGTACCCCTGTTGCTTATAATAGCTATAGGGACACCAAAACGAGAAAATAACTTCTTCAAGAACTTAACCATAACTCTAGCATCATTCGTGGGTAAAGCTTGAGCTTGGACTCACCTAAATACGTACTCTACAACAACCAATATATATTGATTACCAAAGGAATTTGGGAAAGGCCCCCATAATCAATAAACCAACAACAGAAAATTCCACAAACTTGAAACGTAGTCATGGGCATAGCATTTCTCTTGGAGATGTTACTTGTGCACTAAAAGTTGTCACATTCCAGAACATATCTTTTTGCATCCTTGCAAAGAGTCGGCCTGTAAAAACCCGACTCGAGTACCTTGTGTGCAGTTCTGTTAACTTGATAATGCCTGTCGGTTACACCCTTATGGCAGTGATTCAAGATTTCCTCTGTTTCAGGGTCAGCCACACATCCCCTGATTATTTGGTAAGCATATTGACGGAAGAGGTATGGGTCCTCCCAAAAATAGTATTTCAGGTTTGCAAAGAACTTCTTCCTTTTCTGGGGGTTACTTGCAGGCAAAAGATTTGAAACCAAATAATTAACTATGTTAGCATACCAAGGTGAATCATTGATGATAGTTTTACAAAAAAGAAGTTGTTCATCTGAAAACATGTTGTCAATTCGTTCTTCGTCCAGCGGGTCTAAACTAAGATTCTCTAGTCTAGAAAGATGATCGAACGCCAGATTTTTAGCTCTCTTTTTATCATTGATCTCCAAGTCAAATTCCTGCAAAAGAAGTACCCATCTAATCAGTCTAGGTTTTGCATCGTTCTTCAAAAGGAGATACTTCAGAGCAGAGTGGTCAGTGTAAACTATGACTTTAGAAAGTATTAAGTAAGGACGGAATTTGTCAAACGCGAATACTATTGCAAGCAACTCCTTCTCAGTTGTCGTGTAATTTGCTTAGGTGTCCTTTAGTGTTTTGCTTGTATAGTATATTGGTTGAAACGACTTACCCCTCCTTTGGTCTAAAACAATACCCATAGCATAGTCATTGGCATCACACATGAGTTCAAAGGGAACAGACCAATTTGGAGAGACTAAAATTGGAGATTGAGTCAGCTTTTCTTTGATCAAATTAAAAGCAGTTAAGCAGTTATCATCGAAATTAAAAGGCATATCTTTCTCAAGCAATGCAGTAAGAGGCTTAGTAATTTCTTAAAAATCCTTAATAAATCTCCTATAAAACCCTGCCTGATTCACTTTCACAGAGGAAGGCGGAAGCTACATTTCAATTGTCTCTATTTTAGCTCTATCACTTCAATACCACTCCCAGAAATTTTATGGCCAAGAACTATCCCTTCTTGGACCATAAAGTGGCATTTTTCCCAGTTTAGAACGAGGTGAGTTTCCTCACATCTTTTTAACACTTCTTCTAGATTAAATAGGCAAGCATCAAAAGAACTCCGAAAGATAGAAAAATCATCCATAAAAACTTCCATAATATCCCCCACCAAACCCTTAATAGCATCATGTAACGTTGAAAGTAGCAGGAGCATTACATAAACCTAGTGGCATACGTCTGTATGCGAATGTACCGTATGGGCATGTGAATATTGTTTTCTCCTGATCCTCCAGGACGATGGGAATCTAGAAATAACTGGAGAAGCCATCGAGGAAGCAGTAAAATGGATGGTCAGTTAGACATTCTAACATTTGATTGATGAAAGAAAAAGGGAAGTGATCTTTTTGGATTGCCTCATTCAATTTTCTGTAATCAATGCATACCCTCCATATGGTGATTATTTGTGTCGGGATCAGATTGCTTTCTCATTTGCAACTACCTTCATTCCACCATTTTTCAGTACCACCTGTACCAAACTTACCCAAATGCTGTATGAGATTGGATAGATGATTCGAACATATAATAATTTAATCACCTATTTTTTCATCACTTGTTGCATGTATGGATTCAAACACCTTCGCGATTGGAAATCCGACTTTGAATTCTCCTCCAATCGAATCTTGTTGGTACAGAAGGATAGACTTATTCCTTGTATATCAACTATCTTCCAAGCGATAGCTTTCTTGTGTTTTTGTAAAGTCTTCATCAAATCTCGTTTCTAGGGCCGAGTTAGCTTGGAAGAGGTGATTAACAGGAGCATTGATTATTCTTCCAAAAAGGCGTACTCTAAGGGATTCGGCAACGGTTTTTAGCTCTAGCTCTGGGGGTTCTTCAAGAGAGGATTTGAGAGAAGGCTTTGCAGGAAGCTTACCACTCTCTTGTACTGTGGTAACTTTTTCCACCTCTGCTTCATCTAACTTTTCTGTTAATATCCGAAACTTTTTTGAGTTCATCTTGCATTTAGGATTTGGTTACAGAGCTATCAGTAGGGAATCTTTTTGGACAAATTCCTGCACATGAGTAGAGATATAAGGATCAACAAAATTTATCATAAAACAAGTGTCATCCTGATCCCTAGATCTACACAAAGCATCGAGAAGTCTCAAAATGACTTCCTCCTCTCTTAACCTAAGGGTCAATTTCCCTTCCCCTACATCGATAAGAGTCTTAGTGGTGGCGAGAAAAAGGACAACCTAAAATGAGGGGGACTTCAATGTCTCCACTCATGTCCATAATTATAAAGTCAACCGGAAATACCAAACTCCCCACTTGTACTAGAACATCCTCTATGATACCTCTAGGATACTTAGTGGACCTATCTGCCAGTTGAATACTCATCCTAGTTGGTCTAGGTTCTCCCACCCCTAATTTGTAGAAGAAATCTAAGGCATTAAATTAATGCTAGCGCCCAAATCAGCTAAAGCCTTAAATACCGTTATACCACATAAAGTACAAGGAATAGTAAAACTCCCTGAGTCCTCTAGTTTTTTTGGAAGTTTCTAATCGGGGTAGAGAATTGTTGAACACTCTCCATTCAGCATAATCAAAGAAATATTGTGATACCTTGTACTCCTCTGCTAGGTCAACTACGGCTGAGTAAGGTATCTGTGTGCCTCTCTACACTGGATTTACAGAAACATAAAGCTAGGATACAACTGGGAGGAACTAGAACGTGTCCCTCTAAACTAAACAACGGAAGTAGAAAGAATAATATAAATATAACTCTATAGTAAAAACTTCTCAAAACTTGCACGTCGGTTGAAGGCCGTGAGAGCCAAGTTCTTCATAGATCAAACCTTATGACTAGAGGAGGAGAACCCAATTATCGAATCCAGTGGGCCTACATTAGCTCAACTAGCCAGATCTGGTGACTGAGTCGTCTTTAAAAAGGAAAAAACATTTAAAAGACATGAGTAATGGACGCTCAGTGAGTTCACGTGCACGTGTGTTTTCGTGAGTTTCCCATACGAGTAAAATACTTTTTATAAAACAGTTTGTCATTCCAAAAAAGAAATGTTTTCATAAAAAATCTCTTGTATGCAAGTTATAAACTTTCGAAGGGTTCAGGCACAACCGGAAAGTCTGAGCGAATCAAGATACATCAGCGCTGTCGCGATACCCGAACTTTCAAAACCATGCATGTATCATGATAGGCTCAACGGACAGAGTCCGGAACCTTAAACGGGGTCATCAGACACAAGTTTCGATATCCCGTAGCCAATACCAGCCTGAAACACACCGTACGAACGTTCAATTTTTCATAAACCACCTCACACACCATTTAAACATAGAACATGTAACAAGCCCTAGGATACCTACCAGACCTCCCTGTAATATGCTAGCAGGTGGGCCCCTCCTGACCCAACATGCTAGAAAGTAGCCCAAACCGCAGAGCATGATACGGAGTCAAACGCAATACCGCCTTGGGCCTAACCCTCCAACGGTACTACGCCTTCTATCAACTGGATCCAAATCAATAGTAACACTACTAAGCATTTCGTTCAGAAGAGGCCCTCGTACGAAGGACTAGCCACACATAGTGCAAGTCCTCTCGACATGATCAAAATATATACTCAGCCTCTTTTTGCCGGATTAGGGTTTTAATTAATTTTTGTAAAATCATAAGCCATCTCTGGCCACATTGTCACTTCATGTATCGAAAATCCCTATCCACCGGGCAAAACCACAAACTCGTGGAGATGACAAATATATATATATATATATATATGTGACTTTGGGATATAAGCTTTAAAACATATTATCGAGTATAAATTAGATTATGCTAATATGTTTTCCAAAATCATCATAAATGTTTTATCAAACGGAAATTATTAAATGCCTCTAAAATTTAAAGTAATATATGAATAAAACCATAGAGAAATATTCTTTTAGAAAATATTTTTGAAATCATCATATAAGAATATTTAAAGAATATTATGAAAATATTTTAGTAATTCAAAAAGCCTTTATAAGAATATTTAGAAAATATGTAAAGTATTATTTTCAAAAAGAAATAATAAATATTTTAAGGGTAGTTTTAAAATCTCAAAATCTTATAAGAATGTTTAAAATATTGTTTCCAAAGGAAATAATAAATCTTTTAAAGATAATTTTTTTCCAAATACTTTTAAATCTCCAAACCCTTTTTAAAATATTCAAAATATTATTTCCAAAAAGAAATAGAAAATATTTTAAAATAATAATCTCTCAAAATAATTTTAAAACTCAAAACTTTGAAGAGAATTTAAAATATTATTTCCAAAAAGAAATAATAAATATTTTGAAAATAATTTCTCAAAATAATTTTAAAACGCAAAACCTTTAAGAGAATTTTAAAATATTATTTCCAAAAAGAAATAATAAATATTTTGAAAATAATTTCTCAAAATAATTTTAAAACTCAAAACCCAAAATAAAAAGGGTTGTCAAAATATTTCAAGTAAAAGCATCATAAAAATATGACACTAACTTAAAACATATTTTAGTGCCATAAAAGAATATTTAAAATATAAATAGTTTAATAACTTATCACATTTTTAACATAACTCGTAATATACCACCGATAAATGTTTTGTGCATTTTGTCAAGAACCAACGAGAGATAAATATGCTTTTCACGGAAACAAAATTAAATCTCTTTTTTTTAAAAAAAAAAAAAGAAAAGGTCGGTGAACTCACCTGAAGTCGCGAAGCGAGTCAATCCTACAAATAACAATTTCAAACTTAATTAAATAACACCATAAACATATAAACTTGGTCTCGAGATGACCCTAGGGTTCACTTAAATTTATCCTAAACCTAAAGAAATTCTAAAAATAACTCCAAAAAATAAATTCATAATAATTTTTAAGAATTATGGGCTTCGAAAATAAATCCATAATAATCCCTACACCTTTCTATTATCTGGAAAGACTTTATTCTTATGTACTAATAATAATAACAATAATAATAATATTATTATTAAAAATAAAAGACACAAAAACAACCCAAAAAAAAAAAAAATAAAAACTCACCTGGAGAGGAAGGAGGAAGCCGAGAAGAGGTAAAAAGAAAAAGAAAATAGGAAGTGTGGAGAGAGAGAGAGAGAGAGAGAGAGAGAGAGAGAGAGAGAGAGAGAAAAGAAGAGAAAAGTGAGGAGAGATAGAAAGGGGGTTGGGGTTGACCGAGAAAGAGGAGAGAAATTCAAGAAAAGTAGGAGAGAGAGTGGGAAAGAAATTGGAAGTAAAAGCTGGAATTTTCAGCCATTTGAGCTCTCCTTAAATAGCCATTTTTGCATGATTTTGCTTTGCATGCATGAGCCATGTGTCACTCAGCTCCTAACACATTTTTACTTCCCCCTTCATGTGTCTATCAATCTCTCTTCCACATGTCGCTCCCAGCCATGTCATCACCAGCTTATCATGTAAGCAGTCCCTTAACTTTCTAAATCTTCTACGTTGGCTTCAAATCTTAAAAATAATTAAAAAAAATCTATTTTAAACTTAAAATTTCAATCTCTAATTTAAAGCGTTAAACATTCATAATTCTCAAATACGTCTTTTCCCTAAATTTTCTAGAAATTACCAAATAACCCCAAAACTTTCTATTCTTTATAAAATAACCCCAAAACTTTTGTTTGAGCTTACCGCGACTTATGTTAACTTTGAGGTACTTGTATGGGATGTTACAAATATCCTCCAATCTTCTCTTCCCAAATATTGCTTGCTTTAAGAACTTTACGTATTTCAATTTCTGCGTCAAAACATCACCCAACGGTAAGCTAATGTGCAAATGTTTAAAGATTAACATGAACTTACTGTATTGTTTGTCCTGCTTCACTTTCAACACCCTCTGTGGGAATGGAATAGGCGGTCTGTATGACAGAGGTGATATTTTCCTCTTTTCCACTTCCTTCTGTTTACCTTCCTTTTCCTTGGGAGGAATAGATTCTGTTGGTGCCTAGTAAATCCCCTTCTTTTCTTGCACAATCGTGGGAGGTATTTCAACCAATTCTTTTCCACTCCTCAGAGTGACTACCTTTGCGTGATCGTCTGTTTTTTCTCAAAATTATGCGATAGTCCACAAATCGGCTCTTAGTTGATTATCCTCGTTAATTCTCTGATTTGGTTCTCTATGTTGTGGATGGAAGCTAATTGGCTTTTCTATATTGCCTCTATGTTTTTCATCCAACCATCAGCTGATTTGATGTAGTTCGAAATAGGATCTTCCAAATTAGTTTACCGGGGTGGTGGATGTAGTGATGAGGAAGAATTATATGAAGTACATTGTTGAAGTCCTCAACTCTTAAAGTTTGGGGGTTGTTGTTGTCTCCAATGATTTTGAATTTCCCAAGGAGCACTCTGTTGGCTTCCCCAACCCATATTATACTGGTTAGGGTAAGTGTTGTACCCTGGCTAGTTCTCTTGGAACATTGGTTGCTGATGATGTAGATGTTGGGGTGCAACTGCTGTTTCACCATCCCTTGTTCTAATATTGCCACCAATCGGGCCTCCATGGTGTCATTGGAATGTATGTTTTCTCTTCCAAAACCTGAAATTTAATGGGATATGTAATCACACAAAGTGTAAAAGTAACAAACTGAAATTCCAATGTCCATACCATAAATACCTAATCAACAAGAATAATGAACAAGGCGAAACGACTTAGCAATAAAAAGAAACAAAAGAAATGAAAAGAAGAAAGGAAAAAACAATGACTAAAGCACCAAACAACGGTATTTCTTTAAACTTGTCGTGTTCCCAGGCAATGGCGCCAAAAACTTGATAGGTAAACGAGGATTCCTAATCATTACAATGCAAGGTAAGTGGACCTAACACTGCAGAGATGAGTTCAACCCGAGTGTCGTATCTCTCGAGAAATAGCCCAAGGTTCAACTACTCTGTCGTTTATTTAATATTTAACCTAAAGTTGTCATTGAAAAGATTAACTAAGAGAGATACTAACAAAAGCTTTAATTGAAAGCCAACTAACAATTATCGAAAGATATCTATAAGGCAACGGTTTGGACCTCGGGATCCCCCTAATCTTATTACTACTTCAATTGATTAATTTTAATAGAAATCAATGTTGTATTAATGAAATAGGTCATCACACTCTCAATCGGACAATCCCTATCTATAGGTGAAAACCGCCCTATTCAATAACCCTTCGACTAGAATCTCTTCTCTCCCTAACAAGTTATGACTGCCAAAAATGCAGGTGATAAATGGACCTAAAAGTGCACAATTCCATCTCTAGTCCAATGCCCAATTAATTCCCAAAATTGATTGCCCTAGGGTGTTCTTCCTTTTCCAATTCCTATTACTCTTGAGATTAATCTAAGTTCACGAAACTTAAATTGCAGGAAAGAACCAATTGAAGAATAATTCAGTCATCCACAACATTCAATTTCAGTAAAAAATCAAATCAATTTTATAGAAACAAAAATTACTTTAATCCAAATAATAAAATTACTCAATATTCATAATGTAAAACTGAAATTAAATAATTGCAATCTAATATAGAAAAGAAAAGAAAGGCTTAGGAATGATTTTGAAAGCCGAATTACAATCCTGAAATACGCCCGAGCTCGTCTCTCGAGTTGCTCCACCGATTCCCGAAGTCACCTTTTCGATCTTTAAGTCTTCTTGGAAACCTTTTATTCTTCTTCTCTAATCTAATTCCTAACTACTGGAGGTAAGAATTGGGGAAAATTTGTCAAATAAGATCGCCTCAATTCGCCTCCCTAAGCACTAATGGCAGAAGTCTAAGAAACAAGAATGATAAACTCCCCAAAAACTATCTAAAAATTACTTGAAATACTGCTGAGATTGGGACTTACAGTAGCTAGTAGGTCTCTATCTTCCTCATCTCTTTTGTGCCTTGAACCTACCGTCGGTGGTAAAGTTTTGTCTTCAATTCTTTTGTTGCCAATACACCTACCGTCAGCGGTAGATTGGCCTACCACCGGCAATAGTTCCTTTTCGTGGTAACCATTTGGCATTGTTTTTTCGTCGTTTTCGCTCCGTTTTAAGCTGTTTTTGTCTTTTCTTCGTTGGACCTGCCTTAGGCAAGTCCCTAAGATAAGAATGGGAGATATTAAACTTAAACGTATACTTTATACCTTAAAACCATCAAAAAATGATGAAATTAACCTATAAAATAATAGACAAAATAAAAACTATCAAGCGGAATATTGTGGGAATGTTAATAATGAAGATTGTGGGAAATGACAGTTTGGTTTTTTATGTTGACAAAGAGATTTTTATGAGTTGTTTTATGACTTGAAAATGAAGCCATCTTGTAGCGGTTTCAGAATATACAAACTCGAAGAATAAAATTATCAGGTTAATTATTCTCTTCACGTGTAAAACTCTATTTGAGACCATTTTTCAATAGTGATTTCTCTTTTTATGTTAATATTCTAATAGTTCTAAATTAATTGCACCTCATTTTGCAGGTCGTCTTTTGGTCATGCTCGATCGGTTATCTCAATAACTTTTGCATTCAGATCTTTAGGTTTGTTAAATCTCATAAGTGATAGGTGATCACTCTTTATTGATAATGAGATATTACTTAGTTTTCACTATATTATTTGTAAATTTGAAATTATTCCAAGTGTTTTTGTGCTTTGAATGTATGTATTTTATAAATGAAATTGCGTCAAAATTTTTAGTGTCGTTTAGCCCCAACTTTTCTCTCATTTTCCGCCACTTTGTATATTGTGGTAACCGGTTTGTTGGTAGGTGTCTTCTTGGGTTTTAAGCTCCGGTTTTTTTAGTACTCCACGTTAGTTTTGTTTAGGAATTAAAACTGCAGTTTCGAACTTATAGGGCTGTAATTGAATAGGATGAGCCCCTAAATTTAATTTTCTTGGCATGTTGAATTCTTTCAAGCTGGCTTTATAGACTTGATTGTTTAAATGTATTCTGTTAGCTATAAATTTAGCATTTTTCGATTGTTTCATAAGCTGAAAATGTGGGCATATATGATGGCTTGATTTTTTTATGCTTCACCTAATAGGGGTTTGGGGTTTTTGTTCAGGAATTCATATTATTTAAATGGGAAAGAAACGAAAGCATAGCGAAACTAATGCTGCCAACAATGTAAAGAAAGAAGATGGCGCAGAAGAAAGGCCTAAAAGAACACTCTTGGGTTGGAAAGATAAGGTTGAAGAGAAACATGAGACTGATTCTGTTGGTTTTAGAAATAAAGAGAAGGTCTTGGTCACATGTTCTCGCCGAATTAGTTTCAGGTAATTTTTATCGTCATATTTGTCTTTCCAACTTTCATTGCATTGTTAATTTAAAATTTTTGTTCACTGATTCTTTTTATCTGCTGCAAATTACGGAAACTTAAGGTATCGGCATCTGATGTCGAATGGGGTGTCACTTTTGCCACATTGCAAGAAAGACATCAAAGTTGAGCCTAAGAATAGTAAAGGAGCAACCTTGAACGAGCTAGTTGAACTAAAAGGCTGCTCATCTTTTTATTTTTTGAGGTAAAGATTGTATAGAAGACATACTTTGTCTTTTTATTTAGAATGCTTCATTACTTGGCTGCATTTTGAATTTATTTGCTGCTAATGTAAGCTTTTATTTAACTGAAGGATATTACCCCCAAAAAAAAAAAGGTTTAACTGAAAGAAGTTTCGCATTCTATTTTTTTTTATTGTATTTTACTAAAAGGTCTGGAACTTCATTTCTAGTTTCTGGTTGGTTATTAAGGTGATTGAGACTTGGAATTAAAATCAGATCACTACTTTTAGCTTTTTTGGTATCCCATTTTCTGACTAAGGCACTTCATTTCTTTAATTGCAGTGCAGAAAAGGTAAAGACCTTCTTTATCTTTGGATGGCCAAAAGCCCAAATGGTCCATCAGTGAAGTTTCTTGTGAATGCAGGTCAGTTGTAAGTGGTTGTGAGGCTTGAAATATACTGGTCATGAACAGAGGTTGTTTATCTAGTCTTTTCTTGGTCATGCTTTAGACTCAGAAGTGTTCTAATTTTTCTTTTTTTCCCCTTCTTGAAGTACATACCATGGAAGAATTGAAGCGTACATGCAATCATCTGAAGGGTTCACGGCCCATCCTGACTTTCTCAACCAATTTTGATACCGAACCCCATTGGAAGCTTCTGAAAGAGATCGTGCAGGTAATATAGACCTTTTGAGATTCAGACTATATGTTCCTTGAACTGATCATTTGTCGATAGTTGTGAATGGGGTTCTAGACTGTTATATTGACAGTATTGGTGTTTTATTGTTTTTCTTTCTTTTTATCAGATATTCGGAACTCCCAAGGAACATAGAAATCTAAGCCGTATCATGACCATGTGTTTATTTTCTCAATTCTTGATGATCATGTCTGGTTCCGGAATTACCAGGTTGATGGTTTTATATATGACAATTTTAATCGCTTTATGATGTACGGTTGATCTGATAATTTTGTTTACTTGTTCCCCATGTCTGTATCACATTCTGGTTTTCTGCTGTCATCTTTGCAATTCATGGTTACTGCTGTAGGCCCATCTTTCACACCTAGCAGTTAATTTTGTGACCCTAATTACGATAAATTGAACTTTGTTGCTATTTCATGGATAACGTTTCTTTGCTGCAAGTATAAACATATAGCAGAAGAGATTGGCTATTAGTATTTAATATCTGACGCCTCCATTTTTCCTCCACCAGTGAATGAAAAATTCAGTACTTCCATGAAAAAGACCATATCTAAGATGTTACTTTGCTTAATGTGCAGAGATATCTTGCCCTCATACTGTTGATACTGAGAAAATATACCGCAATGACCTGGAGCAGATGACCCCCGTAGAGGTTTGTAGACTTTTTGTAGATTATGAAATCATTTTGATTTTTCATGAAAATCATAATATATCTTTTATGAACAGGTTGGTAAAAAATTTTGTTTAAACCCGATAAAAATTTTTGGAGGCAGTTTTGGAGGCCCGACACTGTGAGAATCCCTTTTATATTTCACCAAACCAGGTTAGTCTGAGTTCCTGTTTTTATTTGTTAGATCTCTCCCTTAGTCCGTTTTGGTGGTTATAATTTCTTTTAATCAGTTGGTTCAGCAGATTTTACAGCATGAGCTTTTGTTCCGGCTTATTACATGACATACATATTCATTCTGTCTCAGCATCAAGTACCATGAGTCCACATTGTCTGCAACAATATTCTATTAGTTTACCATCTTGATCGTCTACTATTCATTTTGCATATGTTTTTCCAGATTCGTTCATTGGAGAAGAAACAGAAAGCTGCGAAGTACACGAAGAAAGTTAAAGCTAAGACTAGAAGGAAGATGGACGAAATGGCAAATCCCCTAGAAGTTGACCAACTTGCTCACATGTGGGATGAATGATGCAGGCGGAGCATTTAAATCAGAGATAGAGCTCTCGTTGTGACATCACTACCATGCCTGGGCTCTTTCTTAAGGAAATTGAACCTGCTCTCATCACATTGTATCAATTCAATGAGAAATTTTGTTTTTGAGTTTCATTTTATTTGTTGTCTACTTCTAGTAATTGTATTAATGATCCCATTTGAAACTCCAGTTCTATCAGTTAATGGCGGAAATATTAGTTAAAAGACCAATTTGAATTCTGGTGATGATTATAAGGGGGTGTTATATATGTGCTTGTTCCTTTTCTTCTTCCCTCCTCATGAGTTCAATTCTTGCATTGTCAACAAGAGTCATATTCTGCGAGAATGATCTAGTCCCCGTTAGTCTCAGGACTCGGTGTGAATATTGGATGTTCTGATAATGTAATGGTTCAATATCGTCAAAGCCACATGGGTATTCTTATTGAAAAGAGACTTGCATATCCATTATTTACTGTTCTCCACCTGCCTGGGGAAGTCTCAAACACAAGGGAAGGGAAAGAACAATACAAAGGGAAAGAATCACAGGATAAATTAGAGATTTCCCTCTTCTGCATGCAGAGATGCAGAAAATCTAGTGTTCTGTCCAATCTGCCCAGTTGGCTTCGCTCCCAACACGAGGGATGCTATTAACTCTTGAATAAAGATCAACCTTGAAGTTAGCTCCACATAATACGCCTTCACTGTCCACCCTCGGCATTGCCCTCATTCTGTTCATTGGATGCTCAAAGCTCATTAGTCCTCCCTCACTGTGAAACATACAACCTGCACAATCATTTCAATTAACTTATGACATCCAACGTATCAGAAAAAGACCGTTTTACCCAATCAGATTAGGAAAAACACCTAGAATCGTCAATTACATGAGAGTGTTATACAACATGTTAGTTAGTAGACAGGGAATCCGAACAAGTTCTTCCATTACCTTTCGGGAAAGGGGCAAATGATTTGGCGCATCCAGCTTTAATGACAGCCAAATCGTCTGAAATAACCACAGAACCATCAGCAGCAATGCCCCAATACAGCTTCACTGCATCATTGGAGCCCTGAAATTACAATACAAATCTTGAATCAGTGATTTTGTCTTTGCTATTATAAGCCAACTGGATATAAGACTAAGAACAGGGGAGTATATTATATATACATATATTAAGTACCAGTGCAGTAAAAACAGTTCCAGTCTTGCTATCATAAACAACAAAGGCAAAGTTTCCATCAAGATCCTTAATAACTTGATCAGCTGGATATGGACCCCTGTCTCTAAGTGTCCTGTAGGCTTCAATCACAAGCATTGCCTCATTTGTGCCTTTTGATAGCCCATATTGTCTTATTTGTGTACAAAGGTTGTTCAAACTTCCCAGAAATAGGCAATATATATTATCATAACCACAGAATAACCTGCAACAATCTCCCCAAAATCATTAACTTTTTTCTTACAAGAAACACTACAATAGAATACAAGATGAGAAATTTGTAGGTAGCATTTTGGGTCTATTTAATTTCTGTTTCAAATTACTATAATTCGTAAAATCAGAGTGTATTAGCAGGCTTATAGAGAGAGAGAGAGAGAGAGAGAGAGAGAGAGAGAGAGAGAGAGAGGGGTGTTTTAGTTTTAGGTACCTGGGAGTAGTGCGGAAAGAGGAATTGCGATCTTGGGGAACATAAGCAAGAACAGCAGTATGTCCAAAGCTCATCGAGAAAGTGTTTGATGGATGACCGGAGAGGAATTCTTTGAGGGTTTCTTGTGGAAGCTTGGGTTTCTTAGCACCATGGAGAGAAGCAGGGCTATTAAGCTCATCTGGCGGATGAGCAAACGTCTTATGAAATATCGCCAACATCTTCTTCTTCTGATGTTTGAATCGAACAAATCTTGAAACAAATGATCAGTGTATTAAACAAAAACAGAGTCGGATTTTAATGAAGTTGAAATTGAGTGAAGTTTGGTACTTATAGAGAGGGAGGGGGAGAGGGGGATGGCCAAGGGCGGTGGGACAGGGTGGTTTCTGCATTGCAGTGTTATGATTATGCAAAGGAGAAGACGACGTGGTGATGACGAAATGAGAGATGATGGATAAGGATTCTCTTCTCGTACTTCGATAATTTTGTTTTTTTTCTTTTTGTTCCTGTTTTTTCCAACCTTCTTTATCCACTCCGGATAATGTTTTTAAAATGTAATTAAAGAGAGAAAATGTAATAAATCAAATCTTGTTAGGAAATAATTAAATATATTTATGTTTATAAGAAATAAATAATTTTTTAAAAAGATAGATATTTTTATGTTTATGTTTAAAAAAGAAATGTTGAAAAGATATAATTTAATAAATAGATAATTATAGAATTTTAATCTTATCCTAAATATGATTAAATATTATAGAATTTATTTTCTTATTCTATCTCTATCTCCTAACCTCTTGAGCATGGTAAACATGATCTTTATCCTTCAGTCGTAAACATACCTCGATCAGTAATTAATAAAAATTATATCCTTTTTCCTACTATACTCTATCTTTCTATTCTTATCTATATATATATTTATATTATATTCTTCTAGTTATCTTTATATTCCTATTCTCCATTTCTTTATACTTTATATTTTATATCGATTATTATATTATGCCGATAATGATGCACTAACAAGTTCCATAATACGTTATCAGCACAAGACTCTAGCATGAGCTGTTGCCTTCTCCGAAATCAAGAAATTTTGTAACAATGTCGTCGTGCTGGCGAAAGATGGAAACAAGTACTTATATTAATATCTCGATTATAAAACTTGAGCTTTTGGCTCATGATATTTTTTATAAAAAATTATACTTTTGTCTAGTAATTATTTATGCAAATTCATCTGGATATATAATGAGTTTGGAAGATACTATTAAAAAAATATATTTAGATGTAAGTGTCGTAAAGACACAATTAATAGAAGTATAGTATCAAAGCCACCTTTATTAGAAAGCATTAGATCAACTATGAAACCACTAGAAGCTGATTGTTTTACAATTTTAGATCAATTATGCAACCGCCAACACTTGGTTATTATACAAACATCGATTGTCTTTGGTTATACTTGTGGTTAAAAGACTTGGAGCGTGGGAATAATCAAAGCACATGAATTGGTGACTTTTTAAACAACCTGCAAGGTTGTGTCGCATCCCAATGCTGCTAATGGAACCCCTCCCCAGGTTGGGGATGGTAATTTTTTGGACGCATTAGCTGGGGGAACTACTCTGTCTTCAGGGGATCTATAAAAGGCCTCTACTTGATCCCAAATGTGGGCAGGATTCAATTGTGGTCGATAATACGGTCGAAAAGACTAACGAAGCCAATGTACCCTCAAAGTGGATGCGAAAACAAAGAACAAGAAGAATCCTAACTTCATAACATAGGAACAAGAGTATATTTATCAGTAGTATACTTCTATCACATTTAAAATTTTTCCTCAATCAAAATCTACGAAGAAAATATTATTAGTGGTATGATAAAGAAATATTACACCCTTATCATGTCTCAAACATGCTCTTGAAGAAACAATATTGAGAAAGATTTTTTAGATATTTAAATTAGTCTCATATCTTCTTGAGACTAAATAGAAAGTGAGTCATTGATGATATTGGCCGACCAATTGATTTTATATCATTCCATAAAGTGAGTGTTAGCTTATAATTTATTTATAAAATAGATTTTGATCATGACCACAAAAAGTATATAAATATTATTTATAGTTATTACAAGGACTTATCAAACTCTCAATGTATAGATTTTTACCAGAAGTGAAAATAGTGAGAAAGGGAAAGAGAATATATGTTTCAACACTTTATAAAATAGTTATCGATGCGATTCTTTGCATACATAAAGTACGCCATTTGAATTATTATTAGGTATCGTCTAAGGAAAGATATGAAAGTGTTGTTTACTTTTCAAAATTATGCTACTGATACTAATGATACTATTACTAATGACATCAAAATGGCATACGCAAATGATGCTAAAATTATTCAAAAATATCTATATGATTTTTCGTGATATATTTTATGGTTTTTAAAGAATCAAACTATTTTTCTTTGTATTATTAGTTTTAATGTTTAGCATTAGTATTTTATATAATATAATAGTGAGATGAAATAGCTCTGATTATGGTGCACAGGACATGTTACATAAAAGTTCAAAATATGAATGGTAGTACATAATTCCAGAAGAAATGATTGTTTAAAACTCCAAAAGGGTTAGGCAATTAAAGAGTTTAGAAGAGTTAGTGTATCTCTGCTAAAAGAAAAAAAAAAAAAGAATGCTAAATTTGTCATGCATTATTCTTGATAAAATGTCGTAGAATATTATTTTTAATCTCGAAGGTATTTTTCATCATCTTGAGATAATGGATAAGAAATATGCATTACTATAATAGTTATATGAAATAAATACTATAATTCATTTGGATTGCACTAAATAAATAAATTTGAGATACAATATTCAATGATCCAGAAGTTTATTGAGATAAATAATTTATTATTAGCATGACCAGTAAGATCATCTCGAATCATTCAAATATGAAAAATATTTATGAATTTATAAAATAATATAGAACCAAAAGTTTCATAATTCTATGAATTCCATGTATTACTAATTCGAAATGTAAATTATTTTATAAATATTACTAGCATTACTTTAGGGTTGAATGTGTTACTTTCAGGATGAATATGAAAATTATTAATCGCGATATACTATAGTGATATATATATATTATTGACTCGTAACCTGCAGTTTATGATGTCTTACTAATGAGCTCATAATTTAAATTCTCCCAAAGACACAATTTCTCCTAATTATACTAGTTATTAATATATGTGTATTGTCTTAGTGTTGAAAATGTTTCAAAATATGTTAATACATTTAATGGTCCTGTAGACCATAAATGAATAGTAGTATTTGTTTCATATTTTTGCTAATAAATTATTATATATACTCCTCTTTGTAGCTGATTTTGGTTAGAAATTATGTATTCCCCACCACTAAATTAAAAGTGCGCTATTATTTTCATTACTCAACTAAAAAATAGATTGACTTATATATGTTGGACAAAAAATACCAAGAGAGTTTTTCATATTTTATTTATTTTGAATATTCCAACATTAAGAGGAAAAATCATGTAATCAGATGAAAATATTAATTACTTGTGTCTCATCTTAATATTTATATGAGATTTGAACCACAAGTTCAAAAGAATATAGCCAGAAATGTTTTCTGACCAATATTCGACTGATAATGCTCCTAATATATTTCATGTTCCTGAAGGACAATCTACCACAATCGATATATTTGAAACATAACTAAAACGTGTTAGATAAGTCGATTCCATGAATATGAAGTCTTCACATATGAAATGCGAAATTTTTTGAATGGTCATCTAAGTTGATGAAATAAAATTCCAAAAGAATTTTCCAAACATAACCAATGTATTATTTTCAAAAGAAATTTAGTACTTGAAAATAATGATATTATGAGATATCATCATAATCAGTCATGATTTAGAACGATGGAATCGCAAAAGTCTAAGACTTAATGTTTTATACATGGTGTAAAATTATACTTATTTCGTATAAAATTTAGTATGATTTGGTATTTCGGCCCCCTAAATCAATAAAACTTAAAGTATTAAGTACGAAAAATGATAATTTTAGATTAAATGTTACATCAAATGTTTATATTTATATTTTGGCTTCCTCATATCTAAGTATCTAACTTTGCCTCCAAGTTGTATATCTTGCACTCCGATGCAAAATGGTGCCATTCCACTTAAATATGATAATCTCAGTCGCAAATAAATTATGTACACATGAGTTTTGTGTGTTTAGATTACATGAAAATATTGTTTATGTTCTATAGTTTTGTTATGATGAGATTCCATGAGTTCTGTATTAAGATTTCAAGGAAATATTATGTATAGAAGTTTCATGGAAATAAAATGCATGTTTCATGATTTTTTCCTATTTTTTCTTTTTGAATTCCAATGCTTTGTTATGATGAGATTTTATAGAGATGTTCTATTTTTTTTTTATGAAAACAGTATTGATGTTCCATCGATTTTGTGTTAAGTTTGTTTTGTTGTAATAGTGTTCCATAGATTATGTGTTAGAATTCAATCATGAAATTCGATAACATATAACCTTATTATCTACATATACTGAAAGAAAATATACCACCACTTAATATTTCATGAACATTTACTTATATAATAATAAAAATGTAATTATAAAAACGTATGACTTAAACAATTGAAATATGAAATATAAAAATGCGCCTGTAACTTGAAATCCTACTCATCCTACCAGCTAATTATTAAACAATGTCATTTTTTATCTCAAGGCATATTATGTAAAGTGGTCCAAGATGCAAGATATAAATTGCCCTCGTCCGTGCTAGTACTAGTGTTTTTTTTCAAAGTAGGATATTGAATTTCATAGAAAGTAGGAATCTCTTCTTCTTCCAAATGAGGAAAGGGAACCTTCTCCAAATCTGGTAAGAGCAGCCTCCAAAGCAAGCCTAAGGTATTTCTTGATATCTGTGGGCAACAAACAACATAGTACCAACTACTTCGTCCCAACAATACTGTGGGTTTTTATGAAGATAAAAACAAACCCAAATCTCAATCAAACTCCTCCATTCTCATTTCTTTTATCTGTAGTAAAACAAAATAATCTTATTAGAATTTTTTCGGCACGCACGAGCTTTGACATTTTCTTAATAACTTTATACTATATTTGTTTTATTAATTTTATCGTTTTTAATTCAAATTGAAATATTCAATTTTTTAATGTGAAAATGAATATAAAAGTATGGATATCAAAAGAAAGTGACATTCCAACTCTATTACAACTAATGCGCATGTTAAATAAAAAAAAAAAAAAATCTATTCTAATAGTGGAAATCAAATCCAAGTTTTGGATGAAGACTCGTTGCTCGAAAATTTTTATTTTTCTATTATTATTATTATTATTATTATTATTATTATTATTATTATTATTATTGATGGGACAAAGCTTCATTACTTAATCCAAATAGCATAATCAGGTCTAAACTACAAAGTCGAATTCAAACGTCAATCCGACCCAAGTAGCACACAAGGAGTCAAGGTCCATTAAGGACGTCTGTAAAAAGGTTATTGTTGCCCTTATTAAATGCCTGATAAATCTCTAATATTGTGCTCTTTACTCTGTTAACTATCTTTCTTTGTGCAATACACTGACTTAGGCATCGAATGCCTTTGGGGAGGTCTCTAACTGTTATTTGTTGCAGGCACTAAGCACTTACTATTCGAGGTTCAAGAGTCCATCAATTGGCGCCCACCGTAAATGAGTAAACAAGTCTTCCGAGGCCCAAAACAACCACACTTTATGGACGATAATATTACACCCGGCTCTGACCTGCATGCTTCCGTATCCACTGACCTGCATTGATAGGGCACCCCGTAACAGATACTCTATTTACCTTGCAACAAAACAGCATACCTTATGACAATCCTAGGGTTCAGAGAAGGCCAGGTGGCTCCCGGGAAACACACTACTGCCCCCACAAAATCAACCTCCGCCATCATATAAAACTGCTATTGAAGCATCATGAACAACATTCGCACACCTACTCATTCCCAGGATAACAATTGGAAATATATAGCCTCCAGCCCATTCTCCAAAGTATATCAACGACGCCTATTTCGAAAAATTTAACACGCTACATTTCGAGAGATACAGTGGCACCACAGATCCCAATAAGCACCTTCAGCATTTCCTTGCATTAATGATGATTCATAACGCATCTAACGTCGAGCTATGCTATCTATTCCCAAGCTCCCTCCGCGACTCAGTACTTTGTTAGCTCACATTGCTACCCCCTTGGTCCATCTCCAACTTTCAAGAGTTAGGCCAAAAGTTCAGACACCATTTCGCTGCTCAAAGAGAAATTATACCGGCTTCCGACCATCTTCTTATAATTAAGCAACAACATTCGAATATGTCCGTAAATATACAGAGCAATTTAACAAAGAAGCTATAAAAGTGCCCAATCTCAGTGACTGCGAACACATCCAAGCTTACAAGCATGGTATCCAATCATTCTCACTAACAAAGGTATTAGCCACAAAAACGTTACACACTGTTGACAAATTACTTGACGTAGTCCATGAGTTCATAAAAGGAGAAATTAGCATTCAGAGTAAAAATGAATAGCATGATAGCATGCTCACAGAAGTGAGAGGAAGGAAACCTTATCGATTACAGGACAATAGCTGACAGCCCGTTCAGGAACAGTTGTCTTACTCGTATCAATGCGACTTGTAGAAATATCATCCGCGCAGGAGTACCAGAAGAAGTGACACATTCAAGCTGCTCAGAAGGTCCCCTACGGAAATCTTACAGCTTGCCGAATCTTTAGGGATTCTAAAGGCGCTCGCCAAAATGACTTCTTCTCCGGAATGGCAGAGCAATATGAAGTACTGCAAATTCCATCAGGAACACGGACATGACACGGAACAATGCATTAGGCTACAAAAGAAATTGAAAATGCTATTCGACAAGGCCTGCTAAAAGATTTCATTGCTCAACGTGTAGACTCCACACAAGAACACAAGAAAAAAGGGGATCGAGAATACCGCCCAAAAGAATAGCCAACAAGCGAATACAGGGGAGCATAAAGTTATAAACGTCATTTTTGCAGACAGTGGAAAACAATACTAAAAGCGGCATAAGCAAGAGGAAGACGATGCTCCATTAGTACTCACGCTTGACATCAAGCGTTGCACCGTCAAGCAAATTCTTGTTGATACCAAGATGCCGCAAATGTTCTCTTCAAAGATGCATTCGACCAAATGGGCATCCTTCCTAGAGATATCGAACCAAGGTAACACCGCTCATAAGATTCATAGTTAGAAGCATTTGTTCAATTGGAAGCATAAGTTTGCCATTAACCATAGATGGACGCACTCGTCTCATAGACTTCTTAATTTTTGATGCTCCATCCTCCTATAACGGGATTTTAGGCTGACCAACATTGAATACGCTAAGAGCCGTTGTTTCCACATACTTCGCGACTGTCGAAATGCACCTAGATCAGACACCACACGTCGTCACGGGCAATAAACAAGTCAGTCACGAATGCTTTATTGCCTCAAAAGAAGAAGCCAAAACCTCGACACTTCATCATTCTCTCCACCAGACAACGATGGAAGATTTCTAGCCTCAAGGAGAGTTTGAACTACTAAGCACTAACAACGCATATTTGGAACAAATGATCAAGGTTAGCGACACGCTACCATCTAACGTCTTTCAAGAAATATGAAATATGCTCTTTGAATATGCTGATATCTTCCAATGGGACCCCCATAATTTAGGAGCCATATCCTATGACATTGCATATCATCATCATGGGATCCCACTTGAGTCTCCACCCGTGGTTCAAAAAAAGTGAACATTCGCCAAACAGCGACAACTTATTATCCGAGAAAACATTCAAGAACTATTGAGGTCATATATAATTAAATGTGTTAACTACCTGAAGTGGCTAGCAAATCCCGTAACAGTTCCAAAACACAACGGCGAATGGAGAATGTGTATTGATTACACCAACTTGAATAAAGCCATTCCAGAAGGGCCATTCTCGTTACCCCAGATCGACCAAGTTGTAGACTTTGTTGCGTGTCATACGGTCCTTTACTTTTTGGATGCATACAAATGGTATCACCAAATTCAAATGGCTAAAGAGGATATGGACAAAACCGTATTCGTCACCGATGATGGCATCTTTTCAAAAACGCCAGTGTAGAATTCTAGCTGATGGTAAATAATCTTTTCGATGATCAGATCGGCAGTAATATGGAAGTCTACGTCGACAATCCCTCCCTATTGACATGATTGAGACATTCCAAAAAATCCGATTGGTAGGAATACAACTGAATCCCAAGATATGCGTCTTCGGTGTACCTTCCAGAAAGTGTCTTGGATTCATCATTTCGGAATGAGAAATTGAGGTCGATCCTGCCAAGATCAAAGTAATTCAGGAAATGCGAACCCCCAAAAATGCGAAGGACATCTAGAGGCTGTCCGAGATATACAGCATGCCTCAGCAGGTTCCTATCAAAGATGGGAGAAAATAATCTACCACTTTACAAGCTCTTGAAAGGAACCAACCCCTTCGCATGGAAGAAGGAATGCGACCAAGCCTTTAGCAAAAAAAAAAAAGCTCTTAGCCAAACCCCCATACTTGTTGCTCCAAAAGAGGGGGAAATGTTGTTTATGTATATCGATGTTGCAGAAACCGTTGTCAACGCTGTAATTTGCTCCTTGCATAGTGAAAAAATGTTTTCTGTTTACTATGTGAGTCACATGCTAACCAAAATGGAAATAAGGTACACATTGCTTGAAAAACATATTTTTTGCTTAGTAATGTCAACCTGAAAACTCTGCCTATATTTTCAAGCACACCCTGTAATAATACTCACAAACGCACCTTTAAGGCATATCTTGCACAAACAAGACTTAACGGGTCGCATGACGAAATGGGTACTCGAGATAAATGAGTACCACATAAACTTTAAACCCAGAAAAAAAATCCCAAGCACAAGTTCTGGTTGATTTTATCGTGGAAAGGACACTCCCCAATCCAACGACAAACACGCAAACTCAAAAAGCAATAGACCCGAAAATAGCATGGCACTTGTATGTAGACGGATCTGCAGGCACGAAACATCAATAGGTCGGTTTCGTCCTTAAAAAACCCATGGGATAGAGTTTATGTACGCCCTCAAATACAATTTTCATGCAAGCAACAATGAATCATAGTATGAACCACTTCTTGCGGGTCTACACATGGCTTTAACAATGAGCATAAATCAATTGATTATTCATGGAGATTCGTAAATCGTCCAGAGACACATCACGGAAACGTTTGAAGCAAAAGAAGAAAACATGAGGAAATATTCTGAAATCACAAAGGGACTCCTCTCTCAATTTGATTACACCAACTTTGTAAAAGTCAGTCGAAAGAACAACCAGAAAGCAGACGAGCTGTCGAAAGCATTATCGGGAAACCTCATTCCTGGGGTATGGCTAGAGCCCTTAGCTAAGAAGAGTGTTGATAATCGCAAAGAGCTATTATCCGTCACCACAAAAAACGATTGAATGATTCCAATTAAATAATATATATTGAACGATTCTTTGTCGAACGATGTGAGTTAAGCGCAAAAAGTCTGAATGATGGCGACACAATACGTTATTCACGGAGATCAACTGTACTAAACCATGGGGAATTGGCCACTATTGAAGTGCGTTACCCGCGAAGAAGGAAACTACATTCTGTAGGAAATACATAAAGGAATTTGCGGAGTACATATAGGGACCAATGCGTTAATTCGGAAAATCATGTAATATGTCTACTTCTGGCTAATGATTAGAGAAGATTCCTTGGAAGCCGTACAGACCTGTCACAAATTTCAGATTCACTTTAGCGACCATCACGTCCTGCAGAACGAATATTACTCCATTACATCACTGATAGTGTTTGCCCAATAGAGAATGGACCTCGTAGGACTTTTCCTAAAGGTCCGAGGAGGAAAGGAATATCTTGTTGTCGCAGTCGGCTACTTCACTCGACGGAGTGAGGCGAAAGCGTTAAGTTCGATCATTTCCAAGAAGATTCAATATTTCTTTTGGGAAGACATTATTTGTAGATTTGGAATACCAAAAATCCTCATAACTAACAACAGAAGACAGATTGACGCCAGATTATTCAAAAATTTTATGAGCAATTGGGGATTGAGCAATAATTCGCGTCTGTCGCACACCCGCAAACGAATGGACTTGCAGAAGTCTCAAATAGAACCATATTGTGGGGCCTGAAGAAACGGCTAGACGACGCGAAGGCCAATTGGTTTGAAGAATTAACCAGCATCCTCTGGTCCTATAGGATGACCCCAAGAAAAGCGACCGGGGAATCACTATTCGGCCTATGCTTTGGAGTCAAAGCATTGATTTCTGACAGAAATTAGTTCCCCTAGCACCAGGAATGATTATTTTAATCTCGAACAAAATGAGATGCTCATTTGAGAAAGCTTACTACTCGTTGAAAGTCTGCACAATGACGCTGCCCGAAAAGACGAGCATTTTAAATGAGCAGCTGCCCGATATCAGAACTCGCGGGTATGACCCTCAAGAGTAAAAATTGGACACTTAGTCCTCCAAAAAAATGAATTCAGCAAACAAGAATCTTCTCGAAAACTGGACGCTTTTTAGGAGGGACTATACAAATTCATCAAGGCTTATGACAACGGTGCCTATGTTCTCCAGGACGCGAAAGGAAGGCATTCAGCCAAAACATAGAATGATACAAATCTCAAGAAATAGTACCCTCAAGAAACTTATCAATGAAAATTTTCTTGATACGGCTTCCACATATTGTGCACAAAAATATATATATATATATATATAACCAAGACAGAAACATGCCAAAAATAGGCAGAGTCATACTAAAGCTTCCTTTCATTAAGTATATATCCATTACATTGCGGATGAAAAGGAGGGAGAAAGAAACAAACACAAAAAAAACGCAACGAAGATTGTTACTATCTCCGTAGCCCCACTACATCAACATAAAACCTTCAATTTTTCCCTGCATCCCATCCCATCTTCTTCATAAGATGACTCCTCAATGCTATGAAACCGTCATATTGTGCAGTTGATCACATTATGCCAAACCCTCGGTAACGCATGCCAGTTTCAGCATCAGGAGCCACTAGGTGACATTCAACCTCTTGAGGAAATCCTACGTCGTGTAGAAAGAGCAACGAAATACACGCATATGAGCAGAAGGCATGTGCAGATAGTTCGCCCATCACGACACGAGGAAAGTGAACCTAGAACTAGGAGAATAAAACAAATCTATGGTTTCATCCATAGTGCTCAGGCAAATCCTCAAAACCTCGATAAACCAACCAAGTTCTAGCCTTCTCGATTGTACGTTTCAAACGCGTGGCCAAATTTCACAATGACTCTTCGAGGATGGCCATTAATAGGTAGCCTAACAATCAGGCAGCATCCTAGACAATGGCTCAACCAATGGCCAAAGGGCCGATGGCACCGTAAGGAAAGAGGCAAGGTTACACCATTTTGAAGGTAAGTTCCACACTTAAATGTCTCAAGTTGAAAACTTTGGATAAGAAAATCTGAGTACTCCTTGGTATTTACAGAAGAGAAAGACGATGGTTAAGCCTTTTTAACTACTCAGTCATCAATGCTTAAAAGATGATTATGCCTCGAAAAATGCAATACAGTGTATTAACACAAAGCACAAGTTCCAAATGCACTAGCAGCTGCCTCATTTAATTAAAGTAATTTGGAACGTCACCTACACTTAACTCATGTAAGTGACTTTGAAAGGATAGGAGTCCATAAGCACATATGACAATCAAACTTCCATTAACGTTAAGGTTAAGCGAGAACAAGCAAAAACAGGTCGTTACCTTCATGGCCAATACCAAACACCTACAAAAAACAAGATGCACAATATCTTCAATAAGGGATAGCTCTGGTACGGGCGCCCAGAGAATAAGAGACCAGTACGTCTCCTTCATGGCTAGCATAGTAAGTGGTATCTCTCTTTAGCCACATACACACAAAAATAACATGACGAACAAACTAACAAAGACAACTTATACAGTCTTATTATTATGAAAATTCTTCCTCATCGAACAAACAATAGCTCGGATATAAAACTGAGTCTATTCATAGGGACGATCGCTACCGTCCGCATCTTGTAAAGATTCCTCTAATAGGATAGCACTCCATCCTCAATTATATCTACAGGACCTCTATCGATATAGGGACTGACGGCAATGCAAAAGTAGAAGCATCAAAATATTTTGGAGGACAAGTTGCCTCATCATAAACAAAAAACTCCTCGAGCAAGCAAAACAATTTTGTCACGTCCCCTGAGCAAACAAACAGCACCTCGCCGTCTGGATCCTCTGCAGTGTTTCGGTCACTTGGCCATGGGTGCCCATTGGAGGAACTGGAGCCTAAACAACTTGAGCAGTATCTGCATCCACTTTGTACCCAGGAGCCGTCCTTTAAACATCCGCCATGAGGTCTTGGATGATCTTCTGAACCACTACCAACATCCACCGGTAGAGCAAATTTCGCATATGACTGGTACGAATGAATCTCTCGCAAATACTTCTTACCAATTGCAGATTCAATCAACCATTCTTGCTCATTACTAACTCGAGCAGCCGCTGGGTACAATCACATTCAAGCAATGCCTTTTGAAGTTCCTTTTCCTTCTCATCTACTGCCACTTCCAAAGAGGGCATCTTACCCTCTATATCCGCTAGCTAACACTATTTCACGACTCGATCTGACTCGACGATCTCATATCGTTTACCCAAAGATGTAAAATCTGATTTCAACAACTTTAACTTTGCCTCAAGTTCATAAACTCGCTTTTGGTTCGCATCTGCTCGTGCATCATTGCATTCTTAATATTTATCATTTCCTCCTTGTGCAGCTTCAACTCAGGAACCTCCTCCTCTAACCTTTTTATCTTTTTATTCGCAACTACAGATGCACCTAACATCGCCCTTTGCGAACGAAAAAGCTGTTCACGACTAAATATCATCGTCTAAAAAAAAAAAAAAGAGAAAAGAGGGAGAGAATAGGGAGAGGAAAGAAGAAGGAAAGAAGGAACAAGAAAAATGCCGTCAGAACACCATCATGAACACACAAACGCGATAATTCGAAAAACTAAACATCACTTACCTATACCAGTGCTGCTGGAAAATATGTCATTAGCTCTTCGGAAGAAATTTGAGAGAAAAAAAATCCTATCTCGCAACAAAACTATATGATACAACATCTCCACACAGACAAGTGGATCGATGGTGCGGTAGTTCATGTTCAAATTCCAGTCAGGAGGAGTAAAACTTCTTAGCCATCCGTATCCAACTTGGGGACATGATACTTGTAAAAAAACGGATCATATACTTTCGGAACGGACCATCCTTAAAAGGGAGATCAATAGACTTCCGTTTATCTATAAGGCGAATAGAGAAACAGTCACCCTCGAACCCATGGGGACGTTTTGACGAACCACCCCGCAAAGCAATACATCCGTTACGAGACGAGAATGAGCCAAATAGGGCATTGCAGAAACCCACGAAGATATATGTTCAGAATTCTGATTCGAATGCGATCTCTAACCCTCCCGGATAGGGACATCCTACCCTCGCCTCTATTTTTTCACCTGCCTGAATAGATGGATCTTCCCCTAACAAATCGCAGATGTCATCAAAATCTACACCTGCTTGTGTGAACTATTTTCGCAATCCTTTTACAGGCTTACCTAGGATTGTGAGGCCAGTACTCAGACTAACATAAGAAAGAATAGTACAAACATAAGAAAATAGAAATCGGAGAATTTATTTCATCGCACCAGGTCTAGCTGTGTTGGCCTATTTCATCTTGAAACGAATTGAAGAAACACCCATGAATGGATCGTTCTCTACCGCAAGATCGACATCAATCTTTCTTTGGTCTCCCTAACTACCGGCGCCAGCACCGACCATTGCCCATGATCGAGTTACCACAGATGCTTTGCGCACTGCTTGTCCCGGATGCCCAAGTAGTAACCGCAAGGTAAAACATATATTAATTGTCTGGCATGCAAAAAGAATATACAATCAACAGAAGTTGGAAAAACAGGAAGGACTAATCGCACGAAACAAGAAAATTCCACGAATATTAACGTAAAACGCCTCTATCAAAATCTTCACCATAAAAACTGCAACTTTTCAACATTGATTGTTACCAACTCTCCCTGATCGGAAACTGAACTAGAGAACGGTCAGTAATCTCCCCGTAATACTGTAATTTGGAATACAACTTCACAGGGGGACTAGTCAGACGTTTACGAGCAGCCCAAGAAGACTCAAAGAAAGATGTGGGTCACGCACAAAGAAAAATCGGTCTTTCCAATCTTTTATCTTTGATGGTTTTGATAAGATCAATGGTTTCTTCAACGTGCAAGTATACTACCCACCTTTACCATAACAGACCCGGTGATACCTCCGGAACAAATCACAACTCATTGGAATTTCCAGCACCTTGCAATAATAATAAAGCCCACGATATGTCTGGCAAAAAAAGGATGAACTTAGCATAAAGGAAGATATCTAAAATCTTAGCACTTCAACCACCAAAAGATGAGGGGCACAACACACCCTAGACTTCAAGTGCTCTTGGTAGACAGTATAGTACCTGGAAGGAACGGAAGATGCCCTCTCCCTGGGGCCAGGGCGAAGAAAAACATACTCATTGGGAATCGAATACTTTTCACATACACCCTCCAAGGATACATCTGTGACCGTACTGGTTTAATTGGTAACCTGCACTTTGAAAATCTTAGAATAAGCACGTTTACCAAAAAAGCCACTATTGCTTTAGGAGGACGGCGTTGGACACCCAAGGTTCGTCAAGGAAAGGGACGACAACCTCGACAAGATAAAGTCTATACTTCAAACAAGAAGAACAAGAAAAACATGGAGATTACCTAAAAGAGTAGCATGAACCTTCATCCCTTCAACACGACCCGTGTTACGATTGCTAGAAGAAGCCATCACTGTAATACGGAAGCGGCTACTAGAAACTAAGAAAAATATAAGAATATAGGGATTAAGACATGAAAAGACAACAACCAAAACTCAAGAAATCAAAATCACATACTGTCACAAATTTAAGGGGCACAATAATCTGTACGATAAGACAGGAAGTGTCTTCAGGAAGCCAAGGCGGCGAGTCTAAAATAAAGGACGTACTATGTCAGCATCTCGCCTTTTAAAGGAAGGGCAGAATGATGGGACACAACCACATCAATTAACCCAAGCTTTATAATTCGGTCCAAACCACAAAGTCGAAACCAAACGACAGTTCGGCCCAAGTAGCACATACAAGGAGCCAAGGCCCGTTAAGGACACCTATAAAAAGGTTATTGTTCCCCTCATTAAATGCTTGATAAATCTATAATATTGTGCTCTTTACTCTCTTAACTACCTCTCTTCAAGCAACAAACTGACTTAGGCATCGGAGTGCCTTTGGAGAGTTAGTCCCAATTGGTCTTTAACTGCTGTCTGTTTGCAGGGCACTGAGCACTTACTGTTGGAGGTTCAAGAGTCTATCAACTACACTGAACACTTACCATTGGAGGTTCAAGAGTCCATCAACTATTATTATTATTATTATTATTATTATTATTATTATTATTATTATTATTATTATTATTATTATTATTATTATTGGGTAACCTCGTTGAATGTAGCTTTCGTTTAAAAAAAAAAAGAAAAGAAAAACTCATTGATTTTAAAGGAACTAAATGTTATTTTGGTCCTCAACATATACAGCTTGTTCAGGTTTGGTCCTTAAAGATATTTTTGTCTTTTTTGATCCTCAACTAATTTAAGATTAATTTTTTTGGTCCTTTTGGTAAGATTTCGGCAACTATGACCGCTAGTCAACAATTCCATTTAGATTATACTAAAATAAGAAATGGTAGAAATGAAATTTCACAACTCAATAAAATAAAAAAAAAACTCACGTGAGGGAGTGATAAATATCTCTCCCCACCCCAAATCTTTTTTCTTCTTCTTCTTCTTCTTCCATTTACTTTCGATTAGAGAGATCAAAATTAGGACTTTTCAAACTCTTTTATATTCAAACAAGTCTTCTCTTTTTTCTCCTAAATTCGACCCATTCCTTTCCTGCTTTCAAAATTTTATTCTAACTAAGTCTTAGAATGCAAGAATCAAGTGAAGAGAGTCAGTATTCTTCCCTTTCATATAGGTCTAACAGTGCAAGACTTTATTGTAAAATGGAAAATTCCGGAAAAAACTTATTAGTAAAGGTACCTCATGAAGCATTGAATTAATCTGGATTTCTTCTTCTTGCTTTCACCTCTATTACTATTGCAACTTTGTGGATCTTCCTCAATTCTAGTTCCACACAAATTTCCAATGGTGGATCCATTAAATAATGATCAACACCTTCAATTTTCTCAACAAGATAAATTCCTCTTCCAACATCACAAAGTTCCTCCAACGATAATATCTTTCTCCAATAATCACAGCTTCTCTTGCTCTTTCCCTGCTAGACCTCCATGAAGGAAGATGGAAGAAGAAGAAAAAGATTTTGGGGTGGGAGAGATATTTATCCTTCTCTCAAATGAGTAAATTTTTTTTAAAAAAACTTGAGTTATGAAATTACACTTTTCTCCTTTCTTAGTTTAATATAATTTGAATGGAATCGTTGACCATCGGTCAGAGTTGTTAGAATCCAACTAAAAGGACCAAAAAGATTACCTTACATTAGTTGAGGATCAAAAAAGACAAAAATATTTGTTAGGGACCAAACCTGAACAAGGTGTATATGTTGGGACTAAAATTAATATTTAATCATTCTTTTTTCCGAAGAAAAGGGATCTTAGATATTATAGATAATCATCAACCAAAAGAGCTTGACAAGCAATTTACATCTATCAAATTGTGGAGTGTCATCAAATCCTCCACTCCTAACCTAATCTGATTAGCCAAAAGACTGGTGTTATCTGCACCATGTATATCATCAAAAATTACTCTATTCCTCCTACTCTATATGGTATGTAAAATTTCCCTAAAGAGATATTTCCACTCCATGTTCTGAATATCCCTTGCCTCGAACCTCTTCAAGTTAAAATCAATCCAATGAGAACATTCAGAAATGGAGTTGAAATTCATCTCATAACGTGGGTGAACAAAAAGATTCTAGACTTGTCTTGCCTTAGAACAGTCACGCAGTGCATGCATTATAGTTTCCACTGCTTTACCACAGAGAGGACAGCCATCTTCATCACATATCTTTCTTCTGCAAAGTAGCTCTTTCGTTAACAGAGATGATTGGTGAACCAAAGATGCATGAAAGTGTGTTTCGGTCCTTTGAATTGCCAGAACCCTTTTCTAATTAACATCCCTTCTTGCCTCCTAAAGCTTGCAGTGGTCACTATAGGCCTGTCCCAACTGGAACTTGTGCGTTGATTTAGAGCTTAAATAGAGTTTATCTTTTACTATCCCACTAGAAGTTGGTCTTAATCCAGACAATTGTTGTTAGGTTAATGGCCGCAACCAATCCTTTAACTAATCAATTTTCCACATCTGCCCAAATGGGTCATATAGTAGTCCCAAACCATTTTCCCCATTCCACCTTTGTTATAACATCTATTGCAATTCTAAAGAGGGGTTCCTCAAAGATTCATCTGTCAAACCAAAAGTAGATATTATTTCCCTTCCCCAATTCCCAACTGAAATTATCAGCCAACAACTTAGAGCTATTGTATAGTCCTTTCCAAACATAATAGGATTGAGCCTTTCCTTTATTCTCCCAACTTCTACTCAACTTTCCATACTTGGTTCTCAATACTTGTGCCAAAAGTGGTGCTTCTTCATATTGTACACGCTAAGCCAATTTGGACATAAAGGCGTGATTGGTCTCCTTTAATCTTCTAAATCCAAGGCCTCCATATTCCTTTGCCTGGCACAATTTTTCTCATGCTAAGGTGTGTAGTTTTTTGCCCCCATGCTTATGGCCCCAGAAAAAATTTCCAATTTAGTTTCTTTAATTCATTGATAATACCATTCAGTAGCTTGATTGCTTGCATAGTGTAAAATGGAAGAGTCGAAGTGGCGGTTTAAATGAGGATCAACTTAGCTGCCTCGGAAAGAATCCTACATTTCCAACCCAATAACCTTTTTCGAACTTTCTCCATAACATAACCAAATGTTTTGGCATTCACTCTTTTGTTTAGAAGTGGGATCCCTAAGTAAGTGGGTTCAGAGGGATGTCAAATTTCCTACTCAAGATATGGCCAGCCCCTTTCTAACATTCTGTGAGACAAATAACTTAGATTTCGCAGTGTTAATTTTCTGCCGCGACACCTCACAAAAACATGTAAGTATGCTCTCCATTGTTCTAGCATGTTTCTTTGAAACTCCCCCAAGAGGATGAGATCATCTGCAAAAAAGAGATGGGAGACCATCGGCACCCCCTTGCCGATCTAATTCCAGTCCATGCACGTTTTTCTACTGCTTTATGAATTTTCTGGCTAAGCACCTCCATAAATAGGACAGAGTGATAGGGCGACAAAGGGTCACCTTGTCTCAGTCCCCTGCTTGCATTAAAACTGTCTAAGGTCTCTCCCTTCCAAAGAATAGGCATGGATGCTATACTTACGCAGAACATAATTAATTTTACCAGATGAGTATCCATTCCCACTGCTATTGAGATATTTCTAGAAATTTTCAGCTAATCCTGTCATAAGCCTTTTCAAGGTCAATTTTTACCGCCAAGCACCCGTCTTCCTCTTTTCTTCCTCATAGTGTGCAGAATTTCTTGAGCTATTACCACACTGTCTAATACTTGTCTTCCTGCTAAGAAGCTGCGTTGATTTGTCTTGACTAATGTTGGCATCAGATTTTTCAGTCTATTCGCCACCAGCTAAGTCACCACTTTGACAATTACATTACAGAGAGCAATTGGTCTCATATGTGTGATATTCTCCAGATTTTCCACTTCCGGTATTAAGAAGATTAGGGAATGGTTAAGGTGCTGGTGAAACTCCCCAGTACTATAAGCTACGCTCACAAAGTGAAGCATGGAATCCCTAATGATTGGCAAAATTTCTGATAGAACAAAAGGAGAATGCCATCGAGCCCAGTAGTCTTAAGGCTGCCCATTTGGAATACTGTATTTTTTCACCTCCAAAGATGATACATAACGGTGTAGCAATCTCAATTCAATTTGTTTTCAGGGGTGGGAAGTCCCAATTTTCCGCAATGGGGGTGGTAGATGCTTCTAAAGTATACAACTTTGCCTGTGCGTTTTAGCCATCTCTTTCAGCTGATCAGCTTCTTCAATCCAAGTTCCTTCTTTATTCTGGAGAATAAGAATTTGACTTCTAGCCCTCTTCAAGATCACCAAGGTATAGAAGTACCTTGTATTGCATTCCTCTTCAAGAAGCCATTTATCCCTTGATCGTTGCATCCAATAACATTCCTCTTGTCTGAGTATATCACGCTATTCTTTAGTTAATATCTCTTGGAGTCGAAGAAGATAACTGGAACCTCTCACGGTCCAAGGTGGGCCATGCACCTATTTTTTATTCTTGGAATACAACCAAAGGTTTCATCTCTCCATGTTGCAACCTTCCTAGAGAAATTCTCCAAGGTTGTTACCAAGTCTTGATCATGTCTACTCCAAATATCCTCGACAAGCTTAAGAAAGTCTGGCCGGTCAAACCATTCTACTTCCACTCGAAAATTCCTTTGTCTTGTTTACGTCTCATGCATCCCATTCCATTAGACTAGGATAGGGTGATAGTCTGAAGCAATTTTTGACAAATGGTGTACTACCAATTTTGGAGCCTTCAATCTCTATTTAGTATTGCACCAAGCATGATCAATTCTTTCCTAATTCTTAGCAGCACCAGCTCTATTATTTGACCATATATAAGTTGGTCCAGCAAATCCCATGTCTCCACAATCATTAATGGTATCCCATAGGTCCTTCGAGGTTCTCCAATTCATAGCTTTACTCTCCTTTTGTCAAAATTGGATAGGGCTTGATTAGAGTCCCAAAGCACCAGCTAAGAGATGTTCGTGCTTACTCCCTAACTGCCACAGATAATTCCACAGTCCACTTCTTACTGCAGAGTTTGGTGTTGCTAGATAGTAGTTAGCATCCAGTCTATGCATTACTACTTGTTCAGAATCAATAAAACCATGGTATGATCATTAATTGCTGCTACCTTAAATCTGCATAATTTCGAAAACTCCAAAAAACCACTGCATAACCATTAACCTGGGACACAACAAGCGTGTTATAGTTCGAATTCTTTAAAATTCTCAGAGCCCTATCACTTTGAGATTTAGTCTGAACTAAAACAAAAATAGGAGGTCTATGCTATCTAATTAAATCGAATAAGATCAAAAAGTCATCAGACACGGGTCCTCTAGCATTCCAAAATAGAACATCGCAATTCATAATTAAATATGTACAAGTAAAGTGTTAACCTTCAGGGGTTAGGATGCATCTGCCATTGAGGCGTCATGATCCCCATTGGTTACTCCATGCAGTTGCGCTTCATTACTCTCAGATAACATTTATGTATCTTCTAGGATGAGTATTCTTTGATCAATTGAAACAATGATTTCTGCATCATTTGGTACCTCCTGCTCAGCAAGGTCATCAGGAGGGTTTCTCTGGTGATCTTCCGGTTTCTGCTTACTATCTATTTTGCCAGCATTCTCAGTTATAGCTCTTCTCGGAGGAGGTTCAGGTGTACTTTAAGTACCTGGCTTAGCCACCTCTTCCCTTTGAGGCTTGGGTCGACTTGATGGGTTCTTGCATTCACAGCCCTCCTTGGGTCCACTTCTTTCAAAGCAGGCCAACTGTTTATTATTTTCCTGGGCTGGGCTTGGCCTACCAAAACTTGTTGCCACTGTTGGGTACTTTCCTAGTCTGAAGGGCTTGACGATATGGGTTTCTTTTTGTTAGGGGATCTCTTACTTTCTGCTTGCTCCTTTTGAGCATGGGCCGGCCCAAAAGAGATTGTGTATATCTCTGGGCTAGGAATGGCTTGTATTTTACTCACCACCACTTGGGCTAGTTCTTTCATTTCCTGATCTTCGTCCAGGTTGCCCAATATTTCAAATCTTGACCCACCTGGGCTGTTGCCAGAATTAGTTCCTTTTGTGTGTAAGCTGACTTTTTCTTATGTATTTTACTTCTCTTCCTAACTTGTTTCCAATTTGGAGTAAGAGGTACTCATTAATTAACTCAACTAGAAATTCTGGTAATCTTATCCATGCTAGCATAGAGTTTATGACATCTGACGATGGCCGAAAATTTGGTCTCTAACGGGTCACCTTCAGGTAGTACCCCATGACAATCCATGGCCCCTCTTCCAATACATGGATATAGTCTTCCCGGCAGTAGAATCTAACCACAGAAGATTCTTGTTCCATGTCGATGATTTCACAGCCAAGGTTGAGGTGCCACAAATTTTTCACCTTTTGTTCAAAGACACGAAATGTGATGTTTCTCCCAAGACCTTGATTATCAAATCCCTTTGCCAAGGAGCCCACCATGCCTTATGCTCATCCTCCGAGAACTCCATACGCGGCCAAGGATGTCAGTTGCCTTCCTCGCCCTGAATTTGATTACCTAGAATTTCCCCAACTATGAAAATTTTTCCTCCTCTCCAATGTAAAAAGAGTGCTTGACGCCTCCCCTAATTGCGTTGGAGAATAGTTTGTTCACCCAGGTTCCAACCAGTTAATTTGTCTCTTGTTCTGTCATTTCTTGAGCGGGGATATGTTCCCCCACCATGTTTCATGTCAGCTTCCGAGATGGTACTCGATTCTTCCTTTAGTCTTCTCTTGTTGTTTTTCCAAGTTATCCTTCCATTCGCCAAATTCCCTGAGGGGTGAATGTCCTTGCCACCCACAATAGAGCTTGCCTCGCCTGAGGCCGGCTCCGATCATAGATAAATCGCGAACCAGTCGTTGGTAAAATTGTGCAGAAGTTTTTCCAACATTTAGTCATTCTAAAGGCTTTGAAAGTGGCTGCAACTTCAAACTCCCAAACCGCCGCCTGCGGTGGTATACAAAATAATAAACTCAAGCCCAAAACCAAATAGACTATATCAGCCTCATATTTAGGCCCATGGAGGACTAAACCCAAACTAGGTGCAGCCCATATATAGCTCCAACAGAAATGTGGGCCACATTCTCGTTGAGTTTCTATCACTTGCGGGAGTCTCCCTCAATGTGTGTAAAGTCAAATCAAGCTTTCACTTATCAAGTTTTTCTTTTTTAATTTTAATTTTTATATATATTTTTATTTTATTTCACTTATCAAACGTGAGCTCATATAAAATTTGTGAAGATTGGAGTTTGTATGAATAAATTTTTTTAGAGATATTAGCAATTTCTAATCGAAAATTATTTTTGTTTTGATTTTATAGTTTTATAATCATAAATTATTTATGTTTCTCGAAAAAAAAATTTATTTATGATTTGTTCTACAATCTTTGATTTTATATTTTTCTAATTATGAACTATTTTTTCTTTTCTTTTTATAATGTAAACTTTGATTTTATGTTTTTAAATCATAAACTATTTATGATTCTCTTCATAGTGAGAAATTTTAATTTTTATCTTTTTATAGTCATAAACTATTTTTGTTTTTCCTTTACAACAATGAATTATTTTTTATCTTTCAAATACAATAATTTGTTAAAAATAAATTCATGCTTATTTTGTCCAATAAAAATTAATTTATAGCCATGAAGGGTATAAGAGAGAAAAAATATAGCGAAAAAAGATTGAGAACTTGTTTATAATATTTAATAATTAATTTGAAAGTAATTTTAAAAATTTATTTTTAAAATCACTTGATAAGATATTTTTAAAAATTCATTTTTTAAAACACTTAAATTTAATTTTTTAATCTAAATTAAGTACTCAATTTTCAATGACACAGTAGGTTCATCTATATGAACTTAATCCAAACTTTTACTTACCTGTTTTATCATCAATTCTACATTTTCCCACGCAAATCATGTAATTATTATAAAATTTAAGAATAAAATAGTCTACTTTTTTTTCTCTCCAAAAATCAATTAAAATAAAGCCAAAGGGAGATTTCTCAAATAAAAAAAAAAAAACAATAAAACCTTCATGGAGCGGAGATTCCTTCTCCCCCGAAGAAAGAAAATGAAAAAAAAAAAAGGATAACCAAATGGAGAAGATAAGTCATTGCACATCTCATCATATTTGTCCTTTTCTGCAAAATACAAGGTGAACAATAGGCAATAGGCGCACATGGTGGCCGTGCACGTTGTATGTCTGTTTCTCTCTCCCGATTAGATTTACAAGTGAAAGTACGGAGCGATGCCCCAACAAACAACTCATCCTTTGCTGGCGACGACGGCGACTTTCATACCATCACCATGTCATGTGAAACTGCACTGTCGCGTCGTCTCCTTTGTCCTTCTCCGTCCGGTTCACATTTCACACATCATTTTGTAGTATTTTTTTTCTTTTTTTTTTCTTTTTTTCCTTTTTTAAATATTCGGTGATGCGCCCATTGTCCTTTTTCAATCGTCTCCATGTTCTTTTATATATATATATATATGTTTTTGCTGTTCGAATGCAACAATATCTTTCAAGAATTTTCTCTCCATCTATATAGCTAGACCTTCTAGTGAAAGGTTCTTCATTAAATTAAAATGGTTTTTAAGGATTCGAAATCTCAAGCAAAAGAAGGAAAATCGGCGGAATATTTTATATGGAACATAAGGATAAATATTTATAGTTATTAGATAGGTATGGTAGTGTATAGCAGAGACGAGGACATTTGCTAATAGAGGGGTTATAAGTATTGACAATCCATGACTCGATTCTTGGGTTTGCGAGTGTGGAGCGTTATGTTTTTCAAAAAAACACTTAACAATCTTTTTCGCAACACTTTCGTCGTAATTTTAGATCCACCATCTTTCTTAGAAGTCAACAATATAAGAGACTATGGGCGTATCAATAGTTTTAAAAATTGTCTCGGAAGACGAAGAGTAATGGGAAGGGCCCAAGTCAAATCCGAGTGGTAAAAAGCTCTGAAAACGAGCGAGATAAGACTCCGATCTAAAATTAGTGTAAAATCGAACTCCCAAATTTTAGATCTTGAAAGAAAATGTATAGAGAGAAAATCATTTTGATTTGTGATAAATCTAAAGACAAGAAAGCACAAAAACAAAGAGAGGGAGAGATCCAACCAAGATTTGAATGCCAACATAAGTTGGCTTTTAGATCTGGCCGAAAGCAAAAGGTATGAGAAGCTTGGTTGCCGTAGCAGAGAGCCGCGAGAGGGAGAGAAAGAGAAAGAGCCTCGTACAAGTACAGTGAGAGTGAAGCATGAATGCTAAACCCTAAATCCTAAACTCTAAATGCTACACCATTTTGAATTTCTAATATGAGCTTGAGTTAAATCTGAATAGCTACAGAAGATGCTGGGATCAGTAAGGATGTAAATATAACACCCCTATATATCATATGTATAATATATTTATACAAACTATAACCTAAGTATCTGTGTACGTGTAACATAGTTGGTTTCAAAATTATAAAGTTGATTCTAAGATTTAAAAGTTTGAGCATTGGCAGTAGTAGTGTGGAGATTTTAAATCATTTGAAATGATTCTTTATGGGTATCAGACAAAAGACTTCTAGTCTAATGAGCTATCGAATAACTATAATTTATATTCTCCATCCTGTCTGGCTATAAATGAGGATCCTAAAAAGTGCCTTTTGGTTTCAAGCATGACTTAAGTATCTATAGTTGTCTTAAAGTATTCATTTTTTTTTATAATTAAAATATTCATTTTTGATATAACAAAGATAATTATCGCATACAAAGACTATGGTCACTATAAGTTCATAAATTGCATCTTTGAACCTTGACTTATAAGGTGACAATTTTATAGCGATAATAAGTGATCACTAAGTGTTTGTTAAATTACAAGATATGATAAAATTTTAAAAGATTTTTGTACATGGATATCTAAATAGAATATAAAAATCACAGTCAAAAGGATGGATTTGTCCTAATTTGATCGAGATATAAGATGGTCCTTATCCATTTTGAAAAGGTCATTTCATATATGAATAATTTCGAATAATAGGGAGAAAGGTGTGAGTTCCTGAGAGAACCATGAAAGTACAAAAAGGAAAACATTCATAGGAAGCTGCTGCTCCTAATGCTGTATTCTTTTGGGTTTGTTGGCATGTTAGGTGATCTGTCAATGAGTATTATGATTTATGAACAAGAAATAAATAAAAACAATCAACATTTGGCTTCTCCAGAGGAGAGGAATCTTTGGTTTGTTTTCACTTGATTTGATGCATTGCTGATTTGCTTTAAAAAAATGTGTGATAAGCTATTTCCCATTTCAAGCTTTCAAACCACTTGATAGCCTTCTTTTTTTGACTTTAAGATATTGATGGGTTTTGAAAATTTCATAGCAAAACTGTCTGTCTATACAGCTGAGAAAAAAGAAATAAAAAAAGATAACTTTTCTATACAAATTGAGCAGAAAAAAAGAAGCAATGAACATGTCATAGTATTCTTGAATATCAATTGAAAATCGTGAGGATTATTTTGAAGCCAGATGAAAGCCCATCAAAGCCCAAGAACAAGAAGAACATATATTACTTCATAGGACATAAATGTTTTCCATTCGGATAATATTAGGATACTTTTAATAGTAGTATGTATCCAATGCTAGTTAATATAAATTTCACCTATAAAACGTCGGTTGAGTCGGGCTCTTATTTAAAAATTCGTTCTGAATATTTTACTATACAGTAATGAAGATTTAAACTTTCGATTTTTTAAATATTTACAGTTTCTTTTTCCTTTCTATATATCCTCCACACCAAACAAATAAAATTTTTCTATAATACATATGAAAACCACGATCCAAATTGAATCAAAAACTTATTTCCTAATAAAAATGTTTTTAACCATCTAAATTATCTTTTCATTCTTTCATAATAAGGTAAGATTTCATGGACTTTTATCTAGATTCATCCATCAAAACACAACTTCTCAATTTCATCCCCCCCCTCCTCCCTTATCTAATATATCTTCATCACAAGAACAAAGTTGGTAATTACTCAAATTGAAAGGTTAGGTATAAGATAGCCAAAATTTCTTCTCACTGGAAAAGTATTTTGTCCAATAGTTACTAAAACAGAGGTATGGGGCTTTTGTCACTTGTAAAGATTTCTTGAAAAACACTATGAGAGTCAAAACCTAAAAGTGGCATGGTTCAACATTTCTATGATACTGATAGCACAGTTGGTATCTATTTTAGATATCTTTAGAACAAGAAAGGTCTTCCCAATGGAGAAACTTTGTTTACTATAATATATTTTTATCTAAGTTCGAAAATTTTAACTCGTTACCTAACTTAATATAGTAAGTAATTATATAAATGTTTGAAAGGTTGAATGTTCGAATCCTATTTTATGTGTTTATGAAATATAAAGTTAGTACTCCTAAATATCGGACATATCGTAAAAAAAATAATAAAAGGTTCAACTTTTTGCATATTATATATTGTATATTAAGACCCTTGCAACAAAAATAGGAGTTCACTAAACCCTATCTTTTTTTTTTTTAATTGATCAGAAAACCCTATTTTACTATGCTTTTCATACTATTTCTATCATATAGTAACTTTTTAGGTACAATGATTCCACTTTAAGATGACTTTAGTGTTAGTGTATTTTTTAGGGCACTTTAGTGTAAGTTAAACATTCAGATTTAGACCTAACTTAATTGTAAGGTCCCATTCTTGGAATCAATATTTGAGATATATCGGATGTTTAATTTTAATTACTCATCAAGAAGATCAATAGTTAATTTGAAGCTTACATAGTAATACAATTTTTTTTTTTTTTTTGTATTTTTGAGAGACATAATAATACATTTAAGGTCACTTTAAATGAGTTTCAAGTTGGAGTCAAGTAAAATCTTGACAAACAAATATTTCGTCTACTATTTACTTACATTTCCAAATCTAACCTACACAATTTTGTCTATTTTAATCATGAATACTTGAGTCATCCACCTAATTTTAGCATTTAACTTTAAAAAAATCATAAAACTAAATTATTTATAAGATGAAATATGAGACAAAGTATTAGCATTTGGGATGAAAGTTTTATCCCAACACATTTTATTTGGTTCGGTTCATAAACGTAAATCAAGACCTTTTTTTTTTGTAACTCTTTATTTTATGAGATTCCCTTTTCCCTCACAATGAAATACCATTTTTTTTTAAATTTTCAAAATCAAAATGTTTGAAACGAAATTCAATAAAAATAGAATTGTCACACTTCCGTCCTCTCAATTTCTGCATTTAGAAAATGGAAAAGAAAATATTGTAGAAAAATATAAAGTTGCAGGCATGAAGCATCCTGAAATCTTGGTGGACAACAAATGGAGGATAAAAAATATTGGATCTGAATATTAAAAGCCGGTAAATTCAGCCGCCAAATTGCATCATGGGTGTTCGTCACAAAACCAATTTTTTCCCGAAGAAAAGGGATCTGTTATATAAATAAACCAAAGTGAAATCAGTTAGAGATTACAAAGGGTTTTTCAACTTGTATAACTCTTTAAGTAATTCTCCTACTTTTTTCCTGATTCTACTACAAAAACTACCAGAGTCTCTCTCAGTAATTTCCCAAAAACAATAATATCTCTCCTCTGCCAGAGCATATGGATTATTTCCCTTTAGTTATAATCCCACTCCTGTTTCTGAATATTCCTTCCCCAATTTGTCTTCAGGCTGGCTCAAGCCAGGCAGCACAGTCACAAAAGCAATTTTGAAACCAATTAACTGACGTTTGCATATTCTTATTCTCTTGGTGTCTGTTTGCTTTTGGAAAAAAAAAATCTGGAAATTAAATTTCAACATATATATTTGTAATATTCTAATTTGCTTTCCACAAAAAAAAAAAAAAAAATATTATTCTAATTTGTAGAGATCTAATAATAATTTGTTGTGTGCTTCTTTCCCCTTTTTCTTTATTCTGTTATGACATGGACGTATTTACAATGAAAATTCCTTATTAGACAAACAATACAATGTCTTTTAGAATGGGTTAAAAACAGAGCTAATAAAGCGGAACAATTGTGTCCTTTCAACATTCTTAAGGATTATTTAACAATATTTATTATTTGAACTTTATAGGTATATTTTTGCAAATTTATCCTTTCAATATTTTTAAAATTTTATTTATATAAATTTTTTATCCTTCAAAATTACAGACCTAGTACGGTCTATACAAATTAAGTCTCCTTAAGAGTTCATATTTGATACATTTATAAATATTATAGCTTATGTTAAGAAAATCAAGTTTTCTAGTTGAGTTGATGGACCGCCATGAGGAAGTTGATTCTGGTAGGAAACTTTCTCTAATAAAGTTTCGGTTTGATTATTAAATTGAGTATCACTTAGACATTTTTTTTTCACCGAAATTGAGAGCATATTCATATATTTGAGAGGAAGAAGAGTGAAAATTTTTGTGAGAAAATTCTGAAGCCGCAATCCTGCTAAGTCGTTCTTGTTATGAGTGCCTTTGTGCCAATCGAGTGTTATTTGTTTCACTTATATTGTAATAGATAGTTGGGTTGGGATCTTTCTTTTTAACTTAGTCACTTTGTGTTAGCTGTCGTGGGTGTTAGATTGAGTGTGTCTAATCTAACACGCAGCATGTTGTTCCATCAAGTGTGTGTAGATTGCTGTGATCGAATTGATCACTAGTTAAGATTGTATAACAGTCTATTTTTATTTTCTTTATATAGTGGGTTGGATCAGGGATCATGATCCTACAAAAGTAGGATTGTTGGCCAAAATGTGTAAACATTTCTTGGTGTCTCAGTGTTAAGTGATCTTATTTGTATTGTATCAAATTGACAAGAAACTCTTGACACAACACAAAAGTCAAACTTGACCTTTTGTTAGTGTTAAGTTAAGAAAGAAAATTTAAAACATTTCAATGCTTACGAGGGTATCAGGGCCTGGTCACCCTAATAGGTTTGCTGGTTCAGTAAGGTGAGATCTTTGGAAAGGGTGACATTGGAGATTTGACATGAGCTCAATTAAGGAAGGAAGATCATCTGTCTGGCCCCATTGTTAGAAAGCACTAACTATGCCCATTGAATGGTGCGTACGGGAATCTTTATCCAAACACTTAATGATGAAACTTGGGATGCTGTGGAATTTGGATGAAAAAAGCCTATGAAACAGATAGGCAACTAGACCCTTGAGGAAAAGAAGGAATCTACTGCAAATGCAAAAGCTTTAAACACTATCTTTCTTGGTGTTTATCAAGAATGATTCTAATTAATATCACAATGTGAGGGAGCAAAAGAAGCATGGGATACATTCGAAATAATACATGAAAAAACTGACAAAGTGAGGTTAACAAGGCTTCAAATGTTAACCAATCAATTCGAAGAATTGCGGATGAAAGATTATGAAACTAGTGAGCTGTTTAACAACAAGTTGCTTGACATTGTTAATCAAGCAAAGTAACTTGGGGAAACATATGCCCAAGAAATACTTATCAGAAAAACTCTGAGATCCCTCCCAAAAAGATTCAGAGCAAAGGCTATTGCCATAGAAAAAGGAAATGATACATCAACAATGAAACTTGATGAGTTGGTTAGATTTCTACAAGCATACAAGATGACAATCCCTGCTAGACAACATGATAGAAGAGTTGCTTTTCATGTGACTGCTGCTGATTTTGAAGAAACAACAAATGATGATGAGCTTGTGTTGATAGCTAGAAAGTTCTTTAGATCAATGAAAAGAGCTATTGTGATTAGGAAAGGTATCAATCACAACAAAGGTGATCTATCTAGAAAGATAATTTGACCCAGCAAAGAAGAAGATGAATAAGGATAACACCAAAGGGATCAGGTGTTTAAGTATGGAGGAAGACGGCATATTCAACTGAATGCGCAAGCGTGCTAAAAAAGAACAAGTCATACAACACAGTTCTTGATGATGACACAGACTATGACACTCAACCTAAGAGTGATGAGGAAGACTCAAAAGCCTACAATGTTGCCTTCCACTCACAATTTAAGTCAGGTAACAAACTTCAATTTATGTCAATACATATATTTTAACTAACAGTAAAGTTGTTGAGTTTGACCGAAGAGAAGCTGACTATGACAAGCTTGAAGAGAAATATAATCTTTTGTATACAGTATGGATGGAGCTAACAAAGATTATATTGTGATTAAGGATGAGAATGACAAGTTGATGAAAGAAAATTCACAAATGGATGCATTGTGTCAAGGAACGAAATGGGATTTTCAAAAGACAACAACTCAACATGAGAAGATTTGCAAGAAAACTGGAGGAAGCAGAGAAATATACGGAAAAACTAAACAAAGGCAAAATGAATTTGGAAGGAATCTTGGAGTCTAGAAAAAGCTTCGAAGATCTCATTGGTTTGGGTTATGTCAGTTCAGTGGCCACCAACCTAGAACAACAGAAAAGTATCAAAGAGATAGCAATTGGAATAATGAAGGTCAACTTGACAAATTCTAAGAAGAAGAGTTTCTTCAGAAGAATGAAACCAAAGAAACCTCATCGCATTTGTGATTATTGTAGGATTTTTGGACTTGTGTGGAGACGGTGCGTCAAACGTGTCAAATATCTTCAACAAGGTAAAGTTATTACAAATCAAATCTTGTTGTTGACATCAATAGGTTCAGAAAGATGTAGATTGTGAAGGAAACGATCAACGTTCTTGTTGCTCACTTATCTTGACAAGTACATCTAGTGCTTGGTACCTTGACAGTGAATGCTCATGGCACATGACATGAAACAAAGACTTTCTTGCTGACATCAAAGTCGAAATAGAGGTACTCTTACTTATGGTGATGGTGTTAAAAATAATGTTGTTGGCAAAGGAACTTGGGATATTGAAGGCATGCCAAAAACAAATAATGTTGATGATCTAAGAATGACTTTGATAAATATAAGTCAGTTGTGTGATGAAAACTTAACTGTCGCTTTCACTGAAGAATTCTGCAGTGTAACTAATTAACACGGAGAACAAATCTTTAATGGTTTGAAATCTGATGACAATTGCTACAAGTTCTCTGAGTTGACAGGAACAAATCTATGTCATGTGAGCAGAAGAATTGATATTTGTACATGACACCAAAAACTTGGGCATATAAACTTCAAGCACCTTCAAACTTTGAGTTCAACATAGGCAGAAAATGGATTGCCAAGGGTGTTAACAACTCTGTGTGTGGTGCATGTCAACAAGGATAAAAGATCCACTCAACACACAAAGGTACAAATTAAGTCCTAACTTCAAGGTCTCTTGAATTAATGCACTTAGATTTATTGGGGCCAACACAAGTAAAAAAGTGTGTTTATAATTAGAAATATATGCTTGTGTGTATTGATGATTATTCTCGATTCTCATAGGTAGATTTCTTACGTGAAAAATCTGATGCGTATGGTTGTTTTAGAATATTATGTCTCAGATTGTATAGGGAAAAAGACGCTCTTCTTGTTATGATCAAGAGTAATCATGGCAAAGAATTTTACAATGTTTTGTTTAACACGTTCTGTGGCGCATTTGGAATCCAACATGAATTTTCAGCACCTAAAACTCTAAAACAGAATGGAGTAGTAGAATGTAAAAAGAGAACCATTCAAGAGACGACACGTGTATTGTTGAATGCAAAAGAGTTGCCAAAACATTGGTTGGCAGAGGCTGTTAACAAAACAGCCATTATCAACAGCATGTATCTAAGACCTCACACAACAAAGACAGCATATGAAATCTGGAAGGGCAAGAAGCTGAACCTAAGTCATTGCCACATCTTTGGAAGTAGGTGTTGCATTCTAAATGGTAGAGACTATCTTGGAAAGTTTCAGTCAAAGAGTGATGTAGAAGTATTCTTAGGATACTTAAACAACAACAGAGCTGACAGAGTATTTAAAACAAGAACAAAGGTAATCACTGAATCGTTAATATTGTTGTTGATGATGTTGATTCTGTCAGACAGGTATACAAGAATAATGTTGAAAACACAAACCAACAAAGCAAAGATAATGCCTTAACAGAATCCAGCAAAGCTCAAGAAGAAGGGGATGGGACACTTGATTCAACTATTATTGAATTCGATGACAAAGATGACAATCAACCCTATAAACCATCCAGTTGGGTGAAGAAGAATCACCCAACAGATCTAATTAAAGGTGATGTCAATGAAACATAAAGAACAAGTAATAAGCTAAGGCTTAATTATTGTTACATTGTGATGTATGCCTACTATACTTATACAATTGAGCCTAAAAATGTCAATGAGGCTCTACTAGATGAGTTTTGGATGGTGCTATGCAAGATGAGCTTCAGCAATTTGAATGAAATAAAGTATGGGAATTGGTGCAAAGACCAAAAGATGTTAATATCTTTGGAACAAAGTAGGTCTTTCTCAACAAGACTGATGAATTTAGGAATATAACCAGAAATAAAGCAAGATTAGTAGCACAAGGTTATACCCAAATTGAAGGAGTAGACTATGAAGAGACTTTTGCTCTTGTTGCTAGACTTGAGTCAATTCGACTGTTGTTATTTGTTACTTGTGCAAAAGACATCAAACTTCAACAGATGGATATGAAGAGTGCATTCTTGAATGGATATCTCAATGAGGCGATGTATGTTGAGCAATCAAAAGGATTTGTCAATCCCAATTTCAAGGATCATGTCTATAAGTTAAAGAAACCATTATATTTGTTAAAGCAAGAAACTCAAACTTGGTATGAACGATTGACGGGTTACTTAATGACACAAGGTTACAACAGAGCAGGAATTAACAAGATTTTGTTTGTGAAAATGACTGGTGATCATATCATGTTGGCACAAATTTATGTTGATGGCATAGTATTTGGTTCAAACATCATATAAGCTGACAGAAGAATTTATCACTCTCATGAAAGATGAATTGAAATGTGTATGATTGGTGAATTGTCTTACTCCCTTTGTCTTCAAACTAAACAACTATCTGATGGTACTTTTATCTCGCAATCAAAATATGCTCATAACTTTGTGAAAAAGTTTGGTTTGGATGGATCTAGACAGGTTTCAATACCAATCAGCGTTAGCACCAAACTTTCGAAAGTTGACAGTGGAGAAGCTATTGATCAACACACCTATAAGATATGATTGGAGGTTTGTTATACTCAGCTAATACACTACAAATAATTGGGCCTTTACTGACCGTTATCACTAATGGAAACTACTTCTGTCGAAATTTCTGATGGAGTACTGACGGAATTAAGAGAATAACGGATGATTTTTCAACTACACGAAAACTTTTGGAGGGAGAAGACGTGCCAAAAAAGATAGGAAGTGCTGATGGGGGTTTTCGTCAATATTTAAAGGCACCAACGGCATCTAGCAATGCTTGTTGCCGTCGGTGATAGATAAAAGTAACCGACGGTCCTACTTATGCTACTTTCGTTGGTAACATAAGCTACCCAAGTTGGTGAAATAAAAAAATGACCCTGTTTGTAACTTAATTTTGTTACCATTGATCATGCTGATGCCCTTGATCATTGATAATTTTAAATATTAGTTACCGACGGATTCCGCATCGGTGTGCGTTCGGTAACAAGTCCATGAATTACAAACGAAATCGGGGGAACCATTCCCCTTCATTCCTTCCCCAAAATCAACTTCATCCCTCCTCCAAAAACCCCTCTCCCCTTCTCCATTCTTACGAGAATCCGACGCCACCACGACGACCGTCAACTTTCGTGCAAACCCCAACGACTGTCGACTTTCATGCAAACTCCGACTACCTCCGCCGCCATTAATGTTGTTAAGTCCCTCTTTCTTTCTCTCTAAAACTCTCTCTCTCTCTCTCTCTCTCTCTCTCTCTCTCTCTCTCTCTCTCTGTTTCTCCCCAGTTCTTCTTTTTCTTCCAGTTGTTGGAGCTCATTGCAACCGTCGCTGTCGCCGCTGCCACCAGAAGTCGAGATTATCTTCAACAGAAACATATTGAAGGTTAGGGTTTTTTTTTTTTTTTTTTTTTGTTGTGGTTTTAATATATGTGAATAATTAGAAGATTTTACAAAATAATATGGGGGAAACTTTTGTGCTTAAATATGATGTGCTGGTGTTTTTTAGTGCCTTTTCTAAGCACTGCTGTATTTTTTCTAGGAAACAAACAGTATGGAACAAAGTTATTTCTTTGATTCAGTAAAAAAAAAATGATAATGGATGGTGCATATAGTAGTGGAGAAGCTCACTCAGTAGATATTATTATGTTTTCTTGCAAATGACAGGAAATTGTTGTCCTTTGAGCTACTTGCAAAGCTAAAAGAATATGAAGTATATTTGTTCTAATCAAGTTTGATAAGTATTGTTTTCACGTTATATTTTCAATACTCGTTTATAGGTATAATATTCAAATAGACATGTACTTTCTTGTGGCAAAGGTAGTAGGTAAATGGTAAAAATATTTTTTATCAAGCTAAAAGTTTAAGTTCTAATCACATATCCCTCCTTCAATGTTTTAAAAAATATGGAAAAAGGACATGCACTTTCTTCTAGTTTTGTTAAATTGTTAAAATTTAGAAAAATTATTATTAGAAACTTGATCTGTTGATGAAGATATTAACCACTTAAATCATATTAAATCACATCAACAATATGATTAATAACTTGTGTGGTTCATGTGATCTTTACTTATGAAAATAAAATATCAAGATATAAATCATATATGGTTGATGATGTAAAAATTGATCAAGACTTTTTTCAAATGAAAACTTTTTTCTTTTTCTAAAAAGTAATTATGTATGTTACTATTACATTGTTAATATTATAGTCTTAAGATTATTTGAAATAGGATGCATATAGTCTTAAGAGTAATGCTATACGGATAAAATTTGATTCTGTAAGCCCTAAGAGAATATTTATAATGTTTTGATTATGATTAACTTGTACTTTGTGATAATTAGAAATAGCTTTATATAGAAGAACAAAAGATGTACAAGAGAAGTCTCAAGGGTAATCTACACAGAAGCAAAAAATCACTCAAAACTACAAGAGTTAATGAAGATGAAGTGATTAAGTTAAAAACCTTGAAGACAAGAAGATTAGTTAGGGGCATCTTGTAAGGTATTCTTTTGTAAAACTCCCTAACTTGTTTCTTTGATTTTTGATCAGTTACGTTTGCTCCTTAGAAGAAACATTTTTGACAAATTATCCTTAAAAAAAAAATGCTCTTGATAAAGTTTTGATGTTTTAAAAATATTGCTTCTTTAAAGTTGTATCAAGAATACATATTTAAATGTGAAGGAAATTTTATATTTTACAGGAAAATCGGTTGTCTAATTTTTTTTGTTAAGTCTAAAACCGGTCATCCGATTTGAGTTTTCAAAAAGAAAATCGATCATCCGATTTTTTTAGGCCTTTTAAAATCGGTCTTCTTATTTTGAAAAATGGTCATCCGATTTTTTCAAGCCTTTTTAAAAATCGGTCTTCCTATTTTGAAAAATGTCATCCGATTTTTTGTTCATAAGAAAATCGGACGTCTTATTTTGAAAACCGATCGTCTGATTTTAACTTTTACTGTAAAAAAAATGACTATTGCTGCTGACATAACGGCTAGTCTTTTACCTTCACATATAAAAGAGTTGATGATTAGCCATAAATTTCAAGTAGTTGAAAAACATTTAAAAATAATTTCAAGAGCATCAAAAAGCATATTTTAACCTTCTTTATCTTACAAAAGAAAAACTCCTTGGAGCTTCAATTATTGATCATCTTTCAAAGAAGGAGAAAAAGGAAGCTTGTAGAAGCATTGAATTAAGTTATATCTTTCTTTAATCAAGCTTCTAGGGTTAACATTGTTCCATCCCTACTCTTTCGTCTTAATTTGTAATCAAAGGTTTTGTGAAAAACCCTTTGGGTGATCCTTTGATATTTTGTTATACTGTTTTGTTTTGTAAACTTTTAGGTTTGTGTGCAAAACTCTTGAAGGGTGACCCTCATTGGGATATTGTGTAAAGACTTGTGTTTAGTGAATTTGTGAAATCCTTGAGTTGAGTCTCAAGGTAGTGAATGTAGCTCTATTGAGAGAGCGAACTACTATAGGCTCTTTTCTTTGTGGCTTGCACTTTACCTTTATGTTTATTGTCTAATCCCTGATCATAAAAGAGATTTTGTTTGGTAAGGAATTTTATTAAAAAGAGTTATTAAATTATGCTTCAAACAAAATCAGAGGTTTCAATTATATTTGTTCAAAAAGTTTTTAATTAGCCAAAAACCTTATTCACTCCCCCCTCCCCCCCTTAAGGTTTTTCAAATTTAATTAAATAGATTCATGCATACTATACTAATATCTAAGTATGACAAATATCAAATTATAAGTAATACTAAACCTCTCGTAAAAAGTAGAAAGGAAAAATGAGTTTTTTTACAAGAGAAGAAGCTCCTCCTAATCTCTGATTCTATGCTCTTTTTTCAAGTGGAAACCAAAAAATGGTGCAATGTGAAGTGGGTTTATTCTGATAGAAGTATTCATCAATGATAAATTAAAGCTTTGAGTAACGAAAGTATCACTTTGAAGCCTAACTATTAAACCTTCAAACACATATTACACAACTCATCCCTATAATGACCCTTTTTGGTTGATAAGATAAGATGTTGTGAAATAGTTCTAACTAATGATGTATGTGAATGGATATATTCAAGTTTGAGTTATGGTCTCATATGGTAAGAATTGATGTCAAATGATTAAGTATTTGGAAAAAAAGTTTATTGGATGAAGTTGATTCAATTAATTAGATCAAAAGAGGTAAAGTCTTTGCCTTTTGTCCACTGGCCCCATTTATTGAACATTGTCGTAGATATATAATTTAACCACCTTCTATTTTTAGTGTTGGGATTGAACTTGACCCCATGAAGAAAAAACCAACAAATACAATAATACAACATAATTTTTTTCTCAGTAAATATAGGAATTTCATTTACTAAGAAAAGAAAGTATACAATTTCAAGAATGTCAAGATGCTAGTATAGCATTCCTGACATGCTCAAAATTACATAAATTATGGGAAGTTCGAACCTTCTTCCTATTCTTACTTGAAAGCTAATAAGTGAGCTGAATGTAATACCCTTTCAAATTATCTTTTAAGTTTTGAGTTTAAGTATGCCAAAAAATATTATTCTCTCTTTTTTTTTTTAGTTTTGTTCGTGAGGATTTTGGTGACATATTCTCCATCACATACACATTAGAGGTATGTGTTTAATTAATTCAAATTTTGTTTACGTGAGAGCCCTGACTTCTTAAAGTTTTAAATGGAAGCGCTGACGCTTTAAAGCTTTACAGGGGAGCACTGACTCTTTAAAGCTTTACGGGAGAGCCTTAATTCTTCATTTTTTTTGTATGTGTTTGTTGTTTGTTAATTTTAATGGCAGTGTACCTTAACAATATCCATGATATAGAGGAAACTCTACCAAAAATTCGTATTATGTTTGTTATATATAACTAATTCTATCATATTACTTATATCACAGGTTCGAAGGCCTGAGGACACAAGAGAAAGGATCCACCGCCTCCAACACAATAGGATCCACAGACACAAACACCGCAGGAGACACGTTCGGATGCTCCCACTTTATCTACTGCACCTACCACACAACCATCATCCTCTGTGGCTCCCAAGATGGATCTTGTGGCTTGGAAGCCACCTCCTGGTGATGCGCGGTAGTTATTACTACTGAATGTAGATCAATAAGTTCACTTAACATAAAAAACATATACTTATCGTTAATAAACTATAATAAAATATGATATATACTAGTAATAATTTTGTTTGATATGTACATACTACATCTGTCTTCAAGAGCCGCCATCCACGTCTCAGCTATCATGTAGGAGGGATTCATCGAGCTTTACCACAGTTGAACTGAGGTGCCAGTGAATGTCCGAGATATGTGGTGTGGAGAATTTCAGCTAAATAAATCAAATATTATAGTTGTTTTACTTGTCTTAAACTTTTTTACAAGTCTTTATACATATAATCTTTTGAATATTTTGAATCTTATACTTGTTATACTTATACAAATATAATTTATACTTATACTCGTTATATTATATTATTTATACTTATTGTCATATTATTTTCTAATTTTTTGAATTTTAAAAAAAGATTCGTATAGGACTCGGCATTACCCATCACCAATATGAGGCATGTATGGGAGGTCAAAGTCGGCTACAATGAGGGATTTGCTTGGTGATGCTTGGGTCATGAGGAAGAGGCCTGTTTGGGTTTCAGAGATATTCTGAGAGTAGATGGTGAAGTATTGGGAGAGTCGTGAGTACAAACCTTTTTGTGAACAGAATAAAAGGAATAGGAATGAGGAATGGGGGGAGAGGATGGGGAGCTGACAAGCACACAGTGGTTCCATCTCCTTCACAGAGCAGATATTGAAAAAGGTAAGAACTCTTTGATTTCATTACTTCACTATAAGGTAATTAATAATTTTGTTGTTGTTTCACAGCAAGGGGATTTATCAGAGAGGTTCTCCAAGAGCAAGCACTTGGAGGAGTTCCACTAGTATTAAAAAAGGGATAAGAAGGGGTAGTATGTGGATTTTCCATCAACAGGAGTTCTAGGTAAGTTTAGTGAAATTTATAACTTAAGTTTATATAATGTTTTATAACTTATAACTTTAAATTTTATATAATATTTTATAACTTATTATCCAACTAACATTTCATATTGTAGTCAAAATTTCACAAGTTTTGACAAAAGGCCGAGAAGGAAGCTCTTATGCTCAATGAGCTCCACCTGATGGCCATTGTAGCAGGTGGCTTGAGCCGCAACTGGTTATATCTTGTTTGAAGACAACTCATCTCAGAGATGAGAGATCGACCACTTGGCGTACACCTCGATGCCACCAATGATGGAACTTGTCAGAGCCATTATAGCTATCGTTCTATCGACAATATCTTCATCAACAGTAGCAATAGAGGGGACCTCAGAAGCAATGGTATCTTCCTCTACTCTTCCTATTCATACCCACGGGTACTAGCATCGTTGATCCCCCCTCCTCCTCCCTTCCCCCCCCTTTCCCTAGTAATATTAGGGGTTCCGAGGATGTTTGATACTTGTACATTTTATGTTTATTTGATGTTTTATTTATGAATTTTAGTTTATGGATGTATTATGAGTTTGATATTTCATGTATGATCATGAGTTTATGAATATATATTGATGTTGTTGGGTTTTTTTTGCATTTCAGAAAGTTTCGGTTCCGTTTTATAAATTATATTAAAAAAATAAACTACTGACTGAATACTGACGGTCTGGCTGTGGAAAACAAATTTTTATTAAATCAGTTGTCAACGGTCAAAGGCGTTGGAAGGTGTTGTCAGCAATATTTAATAGATAGTCCTTACTTTTGACATTAATACCATCAGCATCTATTACCGAAGGAAGGCTTGCATCGGCTGGTGAAACCCCACAGAACAAAATTTTTTCATCCAAAACACTGTCGAAAATAAGTATTACAGATGGATGCCCGTCGGTGAGTTTTGTTACCAACGAAAATGGCCCGACAATGTGTTTTCCGTCAGTTGCCATCGGTAATAACCTAATACCAATGGGACTTTAACGGTGTTTTCCGTTGATAAATCCCTACCTTTGTAGTGATCGTCAACTAACATTTCCTATAGTGTTTGTATTTGTGTTAGGTTTCAAGCAACTCCAAAAGAATCACACTTGAAGTCTGTGAAAAGGATTTTGAAATATGTTGGACAGATAGCGAAGTTAGCAAGTTTCTTTAATAAGAATCCTATCACAATTCTAGTCGAATATTGTTATGCTAACTGAGCAAAAAATTGTGATAACAGAAAGAGTACATCTAGAGGTTGTTTCTTTGTTAGTGGAAATATGGTTTTTCGGTTCAGAAAGAAACAAAATTACATCTCTTTGTAAACAACTGAGGCAGAATACATAGTTGCAAGGAGTTGTACTTAACTCTTGTGGATGAAACAAACGTTGGATGATTACGGTTTAACACAGAAGGAGATATTGATGTTTTGTGATAATCAAAGTGCATTTAATATATCAAAAAATCTAGTGCAACACTCACAGACGAAATATATTAATTAACATTTGACATCATTTTAACTGTGATTTTGTTGAACCGAAAATTCTTAATCTGGATTATGTGACAACTCATAAGCAATTTGTAGACATATTTAAAAACCATTTGATGTTGTGAGATCGAATGAATTGAAAAAAGCCATCGACCTTTGCACATTGTGATGTTGAACAGTCAGTCTTCACACAACACTATACATATGTTGCTTCATTTTTTTTATTTCGGTTTTTGCATTTCTGGAATTCTTTTTATTTATTTAAATATAAAAAATTACCAAAATATTGATGGATTTCTGATGAAAATTTGAAGATTTTTATCTCAAGTGGATCTCTTATATGACATGGCTTTCTTTGGAATATTTGATTTTCAAGAGGAGTTATCATCATGAGGTGATCTTTTCAAGGCAACTTATTAGAGTGGGATTCCAACTCCCACTTTGGCTTGAGCTTATCACATATATCTTATTTAAGTCTTAGACTTCTCAACATCGGTTTTCTTAGTCTCTCTCCACCGACTCTTTGGCTTCCTCTCTTTGAAATATTTCATCTTCCCCGACTAAAAGGTCCGATCTTTGAGCTACTACAATGGTGAAAACTCTATTGTCGAGACATCACCTATGGACCTGACACCAGTCGTCGATGTTCCAAAGGAAACAACATCATCGCCCACTGCTCAAGCTCTAACAGAGGAACCTCTAACAACAACAAAGGTACCCGAATATGTTATTGATGACACGCAATTTGCAAACACTGATTTGCCTTTTCATATTCCTTTGTTAAGTGTTGATTTAATTGGTACTTTTGTTGTGAATAGTGAACCTTTGAATTAAACCATGTCTCTATTGGTTTACTTTTGGATTTTTTGAAAATTGGGAGTGACCCATCTAAATTAGATAAGGCATTAGATTTTCTTAAAACTCATGGTAATGTCTTATTAAAATTGAGTAATGTTGCTATTGAGTCATCTTCTCAAAAGGCTGTGTTTCTATACTCATACTAAACTTGTTGTTAGTTTATCCAGAACTCATGTTGAACATTCTAGGATAATGAGTAGTGAAGGTCACAATAACAATGGGTCTAAGTATGAGCTTGTGGTCTTAAAAATAGTTAAAGGTAAAGGACAAAGAAAGAGTAGAGAATCTGCTAGGCTTAAGGAATTGACTTGAAGTTCGAAAATGCCTAGGTTATTGAAAGGTTAATTAGGACAAGTAAGGAGAAGAGAAGCTGTCATCCGCTTGTTTAACAATGAAGTATTTTTGGTGTATATAAAATTTCTTGCACTAATTGGATGCCTTCATCTAATGTTTCTGTTATGTTAAAAGGCATGGCTATTATGTTGTATCTCTTGGGCATGGGCAAACCAATTAACATTGGACAGGTTGTTTATGACAACATAATTTAGTTGACCTTCACAAAGGAGGAACATTTTAACAAGTTGCTTTTTCATGTTTAATTTCTGAATGTCTTGATAGCTGCCAACTTAAATTATTTCCTGATTATGTTATTATTTATGAGCTTGATGAGAAACCAGTTAGCAGGAAGTTACTTGCTGACTCTAAGTAAGGTGCTAGATGAAAGTTAAGAAGCAACCTTTCAAAGACAAAACCAGCCAAACATGTCACTTTATCTAGTGTTGAAGACTAATTTTTTGCTAACAAGTGGTCGGGATTTTTCTAACAAAATTTTAAACTCAATGTTTGCAAGTGCACAAGATCAATGTAAACGGTGAATAAAAGGATGTCGAACCATATAGAAAGGCTTAACCACTAATTTATTACCTTAATTAACTCAAAGAATCATTCTACAAGAATAATTGTTGGAATCCGTAGGCAAAAACAAAATAAAATAAAACTACGGAAATCCACCAACAAGATCTGCACATACTAGAAAAACCGATTGGATAGAAATTACCTCAATGTTTTGATTGTTCGTTGTGGAGGCGCTGCTTTGTACGCTTCGCCCTCTACCGATATCCACGTGACGAACTCTTCTGCAAGCGATCGGGACGCTAGCCCTTTCTGTGTTCTGAAATCTGTTCAGAACTGATCCTGACTATCTGATAATCGGTCGTATTTCGGAGAGAGAAGGCTAGATACTATATTGCCGTTCTAGGGTTTAGGGTTTTGTTTCTTTAATCAGATAAAGGACGACCACCAAGAAAAGGTTAACATGACCTTTTATAGCTGTCAATATCAAAACTCTAACTGTTATCTAATGACAGTTTAATCTCGTCCGTCTATTCCTATAATCATCCAACGGTTGGATGAGTAATATTAAGTAATTAATTTCATTTATTCCATTAAATAAAATTAATTACTTATTAACTCACCAGAAAAATACAATATGGAACTTTTGTATACGTTCAACGAATCTGGACACAATCTAGATTCATTGAACGTGGATATTATGCTCACAAGATCGTCTATGCGTGTGACCCTGTAGGTTCACTTAACGTTGGCATTGAATGAAAAATGTCCTAGACATTTATTCACAAAACATAAGCGGCCTCTAGCAAGACATTATGCTTACCCAAGTTAAGTAAATGTAATAATAACCTAGCATCAGATTTAATATATAGTCCTTTTGTCACACGATATCCTAATTAAGTATAAGGCATGGATCAAGTCATCCTTATAAAACTTAATTAACCATTTACTTGATCACCAGGCAGACTGTTCCAACAAATAATATTAATAACACCTTATTAATACTTATTTGAGCATGGCCATGCATATTTTCCAGTCTTCCTTATCAAGGGGCCCATGGATATCTCTCTCTAAAAAGAGAGGGACAAATCCCTTTCACTATCTCCAATATTCAAGCCATGACGAGAAAATAAGCCAACCCATAGTCATAATGATCACCTAATTAAAAGTGATGTTTGACTATGTCAAAACATATTTTCTCCCCATGCAAGAAACATTGGGTCAAAGGAGACCAAATATAAAACTGAGAAGAAATACTTATAACTTAAACACATGCAATATTTCTTCTTCACTTTGGGTCATGTCCAATACAATATTCTCAATATGTATTTATGAATTGATTTTATATCTCATATTCATGATCAGTAAAACTTGACCATCAATCAACTTCACACTAGTTTACAAGATGTAATAAACTAGGGACAAATAAGAATAGTATTTTATTAGCTATAAGGGTTTTACTATCAAGTCACATACTTGATGATCAAGAGCATAAAATACAATTCAAAAAATACATGATTCATAAATCATAAATGTGAGTCAATTGGTCTTAGGGCATATACTAACAATAATCACCAAGAATAATTGCGCCAAACCAAGAAACATCTGGAAATATGTAATCACATAAAAAATAATAAATTTTCCAAAATAAAATAAAAAAAATTAAAAGCCTAGTACTTCATCAAGATTCTATAAAGAACATTAGTTCATGATTAAAAGGGAAAGAAAGAATCAAATTCTTGGAGTAGAACATGGCCTCTACTTCTCCTTCAATTTGAGCAATGCTGAATCTCGTTTTTTTTTTTTTCTCTTTTTCCCGCGGCTGTATGACTATCTCAATATTTATAAGTATATGAATGGTTGAGAGAAACAATTTCTCTCCTTCTAAAATTCCACCACTGATCCCCAATACATTAGGAATTCTTTTTCTCTCTTTTTTCTTTGACCTTCTCTTTACCATAGCCCATTAGGATTCTCTTAATTTTCAATTGGGCCTTGGGCTTCTTGTGCTCCGAGAACTAATAAGGTAATGGTAGTCTGCCTTTCTTAACTATTGATTTCCAACTTCTTGTAATTTTTCTTTCTTCAAAAATCCGTAATAATAAGTAAATTAAATAAATATACTAAGTAAACATATTCTTGAAGACTAATAGTAAAACTTAAGGTATTCATTTGTACGAAAAATCACATCAACCAACTCCCCCACACCTAAGTTTTGCTAGTCCTTAAGCAACATAAAAAGAATAAAAAGAAAAATTAACTAGCCACTTTCGTAAGACTCACGATCGCACTTAACATGTGTAACAAGCCTTTAAACCCCTAGGTTACCCTTAGTGGACGACATATCCACAAAGTCAAATAAGCAACAACCTTTAGAAAAGATATAGAATAATCAAAATTAAGTACTCTTTATCAAAATCTCAAACTTATCAAGTCTAGGCACTCTTCCTCTTATTTTAAACTCAAGTTAACAAACAAATATTCAATTATCTACCATAACTAATGCAAGACTTGTGTTAGGTGTGGTCATAGTCATAAGAGAGTGTAAAATAAATACTAAACAAAATTTTCAAATTGCACAAAGAAGATAAATCTCGACAAAAGTTCATTCTATAAGCTCACTATTTGTACCTTCTCCCCACTAATCGAGGACTCTCAAACTCAACTCAGATCAGGTAGGACTTTAAAGCTTGTAATGTAAGGCTAGGGTGTCGTTTATCAAACAAAGATAAGGAATAAATTCAAAGAAACAAGAGCTTGCAAAGAACATGGATACTTTAAAATTCGACAAACTTTCTCTCTTTGTTTTTGCTTCTCCCCTTTTTTTAATTAGCACATTACCAACTACCTTCTTTCCCAAGATTTCATCCTTTAAAGGCCATTCTTTTTTTTTTACATTAAAAAATTCGGGCCTCTTGAATCTTTTCTCTGCACCTATTAACTTTTAACATTCGTATTTCAACTTTCTTTCTTTATCTTTTTCAGCTCAAAACATTTTTTTTCTTTTTTTCTTTTTCTTTTCAGCACAACAAGCCATACACTTTTTTTCTTTTTCTTCTCCCCTTTGTCAAAATAACTTATTCTCTTTCCATAACACAAAAACAACTACCCATAACTAAAGCACAAAATTAAGGGTTAATATTTAAGTGGTTTAAAGAAAGAAAATAACATTTAAGGCACAAAATGGTATTAAGGTAAAAATTATGAAATTTGGTAAGTTTAAAAGGCACAAACGATTCAAACAAGGCCTACGCCCGTTGTCTTTGAGTCAAATAAGGGAAACCTTTCTATTTCGCCTTAAGAGGTACTCAAGTAAGTTCTAGAATATAGGGAAGAGATTCATCAACTTTATGTAACTCAAAAACAACGTAAAAGATTTATTAAACACTAAAAATGGCCCATGTGCTCAACTGTAAGTCGTGCAAAAGTTATAACAGATATAGAAATAGTTCATCACCCTAATTAAAAACAAGAAAACAAGCACTTTTCTCAACTTATTCAAGACAGTTTTGAAACGCACTAAATAAGAATCATTCTTCAAGTGAAATCGTATTTTTCGTTTTTTTCTCAAAATAATGTAGAAAAATATACAAAAAAAATCCAACAAAACTTGAACTAAAAACAAGAAAGTCGAAAAAATTGACAAAAAAATAAAAGCATCTTCTACCCCACACCTAAACCATACCTTGTCTGCAATGTGATAAAAGAATTCCAAGAGTAGGGAAGAGAAAAAGAAAAGAACAACCCAAACTAGTAGAAGAAGCAATAATAATGCATGTCCGGAAGAGTAGTGCACCATCTTTGTAATCTCTATGATAATGAGCCTAGAAAACATATACTGAAACCTTTCTACCAATCAAGTGAGATAAAACAAATAAAAACTAAAAGATGGAAGAAATAAACAAAACAAAACTTTGTGTTGCATCCTAAAAGCGCTAAATTTTACGTCTTCAGGCAGACTCCATAATTCTTTTTGTTTAACCATGATCCATTTTTCTCATGTTAGGCTCATGAATCACAATCTAAGAAGAATTTTCTATGGTGCAATGTAAGCAAGATTATAATTGACATCCTCAATGCACGTTTTATTTTTTTTCTCAACAGAATTAGATTCTTTAGAACAAATTAAAGGTAGAGTTTCTTCAGCTAATTCATCAATTACATCTACCAGATAACAATTAGAATCATCCACCATAGAAGGTTGTGAAGAAGCTTTAAAGATATTTAATCTAACCCTCATATTCAACACAAAGACATACATAACGCCAATTCTACAATTAATGGTAGCATCAGCAGTAGCCAGGAAAGAATGACCTAAAATAATGGAGATATGAATCTTAGAAGGTCTACCAGGTTCCATATCTAAGACTATGAAGTCTACAAGGAAGACACCTTTATCTATTTGAACTAGAACATCATCTATCCTCTCCTGAGGTACCTTGATAGACCTATCAGCTAATTGTAAGGTCATATCAGCTAGTTGTAATTCCCCCAATCCTAACTCTTCATAAACAGAATATGGAATTAAATTAATACTAGAACCTAAATCTAGGAGCGCCCTATCTATTTTATGATTGCCAATAAGATAAGAAATATTAAGGACACCTGTTCAGTTAGGAAGATTTTCTTAGAAGCATTTCTTTTAGATTTTCTTTTAAAAGTACATATGTCAAGAAATTTTTTATAAGATGGGACTTACTTAATCATCTCTAAAAGTGGAAGATTGATTTTAATTTCTTTAAGAGTTTCTAAAATATCTTCCCTTTTATTATCCTTTCTAAGATATGGAGGTGGCAATAAATCTTGCGGATAAGGAACCTTTGGTTTATATGAAACTGTAGGAGATGATTCTAAAGTCTTGGAATTAGAAGAGGAAACTAGTTCTTTCTCCATCTTCTTTTCAATTTCAGCCCCATTATCAATCCTCTGAGTTTCATTATCATTTAGCTCTTTTCTTTCATAGGTTCCCCTGATTTATTATTCTTTCCAAGTTTCTGTTTCTAAGAGTTTTATGACAGCTTTGATTTGCTCATGATATGAATTAGCTTTAGGGTTCTCTATTAGATGACTAGGAAGCTTACCCTCATCTCTCCTACTCATTGCAGCAGCTAGTTGCCCTATTTGAGTTTCTAACTTGGAAATAGATTGAGTATGTGAGTTTAAATTTGGGTCTTAGCTTCCAAACTTTTCAAAGTAGATAAAACTTTTTCTTCAAAAATAGAATTTCCATCTTGAGAAGGGTGAAGAAGTATATACTTTTGAGACTAAAAACTAAGGAGAATAGTCATACCAGATTGATTATTTTGTTGATATTATTGTTAGCCTAATTGATTTTTCCCTCCTTGTTGCCTCCAGGAGAAATTAGGATAATTAATACACCCTGGATTGTATGTGTTCGAATATGGATCATTCTTTCTATGGAATCCTTGAGCCGCATTGACTTGTTCCTGCATAAATTCTAGAAAAAGTGAAGAACTAGGATAATAATAAATAGCATAGGAAGGACTAGAACAAATTACATGAACATCTTGGACATTAGGAGGATTAATAGGCAATGCATTCAACGCTAACAATTGATCAACCTTTTTAGATAATGCATCAACTTTACTAGAAAGATCAACAGTTTGAGAAACTTCATGCATTCCTCCTCTATTTCCTATTTGCTTAGATGTACCTATACATGAGGATGTAGTGTATATTTGTGAATTACCACTCAGATTTTAAAATAAATCCCACGCCTCATCTGTAATTTTATTGATGTAGATCGAAAGAGTCAAGTATCTATAGAGTTGACGCTTAGACCGATGACTAGAGCTCAGATGAAGAAACTCAAGGCTTCCAGTGGAAATAAGGATAAGGGCATGGTAGCTTACATGGAGGAAGCTTTGAAGAACAAGTTTGAATAGTTTAAAGGCCAAGAAAAGACCTCCAAGTTGTTCACCATTTGTTGAATTAGAAAGGATTACTCAAGGGAACAATTGGGAGTTGAAAATTGCTAAGTATATGAAGAAAAGACCCTACCACCGATGGTAGGCCCTGCCCCTACCATCGTTGGCAGGCTTCTGTCGGCCATTCCCTTGTATTTCACACACCTACTACCGATGGTAGGTTCTCCTACAATCAACGGTAGGGCTCGGTCGAATGGGTACCTCATGCGTTTTAATTGAGTAGTTTTTGTTATTTTCCTTGTCTTTCAGTTTTTAATCAAGGGTTTAATGGGTATTTTGTAATATTTAACCACATTTTAGCTAGGTCAAGAGTTTAAAATATCCCATTATAACTCAATGTAATGGAACAATGATGAATTTGTTGAAATATGAGAGAATTATTCCAAGTTGCTTCTTAGGCTCTTCATCTTCTTAGACTAGATTGCTAAAAGGTTAATGTCCTTAGCAGTGTGAACAATTGAGCCTTAGATTGAAGTATCTATGGATTCAATTGATCATTCAAATTCCATTCATTAGTTGATTTATAGAGTTTCATTTTTTTAAATCAATTGATTTTGGCTCTTCTAGTTGTGTAATGTACGTGTTAAGGTCTTTGTTCCCTCAAGGTTCTAATTATCAATCTAGAAAAGAATTTAGCCTCTCAATATTGGATTTATGAGACTTAGTTTCTCATAGGTTTTCTATTGGAGTGTTTGAATTTAAAATCCTCAATAGAGGTGCTTCAATTAAAGGAGGTGATCTTGAGAAGGATCTGGTTTCAATTCTACAATCAAAGAGGATATGCATGAACGTGATATCGAAGAAACCTCCAATTGAAGGTCAATTTGAGTTCTGAGCTATTTAAATTAATTGGAATTCATTAAAGTAGTACTTGATGATATATAAAATTCCCATGATGATCATGCAAAAACTAAGTATAGAAAAGTAGGTCAGAAAATTCATTGAAATTTGGCTGATTAATTGCAAAATTGTTTGATTTTTTATGATATAGATGTTTTCCTTTGAGTTGTAATTCATTTGAAATAGTTCTGCCCAATTTGGAGATCAATTGATTGGTCAATTGCAAAGATTTGTTAAATGTAATTCGGAGTTGTGACTGCCTAAAAAGTTTAGATTAATTTGGGTATAACTTATGTTATACGGATTCAATTCACATGAAATTTTTACTTAAATTCATCCTCATCGAGTGAGAAGTCTTCCTGAATTGGTTTCATCTGATTGGGATTCATATATTTTGAGATATCATCGTTTTAGTAAAAGGTTTTTGTCATACTCTGTTTTCTGGAAAAATTTTTAGTACTCTTTTTGTTCTTTGTTTAGTCTAATGGTTTTGAATTGCCTTGTTTTTTATTCCTAGTTGTTTCCTTAGGTGTATCTAGTCTTTTGTGGATGATCAATCTTGTATGTTGGCTTAATTCTATAGATTGCATTCTTTGAAATTCCTACACCTCATGTGTTTGATATTTTGCCTCATCGAATACTTGTACAACTTAGTGCATTGATTGATTTAGTTTCTTGGGGTTGTTGTTCTTGGTTTGAGTTGGCTAAGAGGTTGAAGGACATCATAGAAGCTTGAGTGTTAAGTGTTTGAAAAAGGTAGTAGGGTGAGCTTATATTGTTAAAAGCCAATTAAGAGAGTTAAACACGAGTGATTGGAGTGATCATCAAAGAGTGAAACACTTAGGAAGTGATTGGGAGGTCCTTTGGTTTTGTTTCTTTGTTTAAATTGCAGGTTTAATAATGTCTGCGAATGGTCATATGCCTACTTAATCTTATCAAGGAGGTACTAGTGAACCCTCAATGAGGCAAGTAAATGAGACTTTGGTATTGGCAAAGGCAATACCAAAGTGTTTCTAGGGATGTTGAAGAGCTTAAGAAAGGCAAGAGTAGTGACACAATAGAGCAAAGATTGGAGATAATTTTGAAGGAGTTAATTCACCTCATCATCCATGACATTATGACATGTCTACTCAAGGATACTATGAGACGCCGGTTCACAATCCTTACCCATTTCATGAAGTTAGGTATCAAGGAACGCCACAAGCTAGAGATGGAAGAAGAAGAGGATAAGGTGGACGACGATATTATAGGCCGCATGAAAAGGATCCAAGACAAGAAGCATGGCGAGATGAAAATTTGTTTGAAGATTTTGAAGAAGTTCCTAATGTTGACCAAGCAAACCATGAGGCTACTATGGTAATTAACAAGGGGAAAAGGCTCTAGATAAAATCAAGTGAAAGGTGCCAAGCTTCAAGGGTGAAAGTGATCCCAATGTATTCCTTGATTGGGAAAGACAAGTGAAGAATTTATTCATGGTAAGGAACTATAGTGACATAGTCAAGGTCACTAGTCATAGCCGAATTTTCGGGTTATGCACTCCATTGGTGGGAAAGAGTTGTCACTTAAAGGTTGAGAAATGGTAGACCATCGGTAGAAACTTGGGTGGATTTGAAGTCACTCATGAAGGAGAGATCTGTACCTGAACATTATCATAGAGAGCTTTATTACAAGTTGATAACTCTTAAACAATGCAACAAAAGTGTTGAAGAGTATAGGCAAGAAATAGAATTATACACTTTGACATGAGCTTGGTGGGAGACAAAGATGCTTTAATTGCTAGATTTCTAAGTGGTCTTAATAGAGACATTGCTAATCAATTAGTATTGTACCCTTACACCACTTATGAAGACATGTGTCATTTGGCTACCAAGATTGAAAATCAAAGGAAGAAGATTGGTTTATCTAAAATTAATCTACCTTCTTCAAGGTGTTTGTTGCCTAAACCTCAAGCATGAACCTATAAGAGTTGGCCAGAGAAAGAAGACACATCTAAGGTGGAATTCAAAGATCATCCTAAACCTGAAGTGGAGGAAAAAGGAAGGTTGATCACCAATCCAACAAGGTGTTTCAAGTGCAATAATATGGGACACAACCATAAATTGTCCTACCAAGAGAACCTTGATTTTTAATAAATAATTGAATGGTTGGATTGAAAGGGAAGAAGATGATTGCCAAGATGAGCTGATTGGTAAGGAAGAAGGAAATGTAGATCAAGAGATTGACTCTTATGAAGCTACACAAGAGGGAATGAGTTTGGTGACCATTAGAGCTTTGTCTACTCAAGTCTTGGAGGAAGAAGCAAGTGTCCAAAGGGAAAACATCTTTCACACTAAATGCTTAGTGGGAGGTAAGGTTGCTAACATTATTATAGGTAGTGGTAGTTGCACTAATGTGGCTAGTACATATCTTGTTGAGAAATTCAATTTACCTCTTCTTAAGCATCCTAGACTCTATAAGCTTCACTGGTTAAATGATAGTGGGGAAGTAAAGGTCAATAAACAAGTGCTAGTAACTCTTACTAAAGGGGCATATCATGATGATATTCTTTGTGATATTGTACCTATGCAAGAGGGGCATTTGTTGTTAGGGCAATCTTGGTAATATAATAGAAAGCCTATTCATGATGGTGTGAAGAACACCTACCCTTTTGAAAATGATGGGAAAAAGTTCATGTTTCCTTAACTCCTACTCAAGTCTTTGAAGAGCAAAAGAATATGAGAGAAAAAGAGAGACTAGAGAGTGAGCAAAAGAAAAAGAGCATTGAAGAGGGAAAAATAGTTGATGAAAGAAAAGTGAGTTGTGGAAAATCCTAGAGAGTAAAAAGTGAGTAGAGACAAGAAAATGAGTGATCAAAAGATTGATAGTGGAAAGAGAGAAAAGAGGTGCTTCTATGCGAAAGAAAGTGAGATCATAGAAGCCATTGAAAAGAAAGAGATGGTTTTACTTCTCTATTGCAAAGGTACTTTTGTGTCTACTAATTATAATTTGTCTTCTTTGTCTAATGCCATAGTGAAGATTATTGAAGAATACAAATATGTATTCCCCGATGAGGTACCCGGTGGACTTCCTCCTTTGAGAGGAATTGAGCATCAAATTGATTCGGTACTCCGGAGCGGTGTTGCCAAATAGACCGGCCTATAGGAGTTCCCTCGAAGAGACTAAGGAGCTAAGGAGACAAGTTGAGGATTTTCTTTTCAAGGGGTATGTGCGAGAAAGCTTGAGTCCTTGTGCCGTTCCCGTGTTGCTAGTTACAAAGAAAGATGGTACGTAGCGTACGTGTGTAGATTGTAGAGCCATCAATAATATTACTATCAAGTATAGACATCCTATTTCTGGATTAGATTATTTAATTGATGAGTTGCATGGTTCAAAAATATTTTCTAAATTTGACTTGAAATCGGGTTACCATCAAATTAGAATGAGGGAAGGGGATGAGTGGAAAATAGTTTTCAAAACTAATTTTGGTCTTTATGAGTGGCTAGTTATGCCTTTTGGATTAACTAATTCTCCTAGTACATTCATGAGACTTATGCATCATGTGTTGAGACATTTCATTAGTAAATTTGTTGTTGTCTATTTTGATAATATCTTGATCTATAGCTAAACTTATGAAGATTATTTGCATCATTTGAAACAAGTTTTGTTAGTTTTAAGAAGTGAGAAACTTTATGATAACCTTGGGAAATGTGAGTTTTTTTTGGAGAAAATGACTTTCCTAGGTTATGTTGTGAGCTCTCAAGGACTTCAAGTTGATCAACATAAGTTCAAAGCAATCGAAGATTGGCCTACTCCCAAGAATGCATTCGAAGTGATGAGCATTCCTGGATTGGCAAGTTTCTATAGGAGGTTCATCAAAGATTTTAGTACCATTGCTAGTCCTTTGATGGATTTGATTAAAAAGATGAATGGATTCAAGAGGGAGGAGAAGCAAAAGAAAGCATTTGAATTTCTTAAGGCAAGGTTGAGCAGTGCTCCTTTACTTGCATTACCTAACTTTGACAAAATATTTGAGATAGACATGCCTCGGGTGTGGGTGTTGGAGGAGTCTAAATACATGAAAAGAGGCCCTTGGCTTACTTTAGCGAGAAGTTAATAGGTGCGGCATTAAATTACACGACATATGATAGAGAGCTCTATGCACTTGTGAGGACATTGAAGCATTGACAACATTATTTGTGGCTAAAGGAGTTCGTGGTGCACACTGATCATGAGTCCTTGAAGTTTCTCAGAGGAAAATAAAAGCTAAACAAGAGGCATTCAAGATGGATGGAGTTTATTGAAACTATTCCAAACAAGAAAGGTAAAGAAAACATTCTAGCCGATGCATTATCTAGAAGGTGCACTCTTATCTCTACTTTGTAAGCTTAAATTCTTGGTTTTGAAATGCTTAAGGATTATATGCTAGTGGTCTATATTTTAAAGAAATATTTGAGGATTGCTTGCTTGTGCCTAATGATAAGTATCTCATACATGATGGTTTTCTTTATCATGAGGGCAGATTGTGCATTCCGTCTTGTTCCACTAGGTTGTTGTTAGCTAAAGAGGCTCATTGTGATAGCTTAATGGGATATTTTGGTATTCTTAAAACTTATGATATCTTGCATGAGCATTTCTTTTGGCCTCACATGAGGAAAGATGTGTTGGAATCCGTAGGCAAAAACAAAGAAAAATAAAACTACGGAAATCCCCCAACAGGATCTGCACATACTAGAAAAACCGATTTGATAGAAATTACCTCAATGTTTTGATTGTTCGTTGTGGAGGCGCTGCTTTGTATGCTTCGCCCTCTACTGGTATCCACGCGACGAACTCCTCTGCAAGCGATCGGGATGCTAGCCCCTTCTGTGTTCTGAAAACTGTTCAGAACTGATCCTGACTATCTGATAATCGGTCGTATTTCGGAGAGAGGAGGCTAGATACTATATCGCCGTTCTAGGGTTTAGGGTTTTGTTTTTCTTTAATCAGATAAAAGACAGCCACCAAGAAAAGGTTAACATAACCTTTTATAGCTGTCAATATCAAAACCCTAACTGTCATCTAATGACAGTTTAATCTCGTCCGTCTATTCCTATAATCATGCAACGGTTGGATGAGTAATATTAAGTAATTAATTTCATTTATTCCATTAAATAAAATTAATTACTTATTAACCTACCAGAAAATACAATATGGAATCTGATTCTCCTTTCGTATACGTTCAACGAATTTGGACACAATCTAGATTCATTGAACGTGTACATTATGCTCACAAGATCGTCTATGTGTGTGATCCTATAGGTTCACTTAACGTTGGCAGTGAATGAAAAAATGTCCTAGATATTTATTCACAAAACATAAGCGGCCTCTAGCAAGACATTATGCTTACCCAAGTTAAGTAAATGTAATAATAACCTAGCATCAGATTTAATATATAGTCCTTTTGTCACACGATATCCTAATTAAGTATAAGGCATGGATCAAGTCATCCTTATAAAACTTAATTAACCATTTACTTGATCACCAGGCAGACTGTTCCAACAAATAATATTAATAACACCTTATTAATACTTATTTGAGCATGGCCATGCATATTTTCCAGTCTTCCTTATCAAGGGGCCCATGGATATCTCTCTCTAAAAAGAGAGGGACAAATCCCTTTCACTATCTCCAATATTCAAGCCATGACGAGAAAATAAGCCAACCCATAGTCATAATGATCACCTAATTAAAAGTGATGTTTGACTATGTCAAAACATATTTTCTCCCCATGCAAGAAACATTGGGTCAAAGGAGACTAAATATAAAACTGAGAAGAAATACTTATAACTTAAACCCATGCAATATTTCTTCTTCACTTTGGGTCATGTCCAATACAATATTCTCAATATGTATTTATGAATTGATTTTATATCTCATATTCATGATCAGTAAAACTTGACCATCAATCAACTTCACACTAGTTTACAAGATGTAATAAACTAGGGACAAATAAGAATAGTATTTTATTAGCTATAAGGGTTTTACTATCAAGTCACATACTTGATGACCAAGGGCATAAAATACAATTAAAAAATACACGCTTCATAAATCATAAATGTGAGGCAATTGGTCTTAGGGCATATACTAACAAGATGTTGAAAGATTCATTGGAAATTGTTTAGAATATAAGAGGCTAAATCTACTTCTTTGCTTCATGGTTTCTATACTCCTCTAGAAGTGCCTAAAGTTCCTTGGGTTGATATTTATATGGGTTTTATTCTTGGTTGTCTAAATCTCCTAATGTAATGGATTCTATCTTTGTTGTGGTAGATAGATTTTCTAAAATAGCTCATTTTATACCTTGCAAAAAAACCAATTAATGCTAGCCATGGAGCAAACTTGTTCTTTACTTGGGTAGTGTGGTTCTATGGAATTCCTAGAACCATTGTTTCGGACCGTGACACTAAGTTTCTTAGTCACTTTTGGCGTGTTTTGTGGAGAAAACTTGGCACTAACTTGTTGTATTCCACAGCTTGCCAATCCACAAACTGATGGCCAAATGGAGGTGGTCAATAGGACCATTGGGCAACTTCTTAGGGGCATCAGAAGAATTTACGTCAATGGGAAGAAGTCATTCCTCGTATTGAGTCTGCTTACAATAGGGCTAAGCATTCTACTACTTCATTTTCTCCTCTTGAGGTTATTTATAGTTTCAATCCTTTAACTCCATTTGATTTGGTTCCTTTGCTTGTAGATCATGTTGTGAGTATGGTTGGAAAACATAATGCCGAGTTTGTCAAATCTATTTACGCTAAGGTACATGAAGCTATTGAGGCTAAGAACAAGAAATTGGTGGCTTCACGGAATGTTGGAAGGAAACATGTGGTGTTTGAACCCAATGATTATGTTTGGATTCATCTTTGGAATGAATGTTTTCCTTCTCAACACAAGAAAATGCTTGATAATTGTGGCGATGGGCCTTTTCAAGTCTAAGAGCGTCTTAATGATAATGCTTATAGAATTGATCTTCAGGGTGAATACAATGTAACCTTTAATGTTTCTGATTTGTCTCCTTTTGATATACGTGAAGATTCAAGGACTAATCTTTTCAAAGAAGGGGCGCATAATGTAGATCGGAAGAGTCAGGCATCGATGGAGTTGAAGCTTGGATCGATGACTAGAGCTCAGATGAAGAAACTCAAGGCTTCAACTGGAAATGAGGATAAGAGCACGGTAGCTTACATGGAGAAAACTTTGAAGAACAAGTTTGAAAGGTTTAAATGCTAAGAAAAGACTTCCAAGTTGTTCATCATTTGTTCAATTAGCAAGGATTACTCAAGGGAACAATTGGGAGTTAAAAATTAGCTAAGTGTATGAAGAAAAGACCCTATCGACAATGGTAGGCCCTGCCCCTACAGTCATTGGCAGGCTTCCGTTGGCTATTCCCTTGTATTTCACACACCTACTGCTGATTATAGATTCCCCTACCATCTACGGTAGGGCTCAACTGAATGGGTGTTTCATGCGCTTAATTGAGTACTTTTTGTTATTGGCCTTGTCTTTTCAATTTTTTATCAAGGGTTTAATGGGTATTTTGTAACATTTAACCACATTTTAGCTAGGTCAAGAGTTTAAAATACCCCATTATAACTCAATGTAATGGACCAATGATGAATTTGCTGAAATATGAGAGAATTATTCCAAGTTGCTTCTTAGGTTCTTCATCTTCTTAGACTAGATTGCTAAAGGGTTAATGTCCTTAGCAGTGTGAACAATTGAGCCTTAGATTGAAGTATCTATGGAATCAATTGATCATTCAAATTCCATTCATTAGTTGATTTATAGAGTTCCATTTTTTTAAATCAATTGATTTTGGCTCATCTAGTTGTGTAATGTACGTGTTGAGGTCTTTGTTCCCTCAAGGTTTAATTATCAATCTAGAAAAGAATTTAGCCTCTCAATATTGGATTTATGAGACTTAGTTTCTCATAGGTTTTCTATTGGAGTGTTTGAATTTAAAATCCTCAATAGAAGTGCTTCAATTAAAGGAGGTGATCTTGAGAAGGATTTGGTTTCAATTCTACAATCAAAGAGGATCTAGATTATTTATGATGAAAGGTACCACCACAAGATGAATCAACTATTTATCGATTTCTCTCATCTAATCCCAAATAAAAACTTTGTATTTGTTGCTATTTAGAGATTTCAAGGTGAGGGCAACTATGAAGAAGTTCTTTAAATTTCTCCCAACTCTCATGAAATTGTTTGTTATTTTGTTTGGAAAAAGTAGTTATTTCTCTCCTTAACCTCGTAAGTTACCCATAGGGTAATACTTTTTAAGAAATTCCTTAGACATCTTAGCTTATGTACCTACCCTCTCACTTGTATTTAACCAATATTTAGCATCATCCTTCAAATAAAAAGGAAAAAGGTGCAATCGAATAGCATCATCTGTTAAAAAGTGATCAAATTTTTAAAAACTCACAATATGCTTTTAAGGATTTTCATAATCAAGCCCATAAAATGATTGTGACATTTGAATAGTAGAGGCTTTGATTTCAAAGTGATTAGCCTCAACTTCAGGTAGTCTATTACCTATTGTTAAGTTATAAGTGTTGGGAGTAAAATACTCCCATAATGTTCGTAAATTTCTAGCCATCTTAATCTCACAAGTGTCAATGATTTTACTTTGTGCTCTAAGAGCCTTAAATGTACGCTTTATCTCAAGGTCAAAATCTTTTAAATCGAGAGAGAGAGAGAGAGAGAGAGAGAGAGAGAGAGAGAGAGAGAAAGAGGGAGAGAGAGAGAGAGAGAGGATTAAATTAAACAAATAAAATAAAACAAAAACTTAATGCAAATAATAATGAAAAATAAACAACTAAATGAAAGAAAATTGTAAAAATAAAAAATAATAAAAAAAGAAACGAAATTATGCTAACGAATATAGCTAACAAAGAAAACAATTGGCCCTCTTTTTTTTTTTTTTTTAAATTTCACTAAAGACGACAAAAAGAAGAGCCACTAACGTTTTTTTTTATTTTTTTATCTACTCAAATTTAAAAAAAAAAAGACAATAAAATTAGGAGACAAATAACACAAGTAATTAAATTAACTTTTTCCCGGTAATGACAACAAAAATTCAGTCGAGATTTTCCTAACAAAATTTTAAACTCAATACTTGTAAGCGCACAAAATCAATATAAACGGCGAGTAAAAGGATGTCGAACCACAGAGAAAGGTTTAACCAATAATTATTATCCTTATAAATTAATTTTATAAAAAGAATTGATTTTTTTATCTAAAATTATCCCTAAATTAATTAAAACCAACAAAGAAAATTAATTAAATAAAAACTAACGAAGCTTAATCGATAGAGAGGATTTAGAACCTTGAATCCACCACTAACCTATATAACTATTATTTAATTTTATTTAGGAGAAAAGATTAGACCTTTATGTAGTGATCTAGGATACAAGCGTCGATTCACTAAAGAAATATATTATGCTTAAATGCAAGAAATAACCCATCTAACCATCAGCATGACTTATTCAATCTATGACATAAATCATCAAAACTTTGCATGAACCATTCAATTCTAAAACCCACAATATACTTGCAAAATCACATATTTCTCATTCTCAAAACTATAAGAATTAAGCATAGATAAAAGTATCAATTAACTTAAAAAATCATTCTACAGGAACAATCATCAAGAATTAATTACATTAAACCAAGAAACATCTTAGGATATGTAATCACATAAATAATATAATAATTTTTTTAAAATAAAATACACAAAATTAAAAGCCTAGGACTAATCAAGATTTTAAAAACATAATTAAAGAGAAAGAAAGAACCAAATTCTTGGAGTAGAACATGGCCTCTATTTCTCCTTCAATTTGAGCAGCGCCGAATCTCGCTTTTTTCTTGCAGTCGTATGACTATCTCAATATATATATATATATATATGAGTATATGAATGGTTGAGCGAAACAATTTCTCTCCTTCTAAAATTCCACTACTGATCCCTATTACATTAGGAATTTTGTTTCTCTTTTTTCTTTCACCTTCTTTTGACCATAACCCACTAGGATTCTCTTAAGTTTTAAGTAGGCCTTTGGGCTTCTTGTGCTCCGAGAACTAATAAGGTAATGGTAGTCTTCTTTTCTTCACTATTGATTTTTAGCTTCTCGTAATTTTTCTTTATCCGAAAATCTACAATAATAAATAAATTAAATAAATATACTAATTATACTAAATAAAAAATATTCTTAAAGACTAATAGTAAAACTTAAAGAGTTTATTTATACAAAAAACCACATCAATCAATAGGATACAATTTCAAGAGCTTCAATAGAGAATCATTTCTCTCCAAATTCATGTGTTACAACTTCAAGCTCTAAAGCTTCTTAGAAATGACTTTGACATTTTTGAAGGGAGTAAAAGTGATGTTTTGTGTTAAGGGGAAGCTAGTACTCTTTTGGGAGGGAGTTTTTATGAAGTTTTTATATGTTTCTGTTGCTCAATGTTTATTGGATATTTTTTTGGTTTTCATTGTTTTCTTGGTATTTTTTGGATGTTTGGGTGTTGTGTTAAGAGCTTGATGTTGGCTTAGGATATTTCTGCCATTCAGTCTTAATAGAATGTCGTGCTAAAGTCTCTTCTATTGATTTTCTTGTTAGTTGCATTCTTTAATTTTCCTTCGAAATATTATCATGCCCTAATCATTTGTTGTGTTATAGAGACTTTATGTTGTGTTGAAACTTTTATTTCTTCTCGATGTTATGTCAAAACAAAATATCAATATAAAATGAACTTTGCTATTGCTGATTATCGAAGATAAGTTTTTGAATAAACAATGCCAATGGCGAACATTGTTAAAAAAATCAAGTTTCCTAGTTGCATAGAAGTCGTATTGGCATTATTTAAAGGAGCAAAGTTCTACTCTAATAAAAAGCCCTATCTCATTAATAGATATCCAAGATATTTTGAAGATTATTTTAAGCACAAGTTAAACATGTCTTGGAGATAACCTTGGAGTCTTATTTAAGCTGGTCGACTGTCATGAAGAAGTTGACTTAAAGGTTTCAGAAATGCTTATTTAATTGAGCATCATTCAGACATTTTTCTTGACCAAAATCGAGAGAGCATATTCGTATATTTGAGAGGAAGAAATCTGAGAATTTTCGTGACCGGCAATGTTGTCAAGTAGTTCATGTTAAGAGTTTCGTTGTCCTAACACAATGTTATTTGTTTCACGTATATTGTAATAGATTATTGGGCTGGGATCTTTCTCTTTTACTTAGCCACTTTGTGTTAGCTGCCGGGGGTGTTAGATCGAGTGTGTCTAATCTAGCACACAGTGTGTTGTTCCAGCAAGTGGATGTAGATTGTTGTGGTTGGATTGATCACTATTTAGCATTGTACAACTGTCTCTTTGTATTTTCCTCATATAGAGGGATCGGATCAGTGACCATGATCCCACAGAGATAGGCATTGTTAGCCAAATTGCGTAAAAAATTTCTTGGTGTATCTACGTTAAATGATTTTATTTATACTGTATTAAATTGACAAGAAACTCTTGACACAGCATAAAAGTCAAACTTGATCTTTTGTTAGTGTTAAGTTGAGAAAGTAAATTTAATACCTTTTCCAACACTTAAAGCTTAGCTTTAAGAAAGCTATCATAATCATCTAATACACCAACGAAAACTATCACTGCTAACTCTAATTACGGACGCTAAGTAGGCAATGAAATTATGTTGTCGGTAACATATTCTTTCTTCCTCTTCTTCTTCTTCTTCTTCTTCTTCTTCTTCTCTATATCTCTCTTATGGTGCTTCTGCCATGGTCAGTGGCGGAACCAGGACAGAAAACTTGGAGGGGCTGATTAACATATTAAAAATTTTGCCAGAATTTCGTCTATAAAATAGATGTATTCCAAGTACAAAAACATTCAAACTGGGGGGCTTGGCTTGAATGTAAAAACATCAAAATTTCTAAAGTTTTTTTTTTTTCTGGGGTCTCGAGCCTACCCGAGCCCCTAAGTGGTTCCGCCACTCGCCATGGTTGAATTGGCTCTGCTTCTCATAGAAAAATGTCCAGCTGCCTGCTGCCGTTCGCCAAAAAATATTAGACAAGGTTTGTTCTTCGGAAGCCTTGAAATTTTACTTCTGATAACTTAATTCAAGTGAACTTCGAAATGGAATTGGATTTAATATTTCTAACAAAAATTATGTTCTTTAATCTCTTTTTTTTTTTTCAATACTTAATTCAATTATATTGTTGTGGATTTTGGGAAAATGGGAAATTGCTGATATGGGTTTATGGTTATTTGATGTTATATGGTACGGGTCATGGATTTGTTAAAATCATAGTTTTAGAATTACAAATTGTAGTAGTTTTGATCCAAAACTAGTTGAAGGGGGTCTTAATGTCTCTGTCGTTAACTATAGTTAGGGACGATAAGGCAAGTAGGCACTGGAATTTTGCCATCAGTAATATGTTTTCTTCTTCTTCTTTTTTTTTTTTTTTCTTCTTCTTCTTCTACTTCTTCTTCTTCTCTCTGTCTCTCGAACTCTCCCTCTACCATGGTGAAGCTGCTCTGCTGCTCACCGGAAAATGTCCCACTAGCTACTTCCATTCACCGAAAAACGTCAGACAAGGTTTGTTCTTTTGAAGCTTTTGATTTTGCTTTTGTGAACTCAATTCAACTGAACTTTGAAATGGAATTTGATTTTCTTTTTCTAACAAAAATTGTGTTTCTTTAATCCCTCTTTTTTTGTTTCTTCAATACTGAAATTCGGTTATGTTGTTGTGGATTTTGCAGAAATGTGAAATTTCTGATATAGATTTATGGTTATTTGATGTTATATGATATGGGTCATAAATTTTTTAAAATCATAGTTTTAGAATTACAAAGTGTAGTAGTTTTGATCCAAAACTAATTGAGGGGGTTCTAATGTCTAAACACGTCTACTACACTTCTAGAATTTCATTTTTTTACTAATTAGTTTATGTGAGATTTTCAATCCATCTTTTCTAACACGCATAATCACGTCCAAGACTATACCTCTAAAATATGAAATTTGCATACTTAAACATCTAATATAAATTCTTAGTAGCTAATGTAAGATTCAAGAGGGCTATAAAAAAGTTTCTAGATTCTCTAGGCTTTAATTAAACATATGGAAACATTTGTTGTGTTAGAATTATGAGGGGTTAGTGACAAAAGATTTTATTGTGTCATTATCAATTACTTAGATGCAGTGATCAGATCACACTCTTATGTCACAGGTTCAATGGCTCGAGGATGCAAGAGAAAGTATGCTACGGATGCTAGCACATTAGGAGAGTAGTTTGGGACACCTGCTCCTTTGACACCTACTCCCCCAACAACTCTTTCACCTCTGTTGTCGCTGCTGCCGTCTCAATCTCCACCTCCTCTTTTGACACAGACACAGTCGAGCCCTCCCATGATACAGTAGACAAGGACTCCGACTCCTTCCGAGGCTCTCACTACATCTATCCCTCCTAATACATAGCTGACCCCTGCTTCTGCGTCTCCCAAGATGGGTCATCTAGCTTGGAAGTCGTCTCCTTGGTTACACTTGGGAGTTATTGGAGCTGAATGTAGATCAGTAAGTTCACTTCACTCTATGTACATGTCATTATTAAACTGTAATATAAACTAACCTTATCTTTGTTTAACAGATTGCATCCATCTTCGAGAGCTGCCACTGTCGTCACATCTACCATTCGGTAGAGGTTCACGTGGCCTTACTATAGTTGGACTCAAGTCTTGCTGGAATATGATATTTGTAGTGGGGTGGGGAGAGTTTCAGATAATGAATCCAATCTTATAATATTTTTTACATATCTTTAGTTTTTTTAACTTCATATTCTTATCTAATCTTATGTTTTTCCATTGAACGCAAAAAAAAAAAATGTATATGGGAACTTGCATTACCTATCACAAAGGTCCGGCAGGCATAGGAGAGTAAGGCCAGCACGTGGTTGAGGGATTTGATGGACGACGCTTCGGACTAAAAGAAGAGGCCCCCATGGGGCGAGGAAAGATTCTGGAGTGACATGTGGATATATTAGGATAGTGACAAGTTCAAAGGCCATTCCCAATAGAATAAGAAGAACAGGAATGAAGGATGAGGGGAGATAGGGATTCGGGAAGCATATAGGTGGGTCCATCTCCTTACTGAGTCTCTCACAAAGAAGGTAAGAACTTTCATTAATATTACTTCCTTCGATTAGTTAACTGTAACGAAAAAACATTAATTTATTGTTATTCTGCAGCAAAATGATTTATCTAATAGGTTCTCTAATAGCAAGGAGTTGGAGGAGCTCCACAAGCATAATAAGGAGAAGAAGAAGTGGGAGTATGTGGATTTTAGGTCCGCAAAATTCTAGGTAAGTTTAGTGAAAATTTTAAACTTATAATGTAAGTTATATAACTTAGAACTTTAAACTTATCACGTATAGCTTATAACTTATAACTTAAGTTTCTATAATGTTTTAAAACTTATAAATTCAAAGTCTAAATAATGTTTTATAACTTATTATATCCAACTAATATTTTATATTAGTTGTAGGAGAATTTTCACAAGCTGAAGAAGAAGGCTGGGAGGAAGCTGTGGCGATGGGGACTGCTATGCCTGATGATCTCCGCTTTATGGCCATAGCAGATGGTGGCCTGAGCCACGGCCTTATTTATAAAGCTGGTTCGATGGCAGCTCATCTCAAAGTCGAGAGCAGTCGGGGCTCGACCTTGTCCACAGTTTGGGTTATCCGGTTCCGATTCTATTTTTGAACAATTTAGCTTCTCACAGTTAAGGCTTTTATGGTTCTTTAAAAATTACGGTTTTAAAATGGTTCAAGTTTTTTGATTTAACAAGTTTTTCGGTCTGCTTTCACAATTCTGACCCATTTTGCAAAACTGTAATATTAGATTAAAAAATGTAAATTAAAACGTATAAATTACAAATTCGAAATTAAAAAAAAAAACATGAAATTGGAATCACTAAATCGAGAAATCGAAATTGTGAAAACCCAAAAACCATGAAATCATAATACTACAATCGTTAAATCGAAATCATATAATCGCCAAACTAAAACCATTAATTAAAAAAATCATAACTGCTAAACTGGAATTGCGACAAAAAACCTGAACTGCTAAACCATTAAAAATTGAAATGGTACAATCGTGAAATCGGAATCATAGATCTCCAGGTTGAAATCGTGAAATCAAATAATCAGAATTGCTAAGTCGGAAAATTGGAATAAATAAAACATCAAACCAAAACCATAAAATCGAAAAACCAAAACCACCAAACTATGAAAACTAGAACTATAAAATCATGAAATTTTAACTGTAAAACTACTAAACTGAAACCTTGAAAACGGAATAAAGAAACCGTTAAACCGAAACCATGAAATCGAAAAACCTAAACCGCAAAATCACGAAAATAATAATTATAGAATCATGAAATTTGAACCATAAAACCTCTAAACCAGAACCGTGAAACAACTGGAACATTAATATAAAAAAATAAGAATAAAGATACGGCAAACGGAAACCATGAAATCGAAAAATAAAAACTGCAAAATCGTGAAAATTAGAACTATAAAATCATGAAATTAGAACCATAAAACCGCCAAAACAAAACCGTGAACTTGGAAATCAAAATCGTGAAATCGTGGAAACTAGAATTATAAAATCATGAAATTAGAATCTTAAAACCACCAAATAGGAACCATGAATACGGATAATTGGAATTGTAAAACTATAAAAACTTGTATTAAACGTTGTAATTAACATGTATAAGGCATGAACTTAAATTTTAATGGCTAAATAAATCTAGCTGTTAAAAATATAAATTTAGATTTTATTTATTTATTTTTAACTGGAACCTTTAGAACAGAAGATTCCAGTTCTTTCATTTAACAAGAGGTTCTAGTTCCGGTTATGATTTCAAGTAGGAATTGTATCCAGAATCGGAACCTTGAAAATCGTAAACGCTACTTCGGTTTGACGGTTCTGGTTCCAATTAGCAAGGTCTTAGTCGGGCCCTATCTTGTAAGGATTGGCGCCGATCGAGCCATGTTATGCGGATGTCAAGTAGATAATGATACGAAGGGTGGAGGATGTTGTTTCAAGCATCTCTATTGCATTCGACGAGTACATGAGGTAATTTTGCAAGCAGAATCATTTGGCTTACGCTCCTCCTTTACTGATGTTTGACTTCGCCAGAGCTACTATGATTGTCGTTCCCTCAATATCTTCATTGACTGCACTACTTGGAGGTCTCCGCCTCAGAGGCGCTGGTTCGATCTTCCTCTACTCTCCCTCATATTGATGCCCCGACCCCACCATTGATGATGCCCCCTTCCTCTAGTGATGCTAGGCTGAAGTAGGAGTAGATTCATTATTGTTTTATGTATTATGTATGATATTTATGAGGATGTTTTATGAATTGTGTTTTATATATGAAGGTTTTAGTTTGCCGATGTTTTAATATCAAATGTTTTAGATTGTTAATATTCGGATATTATTTGTTTAGGTTTATAATTGCATTTCAAGGAATTTTTTTATCCATTTTATAAATTATATATAAAAAATAAATAACATACCGACGGAATTTACGTTGGCAATATTTTTTTATTTTTTTACTTGGAAAACTTACCTACAGAAAAGGCATTGGTACAAAGCGTTCGGTATGTGTTTCTGATGGACTTGGCTTCCATCGCTGAGTTTGTTCATATGTATTAGCGATGGAATACCTGCGTCGGCAAGAGCCAACAAGATGGACTCATTAGGTTGAAAAACTTTTGTCGATAAGCTTGTTAGTAACAACTGTTAGCAATTGATGGTTCAATGGTAACAGTTGTTACTGACGAAAACTAGCTGACAGACTTTGTTCCGTTAGTTGGCTATTGGTAATAGGCCCATATCGACAGATCCTGTCATTGGTAAACAAGCATTTTTTGACAGTATGAAGGTTAAATTCCTGCAATATGCTAGTTTTGAGAGGACTACTTAGAATTATCAAAAGAGTGTGTAAAATAGCAATATATACCTTTGAAATAAATGAATAATTAGATATTCAATTATAAAATTAAAATGCTTCCTTTTTTTTAATTTTGAGAAGCTCTTTGTAATAGAAAGAAAGGTATAGAAGCAATTAAGGTGCAATTCTTTAATTGTATTAGATTGTAAACCAGATTATATACAATTGAGTAACTACTTCCCGAATTCTAGTCCTTCTAGGATTCTGCCCATAATTAAATAAGGTGATATAAATCAACTAGGATACATAAAATCCTACAAAACTTGGAAACATAATATTACAGAATTATTCTCAATAGCCCTCCTCAAGTTGGAGCATATAAATTGCAAATGTCCAACTTGCTTAAAATAAAGTGAAATTGTGATTGTGCAAGTGTTTTAGTGAAAATATATGCAAGCTGTTCATTCGTAGAAATATAGGTTGGAGAAATACGATTTGCGAGTAGCTCATCACGAACAAAGTGGAAGCGACCTCAATGTACTTAGTACGTTCGTGAAATATCGGATTCGAAGATATATGAAGAGCGGCTTCATTATCACAATACAAAAAAGTTGGGGAATTCTGAGGAACTCGAAGATCATGTAATAGTAAATGCAACCATTTTAGTTTACAGCACGTAACAACCATGGAACAGTATTCTGCCTCTGCTAAGATCGGGAAATAGAATATTGTTTCTTTGATTTCCAAGAAATAGGAGAGTGACCCAGAGAAATAAAGAAACCAGTAAGGGATCACCGATTGATGGGATAACTAGCCTAATCAGAATCACAATAGGCTCGCACTTGTAAATCAAAATCTACGGGGAGAAAAATTCCCTGTCCCGGAGTATTCTTGAGATACCATAGCACTTGAAGGTTGTATTCCAGTATTCCTATCGAGGTTTATACGTGAACTGAGAGAGTAATTGCATTGAATATGACAAATCGGATCGAGTGATAGTGACATAAATTAGATGGCCTACCAAACGACGAAATGTTTCAGGATGAGTAAGAAGGGAACTTGTCGACTTTCCAAGTTCATGATTTTTCTCCATAGGAAAGGAAGAAGGTTTGGAGGCTAACATGCCTGCATCAGTTAGAACATCAAGGGCATATTTTCGTTGGCAAAGATATATGCCTTGATTATTCGGAGCAACCTCAATGATAAGGAAATACTTTAGAGATCTCAAATCCTTCATATGAAAATAGGAGTTTAGATATGTCTTAAACTTGGTGAGAGCATCCAAATTATTTCATGTGATTAACAACATCCACATATACTATGGCACAAATAAAAATGGATCCTGCAGAGTACACAAATAATGAGTAATCTAAGTAGGACTAGCAAATTCACGCTTTTTAAGTGCTCCAGTAAGTTTAGCAAACTAGCAACGGGGACCTATTTAAGACCATATAAACACTTTTGGAGGCAGTAGACTTTTCTTTCCTTACCCATGGAAAAACCAGGAGGTAGTTTCATATAAACCTCTTCTTGGAGATCCCCGTGAAGAAAAGCATTGTGAACATCCATCTGATGGACTTCCTATTTACGAGCAGCTGCAACGGAGAGTACGGTGCGAACTGTAACTATTTTGGCAACGGGGTTAAATGTTTCATTGTAGTCCAAAACTTCAATCTGAGTATCGCCAAAATAACCAAATGAGCTTTGGAATGCTCAACATTGCCATCAGACTTGCATTTAAATTTAAAGACCCATTTACATCCTAATGCTTTCTTGCCGGGAGGAAGAGTGGATAAACGCCAAGTGTGATTTCGTTCCAAAGACTCAATCTCACTTTTCATGGCACCAAGCCATTGTGGTAAAGCAAGAGAAGCAGAAAATGGGGTAGGTTCTGTATCAATTGTAACTGCTGCAAGAAAATCTTTATAGCATGGTGAGAATTTTTCAAGAGAAACATATTGTGAGATTGGATAAGAATAGTTACCTGAAGAAAGAGATGGAGCAGAAGAGTGGATCGAGGGGGTACATTTTGCACATAGTTTACAAACATAATTTGCCAATTTAATGGAGGGAAAACGGGGTTGATTGCTGCGGCAAATTTCTGGAAGAACGGGTTCCTGAGGAGGAGTAGAAACTAGAGAAGAAGAGGAGGAATGAGACAAAGGGAAATAGTCACTGGAAGTGGGGAAAGAAATGCTTGAATTAGGAGAATGATTAGGAGAATTATTGGGGAAGGAAATTAGGGAGTCCGAAGAGGGAGTATTTGGTGTAAAAGTTTGTGGATTATTTGGTGGGCTAGTTGGACTACTAGGCCTAAAAGAGGAGAAAGAAAGAGACTTGGATAGACTGGGTATGGAAGTGGAATGGTCCATGAGTGGAGGCCTAAGGGGATATCCAGGATAAGATATGGAACTAGGTCAGGGGGTGGAGAAAAGGCCGAGGAAGGAGAAGAAAATTCTGGAGAAGAAAAATCTGGGAAATGTTGAGCAAATGGAAATTTCTCTTCAAGAAATTAAACATCCCTAAATACAAAAAAAAAAAAAATATTTAAATCGAGACCATAGAGGTCCACCCTTTTTTGCCATATGGATAACCTAAGAAAACACAACGCCTACTCCGAGATTGGAATTTATCAGTTGTATGATAGTGAGCAAAACATAGGTAACCAAAAACTCTTAAATGAGAAAAATGAGGGTTTTTAGAGAATAAAATTTCAAACGGTGTTCTATATTTGAGAACAAAAGATAGAGTACGATTTATAAGGTAAAACGCAATTTTAATATATTTCCCCAAAACTGAAAAAGAAGTGAAGCCTCGAAGCAGAGAGCTCGGGCAACATTGAGTATATGGGGATGTTTTTTTAACCCGCCCATTCTATTGAGAAGTATAGGGTATGGTAGTTTGCCGTATAATGCCATGAGTATGAAAGAAAGATTTTAATAGAAGAAATTTAGTCCCATTATCTACTCGGATATTTTTTATACTTTTATTAAAAAAATTTTTTAATAAGAATAAAGAATTTTTCAAAAACATATGCTACACTACTTTTATCAACAAGTAAATATACCCATGTAGCACGAGAGAAGTCATCAACGAGCGTAAGAAAGTAAGAGGATCCACAAGAATAATTTTTTCGATATGGTCCCCAAATATCACAATGCACAAGCTCAAAAAGATCATGTGAAACAGAATCACTTAATGCAAAAGATTGTCGTGTCTGTTTTGCTTGAAGACAAACAGTGCAAGTACTAGGAAGAGAATTAAAATTAACAGAATTTAAAATGTTCTTATCAGATTTATTCAAAGCAGCAAACGAAGAATGACCCAAGCATTTATGAAGTAAGTATAAGGAAATAAAAGAAGCATGATTATCTTGTTCTTGAGTAAAACAATACACCCCATGAATAATTCTACCCACTCCAATCTCCGACTTTAAAGTAAGGTCCTAAATAACACAAAATTCCTTAGAAAAATGTACATCATACATAGGATGATAATACAACACAGGTAAGATTCGAAATATAAAGAACGTCGGTCAAGACAGGTCTAGATCCTAGTTTCACAGTACCCTCAAAGGTAGCAATGGTATGAGCACTATATGGCAATCCAATATAGCATGGAGATATATGATGTAAATTAGCAAAAAATTACGATGTCCAGTCATATGAGATGAAGCGCCGGAAAGTATAATCCAAGCAAGCATTCAAGACAAATTATCCGAAGAGGCCATGGAATTTGCATGTGCTGCGGACTGAACTGTACAGCAATTTCGAAAAACTGGTACGCCAGTACAGGTGGTGTAAATGGTGGTGCTGGGGGACTGCCGACAGCAGCTCCAGCAAACTGGTAAGCTAACGATTACGGTGCATGTGGTTCCAGGAAACTTCCCCCAGTGCCTGGTATTTTACACTGCCAACCTCCTTGTATCACTGCAATCGCTAGATAAGTGACTGCTAATGTACACGGACTCTAAGGGCTGCCGAGAAGACTTAGTGAAGTCCATGCTGCTGCTAGAATTTGTTGAGTAGCATCAGCGCTGTTCACCACACCCTTGCTGTTGTTGCTGCGTTTGTGGACTGATTTGGTGCTGTGAGTGGAACGCTGGTTGGGGCCTCCTCCTCCGCTGATGATACTGTTGTTTCTAGCCTTTTCCCCCCAATGCAGATACCCAACAACCTTAAAGCAATCTAATGCAAGGTATCCAAATTTGTTACCCACTGTACAAAAATTAGAAGATTTATCTGCAGTGCGTGTTGCAAAGGCAACACCTTCAGATCTAATTTCTTAATTTTGTGTAATATCCCAAGCAAGTACTTCATGTGTAATCATGCCATAGGAATTATCAACTAAAGATAAAGGTTTCATATTAATAATTTGAGAAATAACAGTACGAAAAAGAGGATCCCCCAAGAGATAAGTTTCTTTTCCTTTTTCTGTCGTTCGATATCGGCAATTCGTGAACAATTCTGTCTGGTACAGTAGTTGAATTCGGGGATTTGTTCATAAGTCTCAATTCATCCCACAATTTTTAGAGACGACCAAAATAATCAAGAACGGTGTTGTGTGCAATTTCCCAAGGCCCCTTTGAGTTCATAAATTTTTGGTCCATTGCCAGCAAAAAAATCGATTCTTCAATAAATCCCACAAAGCTTTTGCCTCATCTTTGCAAAGAACAAAGGGTACAAACGAAGGATCTAAAGTAGCAAATATCCATAAAACAATTAGTGAGTTCATGGTTCCTCAATCTACAAATTGTGCAGAAATTTGATATGTACACTTTATAGTGCCGTCAATAAAGCATTCTTTTCGTTTTGTTTTCATGGCTCCAAGAAAAGCGCCCGACCATTGGTCGTAGTTTGTCTTGCATAATTTAATATGCACAAGAAGGGCTAGGGGTATCACTGGACATCAAAGAATTAGGATTGAGGTCACTCATAGTATGGAATGGACTGGCCTTTGCGACGGTGACGATTGGGCTATAGCCATCGAACACGACTCTATTCTGATCGATAATTCCAACCATTATTTTCCTCCTTTTTTTAATTTTTTTTTTGCTCTGATACTATATAAAAGAAAGAACGTATAGAAGCAACTAAGTTGCAATGCTTTAATTGTATTAGATTGTAAACCAGATTATATACAATTGAGTAATTACTTTCCAAATTTTATTCCTTATAGGATTCTAGCCATAATTAAATAAGATGATATAAATCAACTAGAATATATAAAATCTCACAAAATTTAGAAACATAATATTACAGAATTATTCTCAATATTCTCGTAAATAATTTATTTTTACCAATTTTAAAAATAAATATATACCCTTCTCAAATTAAAAATCAATCCAAATTAAGCCTAAGAAAATTCTAAGGTGCTTTCTCCCAAAGGGGAGGACAAGCTTGATGAAACACCCACATGGATGACCCAGTGATATCTATGATTGCACATGGGCCATGCATTGATTCTATTTCTATTGCTATAAAATGTATTTAGCTTGCTCAGCACAAAAACTATAATGTTTGGGCAAACATAATTAATTGATACTATTCCTCCCTGTCTTGAACAATTTTCACTTTCTATGTTTCAAATTTTGCTTGTCCAATTAAAGAGTGTAACATTCTTTTAATTAGGCCTCATTACTAAACGTCATTATTATTGGCATATTTCGTCATAGTACTAAAATTGGTTTGAGCCTATGATTGTTTCTCCAAATATTTGTACAATGAAAAACTTTTTTTTTCTTTAATGAATGTACAAATGAAAAACATTTACATATATGCGTTCCACCATTTTATTTAAGTACCTAAATGATGTAAAATCTTTAATGTATATACCATGATGATTTCAAAATATAAAGTTGGATTAGACTTGATCAACAAAAAAAAAAAAAAAAGGCAGACAATATGTCGACAGTATTTTTATTTGCTTTCTTTTTTAAATGGTAATTAAAAAAAGTGCTTTAATTATTTGGTCCTCAATCAATTCTATTACAATCATCAATCTATTCCAGTGATTGATTTGTGCAGACATATTGGAAATGCAGTATAATAAACTTTCATCTCCAAAGGGAACAATTTTCAATCAAGCTAATTTTCTCCCATACAAATTACAGAAAGGGGATAAATTTTTGGTTTCTTACTTAAATTTAAATATCTATATATATATATATAAAAAGAAATGATAACTCAATTTTTTCGTAACTACTTTTTATTAGTGAGATAATTGGATAATGAGTTCATAATCACTTGTAAGATCGTTTCCGAAATGAAATTACTTTTGAATCGATTCGCCAAGCATCACCACCATAAGTAAAATAGGACTTAAAAAATTAAGGGTTAATTACACTTTTTCCTTGAGAATTTGTCTAAACTACAATTTTATCCCTTTATTTTATATAAATTACAAATACATTAACTTATTATTTCCTTACTACTAATTTCAAAAAAAAATTATTAAAAAATAATAATTATGTAGTAAAAAAGTTTAAGATCTTCCTATAATATTAATTTGCAAGTGTACTTCTTGTTTATTATTATATATAAAGACAACGATACCCTTACAAAAAAATTTTTAATTAGTCTAATTTTCATAATGAAAGATATTATTATCTTAATATATTATAATAAATAAGAAGTAAACTTGCAAACAATATTTTAAGAAAATTTTAAATTTTTATCAGAGGGTCGATAAATCTAACTCGGGAATGTGAATGTATAGAGCGAAAAAAATCATTATTTTCCCTCCTCTTCCCTACTCTTTCTCTCTCTACACAATTTTTCTCTAACTTCTCTCTACTTCTTCTCCACTCTAAAAGTAAAATCTTTAACATTGAACTTGTATTGGAGGTAGATATGGATCATTATGAAGAATTTGTAGAAGAAAATATTGATTTATATGTAAGAAAAGTTGAAATTATTCTTTTTTTTCAAAACTGGGACTCAAATCGCCCGAACGAATGACCCGAACATGAGCGGATCGCCCCGATGGGCGACCAGCACATGTCCGGGTCACCGGTCCGGGCAACCCGAGCCTTTTTTTTTTTTTTTTAAGGAAGAAAGAATTTTTGTAGGTATTTGAAAAACTTGAAACTTGAATAACTCTGCGATCGGAGGTCCGTTTCACGCGTATAACCACTCGTTTTGATGGTTCTCATAAATATAAATGCAACGATATCGTTGAAAAAGTGATCTGGACGCGTTTCGGGGCAAAAACAATTGCGTGCAAAAAGAATTCCAATATTTACCAACTTCAATCATTTGAATTTTTAATTAGAGCAAAAAGAAGACTGCTACTCTGTTTAATTTTCAAATTAGTGCCATAAATTTTTAGTTAATAAGAGAGAAAGTATTAGAAAATTACAAAAACATAAATTAAAATGAAAATATGACATTTTTGTAGGAACGGTCGATGGAAACCGCGTAGATCTCGAAAAGATACACGAAATGCCCACAAGAATCGCCTCAATCGGAAGTCCGAGCGTAAAGTTATGATCCGTCAAAGTTTTCCACTATACGAGTCAATTTTTTTACTTTTTTGACGATGTCGTTGCGTTTATCTTTATGAGAACCATCAAAACGAGTGGTCATATGCGTGAAACGGACCTCCGATCGCCGAGTTATTCATGTTTTAAATTTTTCAAAAACCTACAAAAATTCTTTCTTCCTAAAAATATATAAAAAAAAAAAAAAAAAAAAGGCTCAAGTCACCTGGACCGGTGACCCGGACATGTACTGGTCGCCCATCTAGGCGATCTACTCGTGTCCGGGTCGCCTGTCCGGGCGATCTGAGCCCCAGTTTTGAAAAAAAAAATAATTTCAACTTTTCTTAAATCTAAATCGATATTTTCTTCTACAAATTCTTCATAATGATCCATATCTACCTCCATTATAAGTTCAATGTTAAATATTTTAGTTTTAGAGTGGAGAAAGAGTAGAGAGAAGTTAGAGATAAATTGTGTAGAGAGAGAAAGAGTAGGGAAGAGGAGGAAAAATAATAATTTTTTTCGCGCTATATATTCACATTCCTGAGTTAGATTTATCGACTCCCTTCTCTAATAACATTTTTTATTGAAATTAGTAGTAAGGTGTAGTAAGTTATAAAAATATATATTATATAGATGTATTTATAATTTATACTAAATAGAAACATAAAATTATAATTTAAATAAACCTTAAGAAAAAAATGTAATTAATCCACAAATTAATGAGTTTGAACTAATTATATATTGTTTCATTTGGAATTATTATTTCAACTGACGGTCACATCCTACCATAGTTTTTAGACCTATAATACCACCGATTGAAAATATAAGTCCTTTTAAGTTTAAGTTAGATGGTTAAAATTATAAATTTTTTTTACATATTTTAATGTGTATTTATAGCCGATTTTGCTATTCTACTCTCTCTTAATTTATTTATTATCTCCTTCCTTTTCTTTCTCTCTCTTTAATTATTAAGGATATAATAGATATTTTATTTTAAAATTACATTTTTTTTAAACTTTAATTTCTGTATTTATAAAAAAAAAACTTATATTCTTAACCATAAATAGTATTGACATCATTATTTCCAATTTGTATGAGTACGACGATACTTCACGTGTTAAAAACAAATATTCCCCTCAGAAATACATGGACAACTAATTAATTGCATGCATAGTCAGCAGGTTGTGGAAAACGTGGGATATGGAAAAACTACGGTTATAGTCAAATGTGAACTTCAATTGATCGAAATTGGCCATTGTTAAATCGTAGTATTTTCTTGTTTATTTAACTACTTTTTTTTTTTTTTGAACAATTTAATAAAAGCGAGGACCTTTTTTATTTTTTCTAATATGCAACGACGTTTCGAATTATATAGTAAACAATGCTCGTAATTCATTTCCACGTTCTCTTTTTAAATTTGGAATTTTCTTTAATAAAAAATTTACATCCTTATAATATTTTATTATAATTGGTACAAAATAAATTTAAAATTTACATACATAAAAATTCATAAAACTCAAACAAAAAACACAACTATTCTAACATTTTTATTCCAATAAAATCTTCAATTATATTATTTTTATCTTAAATTTTTTGAGAGAAAATAGAAATTTAGGGAGAAGAGTGTAGATGAATTATGACATTGGAGTTTGTTGTATATTAAAAAAAAAGTCATTTTGTATATTAAAACAATAGGTCGTTAATCCTATACTTAGGCCATATTCTCTGTTACTTGTGCAATTTTTAAGTAATTAAAAATAAGTGTTTATAAAAAAGTTATTTTAAATAAATTAATATAACAATTTTATTTTTAATGATATCAATAAGTAGAAATACTTCTAAAAAGTATCTTTTCCAACATAGTTTTTTTAATTTTTTTAAACTAAAAATAGATATAATAAACATACTAAAACACCTTTAAAACAATTAATAATTTAAATTAAATTAGAAATTATTAATTTTAATCGATGAAGAATAAGAGTTTAAATTAAATCATCGATTGTATCTTAATATAGAGGTTTTTTTCTTTATCCAGTCCATTTTCAAAATATGGGTACTAAATCAGTCCAAGTTTTTTTTTTTAATTCTAAAGTGGCCATAAAGCACAATGGTTGTGCGTTATCATTATTGATAACGCACAACCATTGTGCGTTATCATCTAATTATGCTTACAACCCGTAATCTGCCGATGTGGCAGAAAACGCACGACCAGTGTGCGTTATGACAAAGCAATAACGTACAATGGTCGTGCGTTATCTGCCATGTCAGTTTTTAAGTTTTTTTTTTTTTTTTACATGAAAATTTATTTACATTTTTGTCAAAACTTATAATTGTATAATTTTTTTTAAAAAGACTGTATATATAATATTTAACTTATTTTAAGCGTATTTATTATGATAATATTTATATCGTTTTCTTGGAAAATATATTTAACTTTTAACCATTTCATCTCAAGTTATTTGAAGAAGTAATACTAAAGATATTGTAAAATTTTAGAGCAATGATGTAGTAATTAGAAGAAATTGAAAGAAAAATGCCATTAATAGAAACTTGTTTTATTACAACAATTTCAAGAAAATGGCAAACTTATACATTGCTCGGTCCGGGGTTATTACAATTTTTTTCTATTATGTCCCGGCATGCGACATCTGCCACATCTTGGGGGAGAATCTGGATTTCTATAATCCATTTCTCCCTGAAATCGCTTGCCATATTTCCTACCCCGTTCCTTTTTCATGTTTAGAGGATAAAATGTTAAATTAAAAGGAACATCCCTTCAAAAAGTTCTCACTCAAGACCGGATGAAAATTCGCTTGGTAAGTTCTTTTGTACGTTTGTCGTGAATATATCTCTGGCACATAAGTATCTGCTATTGACCCATTTTCTCTACACATTGCAAGAACATGAGAACAAGGCAATGTATATGTTTGCCATTTTCTGCAACTACATGATTTATTATTTATTTGCAATGTACAGACGTTGTTGCCTGTATCAGAAACCCGAATCGGAGATTAAACCATGTATATTCCTTCTTGCGGATTGTAAGTAGTAACTTTGTATTATTTTGATTTCGTTTCAATCTGCAAGAACTTGTCAAAATTTTGGGTTGGAAATGGATGCACACAATTTTCAGCCTCTTCACGGTGTTGTTAAAAGTACTTAACTAGTTTGTTGAAGATTAGTTCAACCAGGGTTTTTAAAGGTATGACCCGAGCTTTTTTCAATACACAGTTAAGTGCTTCAGAAATGTTAGTTGTCGTGATACTGTGTCTGTGCCCGCCATCATGCAACAGTGTCCATTTCTCTGGGTCCAACTTCATCAAGTAAATGTAAGCATCTACATTTCTTTCTTGAATCTCTTTCATTACACGGTCAAATTTCCTTTGTTTAGATTCTATTCCGGCCTGCCACATCAAGCTTTTTAGATTTGTGTTCTTAAAAGTCTTGTTGAAATTTTCTCAAATGTGGCGTAAACAAAATCGGTGAACTGCAAATGGTGGTTGCCATTAAGGTTCACTTTGAATAGTAGAGAAAATACCTTTGTGGCGATCATAAATGAGGCATATGTGGCGATTTTTTACAATGTATTCTCGCAGGTTTTTAAGGAACTAATTTCAACTTTCGGAGGATTCATTATCAATAATTGCAAAAGAAAGTCGGAACAAGTGATTATTTGCATCCCACATACTTGCAATTAATAGCACACCTTTGTATGGCCCCTTTAGGTGTGTTTCATCCACAGAAATCACCGGCCGACAATATGGATATTGTCTATACATGACGAGAAATACCAGAAAATAAATTTGAAAACATAATTAGGGGGACTGCTTGTTCTGGGATGCAAAAATTCGTATACAATCCCAGGGTTTAAATCCTGTACAACTTGTAAGTATTTCGGTAAAATATTGAAGGTTGTCTCCCAGCTACCAAAAACCCTCTCAAGTGGAAAATTTTCGAGCATACCATGCCCGCTTGTAAGTACAACATATTTGAAACAATACCTGCACTTCTTGAATGATGTTTGACACAGGTATCTGAGGATCGTTGGCAACTAGGTATAATATTGACACTGAAATAAATTTTGAGGACAAGTTTTTGCACTTGTTTTGTTCAATTTGGACAAGGCATGTGTGTTCTTTTACGAATCTGGTTATTTCCCATCGACTGTGTTGCTTTCTTTTTTATACAAATATACTATGAACAGTAATTATCATCACTGTGATGGTAACATTTCGCGGTCCATGTATCATTTTTTACTTTTCACAACCCGGTATTCACGTCCCACACTGATGGACCACTTACGAATTGCACTTATTATCTGCACTTTGTCAACGAATCTCATGCCTAACTGTATGTCAGTCATGGAATCGTTACAATCGAGTAACCGTATGGTACCAGATTCTACAAGGTCATCTATAGGAGAACCCAAGCCCATATCTAGGAATGCTCTAGAATGTGTATAGTTATACCTAGTGCTGCTGAACCATTGGCTGCTCTCCCATTGGGGCACTACGTTTTCAGTTACCGGGTTTATAGAATTTACAGGGTTTAGGGGAGTTTGTAACTCTCCTTCTTCTGGATCATTGTCATCATCTGATTCGGATTGACTAGAAACAGCCTGATCTCCGTCCGATTCGTCAACCTCATCGGAGTTGTTATTGACAGTAGTGTACAACATAGACGGTTCATCAGAAACCATCGGTATTACTGCTGTAATATGTTCGGTCATGTTTGTTGTATTTCTGTCATGTGTAATTGGAATATTATGCTGCTGGATCTGCTCAAATTCAACGATAATATGAATCCCTTCCTTCGCATGGTGAGGTGGAATAATCCATAGATAACGCATACTTCATCATTGTTCATGCTATATAAATTAAAGTAAAATATACGATGCACTTCATAGTATGAAGGCACCCTCATTGTCATTCGAACAATCCAGAGATTGGATCCATATCTCGATATTTCAGTATTTTCCTTACCAGTTCGTTATGTGAAATCATTTGGATCGTTGGCAATGTCCAACTTTTCTACACTACTCCAGTAAAATAGGGACCATATGCATCCCTTGCTATTTCAAAATCCCAAAATAGCATCACTCTAACAGGGTGGATTGCTTCTAGTTTAAATTGATGTAACTGGATGTGTTTAAGTTTTAGGGAGGATGAAATGTATAGAAGTTTAGGGTTTTGTGAATTAAAGAAGAATGAATGGGGATTTACTAAGAAGTTGGTTTGGCTAAAGAGTGTGCGTATGTGTATATATAAAGGTGTGAAGGTAAAGTGCCGAGATTGAATTATTTCTCTTGCAATTTCACATGCGTTCACATGGTATTGTCGATTTTGGGTACAAAAGTAATGGAATGAAATGACAACACATTGGAGGTGCTGAATTATTGAAGATAACGCACTGCTGTTGTGCGTTATCTTCAATGATAACACACTATTGTAATGCGTTATCATTGAAGATGACGCACAACAGCTGTGCGTTATCAAAAATGTAAAAAATGTTCCAGTTTTTATTTTTCCTTTATTTACACCAAATTGAAATTGTTAAAATGTAGAATGTGAATTTTTCTTTCCTTTATTTACACTAAATTGAAATAATCAATAATATACTTGAAACAAAATAATCAATAATATACATGAAATAAAATAATCAATATTATACATAAAACTGAATACTCTATATTGAAATTTAATTTACATATAATAGAAAATGAAAACTCCAAGATACTAAGTACAACTATGGCCAGTCGGACGGCGTGAATCTCATTATCTTTTTCCCAACACGTTGTACATTTTCGTGTCATCCGTCCCCTCTTCGTCATCAGATGAAGATGCCTGTGATATAGGCTGATGCGGTGTAGATGAACCGACTGTGCCCAGAGGAGGAGGTGCACGAAATGATGAAAACCCTAAAGATGTACCGGCTGGTGACTGAAATGGGGCAAACCCTCAACCGGGAAAGGGAGGCACGCGCAATGTCCCTGATCCACCTGGAAGTGACTGGGAAGTTTGCATCAAACCCAAACTAAAGGATGGTATATCTAAGTTTGGGCTGTCAAATGGGTCAATAGGAGGGTGTCCACCACAAGATCCCTCACCTCTCTCCACCTGTCCAGATCCCTCACCTCTCTCCATCTCAACATGTCCGGAATCTGCATGTCCGGGTCTGTCAGGAAAAGGAGGGACATGAGGGCGTCCACCTCCTGCTCCACGACCAGGCTGTCTACGAGCGCCCCTCTCAACTCTACAAGTACCTCGGTCCGATACGTGCTTCTGGAGATGATGACGTCGGCTGTACTGGGAATATATGTTGGATATCGTATTGTGATAGAGTGCAGCCCAAAGTGCTGTCAATAAATAGATACCATGCACCTCCAAATGATCGTATGCACTTTCTTCGCAGAAACAGCCATCTGTGATGGAGATGTAGTTGGTTCCTGTATCACCACTGACGCCATGTTATCTACCTCCTGCAACATGGAAGTCTAAACAATAAATAAATAAATAAATAAATAAAACCATTAAACCGTTAGAAGTCATCATAAGTAAATGAAATGCATAAGAATATTAATAAAAAAAATGAATTGTAAAATGTACCATCATCCGTCTGTCAACCCTAGCAAGCTGGTATCCAACCGAACGGGTATCTCGATTAGCTGGATTTTCGATGTACACCCGTCTGATTCCCCGATACCATCTTACGTACTCGTCATTAGGGTATGATAAAACCTCAACTGCCAATGTTAGGCCATCCCTAACGCGCAATCGACACTGATGCCAGGCCTCTACATGGCTAGCATGTTGTGTCTCCCAGTAAATGTGGTCATTCCCTCTAAGCTAGATCCGATGCAGATCAAAACGAGTATCGCATGCATCCGGTATATGCTGAGCCCGTGCAAATTGACGAATCACATGCCCGGGATACTGATACTCCACTATCTCATAACAGATGAGTGGGACCTCTGTCCGCCACAGGTCAGATGGAACCAGACAATGGTCATGATAAGGGAGCCATACAATCTGTGAAGTCAAAATTCAAAATCAATATAAACATAAGTGCTTAAAAAAATTTTCTTTACTTACAAATAATATAAAATATTTTAAAGCGAATCTAATCAGATGGCATGAAATCTAACTGGTCTTGTATGTAACTAGGGTGTGAGTAGGCAGTTGGCTGCAGTCAAAAAGATGTGCACCATATAGTACCCAGAGGAGCAAGAGGGTCGGCATGAACATCCGTCATCAGCTGAGGCCGCAATGCAGGTATACGCGACCACGCCCAAATCTGTACTATGACTAAGGCTCCCCCTATCTGTCGTGCAACCCCAAAGCTGCTGTGCACAACTGCCTATATAAAAATCCAAATACGCAGCTAACCCAACTATATGTCCTGATGGCATCAATATCCTCTAATAAACTGAGGTAGCACACATGAACCAAATTCCCTGAGAAGTTGGGAAGCATAGGACCGCCAAGGAGTAAAAAAATAAATCCACGAGTGCGCAAGATAAGATCATCATCGGTCTCTGAACCGATAAACGCTCTCAAGATCCAAGATTCCAAGGGTTCCTTCTTCACCTTATAACCAGAAAAGTGGCTAAGAGACAACCATACACCAAGAAGTCTCTCGATCAGCTCAATCGAATACTGTTTAGGGTGTACACTCCAACTGGGCCCTGTAACGGGCAAACCCTCTATCCCTAAACCCCATAATGCCTGCAAATCCTTGAGGGTTATTGTGACTTCACCATAAGTCAAGTGAAATGTGTGAGTCTTCGATCTCCACCGCTCAACTAATGCGGTAATAAGAGCATAGTCGAGCCCAATGTAACCACATCTGAACACACCCCCTAAACCAGTCTTGTCAATAAGCTCACAACCTACGAGGAGCCGTACTGTAATACTGGAATAGATTGTGACCGAAACGCCTACACTGAAGATCAGTGAAACACGTCTCGTGGTCCCCACTCCATATAAACCCAGACTGGTGCTCGTACTGTCTTGTCAAAACATCAGAGACTATAGGACCCGAATGCACGTGGCCTGGGACTTCTTCCATCTACATTATTTATAGTTTGAGTTACAGTCAATATCTATAAATTAAAGTAAAAATTTTTAAATAAATTATAATTCCAAACTCTTTAAGGTGTGTTGTTTATGGTACCATTATTTTAGAGTTTTAGGGTTTGTATGATTTTTAACATATCAAGTTTAGTGTTTTTAGGGTTTTTAATGTTTTTATAATTTACGGTTAATGTTTAAAATATTAAGATTTTAGTGTTACTGTTTAATGTTTACTGTTACAAAGTTTAGAGGTTTACTGTTTAATGTTTAAAATATCATTTTTAGAGTTTTTTGGGTTTACTATTACAAAGTTTAGAGTTTTACAGTTAAATGTTTAAAATATCATTTTTAGGGTTATTAGGTTTTACTGTTACAAAGTTTAGAGTTTTACGGTTTAATGTTTAAATTGTTAAGATTTTAGAGTTTTTAGGGTTTACTGTTACAAATTTTAGAGTTTTACAGTTTAATGTTTAAAATATCACTTTTTGTGTTTTTAGGGTTTACTGTTACAAAGTTTAGAGTTTTACGGTTTAATGTTTAAAATATTAAGATTTTAGGGTTTTTAGGGTTTACTGTTACCAAGCTTAGAGTTTTACGGTTTAGTATTTAAAATATCAATTTTAAGGTTCTTAGGGTTTACTGTTACAAACTTTAGAGTTTTACGGCTTAATGTTTCAAAAATCAATTTTAGAGTTTTTAAAGTTTTTACAATATACGCTATAGGATTTTAATATTATGATTTTATCTTTTTAAGGTTTACTGTTAAAAAGTTTATAGTCTTACAGTTTAATGTTTGATGTAAAATTAAGGATTTTAATAATAGATTTTTAAGTTTTCTATTATTTAAAGTTTAGAATTTTTAAGTTTTTTAGGGTTATTTATACTATATTTTATAACTAAGAATTTTACTACTTGGTAAATTCAATATTAGGGTTTTAGAGTTTAAATAAAAGTATTCATATTGATAATGCCATACAATTAATTACTAAACTCTAAATTTTCAAGTTTCGGTTCTACTAATTAAAAAAAAAAAGAGAGAGAGAGAGAGAAGAGAAAAAAACCCAAATTCCAAGTTCGCATCCTTTCTACTAAAAAATTTATAATAAAGATGCCAACTAATTATCTAAATAAAGAAAAAATTCAAATACTTATAAAGTAAAGTAACCCTAATTATGCAAATAAATTCATCAAAATAATTAATCACTCTAAGATCACTTTTGCAATACAAAACACAATTATATACATAAAATAATCAAATTTGCACAAATTTATTAATAACAATAAATTTAAACATAAACCCAAACCCTACTTTCACAAAAATGAATTAATTCAAATTAACAAATAAAATTCATAAAAATGATTCAAAAACAACAATTAACAAACCCAAACAAACAATAATTATAATTAATAAATAATACACCAAATAATTTAAATAACTAAAAACTTACCAAAAATTAAAAATGCAACTTCGTACCGATAAGTTTTAGTCTACTGTTTTCCACTCCAAATCTCTAACAACTTTCGTACTCCAAGAAAAGTCTCGCCGATTCAAACTTGAATTTCAAAAATTAACTAAATTTTTACTGTAAATTTCGTAATAAAATAAAATACAAAAGTATTAGAAGAAGAGAAGATACAAGTATAAGAAGAAGGAAGAAAATAAAAGGAAAAGGAAAAGAACTTACCAAGCGGTGGCAGCGGTGGAGCAGCGAGAGTGGTGGCAGCACAAATGAAGATAAAAATAAAATTTTCGGGGAGGAATGAAGTAAATTTTCGAAGAAGAAAGTGAAAGCAGAAAGGACGCGTCGAAGAAAGAAGAAATAAGGAGGAAGAAGAAAGTGAAAGCAGAAAGGAGGCACGGCGGCTGGAGGTAAAGGTTTATAACATGATAACGCAAGGTCATTGTGCGTTATCAACAATAATAACGTACAATGGTCATGCCTTATTACGTTTGATAACGCACATCGACAACTCTGCGCCACATCACCTAACGATTATGCCACGTCGTTAAACATGCTTTTTAATGCGACTTAATACGATAATTATAGATAACGCACAACCATTATGCATTATCTCAAGTGATAACGCACAATGACTGTGTGTTATGGCCACGTCAGGATTAAAAAAAAACTTGGGTCGATTTAGTACCCATTTTTTGAAAAATGGTTGGATAAAGAAAAAAAACCTAATATAGAAGTAAGTCGAATTAGACATAATGAATTGCTTCCGAAGACCAATCAAATTCTTCTGCTTTCTAAAAGCACAGGCTCACTTTATCCACTTTCAGTTTTTCTTATTCTCAAATACTGAAACTTACACTAGATTGCGAACAATGCAAAGAAGATGTGAGGCTCGATTCAAGACGTGCATAACGAATATAGTAATAATTTGTCGCGACAGAGTATTTATTTCCTTTCTTATATACTAAAATTAGGATACAAAACACTCATTTCTCTCTTTCAAAAATTATACTCCCTCGTGTCGAAAATATAAGAGATTTTAGTCATAAGTACAAAAATTAAGAATCTTAAAAACAAGATAATTTTTAAATTATAACATTCTTTCTACCCTTTATAAATAAGGAAAGACATAGAGTGGGAGTGAAACAAATTAATACAAAAAGGTGGGAAAAGATGAAAAAAATTCAATAAATATTTATTGAAAGTTACAAAATCCCTTATATTTTTTAACATCCTTAATGGACTAAAACACCTTATATTTCTGACCGGAAATAATATATTTCTTTTTAATAAATGTCTTTTTAATTCATTACATATATGAATGAAATATATAATATTTTTTTACAATAATATGTCTTCTAATTTTTTTTCATTTAAACATTTAAATTCCTGTTCAAATTTTCACGGGAGATAATGGGAACAACCCATATGCTTTGTGACCAAGAGAAATCCACAAACTTTATTAAAGGCTCATTTTGCATATGTGGTCTTAATAGTTTAGGAAGGGCTCAAAGGAGTCAAACAATCCATTTTCTTAAAATCCTTCATTGGTTTGCATAAGAATTCCATAAGATACTTTGAGTAATCCATTCTACTTCACTTTACCCTTAAATTCATTAAATTAAAGCGTCAGTTACAAAACCTCATTTTAATTCACTGAATTAAGTTGGCGGTTACACTTTAAATTCATCCTAATAAATGGTTAGTTTCGGCAGTTACAACATTTAGACTCATTTAAAGTAGGAGTCTCGACAGTTACTAGATTGCAGCTGTTATACATGAGTAATTACAACAATTACATGTGTAATTACCACCCTTACAAGTGCAATTGCAATCCTTTTCAAGTTTGTGCACGTGCAATACTCTCCACTGTCTTGCTGAAAGATACAGTTAAATCTTCCATTCATTAAGAAACTATTTTCTCACTTACTCCTCTTTAATTTGTAACTTTGTTTCCTACAATTCTCCACATGAATGAAAAATTATTTTGACTCGACGTTTGTGTTCATCACCTGACTCTTACATAGGAAAAGTATGTGTTAGCCTTTGAACTTCCCTCTTATAACATATGTTTGCTTTATTTACTGTCCAGTAGACATGATGTCCTTGAATTGTCCTTCTTTTTTGTGTAAAGAACCCACATATTTTACGTAGGAATCATTTTTATTTGTTCAGTTCTCATGATTTATTTTATTTTGGCCATGAACACGTCATGGTTCTACAAGAGTTTTTAAAGAATTGAACCTGAATAATTCTTTTTTGAAGTGGCTCCACTTCTCTCTTACATAGGTGATTTCTTAAAGTTTCATAAGAATCATTATACCAACATAATGCTAACCTTAACCATTATATCACTGTTTCATGACAAGAATGAGCTGAGTTACAACCACAATGACTACACTAAGTTCATAAGTAGGTTGTCCCTATGAACCTAGATCGTGGGATCTCCAGTCAACAAGGTTGGGTTTCTTCATAAACATTTTATCCTCCACATACTTTAAACTTATCATTTTTATCAAATTCTCAATTGTCTCTCTATTCAACTCTTTAGTTGGTGGAACCGTAATATTATCTTGTGACTTCACATAGCCAAATATGATAATTTCTAAAGACAGCAGTTTTTTAATAGTGTTGTATCTACACAAATATGTCTAGACTTACTATTACACTTTGCACTATGTGCTCTTTCAATCACTTATTAGCTATCACAATGAATACAGATAGGCGACACAAGATTCTTTTTCTCACTTTGGAATATCCTCTAAAAGGCATAGATATTCAGCCTTTTCTCCATAGTTAATGAATCCAATAAATTCATATTTATAGGCTAAAAATCCCATAGGATTAAATTCTCAAACGAAAAATTAGAATTAAAGCTGCAATAATTAAGAGTTACAAAATGCTCCTTAATTCAGACTTTATTCAACCCTATTTATCGGCAATTACAGTTATGAGATTTAAATTTATTAAATGTGTAATTGACAAAATTAAAAATAGTAAGCAACATGTAGATCGATCTTACCCCCATTCATGTGTGCAGGCCGCTCCCACACACGAGTCAAGCTTATCGTGTCTCTAATTTGCAGCCCCCTAATGGGCATGCACATTAGGCAAAGGCTTAAGTTAGCAGTTTACCAATAGAGAAGCGCTCCCACATATAAAGTGTTTCCTCTTTCTATGCCTCTCCCATGTGGGATTCAAATCACTTCTTATTAAATATGCCAACCTTGAGAAAACTAATTTCTCATTCATACCATTTCAATTCCATTAATCACCATTTATAAATTTCTCAATAATAATAAGCATTATCTTATAAAATTTATTCTCGTCACATGAGAATATGTATAAAAGTAATCTAAGAATTTTATATGCTTATTATAACTCTGACTTTTATACTTATCATTTCTTCTTAAAAGTTTACTTTGAACCTAAAGGTTTACATTCATGTGGAGGTTTTTTTCTTGGTTTATACCAGTTTTAAAAAACAGATACTAAAGTAGTCCACCCTTTTTTTTTCTCCAGATTCTGGCCATAACGCACGATCATTGTGCGTTATCTGTAGTAACTCTATTAATCCAGCGCGTTAATCTTGTTTAGTGATGTGGCGAGGACGTAACGAAGAGATGTTGGGGTTTGGTGCTGAGGTGAATGATAACACACAATGGTTGTGCGTTATCTTGTTTATGTTGATTAGGAAGAAATAATTTTTGTAGGTATTTGGAAAACTTGAAACATGAATAACTCTGCGATCGGATGTCCATTTAATGCATATAACCAGTCGTTTTGATGGTTCTCATAAAGATAAACGTAACGGCATCGTCAAAAAAGTGACCCAGAAGCGTTTCGAGGTAAAAAAATTGTCTCGTATAGTCGAAAACTTTGACAGGACATAACTTTGCGCTCGGACGTCCGATTGAGGCAATTCTTGTGAGCATTTCATTGTATTTTTTCGAGATCTACGAGATCATCGACCGTTCCAACAAAAAAATCCTATCTTCGTTTTAATTTACGTTTTTGTAATTTTCTAATACTTTCTCTCTTATTAACTAAAAAGTTACGGCACCAATTTGAAAATTAAACAGATGAGCAGTCTTCTTTTTGCTCTAATTAAAAATTCAAATGATTGAAGTCGGTAAACATTGGAATACGTAAATACTTTATTATTAAATAAAATCTCCTGCAATAATTGTAATAATGTTTCATGTTGGTTTGTTGGTAAGTCTTCTATTAAAGATTCAAATCCTCTTACATACAAGTTTTTTTTTAAATACAAGTTTTTTTTTTAAATTGAACGAATGATGTGGCAAATAACGCACAACCATTGTGCGTTATGGCCGGAATCCTAATAAAAAAAAATAGGTGGACTATTTTAGTGTCAGTTTTTTAAAACTGGTCTAAAACAGGGAAAAAATCCCATGTGAAAGTTCCACTAATTTTAGTATGATTATGAAAAATAAGAATCTACTTCACCTTTATACATTCCTTTATGTATTCTAGTGGTCCTTTCTACGCAAGTCAGTTATGAACTATCACCAAATGATTTTCCACTTTTTGCTCTTTTTTCTGATTTGTAGTGGCCAGAAAGAGCTCTATTTATAGGCTCACAAGAATTACCTGAATTTTAGACTAGCAATAAAGACATTTCCATTTTTCAGCATTAAGGTTGAATTAAAAGTGTCGTTACATTTTAGCATTCAACCATAACATTAAACGGACAGTTGCAAATTGTCTTTAAATTCCAGGTATTAATTCCAGCCTGGAATAAATTCATTTTTTGAGTAAATGTCATTTTTTAAATTTCTAACCCGAGATAGTATTTCTTTTTTCAATAAATGTCTTTTTAATTCATTACATATTAATATGAATATGAAAAACCTTAAGGGGAGAGGGTGAATAATCTTCTTGGCTAATTAAAAACTTTTTGAACAATTATAGTTGAAACCTCCGATTTCGTTTGAAGAAAAATTTAATAACTCCTTTTTAATAAAATTTCTAACCAAACAAAGTCTCTTTTATGGTCAAGGATTAGACAATAAACATATAAATAAAGTGCAAACCACAAAGAAAAGAGACGAAGGATTTATAGTGGTTCACTCCCTCAATAGAGCTATATCCACTACCTTGCGACTCAACTCAAGAATTTCACAAATCCACTAATCTCAAGTTTTTACGCAAGAATACAATGAGGATCACCCTTCAAGGGTTTTACACACAAACCTCAAAGTTCACCATCACAAATAATACAAACTATTAAAGGATCACCCAAAAGGGTTTTTCACAAAACCTTTGATCACAAGTTAATATAAAAGAGTACGGATGAAACAATATTACCAAAGAAGCTGGAAAAGAGAAAGATACAACTTGATTCAATGCTTCTACAAGCTCTATTTTTCTCCTTCTTAGAAAGATGATCAATGATGAAGCTCCAAGGAGATTTTTCTTTTTGTTTTTGTAGGATAAAGAAGATTAGAAATATGTTCTTTAATGCTCTTGAAAAGGTTCTTAAATGTTCTTTAATAACTTGGAATTTTATGGCTGATCAAAAAGTCATTTTACATGTGAAGGTAAAAACTAGTTGTTACTGTCAGCCAATGGTCTTTTTTTTTTACAGTAAAAGTGAAAGCTTCACGACCAGTTTTCAAAATAGGACTTCCGATTTTCTTAATGAACAGAAAATCGAATGAACCTTTTTAAAATAGGAAGACCGATTTTTAATTGCTCTGAAAAAACCAGATGACCCTTTTTTCTTTGTGAAAACCCAAAATTGGATGTCCGATTTTCTTAGTACCAGAAAATCGGATGACCGGTTTTAGACTTATGATAGAAAATTGGACAACTGGTTTTCTTGTAAAATATAAATTTTCCTTCACATTTTAAAACATGTATTCTTGATACTCTTTAAAAAATGTATAATATATTTAAAACATCAAAACTTTACCAAGAACATTTAGTTTTTCAAGGATAGTTTGCCAAAAAAAATATTTCTTCTTAGGAGCTAACATACTTGATCAAAAATCAAAGAAACAAGTTGAGAGTTTTACAAAATTATCTTTTAGGATAACCCTAACTATTCTTCTTGTCTTCAAGGTATTCAACTTGATCACTTCATCTTCATAAACTCTTGTTGTCTTAAGTGATCTTTTGCTTCTTTGTAGATTACCTTGAGATTTCTCTTGTGCATCTTTTGTTCTTCTATATAAAGTTATTTCTAATTATCACAAAGCACAAGTTAACCATAATCAAAACATTACAAATATGCCCTTAGGGCTTACAGAATAGAATATGTAATATTTTTTTTATAAAAATGTGTCTTCTAATTTTTTTCATTTAAAAATTTAAATTCCTGTTCAAATTTTCACGGGAGGTGATGGGAATAGCCCATTTGAGTTCTTTAAATTGGGCTTAATGGGTCATCCCATATTCTTTGTGACAAAGAAAAAATCTACAAAACTTATTAAAGACTCATATGTGGTCTTAATAGTTCAGGAAGGGCTCAAAGGAGTCAAACAATCCATTTTCTAAACTCCTACATCGGTTTGCATAAGAATTTCTGAAAAAATTCACAAGTAAGTTATTGTTTACTTTGAGTAGTCTAGTTAGTCTGTACTTTGAGTAGTCCATTCTACTTTACTTTACCCTTAAATTCATTGAATTAAAGCATCGGTTACAAAACCTTATTTTAATTCACTAAATTAAGTTTGCAGTTACGCTTTAAATTCATCCTAATAAATGGCCAGCTCCACAGTTATAACATTTATACCCATTTAAAGTAAAAGTCTCGACAGCTACTAGAGTTATAGCTGTTATACATGAGTAATTACAATAATTACATGTGTAATTACCACCGTTACAGGTGCAATTAAATCATTTTCAAGTTCGTGCATGTGCAATAATCTCCACTGCTCAATTGAAAAAGACAGTTCAATTTTTTCAACCATTAAGAAATTATTTTCTCATTCACCCATCTTTAATTCGTAACTTTATTCCAACAATCCACCACATGAATCAAAAATTTTTTTGACTTAACGTTTGTATTCATCAACTGACCCCTACATTGAAAAGTATGTGTTAACCTTTGAACTTCCTGCTTGTAACATATGTTTGTTTTACAAGCTATCAAGTAGACGCGATGTCATTGAACTGTCCTTCTTTTCTGTGTATATTTTACACAGGAATCATTTCCATTTGTTCAGTTCTCATGATTTATATCATTTTGGTCATGAATATATCCTGGTTCTGCAAGAGTTTTTAAAGAATTGAGTCTGAACAATTCTCCTTTGAAGCGGCTCCACTTCTCTCTCACATAGGTGATATCTTAAAGTCAAAGTAATAGGAATCAATTTCATAAGAATCATTAAAGCAACATAATGCTAATCTTAACCGTTGTATCACTGTTTCATGACAAGAATGAGATGAGGTTACCACCACAGTGACTACACTAAGTTTTATAAGTAGGTTATCTCTTTGAACCTAGATCTTGGGATCTCCAATAAACTAGGTTAGGTTTTCCTTCATAAAACTTTTATCCTCCATAGGCTCTAAACTCATCCCTATTGTCAATTGCCTCTTTATTTAACTCTTTAGTTAGTGGAACTGTAATATTATCTTTTGACTTCACATAGCCAAATATGATAACTTCACATAGCCAAATATGATAACTTCTAAAGAGAGCAATTTTTTTAATAATGTTGTATCCACGACGAATATGCCTTGACTTACCATTATACATTGTACTATGTGCTCTTTCAATCATTAATTGGCTATCACAATGAATACAAATAGGTGGCACAGTTATGAATCAAATAAATTCATATTTATAGACTGAAAATCCCTAGACTTAAAATTTGAAACGAAAAATTAGAATTAAAGATTCAGACCATACTCAACCCCATTTATTCAGCAATTACAATTACGAAATTTAAATTTATTAAATATATAGAAAAATATAGATCTATCTTGACCCCCATTCATGTGTATAGGGCCCCCTCCTGGACGCATGCATGAGGCAAGGGCTTGCCTTAGCAATTTACCCTTAGAGAAGCACTCCCACTTATAAATTTCTTCCTTTCTCTATGCCTCTCCCATGTGGGATTCAAATCACTCCCTTTTAAATATGACAACCTTGAGAAACTAAATTCTCATTCATACCATTTCAGTTCCATTAATCACTATTTATAAATTTCTCAATAATAATAAGCATTATCTTATAAAATTTATTCTCGTCACATGAGAATATGTATAAAAGTAATCTAAGCATTTTTTATGCTTATTACAACTCTGACTTTATACGTATCATTTCTTCTTAAAAGTTCATTTTGAGCCTAAAGGTTTACATTCATGTGGAAGTTTCACTAATTTTATTATTCTAAAAAATAAGAATCTATTTCAATCTTTATGCATTTTAGAGGTCCTTTTCCCAGCAAGTCAATTATAAACTATCACCAAATGAATTTCTACTTTTTGCTCTTTTTTCTGTTTTGTAGTCGCCAGAAAGAGCTCTGTTTATAGGCTCCCAAGAATTACCTGAATTTTAGACTAGCAATAAAGACACTTCCATTTTTCAGCATTAAGGTTGAATTAAAATTGTTGTTACATTTCAGCATTCAACCATAACATTAAACGGAGAGTTGCAAATTGTCTTTAAATTCTAGGTATTAATTCGAGCCTACTAAATATATAGTGGTTACAACTATTAATTTTGGGTATTAATTTCATCCTACTAAATATATAGTGGTTACAGAATTTAAACTTTACTTAAATTCAAACTTAAAACACCAAGATCTTGGTTTATTCTTCCTTAGTTCGTCTCATTTTGACGAACTACATCCAGTTTTAGACTTAAAAGAAATTATATTTTTTAAAAGTAATGCATTTTTTCCATAAAAATAATTTTTAAAATCCTTTTGACCAGGGATAGATTCTCAATGAAAGAAGCCACTTGGAAGGACTCACTCAAAGTCATTCCCTAAACGTGGATATCGTACAGAATAACTTTAAATCTTGCACATAACTAATTAAAGTCTTGGAATCAACCATCATATAAACATGAAACCATCTAACAACAAATTTCTTTGTGTTGACATTCTCCGTTTTATGTTTCAGGTCCAAATATTCTATAGTTCTTTAATAGTTAAACACAACAAACTTTGTATAATGTATTATACAAACCCATCTCCTTCAAGAAGTTTAGAAGCAACTTCTGTTAGAAAATTTTGCAACTTCTGTTAGAAAAATCCATTTAGAAAAACATGTTTTATTTCTATTCCTTCAAATTTCTCCTCTTTTTCCATGTGACTAATCGAGAGTTTAGGAAAGTCAATTGTGTTTGGATCAACTTGAAGAACTGTCCATATTGACATTCTCTCTTACGGTTGCTCAAGAATACAACACCAATCTGATTTAAGATTTTAGAAAAATATATCAGTAGCTATGTATTCATAATAGCAATTGCAAAATGCAAAATTGAAAAACCAGAAGAGATGTAGAGAAAATCCTGAGGCTTTTGTTCAACACAATCTCCTTAAAACAGATTTGCTCCCTCCTGTATGAGTGCTTGAGGATGCGTGAGCATCTGTCTCCAAGAATACAACGGGAACGTGAACAATTCATTGCACCAAAAGCAATTTCACCATCGAACTTGAACTGGAATATTTGATGGACACTAGAAAATATGTAGAGGAGGAAAAAGACCGTAACTTTTTAGAAGAGAGGGGTTTTCCTCGGCTTGCAAAAGGTTGGAAGACTATATATATATATATATATTTCAATGTATTGAAGACCCCAATTGATGACATCCAACTGGTACATCCGTTTCAGCATTTACTGCTAAATTAATACGGTTGTTACAGGAGTTATAAATACTCCTTTAAATTCAATGAATTAAAACGTCAGTTACAAAAACTCATTTTAATTCACTGAATTAAGCTTGCGGTTACACTCTAAATTCATCCCGATAAATGGGTAGTTTCGACAGTTACAACATTTATACTCATTTAAAGTAGGAGTCTCGGAGTTACCAGAGTTACAACTGTTATACATGAGTAATTACAATAATTACTTGTGTAATTACCCCCATTACAGGATTAATTACAATAGTTACATGTGTAACTACAATCTTTTTCAAGTTCGTGCACGTTCAAAACTCTCCACTGCCTTGTTGAAAAATACAGTTCAATTTTTCCAACCATTTAGAAACTATTTTCTTATTCACTCCTCTTTAATTCGTAACTTTATTTCCAACAAGTAGCAACAGCCTCGGCCTCTCGTTCATAGTTTACAATGTCGTAGTTTCTATCTCCCACATTTCCCCTGCTACTATCTTTGAAGAGGGTACATCCAGAAGATAGTTGCTGACAGCTGCCAATGCCACCATACATGAGATGGTAAACTGGGCAATCGCTCCGATGACTCCAGTGCCACATATTGAATATAGTGGCTGGAATTTGTTGCCACACAACCCGATAATAGAACCCTATGCATCTGCACCTGTGCATATTATTTCACTAATCTAAAACTGGAAATGTATGATGGATCTATAGATCCCATGCAGCATATGCAAAGATTTACTTCTTCTATATATGTGTACAATGCTTCAGATAGCATTGTCAAAACAGGCTCAAGCCCGCGGGCTAGCTTAGACCGTTCGCAAAATGGACAGACATGGATTTCTAAAATAGGCTCGTCAAAAATGAGTTCGGACCGGACCAACCATTTTTAGTTCAGGCTTTTGCGATTCGGTCTGCGGGTTGCTTCTTTTTTTTTTTTGTTCTTTTTATATTTTTAAAAATTTTAGACATTAATTTTAATGCATTATACACAAACTAAACTATTATTTAGGTGTTTTTTGTGTGTAATTATTTTGTGTCATATTTAAATATCAGTGTAATTTTGTGATTAGTTGAATATTTTTAAAGAAAATTGATTTCTGATATTTTTTTTAAGTTAAAAATAATTTTTATAAAAAAATTATGCAACCCGCGAGCTGGCCCATTTATCCTCGGGCTAGCCATTGACGGATATGGTTCATCCAATTTTTGGCCGGTCAAAAATGAGCCTGGACTATACCATTCAGGCGTGGGCCGGGCCGGGCTAGTCTGGTTTTTCCTATTTGACACTGCTAGCTTTATATAGCACTTGTTGTCAAATGTTATCAAGCTCTCTCACTAGAAAAGCACTAGCGTTGTTAGCTCATCTATCACCTAGGACCATTTCTAGCTTTAAAGAATTAGGAGAGAAATTCATCCAAAATTTCCTCCCATAATTCATCTTCACACCGACTTCAGATTTTTTACTCAGTGTGGCACAAAAGCCAGTAGAATCCATTAGAGATTTCACTACTCGATTTAATTAAGCTGCACAAGAAATTCCTCATTTATTTGAGCGAGAATATATGTACGCGAACAAACATGGCTTGAGTAATACAGTCTTCTCCAGAAAACTGGCACACAGCAAGCCAGCTAACGTAGATGAGCTTTTGTCTAGAATACAGAAATTTATTATGGGGGTGATTATGTTAGAAGCAGTAGTGAACTGAACAACGAAGTAAAGAAATTTCACAGACCAAAAAATTCCAAGCAAGGAGAGACAAAAGCAAAGCCCATAATTCAAGGTAAACTTGGAATGCTGAAGCCAGAAAGCTCCCCATACGACTATACCCCATTACGAACTCCCTGATTCGAAATTTTGCAATAAATTGAGTCATTGAGTATATCAAAACCACAAGCAAAGAAGCTATCTCTTCCAGACGAACGGAACTGGTCTAAATTTTGTCAATTTCATAAAGATCATGTTCATGATACCGAACAGTGTAATGAATTGAGAAAGGAATTGAAAATGCCATTAGAAGCGGTTAATTATATGAGTTCATTGATGAAGCTGCTTCAAGAAAGGTATCGGGCATCATCACAAAAGAAATCTTCGAATGATGATAAGAGAACTACCAAAAACGACTCATCCTCTTCTAAAATGAAAGTTATAAATGTTATATAAGATGTCAGTCCACCCATATCTCGTAAACATTCAAGAGAAGATCATATTCACGATCCTTTGGCGGTGATAATGTCAATTGAACAGTGTGTAGTCAAGCGGATTCTCATTGAGAATGGCAACTCAGCTAACATCTTATTTCAGGACACCTTTAAGTGAATGGGCGTTCTATGGGATCACGTTATCTATATACCGCACCCGTGGTTGGGTACACATGTCAAACCATCAAATCTAAAGGGAAATTTTCTCTTTCCATTAAAATTAGTGACATAACACGCATGATTGAATTCTTAATTGTTTATGTTCATTCTGCCTATAATTGCATTTTGGGTCGTCCAGTATTGTATCAGCTACAAGCCAAAATTTCCACTTGTGATTTTGCTATGGAGATCCTAAATGGAGAAGGAATTCAGACCATATATGGAGACCAAAAGGCCGCCTAAAAATATTACTTTTCCACAATGAAAGAGGTGGATAAAAAAATTTAAAAAAATAAAAGTAAATAAAAAAGAGGAATTGGAAGACGAGAGCAAAGTGACAAAGTTAGAGCCTGTGGCCGATTATGAACTTTTTGTGCTGGATATATTTAAGACCGACCAAACTATAAAAACCGAGAAGGATCTATCAATTGTCCTCAGGAGATTGCATAACATAAGCTAGGAATATCTGAAAGTACCAAGCTTGTGATTCAGAAAAGCTAGTTTTTCCAAGAGCAACACAAGAAATAATTCTGACAGGTTCAAGAACTTCTTGATACAGGGACAGATTTTTTCGAATGGCTTCCCAACCAAATAGCGATGGCCAAGACGGGAGGAGCGTGGAAATTTCGCATTGACTTCACTGACCTTAACAAATCCATTCTAAAGAAACCTTATCTACTTCCCAAAATCGATCAGTTGGTAGATTCATTGGCTAGGTATGAACTTTTTTTTTTTTTGGATTCGTACAACGGGTACCAGTAAATTCCAATGGCTGAAAAAAGTATGGAAAAAACATATTTTGTCATAGATGATGGCATTTATTGTTCTGCTAGAATGCCCTTTGGATTGAAGAACACTTAACTGATTTTCAAGAAAGCATGAACAAGGCCTTTGAAGGATTATTTGGTAAAATTGTGGAAGTTTTTTAATGACATCATCGTTAAATCCAAAAAGAAAAATTTTGCTCCTGAAGATCTGAAGCAAGTCTTCACAAGACTCAAGAACATTGAAATGAAATTAAATTAAAAAAATGCACTTTTGGATTTCCATCAAGAAATGTTTAGGATACTTGGTTTTAGAAAGAGAAATCGAAGCTAATCCAACAGAAATCAAAAAAAGGCTAGCAGGGAGAATGGCTAGCCTAGGGTGATTCAAGAAATGTATAAACCAAAGACAATTAAAGTGCAAAGGCTAGCAGGGAGAATAGCTTCACTAGGGCGATTCTTGTCCCGAGAAGGGGAAACTGGAGTCCTATTTTATCATATCCTCAAAGGTCTTACTAATTTTCAATAGATTGATGATGCCAGGATTGCTTTTCAAAAGCTCAAGACATACCTTTCTTATACTCCTCTGCTAGTTACCCTCATAAACAATGACACGTATCTTTATCTTGTTATCACTTCCAAACTGATTAGTTATGTACTCTGTGCTTTAAGAGTTAATAAAATACAACATGTTTATTGTCTGTTCCATGTTTTGAATGGTCTAGAAGAACGATATAGTCCTTTGGAAAAACATATTTTATGTTTAATAATAACTGTAAGGAAATTAAAGCCTTATTTCCAAGCACACCCAATTAATGTGCTCACTAATATTCCACTAAGATAGGTTTTACACAAGCCTGATTTTACAGGGTGAACCTCTAAATGGGCCCTTGAGTTATGTGAATACCAAATTAACTTCTCTCCAAGGAAAACAGTGCAAGGGCAAGCACTTATTCATTTTTTAGTAGAATGCTCAATTCCATATGATCCTTTTGTTAACAAATCAAAGGACGAACCTGATAGAACCCTTATATGGATTTTAAATGTTGATGGATCTGCAAGTGAAGAAATAAAAGTATGGGATTCATCTTGGAAGATCCCTGATGGCCATCGACTCGCCTATGCAATGAAATTCATGTTTCATGTTAGCAACAATGAGGCAGAATATGAAGCGTTAATTGTAGGTTTACAAAAGGCTCAGATTCTCAAAATCACACATTTTGTGAGAAGTGATTCTCAAATAGTGATTGGGCATGTCACTGGATCATTCGAAGCCTGTGAAGATAATATGAAGAAGTACCTTTTTTATGTGCAACATCTATTAAAAAGGTTCCCCAAGAGCAAAATACGCGTGTAGACATGTTGTCTAAACAAGTGCAAGAGAACCTAGTAAGGAACTTGGATGGAATCTTTACAAAAAAAAAAAATAGCATTTCTAAGCAAGTGTGCATTGTTGACATAGTCGAAAATTGGACTCAGCCAATCAATGACTTAATTCTTAAAGAACAACTCCCAGAAGATGAATAGACAGCAAGGAAAATCTGTACCATTTCAGCAAGGTACGTTCTTATAGACAATTAGTTGTATAGAACAATGGCAATTAGCCTTTGCTAAAGTGTATCAATTCAAAAGATGAGAAATATGTTTTTCAAGAAATTCATGAAGGAATCTGTAGATCTCACATTGGTGCTAAAGCTTTGGTGAGCAAAGCTACGTTATAGGTTTTTTGGCCTAGAATGAAGGAAGACTCCGTCAATCTTGTCAAAACTTACTCGAAATTCCAAATTCATGCCAACTAGCATCATCTCCCGATGATGGAGTCCCATATCTTTGGTACCCCTATCTTTCAGTGTTGAGAAAATCGGACTGGACCAGCCGATCTGATCGGTTGAACCAAGAACAAGGCTCTAGATCGATCAGGTTTTCTCAAAAAATCAGTTGGAAATTGAACTAGTCAAACTTGGTCAAAAACCGATTGAACCGATTTTTGATTTTTTGTAAATTTTTTTAAAAAAAATTAAAACTTGTTATTTTCTATGTTTTTTGAATTAATAAGTTTATAATGTTCTTTAATTATATTTAGTGCTAATTGATGTATAATATGTATGTAGATGAATTATTAATATATATTTACAATTTTTTATATACGTATTATGTTATTCGTTTCGACAAGTGGTTTAACTGAATGGAACCAACAAACTAATAAACCATTAACTTGACTATTTTGATATCTGGTCCAGTTTTTTCAATATTTCTATCTTTTGCACATTGGAGAATTGATTTATTAGGTCCTTTTCCTAAAGCTCTTGCTGGGAAAAATCATTTGATGGTAGTTATAGATCATTTCACAAGATGAATTGAAGTCAAAGCCTTAGCAAGCATAACTACTAAGAAAGTTAAAGAATTATTTTATGAAGATGTCATTTGTCCCTTTAGCATTCCTAAAATTTTAATCCTGATAATGGCAAGCAATTCGATTCTAAGGAAATTAGAGATTTTTTTTTTTTTTTTTTTTGAAGATTTTGGAATTGAGCAAAGATTCACTTGTATTGGGTTACTGTAAAACCAATGGAGCTAATGAGCTACAAACAGAACCATTTGACAAGGCTTAAAAAGAAGGCTTTATATTTTGAAGGAAAGATGGTTGGAGGAACTACTAAATGTCCCACGATCATATAGGACAATATCCAAGAGAGAAACTGATGAGACACCATTCAATTTGTGCTTTGGAGTGGATGCAATGATTCTAGCAGAAGTTGGACACAAAATCCTCAAGAAATGAAGCATTGGATGAAACTATGAATGATTAATTACTTCATGAAAGTTTGACACTTTTAGATGAAGTAAGAGAGCAAGCTACTAGAAAAGAGGGCATAACAAAATAAATAAATAAATAAATAAAACCCTTGCAAGATACTACAATGCAAAAGTTAAGCCTTCAAGAATGAAATAAGGGATTTTTTTCCTAAGGAAAAATGAAGGTAGTAGAGCAGATCCAAACGAGAAGTCAGATCCTACCTGGGAATTAAGGACCCTATCGAGTTATCAAGTGCAATGGTAAGGGGAGTTATAAACTACAAGATTTTAAGGGAAATCCAAGCCCAAACTTAGAATGATGTAAACCTCATAAAGTACTTTCCTTAATTTATTCTAACTCCCTATGTATTTTTTTATTTCCAAATATCAAATACTTTTCAACTTCTTACACGGTTTTTATTCTTGTTATCTCACTTTAACTTAAGCACCTAATGTTGAACCAAAAGTTATAAAGATAAAGCGAAATTCCATTTATGCAAAATATAGTTTATGTATATAGGTAAACATTCCTATCATATTTATAATTAAGAACATATAAGGAGCCCAGCCCTAATATTTCTTTGAAAAAAACACACAAACACACATACAAACAAACAACAAAAACAAAAAATTCTCCTCTTTCTATGCAGGGAGCCTCCTATAACATTGAAATTTTTTCCCAAAAAAATTTAGGGGCGGATACAAGAAATTCTAAGTTCCTAGTAAGTCACTACTCTCATCATTATCCCCTCCAAAAGACCTATCTTCCTCGACTACACCACCGATGGCTCAACCTTCAAAGGACGATTGTTGGCATCTGCAAGTTTCTCTCGGATCCTCTTCAATATCTTCTTTTTTATTTTGCACACCTGGGAGAACCTTTCCTTCTCATCCTGCAGAAATTCTCTGGCATAGACCAGAGTGCTTGGTGAACAGTTGAAAAAGTTGGATATCAAAGAGTCAACTGACCTTATAAGGCAAAGTTTCATGCCTTGTGGTGGTGATGTAGTCCCCATCACTGATACCAACAATTTGCACCATCTCGTGGCGCTCTCTACTTTAACAGTTCCTTTCATCAATTGTAGATACCATTTCATTAAAGTAGTGAAATGGTCAAAAAAAGAAAAAGCTGTGAGCTACTTTTACAAGGACTTAGAGTGGCACAAACAAGTATTTCTGACCTTCATGATCGTTCAACTTGCACAAATTCAGGGTCGTAGTGGAAAGTAGCAAGTTGACTAAGGGCTTATGTAGCACCCTTTTGTCGCAGTCATTGGTGTGATAAGTAACCTTTGAAGAAGAAGCTTGTTAAAAACTTAACAAAGAAGTTTTAGAGAAAAGGAATATAAGAAGGAAAAGCTTAAGGACAATCCAAGGTGAGTTCTTACAAACACTCTATAAAAGGCTTAGGCCCATACTTCACAACTTCAAACCATCCCAGATTTAACTAAGGGACCTGACCTTCTTCCTTATCACTCCTCTTCTCCTTCCATTTAGGGGAGCCTGTTTTCTTTTTCCTATCAGGGGAAGCTGTTTTCTTCTTATTAGTAGGAGACTTACTTTTTTCTAGGAACAACACTGGTTGTGCCACATCATCGGGAGCAGCTATTCGTTGTTCCTTCTGATGATCACATATTCTTCACCTGATGCCACCTGAACAGGAAGCTGATCACTTCCTGATGTATCAATAGTAGGATTTGTAGCCTTGCTACATGTCTCTATGTATGTTTTCACAATCTCTTCAAATTGTGAGTCTTGAATATTCAGAGATGGAGTATCAGGAATACTATTTTTTGAATGTCCGTCCAAAACACTCTCTTCTTGATCAATCTCTTGTTGTGAATGTTGATCTTCCCCCTTAGACTCTAGACATTTGACAATTTCCTCATAGTATGAGTCCACTATATTGAGAAGTACCACATTTTGATTTGTATATATCAGCCACATGCTTTATCAATTCAATACTGCAGTTAATATATGCATGGCAAAGCAAAAACCAATATTTTCCTTCACCACTTTCACAAAAGTTTCTCACAATTTTTTCTTTTATAAAATCTCGAATATCTCAATTTCTAGCTATAAAAGGAATAATTGGTCTTTCAAAACAATAGTCTCTTTGTTTTGCTCTTATATAGCCTAGACTAAGTCTCATTTCTCAAAGTTTCCCTCTAAATAATATCGTTAAATGATTTTGTTTTCTGATTTTTTATGTAAATACCTCAAGGTTTTCACTAAGAATTATCAATAAGCTTATTCCAAGAATATTTAGACGCTTATTCCATATCTAAAGGAGGAAAGATGGCCTCTCTCTAGCTCTACCACTTCAAGTGATTCTTTTTCTTCAATGACCAGTTGGGGAAAAACAGTTCATCCTCTTCATTAACACAAGAAAAAAGATGCACATCGATATTCTCCTCATATAGAGCTTTCTCTTAAAAATAGGGGGCAAAGCTAATCCATCTGTGGGAAGAGGTGTTTTTTTCTTTTACCAACTTTGCTCCTTTTCTTTTTACGCTCCAGAACTACATCAAGCTTATCAGTTAAGTTAGAACCACCACTTAGGATAATATTAGCCTCTTAGGGATGGCAACGGGCAAGTCTAATTAGGTACCCACCCACCGCCAACCCATCTGTTTACCCATTTGACTCCAGTTTGATTGGGTACCCAAGTGGGGATGGGGATGGATTTTGTACCCAAGCTTGGGGATAGGTTGAGACGGGGATCAAGTTCTCCCCATCCCCACCCATCCTCATTATTTTATATATTTTTTATATTTTTAACATGGTTAGACTTTTTTTAAGAGGATTATTACTTTTATTATTTTTTAAGTTTTAATTCATTTCATTTTTGTGGCATGCATATTATTAGGGTTATTGAAAATAATACATCTAATTCCCTGCTTGGCCCTTTCAAAAAAAAAAAAATTTCCCGCTACAGTGGTGGGACTAGATTTCACCCCTAAGTGTGGGTATGGGTTGGGGATGAGGTTTAATTAAGAGAGTTTGGGTTGGAGATGGAGATGATTTTCATACCGAGAACGGGGATAGGTTAGGGATAAGGACAACATAGGGAGGTGGGGATGGGGCCGGGGATTGGGGTCCCCATCCCCAACTACCCCATTGTCATCCCTACTTGCAGATGGTCGATCCTCCTTTTGCTTGCTCCTTATTTCTCGGTTCTGATCATAAAGCAAGACAGGTACTCACCCACCTTTACACATATACGTGATTTTCATTAAAAGTTCATTTGCAATTTAATAAGTCCCGTAAAAACATTTACAAGAAAATTACCTTTTCCATGGTTTATCTTTTTTAGGGTTCGCTCCTCCTTTCATTAACGATTCCATCGAAGTTCTCAATAAACCTCCTCCTATGCACATAAAGTGAACTTCAGTAAAATCTCTGCTGCAACATTCTTTATCATCAAATACACACATATACATGATTCTAGAATTTTATAAAATGGCTAAACTAAAGCACTAACTTATATCATCTAAGTCTAGTTCATAAGCATAATAAACCCTGCTGCTTCCAGTGAATTTTCATCCTAATAACTTTCTCAAAATCTCATTCCAAAAGAAATTTGAGAAGAACATGCTTAATTTCTACTGCATATTCAAGTTTAGATGACACATCAATTTAGGTAGCTTGGCTTATAGCATCCATTTCTTCATCTCTTATAAACATGAATCCATATTCCATCCATGAATAGAAAGAGGCAATTTTGCTATAAAATTCTCTGATATACTCTTCTTTTGAAGGGTGAGCCATCTTTGCCATCCTTTAAAGGTTTGATATTAAAAAGCTTCATAAGCACTTCCAAGTTTGTTAGCACCCCAAAAAATTTATATATCAATATAAAGGCCACATTTGTCTCACACAATTCGGTGACAGTCCCCAAGACTTATTATCCAATATGCAAGTAGGTCCTTATACAGATTGTGAAGCAGGAATCGCAATTCGGCCTTTAATTGTTCCCCATAGACTCCAATCCACCCCTTTGGGAGCAGATGGGTTCTACCGTTGGTATCGAGAGATATCATTACAAAGTACTCGAGAATTCCAAAAGTTGCACGAATCGTTGAAAGGTTGTGAATCTAATGTTAGAGGTGTACATTACAACTCCGCGTTCACACACAAGTCGACACCCCATCGTTGGAAGGTTGTGAATCTAATGTTAGAGGTGTACATTACAACTCCCCATTCACGCACAAGTCGACACCCCATCACGATTATAGATTACTGATTTTTCTTGACCTTGGATATGTTTTGTCATAAGCAAGGCCGCTTTTTTTTGGGTCAACAGTGGGAAAAAGTATGCTATACTTCTCAAATTCATGTTCACTGCCAAAAACATCTTTAGAATTAGAAGGAAAATTCTGATAGTTAGTTTTGAAAAACTGATTGATTTAGAGGAATTTGGTTTCGAAGATGATTTCGAAGCTGATTTTGAAGAACTTTTAGACATTTATTTCGAAAGTGACATCTCGAAAGCGAAATTAATATTTGCAAAGAAAGATCTTTAATGAGTACCGATGGCTAACAATTTTTTTAGTAAAGAATGAATATTGAAAGACAAAGGAAAAAGTTAGGGTTCACAAAGCATAGATTTGGAGACCCCAAAGTAGTAATTTCTGAAAAAAAATCATAAATCATTTATGATACTTTTAGCAGGGCTATGAGAATAGTCCATTCAGTTTTCTTAAATTGGGTTTAACGAGTCTAGTACATATACTTTGTAACAAGAAGTAGTCCCCAAACTTAATTAAAGACCCATTTCTCTTTGATTAGGGGAAAGTTCCAAAGGCCCACCACGTATTTCAGAGGCTCCATTTCTCGTATGCGATCTTCATATCCACTTTCCTAAAATGAATCAATAGTATGAGAAATATTTAGAGGAGTCAAAAATATGTTTACAAGTATAAATATGTTTACAAAATATGAATAATCCATTCTACTTAACTTTATCTTTATTCTGCCAAAATTACATTTTAATTTAGGCATTAAAATTAACACGAGATCCAACTGCACTCCTCCACCTATTCTCTATTTTGCAGGTCCGTCTCAGTTCTTCAGATCTCATAAGCGGGTTTGAAATATTGATGGTGGTGCGAATTACAAATAAAATTCATTTTTTCCCATTATTGTAATGAAAAAAGAATATTAAAATGGTGGAAGTAATGGGTGCCTTTGTGGAGTAATATGAATATATGTCCAGGCGTCAGCAAAGGAGAATTAGGGGGTTTCCCCAAGTGTTAACTGTGTGACCTTGGATTGGACAGGACATGTCACACATGCATGTGACTCTTTTGCTTTGCAGAAGAAAAAGGAACTCAAAAGAAAACAACATTTTCAATTTATCAACAGCGATACGGACTGTGTCTGCATCCTCACTTATAGATAATAAGCACACCCATTTATTATTATTTTCCTTTTTTTTTCCTGGAAAGAGGCACACCCAACGCCACCCAACCCAAGTAGTAGAACCACTTTTGATCGAAAAATTCCATCAGAGATTCATGAATATATAAATTCTTAACTTACATTATTGTATTATCATATGATTAATATTTAGAGTACTTATTTGGATCATATCACTATTTATGAAAATAAAAAAATATTTTTTATTTTTTATTTCTTATTTTTTTAAACTTATCACATAATGAAACAAAATACAATATTTAATATTTTTTTTAATTATACTCTCTTGTCAAAAATAAATTTTAACTTTTTCTATTCTTCTAACATAAAATTTTAAAAAAATAATAATGAGGTATGAGATTGATTTTTTTTATAAAAGAAAAAAGAGTGAGATTTTTTTAAAGAACATTTTTAGTTCGTAAAAAAAACTATTTAAAATTTTATAATTTTTCTTAAAAAGTATGATATCTAAAACGTGATAAATAAAAAACAAATAGAGTGATATATCAATTAATGGTTAGTGTAACTTAATATGTTCTAAAAAGTTCATATTCATATTCATAATCCATCAAAAAATTATGTTATTAACAATCCATTACTCATGTACTATATAATTGTATCTTATATTAAATCAGATCATTTGTTATTGTTAATTATATTTCTAATTATAAATACTAGAATAGTAAATAGAATAATATAACTTAATAGCGAGCTCATATTTCATGATTTGGACGTGAATCGGCCGTAACCAAATTTTCCTGACCTATTTCTAATTTGCCTCCTTAATATCAAGGTAATAATTTTAAATTTGAAGCATAACAAAAAAGGTAATGCGGGTCCCGGCAATCACCGGGTCCGGGTCCGAATAACCATCCATGGGGCCCAGCGTCCACCTCAATTTACTACTAGTACATTTTGTACTGTACCTCCCTCCTCCATTACCTTACAAGGATCAATCAATAACAATTGCCTTCATCCCCACCCCCAACCCCACCCCCCATCTGTTACTGTTACATACAGCCCTTATAAATACAAGAACAAAACTCTAGAACCAGCACAGAGCTTCTCGACTCCCACCCACTACTCTCCTTTCCTTTTACTAAGAAAATAAATATTTTCTTTTTCTTGTCTTGAATAAATTAAAGTGCTGATTCCGAAATTGCATGGCAGCTCGTTTATTGGGTCATGAGGTAGCTGACCTCTGTTTAGGGAAGCCACCATTGAAATCTCTCTCTGTTTCAGCTACTGTCGGGGATGCTTTGTCTTCTCTCCGTAAATCTGAGGATAATTGTATTAGTATATGGAACTGTGACCATTATTCCAATTCCAACAAAAACAGTTTGAATGATTGCTGTTTTTGCATTGGAAAGATTTCAATGGTTGATATTATCTGTTATCTCTGCAGAGAAGACAATCTTTCTTCTCCTTCTTTGGCTCTTAAATCTCCTGTTTCTTCATTGCTCTCTAAAATTCCTGGTCTCGTTAGGCACCTGGAACCCTCTTCCAGGTAACGCAAATTTTTTTTTTTTTAATTACCGATTCTCTCTCTTGTTTTCTTCTGTTTTTTTTATCAGTTTCTGTAATGTTGTCTTCTTCATTATTATTGTTCTTCTTTACAAGCCAAAATGTACCAAGATTTCATTAATGGCGGTCATTCCAACCCAATTTATTGAATGGAGGTCTAAACCCTTAATTTTTGTTTTTGACTCAATTAATGTTTACTAATTTGTTTTAAGGGTTACTGAATTGAACTTTATGTATGACTTTAAATAGGCCAATTTTTTTATCACATAATTGAAAACTTTATAGGGTGGAAATTCTTAAATTTAAATTGTGATCTTGAAATGAGACATCAATATTTCACTCTCTCTGTTTATGACCATTTTTATCTGATTTAAGTTGAATTGTTGTTTTTCTTTTTGCAGCGTAGTGGAAGCCATTGATCTTATCCTTCAAGGTGCTCAAAATCTTGTGATTCCTATAAAGAGCAACACCTCTGGTACTTCAAAAAGAAAACTAATTCAGAAATCATCAACCATTTGCCCAACCATTCATAATGGCCGTGAATTTTGTTGGTTAACACAAGAAGATGTTATGAGATTCTTTCTCAACTCAATTGGTCTTTTCTCCCCAATGCCTACTCTCTCCATTGAAAACCTCGGAATCATCAACCCTGAGATCTTAGCAATAAGGTATCATTCCCCTGCTTCATCCGCAATTGAAGCCATCAAGGAAGCCCTTGTGAATCAAACTTCGGTAGCTGTAGTGGACGATGAAGGTATTTTGATAGGCGAGATTTCTCCCTTCACCCTTGCCTGCTGTGATGAGTCTACGGCAACAGCAATCACAACTCTGTCCACCGGAGACCTTATGGCCTATATAGATTGTGGAGGTCCACCGGAGGACATTGTTAGAGTTGTGATTGCTAGATTGAGAGAGAGAAATCTACAGGGAATGTTAGAGGAATTCATGATTGATTCCTCGATCATTCCCTCCAATTCTTCATCATCTGATGAAGAGCTTCCATCTCCTAAAACAACGCTATCAAGATCAGGGAAGTATAGTAGGTCTAGTAGCTACTCAGCCAGAATGGTGAGGAGGGCGGAAGCAATAGTTTGCCATCCCAGAAGTTCTTTGATTGCAGTGATGATTCAAGCTATAGCACATCGTGTGAGTTATGTTTGGGTGATTGAAGATGATGGAACTGTTGTTGGAATTGTTACATTTTCAAATATTTTGGAAGCTTTTCGTGAGCATTTTGAATCAATGTCTTTTTGATTCAGAGATTGTCTAGTGAAGTTCTTCTGACTTTTGTTTAGAAAGAAAAAACATTTTCAATATTAGCAAAAGGAGGGACATGTGAATATGAGAGATTCTGTATTTCTTTTCATTTTCCTTTTGTCTTTCTTCATGAGAATTCTGAGATTCCTTGACCGAAGTTTCGGCTTATTATGTTGGTATCTCCTTCCTTGATTCTATCAATTTTCAATCTGCCTATTTATATATAGTTTATGCTTTGATCCTTTGAAGTTTGCTTCTTTATTTGAAATGTGGCTTAGATCAATAGGGATATCTTGCATCCCAAAGTAGTTCGGTGGATCTGCAAAATATTATGAGTAAGAGTAAAATTATGCAAAATATTCAGAAGATCAATTCTTGAATAATTCTGTGTATTCTTAGATATCCACATGTGAAATAGTTGGGTGATACGTTTTTTAACCGGAGCAACTATTATAGACCATTGGGTAGAACTTCTGTTAAAAGAAATGTAAAGGTCGATATCAAGTTTCACTTTCCAATTTGTGGTTAGTAGCAAGAAATCATCAACTTGTGCAAAAAAGAAAGAGAAATTGCTATTTTAATGAAGTATTTGGATCCCATTAGATCTTTTTAATTTCTTTTTTCTGTTTTCTATTGACGTAGTTAACTAGAGTGGGTAACAATGGTTGCCTGTCCCAATGGACATACTTAATTTAAGTTTTATAAAATTATATATTTCTCATTAACTTGATTAAAGAAATTAATGTGAAAAGTTAAAGAAATTATTATTATTAATAATTTTAGTATAAGAGGTGGTGAAAATGAAATAAAAATTAAGCTCGCCCGCTCACCAGCCTTTGAAATTGAATTGGAAGTCATTTTCTTGAACAGGATAATGAACACTCGACTCGACATGGATGTAAAGAAGATACCTACTTACTTTTTCCATCACTTTTTGGCACTTTCGTGTTTTTATTTATTATATAATTAATGGTGGAAAAAGAAAAGAAGCTGAAGCTTTCCAATTCCAATTCCAGGGACGGGACTTGTTTTTTTTTTTTTTTTTTTGGAAATGGCGTAGAAGATTGTGGCAATCAAGCAAACAAACAAAAAAATTTGAAATGGTGGTAAGAAATGGCATGTGATGTGGATTTATTGAAGAAGATAGAAAGATGTGTTGTTCCCTCCTCTTGTTTAACCTGGAAAAGAAAAAGATATATATTATTGGATTTATTAATTAAGGTGTGATTTTCAAATTGTTTATTATATGAAGAAAGAAGAAAATGTGAGATAAGCAGATTTGACATTCTGTCCTGTTGATTCGTAGCGAGTGATAAAGATTAGAGATAGAGATGGAGTGAAGGTGACTCCAAAAACAAATGTTATGTTGGGTGTTAACAGAGGTAGGTAAGTTTGGCTGTGAGGGATGGGAAGGTAATAATAACAGAGGTAGGTGGGCTTTGGAGGATCTTGTATTTATGTGAGATGTCTTACTCATGATTAATACATAAAATTACTACGCCCATTCCATCTTCTTTCCAAAAAAAGCAAAATTTATTGCTCTTAGAATTATTGTCAAATTGTTTAATATTCAGGGTGAAAAATATAAATTATAGTAATTTAATATTTTTGTATATTAGAGATCAAGATTTAGTGCGCATTAAGAACTATTTTCTATGATGAAGAGGTTGAAATTCCAGCTATCAACTCTTTTAACCCTGCAACTAACTAGCTCAGCTATACGCATGTCATTCCATCTTTGCTGGCAAGAAGATTGCATGCTCTTGTGATTTTTTCTTTCTTTTTTCTTTAGGAGATATGATTTTATTTGGTAAAGGCCATTTTTATTGTAATAAATGTTACTCCATAAAAGGGAGTGTATAGTTAAGTGTATAAAATGATTGTAATTGATTTTATATTTCATTAGTCGGATTGAAACTTTTTAGTTGATATGGATTTTTTAGGTGGCATATCTTTTTTCGTATTGCATGTTAATTAATTTTTTTTTTTTTTTTATGTTTGTACGCGAAAATGGAATAGAATGGAATGATTTTTTTAATTTTTTTTCCATTCTAGAATTTGTTATTCAAATTAAAAGTAGGAATAGCCTTTCTACATGAAAGTCATTCTTGGAGAAATGAGAATTTTTTAAAAATATTGAATTATTATACCCTCAACATATTGAATATATTACGTTCAATTAATTTTTATGTATCATACTTTGTTTATTTTGATCTCTAAAAATAGCTATTTTGTTATTATTTTCAATCTTATATATGAATATTTACACTTTAATAAAATATTTAATATTTTTTAAAACTTTAATATGTGTTAAGATATGAAAAATACATTTTATGTTAAAAGAGTATTCTACTTTTTTCTTCTAAGTGATAAAGAATTACATTGCATATCATTCCAATAGACCAAACAGAGTGTTATAATAATAAAATAGTTTACGAGTAAGGGAAAGAACAACTACCCATTAGGAACGAATGTTAGATTAATTTCTAATTATACTAAAGATACGTGTTCAGTAAAATGTGTTCTATCATCTAAGGATGGCAATAGGTGGTTGAAGGTAGTGAATGCAATCCCTACTTGTATCCCTACCACCCTACCTTGTCTCAATTTCTAACCCATGTGTAACAAATAATAATCCTTTAAATATATATATAACTATGTGCAACAATAAAAAAAATTCATAAACTAGTTGGGAGTAATAGAATCAATGAGATAAAATAAAATTTTTTTCTGCTCTTTAGTATTTAGTTTAGTACTTCACATATATATAAATGGGGGTGGGGGGATGGGAGCGAAAAAGATTTGATGCCAATTTCTAAACGTAAGTACCAAAATTTATTCTCTTTTCTAACTGAGTCCCAATCAAACTGAGGTAAATCACAGGTGAGTGAGTACCAATTATACCTATCTCATTATCATCCTTACTATCGTTCTAATAATAATAAGGCTAAATGATCAATTTCATAGGGGGAAGAAACGGAAACAAAGAGCCCATTTAATTCTTATGGTAAATTTAGACAATATCGTAAATTTTAAATTTCAATTTTAAAATTACATCTCTTCTTGTAAATCTTTCAACTTTTACAAAATCAATACAAAAATTTTAGAACCAAGTACACCTTACTTATTGGCTTGCCCCCATATTCTTGATTTAAAATGGAAAGTGCATCCTTTTCCCCAAAACAAAAGAAAGAAAAGGAAAATGCATCAGTATATCCTTCATACAGATAATAATTGGATGGATAGACGTCGCCTAAATGGCTTAATTGGGTAACAACTTTTTTCAATTATGTGAAAACGAACTGCTTTATCCTCTAATTGAACTAAAATTTGCGACTCACTCAATCTAAGCCAAAAATTCATTTCCTCATTGGATATTTATTTATTGATGATGATGTTGCACTTCTTCAAAACTTTGTGTTTCAGCTTAAGTTTCAAAACCAACCCAACCCATAACAATGGCAAGTAGAACAACACACAAACACAGTGATTCAGTCAGACACAATCAAAACCTCAAACACTTATCAATGGCAAGATCAGCACCTGCAGATTTACCACCACCTGCACTGAACTGCACTATCCACCTACCCTTCAAAGTGACTTTTTCCTCTCCAGGAACCCCTCCTTGCTAATTATCTTTCTGCCTTAAGCCATCCGCCAAACCAATACAAATTTTTTTTATTTAAGATTCACATTTCTCCTCACAATTACTTCCGACTCCCAGTCGGAATCAGAGCATCCAAACAGAGCAATATAAAAGTAATTGAGAGGAATAACTTCCCATAAGTACATAGCAAATATCACACAAGCAAAGAACACACATTACAGTATAAAAATCTTAAAATCCTAACTCTATCCAGAATCATGTCAACTATACATGCCTGAGAGAACGAAATTAGCAAAACATACATCGCTAAGGCCTCTCTCTAACCAACACCAGGGAACTGTAATGTACCAGCAACTCAAGAACAGAAAAATACTAAAAGAGAAAATATGTTTATTTGTCTTTTAAAATAAGAGAATCAATTCAGAGATTCATAATTGATGTCTGACATGAGAAATTCAGCATAGTACAACATTTCTTTGGAGCAAAGCAACAATTTTTATAATTAATCTGAGAAATACAGGTGGAATGGCTCCTGTTTGGATCATAAACAATGACTAACCTTTAAAATTAAGGATCCCATGAAGGCAAATCTATGCAAGAGTTGTATAATTTCTTCCTAGACATAGATTTCAGTTGGTTCAAGACATCCCCTCAGCATATCATGCCCAAGTTGGGCTCTTTCATTATCTCCAAAGCCGAAGATTTGACCCTGATTGGTGACTACAACAGTGTGGTAAAGACCGGTGCTAACCTGAGAAATATGATGACCCCTCAAGCAGTCGAGAACTCGAGGTCTCAAAACTTTGTCAGAAACTCCCCGGTCTGGGAACCCCAGGCTACCAAATCCCATCCAGCCAAACCCATAAAGAGAACCGTCGTCCACCAGGACAAATGTTTTTCTCTTGCTTGCACAGACCTACAGAAAATTATTGAATTGAATCATTTGAGTAATCATTGTTTGTTATAGGGAAGTACATTAGAGAAGCCAGATGCAGGTACCTTGCCACCCCCTACCCTGACACTACATGCTCATATACAGCAGAAGGAAAGGAAAGACAAAAACCTTCTATGTTAATACAAAAGTCAGATATAAAAACAGAACTAGTTTTCATTAATCTTGTATTCTAATCTTGAAGATATATTTGGTTCAATATCTTAATTTCCTCATTCAAGGTGCAACAAAATGAAAGTTTTTTTATGGAAACAACAAAATGAGAGTCAAAGCTAAAATTATCAAAGTCTCCGCTTTATCTGCATATAAAGCCATTCTATAAATCATATAACCAGAGAGCTGAGGTATCAACATTTATTGAGTGACCTTAGATGCATGACTATATATCTTAAGGACGGCCAGTGTGCCTTCAAGAGAATTATTTAATTTCCTTTGATAAAACCATAGCATATACTCACGTTCACATGAAAACCCTTTTCGTATACTTTGAAACTCAACCCAATTACAACATATAGATTCAGAGCAGAACATAAAAATTAAACGATGCAGAAGTAACTTTAGATTCAGTAGTGATAAGAAGTGCAGGGGAACAAGAGGAGCTGTAACTGTTTTGATTGAGAACATATCTTCCTATTCCACTCAATGGCTTAGTAAATGAAAGCAGAGATTGACACTGAAAGCCCAGAAGAAACCATAAAACTATATACCATGAGATTAAATATTCTCCTGATCTGATTCTCAACAGCTAAACAATATCCTTATGTCCATAGTACAAAGGTTTCCTAAGTAACTATGCTAGTTTTCAACAGTTTCCAAGCAATGTGCCAAAGTATGTTTGCCTCATAGTGTTTGTCTTGCAAATATTATAGATTGCATGAAATTTAGAAAATGTTGTTGTTCTAATATTATTATCACTGTTGTCTTGCACATGAATGGACTTTCTCCCAGGAATTTGGAGTAAAAGAGTTAAGATGAAACATATACAAAACCTGCACAGCAAGGTGACTTTGAAGACTGCTCAAAGGCTGTGGAGTAGTCCTATCAGTCTCATCTCCATGGCCCAATGCACCACAGTAACCTTTGCCCCATGTATACACCTGTCATCACCAAATTAATGTACAAAATTTAGCTGGAAGAACAAATCGATACTCTTTCACAAATAAACTTTTCATCTTTTCCGTAGAAAGTTTGAGGATTTACATATCCACTGGAATCAAGTGCTACTACATGTTCATCACCAGCAGAAACTCGAACCACATGAATTCCCTTTCTCCTAAATAATTGAACCGGACGTGGCTGAAGTTCATTCTGCTGTTCTCCGTGACCAAGGCAGAAATTGGTGCCAGAACCAAAAGAATAGAGTGTTCCATCACTGCTTACAGCCAGGGCATAACTTGGACCAGCAGCAATTTGAACTATTGAACCCAAACAATCAAGTAGTTCCACGAGTTTTGGTGTTGGCCTATCTAGTGTGTCACCGTGACCAAGCTGACCATGTGCATTTGTCCCACATGTGTAGACTTGGCCTTGTCTTGACAGGAACATAGTGAAACTGAGCCCTGCAGCAACCTGATACAAGTTCTATTACTGTCAAAAGAGATTCATCCTAATAAGATAAAGAATATATGAATAGATAGTTCCAAACTGCAAAGAGTCATATCAGAAATTGAAAATCCTGAGGCATCTAATCCCAAAGAAGGTTTAACACAAAATTCTTCGAAAAATGCAGAAACAGCTTTCAATTCCAAAGCCAAAAAGACTTGTTTGCAAGAGAGAAATTTTATTGAGAATTTCCCTTTTAGTACTAAAATTCAGGGGAGAAGGAAAAGGAGAGGAGGTAGGGGCAAGGAAGTCATGTATACTTGCTAATAAGAATTCAGTAAGAACACAGACACTATACATACCTGTTTGCAAGGAACACCTTTTAATGCTTCAACAAGACGAGGTTTGAATATTGGTCGACTTGTATCTCTATGCCCACAACAGAAAGATGAATTATCTCCACATGTAAAAACCTGCATCACCATTCTCAAGCACATTAATGATACGTAGAGAGAGAAAAGCAAAGGAAAGACAACTTGCAAAGAGAACCACCACTATGCACAACGGCGTAAAACTTTAGCAAAGTCCGTGCACCAGATTCTAAATAGTTTCCGAGCACAATTTTAGGTGTCAAGAGATGGACAAAGACAGCCAACTCACAATTTTCAAGCCTATCAAAGAGTACAGGAAAACATGAAAAGGAAAGGCATAACAGGCATTTTTTCAGTTATTGTGAAGCAACTTTTTCTGAGCTATATGATTGTTGTAATCCAATAGAAATAAAAAAGATGTAATATTTTCAGTAACAAACCTCTCCAGACTGGGTAGTAAATGCAGCATGGTTGTGTGATGCTGACACATGGATCACTTGTGCAGAAGTTGGGAAAGATATTCGAGTAAATGCTACACATTGTGTTGTTTCTGGACCATGACCAAGAACCCCGCACAAACTTGAACCACAAGAGTATGCTACTGAGTCATTAATCAGCAATGTATGGTATCTACCACTTCTAATCTGCATCTGCAGGTAACATCTTGAAATTAGGAACTACTAAACATGGATCAATATAACATAAACAACTAGAACGCTTGCTCTGGCTCAAAGCCTAGAGTCCTAACTTCCATGCCTTTTATTTTATTTATATCAATTCAGTTTCTTCCTTCCCAAATACCAAATTAATAGCCATAAACTTATGATACATGCTACATTAAATGCTGTAAAAGCATACTAGAAAGGCCAGTGAAACTACTTGTACTAATAAATATATCATAGTACTAACTATTATTTCAGATTTCATTTCCCATAGATTAAATTAACTTTGGAGTTCATTTTACAGAACAAGAACAACTTCGTATGTAAGAGCATTAATTCAGTTGAGAAACAGCTGAACATCAGTTCGTGAGTTCAGTCAAGCAGCAAGGAGGACAGAGTTCACAAGCAATTCGTTATCAAATATAACAAAGTAAGACCTGCCGCTATACATTCCTTCTTTTGATCTATACATATTTACATTTAGATCAAAAAAAAAAAAAAAGTAAGACCTGCCGCTAAGACAAGGAATATTAGTGCAGCAATAGTACACCTCATATTTCCAATCACTTCTGGGTTAGGATTCAGAACTTCAAAAGTTCCTAGAAATATACCAGTCTAGCAAATAAAATAGACCTAAAAAAGCACTCCAGGCATTCTTAATTTGGTGAAATCTTAAATGGGGGACAAAAGAAAACTACTACAAGTATATAAATTGTTAATGATATTTTTTTCAAGTAGTACATTGCCTCCGGAGATTTCAGCCACATCAGAGGACTGTTCCACAGACTGCAAGAACCTCAAAAGCAGCTTCCAGTTCCCATTGCACCGATTCAACGCCTCTTTCTGAGAACCCGAACGCAAGGAAGCATAAATTGGATGCAACCCACAAAGCTGAAATGCTGCGAAATCTACCAAAGACCGGAAATTTTTAGGAAAGAAACCATGATTTCCCCTAAAAGTCCTCGAAGTTAGCTCTAAACACACCAAATCAACAGCGCTCAATCGACCTGAGGTTAATATTTCTAGTACCAAATGCAATGGCAAGTCCTCCATTGTAGCTGCCCTAAATCGATCCCCCATTTTTCAAATCTTTTTACACAAAAAAAGTAAGGAAAATATAAGATCCCCTTCTCTTTTTTGCAAAAACTGAGTAAAATGGCGTTGGTAATGTGCCTTGACGGTGGAGAAAAATCAAATTTTTAGGCGAAACCGAAGACAATTCATACAGATTATGAAGAAAATATCAGAGTGAAGAAAATTGGACGAAATTGAGCATAAAGGCGGAGAATCTGACCAAGAAATTAATCTTAATTTTTGCAGTGAATTAGAATAAAACATCAGAAGACAAAATTAAAGCCGATAACGGAGCTCACCAAAGAAAATTTTTAACAAGGCAATTTTGGGGAAAAGAAATTTGATCAAGAAAAACAAACAGATTACATATGAATTAAAGCAAGAAAAAACGCGGTGCTGTGCTGAAGACAGAAATGTGGAGACTTAAGAGATCAGAAACTAGGAATTGATTCAATCTCAAGTAGGTGAAGAAAGAAAAGTTTTCCGGTGCAATTAATTCAGTTATGGAATCAATGGCTATAAGAATATAGATATATATATATATATATATACGAGTAAAAGAGGAAAGTAAAAGGAGGAAAGTGACTAGTTAAGCAATTTCGGTGCCGATTATTTTTCAACTTTTTCTTTCAAAAAATGGAAGGAAATGAAAAGAAAAGTTGCGAGCTTCTTCAACGTGGAATTGGAGACATAAATCAAAAAACTTCCAAGCTGGACAGGAAATAGAAAAAATGGTGGGTGGCAGAAGCAGATGACAAATGGAAGCGGAATTTTATAGAACAGTCACAGGACTGGCTCAAGAAGGAAAAATTCAGCCAAAAAAAAAAAAAAAGACACAAGAAGGAAATTAGATTCTCTTCGATTTCAGGAATTGTTTTTTGCTTTTTTACTCCACCCCAATATTTGGGGTTTGGATTGACTGTATCTGGAACCTTCTAAATATAAAGTATTTTATCAATAAAAATTTAATAAAAAATATTATAAACAATATTATCTAGAATATTATTTAGAATGTTACACTTATATATTATTCTAGATACAATATTTGCATGTATTTTTTTTATTTTTAACCAAACAGCATAAATTTATTTAAAATATCAATATTAAGTATATTTAAATTTCAAGTAACTAGTAAAATATTAGAATTTAAACCTATCTTAAAATTATTAGTGAAGTGATTAAAAAACTCGTAATAATAAAATTTAGATGCATATATTAGTTTTAAGCAAAAAATTATTTTGCATTTGACAAAAGTAAAGTTATTATTTGAATTGAAATCAAATATAATAATTTTTTAATTATAAATTCCACCTTCTATTTTACGAACTAAAGTAAATAAATTTTAAAAACTAAAATAGGATCCAAGAGCTTAAAAACTTAGAGAAAAAATTTTAAGTTTCATTTTGAAACATTTTTTAAACAACGTTTTATTTTGAAACATAATCACTACATAATAATATTGTTTTTTCTTCTTGGATAAATGAGAATCTGGACTTGAGAAAGTTTTTTTTTTTTTTTTTTTAAGAGTAGACAAAATAAGTAGCTTTTTGGGTAGCGTTTTAATTAATTTTAGGGGGAGGGGAAGTGTCTGCTCTTGTTGTTGGTTGTGTGCGTCCACAAATCTGGTATCTTCACACGTGGCGACACAAGAGATGGCCACGTAGGATGGATGATATGTGAAATTCTTTGCCAGATGGGCATTACTTGGTCCCTTGTATTACTGCAGTATACACTCGCTTTCAACGACAGTGTCACTACGCGCGCGGTTTACCTCTGTCTTTTTCTTTGTTGGTATTACTAAGGATAAATTTTTTGCCATCAAAACTCTTACCAATTGCTTAAGAAAAACACATAACTAAGTGTCCAACAACAGGAACGATGTGAATTATAATGAATTAAAAATTTTGTAAATTAGAAGTTAAATTTTAATACGTATAAATAATTATTTTATTTTAAAAAATTAAAATCTTCACATTATTATTATTTAAATTTGACTTTTTATCTTTATTACTAACGGTATAACTTTTTTTCCTTCTCCCAGTTCGTGGAGGGAGCTCTCCAAATTTCATAGATATTTCTTTCTAGTCAAATTCCCCTTTTTTTTTTTTTTGCTGGAATAGTCAAAATTCCTGTTTACCCTCTTGCAAATGTAATATTGTTTTGAATAATCAAAGAGAAAAAATGGGTTTCTTTACCCTATTTGGTTATTTTTAAAAAGATATCACTAAAATAATTACTTTATTTTTTTAGATTTTTAGTCTTACCATAACATATGCTGTGTGCTTTATTCTTTAAACCACCCGTGAATCACCTGTTTATTTGGTAGCGCATACACCATATACATTATCTGCTACATAAATAATTTTTTTTAAATTTTTTATAGGTTTTTGTGATTGTGATTGCTTACAAAAGCAGAACTATATAATCCTAATAAAATAATATTACACAAAATTAGGAATGCGAAGATTTAGGAAAGATATGGAAATAGTCCAATTCCATATTTTTGTCCAACATTAGATTTACTAGCAATTATGTTTCCTATTAAAAACTTGTATTCCTTATTTACATTCATTTTGTAAGCATGTACATTTGGGTTCGAATTTCTTGTACCACTTTCTAATTGATAGATTTATTAATAAAACCTAATAAATAAAATATAAACCCTAAGGAAAAAATAAATTCTGAAGGAAAAATATATTATAAAAGAAATATGATACATAGAGTGATACATAAAGTGGTACAGAAGATCATGTGTCTGTATATATGGGACTGCAAGTCCGTGATAATAATCAGAAAAGAGAAATAAAGTTTTTTCTTTATTCTGCATAAGTTCTGGTTACCTTTTTTCTTTTAAAAAAATCATTAAAAAATTTTTAAAAATATTTATGTGACAAATAACACATATAATGTATGCATTATCAATGATAGATAAGCCACACAACATGTGCATTATGGCCCGACCATAAACAAAAAAAATAAAATGACCATTTTAGTAATGTACTTTAAAACAATGGCTAAATAGGATAAAAATTAAAAAAAAAAAAAAAAACGACTAAGTTAGAGGGAAATCTACTCAAAACGCCATTAGTTAAATTTTCATCTTTTCCATTATATAGTTAAATTTTATTTTTCACTATTTTTTGACATCCATACCCCTATGTATATTAATTTTTTTTTATTTCATAAGAAAATTTGATTAAACTCAGCACGTGTAAAACACTTACTATCTAGTTATATTTTAGTGTTTTAATCTTTATTTATAAATTTAAAAATAATCTATATTTTGAAACTAAAAGAGGATCATTTCAAATAAAGCATATTTAGTACTTCATCCTATTTGGAAGGAAAAGGTTGAATAATATGATTCTTTTTCTTTGTTTGGAAAAATTATTATTTTATGTCATAATGGAATTAAATTATATATGATATGACGTAAATGTACTTCTAGCATAAAATATATTTTTCATACCCTATCACACCTTAAAGCTCCAAAAAACATTAAATATTTTATTGCAGTCTAAATAGTCATATATAAAATTTAAAATATTCATAAAAGAACTCATTTTAACGATAAAAAAAAAGTAATACATCAAAACTAATTAATCGTAATACTATAGAATATATTGTGGGTATATATATTAGTCTAGTATTTCTTTAAATGATTCTACTTCTCCTAGAACGGCCTCTCTAGAGGTTTTAGTGTGGAAAGGCTTTTCCAGCTTCTTCCTATAATGGGTTTTCCCGTAAAAATATTATTTCTACTTCTAATTTGAATATCAAACATTAGAAGAAAGAGAAGTCGAAAAAGTCATTCAATTACAATCCATTCCCACATACCAAACATAGCGTAAATTTATAAGATTACGAGATCGTTTACACATAAGTTTATGAAAAATTTTATTGTGGATCATGTTCAAATCCTTACTTATGAATTACGTGGCATGTATTAAATCATATCACTCTTCTAATACCTAGGATCGTTTGTAATATTCTCTATAATATTTCATATAATATTTTTTAAAGTTTACCCACTTTTCTTTATTAATAAAATATTTTTTATTAAAAATGTTACAGAGAATGTTACGAAAGATGATGTTGCTTACCGCTTACCGACGATCCAAACGGCTCTTTTAATTATTCTCATTTCCTAAAAAAAATTTTCCTAAGTTTATGAAAACAAGTTCCTGAGTATGAATGAGAAAAGTACACAAAGGATGTGAAGGATATTTATTAGGTAAAATTGAATTATATAGTAAAGTTTACCTTCAATTTAAAATTTTGATCATTAGATTTATCAATTTCCTTATGAAAAGAGCACTATTTTTTAAGGAGAAATAAGTAGCACTAATTTAACGGTTGCGATCTAATATATTTTTTAATATATTTTTTTAATATATATACATATTTTTTATAATAATTTTATAAATAAAAATCTTATAAAATAAAAAATAAAACTTAAATTTTAAAAGATAAATTTTATAAAAAAATTATTATTAATGAAAGTGTATTGAAAAATATATTAAAAGATATATTATAGGATGCTGAGTGTTATTTTAAAGGTGCATAGTATCTTTAATTTATTTTCCAAATAAAATTTAAAGACGCAACCGCGTTGCCCTTGTCCGTGGGTCATCATCACTCAGTATATATGATACAACTCATACCTTCATAGCTAATTAATAAGCTTCTTCAAACTTAAAAAACAAGATTCCCTAAAGGAAAGGAGAAACTAATTGGAAAGAAATTCAAACACAAGACCAAGGAATAGAGGGAGAGGAACCTTCGTCTTCCTTCCTTCAGAAGAACACCTTGATAAAACGATTCGTATTTGCATTTCCTCTGACTTTTTGTGTAAATATTGCTCCGAAAATACTAAAAAAACGTTATAGAAAATCTTTAATGCTTATAAATGAACATTTTTTTTACTGAATAAAGGATTATTTATAGATATTAAAATGACCAAGACTATTACAATCAAAATCGATTTCAAACTCTTTCTCTAATACAAAGAAGAATATAAAGAAGAGTTGAAGAACGGGGACAATCTCAAAACGATAAATACAAGAAAAGAAGCATAATGACATAAAAATCACAGCTGTGGATAAAATTTCACACCCCATAACTTCTAGGTGGATAAGACAAATTAATACTAATAAAGTAAACAAATACATAGTAAACTTTCTTTTTGCAATTCCAAGCTCTTAAACCACAGTAGCAATGAAACATTAGCTCCAACATTTTCCTTAAACAATAACTAATAAGACCTACAGGCGCATCAACAATCTTAGTAGTTGCCTCAGGAAGAAGTCAAAAACTGAGAAATGGCCCAGATCAAGTCCGGTGTTTAACTTGCCCATCATGCTCATCTCAAATTCTCCCTACTTTAGCTTAGAAAAATCTTTACATAAACTCATGTCAATAGCTCCAAAAATTATATTATTCGCATACACTTGCATTTGCTCTTCTATCTGGTGGGGAACTTTCTTCTTCTACTAGAGCGTTTTTTTCTACTGGGTTTTCTTCGATGGCAACTGCTAAACCCTTCTTTGTGTCTCAACTTCTCATTTTATACTCATCCTTCAAGTGCTACCTCATCAGTCATACTCTCTATGCTCACATGCTAGTAACAACATTCATTTCCAACTAATTTTCTGTAGAGGAAAAATAGCTTTTATGAGATAATTTTTCTAGGGCCATAAGAGGAAAAAGTTAAAATCAGATCGATAAACCACACAGGACCACAAAGAAATGTATATTCGATATGGGAGTCATGTACACAAAGAAACATAGCTAGTCTACTACGATTGTTACATGTATAATGTGTTAACTAAGTAAAACTATCAAGCATATCCTTGATCCCTTCAAACCTCCAAATGATAAATAACCTTTCTACTCATCTGCTTAGCTCGAGTTCCGTATGTAAACTTTAGCTCAACTATTTCCTATCTTAACAAAACAAACTGAATTAACAACATACATAACTTATTTCGTTAATCATCAAAATATACAAGAAATATATTGACTCTTGAGCAAACATTCGGGTTGAAAGATAGTATAATATGTGATAAAATATATAAGCCTCGTTTGATTGTCCAAGGAAAGTGGATTGGGGAAGTAATCACATTCCTAAAGTTTAAATTTCTGTGTTTGACAGATTACTTATGTTATAGAAAAGGAACTTAATTCTTTATATTTGGGAAAATAAATGTAAAATAGTGAGAAAGTAAATCCCTATAAGGAGGTAGTATGATTCGTTTCCCAATGAATTTTACAAAATAAAAAGAAAAAAATTAATTTGAAGACATTATGTTTTTTCTTTTGTTTTTTAATCTTTCTGCTCATATCTTCTTTTTCTTCTCTTACACCTTCTCCAATTTAATAATATTCTGTAATTAAAATTTTATATCTCCACATTTTATTTTTTTTTTATTTCAAAATGATAAAATATAAAAATTTAACTAATTTAATTAATTTTTTTACGTTAGAAGGGTATATCAAGATTGTACATCTCACAAGTACCATCATCTAAAAAATTAGTAAATCATTGATAAAAATTTAATTTTATAAAAATTTAAATATTATCTTTACAATAATGAGATCTAAACATTATATCAAGGTTAATTTTTTTGTTAGCATTCATTTAGGAGAATATTAAATTAAAATATGTGTGTTATATTCTTAAATTTTTTTACTACAAGTCAAATTAGAAACACATGAAAATATGGGTATCGAATGCATCTTAAAGAAATTAATATGAAATAAAATCATAATGATGTCATTGGTTTAATTTAAAAAAAACAATGTTTTTTAAAATTTTTTATGACACTATAAGTATATAAATAATTAGATTTTACTTTCTTAAACATTTATTAATATTAAAATATATTACATACTAAAAATATAATGTAAATTTATATTAATATAATCTTAACTTTTGTTTAGATAAATATATTAAAACAATAGAAAATAAATAAAAGAATTTAAATAGATTCACAATCTACAAATTAGATTCCAAGTAATCATAAGTTTATCTCAACTTTCCTTTCCTTGCAACAAAATAGAGCTATAAATTAAACTTACACATAAAAGAGGAATAATAGACAATGCACAAAAACACAAGAAGGCTGAGATGCGGATATCTTGCTCTCTTTAAAGAGATTCGAGATCTCTACGATAGATATGAACACTCTACCCCATGCAGCAGAGAATAACTTTCATACTCGTCCCCTCCAAGATACAATAGCCCAACAATCTTGTTGTGTAGCTTTTAGTAATTATGCACAAAGTACTCAAGCTCAAGTTCCACCAGAAGAACACCTTTTCTTCAACTAAAATTCTCTCTCAATGTGTATGCATATACGAATTAAGATATGAGCATGTTAAGATAAAACATGTGTATCTCAAAGACTAGATATCTATACGTGTATATATATATATATATACATAACAAAACCTCTCAAGTTTATTGTATAAGGATACAACAACTCTTTAGTCATCTTCTATTCATTATTAAATTCATTTTATAGACATAATCAACAAATTAAAATACATTCATCAAATATTGTACATGTATGTACATTAAATATTAAAATTGCTAACATTTCCTCACTCATTTTAATATTAATGCATGTACCTATGCAAGAAAGAGAGAATAATAGTTAGAGATGAACTATTATGCTTAAAGAATGTTTGCTCTGCATTGAACCTCCACTTAGTGAAACAATAATCTTTAATCAAGAGTCATAGTATAAACAACATTAAACTGTGATTATTAAGGGGAAAAAAGATTATTGCACACACATAATAATCCAAGTGTTAAAAATTTTAAACGTACTTAGTCGTTTTGCTTCCTTTTGAATTTTACTGCCATTGCCGTTTTGCTTTTTGTGTATATATATATTTCCGTTTTCTTTTTTTTTTCCCTTGTTTTTTTTCTTTTTTCCCCTTTTCCTTCTTTTCCTTTTTTTTTTTTTAAAAACATTTTAGTAATGATATAATTTGATTAAAATTTAGTTACTTTTTGTTTTGGTTCCTCTTGTTTAATTTTATATAATTTTTATTTGTTTAATTTTCCTTGGCAAGATTCTCTTATCTAAAATAATTTTTGAATACATAATTTTCGGTAAATGATTTTAGTGAATTTTCTTATATACATTTTTTTAGTTACGTAATTATTTATATTCTTATATATAAATATATATACATATATTTGGTATATATATATATATTTTTTGCGTGTACATTTCTAATATCTATATATATAGTTGCATGTATAGTTTAACATATATTTTTAGTATATATATTTATATAGTATACATATTTACAGGTTTAAATTTCAATCGTTTATATATATGTGTATATTTTTGCATGCATGGGGATTTTATAAAGAATTGTAATATATGAAGTCTTGAATATATTTTACTATATAAATAAATTATAATATATATAACTTTATATATACATACATGATTGTGGTATATAATTGTTGTGAACAATTTTGGTATATATAATTGGTAAATATATATTTTAGTATATATGGGATTTTCTTTTTATATAAATAATTTTAGTAAATAAAGTCTTGTATATATATACATATTTTAATACATAACTTTGTATATGTTTTTATATATATTTCTATATACATAACCTTAGTAATTAATTTTAGCATTTATAAATTTTATACGTATTTTTAGTACAAACTATTCTTGAAAATGATTTTAACATTTATGGCCTTATATATAATTTACGTATACTTAACTTTCGTGACAAATCTTGATATGTATACACATGGTTATTGTATATGGCGAAAGCACATATGATTTTAATATCACTTGTGGGTTTGTGTTATTTTAGTATAGATAGGTTAAGAAGCTCTTTGGGTTAGTATATGCGTAGTTATATCCTGGGTTCATAAGGAGCTATTACCTTTATTTTTGGAGGTGAATAGAAAGGTTTGGATTTATATTTAAGTGTTTATTGGTATCCTGTTTGGAGGATTATAGCACCAGAGCTGCACTCAGGTGAGTTCACAAAACCTTATTTTTTAATATTTGCAAATATTACAGGCCTTTTAAGGTGTGTTCCCTAAATCTGTTATAAAATATTTACTACGTTCTGCATGTTACAATTTAGTATGTTTTTCGGAGATGTTCTCCACAATGTGTTATCTATTTTCTTAGCCAATGCATAGGAGCCGTGCTCCATATAGGTGTGGCCTTTTCAAAACGATTTATAATTGTTGTGAAACAAGTTTCGGCCGTACACAAGTTTTTCTGGGAAGATTTATATGTTGAAAAATGTTCTAGTTTTGAAAAGCTACACTATTTTGACATGCATGAGTATGAATCTGGCATATATGTGTGTAGTTTCATAAGCATGTGGTGAATTGGCGGATGGAGATTTTTGCTGAAAATATCCATGACTTGATTCTGACCTGTCGACCGGACAAATGGCCTTTTTATTGTAAACACATATGAAAACCCCATCCGACTAGGGTTACAGTTCTAGTTATGATCTTGTGTTCGGAAGCATTAGAGGATTGTACTGTACGTGGCTAGTCTTCCGTACGAGGGCCTCTTCTAATGGCATAGACGATTCAGACTCAGGAGAGTGGATCCACTTGAAGAGGGGCGTAGTATCATGGAGGGCGTGGCCCAATCAGTTTACGTGAACACCGCATCATGCTTTGTGGTGGGACGGTCGCCTTGTGGAGAGCCAGGAGGGGCTTGAAACTAAGGTTGGTCCCAGGATAGACCTGGTAGGTGCCCCAAGAATCTATAATCTATTTTGACCATTTTGGGAGAGCGGTTGTTTGGTAATCGAGCGCTGATATGGTGTTTGGCTGGTATTGACTACGATATGCCGAAATTTGATTCTGATGACCTCGTTGTGGGATCCGGACCTTGTCCGTCGAGCCTGACTGTGGCATCATGTGTTTCTTTGCATTCGGATGTAGAAGCTGCTGATGTGTCTTGATTCGCTCAGACTTCCTAGCTGCGCTTGAAACCCTCATGTCGGTTCAAGCATCAGTTTTGTTAAAATGACAAAAGAAAGTGCTTTCTTATTACATTGCATGACCTGTTTTCGTGAGACTGCATCAGCATTGTTTCAAAGAAATCACTAAGATGCATACACACGTGGAGTCACTGAGCATTCGCGCTCACATTTTCCATATCATGTTTTCTCCTTAGATTAACTCATGATAGATAGAGGCACGATGAGCTGCTGAAGTTTTGGGCATGGAGTTTTGGATCAAGCTTCCCTAGAAAAACATGCTTATGTTTCATTTATGTTTTGTGTTTCTTAGACCTGGGCCAATTGTAAAGTTCTCCTTGTTATGTCGTCATAAGGTTGTGTTGGTGAAGATACTTTTATTCCTTTATTGGAACGGTTGTTAAGAAGTTTTCTTAAGTCTCATGTTTAGAGCACTCTACAAGTAACCAGTTTACTTAAGTTTTTCGCTTCGTACTTTGTGTTTATACCTATAAATGCTAACCCGGGGTGGTGCTTTTGTTTTGGGCTTTTAATTTAGTGCCGAAAGGCACGCAGATACCTTACTCAGCCGCAGTTGACCTAGTGGCAGTGTTGGGGGTATCACATATTAAATGTTATTTTCTTGTTTTCATAATTTTTTAATTAATATAAAATGTATTATTAATTTGTTTCGTATTATGTTTTAACATAACAGGATGATGTATATCCGAATACATTTGAAGAATTTTAGGAACCGGAAGAATACGTGGATCCCGGACATTTATTTGTAACAGATCGAATTTTTAATTCGAAAATAGAGTTGGTGGATTGGAAAAAAAGAAACGGCTATGAAATTGAATTCATATTTGATTCTCACTCAGTATTTGAGATCAAGAACATCTGACTGTCAACCGTACGTTACATTGGATTACGAGCAAGGAGGTACAAATAAATCAAGAACGAAGCCGAGAGTTGACGGTGAAGAAGAAGTTCCCATAAAAAGATAGAGTCCTATCTGGACTAAAAAGTGTGGTTGCCCCTTAAAATTAAAAGGTGAGCAAATGGTCACGTGCGAAAATTGGCAATTATTCGTAAATGATGGGAGGCAAAACCATGCAATAGGTATCTATAATCATGGTCACGGTCACGCTTAGACTGCAAAACTAACAAAGGAGCAGCTGATACAAACTGAGCAATTCAGAAAGAGTCATTTGCCACCACGTAATACCTTACGATTTTTTGAGAACAAAATGTGGGTTGTGCCATGAGGTATGTCGCATTACTTTTAATAGGTTATTATTATATTTTAAATTTGTGTTAAGGGTCTAATAAGATGATTTTTATGATTTATGTAGTGCACAGAAAATATACAACGTCGTTGCCAAGATTAAGAAAGAATAGAAGAAGTTTTTTACGAAACACAATAAAAGAAGTTTTTTGCTTAAGTGCTCAATGGGGTTACTCAGTCTTCTATAAAAATTGCGGCAACAACAACTTACTTAGTGATATTGTTGTTGCACACCCGACATCAATTCAAATGATGAGAACGTTGCCATATGTACTGATAATGGAGATGACGTATAAAACAATAAGTCGTCTGTATGCATTCTATTAAGTGTAGATTTGGATATTAATTTTGACATCAAAAGGCCAATCCGCCTTATCCTTATCGATAGTACATTGATTGGTGCCAGCCATCTAATGAATTCATTTTACAGGTACATTAAACATCAAATTCACAGGAACACGTATATGGTATTAAATTATAGTTAACACGTAATTGGGAGTAGAAAAAGATGGAACATAACAAATATCGTGCGCTTGCATTCACGGGTCTTTGCAATTAAATATTCAAAGGCTATTTGAATCAGTTGACGATAGACGATCTTCAACTACAGGAATTTGTTCATTGGCAGGGAGTTCTGCAAACAACGGTAGGAAGTTAGAAAGCATATCAAGAAAACAAACTAGGTTAACAACTATACATTACACTTACTTCTTCAGGCAAAGTTGGAGTGGAGTTTTCTACCGCCATGGTGCCTGTTCGTATTAGATTTTTGTGTCTCTGCATTAAGTTGTGTGAAATAGAATATAAATATATACTGAATAATACTTATATTCATACCGCAAGTGGAACAGGTGAGCTCCATAATAAAAGAAGGGACGAATATCATTATAACATTAATTAAAGGGCAAATATGTGGTTCAACTATGCAAGCTACCACATCCATTGAGACTCAATAAAAACATCAAGTGATGCACATTACATCTAATTCTAGGAATAAAAGAAAACAAGAAAAATATATTGATGAAATCTCAATATAGCCCCTCAATTTTGGTGTACATAAGTGGAGTGTTAAAGAAATTGGTGTTCATATTAAAACAAGTTGAAAAGAAATGAAAATAAATAAATTATGGAATAAACTATTCAATTATATGACATAAATCATTTAAAATTAGCCTGAACTAAAAAATTTCTAAAACTCACAATATATTTACAAAAATCACATATCTCTCAAACTCAACAAGAATTAAGTATGGATAAAAATATCGATTAACCCAAATAATTGTTTTACAAAAACAATTACAAAAAATTAATTGCATCAAACTAATAAACATCTCAAAATATGTAATCACATAAGTAATATAATAAATCTTCCAAAATAAAATAAACTAAGGTCACATAACTAGAGTTTTATCAAGATTTAGAAATAAAATTAGTTCATGATTAAAAGGAAAGAAAGAACCAATTTCTTAAGAGAAGATCATGGCTCTTTTTAACACTTGAAATTGCTCCTGTTTTCCTTCTGCTTAGCAGTTATTGCACGTCCGTTTTTCAACTGCTCTGCGTCCGTTTTCAATTTCTGCCGCAGCTGCTTTGTTCTGCAGCTACCTTTCCAAGCTGCTTGTTGTTTCTGTTTTTTTTCCTTCAAACCCTATCCAGCAGCTTCGGTTTCTCCAATTTGCGGCTGCTCTTTTTCTATTTTTTTCTTCAACGTTGCCAGCAGCTGCTTGCTGCGTTTTTCAATTTCTGCAGCTTTCTCTCTCTTCTCTTTCTACAGCTGGTTCTTTTTTTAAAGCTGCTCTCCCTCTCTTTCTATTTTCTTCTCCGGCAGCCTTTCCTTGTTTCCTTTCTCTCCTGGGTTTCCTTCTTTCCTATTTCTCTTTTTCTTCTTTCCTTTTTCTTCTGATCGCCTGGTTTGCTTGTACGCTTGCTCTTTCTACGTAGCACCCAATAATCTTTTGGACTCATTTTTTATTTTTTTTCTTTACATAAAAATAAAATAAATTAAATATAATAATTAATAAATAAATTTATTTATAAATTAATAATTAAAATTTAAAATATTTATTTGTGCTAAAAATAAACTTTATCAATTTATTTTCAAGTCTAGAATAAAATTCACCACTAACAATGGGTAAGAAATATGTTGACCACATTATCCTAATACACTTTTCCTACTTCACCCTCGAATCCAACTAGAGCCTAATTTTCAGTTTGGAAAAGTCCAACTACATAATTTGCACAACATAGTGGGCCTTCGGCCCTAAAGTTCAACCCAAGAAAGCAAAACTGGGTGAGTACCTACTGGATTTGGTCACGAAGCCAACTAAAACCGCCGCGAGCCCATTTCAGTTTTCCCACTACGCCAGTCTCCGCCTCATCCAAGCCACCTTCCACCGTACGTCCACCGGTTTCCGAAGCCACCCCACGCAGCTCGCCCACCCTCTCTGTAGAATCTCTGGAACAGAGTAAGCGATTCTTTTTTTTCCATTCCAGAAAAAAAAAAACGAATTTTCTTTTTGTTCTTTTAAAAACAAAATTAGAGCACATAAAAGATGGGATTTTTTTTTTCTCCCCCGAAGAAAAATATGAGAATTTGTCAAATACAAAAAGTATCAAGATGAGTGAGGAAGTGATTTTGACAACCGTAGGAATACGTTGTTTTTCTGAACTTAATTTTCTGCATTTGGAGATTTTGTTTATCTAATATGATTAAAGTTTGTTACTTTCAGCATAAGCAATTGGATATAATCATGGAAGAAAGTACATTATGTCATGGTAATAAAGAACAGGAGGTAGAAGAAGAAGAGTACGTTTTGATTGATTTGGATGCTGTATTAGACCAAGTTCACATCCCTCCTAATGCTCCCTATGTTCTATCTGTAAGCACCATCATAGATCATACTTCTGTTTTGAACTTGTTCTTTTGGCTTCTCAAAATTTAATCTTGTTACAAGCAATTCATTGTCTCTGTGTGTAACCCTTTAACTCCAGGAGTTGATATGACACTGTTGCTTCACCAAAGACTTCCTTGGGGCTGCATATTCTCTTAATTATTTGTTTTTCTAGTATTGTTTTTACCTGTTTCTCGAGGTGGTAGAGAGGCTGAGTTGCTGAATTGGGCTATTTCAAAATTTAATTGTTTAATTTGTTAGAAATGATTCACTGTTTGAAACCTGTGTTTTGAAACTTCTAATATGTTATTGATAATTGTTGTAGGGTTTGGACACGCTAAACCCAATTTTGATCATTGACGACAAAATCAAGCTGGTTAGTGAAGTATTTCATTTAATCCATTTGCTTTAGGTGGTGGTAAATGCAAATTACAGAACTCTCTTTTACTAGTTACTATGTGTTTGTATTCTGTTTGTTGATTTATCTTTCTCTTTCTTTTATTATGCGGGTTTTATGTTTTCAATTGTTATGTATGCTAGTGTGAACCCCACCTCACACACAATCCCGGTGCCCCTTTCCCGGTAAATAGAGAGAACCTGGAATGGGGGAGAGGAGAGTACTGGGTTTTTTATTGCATTTGGATCATTAATAGGATGAAACAGAGGGATAAATTACTAATTACATATTTATCTTTGTTATTTATGCAAGTTTAAACATCTTATGATAAAGGCAGTTTAGTCACTACAAAATAAAAAAAAGAACTTCCCTCCCCTTGGTTTTGGATCACATTTGGACAAAACCAAATTAGGCTTCTTTAACTAATCCGCTCCCTTTATTTCTCTCCTTTAAATGAATCCAAATGCCTAAATCTATCTCCTCTTGTTGTCTCTCCTCTGCACTCTGTCAATTCAGACATTGTATCACCAAACAGAAACAGACTAAACAAGCAAAATGCATATCAGCAGTATAAGCATTCATTTCTATGATATTCTTAGATGAGCTTCTTTGGTTTCTTCTACAGAAGTTCCATTACAACTCTGGAAAAAGTTACAAAATTAAAACTGCCTGTATGATTTTGAGAGTGTCTGTTTAGGCATCCCTTTGTTTCACTTACTGCTGCTTCTGGAAGTAACTCGATTAAGTTGTTTAGCAACAACTGAGTTGTCTTTATTTTTTGGTTGCTAAATTTGTGTCTTGGACTCTTAGTAGTTCGATATATTCTGTCTGCTTGAACTGTGCTATTCCTATACTTCACAGATTGGAGAATATACAGAGACTATTGGGACATGCCTTATTTTCAGTGAAACTGGTGAGCCTTACTTATCTATAAACACATCTTTGAAGGAATTGGACTTTGATATTTTTGTTGCTGTCAACTACTGTAAGTTTATTTGGCGAAAGATTCTTTATCATTTGACTGCCTTTTCTACACAACAAAGTGATAGGAGTGTATCAAGAGATCTAAATGTGGATATCCAGCACGCGTCTCTTGATATGCTAAGGCGAAGCTTCTTTATCCACCCCATTTCAAAGATTTAACTTGACAATTTTCTTAATTGCATAATTTTCCTGACTGATAATCATATTATTTGCAGATGCAGCTCCTGTGGTCCATGAAGAAACAGGACCATCAGAAGCCAATCTTTTTCAAGGGATATGTATAGTAGAACCTAAACAGAATGATAGTAAGGAAGTCAAGCCTATAACTTGTCTTCAGAAGATTCTCAAGTTTAGGTTGTTCTCAGAAACTGAAATTGAAGATTCCATGGAGAAACAAACAGATAATGTTAACGGATAAATTTGGCTTGAAAGAGTAGTATTCTACAGCTTATGATGTTGATGGAAAATTCCTGTTATATGGGATTTCTCTTATTGCCTGTGTATAAAAATGCTGACCTTAAGGCAGTTTTCATTTGTTATCCCCCTCTCCTTGTACATGTAATGGTGCCTATACATTTTGGTGGCAAGTTGTGTAGAATGCAAAAAATCAGAGAAGCTGATGAACTGTGGGTATTATTCTGAAATCTTATGCAAATTTCTCATTTTGAGTCCATATATCTTTTCACAAACTTCAATTTTTGTGAAATTTAAAACAAAAATTTCAAAATCATATCCAATCATACTTGCATGGCGTTCAAAGTTCGCATCACAACACAACCAATGATACAAACACTTGAGACAGTTTTCGTAGGATCTGTAATGTAACCAGTTGCCTGATCAAATTAAGCTTTTATACAAAAACATCTTTGATAGTTTGAAACCATGGAAGTAAAATCTTTATCCTTGAACAGGCTCATATTCTCACAAGTGAATGATATGCTTTTGTGTAAGACAAATTCTGAGAAGCTACTCCTCAATTTTCTCCTTCAAGTATTTCAGCACAGCTTTTGTTCCTCTATCTAAAATTGGCCTCCTAATGCTGCAAAAGAATAATCAAAGCAAAACATGAGTCACGAGGTGATTATTTCAAATCCAATCCAAGTTTTGGAGACAACTTTCCTACCTCCTCATTGGGTTTCCATCAAGTTTTAATACTTGTAGACTGGTTTCGAGCAAACCCTGCCAAAAAGAAAAAAAAAAGTTTTCTCAGAACTAAAAATGATTCATGACTTCTAGGGGTTGTTCTTGATTGCTGGAGTCTTTTTTAAGCTGTTATTTCAGGAGATCATGCAGTACGGATTTAACATTCAAAGTATTGAAACTAAAGACGAAGATTTAAGGACCGACAGACACATGATGTATGAAAAGATGGAAAAGAAAAATGAAACTACTTTATTAGATAGATTGATTCAAAATGAATCAAAATTATTGCAACATGTACATAATGAATGAAGCATGAATTTTCTACAAGAAGAGACAGGAAATTCACCAGTTCGGGTGGAAGTACACTGACATTATTGTCTGAAAGGTCAAGCTCTGCAAGAGTAGTCATATCTTTTATACCCTGCAAGAAAGTATTATAGAACAATAGGGAATGAGGATTGATCCCAGTTCTTTTAGCCTAGTAAGGTATGTTTTTAATCATTGATTTACCCATCTTCATATTTTTGAACAGCATTATGAATACTGAATTCTAACAAGAAATCCATAACCACGATCATCATGACACGTTGGATTATCAGAAAAATAATAAATACTTGTGTGAACTAAACTCATTAGATTGAATGTATGGTGTTGGTCTAATCGATGAAAGATGGTCTGAGACTTTCTCAGTTCCACAATTCTAGAAAATTGGCTTTTCTAGATGTTTCAACATTCCAAACGCCAAACACAAAAAACTGCTTGGGAGTTATTATAAATATTCAAACGTGAAATGAAAGGAAAACATCAAATAATGGTTATTATATCACTTGAAAGGAAAATCTCCGCATTAGAACAAATATATTCACCTAAGGATATGAGAAATTACCCGTGGAATCAACTGGAGAGCATTTTGACTCAAATCAAGATTCTTTAAATGCTTTAAGCTCAATATCTCTGACGGGAAAGCAGATATCTGCATCCTCCTGTTTATTAAAATCAGAATTTAAGAAGCCTAGATTTGGAGAAGCTGACAAATGAACAAGTATCGGCAGATAAAGTATCCTCCATACCTCAGGTAAAGCTCCTGCAGCTCAGGTAATTGAGAAAATGCAGGCCGCTCTGGCAAAGAACCAGTATTGCAACTTAGATCCAGAATCTGGAGCTTGGGAGCAGCTCCAAAAGCATCTGGTGGCATCTATAAACCCAGACGAGGGCATGAAACGAATTAACAACTAAGGCATGGTACATTGTGGTATCAGACTCGTCGCATGGAATTGAGCCCAATCAAAAACCTGCATCTTATACTTTATTCATGTTTTGGGGAAACCTAAGACAAATCTAACAATCTTAAAACTATTGAGACTCATTTCGGGGAAAAGTCAGCTTCACATCATATATCAAAACTTCCACGTCATCTACTTCACCTTTCTTATTATCAACATGTATGCATTTTCCAAATCAGGTAAACAAAGAAATGACTAAGACAGGTAATCAGAGATGTCAAAACCTTGATACCTTTCCAAGCGGATTGTTGTCCAACTTTAAACATGAAAGTTTGCGGAAGTTTCTTAAAATTGCACCAGGCCACAATTTGATCTTGTTCTTGGATAAAATCAGTTCCTGTGCATTTGAATCGAAGATTTAGCAACAAGTAAATAATGAACCATGCTCGTTCAGCTGATACCAGAACTATTAAAAAGACCATAATGGTGCTAGTATTATTGAAACAAGAATAGAATAGATAGATAGAGAGAGAGAGAGAGAGAGAGAGAGAGAGAGGATAATGACCATTAGAAGTATGACTTCAAAATTCTGAATTTAAGTGGTTCTAAGAGTAAAATTTTCAGTTTGATGGACTAAATTACAAAACTCTCCTGTAGATTCCACCTCATTAGCCGGGAATAGAAACAAAAGGAACATGTTTCTGGATGTATGGTAAATCTATCAAATGTTTAGTCAACAACTAAACTGTGCAACATAAGAGCTAAGCTACTCCGCGAGTTAATTGATGATTACATAATGCATGTACACCAATATCATAATTTGACTTTAATACCCTTGTTTCAGAGAGCAGAGAGAAAGTAACCATCCTCCCCCACACACACACACACACACACAAATAATTTGTAAGAGGAAAAGGTCAGTTTATTCCTGGTTTGCTGGTGTAACTGAAAAATGCCTTCCATGTTTCCCTTAATCCAGTTCAATCTCCTTTTTGACAGAAATGGGGTGCAGACAACACATGTTACCTCCAGGTAAACACAAGAAGAAAGTTCAACAGGTAGTTCATCAATGGCATTCCTTGAGAGATCAAGTTTTGTAATTTGACTTGATTTCCATGCTTCTGGTGGGACAATATTTAAATTCAATCCAGTCAAAGCAAGCTCCTGAGAAGTAAAATAAAAACAGATCCCTTAACAAAGAAATGAAAGGGTAAGTACTGCTGTAGTAGGTGACAGGTTGTGCAGATACCAAATACAAGTGTTGAAGTTTTTTCGTTTCCGTTTACCCTTAGGATATATGACACGTTAATGCTTGACTATAGTGTTGCATGTATGATAGTGCAAAAACTTTTAGAGCACAGCAATTCATTAGTAATAGTAGCTGGTTCATTTTATGCAACAGTTAGACAGTCTACCCCAATTTTGCAAGAACAAAAAATTAACCACCAACCCACTAAAGGAAAAGGATAATTAAGAAAAAATAAAATTTCTAATAATCAAAAATAAAAAAACGTTACTTTGGAATGAAGTGATAGGCGAGTTGCCATAGCAACCACTTCTTCTTTTGCTGCTGTAGCAGTTCCAGCATCTGCACAACAGTTTATTTATGTCAAAGACAAAGCAGACAATATCAGAAAATTTAGTTTTGTCAGCTTGAAAATCTGTCTAACTTTACAGCGATGCTAGTTTTATGTAATGCAATAGAATCATGACCGCTTGGAAATTAAAATCAAAATCATGCCCACCAAAAATTGAGAACAAATAATACCTTCATCAACTGGAAGTCTACTACGAAGGTACTTTAGTAGAGCAGGTGTAGGTCCAGTTACCAGTGAGCTGAATAAGAACAAAGATCAGCCAATTAAATAGTCACAAAAACCAGGCTTTAACACATAATCTAAAATCCATACAAACCTTCGAAGTGTTCGCATCGGATTACCATTAAGCAGAAGTTTCCGTAAAGTCGTCATCAAACCTAGGAAATAACAGGTCTCAAAATTTTCAAAATAGACACCACATCATGAAAGAGCATTACTAATATTTACATTTGGTCGACTCAAGTAACTAATATCTGCAGCAATAAATACTTCTTTCAGCAGTTGAATGCAATAATAGGATCACTAAGTCCCTGAGAAGAAAAACTAGCAAACATGAAGAATTATTTTGAAGGAACTGTTTGCAAAGATGAGCATCGTCATATTACATGCTCTGAGATCGAATAAATTTAGGCCTAGCTATTATGTAAAAAAGTGCTAACCTTACCAATCTCAGGAGGCAAACCAGAGAGTGAATTATTTGACAGATCCAGAACTGAAAGTCTCAATCTGCAGGCCTCAACAGGGTATTCCTTTAACTGCATGTAGCATGAAATAAATAACAAAAAAGCCGACAGAAAGATCAACCACCAGCACTGGGGGGTGGGAGGGTGGGGGGGAGGGATATTTTATATATCATTTTCAAGCCATTTGTAGAAAAGAATCCTTTCCAATCCCCTCTCAAGAGATATTTTGAGGATTTTGCAGCAAATATTATACAAAATCTTGGATATGAACCTGATTTGAGTGGAGATCAAATGTTCCCAACTGTGTAAGTGCACCTAGCTCAGCTGGTAACAAAGTCAATGCATTGTTCCTATAAAATCGGAGGAAAATCAGGTTAGGTCAAGAGGAATAGACAAGCTCATTAAAGACTCTTAGTCACTTCCAAATATCATAAGCGTCAAAAATACCCAGAAAGAAATTACCCCATATAGAACTCCAAAAGGGATGAACAACCCTTGATCGATGCGGGGATTGATGAAATTCCTGCAGATATCACGCAGACGAGCAACATATGGTGATATGGTGTGAGAAAAAAAATTTACTCTATTAGTAAGAAAATAAGAAGATACTGATGATCAATACAATTAGTGGAATGGATCTTGAAGAGCATGTCTTAAGACATGACATCAAGACTCCCAGAATATTTGTTTTACTCACTGTTCCGGTGGAGGTCAAGGCGAATCAGACGAGAAAGATTGCCAATATTTTCTGGCATGTGAGTCAACATATTTTTCGCTGCAAATAGTTACAAGCAAATAGTTACATATAATGCAGTGCCTTCATAAATCATCAAAGCACAGAGAAGGATTTGAAAGAACAATTTGGTTGTTACATGCGTTGATCTCTGTAAGCATTGTGCAGGATGTCATCATCTTCTCAGGTATCTTTGTTAGTTTGTTCCCCTGCCAGAATGGATATTGAAACATGTTAACAGCCCACCAAGAATCTCCACAGATTAACTTAAGAAGGAAAGGGAACATATTTCTGAGATAATATAAAACCACATCCATTAATTACCTCGACATCCAACTTCATTAATTTTGAGCAATTGGCTAATTCTTCAGGTAAGCTAGAAATGCTGTTATTTGTTGCCTGAGGAAAATTATCACAAGCGCTGTCACTGGGAGAAAACTCAAGCACGATCGAACACTGGATTTACCAGACCATAACAAACTGTAGCCCTTTGTCCAATTTCCAGCAAGATGCTTAAAAGATTAAAGATAAGTAGCTTACTGAAATTGGCAAACCAACCCAACAAGTTCAATAACAAATCACCAAAATTGAGATCTATCACTCTGTCAACTAACTAGAAAAATGTTTCATCTTTTGTGACAAGAAATCCTACAGAAATAAACAGAGAGATGCAAATCCCAAGTTATACACTATAACAAAGTGGAAGACTTTTTAGCTTCTCCTGTTGATGTTGATGGTGGAGTTAGCCTTGATACCCAGACAGCAATCCAAACAAAAAATATTGCAGAAGTTATTATATTACAAAACCAATAAATTGAACCTGGAATTGAAGTTTTTCCAATTCCAGCAAAGCATACATCTCATAAATAATTACCTTAAATTCTGTTAAATCCACACATCCTCCAATGGAGCTAGGGAGATCCTTTAGTTGGTTGTTTGAACAATCAAACCTGGTCAAATACATGAAACAAGAATATCCAGCACCGGAGAACATTAGACACACAGCCTTAACACTATACAAAAAGAAAAAAAACCAAAGGAAAATTTTGGTCTCACTAATAATACATGTACAACAGGATTAATTCTCTGCTTTAACACTTCAATAATCAAATGGTAAAGGTAGGAGACTGCAAATGAAGCTTACTTGACCAGAGAAGCCACTGCCCCAATTTCTTCAGGAATGTTTTCTATGAGATTATATGACACATCTAGCGATTTTAACATGTGCAGCCTGTTAAAGATAAAAGCATAGGAAACACAACGTGCTCAATCCTCTTTTCCATATCAAAGAAACCATTTTTAACAAATCTGGATAGTCGAAGTATCAAGAAACATACTCTCCTAGAGCTGCTGGAAGATTGGATAACTTATTGTGACTGACATTGAGAACAGAGAGCAAAGGTAAATTCCTTAGGTCTTCCCTTAGACACTCAATGTCATTATGAGCTAAAATTAACTTCTGTAGATCCACAGCCTACAAACACGCAATCAAGGATGTCATTATCTCATTTTATCTAACCCAAACAGCAATTTCTTCATTCAATCAACTAGAAACTAGCAAACAGAAATATTTAAAAAATGAACAGAATAAGCAAGAATTATACCTCCCACCAATTCTCACTCTCACCAACTGCATCCAAACTTTTATACACATCTTCTGGCACTTCCCTGCAAGAATTCACAACTTCAGCTCAATAATGCATCTCAATCAATTGAAAAAAGCCAGTATTCAGAAAATCAACAGTTACCACTTCCAAACGTAAACTACTCTCCTCAAGAAGCTAACTTTCTGCAAAAATCAATGTCTTTTAAAGTTTTTTCTTACTTAGATGAAGCAATTCTTTACATCTACAGTAGCTATATGCGGAATAGTTCATCTAGAGCACTCATCGAGTAACAGCGAATGTGCAAATGCAATGAAGAAGGATTTAAGAAACGAATATATAGAAAGACAGACCTGAGGGAGCGATTCGAGAGATTAAGAGAACCTGAAGCTCTTGCATCTCTAAGAACTTTATCCATATTTTAAATGTTTAGATCATAAATATTCAAGATTATTTTCTCTTGAAGAAGCATCTGAAAATCTTTGTGGTTTTGAGGTCAGTTCAGATCTCATCAGTTTCGCACATGTTTATGCATTGGCTGAATCCACACACCAAACTGCCATCTCAAGAACTGAAAATGAACATCGAACTTCTCCCTGATTCTCTATCCCAATTCGCTTCTGCCACGTTGAAAATTTTAGTTGGTAAAGACGATTTTCTTCTTTTTTTATCTTTCTCTTTTCCTTTTTAGCAAAATTTTCACTCCCCTAAAATTACTCATTTTCTTTTTTCTTTTTAGCAAAATTTTCACTCACCTAAAACTACTCATTTTGAATCTTCTGAACCTTCCAAACCTTTTATCTTTAATTGAAGGGGCTTTGACCTGTTTGGCTTTATTTTCACACAAGGTTCACATTACTTTTTTTACCTATTTATGAAGGGTTTAAAATAACTTAAGTATATATTTTGGATATAGAATGAAAGTTTATATTTAAGGAGGTTGTGCACTAAATATGGTTATGGATGAATGTCAAAGTTTTTTGCTCTAACAAGGTGTCCCATGCACAATTGGTAAGGGAGATACAATTGAGAGTGCGTGTGTGGAATATAGCACGGAAAAAATAGTTATTAAAGGAATTACAACTCTAACTATTATACTTGCTTTTAAGTTTGTTAATTATACTTTACAACTTGTGTAATTTTTTGGACATTTGATAGCCCAGACTTATTTGATTCTTTATAATAATACAGAACCTTATTTTCTTGTTTTAAACACCAATCATCATTCACTAATATATGGATTCATTATCCTTTAAAATGAGAGGATACAAATGATGTGGTACTGTTTCCATCCAAACCTGAATGGTCGACATGATCAATCATAACTTTGCTAACACATCTTCAACAAAATCTAGGTTTGTGGAAAAATATGCTTAGTTTGTAAATTTGGTCAACTAGTAGTCCAAAGGGTGATATATCCTTTTGCCTATTTACTCTTTGGACAACATCAAGATAATTTGATTCTAAAATGAAGGAGGATAGGCCAAAATGCTATGCCGGAGAATACCCATGGATAATCGCATTTGCCTCTATTGCTTGAATCGGACTTGTCATCGTGATTGGTTTTGTGATTGCCGCTTTAATCTCATCATTTTGATTTCCGATGATTACCCCTACTGTTGTCTTCCCATTCTTTATCGCACCATCCATATTAACCTTGTAACCTCCGGGAGGAGGTGGTTGCCACTTTTCAATTGGGATGTTCAAGGATGTGGCTTCATCCCTATGAGTTGGGTAAATCGAGCAAGGGGTTGAGATGATGTTTTCAGCTTGAATAACTACCTTCGCTGGGTTGAAAGGTTTTTGCTCGAAAAGGGTCGAGTTTCTCACCTTCCAAATGCTCCAAATGATATTAGCCACCACCTCAAGTTGTTTCTGGTTGGAGACTTGGATGAGATGATCCAATACTACTTGAGCCGTGGAGAATTTCCTCCAATCATGAAAACCTGCCTTTTGCCAAACCTTCTTTGTTTTTTTGGACAGTTGATGAAGAGGTAAATGTTAGTCTCTATTTCTTTGCAACATAAGGGACAAATTGCATATCTAGAGTTCTAGATAACATTCTTATGAAGGAGGGCAACTTTAGTAGGAAGGAGCGTGATAACCATCGCCAACAAGTCATTTTTTGGAAAGAGTTTATAATGACCAGAGCATTTTTTGTGAGCAGCCAGATGAGCCCGAGGAAGAGGAGGGCAATAGAAAATTTTTATCCTTTTGCTTCATCTCTTTTTGTAGGCTGAGAAAACTGTGAATTCACCTAAAGGTGTGTAATGCCATATGAGTGCATCATTGTTTTTAATAGCACAGAGAAGGATCCTCTTTATTTCATGCACATATATGGATCCAAGAGTTGAATGAGGAGGGGAGGTGTTCCATCTCCTGTGATTCATAAGAATTAAATTTGCCACTCTCAGGTTTAACAGATAAAGCAAAGGTTTAAAGTTGACTGATCTTGGAATCAACTGATCATGCCATATTTTGATATGTGCTCTGTCACCTACCCTCCATCTTAGTCCCATTTTAAAAATTTTAAGCCCTTGTAACATGCTTTTCTAAAGAAAGAATGCATCTGATCTGACTCTACCATCAAGCAAGTGTAAGGGGTATGAGAAAAGAATCTTGACTTGAAGATTTTGCTCGTGAGAGACTCTCGTTTCAGTAATCATCCTCCAAGGTTGTTTGGCCAGCAAGGCTAGGTTAAAAGACTTCAGATCTTTGAAGCCCATACCACCATCCACTTTTGGTTGACAAAGTTCATCCTAGCTTTCTATGCCATAGGTTTATCCCTATTTTGTTCTCACCAGAAATTCTTGATCTCTTTAATAATGGACGATATAATAGAGTCCGTTAGCATGAAAATCGATATAGTGTACGCCGGGATCGCTTGTATGACTACTTTGATTATCCTAGCTTTCCACGTCATAGGTTTATCCCTAGTTTGTTCTCACCAGAAATTCTTGATCTCTTTAATAATGGAAGATATAATATAGTCCGTTAGCATGAAAATCGATATAGTATAAACTGGGATTGCCTGTAGGACTGCTTTGATAAGAACTTCTCTGTCTGCTTGGGACAGAAACTTATTCTTCCATTATATTACCTTTTTGGTAATCCTATCTTTTAGATATCCGAAGATTTGTTTATTTGATTTACCCACAATTCACGGGATGCCCAAATATTTTCCGCTTAACTAGTACGTTATTGGCATATTAACGATCTGAGAGATTCTATCCCTCCGGGGTAAAAGTACTGGATTGGCAAAGAATATGATGGATTTTTTAGAGTTAATCTATTGACCTAAAATCCTTTAATATCTGTCCAATATATCTTTGATAGTTCTAGTTGCCTATTTTGTGGCCTCCATAAACAAGAGACTGTCATTCGCGAAGAGGAGATGATTAAGCTTTGGGGCACCCCGTCCTATACAAATACCCTTCCAATTGCCCGAATTTGCAGAACCCCATTTACTCCGAAAAAAGATGTGCTTAAGATATTCATTTTTTGTTTTAAGAAAAAATTAAATTTTAAAAGATGAATTATTAAAGTTACATAGACAAATTATCTAAAATTATAGAAGTTAACTACAATAAATATAAAAAGTGGTAGAGAATTTTAAAAAAAATGACACATATTGAGCAATTAGATATTGTATTAAGAAAATTATAACAAAATTTTCTCACATCTTCTTTTATAACCAATTTACTTATTAAATAAAAGTGAAAAGATAATTAAAATTTGTTGATTGTAATGCAAATTCATTTTTTTTAGTACATGAGATGTCACACTTGGTGAAAATTACATCATAATAAGAATAAATCATTCAATCATAACCTTGAACTAGGGGGATGACAATCCTATTAACGCAAGTATATTTACTACATTAGTATGTTTTTATGCTTAAGAATTTCACTCAGGATTGTCTAGTACATATCCTAATACACTTCTTTTATTAGTAACTTTTCCTTTAGAATTTATGTTTTAGAGTGTACGGTTTTTATCTCTTATACTATATGATTTATATTAATAAAACTAAAACTACTATAATGAACGTACTAGAAGATATACGAAACTATACCGAGTGTAAGAATTTGATGTGTTTTGAAATATTTTTATTTATTTTTACCGCGAAACAAAACCAAATAGGTCAAAAGTCCTTACGATCCTTTCTCTCTCTTCAATTCTCTCCTCCTTCTCTCTATATCCAAACGACTCTTCTTCCATTTCTCTGTCTAGACCCTGCCAAAGGCTTTGGCTAAAGGTTGAATCTTGGCCAGATTTTTCCATGTTAAAGCTTTCTTTTTTTTTTTTTTTTTTTTTTTTTTTTTTTTTTTTCTGCACCCTTTTTTTGTCCACAAATCACGTGTATTGATGCGATTTTTTTCAAGATTCAAGACCCAAAGGCAAGATGTATTTTCGACCTCTTCAAATAGCAGTCTTCCTTCGCTCCTTCTCAAAATTATTTGTTTACCTGAATATGATTTTGGCCATTCCTTAAGTTTCAAAGTCTTCTAGAGATATTTTTCAAAAAGTTGATTCACTCATGATTTTTTAAAATACTAATTTTTAAGGAAAATGGAGAATATGAGTTTGTGGTTTGAAGAGTGCGAGGAAGACGCAATGCGAAATATTATTGTATGTTTGTTTATTTTGCTAATATTAATATTTTCTATCTACTAGGTGTGCATTTAGATTTGCTATCTTATTTTTTTGTTGAATACTTTTATTTTTTTATGTATTAGGTTGTCGAAATATTTTACTGGTAATGTCTTCGGCCAAATTCAGATCAATGAATAACTTCTCCATTAAAAAAAAAAAAATCCTTACATAGGTTCAAAACAATCATAATAAGAAGGCCCAAAACATTTTTACATTGCTCAAAGGATCAAATAATGCTTCATTAGAATAAAAAAGGAAAAGAAAAAAAATGAAATAATCCGATGCACCGCATTCCACATTTGATATGTAGCGCACATAAATTACCACAAACGACTAACCGTTTGACCCTCTTCAAAACCCTAGCTGAGGACATCCTCTGCTGTGGGCAGTTGTACCTCCCCGCTTTAGCACCTCCTCCCAGGGCGATACAGTCTCCTCCACAACCTCTCCATTGAATTTTACTGAGATTTTCTGCAAAGGAGTGCTTCAAAAAAGTTTTCATTTTTCTTGATAAATGGCGAAGAAGAAAGAGAAATCGGTTAATGTATCAGGAAAGCCGAAGCATTCTTTGGATGTTAACCGAGATGGAGGTAGTAAAAACAAAGGAGGCCGTAGCGCCGCCACTGTGCGGCGCCTCAAGATGTACAACACTCGGCCCAAGCGAGATAGTAAGGGTCATATTGTGAAGCATGATTTGCAGTCAAAGGAGTTGCCGTCAACCAGAATTCAACCCGATCGTCGGTGGTTCGGTACGTGCAGTTGCAATTTTGATAACTTTTAGCTGGTTTGGATTGAAAATGGATAATTTAACTGTGTTTTGATGTGTCTGTTTTCGATTTCTCTCTAATTTGGTAGGGAATACTAGAGTAGTGAATCAGAAAGAGCTTGAATTTTTCCGAGAGGAACTGCAGAATAGACTTTCTAGTAACTACAATGTTATTTTGAAGGAAAGAAAGCTGCCTTTATCTCTTTTAAATGATCACCGGAAGGTAAAGTTTAGAAATTTATTTATTCTATTCAATGCTTGAGTTATGTCTGCTGGGGCTCCTTTTCTTATCTTTGTTTGCTGATATCTTTCTTATTTGAATTTCGTATAGCAATCTAGAGTTCATCTTCTTGACACAGAGCCATTTGCTGATGCTTTTGGACCTAAGAGGAAGAGAAAACGTCCAAAGCTAGTGGCATCAGATTATGAATCATTAGTGAAAAAGGCTGGTGGATCTCAAGGTAAAAGGAAAACCGTCATGACCTTCTTATCCACTGCTACATGATTGTCAATTACTTTAGTTTTATTTATCTTTGGTTTCTTTGACTTAATAGAGGCTTTTGAAGAGAAATATGGTGCTGGTACGTCCTTGGAAGGAAATGAAGATGGATTCAGAGACCTTGTCCGCCACACAATGTTTGAAAAAGGTCAAAGTAAAAGAATATGGGGTGAACTTTACAAAGTGATAGACTCTTCAGATGTTGTTGTTCAGGTTGGTTCTGCCATTTAGTACCTCTTATATGGAAAAATAATGGAATTTCTCTCATGTTTGTTTGTTCGCTTTGTGTTTGTGATGATGGTTGTTTATTCCAATTACAAAATATGTGGGACTTGGCTGTGACAACCTGTTGAAAATGATTGAGCTTGAGCTAAAGCTTCAATAACTGCTGATGTTTTCTATATGCTAGTTTTTCCAGTTAAAATTTTAAAAAAATCCTATTGAATTTAGAAAAAGAAAACTAGACCAGCAATAATTAGTTGACTGATGGGTTTTTTTCTTCAAGAATCTGCTATACAGATAACAGAAGTCAGGTGCTTCAGTTCTGTTTTAGTTCTAAAATCTCTTTTGTATTCTTTCAGATTTACCCTTTGCTCTAGAAGTGACATCTGCAAAAGGTCTGGCTGTTATAACCTATGTCTTTACATGCAGGTACTGGATGCTAGAGATCCACAAGGTACAAGATGTTATCATCTGGAGAGGCATTTGAGAGAGCATTGCAAGCATAAACACATGGTTCTTTTGCTAAATAAGGTCTCATACTATATCACCCTACCTCAGCATTCTTTTTCTCTTCAACTTGCGCTCTCAGTGCTTTACACATCAAACTTGAAATTGTGTAGTGTGATTTGGTCCCTGCTTGGGCAACTAAAGGATGGCTTAGGGTACTTTCCAAGGAATATCCAACTTTAGCTTTCCATGCAAGCATCAACAAGTCCTTTGGCAAGGTACTTAACCTACTTCATGTTGCTTTCCACCTATGTCAACCTAAGGCCCTTGTTGCTCATGGTTTCACATTGACCTTTTGGTATTCTCATTTAAAGTAGGAAAAAACAGTGTGTTTTGTACTTTTTCAAGTTACATATATTAGAGTTGGTTCATATTGAGACTCCAATTTTTTTGGTTTAGGGCTCCCTTATGTCAGTTTTGAGACAGTTTTCCCGTCTGAAGAGTGACAAACAAGCAATATCTGTTGGGTTTGTTGGATATCCCAATGTTGGGAAGTCCTCAGTTATCAACACACTGCGTACGAAGAATGTAAGTGTATTTCTTTGTTTCTGCACTCGTTATCTGCTGGAAAATAGGTGCACTAATTGTATCTCCAGATTGGTACCTTATGGCTGTGCAATTTCAGAAAGATTTATTAAGTGATCTGATCTTTTGAATGCTTTATTTTGCTCAAGTACCTTGACTATCGTGTTAGAGAGGGAAACTATCCATGCTTTTGGGGCATGCTTGAAACATAATATTGAACAATGATGTAAAAACAGTAATCTCTTGCTGTAGGGGCACAAACATCCTCACCAATATAGAACTCTCTTTTCCTTATATACGCCATACTTGATGGAAATATGAAAGCTTTATTTTGAATTCAGTAAACTGTTCAACCTTAGCTGAAAGGTTTATTCTGTCTGCTGACTCTAGGTTTGCAAGGTTGCTCCCATTCCTGGAGAGACAAAAGTGTGGCAATACATAACTCTTACAAAGCGCATATTCTTGATTGACTGCCCTGGGGTTGTTTATCAAAATAAAGACTCTGAAACCGATGTTGTCTTGAAGGGTGTGGTAAGAAATATTGCCTATTATCCCTTTTAGATTCTGGGTTTTCTCTTGTTTCTATTGTGATTTTCATAGTAATGGTGACATTATGCCTAAATGAGTATAAATTCCATGATTAGACCGTACCTCCCCCCATCCGCCCCCCTATTTCTTTCTTTCCTGTTGGGTAGTGATGCTGGTCCATTTGGAAGGCCCTAATTCAGTGTGTTTTAAATTCTCTGGCACTCACGAAAAAGAATCCTGCCCACTTTGTGGCAGTCACTGTTGATAGGTTATATGCTTTGTTTAATATCAATTTGGCAGTTACAACTACAAATGAGCTTTATTTTTCAAAAGGCCATGCTTAGATTATCCTTTACACAAGATACTTCTAGTTTATATTTGTTCATCTGTTCAATCAGTTGGTTACACTATTTTGTCCTGTCCACAAGTTTGTTAGGTGCAACTAACCATTTTTCTTTCCTATTTGACAATTTTGTAGGTTCGTGTCACAAATTTGGAGGATGCTTCAGAGCACATAGGGGAGGTTCTGAAACGTGTGAAGAAGGAGCATCTTGCAAGAGCATACAAAATAACCGACTGGTATGCTTTCTGGTTTTCTAATTTTTGTTCAAAAATATTTAGATGGATTTTGACCTTTGATCATCTCATGATTATCTGTTCTGGATTTTGTTTTTTTGCGATTTTACTAGGCCAATGAAATTGGCTTACAGATAACATTTTGAGACAATGTTCTACCTGAAGCTCGTTCTTTGTCGTATCATATAGTAGTTTCAATTAAAAACTTCATATATTTTATGTTCTGGAGTCCATTTGGTCATATGAGATGCAGGAATCAAGGTTGCATTTTCTCATTACCTTTATTTAGCAGACTTTTTCATAAATTCCCTTCATTCTGCACTTGAACATGTATATCTATACTCCCAAGTTATTGCGTACACCAAGTATATAGCTGCTGGAACCAAATTGTATTAACATCTTGACGCATTTTTTTCCTCAGGGAAGATGACAACGATTTCCTTGTTCAACTCTGCAAGTCCACAGGAAAACTTTTGAGGGTAAGAAACATGTTTTGAGTTTGGATTGTCTGATTCATGATACTGCTACTGCTTTAGATTTTCCAACTGTGTGGCAATTAGGCTATTATACTGTCATTCCACTGGACGAATTCATTCATAGAGTGATTTTGGAAAATGAAAACAGAATTGTACTTATAGTGCAGCTGGAATTACTTGTCTGTTAATTTTTGTGATCCTCCAACCTGGCATCATAGAGACGCTGCAGATTGTATTAATTATATCTGAGCTAATAAACTTCTGTGATTATGGCTTGGGAATTAAGTTAGTGTTGTAGAGATTAGGGGATGGCATGCTTTGGAGGATCTGTTGAATGATTCCCCATAGTTACTGCGTTTCCTGTAGCCTGTCTATGTTAGCGATCATGTCAATTTTCGCATCATGTAAGCTATAAATTATTCTTCCATCTAGGGTTATGAAATGTGTATGTATGTATGTAACTTAATCCTGCAAACAAAGGGCGATCACTCCCCCTTTCTGGCCGCGCCCTCCCTTTCTCTTCTTTGGGTTTGGCTATATGTTTAAGTGCTTGGTGTTGTAGTCATGTTTCATGTTCTCACATTATGCTTGCTATTCAGGGAGGTGAACCTGACCTGATGACAGCTGCAAAGATGGTTCTGCATGATTGGCAGAGAGGTAAAATACCATTCTTTGTTCCCCCTCCAAAGGAAGAAAATGACTCTTCTGAAGGACCAAATGATCCGGAGGAAGACAAGGAAGCAGATGATGATCAGGCAATAGCAGCTAGGAAGGCTATTGCAGACGTTATTTTATCACAGCAGCTTAAAGAGGTCCCGGTTCAAGAGGATCTATTCACTGAGAATGAATTGAAGGGCGAAGAAGATGCCAATGATGAATTGAAGGACGGAGAAGATGTGGAGCAGCTTCCAGCCACCAGTGCATAGAATTTGGATCTGGCCTGGGCTTACTTGTCACTCTTGCTTTCGGCGAGTGAACTTATGTTTCAGTTTCCTGGACTAAGCTCATCACAGGTAGATTAGGAACGTCCTTCACCCTCCTTTAATTTTTATATAATTTGTTGAAGTTGATTTATTGATTAGAAAAAGTTTTACAGGGTGAGTTTTTCTCCCACACAATAGGTTCCAATCAAATCAATCAGTGTTGGTAGATGAGCAAATTGTCGAATTATCTTCTTTCAAGTATATTGTGTTGATTTGAGTTGTGTTACATGTCTAATATAAATAAATATAGAAGAAATTTGATGTTAATTATTTTGGTTTAAATTAATTGTATTTATCTATTTATGCACCTTTTTGTTTAGCTAGTGTGTTATTATACTTCTTTTTTTTCATTAATTTCCTAATGATATTAGGAAGGATTTCATGGATGACGAGAAATTGTTAAATTGTTATGAAATTATATTAGTGGATGTCCAATAATTTGAAAGGACAATCTTAGAAAATAATATTCTCTTTTTAGTTAGTGGATAGAGGACAAAGTATTTTAGTCATTAAAGTGACTAAATTAGTCTTTGATTCTTATTCTTCTCTTTATCTTATACCCTTATTAGCTCTATAAATGGGGCAGAATTGAAAGACCAATATTATTCTAAATTTCTTTATATATACTCTTGTATTCTTTTCTTTAAGTACGCCATTTTTAGTTTACATGTTATGAGCACGAGTTTGAAAGATTCTTTTGAAGTTCATATGAAAACTTTCTATACTTTTTGAATTTCTCACATCAATTTATATATTTTAAATGATTAAAAGGTTAAGATATGTTTTTTCTAAAGATACTATTTCATAACAAATTTTTTGTTAAATTTTGAGTTTGTGACCTTATATTATGAGAAGAAATTATGTATCAAATTTGTAATTTAGTTTTAAAATCCATTTGCATGTATGGTGGTTCTTGAAGACACCACAAGAAAAGAAAAGTAATAAAGAATAAGATCTACTTAATTTTTGGGGCTGTATTTTGAGAGAAATATATACAATTACTAGAAAATGATTGTCATACGAATACCAGTTATAATGAATTATATTCATAGCTACAAAAAATATATATTTTATCAGTATAAATAATTTTATGAATTTTAGAATTCCTCTTCATTCAAGTTATATGAAAGGAATATTATCAGCAGATGTGATAGAAAAACTTCTCCTTTCTTTTATACCTCGAATATGCCCTTGTAGTACCTATATCAAGCGAAATATATTTTTAAAATTATTTTGAATTGATCTCATGTATATTTAAGTTTGAATGAGAAAATGAGTCATTGATGAAGCATTGTGATACTCGACCAATAATTATATATCATTCTCTGAAGTGAATGTAATTACATCTTGTAATTATTGTTAAACTGATCAAGTTATGGGTGTGATAAAAAATATTCTCTACAATTATATTTGTGAAATGACTCTTCAAATTCTCATAATATATATTCACCCGAAGTGAGAAAATTATGAGAAAGAAAATAAAAATTTGTGATTAATACTTTATTGGAATATTATCAATACAATATGAATAAGTATTTGTCACGTACTTGTACTACGTTTGACATCCTATATTATTAATTAATTAACATTGATTAAGAAAGAAATAAAAAGTATTATTTTACTTTTCCTGTTGTCGTAATTAATGATTCATAATAATACATGACATGTAGTTATAACCAATTTCGTTAAATCTCTGGAAGAAAATATTTGGTACTTTTATTAATGATAGAAATTGTAAAACAAATTGACGTATTATTTTTGTATTTTCTATTACGTTGTAAATTTTAATTTTTCAAGTTTACATATTGTGTTACTTAAATTCTTGTACTACCTCCGATCAAGAATGTAAGTCTTTTTGGACTTTGCACATGAATTAAGAATTAAGAAAAAAGTGCAATTTTTTATGTAAGATATCTACTTTACCCCTTAATAAAAAAGGACAGAGAAAGAGAGGAAGGGATTAAAGAAAGTAGAATTGAAAACTATACAATAAATATACATTAAAATGTGTAAAAAATTTATAATTTTGACCATGCAATTTTGGCTAAAAAGACTTATTCTGACCGGAGGCAGTACTATCTTTAGTTTTAATGGATTCATGAATGGTGATTATAATACATATCATATCTATATTATTCCATTGAATGCATTTAAAATTAATATTAAATAATAAAAAATGGTAGTCTAATTTTAGCAGAATTGATTAATCAAAAACTCTAAAAGAGTTAGTTAATTGTAACTCTAGAAGAGTTGTTATTACCTAAAGTAATTAGTATGAAATACACTACATCCACTAAAACATTTGTCAAAAGCTTATTTTTGAATTTAAAGATATTTTCATAATTAAAATAATCTCGAGATAGTGAATGAAATGAGTATCTATGTATTTGCTACTCTTGTGAAGTCTGAACAAATACATTTTGATCTGTACACATATGCATTATAAGTGAACCAGAAGTTCAAAAGTTTATCCATTTTGTTACAAATTGTAAATTAGTTGTCTAATACCATATACGGTCTTTACAATAGTAAATCAAGTACCATAGTTATATAGATTAATCCTCAATTTTTATAAGTGCTCTTATCATTGGTGGTTCTACTATATGTCAATAAATGTGAAATAAGAGAAATATCTTCAAAAGAAATAGTGATCAAGATGATGCTCTAGAAGAGTTTTGCAAAACAAGTTAAATATCTAAGAGATGTTATACATGGGCATAAAATATCATTCTACGTACAAAAATAGTCGTTCGGTTATTTAAGAAATTATAAACAATATTGAAGATTTTTTGTCCTGGAGTACTATAAATTTCTACCGTATATATATTAATATACTTGCATGAAGGAAGCAAGTAAATACTTCATATAATTATTCTCTAATCCAACGATTTTGAAATGATAAAAATTTTGTCCTTATGAAGTTATCTTGGATTATTAAGAAAACCCAACTCCAGTTGAGATGGATTGTACAAATTAATCACATAATGTATGTAATGGATATTCAAGAGGGACTGTTATGAAATTTTATTAGTTGATGTCTAATAATCCAAAAGGACAGTTCTAGAATATAATATTATCTTAGTAGATAGAGGATAGATTGTTCTAGTCATTACCCTATCCGTATTAAAGGACAGAATTTAATCGTTTATTCTTATCCGTTTCTTATCTTATATCCTTACTAGCTCTACAAATAGGGCACTAAGACACTTGTAAAGATAAAATTGAAAGGTTAATAATATTCTATAATTTTCTATATTCTCTTATATTCTTTCCTTTAAGTATATCACTAGTAGTTGTGCCCAAGTTTTGCTTGGAATATTTTCTATTTGATGATTGTATTGATGGTTGGCAAGCTAAAATGTACAGAAGCTACAAAATTAAAATAATTAGACACCACAATAACATATGGTATCCACAAATAATATTTCTTCATAAGCAACTGCCCTGCAGGTTATCAATTATCTCTTAACCATAGTAGCTTAGCTTCAAATGTGAAGAATGGATTGAGGGGTGTAGCAATGGTTTAATGATAATTAGAGATGAAGCTAATATCTAATAGTTCCTGGTGAAATAGAAGACTATAAAAAAATTGAGTATTGATGCAATTCCTAAGTACACTACAAAGACAATTCTAACTCAGCAATAAGGTGATGTAAGATCAGTCTAAAATATATATATATATATATATATAGCAAACTTACTTCAAGGGAGAAATGAAATGTTAACAGTACAATAGCTTCAGAAATACTCTAGGCATACTAAGGCTTCCACAAGAGGAAATATTCAAAGTATGAACATGGACAAAACTTAAATAAAAGATCTACTTTCAAGTTTATTGTAGACAAATTGGATAAGAGAATAAATCTGCTAATTCCATATTAACAAAGTCTCATTTAGGTTCAAGGGTTTAGAAAATTACACTAAACTTGGAGAATTTTATCCTCTGATACAACTGTTCTGTTATTTTGTTCCGTTGGGCTCCCTTGAATCCCCTTACTTCTAGAGGAACGATCATGAATAAGATGAAATGAGAAATTACAGATAAATAAGTATATATAAGGAGATTAAAATAATTTGACTACGATTCCGCATTTCAAACTTCTTTTAACTATTTATCTTTCTCATTCTTATTCTTATCTCAATCATCTTCCTCATATTTTCTATGCTCATCTATTGTAGAACCTAAATAAAATCAAAGAATTAATTGCTTAAGCAATACAAATTTAAAGCCCTCTATATATACCTTTTACATATATCTAAATTAGAAGTTAAATTATAATAGTGGTAGTAGAGTTAAAAATCAAAAGAATGGTATTAGTGATTTAGAAGGCTTCTAAGAATATGTATAGATTTGTTCAGTTTCAGAACTGTTTAAGAGTTAAATTGATGGTATTAAATTAATTATGGCCATGTACAATTAATACATATCCAATCAAATTAAGTCACATGGTGTCTTGAGGGGTCATTCTCCCTAATATTGTATAGGTGGCAATACTATATTCTTCCTCCATAACCTTTATATATATATATATAAATATAGATTTTTAGTTTAGATGTTGTTGTTCTACTTATGAAAGCTTTTAATTTTATAACATTTATATAATTGTATTGAACTAATTAGTCTTGTGGATAATTATGTATTGTGAGAAGGTTTTGACTAGTTGCACAATGCATGTGCCTTTCATAAATGCTTGTATACCTTCCTATGCTTTCAAAATTGATGGGTACACTGAATATGACACTCATTATTTAGCCAAATCTTAAAATTTTGATAAAATTTCAATTACTAACAGATTAGAACCACTTTTTTCCTTACTCGACTACATTTTTTTTTTTTTTGGAAAATTATTGAAGGATGGGAAAGGTACCTACAAATCCTCTTATGAAAATGAAAATATATTTCTCTTATAAGTCATATTTTACCTTTATTGACTTTTGTTATTTTGCAGTGAATGAAAACTTCATTTCCTCCTTCCACACTCTCTAAATCGAAAATTCTCCCTAATTTCTCACTAAAAAATTTAACTAAAATTAATTATTTGAAATAGTTTGAATTAGTGTGTATACAAATATAAATATAAACAATGAGAAACAATCAATTTGATATCAAAAAATATTTTTAAAAATAGTAAAAAATATAAAAAATTATATATATTCCGATATTATTTACAGGCTGTTTAAAATGTCTCTAAACTTTATTTTTTACTATTTTTACCCTCAAACTATTTTTGAGCAACTAAAATTGTCCTTCCGACTATTTTATGATGGTTTAGGACGGAGACCATCCCGAAATTAGTCGAAAACCATCACAAAATTAGTAGGAAGGACAATTTTTAATTAATGATGCAAAGTAATTTTAGATAATATGAACAATAATATACCGGGAGATACACCACATGTGTGTGAATTTTTTTTTTAAGTTTTTAATTTTTTAATATTTTTATATCAAAATTAGTATTTTTAATTATTTACGTCTATATTATTGTTCATATTATCTAAAATTACTTCAATCATTAATTTGTGTAAAATGTTTAGGAAAAAATTAGTGAAAATTGTTTGTTAAATAGAAAATGTGAAAGAAGAAAAATGAGGTCTCATCATTGTGATAGTAAAATATCGACTACAAATAACCATTTCTATTAATTTAATTAACCATTATAACTTTTTCCAGTCCGGGATAGTGAAAATTGAGAAAACGCGGCTTTTATGTCCGATTTATCCATTATCCAATTTCCCATATACGCAAATACTAGTATTATTGACTTTAGCAAAAAAAAAAAAAAAAAAGTACTGGTATTAGTGGTTTCGGTTGAGCTTTCTATTTTCAATAATTCTAAGACTTAAGTTATGGGGTCCTGCAATGCAATGCCTCCTCCTCCTCCTTCCTATTCATACTCATTCTCTAAAGCCAATCTCAAATCCGTGGATCAAAGAGGAGATTAAAAAGAAAACTTTTATTCACCTTTTTTAGTTTCTTTTGAAAAAATAAAAGAATCAAACTAAAAAACGATATATAAACTTTCTCTATGTTACTGATCATTTGTTTTTAATAGTTTACTAATGGATCTCAGGAGAATATTTTTTATTAACGAACCTGCACTCAGAAGAAAAATGATGATCGGAGAGAGACTTTATCTCCGTTTCCCTTCCGATGCTTAAGTCAGTCCAGACCACACATAGATAATTATGAAAGAATAAAGGAATAATAAGAGAACCTGACATTCCTCCGCCTAGGATCGATACTTTTTATACATGAGGTCTATCTCCTTGTAACCTTCGGAAAAGGTCTCCTAATTCCTCTAAGAGTCCTTGCAACAATAGACTACTAGCAATTCTAGGATTACTCCCAAACAAGATGGGTGGATATGACCTTTGATGGGTGGACCATATCTTCTTGTAACCAATGTAAAGGGATGTTGGGCCATATAATTTGAGTCCAAATGAAGTGGCATGATGGGCTGTCCCCATCATGAGCTCCCCGAAAAGAATCCATAAACGGGTTATGTTTTTTTTTTTTTTAAATCGTCTATGTCGTTTGGGCGAAACGTTGTGTAAAGCGTTCCAAGAAAAGACTAGATTGACGCTGATTTAGGTACTATCATCTCAATCAATATATAAGAATTCCTAATTATCAATTTTTGACTTGTAGTTTTCATTTCTTCTCTGCAGATCTATCTTCTTCCCCTGCAAATTTGCTAATCACTATGATGTCGACCTCTAAAGCCACCACCTCTAGGCGACTTTCGAAGAAGGGTTCAAAAGCAAGCGCTTCTAAGCAAGGTAGTTCTTCTTGCCTTGACGTTAAAATTGTTCATCTTCAAGATAATATTAGTTTAGGTGGTTGGTTGTACATTGTCAGAAATTGTTCTATTCTATTTCCTAACGTGAATGAGGCGGAGTCGACAAACTGATTGAAGAAACATTATCGAGCCGTAGGGATACTTTATTCTTACAACCCTAGAGATGAAGAACATATCTGTGAGCCGACTGCTATCAGCCCTCATTTTGAGATTCGCTATGCGTAGCTTGAAGCCATAAGGAAGGAATTTGTGATCCCTGATGATTCCAGATTAGGGCATCGAATATTGAGGAGATGGTACACATACCCCCGAAAGGATGGATGACAGTCTACTAGGATCAGCTTAAAGCTGGTTTAAGATTGCCATTGCATAATATGTTCTTGGATGTGACTAGTTACTGGGGAATTGACATAGGCCAAATAGCTGTGACTGGGGTGAGGGTTACAATGACCTTCATTTTGATGTGTAAGGCTTTTGGGGTACCAACTAGTTTGTTATTATTCTGGAGGTTTTTTTTATATAAAATTGGTTAGAGACAGGTCCGAATGGCACATGTTTCAAAGGAAAAGTGGCGTGGTTGAGCTCGTGAAAAAGATGCCACAATCTATCTATAGATGGAAAAAATAATGATTTTATGTTTCCAAGTATGGTCCTAAGAGGCCATGGAACAGAATGAAGAAGATATCAAATTTGCCATCAATTCAAAGCATTCGCTGATAGAAGATTGTTTAGAAACTATGCAAAGATAGGGGTTTGGGATGCTCCTTGAAAAAGGAAACTGGGGCGAGGATTTGATGCATGAATTGAGTTAGTATTAGGATGTGAAATTGTTTTAACAAGGCTATATGCGTGATTATCAACCTGCTTTATGCTGTATCAATTCTGGTATTGAATGTGTCTGTATGATTGTGGCAGGGAGGTTGTTGTTGTTGAACATAGCGGGGATTGCTGTGAAATTGAATATACCACCCCGAAAGCTGATTTGGGCGAAGTGTTAGTTATATGCCCTTAATCAATTGACTTACATTTATATTGGTTATTTATGAGGATGTATTTTGAATTGTATTTTATGCTCTTGATCATCAAGACTTGATAGTAAAACCCTTCTTGTTAATAAAATACTATTCTTGTTTGTCCCTAGTTTTATCACATCTTGTATTATTAAACTAGTATGAAGTTGATTGATGATCAAGTTTTACTGATCATGAATATGAGATATAAAATCAATTCATAAATACATATTGAGAATATTGTATTGGAAATGACCCAAAGTGAAGAAGAAGTATTGCATGGGTTTAAGTCATAAGTATTTCTTCTCAGTTTTATGCTTGATGTCATTTGACTTAATTTTCTAATACTTCTTGCATAAGGAGAAAATATGTTTTGACATAGACAAACATCACTTTTAATTAGGTGATTACTATGACTATAGATTGGGCTATTTTCTTGTCATGGCTTGAAAGAGATAGTGAAAGGGATTTGTCCCTCTCTTATTAGAGAGAGATATCCATGGACCCCTTGATAAGGAAGACTGGAGCATACTTATGGCCATGCTCAAATAAGTATTAATAAAATGTTATTTATATTATTTATTGAAACAGTCTGCATGGTGATCAAGTAATGGTTAATTAAGTTTTATAAGAATGACTTGATCCATGCTATATACTTAATTAGGATATCGTATGACAAAGGACTAAATATTAAAACTGATGTTATGTTATCATATCTTTTACTTAACTTGGGTAAGAATAGTGTCTTGTTAGAGGCGACTTATCTTTTGTGGATAAATGTCTGGGATATTTTTCATGCACTGCCAACGTTAAGTGAACCTACAGGGTCACACGCATAGATAATCTTGTGAGCACGATGTCCACGTCCACGTCCAATGAATCTAGAACATGTCCAGATTCGTTGAACGTATACAAAAAGTGGATCATATTCCGTGTTGTATTTATTTGGTAAGTTAATAAGTAACTGATTTATTTATCAGATAAATAAAATTAATTACTTAATATTATTCATCCAACCATTGGATGATTATAGGAATAGATGGACGAGATTAAAATTATAATTAGATGATAATTAGGGTTCTAATATTGACAGCTATAAAAGGTTATGTTAACCTTTTTCTGTGGCTGACTTCTTCTGATTAAAAAAACTTTAAACCCTAGAACAGCCAGAATTGCGTCTTGCCTCTCTCTCCGAAAATTCTAAAGTATTACCAAATAGTTAGGGTTCATTCTGAATAGTTTTCAGAATGCCGAGGGGCTAGCATCTCGATCGCTGGTAAAGGAGGTCGTCGCATGGATACTGGTAGAGGGCGAAGCGTAAACAGCAGCGCCTCCATACCTTGCAGCAACAAAAAACATTGAGGTAGCTTTTCTTTCCAATCAGTTTTTCTGGTATGTGCGGATCCTGTTGGAAGCTTTTTGTAGGTTCTTTTATTATGTTTTTATCTACAGAATCCAATAGGAAGATGGTAAATGACTTTGTATAACATCTTTACTTATCTTTGTATATGATAACAAGATAATATTTGTTGTCCAATGGGGGATCATCCATCCGTTGCCCTATTAGAGTAGAGGAAGGAAGAGAGGAGGAAAAGGAAAGCAGGTGTATTGGTCGGGGATGCACACCCAACGCATGAATCGGGTTTGGGGGAGGTGGATCCTCTATATTTAAAGAAGCAGAAGAGGAGTGAGTCGAGGAAGAAAAGGGTGAATGTACCTATAATCCTAGAGGAAACGAGTGACGTTGGGTAGCAGGGATTCTGAGGCTCCTGGAGTTGGAGAAGATGAGGAGGATTCTTTGGTTCTTGAGGGGGTTGGGGAGAAAACTTTGAGAGTTGTCTTGTGGATTTTCCGACCTAGGCTGTCAGTTTTAAGAGGAAGAGTCTGATCAGGGTAAAAAGGTTGATTATGGGGGAGCTCACGCTAACCCGTTTTGGACAAAATACAATGCTAGACATGATTCTTGAAGACATGGTGGAGTCCTTAGTCGTAAATAGTGTTCGGGTATGTTCACTATATAATGTATCGGTTTTTCCTGCAAAAATAATGTTTGTGATTGTATGTTTTATATGCAGAGTGTGAAAATTTTAAATCGGATTACACAAAAAATGATACATAATTGAGATGTTGAGAAGTGAAATGTAGAGAAGTATAGGAAGAGTCTTGAGGATGTCAATTGGGAATGAGTGGCTACGGTGCTACGATTTGAGGAGTTGGAGAAGAAAATTTCTGATTTGAAGAGGGTGAATGCTGCTTTGACAGAAATGAATGAGTAATTAACAGATTAATGTACTATTAAGGATGATGAGTTACATAGTTTAAATGAGTTGTTTGCTCGAGCTCGACAAGATTTAGACGAACATTAATGCAAAAAAAGAAGGAAGTTGGGTGATGACTACAGAACAGGCGGACCTTGTAGACGGGAAGGGAAAATTGCGCCCAAATGTAAAAGAGGGTATTATTAAAGAATTTTGTGAATCCCCAGCTGATGGTCACTGGTTTTATTTGTTGACCATGTCTACTGTCAGCTGTACTCTAACTAAGCTTGTTGATGCTATCCGTAATGACAATCCTGGTGTGACGATGTTGTCTGTTGTAGATAATGTACTACAATAAAGAGGCTAAGTGTCTCAGATTTCCATGGGATGTTGCTAAAGAGATGGAAGTTGGTGGGCTGCTGCGGGTTATGATGATGAATCGGCTGACGAAAACTGTGAAGATAGTGAGTCCTCTTTTGTTGGTAGCCAGGGTTTATCTGTTGGGCATGTGACTGAAGCTTACCAGGTGAGAGAGGGCTACTAATCTCCTTTTGATGGGTTTGGTTATGTGACGGTGCAGAATCTTGAAGCAGCTGAGGTGCAGCAAAAATAGGCTCAAACAGGAGAGTAGTAGGGACTTAACCCTCCTGAGGCCTAAGCTGTGACTGCTCGGGGTTTCGTGGATTCTAATTATGGATTGAGGCCCATAGAGTCGAGAGGTGATCATGCTCTTGATACGGATTTATCTGCTAATGTGGACACTGTGCGCCCAGTGAAAACTTTTGGTGTGGTGGGGCAAGGGACAAAGATCGGACATATTATCCATGTGGCTACCCTTCTGCATGACGTACCAGGGGATCCCACAGAGGGTTGAACAAAAAGGTTTAAGTGGGGGTGTTCCTCTTTAGGTCATGTTTTGACCTTGTTTAAGGGTAAATCCTCAGTCACCCTAGTTTCGAACTTTGGACTAGTTTTTTACACCTTTCTTTTGTAATAGATACGTCAGGGCTTTTCTGCTCCCATTTATAGTTATTTATAGTGCACTTGCTTATATGTTGTGTTTTATATTTGTTAACTATGGTAAAGTTAACTGTGGTGGATGTTGAAAGGATGCAATGGAAGGATAATTTGTGACTTTTTCGTTTCTGGAGCATTTAAATAAATACTGTGTCCTTTCGTCCATGTGGAGAAATTTAATTAGTTCTCTATTAGTTTTCCAAGGGTAATGAATATGGTGACAACTATAAAAAAGTAAGTGTACCTTTTTAGTCTCCTTTACTTGGCTGTATAAATTTCCATATGCCTCCTGTATTTGCATATTGCATTCCTCTTTTGTTTCTTGAACGTTGGAAAATGAGCCATCATTTTGCTGCGATCGCTGGGATTGAAGTCTCTTTCGTGCCTCCTTTGGCCACTTCTTCCGCGATCTATTTCTGAAATTGTGTTTTTGCTGCACCCACTTTCATTATAATAAGGAGTATCTGAATGTGCCTTATGCCCGTTCTGAAGAACCATCAACGTTACTCCTTTGGAAATTTTGAATCGATGTTAAAGGTATACTTGGGCCTCCGAGGTGGAGCATTGGAACTAGAGTTAGACGTCTACGAGTATTGTCATAAGGTGACCGTAGTTAATGGTCAGTTTAGAGAGACAGTTAGGGCTAGTCTGGCTCTACAGGTTGGAATTGACCTCTGCCACCATCATTTTGAACACCGTTATGTAGGTGTTCTCCGATTATGGAATCTTTTTTGGCTCTAGACGCTCTTATTCATGAGGAGGAGCTGACTAGGGAGAGGAAGAGGGCAGAGGTGTTCCCAAAGTGACGGCTATGTTCCAAAAATTTTATTTTTTTGTAAAGGGCAGGCCCCCCTCCCCCCTTGAGTGGGGGCAATTGTATACCCTGTGATCCCTGTGCATGGGGATCATGGGGCTTTTGGTTGTAAGCTTATTGAGCTGGCCTCCCGGTAAGTAAATCATATGACAATGACCCATAGGCCTTTTTTTTTTTTTTTTTTAAATGGATTGCTTGGCCGTTTGGCCATTTTTGAGTATATATACATATATATATATTCTAACAGTATTTTGCGTTTGATCTATGCCTTTCTACTTTGAATTTGTCTTTCCTACTTTATTGAGATTGTCCATTGTTCGGACGCACACTTGGAATGTGTTCGAGGAAATGCTGATGTGTTTTATAACAATGTAGAGAGAAGGGAAAAAAAGATTATGTTTGTAATATAGTCAAATACTTTTTGATGTTATATAGCATTTTAAGGAAAGAATTTCCTTAGGTTTAAATTGTTCCATGTCCTTGCTAGGATTTTTCCCTTCAAAATCTTGTAGTTTGATGCTCTCGTTGCCACTATCTTTTATTACCCGATACGGTCCTTTCCATGTAGGGTCTAGCTTCTTGTTGGGGTCTATTCTGCTAACTTCGTTTTTCCTTAAGACCAAATCTCCTTCTTTGGTTGTTTGATGGCTTAACTTTTGCATTATAGTAACGGCCAGCTTGTCTTTTGTAATGAGTGTCCAGTTTTGTAGCTTGTTCCCGGATTTCATCAATGAGAGCTAAGCGTTCCTGCATAAGTTGATCATTTTTATCTTCGTGGAATCAAATGTTTCTGAGTGATTTGCTACCAATTTATGCTGGAATCATTGCGTCTACCCAGAAACAAATGTTAAAAGGGGTTTCCCCTGTAGGTCTTCTTGGAGTTGTCCTGTAAGACCATAGGGCGTTTGGTAATTCGTCTAACCATTTTTCTTTCAGCTCGTCTATTCTTTTCTTTAGCCCTTGTAGAATTGTTCGATTCGTGACTTTTGTTGCCCTGTTTTCTTGGGGGTATTCCACAGAAGTGAATCATTGTTCTATTTCGAGTTCGTCGTAGAAGTCACAAAATTCTTTGGAGTCGAATTGTTTCCTGTTATACGAGATTAGGATTTTCGGGATCCCAAATCGACAAATAATTTCTTCGTAAAAAAAGTCTTTGACTTTTCTTAGTGTAATTGTTGCTAAGGCTTTCACTTCAATCCACCTGGTGAAATGGTCTATTACGACTACTAGGTGATTCATTCCTCCTACTGCCTTCGGGAATGGTCCCAATAGATCTATCCCCCATTGTGCAAAAGGTATTTGGGTATCAAAAGTATGGTACTCAGACATCGGGATATGGTGTTTGTTGGCATAGATTTGGCATTTGGTCTATACCTTTATCAAGTTTACCAAGTCCTCTTTTATGGTTGGTCAATAATACCCATACCATAGCGTTTTTGTTACCAAAGCTCTCGATCCTATATGGGAACTATAAATGCATTCGTGTATTTCCTGCAGTACATATCTGCCGACTTCCTCACTGATGCATTTAAGCAAAGGCCAATTTCCCATTGTCCTATATAATTGATCATCAATGAGGACATATCAGACAAAGGTTGTTTGTCTCTTTCGTGCTTGTACTTGGTCATCGGGAAGTTTTTCGTGTAGAATAAATTCCCGGATAGGTGTTGTACAATCTATAATCAAGTCGGCCACACAAATATCCTTGTTGACACTTTTTTCACACAAGGATTCTATCCAGGTACTTAATGGGTTCTCTGGAGCTTAGCTTTGACAGCGTATCTGCTTTTATGTTTTGTTCCCTCACTTTCTCGAAATTAATGCATACGAATTCAGATATTAGAGTTGCACGCAAGCAAGATATTGTTTCATGTTTTATTCTTTAGCTTTGAGTATGCCTGTAACCTGCCAGATAACCACTTGTGATTCGTTATGAACTAGTATATGCGTAAGCTTTAAACTTTTGCCATGTGTAATCTTGCTAAGATGGCCTCATATTTAGCTTCGTTGTTGCTAACAGGGAACAGGACATAGCGTAGGCATACTGATGTCCCTTTGGATATTCTAGAATGAATCCTGTGCCCTTGGTATGTTCCCCAGTGGAGCCATCAGTGTTGAGTGTCCATGTGTCAGGACCCTTAGTCAATGGCAAATGTTTTTCTATCTTTGTGTCATGGGAAAACGAACATTCAACCAGAAAGCCTGCCAATTTTGTTCTTGTATTGTCTTCCTTGGGGAGAAGTCAATATGATATTTACTTAATTCCAATACTTATTTAGAGGTTCATTCCGATATATCAGGTTTGTGCAGGACGTGTCTCAACGGTGTATTTGTTAGTACCGTGATATCGTGTGCTTAGAAATAAGGTTTTAGCTTTCTTGTTGTTATTATTAAACAAAGTAAGTGTTTTTCTAGAGAGCTATTACATTCCTTTGGACCATATAGTATATGGCTCACATAATAAATATGTTTTCATGCTGTTATTGCATAAATAGCATAAAACATAGCTAATCACTTTGGGAGTGACCTCTAGGTACAAGTAAAGTCTTTCTCCCATTACTAGGGTAATGAGAAGGGAGGGGAAGATAAATATTTTTTTGGCTTCTGTAAAGTGGAAGAGGTCGCTTCAGTCCGTTCAAATTTGGATGGATACTTTAGAATTTGGTAGAATGGAAGGCCTATTTTTTTAGCTCTCGCGAGGAATCTGCCTAAGGATGCCATCTTCCCTGCTAGGCTTTGTACTTCCTTCACCATTCTCGGTTCAGGCATTTCTTGGATGGCTTTGATTTTTGTGGGTTCACTTTTCACACACTTGCCCAAAGAAACTCCAAAATTACATTTCTTGGGATTTAACTTTATGCCAATCTTGCAAAGCCTATCAAAAACTCCTTTTAGATCGGCTGTTGTGGTGCTTTTGCCCTTCGACTTAACGATTATGTCATCCACGTATACTTTTACTGTTTTCCTAGTAAGGTCGTCAAAGGCCTTGTTTATAGACTCCTGAAACTTGGCTCCTGCATTTTTCAATTCTAAAGGCATGCGTATATAACAATAAATACCATCATCAATGACAAAAGTGGTTTTAGCCATGTCTTCTTCTGCCATCAGGATTTGATGATACCCCTTGTAGGCATCCAAAAAAGATAGGAATTCATGCCCTGTAACAGAGTCGACTACCTGGTCAATTCTGGAGAGACAGAAAAGGCTTCTTGGGAATGGCTTTATTTAAATCAGTGAAATCTATGCAAACTCTCCATGCGCCTCCCAGTTTTGCTATAACCACTAGGTTGGACAAGCATTAGGGGAAGTCAATAGTTTTTATGATTCTTGCGCTTAATAGCTCATGTACCTCTTTTCGAATGATTTCCTGCCTCTGCTTGTCAAATGCTCTTTTTCTTTTGAAAGACTAATTTGGCTCCTTTCCCAGTCTGTGCTTCACGAATTCTCTGTGAACGACCCCGAGGTTGTTGGAAGACCATGCAAAAATATCCTTGTATTCGACAAGGAGCTCAGCTAATTTCATTTGAAGGTCCACGGGTAATGTTCTTCCAATCCGTACTGTTTGCTCTGGTTTTACTTGATCCAAGACAAATAGTTCGTACTCCCTTTCTGGTTCAAGCTTGGTTGATTGATTATCTTCCACAAACTCTTCCTCTTTTTCAACTTTTTGCACCGTGGCATAACATTCTTGAGCTGCTTTTTGGGTCATCATAAATCGTGTAAATTTCTGCACCAATCAGGATATCCATAGAAAGCTCACATGTAGAAATCTTTGCTTGAAATTGATTTAAGGTAGACCCGTGTAGTATACAGTTGTAGGGGGATGGTGCAGAAACAATAAGGAACTCTACCATGTGTGCTGTATCTTTGACTGAAATCAGGAGTGTAATTTTTCCTTCTGATTTCACTGTTTGCCCGGTGAATTCGACCAAAGAGGCTGAATATAGGATGACTTTGTCCCAAGGAATTCCCATCTGCTTGAAAGTGTCCTTAAAAAGAACATTTACTGAACTCCCAGTATCTACTAGAATTCTCTTAACCAGGCACTGATCAATGGTCATGGTGACAACCAAGGGATCATTGCCATGGTTATCCCTGGTTCGTTTTCTTGATGACGGTAAGCCGATGTCTTGTATAACGTTTATTACTTTCAAACTTGCAGATGAAGAAGAATCGGATTTTGTAGTTCTCTTGTCATTATTCCAAGGCCTTTTGGCAATATCAGGTCCAGAAGACCATTTTGCTGATGCGTCATCAATAAATTCCTTGAGTTTTCGATTACGTATCACTCGTTCTATCGCCTTCTTCATTTCATTACATTGTTCGGTGTCGTGCCCATGGTCTTTGTAGAATCGGTAGTACCTTGCTTTATTCCTTTTGTCGGGAGGAGAGAACATTTTTGCCGGTTTATCTAGTATCCCCAAGGATTCTACTTGCTGTAGGACATCCGCTTGGAGAATCCTAAGGGATGTATAATCATACCAGGGAGCTTCGGGCCTTTTTGGCCCGAACCAGTCATATACAGTGGGCTTTGCCCGATGATCAAGATGTCTGGGTCTTTTCATGTGTTGTACCTTCCTTGACTTCATTGTTCATATCTCGTTTTCGGCGAACATAGTTGTCCGCATGAAAATCTATCATTTTCAATAAATCAGAAAAATTTATTGGTTCATGCTCAGCCAATTTTCTGGAAAAGCCTTGGTTGGTTAAACCATGTCGATATCTCCTATGAATTCTTTCTTAGATAAGTCAGTGATTTCGTGACCTGTTTTGTTGAACCGAGCCGTGAAATCTCATATCGGTTCATTCTGGTGTTGGCAGACGCTTAGCAAGAAATTGAAGTGCGTTAGTGTGATGCCCCCAACCCTACCACTAGGTCAACTGCAGCTGAGTAGGTCATCTGCATGCCTCTCGGCACTAAATTATAAGTTTCACAATAAAACACAACCCTAAAACAACACTAATAGGTATACACACAAAGTAGGCGGAAAACTTAAGTAAACTAGATACTACTAGTGCGCTCAAAACACAGGATCTTAAAAAAAATAACTTCTCATTTTCGTTTTATTATAAACACAAAAGTATCTTACATCAATAACTTACACGACAATATAAAAAGAAACTCTACAGACGGTTCGAGTCTAAAAAAGATAAAACATAAACATATGCCCTTCTGGGGAGATTTGATCCAAAAGCTCCTAGCCTAAAACTTCAGTGGCTTGCTAGGCCCCTGACCGTTCCGAGCTAATCTGAGAAGAAAACATGATATGGAAAAACGTGAGCGCGGATGTTCATTGAGTCCACGTGTGTGTGTGCGGTATCGATTTCTTTAAAATCATGACGATGCCGTTTCACAAAACAGTTCATGCAATGTTATAAGAAAAATATTTCTTTTACTATTTTAACAAAACTAATACTTGAACCTATATGAGGTTTTCGAGCACAGCTGGGAAGTTTGAGCGAATCAAGACACATCAGCGCAACTTCTACGCCCCAAATTTAAAAGAACATGAAATGCAACAGTGGGGTTCCACGGATAAAGTCCGAATCCCCAAAACGAGACCATCGGAACCAAGTTCCGGCATCTCGTAGTTAAGTACCAGCCAAACAACATACGAGCGCTCGATTACAAACAACCGCACTCCCATATCACTGGTCAAAACAGGCTACAGACTCCTGGGGCACCTACCAGGTCTATTCTGGGGCCAACCTCAGTTTCGAGCCCCTCCTGACTCTCCACTAGGCGACCGTCCCACCGCAGAGCATGATGCAATGTCCATGTAAATACCGATTGGGCCATGCCCTCCAGGTACTACGCCCCTCTTTAAGTGGATCCACTCTCAGAGTAAAAAACCGGTCCACGTCATCGGAAGAGGCCCTAGTACAAGGGACTAGCCACGTACAGTGCAATCCGCTAACGCGTCCGTTTACTTGATTTTCAACAAACTTTAAACCTGGTCGGAATGAGGCTTTTATATGTATTTACAAATCGAAAGGCCAATTGCCCGGCCATCATAACAGATTCAAGGCATAAACATTTCAAAGTACCAAAAATCCTCATCCGCCAGTCATCATATGCTTATGCAAATTTTACAATTATACCAATGCCAGGCCTATATTCATGCATGTTGAAACATGTAACTTTTCAGGACCAAAACATTCATCAATTTATGCAGATTTTACAAACATACCATCTTTGCATTCATGCATGACAAATCTTATAACTTTTCAAAAACAAGGTATTTTCCAACTTATAAATATTTCCAGAAAACCCGTGTACAGACTAGTTCTTTTTCATAACGAAAATAATCTGTTTTAAAAAGGCAACACCAATATGGAGCACCGCTCCTATGCACTTCTAATGAACATGTAACACATCGTGGATAACATCTCCAATTAAGAAAAACATTGCACGTTATACCGTTTCAAAAATAGTAAATATTTTATGATAAGTTTAGAAACCATATTTATATAGCCCGTAACTTTTGAAATAACATATTAGAACGGAGGTTGTGGACTCACCTGGATGTAGATCTGGTGCTAAGATCCTACAAAATAATAATACGAAAATACTTAATACCTGGGTATCGATCAAATAATCCTATTCCCTAAATAATATCGAAATCCTACGAAATGAACTTTAGGATGTATATATATACCTATATAATGATATCTATATAATGATATATATACTTATAATAATTCTTTAAAAGATCGAAAATCCTATTCTCTTAAAAAAAAATATGCTCTCCCAAGAACCCATAATTAACTATATACTATATACTAAAAATCCATTTAAAACATTTAATCCTAAAATAAATAACTAACTTAAAATATATATATAATCTAACTAGAAATAAATCTTACTATATATTAAAGAAAACCAACAAACGAACAATATATTTAAACTATATATAAATATATAGATATTATAATGAAATTACAAAGGAAAGAAGAGAAGAAATAAAATAAAATAAAATAAAAAACATAAAAACATTGCAAACTAACCTTTTTAAGGAGGCTAATATGGCTGCCCTTTTTGATTCAAAGAGAAAAAAAATGATGCATATGCATGCATATATATATATATATATATATATATAGAATAAGGCAGCTACGTGAGGGGAAAAAGAAGAAAGAAAGAAAAGGCAGCAAATGACGGGTGGCCCATGAGGTGGCCGCCCTTTCCTTAAGGGGTAAGGGTTTTTGAAATCCTTATATGAAAATGTCAAGTATTTAAATTTCTAAAATAAATACACTAGGTATTAAAAATAAAATCCACTTAAAGGCATTTATAAACCTTAATAATAAAACCTCAATAATATAATAAAATTTTATTCCTATTTCTAAATATCCCCAAAATGCCACTAAATGTCAAAAACACTATATCCCACCAATATAGATCAAAACTCTATTTTTATTACGTCCGTAATTTTGAAGTCATGCTAGGTGCTTACGAAATAGAGCGTTACAGCTAGAAAATAGATTAGGGTAGGAAATTTTGGATAAACTTTTCTCCCAATTCCCGAAAGCTGCTGGTGCTCCTTGGTGGCAGATGTGCATACCAAGCAAGGCTCTTCCATTTAGAGAGCTAGGGAACAGAAGACAACAAGTGCTATCTGAGGCATTGTACACATACATCTGAGAAATATATCTCATAATGTGTTTTTTAAGATCAGTAGAACCAGCGTATATACTTAATTTCAGGTGGGAAAAGTCACTGGGGACTTTGGCTTAAGTGTATTGTTCGCACAACGAATTATACTACAGGAAGTCTCAATCGCTAGAATCAATTGTCAAGGAGAGAGTCATCTGAGTGAGAGTTTTGTTGACCATGTCATGAATAGTTTGTGTTTGGGGTAGTGGAGATACCTATCGGTGAGAATTGTCGTCCCCAAAAGCGAAGCTAGATAGGAAGAACGGAGAAGGGAAAGTAGATGGGATATATAGCCGTGGGTTGGGTACAAACAAAGCAAGAGTCGTCTGTGGGCAAGATTGTGGTATGGACGCACTAGCTTGGAATGACAGCATTGCCTGCAAAAAGGTAAGCAGGGCTTGCAATTGAGCAAGTTAATCCAGATTTAGATTAGCTGCCGACTGGCCCGCGTTCTGGAGGATGAACGTGGGAAATCCGGTGCCCAACGCCTGGGGAAGAGACGGGGGAGCAGATGATGCCACGACGGTTGGCAAAATTGAAGTATCATGAGGAACATCTTCCAATGGTCAATAATCAGACGCTATCGATAATCGAGGGTTCGTTTTAGAAAGAGGTTATGAAAGAAAAACATGGTGGGCGCCAAATAGGGCTGTAAACGGGGCGAGTCTTACCCGTACCCGCGTGGGTCTATACCCATTTTTAGCAGGTAAGGTTTAAATTTTATACCCCTGACCCGTACCTATACCTGTATTTATTCTGTTATATGGGTCTGGGCAGGGTATGATAATACCCAGACCCGTATATTTGTAGACTCGTATTAATAAAATAATATATTTATATATATTATATTAAATGGAGGGCAATGAATGTGTTTAAGGAAGTATGTTCGAGTGGTTGAGGAGACAAACTTAGAATCTAACTTGTTGTGTGTTTGAATCTTGTTGTCAACTTTTTCTTCTTTTTTTTTTCCTTTTCAGTCCGTTCTCTTTTTTTCTTCTTTTCTGTGCTTTTCTCCTTTTTCCTTCCTTTTCAGTCTTTTTCTCTTTTTATTTTCTTCTTTTCAATCATTTTATCTTTTTTTTTCTCCTTTTCAGTCCTTTTCTCTTGTTTTCTCCTTTTCAGTCTTCTTCTCTTTTTTTTTTTCTCCTTTTCAGTGCTAAATAGAGCCTCTTTAGTTGATGGACTTGATCCAACTAACCTCTTTCAAATTATTTATTTATTTATTTTCAACTTTATTTCAAATGCCATTTCACAAATAATTTATTTTTACTAAATATAAAAATATATTCTTCCATCCCGTGTAAAAGCAATTTACGATACTAATATTTTTGTCTTATTTCATAGAACTGCTAAAGATATGGATCATGACAAAAAGGACAATCTTTTTCTTTATTTTTCTTTGTCGTTCTCTATCTTATATGCTATTATTTGACTTATCTATTAGCCGATACCGTATTATTACATATACTCTTCGCTCAGAGGTTGTCCAAGAATTTGGATTACAGACTGATTTAATATACTTAAAGGGGTCTATATCCCTATTTATTTATATATATGTTAAATGAGTGTATTTGTTGAAAGAAATATTGAGGAGATTATGTTAATCATGTTAAAAAATTTTATTTTAGGATTATACATTGTTTTATATATTTTTGTTTAACAAAGAAAAAGAAAAAGAAAAATATCATACAGGAACGGGTATACCCAGACCCTACCCTGGATCCTGGAGGGTTGAGTCTGGGTCTAGAAATTTTATACCTGGAGGGTATGTGTCCGGGTCTGTATCCAAGTTTCACTATAAGGGTATGGGTTTGGGTTTTAGGGTAACCTGAGGATCTGGACCCGTTTATAACCCTAGCACCAAATAATGGATCTCAACAGAATGCTCTTCACTAACGAACCTGCATTCAGAAGAGAAAAGATGACTTGAGAGGGATTTTACCCCTGTTTCACCTCTGATGCTTAAGTCATCCCAGATCACACACATAATTATGAAAGAATAAAAGAGTAATGAAGGATATGACCTTCCTCCATCTATGGTCGATACCTTTTATACATGAGGTTTATCTCTTTGTAACCTTCGGAAAAGATTTCCTAATGCCTCTGAGAGTCCTTAAAGCAATAGACAACTAGCTATTCTGGGATTACTCTCAAACAAGATGCGCGGATATGGCCCCTAATAGGTGGACCAAATCATATTTTCAATGTAAAAGAATGTTGGGCCAGATAATTTGAGCCAACTAAAGTGGCATAACAGATTTTCTCCATCATTTACTAAGCACTTAATATAAAGGGATCTTCCCAGCAATATATATATATATATATATATAATAAAGTGATCTTTCTTTCTTTTAGTATAACACGTAATGACAAAATCAACATCACATGTGTTACTGCTGCCCACTCAACCATTTGAATTAATTAAGACCAAATAATTTATTCCCTACTTTTTCCATACATTTTTTTTAAAATTTTTTCCTAACCATTATGAAAATGATTTCGACGGAGAGAAAAACAAAAGAAGAAGCCGATTAAAGAGACTTCTGTACCCGATTTCTAGTAATTTCCTTTTAAAAAAAAAAAAAGAAAAAGATTTCTACTATTTTCCTTTACAAAAAATTATCGTTATAAAAATCTAATTTAGTGTGATGCCAACTCTTTTTGTTTAATTAAATTAATTTTGTTTACAGTCATTCTTCAATATAATACTACACTAGTAGCAGAACTTTCCAGTTTTGTCTAACATTGATAAATATAGAAATTTTGGACCATATAAAAGAAGACAGACTTGATGTTTATACTTAGGTTGCCGTTAGTTACTAGAATTGAATTGGAATTTTATAAAATTTTTAGAATTGTAATTTCAATTTTTTTATTCGGTAGAAGTATAGAATTATTGTGTAATTTATTTTCTAATTCTAATTTCTTTATTTAGAAGTTTAAAAAAATTATATTAAAATTTAAAATATACATATGTATAAAAGTAGGAGCATGTTTATAGATTTTAGAGAGAAAGTGAGTGTGAACTATAAAGAGAGAAAGTGTAGTAGATTTTAAAGAGAAAAAGTGTTACGAATTTTTAGAGAGAGAAGCATCGGCGAAATTTTAAAGAGAGAAAGTGTCGTAAATTTTTAGATAGAGAAAGTGCCGTGAATTTTAATACAGAATGTGTCGTAAGTTGTAGAGAAAGAAAGTGTCGTGAATTTTAGATAGAGAATGTATCATGAATTTTAGAGAGAGTATCGTGAATTTTAGAAAGAGAAAGTGTCGTAATTTTTAGAGATAAAAGGCGTCGTGAATTCTAGAGAGAGAAAGTGTTGTGAATTTTAAAGAGAGTAGTGTCGTGAATTTTAGAAAAAGAATTTGCCGTGAATTTTAGATAGAGAAAGTGTCGTGAATTTAGAAAGAGAAAATATTGTGAATTTTAAATCGAGAAAGTGTCATGAATTTTAAAAAGAGAAAATGTCACGAATTTTTTAGAGAGAAGGTGTCGTGATTTTTAGAGAAAAACTATTGTGAATTTTAGAAAGTGTCGTGAATTTTAGAGAAAGAAAGTGTCGTAATTTTTATAGAGAGAAGGTGTCGTAAATTTTAAAGAGAGAAAGTGTCGTGAATTTTTAGAATGAGAAGGTATCGTAAATTTTCAGAGAGAGAAGATATCGTAAATTCTAGAGAGAAAATGTATCGTAAATTTTTAGAGAGAGTGTGTTGTGAATTTTAAAGAGAAAAAGTGTCGTGAATTTTAAAAGGAGAAAGTATCGCGAATAGAGAGAATATGTTGTGATTTTTATAGAGAAAAACTGTCACGAGTTTTAGAAAGTATCGTGAATTTTGAAGAGAGAATGTGCCGTGAACTCTTAAGAGAGAAAGTGACGTGAATTTAGTGAGAGAAAGTGTCATGAATTATAGATAGACAAAGTGTCGTAAATTCTAGAGAGAGAAAGTATCGTGAATTTTAGTGACAGAAAGTGTCGTGAATTTTAGAGAGAAAATGCCATGAATTTTAGTAAGAAAAAGTGTGTGTAGAAAAATATGAATGTAAAATTGTATAAATTATAATTGATCAATATGAAAATCTTATAGAATTGGAATTATAATTTTTAGATTTTGATTTGGAATTAAAATGGATGATTTTGTGGAATTGGAATAAGAATTTCTAATTCCATAATTAATGGCTCAACCAAATAAAAAATTAAAATTAAAATTTTAATTCTAATTTTAAGCCCTTAATTCTTTAGCCACAAATGCAACCTTAACCAACTTTAATCAAATTTAGATCATTAAAAATAATTTAGTTAAACATAAAATTTGTCCATTTGAATTAGAAATAGAAATGAAAAAAGTGAAATTTTTTTTTATTTAAAATACGTAAAACATAGATTATTTTATGAGAGAAAAGTGGAGTTGAAAATAAAAAAGTGTTAAAAAAAAGTAAATAGATTTTTTTTGTTTAAATTCTATTTCAAATGGAAGTGTTATTTCTTGAGTCTTGGTTACCTGTGGTAATCCACTCATAATTGTCTGTAACATTTCTTTTTATAGTATATTTTTTCCATTAAGGTTTATCCTTTTTCCTTAAGGTTTATTTTTCATTTGGTATGTTTTATTAATAAAATATATCAAATTAAAAATGTTACAGAGAGTGTTACAAATACAGAAAATATTACAAACAATCCAAAATGATGGTAATCATAATCGACCCGCCCAACTTGACGTGTACCGAGAACAAGTTTTTGCCATTCCTCCCGTTAATTTCTCGAATCAAAATTTCCATTTTCCAAGTCAATCGCCCCCCATCCCCCCATATCACTTAATTGTGTTGTCCAAAGAGGTTTCAGTTTTGCTGAAAATTATTCTATTTTATAAACAATTAAGTAAATATGCTTTATTATATTTATAGAAATACTATGAATATATCACTAATTAAACGAGTGATAAGATAATAACAGTAAGTAGAAATACCTTTTATCGATCATGTCAGAAATTTTTGGTTCAATTAAATTATTTTTTAATGTATTGAAAAAAATATGTACATAAACGATGCAACTAACAAAATCTGAATAATTTCATAATAATGAATCTCCAGTGATTATTAATATCAATACAAAACTTGCTTTGCTATTGCCTAACACTCTAAGCATGTGGGTTGCCAGCAAAAGAATTGCATATGCATGATAAAGAATAATAATTAATGTTTTTAATTATTAATGTTGTATATATGTAATATATCAGTGAGTCTTCTTATCATCAAGTGGGACTAATTTTCTATCTTCTGCTTATATATTATATTAAACGTACACATGGCTGAGAGAAGAAGATCAGCCCAGAATAACTACGCAATAGATATCTTTTAAATTATATTATATTCAAATTAATCTTTATTTGAGTTAAATAGAATCAGGTAAAAATAGAAAGAATAGCAAAGATTTATTATAATTCGAAAATTTTAATTAATTAAGAAATATATATATATATATATGTGTCTCTCTCTTGTGATGTAGCAGTTTTAGTTTGAAGTATCTTTGCAAATTAAGGTAAAAAAAACTGAAGTAAAAACCGAAATGGTTCTTACTCTGTGTGGAATGAGGAAGGGATGGATTCGTGCATAACATACGCATATTTGTAAGAGAACAAGTGGAGGAAGTAGTAGTAATAGAATTATCATCATATATTGATCCGCGGTTCATGCCGCGCATTTACATCCTGTTTACATTATGCTTCCCGTTAGTTGACAAGGCTTGTTTCCACTTCCACCATGCCCGGAAGGGATGGCTGCTTTTCACTTGTATTTCTTTCTATTCAAATTGTGAAGGTTCTAATTTCCTGCTAGTAATATTTTACTTTTTGAGGACAAAAATATATAATAAAATATTGATTAATTCATCTAGAAAATTTTGTTACATGTCTATATGGTGTAAAGATGTTATATAGTGTTCACATGCACATACTTGGTTGGTTGGAAGCGTATCTTTTCATGTTTAAAAAATAAAAAAGATCAAATACCAAAAAATGAAGGCCACGAGATATTAGTTAAGATTAAAACACTTTTTATCAGGTTAAAGGTCATAAATTTGAACCATGCACATTCCCTCTTCTAATGTATTAGACAAAAAATATGGTTAATTCTCTTTTTATCGTTCACTTATGGTGTTTTTTGAGCGAAGATTTTTTTACACATAGTCCATTCATGATACAATTGAGTAAATATACTCTTATAGAATAATAAAACACAAAAAATGTTACTTAACTAAACTCTTCTCTGAAATTTGAAAATGTATATTGTTTGTAAAATTATTAATACTTTTTTATACATAATTACCACTTATTAGTTAATTCAACATTCAGATTCTAAGTTCAATTTTCAAATTCAGTGTTCATAATTTAGAACTAAATAATTCAAATTTCAAAATTCAGTTTTTAATTTTATAAACAAGACCTTAGTAAAAAAGTTTTCTTATCAAATTAAAGGTTTTTAGTTCAATTCCATTATGCCAAAAAAGATTGGATTGTATTTGTGTTATGTTAGTACGGCGTATATATGTATATTTGTGATTACATTGAGATATTTATTTTTGTATAGTGAAGGCGGTTGTCAAAAGTGCCTACTACCAGCCTTTTAAGTTGAGCTATCGAGCTCGTGAGTTTGGAACGTGACATTATGGTATAAGTATGGTTACCAACCAGAAAAGTAACAACTAAGTGCTACATCTTTCGCACAGTAAAAATTGCCTCTAAAGTTCCTCTATCCCACCATCTCATATGAGATAAATTTAATGGGTTTTTATGTATATATATAAGTATGGACTCAAGTACTCATAATTATTTTAAAATATTCATTTTGACATAATAAGAATGATTGTTAAAAGGCTTTTTCGGACTCAAGTGTAACACATGCACTAAGAAATGATCCGTATTTGTGTCAAGATACTACTACCTCCATTTTATAATATAAAATTAAATTACTTTTCAACATATTAAAAAAATATGAAATCAAGATATTTTTTATAGTAAAATATTTATAATACTTCTTTATTAATTTTATAAATTTTTTATTTTAAGACTTTATCTTCTCCCTCCTCTCCTTTCTCCATGTTTAAAGGATTTATCAATGTGAATGAGTTAGGTTTTGAGAATTATTAACTAGTTATATATTAATGAATAAAGGTATTCTTAGGGAAAAAGATTTATAAAAAAAAAATATGAAACTTCAAATATAATAATTTAACATTATATTATGAAACGAAGATACTAGCATTATTATTTAATGGTAAAAATGCTTCTTTCCATTCAAGTTTTGTTTTCCAATCACATTTTTGGAAGAAATTAAAAATAAAAATAAAAAGGAATGCCTATGTATTTTTTTTTAAAGGAAAAAATCATATATATATATATATATTAATGAGTAGGCTTATCAGCCAAAATAGCAGAGGCTACAATATTAGGTGTTTTCCGTAGCCACACAACTGAGTCAGAAATATCACAAGCAAATTGCCGAAGCTGGTGAGTTGGGATGTTTAATTTCCTGCTAATATATTTAATTGTCCACCTAGAAATGCCCATATATTCGGGTATTAGAGGATAAATCTGGCCAGGCCAAAAAACACTCTTTGTCCAGTTACTAGTACTACTCATCAAATCGTTATGAAACGTTCCCCAAAAAACTCACTCAATACTCCATTCAAATTCGGATTAATTGAGATTGATTCAGAGTTTGAACTGGTTGGAGTAATATAACAATTCAAGTTCAAACTTTCCAAAATTCAACTCCAAGCTTGATAAATAAATAAATATATCTAATATTATATTTTTATATATTATTCATAATATTATTAAATTTTTAGTTAATAAAAATTTAAGTATTATGAATTTTATTAAAGTAAATCTGTTTTATTTTTTTAGAAGATACATTTTATTAAAGTATCTATTCAAATTTGAGCCATATATATACACTACTATTAATATAAACATATAAATAGAAATTTGTAAGTTCATTAGTAAATTTTATATGAATTATTTTTTATAAACTCATAATTCAAATAAAAATTTACTTATTTATTTTTACTCTTATATTTTTAACTAATTAGTATTAATATTATTTTTATTTTCTTTATGATACCAAAATATTATTTAAAAATAATCTATTCACATTTTTTAAAATAAAAGCGCGTTACAATGAACTAGAGAGTATAAAATAAAGTTTGAGAAAAGTTTGAGGCGAAGCATTAAAGGCCAGTTTGGATGGGGTGATTTGGAGAGAAAAAAGAGAGGGGGAGAGAAAGGAAGTTAAATTATCTTATTTGGGAGATTTTGAGGGAGAGAAAGGAAAGGAAAGGAAAGGAGAAGAAGGAGGAGGATCGGGTCATTTTGGATTAGATTTAAAATTTAACTTTCATTACATTTTAATACTTTTTATTTTGGAGTTACATTTTTTTTCCTCACAAATAATTTATCTTTTACGTATTTTGAGTAAAAAAATTTACTTTTTTCGTTTCTATTTATAATCCAAATGAACCAAATTCTTTCCTCCCCAATGTGGGATGAAAGGAAAGGAAAGGAAATTAGAGTTATTGTTTTAAAACTTATTTAAAATGCCTATTTTACTCCTAAAGATAATATAATTTATATCCTTGTAAATGTCATGTTTTTTGCTTTCAAAGTTAAATTTTTCAAAAGATATATTTCTCACCACTTCCTCTAAACTCTCAAATAAAAAAATTTTACTTCCTCTTTATTCCATTAAAAATTCTTAAACAACATTTGAACAAATCAAATCATCTCCTTTTCTCTCCTCTCCTAAACTCCCAAACTAGAAATAAAAAAATAGATTTGATGATGCTTAGTTCCAGCTTAAATTTAAATTTTTTTAATAATATTGGACTGGATAAATTAAAACTTGGCTTGATTCAAATCCTTTGTACTAATAACCTCTTTGAAGTTTGAAAACTCGTTTGCCAAAAACGCTGGAGCTACTAACAGCTGGTGCCCCGAGAGAGAGGGCTGAATCTCTTCTGGTGGAGGTTCATTCCCTGCCTGCCTAGCCTAGCCAACACCATTTACGAGCAAGTCCCACCAATCAAAAACCCAAATAAACGCCCCCCTCTCCCTTACATTAGGCACACCCTGTAACCTTGTGTATTTGTGAAAGAGAAAGAGAAAGAGAAATCCTCGTGGGGGATGAATTATTAATTAGTTTTTAATCGGTTCAACTGAAAAGCCCTGCGAAATTTCGCTACTATATACATTTGTTTTGCAGTCCAGCTCATTCATTTATATTGCTCTCTTTGAATTTGCATTTGCTCTGCTCTCTCTATTCACTTATTAGATCACGAGCCCAGAAGAGAAGAGTTTAATTAAAGGGACGGCGTGTTTATTTTGATTTTGTTATAGATTGAATCTTGTAAATTTTAAGGAGATCGAACAGGAAATAGGAATGTGTCTGGTTTTTCATTAAGAAATTCGTTGCCATTACCAAATGCATTTCTTGTTTCAGAGGCCTTTTGTCCTTTTACTCTCTTCCCGGGCCCCTTGGTAAAGACCCACTGTGGAAGAAGAACCATTTTGTGCTCGAGTAAGGAGAGCGAAGGGAAGGCATTCTGTTTCATTGACTATTGCGAAGCTCCGGTTCCTTGGATGAGGCTTGTTTGGCTTGAGAAAGTACATTTTGCGAGAAAATAATTGAAGAAGCAGTTTTGCCTAGAGTGATGGAGGAGGAAATTCGGTTTTCCTTTATCTGTTCCATTAAAAGCCGTGATTGTTGGTGATTTTTTTCTTTAAGTTTGAACAGAATTTGGCCTCAAAAAGTTCAGTTCAAGTCAGTCTGGATGGTTTATTTTGCTATACTAGATTAGGACACTGAAAGTCGCAGTCTTTAGGTCAAAGGAAGAACAAAGGAAAGAACACAAAGTTGCTGATTTCTTTATTTTCTCCTTAGTTCACGGGAATCAGAATCTGGGTTGTGAAAAGAACATAAAGATTCAAAGTGTGGGGCCATCTTCTTGCAGAATGTAGGTTGAGCATTCTTCTGGAGAAAGTCTTGATTTTTTATCTCCCTAAAAATGGTTGTGTTCTAACAAATTGGTAGGGTGAATAGAAACCTTGATTTATAGAAGTTAGCTTTAGTGGGGGCTAAGGTTTGTAGATTGTGTTTTGTAAATTTAAGCAATGGGTGAATCTCAGTCACCTGGGAAAGAATCCAGGTCTTTGGCCCTGACACCAACATGGTCTGTCGCTACTGTATTGACTATATTTGTTGTCGTTTCACTGCTTGTGGAGCGATCAATTCATCGGTTATGCAATGTAAGTTAAATTACGGTTTCCACTTTATACACAATATGGGAATTATAGGCTTTTTAAGCCACTTTCTTGGGGTTGTTTTCCCATCTTTCTCTTACGTTTGGTCAATCCCAGAAAGTATGAATCTTTGTTGCGTAGAGCTTAGCATCAATTGATTCATTATGATTAATTTGGCACAACTAGCTTCTTTCAATAGCTATATATGTTTAGAACCCTTTACTATTATCTTCCCTTTCTTGTGATCTAGGTCTTTGGCAATCTAATAGTTGCACTATCCTCTAGGATTCTGCATAGGAACTACAGAGATATTGTCTTTGTTTTGATTAGCATGTGTTCTTTTATCATTTCAGTGGTTGAAGAAAACTAATAGGAAACCTTTACTTGCAGCAGTCGAGAAAATGAAAGAAGGTAATCACCAGAACTATGTAATTCCAACTTCTGAGAGTAAATAATATTCTTTAATACTTTTTTCTTCTTGTATCTGTCCCTTTTAACAATAGTCACCCTTCATTTGGGTGTCCATTTTGTATGCAGAGTTGATGCTTCTTGGCTTTATCTCTCTCCTTCTAACAGCCACAGCAAGTACTATCTCCAATATTTGCATCCCTTCCAGGTTCTACAATAGTGCTTTTGCGCCCTGCAGCAGAGAACAATTTGATGAAGAGAGAGAGAATAATAATTCGAAGGAGCGTAAACTTTTGGAGCCTTTTCTTCTTCCTCACTCACTCAGGAGAATGCTGAATGGCATGAATGAGAACACCTGCAAAGAGGCATGTTTTATTTGTACACAAAAAACCATAAGACAGTTGCTCTACTTGAGTTGTCTCTAATATGAAAGGAAAAAAAACTTTTTTCTTTTAAGTCCTGAAGTTTTTCTTAAACATCATTCTATCTGTTCACAATTTGTTTCATTTATTTTTACGTCTTTCCTGCTAGCTTCTGGGCTTCACAAGTTACGTTTGTTGCACAGAATCATGAACCATTTGTATCCTATGAAGGCCTTGAGCAACTGCACCGCTTCATCTTTGTCATGGCAGTTACACATGTATCTTATAGCTGCTTAACAATGCTGCTGGCAATTGTAAAGGTATTATTCTTTTAATCACATTTCTGTAATTTTCAAAACTTAATCATTGGTGCAAAGCTTGAAATATAACCAAAGATTCAAGATGTGTTGGTTTTCAGTTGATCTTGGACATCTTTAGATCTTGCTACTTCTGGATGATCCCGACATATGATCTGAGTGTATTCTGATATCTGGTTGATGCAAAATCAAGTGGTAGAACTTGGGTGATTTCTTAGAACATTTATGGGAATGTTGTGGTTTATTTCCATGCCAAGTCAACAGGATAGTGCACTGTAGAACAAAGTTGTGACTTAGTTATCCTCATGTTAATGCTATCTACAGTGTTGAATAAAGTTTATTAGCAGCATCTATTATGATACTACTCAATGTTTTTGTTGATTGAAGCCCATATTTATGAGGCTTATTGATATTTGATGTTTATCTATGCAAGAAAGACTGGAATGAACAATTTAACAAGTTAATGTTAGAGGTTTCTATCTTATGTGGTTGGCATGTAAGTTCACAACTCGATTCTAGATGTACTGACTTAGAATTAACTGACTTCTGTTAGCTTGTTATTTCGACCACAATGGGGTGAGTTCTGTGTATGACATCTTAACCTTGGTGAGATGCCATATTGAATTTCCAGCTGATGATATGGAATTTTTCTGATCTCGACTCTTAGCTACTCATTACTTACCAATGGAAGGAGATGAAATTGGATTATTTGGCAAGTCGGATGAAATTATCTAAGGCAACACCCTCAGTTAATCGTATTATTTGCTTTATTTGTTTGTTGTTTTTTGCTTTTCTTATTTATTGTAATGTCATAGACTGTTTGATTTGTATTTGTCCAGATACACAGTTGGAGGGTGTGGGAGGATGAAGCTCATATGGATGAGCATGATGCATTGGCTGGTAAATTTTGAAGTGTTCTAACTTTTTGTTGCAAGTCACATTTGTGCATCTTCCTCTTGGACCCGGTCTTCAATAATTCCCTAAAAGTTCTTCACTGCCAATAATTATTTCTAGTGAAGTATAGAAATAGAACTTCCAGTGGCAAATAGTGAACAGGTTTCTTCTGTTTCCCGTTCAACTATAATCATGCTTTGGACTAGATCAGGTGGCTTGGAGTAGTATACCTAGTTTGATATAGTATTTTACTGTTTTTTATAAGAACCTAGAAAATTAACATGTCCTAACAATTTGCTGCCTTACGAATAATTAGTATCTTATCTGGATTCTGCTCAGACCTTCAGCATGTAAAGTTGCTCTAGCTATTGCCATAGAACTTGGTGATGTATCTTTCTGCAGCCAACTTCTCAAAAAGGTCCACTATGAGTTGCGTATTCCCATCCCCCCCTCCCCAACCCGGAAAAACTTCCCTCTACAGAGCAATTTCTTTTGGTCAAATTTTGTTTATTCTCCATTATGCAGCTTGAGGAAAAGAAACATTCTACTTTCAAGACTAAGGGTTTTTCCTTTACAAGTGCACGTCTACAACGTCACAGTAATAAAATGATAGTACACTTCTTTTGGCACAGAAAGAACAAGAGCAATGACAATGCGAAGGCAGTCAACCTTTGTTCGAGTCCATACGTCTAATCCCTTGAACAAGAGCAGTTTTCTTATTTGGGTGGTAAGTGTACCTCTAATGTGTTGCATCTATACAGCTAGATTCTTCTGCTGCTTATGGCAGGCAATATGCTTTCAAAATTCCTTATATAAGATTTTATGCCCCTCCAAGAAAAGAAGAGAAGTTTTTTTGAATAACGATGAGTATGGCTGAGAAAAATTTATTTCACTAAGATTAGGATGTTTTAAAAGTTGTCACCATGCTTCTTGGTTGGTGTTGTTACTTTTTCGTTTCCTATTTTGTTCAATGATTGGATTGATCTGTCGACATTTTATGATTTGATTGACAATGGTAAATGAAAAACCATAAAGACACTCTTTTAATTGATTTTGCTAGTCTACTAACTGCCAAGGATAATCACGCAAGTTGATGCTCGCCTGGGGAAGTAATGACCCTTAATTAACTTCCTCTACTTCCTAGTTAAAAGTGCATATCCTTAGGGTCATCCACATTTGATTTTTATTTGCAGACTATTTCAACTTTCAAGCTAAGTAATAGATTGCAAGTCTGTCAGATTGGAACTTATTAAATCATTTCCTCAAGTGTACAATTGTCATCACAAATTAGTTTTCTTAAAATTTTGGATAAGTTAGTAGGTCCTCTGCATTCCCTGTGGTTTATTGCCTAGACACTTAATATATAGGTGCAACTTTTACACTTGCTGATATTAGGAACATCAGATAAGTATTATATTATGGTTTTGATTTATGAACCTCACCTTTGCTGAAGTTCTCTTTTATTAAATCCTGCAGACATGTTTTTTTCGGCAATTTGGGCATTCAGTTGTACGTGCTGATTACCTGACCCTCCGCAAGGGCTTCATCATGGTATACCATCAACTTAATCATTTTCAATGATCAACAATGCTGTTCTCGAAGTTCTCTCTCTCTCTCTCTCTCTCTCTCTCTCACACACACACACACACACACAGCCACAACTTTGTTCTTCTTTCCTGAAAGGTGCATTAAATGATGGTTGCCCCCCAAAATACTTGGTTCTACTCATACTTCCGTGCGTAACGTCTCAGTGACCAATTTGCTTCTCCTTTATGTGTGCACATGCACCCCATAAATAAACCATAGTCTTTCCCATTTAAAGGCTGAAACTGTTAAGGAGGCATGCCTGGAAAGCCAGAAAGTAGGCAGTGCCAAAAACACTGATCACTTTTCTTTGCTTCAATCTTGAATGACCAAAGAATAAAGACATGAAAGGAGGAAAAGTAAAAAAAGAAACAGAAAAAGAATGAAGGAAAATTGATGTTCAATATCAAGCAGCTCTAAAGTTAATGCTTATAAAATGCCATTAGACAATTTGGTTATTGCTGCTCAGTTTGTTTGATTCATGCTCAGACTGGGGGATAACCTACTATGCTATAGTAATTGGTGAGTTACTAATATCTTTGGATGAACCATACTGTAGCTGAAACTGCATTGTAGCAATAAATGAAGGAAACTGATTAACACCCAAAGGTCTATCCTTCTATTCTGACATGCATGTTGCTTGATGAAGTTTGAGTGAGTTGTCTTTTTGGGCATATGAAGTTCATTGTTCACAAATTATGAAGAAAAAATCAGAAATTACATGAGTACCTCACAATAATCTTGATATCTCATTATAAATCCAATGCAAAATTTTAGTGATATTTCTTAGAGGTCATGCGCATTTTTTTTTTGGCTGGATAGAGGTCATGCATAATTATCATCCTTTACTTGTATCTTTATATCATTTTTGGATTATTTATGGGAATCTTTATTTTATTGTTCCATTTGTTTATCATCAATGTGTCATCATGTCTCCAATGAATAAGTTCAAAACTTAAGGGTTCTAAATTGAGCTTATCTTGGAGCTACTGACCGTGCTATAGCTTGCTGCAAAGATTCTGACATTGTTATACGGAAATTATGGCAAAAAGGCTGTCTGCATCATTCCAACAGCGGCTGAAGTTATTTCCTCCAATTTTTTCTGTTTTCCTTTTTAGCGTTTGCTGACACAATGAGTATTTGTCATACTGACCACTAGTATAATCCTGCAATGAGAATATTGTTACATTTCATGTTTTTCTATTCATGGCAGAACCACCACCTTACATCAAAATATGATTTTCACAGCTATATGATTCGCTCCATGGAGGAAGAATTCCAAAGGATAGTTGGTGTAAGGTAACGGGAACTATATAAAGAATCACTTATTTTTAAGACGGGATTTTTTTAACATGAATACATGTTTCCATTTATATTTCGAAAACTTAGAGCATAAGGTCCTCAATGGACTCTAAAAATAAGGCTCCCTTTGCTATGTGGGGAAGTAATAGAAGGAAAATAAGGAAAACAGACTCTGGGTTTTAAACGGCCAAGGACAAAGTCTTAAGCCTCTTGAAATCATCTGTAATTGACGGGCCTGGCTTCTCTAGCAATATTTCAACTTTCATTTCCCTCTTCAATTAGCCATGACCTAGTAGTGTTCATGAAAGCAATCATAAACTATGATTTCAGGAATCAGTTATTCTGTGTTGTATGTCTTTTAAATGGTCATATCTTCTATATAAGCTTTTCTGATCCAATTTTCTTGAATGTTTTATAGTGCACCTCTCTGGGGTTTTGTTGTTGCGTTCATGCTCTTCAATGTGAAAGGTATGTCATCTTAATATTGATTGGCATCTATCTATAAACTCCTGCATTTGTGTTTACTTGACTAGCCAATACATAATGATCTTCTATTTCTCTGCCATACATTATTGACAATTTTATTTGGAAAAAGTTTGCATTTCCTTAATTTATATGCATATACATAAATACATGTATATTCCATACTCACGGCTACTTTTTGCTAGCTGTCTTACAATCTCTTTTGTACTAATGGATGGGAAAACTTGCAGGATCTAACCTCTACTTTTGGATCGCATTAATTCCTGTCACTGTAAGTTCCCAAGATTCGATTTAGTCTTCATCTTTTTATCGTCTCATAAGTATGCTTCCACCCTATTTATCTCCACAATAGTAAGTTTTTTTCCCATCATAAGTAATTCTTTTTCTTGTGGTTTCCTTTAGCAGGAATAGAAAATGATACTTCTTTTTAAAATATAAACTCTTTGAGTTTTAGCTATTTGCGGGCAGATTCAGGATCCTAAAAACTAGGAAAGTGTAAAAAAAGAAAAAACGTACCATTTATACTATTGAAATGTAACAAATACTCCTTGAAATGTGTAAAAAGGCTTATATATGAAACAACTCACTCCTAAAAGAACTTGTGTTTTGGAAAGGAGGAGTAGAGAATTTTCTATATTCTCTCATTTTCTTGGCAAATTTTCAGGAAAATGTTCTGGTTTGTCTTCTCTGATTAATGTCCTTATGCAGCTTGTTCTGCTTGTGGGCACAAAATTGCAACATATCATTGCAACATTGGCGTTGGAGAGCGCTGGAATCCCTGAATTTTTCCCTGGTGCAAAGTTGAAACCACGAGATGAACTGTTTTGGTTCAAGAAACCAGAATTATTGTTGTCCTTGATTCATTTTGTCCTTTTTCAGGTTGGCAATTGTTTGTTGTGGGATACTTAGTTGGTAACCAGAAATGCCAGTGCTTCTCCTTTCTAAAAGAATTTCTAACCTGATTGTGATTTTTCTTCCTTACTTATTTTAGGTATCCGTACTAACATGCTGCCTCATCTGTGCTTAATCTTGCAGAACGCATTCGAGTTGGCATCCTTCTTCTGGTTCTGGGTACTCCCCCGTCCCTCATTGAGTCCCTATTTCATTAGTCTGTTGAATCGTTACTCTAACAATACTTCCTTTATTAAAATAATTTGGAAAGTTTTGCTATAGGTAACACTGTTTTGCCATTGGTACTTCTATTTCCTGACCTCAGAAATAACTAATTTGATATTTAAGATGAATGGCAAAATTTTGTTTCTTATATCATCATACCTGGAGTTTCGCTAGTTGGGTTTTGAAATTTGATTGGTAAAATTAAAATTATATGTATGCAGATAATTAAAACTGTAAAAGCAATACATGAACGAGAGTTATTTACTAGTGGAGCATGGCATGTATAAACTCGTGTTTTTTTGTATCGTATCCTAATTGAAGTTATTCTTGCATTGGCAGTGGCAATTTGGGTATAACTCGTGTTTTATAAAGAATCACAAGCTTGTCTATCTTAGGCTAATTTTGGGGTATGTATATCTTCAACTTGCAGTATTGATGTATGTTACATGTAGCTTTACATTGATATCCATCTTAAGAAAATCATTTCTAATGTCATTTTCTCGTAGGTTTGCTGGACAATTTTTGTGCAGCTATAGCACCTTACCTCTGTACGCTTTGGTGACCCAGGTATATATATCGCGAGGAAACCATTTGCTGAAGCGCAGATTCATCATTGCTATATTTTTTGTTAAATGATTCGACTACAAATGCAGAAAATATAAGATCTTCGTTGATGTGTTTGTCCTTGAGAAGTATTTGTTTTGCAGATAGAAATATTGCATATGCAAATTATAACACAAATATCCAACAATTTTATGTATGGAATTGAGTAGTGGAACATACATTAACGTCGTTAGGAACCTTTTCTTTTCAGATGGGGTCAAACTACAAGGCGGCGTTGATTCCTCAAAGAATAAGAGAGACAATCCATGGTTGGGGGAAGGCAGCAAGAAGGAAGAGGAGACTGGGGATTTACCCTGATGATTTAACTGTCCGGACAGATGCAAGCACAGTATTGTCTGTTGATGAAGATGATCATCAGTCACTAGACAGTCCTCGACCTGCTGCACATCATGTTGCCACAGAAATTGAGTTACAACCACCTGATATCATCATCGGTGCCAATGAAAGTTCTAGTCGCATTGGTACTCCTCTCCTTCGGCCATCTTCTTCTATTTCTTCCACTGTTTCTCAAACTACATTGACGCCAGAAGCAATCGCAAGAGCATCTTCTATGCCTGCCAGGAGAGACTAAAAGACTACTGACCTGTAACAGCAAAGTTCAAAGATAAGTTTTTGAAAGTGTTTTTGTTAATACTTTTGCAGGACTTAGTTGTAACATAATAGATTAACAAAGTAATTACACAAGCCCATATGTTGTATTTTACTATGTGAACATCAAATGAAACCTAAAGATAGATATTTTATATACACCATTGATTGTCTGTGCCACCTTTGAAGGCTCTGTTTGGCATCTATATGTTTCACTGTTGACTGCTTTTTGATGGTGCCCTCTAAGTAAATCCTGTCTTGTGTAATAACTCACAAGAAAGTGACTCTCACAATAGGCAAACTTTGAGAGATGAGATGATTTTATTTATGTTAGAAGGGAATTCATAGTTATTAACTATTGTCCAAAGTTGCCTTGGGAGACTTTTTGTACTTTTTCATCTTTAGGCATTTATAAGGTTTGGAGCGTTAGAGAATTTCTTGAAATAAAATGTTGCATAATTGAAGTATAGAATATAAATGACTGATATTAGTGGCCTTTGCATTGCCAATCATCTCATTCAAGATTTTATTTATAGTAGATAAACATGAACTAGCTCTTAAGACAGTGAGCACTAGAGGTGTTTCTGTTAAGCTGGATCAGTATTTGCTTCATGGCTGTGGGCGTTTTGGGTTAGCATCTTCTCAGTCACTCCCTGGTGGTGGCCGTGGTGGTGAATCTCTGGTGGGTATTCTTCGGAATTCATGACAATGTTCTGCTCCTGCCCCTCATGATGATGGGTTGGGTTATTCAGAGGCAGTAGCCCTCCCTCCAGATCAGTTTCCACCCATCTAATCCGTGGTGGGTTTTCTTTGGAATTCTTGAAAATGGTCTGCTCCTGATGATGAGGGCTTAGGTTATGAGGAGGGGGTACCGGCTCACCTGCAAACGGGATCCCATCTGATGTAGATGAAGGTGATTCTGGCAAAATGGGGATACTGTGGAAAAGGAGTCCTTCAAATGGTACCTTAGGTCCTCCGGCATTCCTGGATGAGCCTTCATGAGTGTGGATTCTGGCAGGGGAATCCAGGAGGAGCCTGTGAGCAGAACAAAGGGAAAAGCATAACAATACTAAAAGCCCCATGGTAACAACACAAGCTGCTGGTGAAGCCATTGCTCGCTTTAACTTTGAAGATGGATGGAATATGTAACCTGGGAAGAAGTTGAGGCAAATATATATATACATAACAAATCCTACAAAGAAAAGGAGAGGAACTAACTAACTGGGGCAGGCAGTTGAATGCACGAAACTACCAAGTTTTGGGAAAGCACTCTTTTAGTTGTGATGATATTTTCATACATTCAGGTATCATGCTATTTCTGTGAGTTGCATCGATATTCTCAAGGCAACCATTTGTTTCATAATATACATACATTGGGGGATCATCTCATACATCTTCAAACACACACAACCTTTGCAACATTCCTATTATTGTATTTTTATTTATAAAATCTTACTGAATAAAAAATAACCCTAAATAAAAAAAATACTATAAAAAAAGAAATGTTACATAAAATATATAAAATGTATTAAAAGATACAGAATGCACTTTGCATATACAATTTCGGAAATCGTCTGATAGAGCCAAAAACAGGCACAATACACACTTTTTGTGTTAGAATCTTCCGAGTAAACATTTTATATACACTTACAATTGCATATTTCTGGTAAATAATGAAGTGGTCATTATGAAACTTTATTATGCACCTCAGTACATTTTTCTCATCCTCTGAACATTTTTCAGCAAAATGGGCAATGCCAAGAGAACTAACTTGCTATAAAATGCGCTAATGTAATATTAAAATACAAAGAGAAACCTACAGGCGAGTCAATAGAATTGGAAAACAAGAAAGCTTTAAGGTAGCTCTAACTAGTATAGTCTGTTTAAGAACCAGAAAAACAAATGATAAAATTAAACAGATTATACTCAGACATCTTCAGATCTGTCACCAGCAGCCAAAGCTTCAGCCATCATTTTTTCCCTATTCTGTGCTTGCCTTTCCACAGCAACCATATAAAAGCCTACGGAACAAATAAAGAACAAATGACACTCAGCCATCATACCAGAAAACATGACAAACGGTTCTTTTGGAGGTTCAGAAGAAGAGCTTAGACGTATTTTGATTCTCATTTCTTGTGTTTATGTACATGGCAACCAAAACAACTCGTAAAAGCTGTATAATTCTGAAATGTGTCCTGATAGTTTCCACCAAGAAAAGCTTATGTTTTACAAAGCCAAACAGATTTGAGTGGTTTCTACTGTGTTTCTAAATAAAAAGCTTCAAACTACTTCTATTCACAATTCATAGTAATAGCTTTTAGTACTGTTTCTATAGTAGCAATAAACATATAACATGTGGAAACAGTTTCTGTTACATTGCAGACCAATGTGAGTCGTTTGAAATTCTCTTAGCCCATTTATATCATCATGCTTTTTTCAATTGACAATAAATCAGAGAATTTACCCAAAGATTCAGGAACTCTGATAAGCATATGCACATGATCAAATATCAGAGTATCTATTAGAGCACCATATTTCTAATTGTGATAAAATGAAACCTTGATAATGTATACTGTATCCCTCAAAGATGATCCTTCAAACAAAACTATAAAGATTGTATCATACCAATTGCACTCCCAAACGCACAAATCCAAAGAATCCTTGAAGACCATTTATCTCCAACTATTCCCCTATTTCCAAATCCCATCTTCCCCTGCCAAAAGACAAACGAAACAGATCACTTCACAATCAATAGTTAGTAACCAGCTTTAGGAAAAAAGAAGAAAGAAACAGTAAACGAGTGGTTGGGGTTGGAGGGGGGAACGAAGGCACTGAAGTAACAAAGCAAACTACAGTAGCTGCAGTAAATCGTACAAATGTGAACAGCACTAACAACAGAACCAGAATTCATATTTCTTATTCAAAATTCAAATTCCAGCTTCTTGCAACAAAATTAACTTAAGTCTGCAAAAACATGTGATTTATTGCCAGTACAGACCATAAGCACTGTATGCCAGTTCCACTACTTGCAAACAGACTTGATAAGTCACCATTCAGATCCACTTCTTTTTCCTAACGTTGTTATTAATTTATGAAATTGAAGGCCACCTAAATTGTAACCTAATAACATCTGCCCACAAACAAGAAGTCAAATCCTATTCACTGTAAAAGAATAAGAACAGAAAGCTCAATTATTCCTACAAAGAGACCATAAAATGAAAGAAACCCCTCACAAAAAACAAAGAAAAAAGAAAAATCAGCTACCCTAATATGCTCTTACTGTTTCCAAAGTTCAAGATTCAAACCTGGAAATGCCACAGTTTCACCAGAACATAGTCATTAATATATTCACTAAACAAAGGAAGATCAATCAGAGGATTGCTGAAATTCCAGACTGCCTAGTACAAGGTAGGTAAACTACAATAGAACCCCATTACAGTTCTGATCATAAAGCACTAAAGCAAAACTTCTCAAGTCACCCGAAAATGACAAAGGCTATGATTGCAGACTTTAACATACACAATCTTTTTTTTTTAATCAGTTTAAAATACACAATCAAATCAACGAAAATTTTGCTCAAAAGAAAAAATAAAATTGCAAACAAAAATCACAAAAAAGATATCAATCTACTCAGTGAAATAACCTCCTTGAAGATTGTCAGTCCACACTTGGGTGTATCCGGTGAAGAGCAAAGTGCTGCCGGCGAAAGGTTATGAGCTTTGTTTTTACTTGTTACACAAAGCGAACCTCCTCCGCATGTGAACTTTTGGCTCTGGGTCCCCGGGAGATGCATAAACAACCTTACGCCTATGCGTTTAATCTACAGATGCGTTAAATTAAAATTTAATTCGAGATCGACCGTACTGGTGTGGCATAGGACGATTGACTAAGGAACCGATATCGATTATAAATCTTTATAATCTTTTCACTCTCCGTAAATCTTTTTACTCATTTCGAATTGATTATGGATCACTAATTCTTTTTTTACTAATTCTTTTTTTTTTTATTAATGCAGAAATTGTTAGTTCATCGGCTATTTAATTACCGATTAAAAAAATTAAATTTTTGAAATTTTTTAATAAAAATAAGCCAAATAAATGGACTAAAATTTTCTAAAAGATCAAAATTTATTCTAATTACCTAATAAAAATAAAAAATAAAAATTCAAATAAAAGTACACAAATTCTATAATATATTAATGCTCCATTTGATAAAAGTGAACTGAAATCTTAAGTTTGAAATTTTTTAAGTTTTGAATTCTAAATTAATTAATAAATGATAATTGTATGTAAAAACGTGCAACAATTTAACAAATAATATACATATTCAGATTTCATGTTAAGCAAACATCTAAAACTATTAAGGGATTTACAAAAATTGCTATCGAACACACATAAATATTAAGCATTATTATCAAACACATTTAATTTAATAAATTATTAACTAATTAATTGTAAGAAGTGAATTAATTTAATAAATTAGTCCTAAACATACAAATTCAATACAACATATAAAAAAAATTACGCTAATGTATAATGTAATTGGTTTCGATTTTTTTTTATTTATTTGTAAAGCCCCTTAATCGAAATCTATCGATTTCGAGATGGGTTGATGTTAAGAATTATCAAACCCTAACGAATTAACTGTCAATTATATAATCAATTGGTTATCTATCCTAATAGAAAAAATATATTACTGTGCGAGGACAACTTAATTTGTAAATTCTGGATTAGTCCTTCATATTATGGAATAAGGCAAATAAACTACCTCTAAAATGAAAAAAAAGTCATTTTTGGTACAATTTTAAACTGTTACTCATCAAGTATGATGTATGAAGTATGCAATGCAGCCAAATATTGCAATCTTTTTTTCCCCTTTCATTTATATTCAATGCAGTTCAGTCTCTACTTCTTTTTATTTTATTAGAACTTCTCAATTACAAATTTTGTTTATTGATGTACTAAAACTAGCCTAGCAATTATACTAGTTCAATTGTAATAGATCAAGGTCGATCCCATAAGAATTTATAGCAAATTACAAAAAGATACTATTCTCTGTAATATAAACTGACAATAATGCTTCGACTAGTGTTCTACTAATGCAATTGTATCTTTTCTCACTAAACCGATTATATCCTCACAATTAATGATGAAATTCTCTTAATTAGAATTAAGCTCAATCTCTCGACACAAACACCCTATCTTTTGATTAATAACCTACTATATCTCTATGTAGGTTAGTTAACTAAAAACGCATTACACTCGGTAGAATTCTAAGTTTTCACAAATTTTCCAAATTAGTTACTCATATGAACCTCACTTAAAAATTGATATAATCTCTTGTCAATTTTATTAGATGTTCTTATTACTTAATTCCTACTCGATTTATCTCCACTAGGTCTCAAAACCAAGTATTAGATCATGCAAGAGATGACCAATCAATTAGAAGCATTAAAGTCAAGCAATAAGAATTAATCGGGGTTTTCCCCAGCTTCGGCCACTTTTTTAAAAACATTCACTGAAGTGACCAATTTTTTTTATCCCTAAATGGGCCATAACGCACACAGAATGTGCGTTATCCCTAATCATCAATTAAATCACCAAATTAATCTTGTTTAGTGATGTGGCAACGCTAGATGTTGAGGTGGATAATAACGCACACAACGTGTACGTTATCATGACTAATAACACATGTTGAAAATATGTTATTATGACAGGCAGCACACATGCTGTGTGCGTTACCATCATAACAGAGTTCCAGCTTCCTTTCTCTTCTATGTTTTTTTCTTTCTTCCTCATGTCGCGGCGCTACTGTTTTTTTCCCCTCTTCCGCGCCGCTGACTGATTTTGTATTCTCCTCTTGCTTCCTCCTTCTCTTGTTCTCTTCTTCTTCTTCTCTTCCTCTTATTCTCCTTTCTTCTATTTTGAAATTATTCTTCTCTTCATCTTCTTCTCCTTCCTTCTATTTTCAAAATTCTGTTCGGGTCGTCAACACCTCCCTTGGAGTATGAAGGTTTTAGAGTTTTGGAGTGGCAAAAGATAGAGAAATCTCTATCAAATAACGTTGATTTTATTTTATTCAAATTTTCGGTAAAATTCTTATTGTCTATAATTGTTTTAATTTTCTTGTACACTATGTGTTTATTTCTATTATTGTTTACATGAAAATTGTTGTTTATTTTGGTTTGTAAATTATTTTTATGAATTTTATTTGGATTATTTCTCAATTTTTTAGAATTTATGATTATGTTCAAACTTATTGTTATTGATAAATTGAATTTTATTTATGAATTATGAATTTTTTAATTTTATTTGGATTATGAATTTATTAATTTTATTTATGAATTATGAATTTATGAATTTTATTTGGATCTTATAGCATGTTTATGTTGTTAGCATAAATAATTTATGAAATCTTTATGAAATAATTTATGTTGTTAGCATAATCTTTTATCTTTTTTTTTTTTTTTGGTGAAATCTTTTAGCATGTTTAAGTTATATAATTTTATGTTGTTAGCATTTATATAATTTTATGTTATTAGCATTTAAATTTGTTTTGAATTTTTTTTACAAAAACAAAAAGAGAATATAATCTTCTCTAAATCCTAACTTTAAAACCTAAATCCTAAAATCCTAAACCTTTTAGTCTAAACCCTAAGACCCTAAATCATAAACCTTAGAAAGTGTGTAATAACACTTTACTTTAAATAGTTTACTTGAAGTTCTAAACTCTTGAAGATTTAAATTTAGAAACCCTATAACCCTAAACCGTAAAACCCTAACATGGAAAACCTAAAGCCCTAAACCATAAACCTTAAAAAATGTGTAATAATACTTCACTCTAAATATTTACTTTAAAGTCTAAACCCGTAAAGTTTAAATTTAAAAAGTGTATAATACTAAAACCCTAAAACCCTAACATTTGGAATCCTAAAACGTAAACCTGTTAACCATAACCTTGATCTATTAAACACTAAACCCTAAACTTTTTTATTATAAAACTGTGAACAATAAACCTTAGAAAGTTTGGAATAATACTTTACTCAAAATTTAAAACCCTAAACCCAACACTTTAAAAAGGTGTGTAATAATACTTTACTATAAATATTCTACTTTTAATTCTAAACTCTTACTGATAAATTTAAAAAGTGTATAATATTGTGCATAAAAAACCCTAGAACCTTGTGATATAATGTAGATGGAAGAAGTCCCAGCACATATACATCCGGGTTCCATTGTTCCTGATATATTGATGAGGCAGCATGAACATAGGTCTAGGTTGATATGGAGTGGGGATCATGAGACGTGTATTACTAATCTTTATGCCATCCAATCAGGTTTGACTTTAAAATAATTTGGTTTACTTTCTTGTTATATTTTTTTATTTGATTATTATTTAAATATTTTAATTTGCTGAACTGTTTGTATGTCTACCCTATCTTGACCGTGGTCTGGTTCCATCTAACTTGTGGCAGGCGAAGGTGTCACTCATATGTTAAGAGATGGAGTATCACCATCCCGGGCACGTGATGCGACAGTTTAGATGTGATCAGACTATACCGGCTCCTTGTGATACTCGGCTTGATCTACATCGACTACAACTAAGAGGAAATGATCACACATATTGGGCGACGCAGCATGCTAGTCATGTGGAGGTCTGACATCAGTGGAGACAGCATATTAGGGATGGCCTTGTTTTCACTCTGCAAAGTCATTCAAAAAACACTCACGAGAGATTAAACAAACTAAGCATCCTTTCATAAACAAAGAAGTTAAGCAAAATGAAGCTATAGGCTTGTAACCATGCACTCTCTCCACTAATGAGACTTGCTCAACTCAAGTCAAATAGGACTTTTCGGCTTGTAACGTTAGGCTAGGGATATAGCCATCAAACGAAGGGAAATGATTAAACAAGAGACAGAGAATGAAGTAAAATACACGTCGCACCTAATCTCCTATCTCCACCTTTAGATATTACTTTCCTTTACAACTTTCCCACATCAAAAGCATAACTCCCCACTTAAAATGTCAACATTGTTCATGGGAGTAATCATATGCAAGAATAATGATCATAATAGCTTTTATTTTTTATTTCAATTTCTTCTCAATCACTTCAATAACATCAATCTCTTTCTCCTCCTTTTTTAAAGTCTCTTCACCTCTCTTTTAGCCTCAAGATGATCTCATTCCCACAAAAGGTGCTCGCGATTCACTCTCTTGAAAGGTTCAAGATAAAAATTCTCTTCGTCTAAATGTAGGTAATTTATGCTTTAAAGAAAGAATTTTGTGAATGCCGGCTTTACCCATTCTTTTCAATTAGGCTCAAAAGGTAACTAGAGATGGGTTGATTCTATTGATGTCCGCTATTTGCCATCCAAAGGCTCTTTTATGCTCCCTTAGAACTTTTAGTAGCTTTTCTCTCTTGTTTCCCTATCAAAGAAGATGAGATGATTAGTGGTAATTTATCATTGTCAACTACAAAAATGTACTTCAAATAAGGAGGAGAGGTTTGAATTCAAGATTCTTAGGTAGCTCTTCCATACTCGGTTTAGGCCTCGTTCCATTCAACTCTAATTCTAGAAATTTTAAAGGTCTAAGTCTTATATAGACTTGATTTCTTCAAAGAGGTTGGTAACTTCCTGTTCATCTTCTGTAATTGTTGTCTCAATGGTGGTAACTTGTATAATGCAAAATTCAAGAGGATCATCAAGAGTGTTAGCTTCACCTTCCCTGCTTAAGTTAACACAAGAGTAATCATTAGCAGAATCGAAAATATATTCAATTAAATGCATAGAGTTATGAATGGGGGATTATAGATTTATAAACATTAAAAATGACTTTCCCCTCCCCAATCCTTAGAACTATTTCTTCCTTGTGAACATTAATTAAAGTTCTTCCTGTGGCAAAAAAGGTCTCCCTAAAATTAAAGGCAAATCATATCTATCATCCATCTCTAAAATGACGAAATCCACAGGAAAAATCAGCTTATGTACCTTAACCAACACATCCTCTACTACGCCCCTAGGGTACTTAATAGATCTATTAGCAAGTTGAACGATCATAATAGTTTCTTTAGATTTTCTAAGCCTAGTTGGTTAAAAACAGATAAGGGCATGAGATTGATGCTAGCTCCAAGATCACACAAGACATTAGTAAACAATTTATCCCTAATATAACATGGAATTTTAAAACTCCTTGGATCTTCGAGTTTCGAGGGCATCTTGTTTTGAATGACTGCAGAGCCTTACTCTTTCAAGAAGATCTTGTTAAAGTTCTTCAATTTCCTCTTATTAGTCAAGATGTCCTTCAAGAATTTTGCGTAGGAAGGCATCTTAGAGATTGCTTATGCAAAAAGGATGTTAATCTCCAGTTTCTTTAAGATTTCAAGAAACTTGTTAAACTCATGCTTGTCATTCTCAATTTTTGCACTTCAGGGGTAAGGTAATAAAGATAAATCAATGGTGGAAGATTACAGTTCAGTTTTACCTTTGTTCTTACCTCTTTCCTCTAAGACTTTCTTCTGTTCATTACCTTCCTTTTTATCTTTAGGAGATGATTGCTCTTGTGGAGATGGAGTTTCCTCTTCGGCATTGCTCTTAGGTGGATTTTCCAAATCCTTTCCACTTCTTAATGTAACCATCTTGCAATCTCATAGGTTCTTTTTTGTATCACTAGGCAAAAAACTATTAGGTCGATTAGAAAGTGCACCAGATTCTTTATGCTCGCCTCAACACTTTGAAATTTGTTGTCATTGTTTTTAAATTTCTGTTCAACTCCATTGATGAATCTTTCTATCATTTCCTCCACATTTGATTTCTTCTCAATTGGGGTTGATTGAATCCAGGTGGATAATTTTGGGTTAGATTCTGCATATATCCTTGTCCTTGGATACATGAGAAATTCAGATGATTTCTCCATCCAGGGTTATAAGTGGAGGAATAAAGATTATTCCTTTGCCCTACAAAATGAACATCCTTATTAGTATCATAATTCACATGAAAGTTGGATTACCAACGAAAGCTCCAATAGTTTGAGTGAGATTTTGATGAGATTCAGTTAGTGCTACCATTTATGACATGAGAGACTTCCTCTCTACTTCATGAACAGATGATACTTTGGCAAGCATGGTGCGGTTTGAATTCCATTGACAGTTGATTACAACGATTTCATCAATCATATCCCAAGCTTCTGCATGTTCTTTTTTTCAAGTTCCCTCCACTAGTGATATCCAACATAGAACGTGAGGTGAACTGCAAGCTGTTGTAGAAGATTTAAATCTGCATCCATTGGGAAATGTCATTATGAGGACACTTCCTTAAGTTGTCCTTGAATCTTTCCCGCGCTTCATCAACGTATTCACCTGCAAGATGCACAAAACTAGTGATGTTATTATGTAATTTAAAAGTCTTAACATGGGGAAAATATTTATCCAAGAAAGCTTTAGAAAGTTGGTCCTATGTAGTAATGGAACAAGAAGGGAGAGAGTTAAGCCATTGTTTGGCTTTGTCCTTCAATGAAAATAGGAAGAGTTGTAGGTTGATGGCATCTTCGGTCACTCCATTCATCTTTAGGTCACATATCCTAAGAGAGATATGCATGTTACGGTCCTCTTGAGACAGTCCATAAAATTGAGCATTATTGTGGACCATCTGAATCAATATCAGCTTCAGCTCAGAGTTGTTGTAGTTGATGGCGGGCTTGACAATAGAAGAATTCGCATTCTTAATCTTAGGACAAGCATAATCCCTAAGAGTTTTGTTTTCCCCCATCTGAACTTTGGTGGCCTCCTCCTCTTTTACTGGAAGTTTCCGCTACTTATTCTCCTTGTGTTTCCTTCAAGGTCCTTTCAATCTCGAGATCAAAGGTTTCTAATTAGTCCTTAGAGTCACTGGACATACGAGACTGCTTCAAGAGAAAAGAAAGAAATCACGTAGATGACGATATAACCAACAAAAAAATTCAAATAAAGGAAAGGAATAAAAAGAACAAACTCAAACTAACCAGAAAATTAAAGAAAACACAAAAATAACGGAAAAGAATACCAACGAAAAAAATCTGTAAAATATTTTTTCTTTTTGAAATCAACTAAAAATAAAGAATAGGAAAAAATGCAATAAAAAGAATAATGGTTTGGTCTCAAATCAAACAATAAGTAAGTGATATTGAAATAAATAAGTCCTTGACGACGATGCTAAAAACTTGATGCACTAAAACTAACCTAGCAAGTGTACTAGTTCAATTTAATATTTCAAGGTCATCCCATAAACACTTGCACCCAATTACCAAAAATAATGTTCTCTATAATCTAAACCAACAAAACTTGGTGTTAATTAATTAAAGCTAACAAATTATGTAGTAACAATTAGAACTAAGCCCAATCTCTCAATACAAATACCTTTTCTTTAATTAATAACCTAATATTTTTCTCTATGTAGATTAGTTAACTAAAAAAAGCATTACACTCTATGGAATTCCGAGTTTTTACAATTTTTTAAAATTAATTACTTACATGAACCGCATCTAAAAATTGCTACAATCTCTTACCAATTATACTAGATGTTCTTATTACTTAGTTCCTACTCGATTTATCTCTTTTAGGTCTCAAAATCGAGTATTAGATCATGCAAGAAATGACCAATCAATCACAAGCATTAAGGTCAAGTAATAACAATTAATCGTAAGGAATACCGACAAAGTGAAAAAATTCACACAATCACATCAATTAGAACACATCGTCTTTTTCATTAGCCTTAGCTAAAAGAGTTTTAGCCAAAAAATTCATAAAAGCAATAAACTTCTCGAAGATTCGAATTACAAAGTAAGACAAAAGAAGGAACGTACACAAGTATTAAACTTAACTTTGTGTTCTTCGTCTTCTTCTCCTTTGTAGCCGTCCTTGAGAGTTGGAAGATTAGAAAATTCCTTAATGAATAGATACCCTAATGGCTAAAACTAGTAAATATAAATAGCCTAACCCTAGGAGTTTTAGAGTCCAAAGCCCAATAGGAAACTAGTGTTTAATTGACTTAAAAAACGGTAAAATATGAAATTTTCGTTCAGAAAATCCTTGGAGAATCTTGAAGATTCGGCCATTTTAAAATGAAGTCCGGCGTCGGTCCTTTGAATGTCTAGCGCCAATCTTTCTTTGTCTTGATTTTCTTTGTTAATCGCTCAAAAAGTCCGGCATTGGTCTTTGTAAATGTCCAGCGCCGATCTTTCTCTGGAACATTTTTCTTTATAGAATGCCCAAAGTCCAGCGTCCATCTTCAGTATTTCAATGCCGATCTTACTCTTTCAGTCTCGATGCATTATTTTGTTCTTTTCACCCCGTAAAATGTCTATTATGCCCCTGTAGTCAACACATAAAAAAATGAGTTTCATCGTCCATATTAAGCCGAAAGATGTGTATATCTAACAAAAATTTGCACAAAAATGGTAGAAAATAAAGATAAATTTACGATTTATCATTTATCATTTTTACAATTTTATATTATTTACCAAAAAAATTTCAAATAATTTTTATGCAGTTCAAAAAGTAAAACAAATACGATTTATTGCCTACAACATAGGTTTGATTTTGTACATTCTTTTTGTTAAATTTTTTAAATGCCTTCTAAATGAAAAACAATATATATTAAATACGTGATCACTTTTTCAAAAAAAAAACGCACCCTAAATTTGCCAAGTCATAACATATTATTTCATTATATATATATATATATATATATCTTCATTTCAACATTCTTTCTTATAATAACTATTTTATAAATTTATCATAGAAAAACCTCAAAAAAATCATTTTCACAGATCCATTTTTTTTTAATGGATGGAGACTTTGTAGATCAAGTTTAAAATGTCGTAATATTTTTAACATAATTTTTTTCTTTTTTAATATATATATATATTATAAATTGTAATCTTTTATAAAATTAAAATTTTTAAAGCATATACTCTTAAGAGATAATTTAATGTACTCACGCGTGGACACATCATAACTAAAATAGTCATTATAATTAAATTATGATAATGAAATGGTCATAGTAAATTTATAACTTACTACTTGCAAAGTATTTTATTTTGTGCTTCAAATAAAAAAAAAGTGTTTTATTTTGTGGACAAAAAATTTTAAAATATCATGATGTAGAGTATCTCATATAAAAGTGAAACATTTTAAATCGTATGGTCCATGTAGATAATTTAATAAACAGTTATTACCATTAAATTTTGGTAACAAAATAGTCATATTGAATTTATAACTTGCTACTTGTAAGGTATTTTGTTTTGTGGACCAAAATGTCTAAAATATCGTAATGTTATGGTAAACTATATCTTTTATAAAAACAAAACCTTTTTAAAACGTGTGGTTAAAAAAATATGGTCCATTACAAATATATCAATTTTTTTGTGTGACTACACATTGTAATTAAAATAGTCATTACTATTAAATTCTGGTAATGGAATATTGGATTTATAACGTAATACTCATAAAGCACGCTTTATAGTTTATGGACCAAAATGTTTAAATATTGTACTATGTGCATTGTAAATTGTATTCTTTATAAAAATAAAACTTTTTAAGTGCATGGTGTACAAAAATCTAATTAATGATGATTTTATTTACTTGCGTGTGGCCACATAGTAACTAACATAGTTGCTACAATTAAATTTTGATAACGAAATAGTCCTATTGAATTTATAATAAGGTGTTTTGCTAAGGTAATTATGCCAATTTTATAAATTATTAACTGTAAAATTCAAGGATAGTATAAATTCGTACATCTACATGTAATGTAATAATTATATTTTCAAAATTTGAGATATTTCAAGCTATTATAAATACTAAATATTTTAATAGTTTTTCATAATAAATATTTTGAATTCATCATTGATGAACAAAACCTAAAAAGTCAAAACATATACAATAGTTTTGGGGAAAAAACCAATATAAAGGATTTTAAATTTATTTTTTATTTTCCGTCATTTTTAAGTAATTTTAAAATGCACATCTATTTTTATTTTTTTTAAGTTAATTTTCAATTTCACATTTTTTTTATGTTGAAAGTTAGTTAGGACATTATAAAAGCTTTTAAAAAAATCATTTCTTCAAAAAAAAAAAGAAAAAAAAGATTGGCATGCTTTCCATGGCTGAAAATAAAAATATGACAAGAACCTTTCCATAGCAAAAGATTTCTCTAATTTTGATTTTGTTTAATAAGGTTGTGTTTGATACCATTTAATTGGGCTTTAAAATTAAAATTGAAATTCTAATTTTTAATTATTTTGCTTGGTTGAACAATTAATTATGAAATTAGAATTGAATTTTAATTTAAAAAAATCCATCCATTCAATTCTAAATTAAAACTTAACCATTACAATTTCAATTCTACAAGATTTTCATACTAATCATTTCTATTACTATCATTAATGATACTTTTTCTATCTAAAATACACGTTCACTTTCTTTCTTTAAAATTCACGTTAACGTTATCTCTAAAATTTTTAATCACTTTCTCATTTCAAATCTACGACATTTTCTCTCTCTAAAATTTACGACATTTTTTTTATAATCCATACTCATTCTCTCTTTTTAAATTCACAACGTTTTCTCTTTCTAAAATTCATGTTCACTTTCTCCTTCCAAAAATCATTCACACACTCATACATTTATTTTTTCTCTCTCATTAATATACATATACACATTTTGAATAAATATATATATATTTATATTTTAAATTCTAATTTTATAATTTTTTTAGTGTCCCAAACGAAAAAACTAAAATTAAAAATAAATTCCATACAAATTCTATGAACTAAACACAATCTAAAAGTTTATATGAAGTCCTTCTGAGAAAGAAAAGAAGTTTATGAAAAGAAAAGGAATTTATTGATTCAGCCAAAAGAAAAGGGGGAGGGGGAAATTTATTGGCACCTTCCGCATGACTCCCGCGGAATCCGGACGGAGACATTTAGTCAAAGCACTCGCTATTTTAAGGAGCACAAGCCTTCTTTTTTTTTTTTGAGGGAAGGAGCACAAACCTTTATTCAGCCAAAAAAAAAAAAAACGTTTCACTTCCTTCCCTAGTGGCTCTGTACCAGTCTCTCGGGAGCCGGAGTGAGAGAGAAAGACGACGGACTATGGAAAGGTGAAAAGCTCGGCGCTCGCGCTACAGTATCAGTCTCTCCACTCCTCTTTATAGTAAGAACAATCTCCATTTTTGTATTGAGTATCACATACAAATTGTGTTAAAATCCTTGTATAATTCAATGTAAGATTATCATCTGGCTGTTCAATTCAGTGTCTACATTGTCCGCTACCAGTTTTTAATGGCATTGATGGTTTCTTTGTAATCTGAATAGAGGCAGATATATGATGTGTTTATAAAATTGTGAACTGCTCTTGTTTTGAGAGCATGAGTTGATTTATCCGGAATATATATGATATCTGTGATTAAGAATTGTCTTCATAAATTTGAATTATTTTCATTTTTCATCAGGATTGATATGCGAAAGAAAGTCATGAATATTTATTATAAGATAACTGATTACCGATGTTAAGTTCTGTGTATTGGTTATACATTTCTGATTTTGTTCTTGTTGGTGAATGTATAGTTTTTATAAAAAAAAACAGTAGTGGTGAAACAGAGTTGTCACAGAAGGAGTTTCTCTGTTCCTTTTCTGAAATTATTCAGTTTGTTCTATACCATTTAGGTTCTCTGAATTAATGATTTAGTGCATATTTATTGAGCACATGATGTGTTATCTTGGACCGTTTTCCAGTTGCTTTCCGTGTTCACTATTATAACTGAGTTGTCTCAGTGCATGCACTGTGGGCCCTGGATTTGGCTTATTATCCATCAGGAGGTATTGCCTTTGTCATTTGCTCCACGTTTCCAGCCACCGATTATATTTTCTTTTCTTTTCTTTTTGTTCTGTGTGATTCACTTCTAATTTCATTTGTATAAAGGTGAATGGACATTGATGTTGCTCAAATGAACTTCTGGATCTTCTGTTAGATGTTTCAATTTTAACTAATTGTTTGATTTTTATGCTGTGAAGGATAAGAATGGAAGTGCTCCCCTCTGACATGCAGAATCTTGAGAAGTTGCTAGAGGCCTTCGGTTCAATGGTTTCTCTTAAAGACATAGCCTCGGTATATTGCCAATCAGGTCGTGACCTATTTACTGCCAGTCAGATCCTCAGTGATCAACACAGTAGCACCTCAATGGCTTCAGCATCAACATCCAGGGAGCTACTGGAGTCTGTTGATGCATCTCTATCTGTTGATTCATTGGAGAAAGCTGATTGTATTAAATCAAAGCCAAGAAAGGCTCCAGCATCCTTAGGAACTGTTTCTGGCGTCATTGGAAGAGATTATGCTAGGACCAAACCTTCAATTAATGAATCGATGAAACCTAAACCACTAAAATTGAATTCACATGACATCCCAGCCTCTGAAATTTGGGATGAGAAAGATTCACCATATTCTATGAGAAAGACTGAAACCCTGCATAAGGATACCGAGGAATTCCTTTTTAAAATGCTTGGAGATGGATTCCATCTTGAAAGGAGTGTAATTCAAGATATAGTAGGTAAACATTGGTTACTTTTTGCAATCTGCCACTCGTACTGTCTTAACTTAACATTTCTCATTTAACATTGCCGTGCATGTGATTAATTGTTCAGAAGCTTCTTTGATTTCCTTTTTAGTTGCCATCTAGTTAATACACTTTGTTGGGTATCTGAGTAATTTGGAGAGAGGTGCTTTGATGTGTTAAATTACAACTTTCTGGTTTTGTGGGTGAATTGTACTGCGGATTACCTTTATATGTCTATGGAAATGCAATTTCATTATTCCTGTTGAAGCTCGCAAGGGATGGTTGATACAAATCTAAAAATTTCCTTAGTGCAGACTCTTTCTCTTCCTTGGTCTTCCTCATGATTTCAATTGCTTTTCTACTTCTATAGATAATTGCATCGTATCCATAGGTTTCTTCTGGTAGCCTAGAACTTTGTTTTTGTATCATGTCTTTTCCGTACCTAGATTGATTTTCCTTATACTATTGTCTAATAAAGCTCTTTGTCTAAAATGCAGGACAATGTGGATACGATATGAATAAGGTAATTGAGATCCATTTCAGTTCTTTTATTAGTTTGCTTAAACAAATTTAAATGCAAGAGATGAAGTCTTGTATTGAACTGAGAGTACATCTTCATTTTATCCAGACTAAGCTTTGGTGGTGTTAGATGTTATTCCAAATCAGAGAAAAAATATTATTGGCAAAAGAATAAAAAGCATTTATTTGACAAAATTTATTTCCAAACTGACTTCCATTTCTTTCTTTTCTCTATTAATTTGTATTTGTGAGAAAAGGAAACTATTGTTTTGCTTCAGGAAATTTCTTTATGTTTTGCAACCATCTTAACGTTTTCTTTTCATCAAATATGCCTGCTTTTATTTATGTGACTTGATTGCCCAGTGCTTACTGGAGCAGTACGAATATATTTAAGACTACTAATCTTAATTATTAAATAAATGAGAATGAAGAAATGTACTTTAAGAACACAGGCCTCTTATCCTGCTTTTAATTGTTTGTTTAGCCTTTATTTGGTGGCTCGATATTCTTTCCTAAATTTTCAGTTTGATCCATTGTGATATTAATTGTCCCCTTTCTCTCTAACCTCTTTTTGTGTCTTTTCTTTATTTATTTATCTTGGCTTCACCAAAAATATGCAGAGCATGGAGAAATTGCTGAGTATATCTGCATCAAAATTTGAGAAGAGTGATGATATTCGAAACATAGCTTCTGAAATTGTATGTTTCTATTTGCCAATGAATGAATCTATATTTCTATTTGCCGATGAAGTAGTATTTTTCTATTATGTTTATATTTGCTCCTTGAATTTTGTTGAACAGCCAATTGAGAGTCGCCTTGACCTGGAATGTAAGCAACAAAAGGATCAGTTCCCTTACTCTGGTTCTTATGGAAGGTACACTGGTGATGCTTGCTTTCTTGAAGAGACAATATGAATGTTATAATAGATGTTTTATTAAGACCTCAATAAGGTCTTTTAGTGTGCATAAGAGTGAGCTGTTTTTTGTTCAATTTTGCTACATAGCAGAAAAAATTCATCACAATTGCCCAATGGGAAGGAGGTGTCTGATCTTCAGAAAGAGATTTTAGGTGCTCTGTTTACTGTTTCCGGAAGATCTGAGGAGCCAGAGAAAAGACACCCAGTTAAAGTAGTCAGACGACCGAGGACATTTGGCCAGGTTGTTGAAGAACCACTAAAAGAAACAATCATAGAACATCAACCTATTATTGTAAGGAAACAAACTGTAGAGATTGGTAAGTACCTTATATCTATGCCATCGTGATGAAACCTTTTCTGTTCTGTTTTTTATATTGATTCTAAATAATAGGATAAAGAATCTACTGACTTCTTGAATTCTTCTCAACTTGGCCTCTAATTCTAGATGAGGAAGAGATTGGAGACGAATACGAGTTCTCACGCAAATCTGCCATGAAATATTGGCTTACCATGAAAGAATACTATAAATCTGTATGACATCATCCCTTTTCCTGTTTATGGTGATGAAACATTCTAATATGGGTTGGTTCAGTAATGTGACTGGACTTTGATAGCTGTGATGCTTTCTAACAAGTAACAAGTCATAATTAGAATCTGATGAGTTCAGTTAATTGACAGGCTGTTGATGCATTTTGTAAGCATGATCATGAAAGAGCCCAAAAACTTTTGGAAGAGGTATTTCTATCTTTTCCTTAACCCTTTAATGTGCTTACACTATGAGGACTTGTACTGCTATACTATGAAATACAGTGGCAGAGGTATATTGATTGCTTTCAACTTCAGTTATTCATCAAAATTTTGCAAGCTTCACTGGCCATAAAATTTTACAGGATCTTGTCAAATCTTTTGGTCAAACAAGCTTTTTCCTTGTAATGATGATCCAAGTCTATTGCCATATCATGTCCGTCTTGTTAAACAAGCGTTGCTTTTTTCAAGAAACTTGTTGTCTGTTTCCCATGGGCTCTCCTTGTAATCAATTTCTAACAAGGAAAGCAAAGCTCAAGTTTCATGGTTTAAGCGTATTACCTCTGAGATTTGGTTGTGTCACTAGTTTCCTTGTGTTCTATAGAATTTTGTTCGTGATTGGAACATATTGCAAAAGATTTGAACAGATTTTGAAATAGAATTTTCAAAGTGTACTAGTTAAACCTTTCATTTGTTACATATTTGGAAATTTACATTTGGATTCGAAAGAAAAGCCGAATGTAGTACTGTTGGATGTCCTGAAGTCGTTCGTGATTGTTTCTAATTTTCTAGCATTCATGGTGATTAAACCTATTTGGCTGTGAGCAATCTTTATAAGACCCCAATAAGATGCTGGATTATTACTTAACATTTGAGACAATCCCAACAAACTTTAAATTGTTGCTTGGAAGACCTAAAGAAAATATATATTACTTGATTTTATCTGTGTGTGTGCGTCCGCGCACACTTATTCTTCATCTTATTGAGGAAGAGACGTGGTATTGAATGTTAATGATATATACCTTTGTTATCCACATAAAAGATGAAAAAGGTGGAAAAGATTGAAGTTCCATTTTCTGATATTCAACAGATCTCATTTTGCAGAATTGACTTTCCCTTGTGACATTGATTCTGTCTTACCTAGTTATTACTGATTTTGCAGGTTTTTTGTTAATATTTGTCTCTGTCTCTCACATATTGTTTTGGATGTGTGTGATTAGGGACATTTTTTTATGCGGAAGGCAAGAGAAGCAGATGAAAAATCTGCTCAAAAGCTTCTAGAAAGGTTAAAACAGATTTTATTGGTTTCTCTTCACTTTCTTTCCAACTGGAGCTTGTTTTGATTCGATTTCTATTGCAGAAATGATGATGAAGAAATGTTGGTTGATCTGCATGTTTTCGATCCAAAAGCTGCTCTGCGCTACTTGAAACTTCAGTTGAATAATCTTTCTGGCATCTCATGTAAGCAAGCATTCACTATTGTCACTTTCCTAATATCTGAATTTGTAATATGTAAAAATGCAGTGGACCTGACTACCCTTTCTTATCAGCTATTAAGCATCTTAAGGTATTAGCTGGGAGCAGTGATGAAGACATAAACCATGAGCGTCGGAGGCGTATGGTATGAACATTTAAATAATTTAGGTGCAATTTTTGTTCCTTTCTGGCTTCGTAGGCTCTATTCAGAAGTGACGGTTGCTTTCAAAATTATGTTACTAAGTCGAAATATTTGGCTTCTTCTCATCTAACTTTATTGTGAATATTTATCATGGTACCGTTTGCTCAAGTGGGTGAATTTTAGTGGTACTTTTGGAATTTTCAAAAATTGTTTTTCTTTCGTTAGTCTTTGTTGGATATGTTTAAATTATCTTTCCGTATCTTTTTAAGGTGTAGTTTATTAGTAATCTTTTGGCTTTTGCTGTCTAATATATCCGTGACTTATGCAGAACAAATAGAAATCTCTTTTCTTGATTTACTCTCTGTTAGTTAATGTTTCTGTTTGTTACTTTACTCCAGAAACTCTTCCTGTAAAATTCTTCCATTCATATTGGAAATTTATACTAAAAGATTCTTCTACAAAAACTTGATCTCCTACTTTGCTTTAGCCAATTGTAATGCTTTTAGAATCTGTTACAGATCATAAAGCTTCTGGACAGGGAGAACATAAGATGGACCCAAGAAGGGAATGGCTGGACAATTGTGATTCCATTGGCTGAGATTGATCCAACCAAGTTGAGTTTTGCCAAAAAATAGGCAGTTTATTCATTCATCGAATGTTAAGGTCAGGAGGCATAGTTTTGTTTTGTCAGTAATGAAACTTTCTTAGTTGAATCTTATTAGTCCTTGGCCCTTGGCGTCTGGCTTGGGACTGGAGAATGATATTTCGATGTAAACTGGGATGTAAAAGTTTTGTTTATCAATGATACAGATCCCCTTTTTGGGCGAAATAAAGAGGCATAGTTTTGTTAGTAATCCAGGCTGTTTCTATATGAATGGGACCCTTCGAGGTACTAGAAATACATTAGATTCCTGTAAGGTTTTTCCTTGATTTACTTGGTGTCTTGTTCATCCCATTAAACAGTCGGAGAATTTTCAAGGGATTATTAATGGTAAAGCTTTTAGACGGATTAAGTGACCTGAAAGTATAGAAGATAATACTGCAAAAGATGCATTTCATTAATCTAATACACAAGGCAAAAGACATCTACTTTTTAGTATTACAAAATGGTCACTGAGTAAGTCTTTGCATCTCATTTTGATCACTCAGTGTCTCAATGAGGAGAGGAGGAGCGTATTGAGCTGTTCCTTGGTGCTCTTCAGAATCTTGACAAAAAGAAAGTATGATTGTATCAATTGACATCTCCACAACCCCAAAGAAAAGAGTTGCCACAACATACCCAAGACTCCAACATGCCTGCATATCAACAAGTATGCCAAGCATCAGCAAGTATACGCGTGAAGACAGCAAAACATCACGCTGTACCAATAAGCAATGCATGAACAGATAATGTTACAAAGAGACTATTATAGAAAATATTACAGGGGAACGAACTAAGCATGAAGGTATGCAGCGCAGGCATGTGGAAATTTGAGGAGGAAATGAGGTAGGTAGAAAGACATACCAGTACAGGAAGAAGAGGAGATGAGATCTTGTTATGGGAGGACTTGTATTTGTGAGTATCCAACATGAGAAAAGCAAAAAGTGCACTTGTAAGACTGACACTTAGCTTCCCCAAGAAAAGTATAACATCTCCAATCACGTTCACCTTCCCTATCCGAAGTATGTTACTGATGATCAACTCAGTTGCAATCTCAGAGGCTTTGAAGAATCCTTTTCCTGTTATAGCAATCTGTGAAGATAAACCCAAAATCTATCACTACCTTATAAGTGCAGATAACCGACAAAATATGATATCTGATAACAAATTGAGTAGTACTGAAGAAGTTGCATTTTCTGGGGAAAAGAAAAACTATTTTACTGGGGAGACTGTTTTAAAGAACCTAAACTTACCATTATATAAGCATTCCGGTTGACAGATTTGATGATCCAACCAATACACTTCAACCAAAACTGAGAAGTATGATATAATACTCTTCCAATCCAGCTTTCAGGCATAGAATTAGATACCTTAAGCTTTCGACGGAGTGCTTCAAGTATAAATCTGATGGACTCAACAAATGACACAATCAGAGACCCAACGGCAACAGATCCAAGGCTGTAACGCATAAGACGCTTCATTGAGCCAAAAACGGGGAGGAATGGTATCTCTTGCTGCATCCAGGAAATATGGGAGCTTAGTCATGTTTAAGTATGATACATACACATGCACACGTAGCCACTCCTACCTCAGAAAAACGCATTTGGCTAGAATTACGCTAGGTGGCTTACCGGCGTTTCACCTCGAGCCCAATAATATGAAGCTACAGACCCCGCAAGCACTGTTGAAGAGCAAGCAACAAAAAACTGTGTTGCCCAATAACATCCAAACAGATGGAAAAGGATTGCAGCTGCTATATGAGGAGTATATTGTATGCTATAGCCGCAGCAACTATCACAGCTTACTTTTTTGGCTTTAAGATCATATGCACAACAGTTAATGTTGCAACTATTTTCAGTAATACGTCCAGAACTAAAAAGATTTAGTGCAGCCGAAAGCCAGAACATATAGAAAATTGCAAGAATGGCATATGGTATGACGGGAAAGATTATCAATGCATGGACCTCCCCAATGACTTTTGCAGCAACCTGTAAAGCATAATATGAAGAACCACAATTATGCAACTGATCTTACAGAACAGTTTAAAGACACACGACAAAACATGAAAACACTTCTCTTGTCCAGATATTGTACTTGCCTTAAGGACGGATGTTGCCATAAGGATGCGACGAACTATAGCAATAGATGATAGGAAGGCAACAATCATAACCACAGTCATCAGAACAGCAGCAGCATGGAGGTGACCTAACTCCTGCACCATGAATAAAATTAAATGCATTAGCAGAATATGTATATGTTTTAACACCAGTAAAGACAATGTTTCGATTAAGAACCTACCCTGGCAGAAACTCGATAATATGGATCATGCTCACCAATGATGGGAGAGATTGCATCATTTCCTATCCAGCCAGCTAAAAATAATGAGGAGAGATTAGATTCATCATCCTATACTGGTTTATTAAGAATATTCTACGCGTGATGCAGGTAATAGCTAGTTGTATATATTTTGCAGTATGACCAAACATATTGTCCAGTGACGGAACTAGAGTTAAAAGATTGGGGGGCAAAATTATCTTATAGGAAGAATAAATAATCTCTCATTCTATTTTAGGCACTACTGAAATACACCTACTCAATATATTTTCCGGCGGGGGAGGGGGGGCATCGCACCCCCCTTTATCAAGTGTAGTTCCGTCCCTGATCATGTCGCATATTTTCCACTCCTTATGATATCTGTGCTCCCATTCAACTATTCAAGTGTGCATATACTACCCCTGTTACCACCTTTAACAGGAGGATTACCGATTTTGATTTCACCAACAATTCTTGGCATTCTTTTATAAACTGAAATTTTCTAAGCGTATCAATGGCCTCAAAATAATAAATATACATGAACCAATTTCACAGTGATAATATCTTAGTTCCAGCACATAATAACTCTTTTAAGTCTGATTTCAAATTTTGACTTACAATTGACTATGTTTGTGAAGGAAGAACTTGTCTGCTAATTAGATCCCAAGGAAATAATGTTATAATTCGGATGTTTGTGTGCAATATTTTATCTTGAAAAGCTAGAGGTAATGAGTTATAAGCAGGTTTATGTGCAGCCATGAGGTAGACATTGATAAAATCCGAACCTTTCAGATAGTAGAACATAGTTACTGATACAGTGAGGATGTTAAAGACAATGACCGTAATCCACGGCATTCCCGCAACAAAGTATCGAATCATCAAAAGCCATATAATTGAAAGGAATAGTGGCAAAATTCCCCCACAAACAATCAACACTGGCCATGACTTCCCAACGTCAGCAACGTATCTCTGCAAATGCAATAGAAAAGAAACTTGGGCATTTGAATCACATTAGAGCGTACAGTGCATAATGCAGTGCATTCTATATCAATCATATTATTTATTTAACTACAACTTGGCCTTCACACAAAAATAAACCGTTAAATAACTCCTCCAAGAAAAATTTTATTGGGACAAACTGTATATGCAATCCATCACCAATTTCTCATGTGCAAAAGAGAATGTAACTGTTACACAGGTATTAACAGATGTAAGTGTCAAAGAATTGTTAAAAAAGAAAAAGAAAAAAAGGTCTAAGAATGGTGACCCCCATTAGAGAGAAAGAAAGAGCAAAAGTAACTTTGGGTAAATTATCTCGCTAACATACCAACCTTTTGTTACTTTTGAGCAATATCTCGGACATAAATATGTCTCAGTTAAGAAGAGGAGTAATGCCTCAAGGAAGTTAATTTTTATTACCGCATGTATAACAGACAAGTATAAATAAATAACTGCTGAAAGGAAAATGGTTGTTTTTGCTAAGCAGTAATCCTATGGATTATAATTTAAAATATAAGAAAAGACAAATGTTCCCTGAAAAATATTGCAATATTTACCAGGCATTTTATGAGTGGCAAGTTAGGAAATGCAAATTCAAGTTGACATTACCTTCAAAACTGCAGATCTAGAATTGATAGACCGGTGAATGGACTTATCAATGGCCAGGTCTTCAACAATGGTCACTCCACCCATTTGTTGCCAATGCCGCAGTGAAACATTCGATGCACGGGCTATAAACTGGCAGCTCCAGTAGACTGAAAGAATACAAGTAAATCCATCCTCTTAAACAACTTCTTTCCTATGGTCTTGTAAATGACAAAAGCCATGAAACTGCTGAGCATAAAAGCAAAACAATTTATACTAGGAGTCTTGGCACCCTCTAATGCATTTTCATATATTACTTTTTACTCACCATTAACACTTGGAAATATAACCGGGTAGCAAGGACCCTGAAGTTGAAGAGAAGTGTTCCTCAGCTCAGGAGTGAGGTCAGCAAAGTAATCATAGTTTCTGTCAATCCAATCATCAACTGACATCCGAATATCGCCTTCCGGATAGTCACAGACCCAATCTAGCGAATCTTCTGATGGAAAAGGGCAGTCCATCAAGCAAATACTTCGAGCATTTTCGAGCTTGTCTTGGCTGTTCTTCAAACTACTTTGGTAAACTTGGTTAGGATTCAACCAGTATCTAAGTTCTAACTCACGAAGGTCAGGATCTCCATGTCTATCCCCGCATACATTTCCCTTATAATCCAGCCCATAAGTTAACCTGTTAAATCAGCATATACAAATTATAAAAGATAAGTTGAAGAAAATGTGTCTTTGACTTTTAAAATTCAGATAAAACCAGTTCACACAAAAAAATCATCCAGTGATCAGCATGAAGAGCATCTTCCATTGACTAAATCAAATAGCCGAAATCAAAAGCTCGTTCTGTTAATTGGTTAGTGTTTGGTTGAGATTTCTTCATGGAATTTTTGAGTTACAGCATGTCAGCCTCTCTAGCCCATTTTGACTTGGCCATGAGAGCGGCTTGAAAGTTAAGTACCCAGGATAATTGCTAGGTCTTTGAAGACCTATCATCTGAATTGATATATCCTCATAAATGATTGTGATTAGTTATAATGAAAAGGGCAAAAACACTCAATATCAACAAAAATCCATCAACAATCCCCATATAAGACTTGATAATTTTGAATGTTTCGTTAACTCAATGTCTAAGCAGCCAACCAGTTGACAAATTTTAGAGAATAAGAGGGGTATGGAGCCGTAAGCGCGGTGGGGTGACAGAGGTTTCCATGGAAGTAGCACGATTCTTTGATCAAATCAGCTGACTCAATCCAAAACACGATCAAGGGAAAGTTTCTATCAGCGTCCACTAGTCCTGCTGCTTCTTCAGCATGAAGTAAGGCTGGGTCGAAAGGATATGATCAGAGTTCGTCACTGTTTATGCTTGAATGTGAATAAGAGTGGGTTCCTATGCAAAATCTTCTTGATAATGTTTTCAATTAGGGATGCATAACTAGGCACTAAGCATGAGTTGTTGTGTGCACTTCAAGGGATTTTAAATGTGACCCTCCTGAGAGACGCCATGAATCGTTCTGTTTGCTTGACACACATCTCCTAGGGACCTACTTGTCAATAGCCGATCAGAATGATGATTAGATGCCAACCCTCCAATTTATAATAGCGCCTTCTCTTCTGAAGACGTGGTAACCAGCAAAATTTATACTATATCCATACTGCACACATTCAAGAACATCATTTCCTGTTAGAAACATTTGATTGGGCTTTTCATCTTGACACTTTCGGGAACACCAAGGGGATTGTTTGATGTAGGCCTGACCTTAGGAATCAACATCATACTCTTCATATCCACATACCTTCTGAGGTCTGATAATCAACCCTATGAGGAAGAATAGTGGGAAATGCTCCAAATTCTACATTATGACTAGCCTTTTCAGCTCAATTTCTCAAAGTCATGATCATATGATCTAATTTTTATACTACAAGTAGCTTTTTCACACCAAATCTCCAAGTCATGATCAACTCTTTCAAGGAGGGCAAGCCCATTATTTTGAGATTGTGTTTTCTTTGAACTATTCCCAGGTTCCGAAAGATGATTCTTTAGCAGGTCCAACGAAACAAACAAGCCGCCATGTAACAGAAAACCAAAGATAGAGGGAGGACTTAAAATAAAACTCTCATATATGATCAAATTTCGGCAGGGCACTCATTTGCCCTTATCTCAAAAGAAGAACTGTCGGCAAAGAAATGCCAAGACGAAATATTGAAACAAGACTTTGATTACATATGCCAACCACAACCAGCACAAGCATATATATATGAATTCTATTACCGTTCAGCTTGGATTAACGCGCCAAACAGTAACTGAAGGCAACAGGAACAAAGAGGAAGGAAAGAAAAACAACAAATCAAATGTTCACACGGTGCTTAAACACTCCAAAGAAGCAAAATGGAGCTCAAGAAAATCCAAGAACACATTTTTATCACAAAAAATGGTAAACAAATAGATCAAAATGCAAAAGAGCAAAAGCAGAACGATTTGGAAAAAAAAAAAAAAAAATGAAACGAAAAAGTTGCAGCCTTGTGCTAAATACCTTAAAGGGTTTCCTTGGTTGAACCCAAAGCTTGAATTAACAATCATGGCAACCCAGAAGGCAATGAAGATAACAAGAAACACAACATCTCTACATTTCCTATTATGCTTAATGATCCCATTTCCCATTTGAGCATCCCCATCACTTGAAGGGTATCTCCCAATTACAGGGCCCAAAGGTCCCCTCATCTCCTCTGCCCTTCAATCTATAAGCTACCTGAAGCTCTAGATGAAAAATAAAAGCTCAAACAAAAGAAACAGAAAAGGGTTTTTACTGTATAAGTATGAAACATGTATCTGAAGAAAGGACGACTGAGAGAGAGTAGATGGAAGGTGTAAGTGGGACTGGAGACAGTAGAACGCAGCAGCAAAAGGGGCCAAATATGAAAGGGACAAGGAGCCTCTCCCCTTGAGGGGTTTATGGGAATATTATTAATTAATTTTGTTTTTTTTTGAAAGATAATTAATTTTGTTTAGTGGTGTAGTATTTGTTTAATGTAATTTTGAAAGCTACTTTAGTGTCAAGACTAAGACAAAGATATTATGGCTTTTATATTTTATTTTTGGCAACAGAATCTAACAGCCATGTGAGAGAGAAAGGGATAGATTTAATTCTAATATGCATGGATTTTTCTTTCTTTTTTCCTCCTTGAACTTCAATTTAAATAATTTGTCTTAGTAGTAATTTGTTTCACATTTTCTTATAATGCTTCTTTCTTTTTCTGTGTTTCGTAGATGAAAATTATCTGGTGAATTTTTAATAATTAAGGAATTAAAATTTATGTTGTATTTTTTTCCTATGTTAGGAGTTGAATTCTTCATATTTTAACTAGAAAAAAAACTGGTAAAAAAAAAAAGAGTTCAATTCTTTAATTAATTTAACAGTTATCCGCATAGTAGAACTTTCCTTTTGTTCTGAAAAGAAAAAGATTATTGAAGAAAATAAAGGCAATTTATGAATTGCAGCATCAAAGTTGAATAAAGCAAAGGAGAAAGGAATGGTTTTTATTTATTTTTTTTATTTTTATTTCCGGAATAGCTTTTATTTGTCCTTCTTAGCTCTTGGTAGAATAACTTGGATAATAAGGAAGAATAAAAAATTCACCCAAAAAAAAAAAAAAAAAAAGGAAATGAAAAAGTAGCACTTTAATCACCTCCAACAAAGGAAAAGAAGTCCTAAAGCGTGAGAAGTGAAAACTTATGTTAGGATTTAAAGGTGTCGTTTTTCTAAACAAAATTTAAAGTTAAATTATGATTTTCGTCTTATTTATTTAGGTTAATGTTTTGAAAATTTTTATTTGAAATAGAATTATATAAATAAAAAAATCTAAAAATGTCTTATATGGTTAATTACGATTAATGTTTTTTTAAATATTTTTTCTATGTAATAAGAGAAGGGGAAAAGAGTGTGAATCAGATTTGTGACCTATCTAATAGTAAAGAATGCTTTCTATCAAGTGAACTACTACAATATCACAATGTCAAATAAATAAAATAGTACGAGCTATTTAAATAGAAATATTTTGTATCAATTGCAATGGTTGTTGGAGATTTTCATAATATTATGAACATGACATGAATTATTAAGGTTCTTGAAACCAAGCTAATGAACATGTCTTTATGCTACAAATATGAATGTTCATAGCAATTATAATTGTTAATTGAAAATTAATTTGTTATAAATATAATTCTAAACAAAAAGAATTATGACATTAAACTAAAAGTATAACGCTATCTATAAAAAGATACCTGACACATATAAATAGAAGGATATAATATGATTTTTGTATTCAAAGTTTCATAAGCCTTTTATGATCCTAAAGTATTTTTCATTAATATCTTATAAAGTTTTCATGATCTTAGTACATTGGTAATACTTTAAAATTGAATGAAATTTATATAAGACGTTGTCAAATATAAATTTTATTATATTTTCGAGGATATTTCATTGAACTCATTGCATACTAAAATATTTGTGTAAAATAAACTTGTAAGAAAAGGTATCGTATTCAATTTGAAATCATTTTGATTTGTTACTATTCTGCTTCTAACAATAAGATGATAAGACAATACTAATAATAGGCTAGTATATTAGCTATTATTGGTACAAAAAAGCGAAATCTTTTGTCTACAGGGCTCCTATCAGACTGCTCGACGCCTAGGGAGAAGATGTAAATGATGGTTAAACTGGAGGCCAGATACTGGTACGCATAAGGAACCACCGCCATATAGGAGAGGTTAAAATTTCTACACTGTTACTGCTACCATTTGAATCTTGGATCTTAGTATCAACTTTGCAGCTTTAGAACCAACTGAGCTATGCCTATGCAGATTAGTATTATTATTATTATTATTTGCAGGAAAGCCTGGTTACTGGTACAGTAATGTTCTATGAATTTTATTTAGTTTTTCCATATAATAATTAAAAATTTTTCTATTCTTATTGGTTGATGTGGTAAGTAATACGACTAACATGGGAAGTAATTAGTCAAAATGAAATCTGTTAATTTGTAAAAATTGGCCCCATTGATTATTTTAATTTGGGCCCGCCCATTGGATTTGAAAATGAAGCCTACGGTGGCATAAAAAGGACAGTAGTAGGCTCACTCTCAGAGGAACGACAGAGAGTATTACATATGCAGCATTGATCGTATCAAATCTGAATGCGGTGGGATTTGTCTTGGGATACGTTATTTTGTGGGCTGTTCAAGCCACCCGCATGCCACCCTCTTATGTTGGACTGCTCCACTGCTTGCTCGAAGCCCCAATTGCATTAAAGAGTTCGAGGCGATTAATTTTTATTCAGAATAAATTAATTGTTAAAATGAAAATTCTGCTCTTTGCACAAATAGAAAGAAGATGAGTTGATTTTAGCGGATGTCAGGTTTTTTCCCATCATATAAAAGAACAATGATTGATTATTTTTTTTCCCATCATATAAAAGAACAATGATTGATTATTTTTTTTCTAAAATAAAAGTATAAACGTAAAGAAGAATATCGACGATTTTGCAAATCATAACTTCTAAAAACAAATTAGATAGCAGTATTCTCTCATCAAAATACTCAGTTCCAACTTGAGAACGAATTATAATGGAGGGAAATCACATTTCCGAATCAAGAGGCGAGCTGATGTTGAATGATGGTAGCGGCGAGGAAGAGCTGATGTTGAATGATGGTAGAGGCGAGTTAAGGGACGGACGCGATGATGCTGAAGAACTCCAAGAACCAAGAGGCCGAGAAACAGAGCAAGTACTCCCTAAAAGTTTAGGTAAATACTTCAATGACATTGACTGAGTTTTTTGATTCATATCAGGTGTATGCAAAAACTAAGGGTTTTAGTGTTACTAAAAAAATCTGGTTCAAAAGGAAACGGTCCTTTCAGAAAATATCAAACTATTAGTTGTGATAGATGTAGAAAAGTTAGCACTTACAAGTGGTCAAAGATGATAGAATGCCTGGTCGTATTTGTACAATTTTGAGAGATAATGGAATGTGGCAAGTCTCAAATGTTGTGGAACAACACAATCACGAATTACACCCCTATGTCCAGGTTTATGCTTCCTCACAGAAATCTAAGTTCTAATATGAAGAGGAAACTAGAAATGCACGACACGACCAGGCTAAGGCCTAGTAAGAGTTAGAATTTTGAAGGTACAAGCTGGAGGACCAGACAAATTAGGATGTCTACCTAGAGATTGCAGGAAGTATGTCTAGAAGGTGAGGAGGTTGTACATTGGAGCTAGGGATACTGGTTGCATAAATAGAATGTTCATTAGAATGCATAAAAAAGAATAGTGATTTCTTCCATTTGATTCGCATGGATGAAGAAGGTAGGCTAGACAGTATCTTTTGGGTGCACCTCCGAAGTAAAGTAGCTTATGAAGAGTTCAATGATGTGTCTGTGTTGATTCAGCGTATCTTGTTAACAGATACAAGATGTCATTTGTGACTATTGTTGGAGTCAACCATCGTAGGCAATCCACATTGTTTTGTTTAGCAATCCTATCTCACGAGAACACAGAGATATATACATATTTGGTTTTTTAGTTCCTTGCTTGTAGCAATGGGGGGTCAAGCGCCTACTGCAATTATGACTTATCAATGTGAGAGCATGGGGAATGCAATTAAGAAAGTTATGCCAACAACAATTTGGCGATACTGCATTCGGCATGTAATGTGCAAGCTTCCAGATAAATTTAAGGGTTTATTGGAATAGTTTCATGAGGCAAGAAAGGAGTTCGATCACTTGTCTATGACTGTTTAATGAAATCAATGTTTGAGAATAACTTGAATCAGTTGTTGCTAAGTATGGATTTGAAAAAAATCAGTGGTTGATTAAGCTATGCAACGAGAGAGAAAACTAGGTTCCCATGTACTTGAATCACATGTGTTTGGGCAGAGATGTTATCAACTCAGAGAAGTGAAAGTATGCATTCCTTTTTTTATGGATATCTTCGTTCAACCAGCATTCTTATACATTTTGTAGAGCAATATGAGATTGCAATAAGGCATAAGGTGGAGAAACAAGTGTATGCTAATTACAAATCAAGCAACATTTTGGTCAGAGCGATCACCTTCTTTAATTGGGAGAAGCAGTTCCGAGATACATACACTAACGAGCTATTCGAAAGTTTTAGTCTCAAATTAAGAAGATATTGTATTGTAATCAATTGGTCAGAGATGATAATGAGGAGATTGGATTTGAGGAAGAGAATCTGGTTGAGGAAGAGTTTGAGAAGTTCAAGATATTGGAGACTGCTTTGATGAATAACTTGTTTGTGAAGGAGTTTGTGTATACTGCTTTGTATAGGGAGGAGGGATGTATTTTGAAGTGCAATTGTAGACTGTTTGAGTGCAGTAGGTTGTTGTGTGCTCACACATTAAAGGTTGCTTCAATTAAGAGAGTGGACATATTTTCGGAAAAAAAATATGTACTTCAAATATGGAGGAAAGATGTACACCGTAGGCACTCGAGGATTTTCTTCGATGAAGGATATCCCCACATAACTGATGACTTTGAAAAGATCAAAGATATCGAGAAAGCGTTTAATGAAACTGTAGACTTAGCTATTGCAACCCCTACAAGACTTCCGAGATTAAGACAAGCTATTGAAAGCACCAGACAGGAGTTATTGAATTGCAATGCACTTGACTGCATGGACAACAGTGCTCCTCTGGTGGCAGTTCCTCAGGATAGCGAGAAAAGGGAAATTCGAGATCCTCGAGTGGTTGTCGCCCGTGGAAGACCTCGGGAAAACCGTATAAGGTCAAACAATGACAATGAAGTTGGTGTCCGCAGAAATATTAGGGGCAAGCTCCTATTGTGAATACTAATTCTGAGCAATGTGAAGATAGGATAATGAATTCTAGCAGGAATTTTGGGCGCACCAGACGAGGTAGCTAGTAGATAATATTTTAATCATTTGAAATGCTTTCTTTCGGATTTGTTGCCATCACAAGCTAACTTGAGCTATGTTGTATGCTCGTATCAGGTTACTAATGTTAAAGCTCAAGTTCCAGTTCCTTCTCATACTACTCTACAGACGCAACTAGCATTTAAAGAGGAAAATGAATTGACTGTTGATTTGAGTTTAGGACTATGAGTTATACTAAATTCAGAACTCATACTGTAACAATATATTACGAGATGATATTTTATGAGAGTTCATTTAATGGATACATTTGAAAGATAGAGTTAATAAACTATAAATCGGGGCACCAAGGTGGCTGAGTCGTATGACTATTTTTTCGGGAAAAATGAATGTCCGAGTTGTATGTCTCTTTTAACTCTGGCTGAGCTACGATCAAATGGAGTTATTAAATTATAAATCGTCATTTATTTTTTCTAGAATTATAATTCATCACTTGTTACATTAATAATATCATACTTGCATTCCGTAACTTGGATGTGAACATTAACATTTGAAGACCTATCAATTCGACCTATATGGGTGCTTTCCTCGGCCCCGAACTCCCCTAGCTGTATGACTCTTTTTACGCGCAAAACGAATGTCCTGGAATGGACTTACGCACTTATAGTTGTTTTATTTAGGGTTTAGTTTAAACTTGTTACATTATCTATACCATGCTTATTTTCCGTAATTTGGATATGAACATTAATGTTTGGGGACCTAATTGACCGACCTACTTTTATGGATGTTCTTTTTTATCGGGCCGAGCTGCCGTAGGTGTATGACTAAATAGCTTGGGTAAAACCAATATCCAAGTTGTATGGCTCTTTTCCATCTGGCCGAGCTGTACTTATATTGAGTTACATACTTATACTTGTTATATTATTAATACCATGCTTGCTTTCCGTAACTTGGATAGGAACATTAATGTTTGGGGACCGAGCTTGCCTAGCTATGGGATCGAGTAGTATGGCTGTTTTCCTTCTGCCACGCTGGCATTATATGGCTCTTTTCCTTGCAGATAATTTTCTTTATCTCGCTTTCCCCAATTTTTTTTTATATTTGGCAAACTCCAAATCGAGTGGTTTACCAAGGTAGCATTCTATGTCTATTAGTCTTTCCATACAAATTACTTCGGGCCGACTTGGGTTTCAGGCAAAGAAAATCAACAGTTTTACGGAATAAAAATCAACATTCAAAGTACTAATGACTGAATAAAAATCTAAAAATACATTAACCATCCTGAACACCAAGTATTTTAAACAATATGATGAAGAGAAATACTAAACAGACGGAAATCGATATCATCCACTTCTTTTGTTGTTGGTTTGCAATGTTCTGCAAGTAGAATCTAGATGGAAATCCATCCATTTGATAATGTCTTCAATATCATTCCTCCTTCTTTCATGATCAGCCTTAATTTAGCAATTTCTCTCTCCATTTGAACAAGCTTAAGTTCATTATGAACCATATTTGAAGGACTATTATCAGTGCAGGCCTGATCTAGCCACTTGAAAAACCCACATGATCTCTCAGATCCCTATGAGAAAGGAGATTATGAGTAACCGAGTTACATTTCCATAGTTATGAATAAGGTAAAGGACATAAATTTAATCGTTTTTGCATCTTGAAATTGCCACATCCGATGAACTTTCCTCCTCTAGTCTTGGTTGTCTTTGAAGTCCATATTGGAGCTGGAAACCCACACTAACATTTTCATGGAGGAAGGGATTGTGAGTTCAGATGCGGAGTTTGTTGTAGATGAAGATGAAGTTTGGGAATCCTTGATCTTGGTCATTTCTCTTTTTCTTTGTTCGGAGTAGAACAAAGAAGTGTCAAGGGGAGCAAAGTAGAGTTGGAGTTAATGAAGCTGATTTGATGCAGTAAAAAGTTAGATAGTGATAGTTTGAGTTTAAGTTAACCACAATTCAGGTTTTTTGTAACAATAGTTTAGGGTTAGGTTTAATTAATTACTCAAGTAAAAATAAAAAGATGATGAGCATAATCATATCCTACCTTATAAATAAATTAAAACAATAATATGATCAATGATATTGATAATAACTCGATATATATATAATATATAGTACATGTATATATCGTATACTGTTTTATTTCAGTTAATTTAATATTTCATAATGTTTGACTGATATAGAACGCAATATGCTTTAATTCGTAATGAGTTCTACCGATTTGAATAAAAATGATACTAATTACACGCCTAATCTTTCATTTCACAATTACAACTTAATATTATGAATGTCATTACCGTATCTGATGATGTTTATTAATTATTATTAATGTTTATATATGATATATACGAAGTGAGTTATCTAAAAAACAATATATCATATTTTCATTTATTTATATTGATAATAACCTACTTTTGTTCCCCTAAAACTTATTATTTCACTTCATTTGGTGCAATAATGTGATTTTATTAATCACAAAAATAAATTGTTCATCATCCATCCCTAGCATTTCTACTAATTTTCATATATTGCACTTCTAGCACTATAATTTCAATTACTTGAATAATTTCTATATTTTATCAAATAGCACACTTCTGTTTTAAAACAAACTTACTACATTTGATGTAATAATATGATTTTATAATTCACAAAGATAAATTGTTCATCGTCTATCTCTAGAATTTCTACTAATTTCTATATATTGTACTTCTAATACTATAATTTCAATGACTATAATAATTTCTATATTTTATCAAATAACATACTTTTGTTTTAAAAAACTTATTCTTTTACTTCAGTTGATGTAATAATATGATTTTATTATGTACAAAAATAAATTGTTCATCGTCCAGCCCTAGCATTTCTACTAATTTCCATATAATGCACTTCTAACACTATAATTTCAATGACTATAATAATTTTTATATTTTATCAAACAACATACGTTTGTTTTAAAAAATTTATCGTTTTACTTAATTTGATGAATATTATGATTTTATTATACACAAAAATAAATTGTCCATCATCAATCCCTAGAATTTCTACTAATTTTCATATACTGCAGTTCTTTCAATGACTTGAATAATTTCTATATTTTATCAAATAACGTACTTTTGTTTAAATTTTTTTTTTTATCATTTTACTTCATTTGATGTAATAATATGATTTTATTATTCACAAAAATAAATTGTTCATCGTCGATCCTTAGAATTTTTACTAATTTTCGTATATTGCACTTCTAGCACTATAATTTCAATGACTTGAATAATTTATATATTTGATCAAATATCGTACTTTTGTTTTAAAAAGAACTTATTGTTAAAATTCATTTGATATAATAATATGATTTTGTTATTCACAAAAATAAATTGTTCATCGTTCATCCCTATCATTTCTACTAATTTTCATGTATTGCACTTCAAGCACTATAATTTCAATGACTTGAACAATTTCTATATTTTATCAAATAATGTACTTTTGTTTTAAAAAAAATTATCGTTTTACTTCATTTGATGTAATGATATGATTTTATTATTTACAAAAATAAATTGTTCATCGTCGATCCTTAGAATTTCTACTAATTTCCATATCCATATATTGCACTACTAGCACTATAATTTCAATGACTTGAAGAATTTCTATATTTTATCAAATGACGTACTTTTGTTTTAAAAAAAAAATTATTGTTTTACTTCATTTGATGTAATAATATGATTTAGTTATTCACAAAATAAATTATTCATCGTCAATCCCTATCATTTCTACTAATTTCTATATATTGCACTTCTAGCACTATAATTCCAGTGACTTGAATAATCTCTATATTTTATCAAGTAACACACTTCTGCTTTAAAAAACTTATTGTTTTACTTCATTTGGTGTAATAATATAGTTTTATTATTCACAAAAATAAATTGTTCATCGTCCATCCCTGAATTTCTGCTAATTTCCATGTATTGCACTTGTAGCACTATAATTTCAATGACTTGAATAATTTTTATATTTCATCAAATAACTTACTTCTGTTTAAAAAAAAAAAAAACTTAATGTTTTACTTCATTTTGTGTAATAATATGATTTTATTATTTACAAAAATAAATTGTTCATCGTCCATCCCTAGTATTTCTACTAATTTTCATATATTGCACTTCTAGCACTATAATTTCAATCACTATAATAATTTCTATATTTTATCAAATAACATACTTTTGTTTCAAAAAACTTATTGTTTATTTCATATGATGTAATAATATGATTTTATTATTCACAAAAGTAAAATGTTCATCATATATCTCTAGAATTTCTACTAATTTTCATATATTACACTTCTAGCACTATAATTTCAATGACTTTTATAATTTCTATATTTTATCAAATAACATAATTTTGTTTCAAAAAAATTTATTGTTTACTTCATTTGATGTACTAATCTGATTTTATTATTCACAAAAATAAATTGTTCGTCATTCATCCCTATCATTTCTACTAATTTCCATATATTGTACTTCTAGCACTATAATTTCAATGACTATAATAATTTTTATATTTTATCAAATAACATACTTTGTTTAAATAAATTAGTTTTACTTTATTTGATGTAATAGTATGATCTTATTATTCACAAAAATAAATTGTTCATCGTCGATCCCTAGAATTTCTACTAATTTCCATCTATTGCACTTCTAGCACTGTAATTTCAATGACTTGATAATTCCGCCAAACTCGTTTCGCAACCTCTAAGCAACGGATGAAGTGCAACATTTGGTACATGATCCATAGGAAGAAAGTTAGAATAATATATCAAGGACGAGTTTGGAAGATGAATAGGTAGTGTTCACTATTTATACATAAATTTCCAAGTGGTACCGAGTACGGAACAAGTAACTAGACGAGCTAAAGTCTGAAAAGAATAAAATTGTGATTATCAATGAAAGCCTCAAAGTTTGACCAATGGGATTCATAAAACAAACTTTAAAAAAAAGAGGTGAAAAGTCAACAATTACAATTCGCCTTAACTGATAAGGAATTACATTTGAAACCCTAGGGTTAACATCAGATTTTACTTGCTGTGAGGCAGGGTTAAATTCTCTCTGTACTTGAACCAAATATCATCACCGGCGTCAAATGCCCATGACTACTTCATCGACCTCAACCCGTATTGATAATCGGATCCTAATCCACACTGGTACCGAGGTGTTATTACAACTCGCTAAGTTGGATCCTAACCTAATCATGAATAGTGACTCCGAATATACTATTGGTGAAGAATTGCCTAGTTCGAAACTGCTCTTGCACGACCCCGAATGGAAATTAGATCTTTTGGGTTCCACATTACGTAGCTGGCCGAAATCTAATTCGCCTTATAGGGAATGGTTGTGGAGAGTAATGTCAGAATTCGGTGACACTTGGTGAGGATGGGGAATTTACAACATTATAGCCGTTACCGAGCACATAACTGAGATGGATAGTGCGCTGCTCAGTGCCGTTTTGCCTTTTTGGGACTCGACGATCAATAGGTTTGTATTCCCTTTTAGCATGATCTCGCCAACGATTTATGACCTGTCGGTCATGTTCGGCCTTCTTGCCGGCCCTCCCGAAATTTGTGACAATCTAATCGTGACCAATTTCGAAACAAATTTGTCATTGAAAAATCTAACTAAATACGTCCAATCGAATAAAAGATTGGGCGAGGTAACGAGAGAGGAGTACAAAGCTTTCCTTCTGGCGTGGGTTAGTGAGTACATAGCTTGCACGATATCCTCAAAAGTTATTCTTGAGTATTCTTGCTTCGTGGAAAGGATTATGGAAGGGGAAACCGGCAGTCTTGCTTCTTTGATTCTTTCGATGATGTACAGGTCATTATTTCAGATTTACAAAGATATGAAATTAGTCTCGAAAATGGAAAATGTTAAAGAACCGTGTGGATCATTCAAATATGGCTCCACCAATACATTGTAGAGTATGGCATCGGCCAAAGACTATCTTCCTTGTTGGAGATTAATCCGCATTCCAAAAAATGAAGAAGAAAATTGCCTAGTTTTCTTCCAGTATATCTATACAAATCAAAAGTGATTTCTCTCTTTTCTAGCTCCTTATGCAAAAAGGGATGTCGAACTGGATTGGGTAAAACCAAAATTGGTTACAAGAAATTGCGATTAGATAAAGATAAGCAATGCATAGGCACAATATTTGTTTCCAGGGATATCTTGTGTAACATCCCGTCTAAGCATCTCAAAGTTAAAGTAAGTCACAGTGAGTTTAAACAAAAGTTTTGGGGTTATTTTATAAGGAATAGAAAGTTTTGGGGTCATTAGGTAATTTTTAGAAAATTTAAGGAAGAATTTTTCATTGAAAAGTTTTTGAGGCGTATTTTAGAATTATTAGTGTTTAATGCTTAATTTGGAGATTGAAAATTTAAGTTTAATATGTGTTTTAAGTCATTTTTAAGATTTAGGGCCAACGTAGAAAGTCTTAAAATTTGGAGGACTTTAGTGCAATTATGTGGATTAGGGGTGCCAAGTGGGGTGATGATTTGTGGACACATGACAAGTAAATGCCATGTGTCTTGATCACACAAGCCAAAGCCATTCATACTTGGCTATATATATGAGGTGATAGGAAGCCTTCTTTTCTCACATCTCTCCCATTCTCTCTTCTCTTCTCTTCTTTTTTTCCATTCTCCCCAATTTCTCTCTCTCTCTCTCTCTCTCTCTCTCTCTCTCTCTCTCTCTCTGCAACCCTCTTTTCTCTCTTCCCACTTTCTCTATTTTCTTTCTTTTTTCTTTTTCTCCACTCTCTCTCTCTCTCTCTCTCTCTCTCTCAAGGTAAGTCCTTATTCTTTCTTTTTGTTTTTGTTTTTGTTTTGTTTTTATAGTTTTATTTTATTTTATTATTAGGTTATATATTCTAAGATAAATAATATTAAGGTTTAATAATTATGGATTTATTTTGGGAGCCCATGATTTTTAAGGAGTTATGATGAAATTATTTTGGAGTTGATTTTAAAATTCCTTTAGGTTTAGAATAAGTTTAGGCTAGGGTCATCATGAGGTCATTGCTATATTTTTATGGAGCTACTTGATTAAATTTGGAACGATATTCTTTGTAAGATTGACTCGGTTTGCGGCTCAAGGTGAGTTCACTAACCTTTTTCATTTTACAAAAGATTTAATTATTTTTTGAAAACATATTTCTCCATTTTTGGATCTTGATAAAATTTAAAAAATATTTACCGGGGGTATTACGGGTTATACTAAATACGTTTTGAGTTATTAAAATATTTTTGTTTTAAAGGCTTTGAAATATGTTTGAGTTAGTAACATATTTCCATAACACTTTTATTTTAAATATTTTTGTAATACTTCTATTTTGGGTTTTGAAGTTTTGAAATTATTTGGAGAAATTATTTTCAAAATATTTATTATTTTCTTTTTAGAAATAATATTTTTAAATATTTTAAAGTTTCTTAAAAGGTTTTGAGTTTTAAAATTATTTTGAGAAATTATTTTAAAGTCTTTATTATTTCTTTTTGGAAATAATATTTTAAATATTTTAAAAAGATTTTGAGATTTAAAATTATTTGAAAAAATTATTTTTAAAATATTTATTATTTCCTTTGGAAATAATATTTTAAATATTCTTATAAGGTTTTGATATTTAAAATTATCTTTAAAATATTTATTATTTCTTTTTGAAAAAAGCACTTGAAATATTTTAAATATTTTTATAAGGCTTTTGATTATTAAATATTTTTATAATACTTTTATTTTAAAATATTCTTATTTTCTGATTTCAAAAATATTTATTGTTTCTTTTTAAAGAATATTTCTCTACAGTTTTATTCATATATTACTTTAAATTTTGGAGGTATTTAATAAATTCCTTTTGAGAAATATTTATCATGATTTTTGGAAAGCATATTGACATAACCTATTTTATACCCGGCATGTTTTAAAGCTTATATTTCGAAGTGACATATGCATACTTTCATGGTGAACATGATTTCGAAAGACAAATGTTTTGAGAAAAATAAATGTTTTCATGAGTTTTTACAAAGACATGATTTGAATGGCATTCATTTATCACGGATAAGAGTTTGTTGTCTTGCCTGGCGGATAGGGATTTTCAATATATGAAGAGATTTGTGTGGCCGAGAGATGGCCTATGATTTTATAAAAATGAATTAAAAACCCTAATCCGACCGAAGGGGCTTGTTATATATTTTGATCAACGTGTCGAGAGGATTGCACTGTCTGTGGCTGGTTCCCCGTACGAGGGCCTCTTCCGAACGACATGCTTGGTAGGTTTACTCTTGATTTGGATCCAGTTGACAGAGGGCGTAGTACCGTTGGAGGGTTAGGTCCAAGGCAGTACTATGTTTGATTCCGTATCATGCTCTATGGTAGGGGGTACTTTCTAGTAGGTTGGGTCAGGAGGGGTTCATCGGTTAGGATAGCACAGGGCAGCCTAGTAGGTACCCCAGGGCTCGTTACCTGTTTTGTGTATTAAGTGGCGTATGCAGTGGTTTATGAAAAATCGAACGTTCGTACAGTGTGCTTTGGGTTTCAGGCTGGTATTGACTACGGGATGCTGGAACTTATATTCGATAACCCTGTTTAAGGTTCCGAACTCTGGCCGTTGAGCCTATCATAGTACATGCATGGTTTTGAAAGTTTGAGTGTCATAGCAGCGCAATAAACCGTTTTATAAAGAATATTTTTACCTGTATGGAAACTCGCAAAAAATACCCATGCACGTGAACTCACTGAGCATCCATCGCTCATGTTTTTCAAATGTTTTCTCCCATTTTTCAGATGACTTGGTACCAAATCTGGCTAGTCGAGCCAATGTGGGCCCACTATATTCAGTAATATTAGGGTTTTCCACCTCTAGCCATAAGGTTTTGATCTGTGAAGATCTTGGCCCTCATGACCTTCAACCTATGTATAAGTTTTGAGAAGTTTTTATTATAAAGTTATATTTATACTATTCTTTGTTCTTCTTCCACTGTTTAGTTTAGACGGACACGTTCTAGTTCCTCCTGAATGTATCCTAGCTTTATGTTTTTTTAAATCCAATACCAAGAGGCACGTAAGTACCTTATCCATCCGCAGTTGACCTAGCGAAGGAGTTCGGGGTATCACATCTTGAACGGTACTAGGCCAAATGCTCATTTTGCCAAGTTCTCGTACGACCTATACACCTCGCACTATTTTGCCTGCTAGTTCAGACTCGTAAAGGACATACCTGTCTCCCCAATGAAGGCCGAGGCGGATAAACGGGACGAGATGTTTTCAGGGAAGCAATTAATGGCAAAGGTGAAGCAAATCAAACAAAGGATGGAGGCCTTTAGATTTCTTGAGTTTGATTCTTGACCAAATGTTACAAAAGCATATGAGGGCTAGTGGAAAAAGATCTCCTTTTCGTGCTTCGCTGCTTCTTATATTGAAGTTCTTAAAATTGCTCTTTCTAGCAGCATTTGGGAGCCGTGCAATCAGAACCTACAAAGGAATCGATGAAGATGTCAAGGATACGACCCTCTGCGGCAACTGTGGAAATTTCGAGTAAGAAATCCTTTCTTTAGACTTCCTTAATATCCCCATTATACTGGTATAGCTGCTTTTCTAAATTTCCAAAGTTGTTAAAGCTAAACCAACTAAGAGAGTTACCAAGAAGAGATCTAAAAGGAAAGTAGCTAATCTCAGAGATGCTTCTTTTGCCAGCCAGTTCTGGTATTATTTGCTTTCCTTAATAAGGTATTTGTTGCTAACTTTCTTATCTAGTTTATTACTGATGTCTTTCTTACTCATAAAACAGAGGAAGACTAGGACAACTAGAACACCGGTAGAGATTCCAAGTCCTCCAACAATGGTAGGAGATTCCCAGATTGGAGTCCTATCGAGTCGGGCAGAGATATTAAATATTATATCGAAATTGTTGAAAACTTGACCATGTCTCAACCGATAGTCCCTAAAACCCCAAGAAATTCTCGATGCATTGAATAAATACTCCTCGTCCTCACATTTTCTAGATACTGAAGAGGAATAACAAGAGCTTCTGGATGCGGTTAATGCATTTAAAAGCATACCCAATGAATATCTGTCTAAGGACCTCCAATCACTATGCAATCTCATTACAACCAAAGTCACTGTTTGATACTTAAATGTCGTGAAAGTCTTAAGAGTTTGGAGGTTGTCAAAAAAGAATCTGGGTGAGATAAATAATGTGAAAGAGCAGCTGAAGGAATGTAAACTTTCATTCCATGACATCAAGGCAAAATGCGAAATTGAGCTAGATAATATTTCAAAGCAAGGCCGTCGGATAGCTGAGCTTGAACGGGAATTAAAAGAGGCCAAAGCATCGTCAGCTCGGAGTGAATGTCGTGTAATGGAGCTTACAGGTGTATGTGCCCGTGTTACTGAGGAGTCACGCCTGTACAAGCGTAAAAGTTTGACAAGTTGAGAATTGGGAATTCCAGTTTCATCAATTATAGTGAAGCGGCTCAAGAAATGTACATAGATGGCATTGCTGAATGGGTGGAGATTGTGAAGCAAGCACATATGTTTTAGACGATGCTGTAATTGCATACACTTCATCTAATGTAGGCAAGCAAGTGGATTCCTTAAATCCCTCCTAAATATTGCCCGAACATAATTCAGAAACATCCAACCCTCCTACCGGCGAGTAAACTAGCCTCAGATTGGCTTGAATTGTTCATTTTTTTTTGTACATCAAATGATATATGTCTTTTTGTTGTTTTGTTTCTTTGGCTAAATATCTCATGATATTAGTCTCTTACGTAATTTATATACGATTTCGTATTTTAGAGCTCTTTCGTATCCTCGTGAATAGATGACTCAAAAAAGAGAACTTCTAAATCTTTTTCAAAACTAAACTCTTCAATGTCCAACTCTCAGAATACCAAACATTTACTTCAGTAATTGTGACTCGAGCAGTTTACCTTCTTAACGTCATTCACATGAACTAAATGTCCACGCATTCTACATATTTCCTGTATTCAATAGGGATGGAGGTGGAATTCAACAGTTTGTTTTTTGGGTTACATTATATTCAATGAATTTTCAAAATGAGATTGGCGTCTATTTGATTCAATGTTTTTGTCTTCATTTTTATTGTGAACGTTCCGTGTTAAAACTCATCTTTGAAAGGTTCAATTCCGTGGCCATCTCCAATGAAAACTTCTAAAATACAATATCATTTTTACATAATCAAGATACTTAATTTTAATAATGCATGTTATTAATGGTTAAAAAATAAATAACATAAATATTAAAACTTTTGTTTTAAATCATAATATATTATAAAATACCAAATTTTATTAAATATTACTATATTTGTAAGAATTTATTATTTTTAATATTTATTAAGATGAAGAAATCTATTTAATAGAATGTGGCGCGATACTGTAGCCAATAGAGCATGGGTTGGAGTTTCTTTGGGCAGTAACAATATATGATAAGTAAACTCACTGTCTTTCCCGAACAGAAGTAGGATAATGAAACTGGTGGTCGAAGCTCGTGATGGGAAGTCTCCTCCCTTTAGCCCTCCCCTTGGACTCATTCTGAAGAATACAACCCAAAATTGCAACTGTATCGTACTCACTTTCACGGTGGAATGGAATTCCTCAAAATCCCTCTTGTCGATGTGTGTAAATCAAACTAAAAGTTCTCTTTCAACAATTTTGTACTATTGTGAGTGATATTATGGCATAATTCTCTAGATGATAACTAGATTTTGATTTTTGATTGTATCTTTTTCTTTGTATTTTTGGTTCCATGTTAATTCACGTTATAATTGGGAAAAGCCGTCTAATGTATTTCAAATACATTAAAGTGATCAAATCATCTTAACTTTTTCAAATATTTCGATCAATGCAAACTTGATGTAGTCTATTTTGTGTTAGTGAGCTCTTAATAGTGAGGTGCACATCGGTATAGTGCATTTTTTTATTTTATTTATTTTTGAGCTCGCATAATGAAATGAAAAAGATAAGGATAAGAAGTTAAAAGTACAACTGCGTAAAAATAGGTGTGAAAATCGCAATATTTAAATATACGCCATATAAGGTTCAAACTAAGAATATAGGACAACTTGATAATCCAATTTCCCAGTAGGGCTACCGAGTTCGTCCATACCTCAGCTATGGTAAACGAGCGAGATACCTTCTTCATGTGCTATAAGGATGTGTGGTCCATGATCATATATCCATTGTTTTGCCTGAGGGAAGTGAGAGCGGAAGAAGAATAGTCGAGATGACTTGAAAACCAGATAGTAAGTGGCTTCATGAATATCACCATTTGCATCTGTGAAAGGGTTTTGCACCCGATAGTAACGCTCGAAGTAAAGAGCGTAAGGGCCTTCAAACAAGTTGAGGTAGATTTCCAACATGTTACAGAAGGTCGCAAAGCTAACATTCATCCAGTGACAATAACGCCTGGCAGAGCCAAGATGAACCACGATACCAATGAGATTACCACTGCATCTGTGTTGACGGATGATATCTCCCAACTCTCTACGCTGCAAAGCACTCAGTGAATGGCAAACATCACAAGGTAATCAAGCCATAGTGATGGGAAGAAAGTTTGGAAGAAATGAAATAGTGATGCTCACTTAAAGGCATATAAGAAGCGTCATGTTAAATAGTGAAATATATACAGTTGATTATATTATCATAAAACCCTAAAAATTACAATTGATGAAGCGTCACTTCGTAAACATAATATCGCTTCGTAAAACCTGAACAAAAAATCAAACGTAATGTCAAACATAATTGATCAAATCTATTTTGTTTATGTTCGTTAACAAAAAATCCCAAAGGTATTGTATTGGAGTAATATTTAAGAAGGTCGGGGTGGGACAAGTTAAGCCATCTCGCATTCCTTATTTCATTTTATTATTAATTATATAAAGACAAAGCAAATCTAAGTTTCATAGCTTGTTTTGCTTTCTATGTCTAGCAAACTAAGTTCACATGAAGTCAATATATCATAGGTCGATCAACATAAAACATTCAAAACATGAGCTTTGTTGTGTCGTGCCAAAAAGAAGCCGAGCTCGTTTTACAATTAAAATGAAAGACACTAGCTCGATTTGCACGGACACAACGACAAAACTTCAAAGAGAATAAATCTACCTCGTCATTATTATTACTACATTAAATGATCTGTTTTATTGGAAGAGAAGTTGCATTAAGTTATTCCTTTTAAAATGTAATCGACATCTTTGTCATTATATGAAAAGAAGAGAAGGAACGTTTTTTTTTTATCATACTTACCCTTTCTTCACGTGATAATTTTTTCATATGGATAAATTTCCAGATTGTGCTCGTGCTCCCATGCTTAGCTGATTGCTAAAAGATTTAGGCAGGGTGATTAGCCATTACCCAGATCATAACCATAACGGTATTAAAATAACTTTCATACTCGTGCATCTGGGCCTTACTGCTCGGTATTGTCATAGAGAGAAGGTCAGCTTCATGACCTTCTCCACCCTTTTGCGCACTTATCTAAAATTGTTTGAAGCAGACGTCCTCTACACTCTTTACGGTTCTTCAGTGTCACTCTCTCACTGCAAGTGTCGAATAGTAAGATATATCGCTCAATTTACTACACGATGTTCAAGCCCTAGCGCCTATGATTCTTCTGATTTTACTTCTCTGAGGCATTCGAATCGACAATGGATGATGTTTTCGTTACCATTAGAGCTTTGGATGCATATAACGCGCATATAATTTGAACCTGGGGTAATCGGGACAAATCAGTCATCAACGTCAGCCATATTATCTTCCTTGAGGCCTGTGCACTTTTCATGGGATTCTGAGTGTTTGGTACCTTCTAATTATAACATGAGTCTGAATAGTGTAAGAATATGTGATATAAGTTTTTTTTATCTAACATATGCGAAAGATGTTTTATTATATGCTATAGAGTCCTCTAATAGAAAATACAGAAGGGGATCCAAAACTAAGTTTTTGTAACCGTTAGGACATTGTATGCTCGTAATATATATTTCTGTGAATATTATATGAATATGAAATTTCAAGGCAAACCTATTCTGTTTCATCATTTCAATATGAATAGGTTCCATTTTCATGAAGTTAATCTTATTTGGACAGAAGAAACGCGAGTTTCGTATGACCCCAATTATGCAGGGGATAGAAGTTTGAAAGCATCTCACTACATTTACTGCAGTAAATGCAACGGTTATGGTTAAAAGGTACAAATATAGCGCGTCACATTACTGCAGCAAAAGTAAATGTAGGGGTTGTGGCTCGTTTTAATCGGAGCGTCGCATTTTAATTCGCAGCCTTTAACTTGTGTACTCTTGGCTAGTTGGCATCATGAACCAGAAAAATTTTGTAAGTTTGCACGATCAATAACAAATGTAACAGTAGATTTCATAGCTTGATTAATACTAGGTAAGGCAACTCTAAAATTACAAGCTATAATAGCGAGCAATGGGAAACATTCAACTTGTAATCAGTGTGAAAGCATGCGCTCAACAATTACTTAGTAAATGTAGCGGTTGGGATTGATTGTGATAGTAGTTTTAAAATTATTTCAAAGAGCATTTTGGTGACTTAAAAAACTATGCAATGTAATCAAAGCTTTGAACATTTTTTTTTTAATATGGCTCAACCCCTTTGCATAGATGGTTGCGTATGAAATTAGGTGAAATTATCTGTCCTTAGCTAATGTTTTCCTCTTTCACCATTGGATTGTGAATTGTAAAATCGAGCTGGCCTATTTATATATTTCTTTTTAATTCATGTCGCCTCTTAGTCATCGTCCATGTTTAATTCCTTCGTGTAGTTTAACAAGGATCATCTTTGCAAGGTTGGAACATAACTTGCACAACACGGTTGGGATTTATGTTAATGAAAAAAAAAAGAAAAATATGTTTGATTTATAATATCATGTTTGATTTAAATGCCACACGTTTGGGATGTTATGTTATTGAAGTGATGCTTCTTTACCCATTGTAATTTTTAATGTTTGAGTTCCCCCAGAACAGGCACGATTACACTTACTAAAGGAGGCATACCAAGAGGTGCAAGTGAACCTCTATATAAAGAGGTGTTGGATAGAGATCCGATTAAGAATAAGCAAGAACTAGTCCCTGTGATAATACAGAGAAAGAAAGAAAGAGATTGTAATACTTTGAAAATGCCATTGTTTTGTCCTCTTCTGGCTATATATCTTCTGAAGAATGCCATAGAGTTGTCTTATTGCCACCCTTACTTTCACGATGGACAGAAGTATATTTGGGTTTCGTTGATGCTGGTGATCAAGAGTTACGATACATATTCCTTTGAAAAATTCATGATGATGTTGAAAATATATCTAAGCCTGAGGGGAGGGTCTGTAGCTATAGAGTTGGATATATATGAGGAGATTCATGAAGTGGACATTGTGGAAGGCCAACTGGTGAAAACCATAAGGTATGTCAGCGTTCCCCATGATATGATAAAGCAGTTTTGTAGGGTTTTCGATGGCTCTTAACGCATAGGGGAATCGGTGGGCAGCCCGAAGAAATATTTTGTTCTTTAAAAAAATTTTAATTTATAAAAAGATTTGCATTATAATATTTGTGTGAGTTATTTCGTTTCATTCAATAGTCTACTAACTCGCCACACATTGCCAATATGAACATACATAGGAAGAATTTTTTTTTTGAAAGATTGTAAGAAGAAAGCCAAAACTAGGGTCCACTTTACTAAAAAGAAATGTCGTATTAAATACAACACAATGCTTCACTTTACTAATTTCTGAATGCGATTTCTCAGTAGTTCATTAGGTCGCAAATATTCCCTTTTGTAGCTCGCTCTCTTTTATCAGCTTAACTGGTTTAGGGTTGTAAATATGATGTGATGATCACTTTACTATTTTTTTTGATATGTAGTTCAGTTGGTCACCGATATTCCTTTTATTAGCTCTCTCTTATTTACCGTATGAGTAACTCAAGCTCGCCTATTATGATAATAATTTGTTAGTGGAGATGGCATGCTTTTTGTTATGTGTTATTCGTTAGCTCGGCTTTGTATAGATCATTATTCGAAATTGTAGATGTTATATTCGAAATTGTTGTAGTAAAAAGTGAACTTGACAGTCAATAGGCATAGAAGGCCAGCTCAGTCAGAGTGAAAATAGTAATACAACAAGGACATAAATTGCGGGCAAAAAAAAAAAAATCCTAATATTGCTCGCCTATCATACCATGGCATTTTTTTCGAGCTCGCATTAGTATTTATAGGAATTATTCATTACTCTAAACTGTTAGATCATTATTCATTTCTCTTCTAAGTCGAAAGTTTGTTTTATGCATGAGGAATTATTATTCAAATTCGAAATAGATTCATAAGGAATTAAAAAACATAGGGATATATTATTGAAGGAGGACAATTCAAAATATTAGGTTTAAATAAAATAATGTGATTAAATCAGATGTGGGTAAGACAGAATCCAACAATATGGGATCATTTGATAATCCATATCACCATCAGGACTAGGGATTTCTTTTATACCTCAGCTATGGTAAATGAGCCCGATAGCCTCATTAGGTGCAGTAATGATATAGGGTGCGTGATCATACATCCATTTGTTAGCTTGAGGGAAGCATAAAAGGAAGAAGTTTAGTTGTCGTTGCTTAAAAATCAGCCAGTAAACGACACCGTGCACATCACCAATCACCACTGTGACAGGGTTTTAGACGCGATAGTACCGCTTACAGTAAAGAGCGTACAGGCCCTGAAAAACGTTGAGGTATAATGCTAAGTGTTGCATAAGGTCATAAAGCTCACATTGTTTCGGTAACAATACTGTTCGGTAAATCCCATTTGCACAACAATATAAATGAGATCACTAGCATCTTTTCTTCATGGATCACACCAAACAACTCTATGCAGCAACGTACCGAGTGTAAGACGAACACCACATGGTAATTTACCCATAGGATGTAATGTGAAACGAAAAAGGTTGGGAAGTATGCTTTTATAGGGTCCCTTGAATTAAAACCACTCCAGGTTTACTGTGGCGTATAAATATGATGTGATGTATATCTACTTTGCAGTAATTGTGATGTGATTTACTAATGTATCTTTGCTTTATGAGCTGAAGGTGAACTTAAAAAATTGCCAAGTTATAAAGTACTATGTCCCGACGTAAAGACCGAGTACCGGAGTACGAGATCATCAATTAGCGAGCTTATTGGAAACGTTAACATAGTAAATAGCTCACTACGTAACTAGTCATATATAGGAGATAAAAGTTTGATAGATATCACATCACAATTACTCACACTTTCATTCTATTTAAAAGTGAAGGCTTATGGCATTTTCATTACCATCTTTGAACCTTTCTTACTATGGCTGAACTTCCTCATGCAGCTTGTTGTCCAATTCTTAAAAGGCTGCATAGAGAATTGAGTGGTTCATCTGCCATACAACAGATTTTTACCGTAATGGTAGCAACGTGACTTCCATTGTGGTGTGCCTTGGGTATGCCGTCCAGTATTGTCATGAAACAAATATCAACTTCGTGACCCTGTGCACCATGTTGTGCGTCTACCTGACCGTATTTGAAGATAAAGGCCCCTACGTTCTTCACTACGAGCGTTACTTCCGTATTAACCACCCCGTGATTCTTGAAGATTGGCCTCGACGAGAGTATATTTCATGTACTTCCAACCAGAACGTTTGTATTTCTTCCGTTTCTACTTTCTTGAGTCAAGGCAGTAGGAACATGACATGTACTGTAACGCAATTGTCGATGATGTGGCAATAGGTCTATATTATCGAAGTTGGGGTTTAATGGACTACACAAGCCCTTCAACGACTTTATGCTCTCCTCCAAGTTATGTGCTCTATTCGTGAATACTACATAACAGATGTTTTAGTTTTTTCGTATCTAAACTCTGTATTTTTTTTCCACTCATTGCTTAGGATTCGGAATACAAACTTCTAAAATGAATAGAACATTTGCAATGGTAAAAATGTCAACAGTCCAAATAAAAATAAGGTCAAAATAAAATTAATATGCAACGGATAAATCGCGAGCTTTCGGCGGTAATGTGCAAGATCCATTAACACGCAACAGTAAATGTTTTTTAACTATTGCATCTTCATCGCTATAAAAGGCATCCTTTTGATCATGTTTTTCTATTCACATTAGAACGTGTTTTACTATGACTCAACTTCCTAGTGCTGCTTGTGCTCGCTTTCTTAAAAGCTTGCATATGGAGTTACGTGGCATCATCCGCCATTACCCTCAAATAGCCAGACTGGTAGTACTGTGACTTCCATTGTTGTGGTTCTGGGTTGTGCTGTCCGATATTGTCACAAAAAAATGTAAACTTTATGACGTTCTTATTATGTTGCGCATCTACCTTACCTTGTTTAAAGAGCAAAGCCCTTACTGTCTTACTATGACCCATACTACAAAGTCTTCCACCTCCTTATTGCTAGACAAATGCATTATCAACAAGCGTACACCAGGTACTTCCACCCACATCGTCTGCATTTCTTCAGCTTCTACTTTTCCGAAATAAGACGGTGGCCATAAATCCTATACTGCAACCTCGTTGCACTTACATCAACTGGGGTCTACCCGACAATACTTTCTTTCAAGACGGCTACATGGTTCTTGATGACGATGGCGAGGTTGTGTTCTTTCATGAACACAGGAGGGTATCCTTTGTAATAGTGATGGTTATTGTATTTTTTTACTATGTTTTATCAAATAACTTACCTTTATTTTAAAGAACTTATTATTTTAAGTCATTTGATATAATAATATAGTTATATTATTCACAAAATAAGTTTTTTATCGTGTATAAGGTAGGTATAATGTGGCTATATTTGTCCATGTATGACCATCTCCGTCCCTCCCTCCCCCCCAAAAAAATTATTGGTGAGCTATCGAGCTAGCTCTATGTCATCCATTCAAAATTCGCGCATTTATTAGCTCGGTGAAGATGCAAACGTAAAAATGCCAACTCCACTTCAAACGCAATGATCAAATGCGTGTTATAATAACATGCAATTAACAAGTGGCGAGCTCATGATGGTCACTATGCACCTGGCCAGCTTAGGATTTACACATCAGAAGATAGGAAGGGAATGCATCACAACTACTGGTAATGGTAAAAGTACGACTCCATGGGTACCCTATCTAAAATAAAAGTATAAAAGAAACGAAGAGTACTGACGATTTTGCAAAAATCATAACTTCCAAAAAAAAAACAAATCGGGTTCCGGTATTCTCTCATCAAATACTAAGTTCCAGCTTGAGAACGAACTATAATGGATAGAAATCACATTTCCGAATCAGGAATAGAGCTGATGTTGAATGATGGTAGCGGTGATGAAGACAAGCGAAGGGAAGGATGCGATAATACTGAAGAACTCCAAGAACCAAGAGGCCGAGAAACAGAGCAAGTACTCCCTATAAGCTTAGGTAAATACTTCAACAACATTGATGAGTTTTTTTATTCATATCAGGCCATATCAGGCCTATGCAAAAAGTAAGGGGTTTTAGTGTTGCTAAAAAATTTTGTTCGAAAGGAAGCAGTCCTTTAAGAAAATATCAAACTATTAGTTGTGATAGATGTAAAAAGCTAGCACTTATAAGCGCTCAAAGAGGATAGAATGCCCTTGCTCGTATTTGTACAATTTTGAGAGATAATGGAATGTGGCAAGTCTCAAAGGTTGTGGAACAATACAATCACGAATGACATCCATATGTCCAGGTACAAGCTGGAGGACCAGACAAATTAGGATGTCTATCTAGAGATTGCAGGAACTATGTCCCTAAGGTGAGGAGGTTGAACATTGGAGTTGGAGATGCTGATTGCATAAATAGAATGTTCATTAGAATGGATAAAAAAAAAAGTGATTTCTTCCATTTGATTCGCATGGATGAAGAAGGTAAGCCAGATAGTGTTTTTTGGCTGCACCCTCGAAGTAAAGTAGCTTATGAAGAGTTCAATGATGTGGTCTATATTGATTCAACATATCTTGTTAACATATACAAGATACATTTGTGACTATTATTGGAGTCAACCATCATAGCCAATATTTTTACCGTAAAATTAACTTGGCGAGCAAGAAGTTGGAAAACACTTAGCAGGCTCTGAAATAACTTTAGTTTACTGTATAAAATTAAGGAGAATAAGTGTGAGAAGAATAGTCAAATATAAGGTCGCTAGGCAAGGAGTAAGCCCAATTTCGAGTAGAGCACGCGAACTCATTAAGATTAGCTCTGTTATAAATGAACTTGCAACTAACTTTACTTTACAGAGAGAAAGTGGAGTAGAAGATAATGAATGGTGTAGAGCAATGTGATGGAGGGTGTGTAGTTAAAGCACTTGGAGTAGCGGATGACAATTTTGATGTGACTTGCAGTGAAAAAACAGACAAAATTCTGAAGTATTGGTCCCGTACTCAATACTTTTGTTCAAAATTCAAAAGCCGCATGCCAAGGGAAATTAAGTAATCTTCACAAGTGATTTTCAGTCATTTTACCGAAATGACCCCATCCGAGGCGATTAATCACCTCGGATTCGATGAGCCTATCACCGGTCGGGAGAGATTTCCTCTATATGATTGGACTTTTCCTAGAGGTAGTAGAGCCTTTTGAGCAAGAATATGAGTAAGCACATTACTTTTTCTGTTTACATGGCATATATAGGTATAAGAAGTAGGGATGACAGCAGTACGATTTTTTTTTTTCGATTTTGAACCGTAATCGCCCGATTATATAGACCGATAGTAGTTTCATTAGTGTTTGGTATCTACTAAGGTCGACCGATACGAAAACTGATAGGTTTTGCTAAAAGAGTTTTACCGACGAAAAAACCAATACCGATATAGAATATTACATTTCATTATCTTTGTATTGTAATCAATTTTTATGTTTAATATGTTTTGGAATTCATGTACTTTCATTTGAATTTTTGATATTTTTTTAGTTATTATGTAATCTTATTTTGGATTTTGTTTTTTTTTCTTGTTTAAACGTTTAGATGTAATTTGTGACTTTCTTAGATGATTTTTTGGGACATGTTTAGAATTTAATTTTGGTCTTAAAAAATAAAAAATAAAAAATTTTCATTTTTTAATTGGTAACCGATTCGGTAATTGGTTATTGATTACCGAATGGTTTCGATATTGGTAACAAGAAAAATTACCGATTAATAAACGGTATGAAATAGGCAATTGATTGAATAAACGCTAATGGTAAAGGTAACAGCTAATTGGTCGGTTACTGTATTGCTGCCATGCTTGACAAGAAGAGATCATAATTACACACTTAATCCTTTAAATCAAAGAACAAGTACTAGATAAAGCCGAATCCTTCTTTGTAATTTTGTTTATTAATACCTTACAATTAGATTCCACACAAAAACTTGGTAGTTGCAATAAGAATGTCATTTCCATACCTTGAATCATTGCTAAAGCTTCCATATGCTTAGCCGACACTGCCTAATTAATTGGAATTTCTGCTGCTTACTGGACCATGCCTTCCCAATCACGAACAGCTCCAACATCACCATAGTGACCCCGATAGGCAGCATCCACATTTATCTTGTACCCTCCTGTGTCTGGTCTGCTCCAAGAGACTCTCTCCTGTCTCGGGTGCACAATCTAGCGTGGGACAGATCGTCCTTGATGAGCAAGCTGACAGCCAGATAAAAGACTGGTAGCATGGTAAACAATCTGTCTAGGGGAAAATATTTTTCCTTCAAAGACTTTCCTATTTCTTGATTGCCATAGAGACCATAAGAACATAACACATAGCGCCACATGCCCCTCTTCCTTTATTCCCTAAACAGACCACAACATCTTGATTATATCCAACAAATTGCCACAACTCAAAATCTTCTCCACCATATTTATATCAGCTGCAGCCCATGATTCACGAGCCAGCTGACATTGCAACAAAATATGCACATCTGTCTCTTTATATTCACCACAAAAAAGGCAATGTAAATCACCAATATGCAGTCTTTCCTAAAGCTTTTTTCTTGTTGGCAGAACACTTGTATAGGCACCAAAAGAAGCGCTTGACTTTCGGAGGAATCTTCAAATCCCATAATTCCTTCCATACTCTTTTCCCACCTCTGCTAAGGCATGAAATTTCTGCTCTTGATGAATGCATAAACTCCACTCCTGCTTGTTACCTGCTTTTAACAGACTAATGACCATCCTTAGAAAAGTTCCAAACCCATCTATCCTCTCCTAATGCACATAAAGGTTCTCTTTAATGAGTTCTACATCTCGTGGACAAAATATACAACCCAACACCTCAACATTCCATGAACCTGAATCACCAAGCATCAACTCCTTGACCTTCATTTCATTTGAAACTGGTTTAAATTTTATTGGCTGTGGTATCCAAGGATTCTTCCACACACAAATTCTTTCCCTATCCCCAACCTTCCACCTTACACCCAATTTTGATAATTCACTTCCCTCGCAAATAGACCTCCACATATAAGAAGGATTAGATCCCAAAGTAGCATCCATGAAATCCTTCCTAGGAAAGTAAAGAGACTTCAAAATTTGAGCCACAAGGGAATTATGTTCTTGTAAAATTCTCCAAGCCTGTTTTGCCAACATAGTATAATTATAATACTCCATTCGCCGAAAGCCCACTCCCCCATTTTTTTTTTAGGCAGACACATATCTTCTGATTTTAACCGAGCCATCCCTTTTTTATCACCATTGCCACCCTACCAAAAAGCCTGAGAAATCGAGTCCAATTCATCACGCTATTGTTGAGGAAGCAAGAACACAGACAAAACATAGCTTGGAATAGCTTGTAAAATAGATTTAATAAGCACTTCCTTACCAGATGTAGACAAGAGTTTTTCTTTCCATCCATGCGTCTTTTTCCAAGCCTGTTCTCGTAGATATCGAAATACCTCTTTCTTTAGCAAATTAGACTTGAGAGTAACACATGCATCCTTGAAAAAAAAAAAAAAAGACAGCTAACTTATCAACACTTATGCATTGTACTGACACCAAACTATATTTATGTAAAATTCCTTGTAAAACCCCAACACTCTCCAAATCTACCCTCATAAACAAAAGACTATCATCAGCAAAAAAATAAATGAGAAAGCATCAGTGTATCACGACCCAATTTAATCCCTTGCCATTCATTTCTTGCTACAGATTATCTTATGAGCCTAGGAAGGCCTCTAGAACAAAGCACAAAAAGAAAAGGAGACAAAGGATCTTCTTGCCTTATACCACTGGACGAAAAAATAGGACTTGTAAGTGATCCATTAACCAGAAAACTAGCAGACACATAAGACATACACTGAACAATCAGCTCACACCACTGTGAAAGAAACCCATTTTACCTATAATCCACTTTACAAACCCCACTTGACTCGATCATATGCCTTACTCATATTCAACTTCAAAGCCATATAAGTCTCACTATCCTCTTTCCTCTTCTTTTTCAACCAATCAAAGGACTCATAAGCCAAAAGTAATTAACCGATCTTTAATAATGGCACTTTGAGCTTCATAAATAATAAAAGGAAGTACATCTTTCAGTCTATTTGCAAGCACTTTAGCAACTATTTTTTAGACAACAGAGCATGAGCTGATATGCCTAAGGCTAGAGACAAGAGACTTTACCTTAGTTATAAGAACCATCTGTGTCTGATTAATTTGACTCATCTCCAGGTGCCCTTTTAGAATACCAAGCACAATATGTAAAACATCATCCTTCACTGTGGACCAATATTGCCAAAAAACAATGCATAAAATCCATCTGGTCCAGGTGCCTTAGTTGGATTCACTGTTTAATTGCATCACATACCTCCCGTACCTCAAATGGTCGTCTCAGATCAGAGGTTACATCCGCTGCCAATTGTCTGAAAACTCCACCTTCCATAATAGCTTATAGTCCACATGCTAATGGTCAGATTTAAAGAGAGTATTATAACGAGCAAGAATAATACCTTCCATATCGTTTGAATTTTCACTCCATGTACCATTCATATCCATAAGGCCCTTGAGAAAATTCTTTGATTTTCTTTGTTTTCCTGGTGATGAAATATGCAGTATTTCGGTCACCTGCGGATAACTAGCTAGATCGCGATCGGACACGCCAAATATCTTCTTCCTTTTAGATAACCAGTCTCTCATTAAGCTCTAAAGATTAAATAGTAATATTTCCAGCCCCATTAATCCTTGCCAAAGCATCCTTAGATTTTTCACTTCCTTCGGTAAATACCCAAATTTTGCCCTACTCTATCTCACTAGATCACTTTTCACCGAATTTAATTTCCCACAAAGACCCTCCACACTACTGGCCCTGTTAGCATACCAAGCATTCCTCACTTTATCCCCATACTCCTCTTTCGGAACCCAAAAGGGCTTGAAACAAAAAACTTTCTTCCCACACCTAGGAGGATGTTATAGATCGGGAAAACCAAGAAGCTAAAGATTTATTAATTGGGCCATTCACTAGTGCAAGGCCAAAGAAGAACTAGTTTGAAGAGTTTGAAGGCTAAGGAAAGGCATCTAAGTTGTTCTCAATTTGCATAATTAGCAAGGATTATTCAACAAAACAATTTGATGGTGAAAATGGCTAAGTATAGGAGAAAAGACACTCAACTGCCGACGGTAGCCCTGCTCTTATCGTTGCCAGTAGGCTTCTGCCGGGCATTGTTAGGAAGATCGGGTTATTGCATATTCTATAGTCTAAATCAACTCTTATGGAGCTCTAGGAAGCACCGAACTGTATCCCGGTCTAGTGCCGAAGCTGAATATTGAGCTCTAGCTACAACTACGACCAAAATTCCATGGTTGTTATTCCTCCTTCGTGATACTAATCAGGTGCTTCAAACTCCACCCTTAATTTGATGTTAAAATATTAGTTCGAATAGCGAGTGATTGAAGGTGCTTCCCTTCCAATTCCTTTTTGAAAAAAAGAAAAAATCATACCTACCACTGACGGTAGGTTCCCCTTATCATCAACGGAAAGGGTTCAGTTGAAACATTGGATAATACGATCTTCTTGAAGGATTTTTGTTATCTGCCTTGTCTTTTCAGTTTTAATCAAGAGTTTAATGGGTATTTTAAGTTATTAACCTATAGATTAGCTAGTGTTAGACTTTAGTCTATAAATATCCCATTATAACTCATTGCAAACCAACTATGATGAATTTGCTGAAATTTGAGAGAGAATTCTCCAATTGCTTCTAGGTTTCTTTACCTTCTTATTCTAGCTTGCTAAGGGTCAATGTCCTTAGTGTTGTGAACAATTGTTGCCTTAGATTGTAGAATCTATGGAACCAATTGATCATTCAAACTCCTTTCATTAGTTGATTCATAGAGTTTCCTTTCTTTGAATCAATTGTTGTTGGGTCTTCTAGTTGTATAATTGGGGTTTTGAGCCCTTTGTTTTCCTCAAGGTTCTAATTATCAATCTAGGAAAGAACTATAGCTTCTCAATATTAGGTTTATGAGGCTTAGATCCTCATAGGTTTCTTATTGGAGTGTTGAGTTTAAAATCCTCAATAGAGGTTTTTCAAGAAAAGGAGGTGATCCTTGGGAAGGAGTAGAATCCAAACTACAATCAAAAGTGGGTCTACATCAGAGGAGCGTGAATTGGACTCTCAAGTACAACTACTAGCATGTAATGATCTGAATATCTAGGACCACAACTTTCACAACAAAAGGTCCTCTTGGTTTAGAAATAAGTAAAAAAGAAATGGGTTTTACATTTCAATTGTAAATGTAGTGATTTTTTTTTGAAATTCTTTTTGAAAACCAAATGTGTATGTACTTGGTTAAGAAATAAGGAAAAAGAAAAAGTGACACATGTACCCAACATCTCTCATTTCAACCTATATTACTGCACGCTCATGTCAAATCATATCTCTAGTCAGTGTAAATGGAAAAGATGTTCAATTTTGTGGGTTTTGAGTTCCCCAATTCATTGTGTTAATATGGTCGACAATGTTCAGGGATGGAACTATAGGGGGTCTCGAGCCCCCGGGCAATTTTGTTGTAGTTAAAAAATTTTAGGGTTTTTACATTCAAGCCGCCCCAGTTTTTTTTTTTTTAATTTAGCCCCCCCTCACAAAACTTAGGTGCTGGTTTTTTTTTAAAAAAAAACTCGAAAACCCTCGCGCAGTAGCGTAAAACCAAAAAAAAACCTTCAGTTTTTGCTCTCTCTCTCTCTCTCTCTCTCTCTCTCTCTCTCTCTCTCTCTCTCTCTCTCTCTCGATTCCCTCCTCCACAGACAGTTCGCTCCTACTTCCTCGGTCTGAGCTCGGCGGCGTGCGGCGCAAGACGATGGGTGGTGTCGACGACAATGGCGACCTCGGCGACGGGTGGACAGCAAGCTGTAGCAGCCAGCAGACAGACGGCTTCCATGTTCTGCAAACTTTGAAGAAGAAAAAAGTAAGTTTTCTAGATTAATCTATGTAGAAACATTTTTTATTTTTGATTGCTAAAATTTTGATTTTAGTAGTGAAAAAATTTCTAGGATTTTTTTGGTAAAAATATGATTAGAATGTAATTTATGTTCTAATTAATTATTATGTTATAAATGAAATGTGTTGAATTGAGAATTTAAAATATTTGAATATTATATAGGATTTTACTATGGAGAAATATTTTGGAAAGTGGAAGAAGGGTCCTAAACCAGTTGAAGATAAATCATCTAATAAAGGAAATGTTAATAATGAAGATCGTGGGAAAAAGCCTCGGGTAGGGGTAGAGTTTTCGGATTGTGAAATTATTGGTAATCCAGGATTGCGTAAACCAATTGATAGTTATCCTTATGAAATTAAAGATGAATTAAGGAGACGGAATGTGGCTAAAGGCCCAACTCAACCATGTGATCATAAATTTCCGCAAACTGATTTTGGTGAAATTAGAAGATCGTTTCAGAAGATATGGTTTAAAGATTTTACTTGGTTAGAGTACAGTGTACATAAAGATGCAGCATTTTGTTTATGTTGTTATTTGTTTGCTAAAGGTCAAAATCACAAAACATGGTGATGATATGTTTACAGAAGTTGGTTTTAGAAATTGGAAACGTGCTAAAGAAAAATTTAGAAACCATGAAGGATCTGCAAATAGTCCTCACTCTGGTGCTGTAATTCAATTATTGAGTTTCAAAAATCAAAGACATAATGTAGAATATATTTTAACGAAACAATTGTCAAACTAAGATTGACTACCGTGCACGGCTAACTCCTGTTGTAAAAGTCATTCAATTTTTATTAAGTCAGGGTTTAGCTTTCCGTGGAAATGATGAGTCAATAAATTCAATCTGACGAGGTAATTTTCTTGAATTAACAAAATGGTATTGTGAGGAATCGGAAGAAGTAAATAACGTCATGAACTTGAATACTCCGGGAAATAATCAGTTGACTTCTCCTAAAATTCAAAAAGAAATTGTTAATGCTTGTGCAACAGAAGTGAGACAAGCTATTGTCAATGAGATTGGTGACAAGTTTTTTTCTCTTTTGGTTGATGAGGCTCGAGATAGCTCCATGAAGGAGCAATTCTCTATAGTTTTGAGATTTGTTAATGATAATAGAGAAGTGGTCGAGCGTTTTCTTGGAGTAGTACACGTGAGCGACACTTCTGCACGGATTTTAAAAAATAGTATTGATGATTTCTTTGCAATAAATAGATTATCAATTTCACAGCTCAGAGGTCAAGGTTACGATGGGGCGTTTAATATGCGTGGCGTGCTTAATGGATTGAAACAAAAAAATTTAGATGAAAATAAGCACGCATATACTTTGCTCACCAACTTCAATTAGCGCTTGTGGCTACTTCAAAGAAAAATACTCACGTGTGTAGTTTTTTTTAGTACCCTACTAAGATTGTAAACATGATTGGATCTTCATGTAAAAGAAAGGATGCTCTTCTGCAAAAGCACTATAATGATCTTGTAAAACGTCTAGAAATTGGAAAAATTGCTATAGGAAAGGGTAAGAATCAGGAAACAAGTTTAGCTCGGCCAAGTGACACTCGTTGAGGCTCTCACTTCAAAACAATAACTCAGATTTTGCATATATGGGATGCAGTGACACATATGCTTAAAACTATATATGAAGACGCTGATGAGGTCAATAGTCGAGGCATTGCCCGAGGTTTGATTGATAAAATGTGTCAGTTTGAATTTGTATTTCACTGCTCAATTAATGGTAAAGGTATTGGCAAAAACAAAAACATTGTCAATGTGCCTGCAACAAAGGACTCAAAACATAGACACTGCTGTCTAGATGATTCAGACAATAAAGGAAGATTTGAAGAAGTATAGAAATGATGATGATTATTGGGAGGAGTTATTGGGTGTCGTTACTGCATTTTGTATAAAAAATGATATTTTCGTGCCGAATATGCAAGATCCTTTACCAGGCCGAGCTAGATTATACAGGAGTATGGATGGGCAGACTTACTACCATTTTTTTCGTCGAGACATCTTTTTTGAGGTAATTAATTTCTTTTTTTTAACTTATTACCTAAAACTCAATTATTTGTAATATTACAAATTATTAACTGTTCTTTTCTCTATTTAATATTAGGTACTTGATTTTATAGCCAAAGAAATGGATGATCGTTTTACGGAGTCAACTTCAGAGCTACTTATTTGCATATCATGCCTTGATCCCAGAGATTCCTTTGTGAATTTTGGTCGGAATCAGTTACTCCGTCTATCTGAGTTCTATTTAGATGATTTTTCTATCTCTGATCAATTTGAGCTTAAAGCATAACTTGATACATATATCTCTTACATGAGATCAAGTGATGGGGCAACTTTCTCTGGCCTTACTGACATTGGAGATCTCGCAAAGAAGATGGTTGAGATAAATACTCACAAGTTTTTTACTTTAGTTCATTGACTAATTAAGTTGGCTTTAGTCTTGCCTGTTGCTTCAGCGACCGTTAAAAGATCATTTTCTGCTATGAAAATGATTAAGAATGATTTACGCAATAGGATAGGAGATGAGTTTCTCAATGACAGTTTGGTTTGTTATATGGAGCAAGAGATTTTTATGAGTATTGAAAATGAAGACATCTTGCAGCGGTTTCAGAATATGCAAACTCGAAGAATAAAATTGCCATCTTAATCATTCCGTTCACATGTAAAACTCCATTTTAGATCATTTTTCAGTAGTGAATTCTTTTTCATTCTTAAAGTATTTGTATGAATGTTATTTGTTTTTTTTATTAATCTTCTAATCGTTCTAAATCAATTGCAGGTCATATTGGATTTCGTCTTCTGATCGTGCTCATCTGTTATCTCAAGATTCTGATCAAGATTCTCAGTTTTGATAGAGGTATTTATCCCGTGAGTGATGGGTAATCATTCCTCGTAAGTGATGGGTGATCACTCTTTATTGGTAATGGGCGATTACCTATTTTTTGCTATTTTATTTGTAAATTTAGAATTGTTATGCTTATCCCGTGAGTGATGGGTGATCACTCCTCATTGGTAATGGGCGATTACCTATTCTTTTGCTATATTATATGTAAAATTTGGAATTGTTTGAATGTCTTTTGTACGTGGAATGCATCAATTTTATAGACTAAATTCTGGCAAAATTTTTATTGTTCTCCAACCCCCTTACCTTTTTGTTCTGGTTCTGTCCCTGACAATATTCATTTACTGTCAACACTAAATATTATTACTTGTTATGAGAAATTTTTTCACATGAACTCCAGGTGACTATGACAACATTGACTATTGTCATTCATATGAATTGAAACAAGAATTTTATCTTAAAGGAATATCATGTTCTTCATAACATCTTCATTACATCGAAATAAAAACCATAATAGAAATAAAAAACATAAGGTCGCCATTACATTTCTATGATGAAAAACTAGATTTCGGCAACTACAACGAAATAAAAAACATAACATCACAAAAACATAAAAAGAACACATATCTAGAAGAAAAAAACCCCCTGAACATGAAAATAACAAAAATAAAAACTTGACATTCTTCAAGAACTCTATAATTCTTCAGTCATCATCATCCTCTACAAATTCCATTTCATCATCTTCTTCTTCGTCCTCATCTTCATCCCCTTCATCCATTTCTTCTTTTTCATGTTCATCCGCTTCTTCATCGTCTTCTTCCTCCTGGAATTTTTCCTCTTATTTTGGTCAATCCTCAGCTGATTCGTTCATTTTCCCATCAAGATTTTCATCCGCAGCATTTTCTTGTTCAACATCATCATTTTTAGTATCCATTCCATCATCCTCATTCGTACCATTAAATTCATCATTGACAGCATGAACATCACTGTCGATATTCACTCTGGGAACTCCACCATCTCCTTCCCATCCTTCATTCTTTGTATCTTTCTTATCAAACACATCCTTCACGCATGGAACTCCTTCTATTCTCCTAACTTTTCACATTATTTTTTGCCAAAGCTCCCCGTTCTTCGTCTTTTTTTTTTCTTCAATGACTCTTTTAAGTGCTTCTATTTAAATGTCAAGTTGGCAAATTATTTTGCAATTTCGACAGGCTGGTATGAACTCATCTTGATAGATGATTAAGCTCATTTCTTTCTCAATGATCTTCTCTCCTTACTTGAGGATTTGAGAGGAAACCCCATTGGCAAACTTGATTATAAGCACCAAACCTCCAATAGAAAGCCTCCAATATTTCCTTAGGAAGAAATCAACAAGAGTTAACAAACCCCCACCTATTCCCTACCTAAAGAAGACCTAACAACTAGCAGCATTAGCTAAAGAACTAATACCTCTAGAAGATTAGGAATTTTAAAGAGATGAGATAAAGAGCTCTTGAAAATCCATTCAAGAATCTCTTGCTCAATCAACCAAAGAACTACTCTAGTTCATGGGAAGAAGAAGAAGCTAAAGAAAACCCTAGGAACCAAGCCTTGGTTGCTGCAAATTCTCTCATATATTTATATTTCATTCAATGTTTAAAAATGGGCTGAAAAGGGGTATATATAGGCCCCATTCTCCTTGGTGATTAATTATAACCCTAGCTCCTAAACTAGCTTAAGAAAAGCTAATGGCATCTTATGCCACTTAATTACAAGTCAAGGTGCTAAGCAACCAAGTTAATAAGTCAAAATACTCTTTAAATAGCAAAAAATAACTCTCCTAGCCGAGACCTACCGTTGGCTGTAGATGTTGTTCACTTGCCACCCCTTGAAACATAGACCTACTGGCGACGGTAGATCTAACCCAACCGTCGACGGTAGGGTGCCTTCTTGAGACTACTTGGAATTAAGACTTACTGGCGATGATAGGTCCAACCCTACTGTCAATGGTAGGGTATCTTCTTGAGTCCAATTGCAATTTGAGCCCCTTTTGTCTTCCACACTTGCTTCTTTTGGTTCCCTCTTGCGCATCATGACTCTTAGGAGTATTTTGGTGCCTCTTCGGTCTATATGTTCTCCTTCCAATGCATTCCCACATACAACCCTGAAAGTTTTTCCTGTGCGAAACTACTATTTCATTATTCTCATCTTCTATCTTCCTTGCCATCAACCTTGTAACCGGTCCTTGGAAGATCTCCATGTTCTCATGCTCATTCAGTGTCATACCATAGGGTCCAAGCTGTTGGCATTCTTGTCCCTTCGATATTTGATCCCGTCAAGGTTTGTTTTCCCAAAGAAACTTGTAGCTTCACAGCCTTCCTCATTTGAAACATCAACGCCAGGGGCTTCCATTAAAGCTGTTATAATTGTGCCAAATGGCAAGTTCCTAGACCTGTGATTCAAAGTGGCTTTCACATTTAAATAAAAACATCTTCAAAATCAAGCACTTCATCAGTCAACATCTTTGCTGTTAGAATCTTCTAGGCTGGAGAGAGTTCCTTTGATTTATGGAAATTAATATATTGGACAATAACAGAACCAACTACTCTGCCGAACAATTTGAGATTATTGGGTTTTTCCTCGTTTCAGCCATACAAGAAGTTTGAAGCAAACACTATCAATGCTTTTTTCGACTCCTTTGCCATTGTGTCCAAGCTTGAAATTTGAAATCTATTACGAGGGAGATTAAGAAGGTCATTAATCATAATAGAAGTAAGTGAAATCTCCACTCCCTTGACATAAGATCTTAACCAAATTTCACCCCATTTCTCTTTTTGTGACCTAATAGTTGGCATAGAACCATCAGACAATGGATTCCCTAACAAAATCAAGTTTAAAGAAGTTTTTCTATCCCTATTTCCTAACAATACCTTGGAATCCCTGAATGTGTTTCAAATTACCCATTATTTGTACCTGGCTGTCTACGATGCCTCTATTATTAAACTGACCATGTCTTCTTTCGAATTCTCTACAAACGAAGAGATTCTGATTTGTTGATGACATGTTCTTGAACTTCTTTGTTATAGCATCATCGGTTGGTAATCGAGGAATCTCCTTGATTTTTAATTTTCATCAACTTGCTTTGATGAATTGGATTCGCCTTTTCTCATATTTGGGTTCATGCTTCTCAGAGGCATTTTTTTGATTTGGTGTAAGGATTTTTTTGAATGTATGATATAAAGATTGGAAAACTATTTGTGTGATTTCACATTGTGCAACTACTCTATTTATAACCGTTGGTATTGAAGAGTCATGTCGACATATCTTCCTACCCCTCTTAACTACCATGATCATTTTCAAGGTGACTTTTGGTTGAATTATCCCATAACTGGTGGAAATATTTAGAGTGTGAAAAGGTTTATTGTAGCTTTCTAGCTTTGGGTTTAGGGTCACAATTCCCACCCTTTTTAAAGGGTTTATTCAAAAAAAGACAATGTGTCCTTTCATTTCAATAAAGGATCCAGTTACAATACACTTTTCCCACTCTCCTCAATTTTCATCATTGCATTTTTCACACCTTTTTGAAATGCCATAATTTCACTTCTTGAAAGAAAAGTCATTTTTAATGTGAGCGAATTTCTTCCACTCGTTATAATGCATTTCAGCCAAGGTGTGCAACCCATTATTTTGTTTCTTTCCCAAATGTGTTCCTTACCCTATGTGTATATCTTCATAATAAAAAGAACAAATAAAAAAAATCTATTATAAAAAAATAAATTATGCTTTATAGTTAACATATCATAATATGCTTCATAAAATATATTTTATATGTTAGAAAAAGTCCACATCCTTCATAATAATAGCTTCACATTCATACCGTATCAAATCACATTAGTATATCACATAACTTCTGGCAAAACAACTTCTGGGAGAGCAAAAAAATACGAATATTTCTTAAAAAAAACACATTCTGAACATTCGACTTTAGGGATTAACTCGAATATATGTAATGCTGACTACGAAGTTTGAATTCTGTGGACATTAGATTTTCATCTTCCTCTAATAAAGTAGGGTTTAAGGTAGTCAAAGGCTGACCGACATTTAACTTTTTCCTCGAACTTGAAGGTTAATTTACAAATCCCTGAGTCGAAACTTCACCAATAACTCTTTCGTCACCACCACCATCCCTCGTCGACACAGATTTTGGTGTCTCAAAGTTTGAACCATATCCATATTGCCTAAACTTCTTTACCTCCTCACCAAACAAATACTCAAGCATGAAATAATACTTTTTGTTGAATTTGAATACCGTCTGCGAACGTATTGGCCTGTCATGAAAATTGTTAAATCCCAAACATTGAATTTTTTAACTTATAATAGGAACAATAAAAAAAGTGATGCAAACCTTCTTGTAACCTTCCATTGTTTCTGGCTTGCAGCTATTTTAACTTTATTTGTTTTGTGATCCCAATCAAACCAAGGCTATTTCAGTATCTCTCCAAATTGAATGAATCTCGTCTTCATTTCATCTAATTTGACAGCTATCATCTCTTTAGAAGTATCCAATTCAAATTGACATAACATTTCCATTGAAACCCTGTATATGAACCATTTCTCGACACCATTAAGCAAACACCTATCCCTGATTATGTCTTTTATCATTTGCAACATCTTGCATTTCAAGTTAGGGGTCCACGCACCATTTTTTTTAATCATCAATCAAGCACTAGAGTTATTAGCCATTTTTAGGTGGTGCCAGCAAACAAAATGATATTGATGAATATAGTTTCTGGAGACGAACATACGACAATAAATAGAGGTTAGAGAATAAGCTTTTTTTTTTTTCACAAATATCTTTTTGTAAGGATGGATTTGAATTTTTTGTCACTTTCTAAGGAATATATTCTAAAGGATGTACTTGGATTTCCCTGATGTACCCAATTTCATGAGTATTCCCACTTATGTGAGATGTGATTAGTATGAACTACTTTTTCTTTATATTGTTTAATTATAATTTATGAGACAAGATTAACAATAATCTAACTACTCTCCTTTTATTATATTTTCCAAAATAACAACTTTTTGTCAAATTCTTCTTTGTTTGGATATGATGTTACCTTTGTATCATTTCAATGCAGAATAGAATATCATCCGTAATATTCCTAGCATCGTATCATTCAAATGGTGTGCTGTATGAATGTTGAGAAAAATGAAAAGGAACTTCACTGTGAATATTAATGTCGACAATGAAAAATTTACTTCAACTTTAAAAATGTCCAGATTGCATTGATGACAAACAATATTTTGAATAGGATAAAAACATAGATAATCAACTTCGTTAGACTAGATAATCCCACAAAGTAGCTAATATGTTTTCGCGAAATTGAGCCTATGTAGCTAGTTCGTTACAGGATGACCCTAGATGATAATGGTAGGTATCAGACACACTCCATATACCAATAGAACTATTCAGCGACACGTTCTCTTGGTCTTCAAATTCACTAAAGTATTGGTCATCAAGGTCATTTTGACGAATAAAGTTATGAACGAAGCAAGACGCAAAATGAATATTACATTGCTTTGTTAACTTGTAAGGTGGCATGCCTTGACTCAGAAGAGGAAATCGACATTTCAAAGTACCGAAGGAACGCTCAACTACATTACGAATCAATGAATGTCTATGGTTAAAGAGTTCCTGAGGGCCAAGATAATTTGTATGGCCTCGAAAGTGACTACAGTGATAGTTTTCCCCTCGATATGATGAGAGAAAACCTGGCTGATTTGTGTAATCGGTGTCTACCAATTAATACTTCCCTGAAAAATGAATAATGCAAATTGTTAGAAATTAAAGACAATGAAACTTAAAATGTCGTGATATATATTATAAGAAAATTTAATAATTATTGTAAGAAGTGAGCCAGTGGAAGGCTAAGGGAAGTTGGAATTTGAAGTGACTGTGTGCATGAAGACACGTGAGTCGTGTGTACTTCCTTCCCATCTAGCATGGATGAAGACAAATCGCATATCATGATTGATGACTGCTAATATATTTTATGAGATTCTGTACTTTTTGATTCAGTATACCTCCGTGTTCTCGGCAATTGTCCATGTAGATATATTTGTGTCGTCAATAGCTCCAACACTGCCCTACAACATATGAATGATGTCCATCATGATTCTCACAGTTTCACGTTTTCATACAAACTTTTAAAACAAAACTTAGAAGAAAGGGGAGCTGTATACTTGGAAGAAAGGGTAACAGTTCGGATATTCTAAATACAATCATGTACTCAGTCCTTATTGCATACCTTCATGTAAGATTACAGAGGATGTTCAATATTTGACTCATTTCTTAATATGACAACAACTGTACCTGTTGATTGTGGGAACCTTCCAGCCAACTCAATCTGGTTGTTAGCGATGGTGAAACAATACAAGAATATGCCAAAGCTTTCAACTATGTCCACCTTTTGTTGTTTTTTGTTAACTCATATACCCTCTTCAACTAATTTATTGTAGAGAAGCATGAACGGAAGCTTGGTCATGCTAAAATTGTCATACATTCGTATTGGATGACCTTGTAGCATCTCGTCAATCCATATTCTTCCTGTTAATACGGCTGTTCGGCAAGGAATATTTTCAGGGCCTAGAAATGAAAGGTTTGACATTTCTGCCAACATTGATATATCTTCCATAAGATCTATGTCTTTAACATCATCATCATTATCGGCGTTATAATTACCACCGTCGGAAGTGTACTAACCACTGTCGACAGAATACCGGATGTTTTCCACAGAATTGTGTTTGTTCATTTTGAGCTATCTTCCAAAACGAACAACGAAAATAACTACATAAAAAGTTATATCAATACTTGAAAATAAAGCAGTTGGACAGTAATTAAAATTAATAAAAATTACAACATTGTTCACAAACATTCTCAGAAATAGTTCTAATGATTAAAAAAAAAAAAAAGGAAACTTCGTTCATTTTCTGTAGGCATTCAACCATGTCATAACTGAATCTATTCATTGCCAGGTCCACCCTTCTATCATTTCCATATTCAACCCAAACTTCTCTATTCTCATGCACCTGAAGTAATCCCCAGCCTTAAGCAGAATTTTTTCCGACGTTCCCTTACAATCCTTCCTAAACAAACGCACATATTCCCCAATACTGTATCTCAAATAACCTCTCTTATTGCTCATTTAAGCCTTCTCCTTTTTTGTGTGCCAGACATTGGCAACATTTCCCCAAGCCGTGATTTGCAACTCTATCACCTATATCTTCGAATATGAAAAAGTACTGCTGCTTTTCTTCCCAATAGAGAATGCTATCTTCATAATTTTCTTTGTAAATCTTTTGATTTGCTTAGTTCGGCAGGAATTTTCCCTTTGGAACTTTCAATCTCCATTGCAGTGGGTAATTGAACTTCGTACTCCCAGTCTGTGTCCTCATCAACAAAGTCCATATCATGAAAAGGCTTAAAAACATCGCAAAGTTCTCTGTTCTTAAGCCTTTCTTCTTCATCATCATCAGTGGAGGGTGCCTTGTCCGAAGATCTTGCATTCAAATCTTTTGTTCCGCTATCCCAAAAAATGAGTGTCAAGGTGTCGTACATTGGAACACCACTTTTCCTTATTTCCTTCGCATTGGGGTGTTTCTGTCAAGAGTTAGGAGTTCACTCATCAACTATAATTGATGACATGGTTCTAAAAAATGTTGAAACAAACTAATGAAGAATATACTAACCTTGAGTATCTTGTCCGAATATCCTTCAGGATAGTGTATATTGCACGTCACATCATCCCAAGTGATGCCGATGAGCTCATCATCTTCGAAGATATCTTTTATGATCATAAATCTCCTTCTTAAAGAAAAAAAGTTTATTTTCAGTTGTTCAATTTTGAAGGTTATACCGCATTTTCTGCTGAAATCAGCTGCTAATTCTGTCCACACTCGCTTATCAAATTTTCTTCCAACTGACTTCCCATCCATCGATTTACATTGCAACAAATGAGTAATATATTCACGAGCTAATTGGGTCGGCCATTTTCCTCTTCTAAGAGCATTCACTTGTTTTTGTAAAAGAATGTTCTCATCCTTCTATATTATTATTTGTGAGAGCAAAGCAATAGAGAACGAAGTATATGGAGAAATAATACATTAAAAACAATGGGCAAAGGTGAATAAGAAATTTGACCTTCTTTCTTCTCTTCAATTCCGTGGGATGTGAAGCGGAGATGATATTAGACTCTTCTGAAGTGTGTATCCTCTAATGATCACTTGCAAAAACAACCGCAACACTACCAACGTTCATGTTATTGAAAAAGTCAGAAGCGAATAGAATAATGAAGAATAATTTGAAAAACAATGAGATTGCAAATTTGTTACGCTTGGATGGTCGCCTGAATCCAGTATGGAGAGTGTGGTGTTTCGTGGAATCTATATCAAAATACATAATAGATACAATCAATGCGGATAAACAAGTAATACATGTCGACATAAACAACCCTGTCAATAACAGTATAACATGTAAGGGTTTCACCTCTCTGAAAATTCAAAATTTATCTAAACCACGGAAATTGATTGAAAAGAACATACGATATACTCATAACACAATGAAATTACAACATTACACCATTAACAGTCAATTTCTTGCCATTTACCACGAGTAAAGTCAAGCTATGTCAAAACGAGCTTACAATAGAGTTTGGAAAAAAAAAAGTATCGGAGCTGAGATTTCTCCACTGTAATTGCTTGGGAAGATGGAGTTTGGCAAAAAGGAGAGCAGATATCCAACATTGGAGTTGAGATGCATTTTACAATATCTATGACTATATGAAGGAAGATTGGTATGCGGAGGGAAAAAAACGAAGAATAGAGAGAGCTTTTTATAGTGTACGAAATATGAAAGTTTCTGTATTCCATTTGGGGGTTGAAAAATGTAGGTGGAGAAATAATGAGTTTTAAAAACAAATGGAAAAAGTCCATATTTTGATTTATTTCCTTCTTATTTCAAAATAAAAAAAAATGAACCAGTCCAAGTGATTTTTGTGAATTTATTTTTAAAATTTCAAAGGGGGTCAATAAATGCAACTCGAAAATCTATAAGGATAACTCAAAAAAATTCAAAAATTTTCATTTTTTCCTGAAAATTTTATCTCTTTGAAAAAAATTCTCTAAACTCTTTAGAGGACTCTTCACTTCAATCTCAGATCTTGGAAGATCCGACCATCCAAATTCAAAAAAAAGGTTAGTTTTTCGATCTATACTCATTTATTTACAATTTTATCGGTTTAGATCATAAAAATATGCCTTGAATTTGAAAAAAATTGCAATTTTAGATTGAAATTTTTTCTGTCGAAAATGAGCACTTTCGCCCAGGCCAGCGAAACTCCTAGTGATTTTCGCCTGGTCAAGCAAAAGTCACTAGATATTTCTACTAGCTGGAGCGGTCCTCCACGTGAACTTTCGCCAGGCTGGGCAAAAATGCAAGGCACTTTCTACCAGCCTGGGCGAAAGTGACCTAAAGTTTTATTTTTATTTTTAATATTTTTTTATTTATTTTACCTTTTTATTCATAATTATTTAAGAAGTATTTTTTGAATTTAATTTAATTTTTATTTAAGTGATTATTTCATTTTCTACATGTAGAATAAATGCTTGTAGTTGTTTAAAATATTTTATGTTATAATATTTATTATTAATTTGATTATGAATTAGGTTTTAGTGAACCTTAATCTTCATGCAGCATTTTGATATGGTTTAGGGTTTTAATAAGAATTAATAACTATTAATTAAATTATTAATACTAGAGAAATGGTTTAAAAATAACGGATATGAAATAATAAATCTAGTTAAGAATAAATAATAAATTATTAATAAATGTTATTCAAATGTAACTAGTTTGAAATTGTTTTCTTATATTTATGTGTTTAATATGAAAATGTATTATGTGATTGCTCAACAATTTGAAGGTTAATTTGAATTTATCGTTATTCTTGGCCTTGGGTTTTAGGGTTTAGATAAGATGAAATAATATATAAATTAATAATTATTACTAAGTAATATTAGTGATGAAATAAAATAAACTAAGAGTAGTACGAAATAATAATAGTAGAAATGAAATATTAGTAAATAGTACGAAATAAAATAAAATAAAATAGTAGAAATGAAATAATAGATCCTAAATAATAAAATAATAATATAAGAAAAATTAAATGTTCTAATTTATAAAAATCTTTACTAATGTATTTGAATAAATAGTAGATGGTTCGATCAAGTGGTCGTATAGGAGATGATGATTTTGGTCCTGTCACGGACAGGACATGTCGAGTTCAGGGGCGCACTGTCACAGCTTCGTCTAGAGGTGTGAGGGGGCGACATAGTACATTCGATCTCCCGTCTACCCCTAACCCTCTTCTTGCTAGTTTTCATTATGATACATGTGCACCCGGGTATTCTACCCAACCACCACCTGTACCTTTTGTATCTCGACCTCCCCTCCCATCACACCTATCTCACACTCCTATATCATATGAGGCATATGGATCAGCAAATCCACCTTCACACCCCCACCTGCAGTATATGATCCCTACCTACATGCTCCTACTGTACGTCCTAATATACCATATAGATCTTTAGCTTAGGAGCCCTTAAATGAGTTTAATGGTCTGGCGAGGCAGTTAAGGGCAGAGTTTCTTTATCAGATGGTGGGTGTCGTCCCTCCCGATTCTTCATACAGCACACATGATTATACTGCTAAAGATTATGATGTTTCATCTTCTGAGCCTTTCACAGGGAGGCATTCTGCAGATATGTGCCTTCAGGGTGATAGGGGTTTAGGCGAGGAGCATGACAGGGTCCGATCCCTATATATTGACAGAGAGGCCCATGAGAGAGTTGATGATGATGGTGTTGGTGATGATGATAATGATGATGACAGTGAGGATGTTGGAGATAAGGAGCAGCCTGTGCCTATGGCTCCAGTGGCACCTGCTTGTGGATCCGACGGGCGGCCTCATCACGAGAAAGGGAAAGGGTTGACCGGTAGTTTTATGTCGGTTACGAGTAAGATTTCAGGGTCTCGTAACAAAAGACCTGATAAGGCTTGTGATGCTTCAGCTCCTACTCAGAGGAAGAAAGTGAAGCCTTCAGATTGGGAGTAAACAGGCCCAACAGAGGGAGGTCCTGTTGACCCGGAGCTCATCCCATCATACAGTGGGCATATGGCAGGTCTGATATGCCGTGGACATGTACATATCTTTATGTTAATTTTACATGTTAATTTTATTTTTTTGTATGTAATTTCTCAACTATTTATATTTTTATAGATAATTGATGATTATTATGTAATGCTAATGCTAAATTTATTTATTTTATCTTCAGGATCGTGGTTTATTGAAGTACCGATCGCACTACATGGCACTTATAGGGTAGAACCTTACTGATGCACAAGTTGTTTCCTTGGCTATCGGGACAGGTCTTATGCATTTGCGGTCGTGCATGTTCCATTCCGAATTCTGCATTATTATCGGCATTTGTTGAGCGGTGGCAGCCGGATACGAACAGCTTCTATATGCCATGGGGTGAGATGACGGTTACAATACATGACGTGGAGCTGATACTCGGGGTTCCTGCGTATGGTCGGGCCGTGGATCTTCATTTATCTCGGGATCAGTTGGTAGCTGTTGTCCAGAGTGATCTGGGTTTAGCCTTCACTGGTAGAGGGATAAATAAGCAGAAGCTATTTGATGTTGCCACTAGCTCCCGGAGTACACTGTTCTCCAATGACATAGCTGCATGTTACATACAATATTTACTGGGTAGCTCACTATTCACTGATTAGAGTGGCAATATAGTTCCTTCAAAACTTTTTCCACTGGTGAAGGATGTGAGATCTTCTGGGAAGTTTGCATGGGGTGTTGTGACGCTTACCTGTCTGTACAGGAATCTGGGGCAGGCCTCACGCGTTGATTCAAAGGAGTTGGTTGGATGCTGGTCACTACTAGAGGTATTATTTATATTTACCACTGTATATAGTGAATGTGATATGTTTATATTTTTTATGTTCATACGTTATGTTTGTTTATAGGTTATATATTATATGTTATATGTTATGTTTATATTTTTCATATTTATGTTTTAGGGTTTATATTATTTATATTTATATGTATATTTATTATGATTTATATTGCACTCCTTAATATTTACATTAATATTTATGTAAGTATTTATTTGTTTATTAGGCATGGGTATACATATATTTTCCAATGTTTGCACCTGCGGTTAGACCGGGCACTCAATCTTGCAAGCCCTACATCTAGCAGTATCCCATGTTGGGTTATAAATCTAAACATAAACTGCTGGACATTTGCCTGCGGCTAGATATAATGACAGCTGATAGTTAGGTCGACACCGTACAAACTTCAAGAGATTCGAGATTGCTAGGTACCCACATGGCGTTGAGGCATACATGCCTGATAGGGTTGTGAGACAGTTCGGGTTTAGGCAATATATTCCTGCACACCCTATCCGACCTTTTGGTTGAATTCGTCTTCCGTCGTCCCTTCATGATTGCGGTTTTGAGTGGAGGGAGAGGGGGGAGGAGGGGGGAGGGTTTTGTCAATGGAGCACAAGGATCGTCAAGCAACACCGGACTTATAACACCTTTGATGAGACGACGCACTTCCTTGACTCTCGATATTGGACCCGCACTTATTTTCTCTAATATGGAGGTGAGATCACGCATCGCGGAATCCATGTCTCTCTCATGTACATTCGGGATGTCAACACTAATTTCTAGTTTTCCCCAAAATATATAAATATCTTCTGCCTGGAGCAAAAGTGCATGTACGTACCTACCAACCAGCTCACATGCACAGAGTAGACCGTAGGACTTCCTTAAATAATGCCTGCACTTATTTTACGTATTGTCAAATATATTGTGTGGTCTCTTTATCTCAAGCCATATCCTCTTCAAAGCCAAATGACTGATGTTATGACTTATATTCTTCAATATGAGATTACTCTTCAATATGAGCAAAAGTGCATGTACGTACCTACCAACCAGCTCACATGCACAGAGTAGACCGTGGGACTTCCTTAAATAATGCCTGCACTTATTTTACGTATTGTCAAATATATTGTGTGGTCTCTTTATCTCAAGCCATATCCTCTTCAAAGCCAAATGACTGATGTTATGACTTATATTCTTCAATATGAGATTACTCTTCGCACTATACTTTTCTTTAAGTTTCGGAATCTCCAATGAGGTTTTTATCTCAGCAATTTGACCTTCGATGAGAGAGTCAATATTAAGAAACGTGGTGTCCAAATCACCATGACACGTTGAGAGCCATAGCTTCAACACGGAATGTTCACTCTCGGCACGGTTCGTTATCTCAACCCCAAAATGCAACACTTCAGATGTCCAAACCCTGTAAAACTTATGCGCAAGTGGATTCAACCATGTATTAAACAGGTAATGTAAAAAGTCTGGCCTTCTTTGCCACCTCGTCTTTAACACTTCTAATTTTCTACGGTATTCTACCTCATCAATTTCGTTTATTAATTTGTGCCAGGAGCCATTCACGAACCGTTATGCGACCTCTTCGTCTTTAACCATTTCTGTTAACTTTGCCAACACATCCTTATCGATGTGCCTTCTACATAACATATGATATGAATTTCTAAACACATCATCAATCACAGACATAAGTCCACTTTCCCTATCAGTAATAATCACGATTGGCTCACCATCATAAGAATTGAACCGTTCTCGGTTGACATAGCAGATGAAACATATTAGTGCTTGATTTGTTGAAGAACCCATATGTATGTCGTAGTCTGTTCATTGCACATAAAAGCAGTTGCCACTGTGATGTTCTTTCCAGTCGGAGTCATTCCTACAGCTTCCAATAGTGGCATATTGTACCTTAATTAAAAAATAAAGGGGAAAATTTATGATTACCATGGCAACTATTTTAAACGAATTTCAAAATATTTTTAACTATTTTAAAAAAAAAATGATTAAATAGTAATATACATTTAAATTAATAAAGAGATTTAATAATATAATGATCCACTAGATAACTTACTTGTTTGTTTTATACGTGGTATCCATTATCAGTACATATTACCACATTCTAATAATTGGAATTGATGTTGGTGCGCAACGACAATATCACTATGTAAGTTGCTCTCCTCACAGTTTCTATAGAAGACCGTGTAACCCTGTTGTGCACTTAAACAGAGAACTTCCTCTACCGTTTTTCTTCCCTTCATCTTGTTCTTCTTAATCTTTGCAACAACATTGTATATTTTCTGTACCCTACATATATCATAAAATTTGTTTTATTAACGGAAGGAAAACAAATCTAAAATATTTTAATAAACTATTAAAAATAATTTTCTTCTAACATACCTAACTGCACAACCAACGTCTTGTTCTCGGAAAAATTGTAGGATATTACGAGGCGGCACATGACTCTTCCTGAACTGCTCAGTCTGTTGTAAATGCTCCTCCATAAGTCTTATATCCTGAGCATGACTATGATTGTAAACAACTATTTTATGGTTTTGCCTCTCGTTGTGTACGAACAATTGCCAATTCTCACTTGTTGCCATTTGCTCTCCCTTCAATTTAAATGGGCACCCACATTTTTTTGTCCCATAAGGTCCCGCCTTTTGATTGGAACTTCTTCTTCTTCATCGTCAACTATTGATTTCGTATGTTTTCTGCACCTCTTTACTCGCAAGCCAATGTAACATACGGTCGACGGTCAGATATTCTTAATTTCTGATATCGATTGATGATCAATATGTGTTGGCTTTCATCGCAGTTTGTTTTGCCCACTCGACCAACTCATCTTTCGAATTAAAAATCCTGTCTGTTGTGAATAATGTCCATCATCAATATATTCTTCCGACTCTAAAAATTCTTCAAACGTATTTGAATCTTTATTACACTGCTCATATAAAACAAAAATATTAGCGATAAAAAAAAAAGAAAATCCTAAACCAAAAAAAAGATTTAAAAAAAATATCCGGAGCACTTTCGCCCAAATAGGCGAAAAAACAAAGAAACCTTCGCCAGTCTGGGCGAAAATATCACTGAAGTTTTACCGAGATGGGCGAAAGTTGCCTGTTTTTTCGCCCATCTGGGTGATAGTGCCCCTGAAACTGAAAAAAAAAAATTTAATCAATTTTCTTACCACAAAACCAATATTTTCTTGCAAAATAATCTTCAAAAGGATCCATATGTTCTTTTAATTTAGGTTTAATGTTCAAAATTGGTATTTTTTTTGAGAGAGGTTAGAGAGAATTTGTAGAAAGTGAAAGTGAAATATTTAAAATGAAAATTTTCGAGTTACTCTTATAGATTTCTGAGTTGCATTTACTCACCCCCAATTCAAAAGAAAAGTTGGGTTAAAATGTAGTTCAAGAGGACCCTAAATCAGGAACCGGAAAAAGACGCTGAAAATCAATATTTGCCACACACCGATCCAGACGTTCCCAAGTTGCACTAGAACCTTGTCGCTCATTCCACCATGTAAAAAAGGGCCCTTGAGATCTACAAGATTCAAATCATGCAACACCTCTCTAAAAGCAACCGTTTGCGATTCCTGTCTTTCACATCTACCTTGCTTCTCCGAAGAAAAAAGAACTTCCCCGCCACCATCCAAGGCCATCGCCTATCGGACCCTATGCGTCTCAGCAGGGTCCATGAATAGTTTCAGAGTTCAGTCACCGATTACGATAGAAACCTGTAAAGAAAACATGTACCCCAATTCTTAAATTCTTAATAAGCACATAATATGCCCTTTAGAAATACTGTTTAGGCATACATGCAAATTAGTAGCCCCAAAAAGGGCAAAACCCCCACCCAACCCCTCTCGGTCCACCACCAAACACCCGGGAAAACCAAACACCACTCTCAAAGCTTCCACCTTAGGGCCTTGTATTTTTGTTTCCATAAGAAGGACCAAACTGGGATTTTGCACCTTAATAGCGTGCTTAAGCTCACAAATTGCCGCAGGATTCCCTAACCCACGACAATTCCAAAATAAGAGATTCATTGGGCATGGCGGGGTTACACCGGAACCTCCGCCAACTTCTCAGAATTACCAGCAGACTGATCTAAACGTAGTCTCTTGGCCTGACCAGCAGCACGATCATCCATATAATTTGTAATATTGTGCAAAGCCCGTTTGCCCAGACCAACGCCTTCACTCCCCTACATTCTCACCTTTTCTCCCAAAACACCCTTTCCCCAACCCCTTCTGACTCCCTTCCTCAACTTCCCCTTACAAGCCACCGTACCCAACCCCGATCACTATGTAAAAGAACAGGAACATCACAAAGATTACTTGAGTCAATAGGAACCTGACTCACAACCACATTAAAATTTCCAAAAGGAGCACTTTGATCTTCCACCTCTCGTCCCTGCACAGGCCCCCCATAAGCCCCAACCACATCTCCTACCCCTTCCTCTGGGGAGTCAAAAAACTCCTCTGTACTACTCACACAACCCTCTCTCCCCACATATTCAACTGAAGCACTCTCACATGACACACCTTCATCACTGCACATTTGAACCTCTGAGACAGGGACAATAGCGAGGACAGTAGCCTCAAAACCTCCAGCCTCACCCACAAAGTTATCCTCCATACAGGTAGCAGCACTATCTGATTCCATAGAGTCAAAATCAGTTACCAGTGATATCAAGCCACCCTTATCTCCGGTCGCATTCAGCAAGGCACCAAATTTGGAACTGTTAGCCTGCTCCTGGGTAATCTCACTATCTAGAAGAGGGCAATGTTTCACCGTATGACAAAATAAACCACAGTGGAAACACAAGTACGGTAACTGTTCATATTGAATAACACCCCCCACATTCCAAAAATGGAGCCTCCACTGTAATTGCACATTTGACAGGTTGAGTGATATCAAGATCTAATTGGACTCGAAAAAGTCTCGTCACAGTAGGCTTAGATTTCTCATGCACCTGGACTTTATAAACCTGGCCAAGAACAGAAGCAATTATTCTACCTACCTCTGGGGTATAAACTTCTAAAGGATATCCCAAAATATGAATCCAGAATTTCACAAATCGAAAATCATCATCAGACGTCATCAATTCCCTACTCCACGGTTTGATAACCAAAAGGATATCATCAAAGCACCAGGGTCCTCTTTTTAAAATGTCCTTCCGCTGTTTTGCATTTTGAATAAAGAATTGGAAGACATTCCTCCGCAGACGAGAAAAAGAAAAGTCCCCATATTCCCACGACTTCATCATCGCAGATTTTAGACTACGAATTTGAAATCCTTCTTAGCCACAAACATGTCCAAAATATTGTTTTTGCAATCCTTGGTCTTTTTCCGCAAATCAAAATCCGTTACTGGGGCAACCGGACCATCCCAAGCAAATAAACGTAAAGATTCAGTAAGTTTTGAATCTCAAACGGGTCCATTGAAGCAATCAAAGAGAAGGAAAGAAGAAAAATTGAAAAATTGAAAAAGCCCTAAGAAAGGAGAATAACCTCCATAACCGACAGAGACCGTTGTAGAGAGTCCCGTCTAATGAGGTTAATGTAAAGACGTTATTTTTTATACAGAATAAAGAACATGAGATTAATGTATGTGTTTCTGTAGTAAAATAGTAAAATATAAGATCAGGCTGAAAGGCACAGTCGATGGACAACAGGTGAATATTCCTGTACTACCGTTTGTTGGTCCAGAGGGATGAAGGAGGCTAGGTTAGCCGAAAGATAGTTATCGGTTCAAGAACGTAAGGTGCCCCTGCTTTTTCAGGGTAAGAAGGGGTAGAGAAAATGCCTCGAGCCAATGTTCGAGTACCAGGCGCTACGGCGCTGAAGTAACACATGCCATACTCCCAGGAAAAGCTCGAAGGATTGTAAGCAAAAAGGTACCTGTATCCGAAACCGACACAGGTGGGTAGGTAGAGAATACCGAAGGGTGCGAGACAACTCTGTTCTTTCTAAAGAGATTCGATTCGGAACTCTTAAATGTCCAAGGTTCAATATTGAAATAATTTCAGAGGTTTTCCCTGACTTTGTCCTTGTCAACAAACAATTCGAAATACCTCGACTATTTTAGAACATGTCCGAGTCAAACGGCAATGATTCGAAGCACTTCTTTTTACACTATTTCGGAAACCTAAGGACTCAATCGTATGGATATGTAAAATACAGGATTTCCAATCCTAGCAGGAAAGGGAGGGAAAGGGATACTTAATTTAAAGTGAGTAAACAGAATTCCATACTCGATCTCATAGATACATATAGAATTCTGCGGAAAGCCATATTCGATGAAAGTCGTATGTACGGCTTGGAGGGAGATTTTTCATATCTTTCGAGATCCACATTACAATATGGGGTAAAAAAGCCAAAATAAGTGATTTTAACCCTTATAAAAAGAAAACGGATTCTTAAACCCCTTTCACGCTCATGTCACGTCGAGGTGCTGCAGAAGAAAAAACAGCCAAATCCGATCTAATTTATCATAATCGATTAGTTAACATATTGGTTAACCGTATTCTGAAACACGGAAAAAAATCACTGGCTTATCAAATTACCTATCGCGCTGTTGAAAAGTTTCAACAAAAGACAGAAATAAATCCACTATCTGTTTTACGTCAAGCAATACGTGGAGTAACTCCCGATATAACAGTAAAAGCAAGACGTGTAGGCGGATTGACTCATCAAGTTCCCATTGAAATAGGATCCACACAAGGAAAAGCACTTGCCATTCGTTGGTTATTAACGGCATCCCGAAAACGTTCGGGTCGAAATATGGCTTTCAAATTAAGTTCCGAATTAATGGATGCTAAATCAAAGTCACATGGCTAGGGTTTCATCAAGATTCTAAAAATAAATTTAGTTCATGGCTAAAGGGAAAGAAGAAACTAATTTCTTGGAGTAGATCAAGGCTTTCTTTTAATTAGAAGCTTGCTGGAAAATTCTGCTATTGCTGAACTTTTCTGCTGCTGGAATTTCTTCTGCTGCTATGCTGAAATTTTTCTGCAGCAGCTGGAATTTTTCTGCAGCTGCTGAATTTCTCTGGTTTCAGCTCCTGTGGCTCTCTTTTTTTTATGCTGCTGTATTTTTTTATATATCGACAAAAGAGAAGCAAAATCCTAATCTTAAAGGATTCAAATACTAAAGTTCTAATCCTTAAAGGATTCTGCTAAAGTTTTAATCTTAATCCTTAAAGGATTCAAATACTGCAGCTTCCCTTTACCAAATTTAATATGGAATCTTTATTTTCCATTTTTTTTTTAGAAATCTGCATAAAGATAAATAAAATAAATTAAATATAATAATTATGACCAATAAATAAATAAAATATTTTCAAAGGCTAATAATTAAAACTTAAGGTGTTTATTTGTGCTAAAAATCGACTCTATCAGTTTTGTAATGAAAAGTATAGGGTTTTGTCACCTCTCCAACTATCTCTCAATTAGGTAGGATTTTAGTGGCCCAGGCACTTATTTGTTGAGGAGAAACTGATCCAATTCGGAGTTGTTGATGTTTATACCGATCGATCATAGAAGAAAATTTCTGATTCATATCGATTAAGCTTCCTTCCTATTAATCTGGAAGTTCTTCTCAGATACAAGGAAATGATTCAATTACAGAGCTAAAAATCATAGTTCTCGAACGAGTAATCGAAAAGATTCTGGAGCATCCTCGGGATTTGGTATTGTTCCTCCAACGATCATAGTCCCAAGTATTTCTTGGCGAGCTCTAATATGATTAGATTTATAAGTAAGCATTTCTTGTAAAATATGAGCAGCACCAAATCCTTCTAGAGCCCAAACCTCCATTTCTCCGACCCGTTGTCCCCCCTGCTTCGCCCTTCCTCTAAGGGGTTGTTGTGTAACAAGTGCATAATGTCCACTGGAACGTCCGTGGATTTTATCATCAACTTGATGAATTAATTTTAAGATATAAGGCTTTCCTATTAGAACGGAATTTTATTAATTTTAATAAATTTTATCTTTTAAAATTTTAATTGAGTTTATTATCAGTTTCAGACTGACTTTATTATTAATTTAAAAATGATTAGGTAGTGATCATTAATTGAATAGTGATATTTATTTAAAAAAAATTTATAAAGGGAATTTAACTTTATATTTTGAAACTCCAAATATATAATTTAACCTTATATTATGAGACGGAGAGTAAAATTTTTGAAATGATTAAATGGTTTTATTTACCTTATTCATGTTTGGTCCCTAACAAATATTTTTATCTTTTTTTGTCTTGAACTAGTTTACGGACAAACTTTTTGATTTTTTTATTTTCTCTTTCATTACATTAAAAGTAAAAATGAAAATTCACCCTCATTAAAAAAATCAGATTTTTTCCTTAGAAGATTCAGGGTTTATACTTGAAATTTCATCTTATAATATTATATAAAAAAAAAAAAAAACCCTCCCCTCTCTTCTTCTTCTTCTTCTTTTCTGGCGATACTACCCGCTCTCTCCTTTTTCCCCATCGACACTAATGCTCCCCTCCTTCTTCTTCTTCCTCTTCTTCTTCTTCTTATTTTCTCCCGCTTCCCCTCCTCTTTCTTGTTCTGCTCCCTTTCCTTCTTTAGGTAGCCCCCTGTTTCCAATATTTGGTATGCTTTTGCGAGTCAAAATTCATCAAATGACCCATTTACAATCACCCTTTTTGCAATAAAGAATTCACAGTAATTAGTCTAATGACAGTCAAATTCCATAAGAATTAGCAATAGTTACAGTTAAATAAGAGAAGTAACTGTGACCTTAAATCTAATTTGGCCCATCCATTACCTTTCAAAAGCTATTTACGTATACCGAAAATGAAAAAAAATCAGTATTCTATGGATTTCTAAAAAAATAGACATGAGGTTTTCAAGACATTGCCGTGAATATGCCCTAACTACTACCATAATTATCAATTCCCATTTAGTAAAAATTAAAACTCCACCTTAATTTCTTCTATCTCTCACGTCAAATTATAACAATCAAAATCAAGAATAAAAAATTTAAATCACAAGAACAAACAATCAGCTTTTTCAGTTTTTTCCCTTTCTCATCAAACTTGGAAGAGGGCTACCTAGAGAAGGGGAGGGAGCAGAAGAAGAGAGAGAAGAAGAAGAAGGGGAAGGAGGGGAGTGCTAGTATTGATGGAGAAAAAGAAGGAGAGATGGGTGGTGTCGTCGGAAGAGGAGAAGAAGAACAGAGAGGAGGTGGGGAGGGGAGTTTTTTTTTTTTTTTTTAATAATATTATAAAATGAAATTTTAAGTTTAACCCCTTAAACTTGAAAAGTTTAAGAAAAAGTAAAAATTTTTTACTTGAAATTCGTAAATGGTAAAGTTAGGTGTGAGAGAGAATGATGGACCTAATCCTTAAAAACAAAAGAGTTTTAAATGTTAAATCCAATCCAAATGCACAATTTTTTAAGGAAAAAAAATCTAATTTTTTAATAAAGGTGAATTTTCATTGTTGCCTTTTTATATTTTGATATAATTAGAGAGAAACGTTGACCATCAGTCAAAATTGTTGAAATTCGTCCAAAAAGACTAAAAATGTTACTTGTGGATTGTTGGGGGCCAAAATGATAAAAATATTTGTTAGGGACCAAACCTGAATAAGGTATATATGTTAGGAATTAAAAACAACATTTAGTCTTGTTTTAAATGATGCAAATGATCTTCATAAGTTTTGCTATATATCAAGATATCATCAAAATAGACAACAACAAATTTACTTCCTCAACGCATGATGCATGAGTCTCATGAATGTATTAGGAGCATTAGTTAATCCAAAAGACATAACTAGCCGCTCATAAAGACCAAAATTCATTTTGAAAACCGGTTTCTACTTATCCCCTTCCCTCATTCTAATTTGATTGTAACTCGATTTCAAATCAATTTTAGAAAAAATTTATGAACCATGCAACTCATCAAGTAGATCATCAAATCTAGGAATAGGATGCCTATACTTGATAGTAATATTATTGATGGCTCTACGATTTACACACATATGCCACGTACCATCTTTGTCTGGAATTAGCAAAAAAGGAACGGCACAAAGGCTTAAGCTTTCTCGAACAATCCCTTGGAGAGAAAATCCTCAACTTGTCTCCTTAGCTCCTTTGTCTCTTCGGGGGAACTCCTATTGGCCGGTCTATTTGGCAACACCGCTTCGAGTACCAAATCAATTTGATGATTAATTCTGCTCAAAGAAGGAAGTCCACTAGGCACCTATTCGGGGAAGGCATCCTTGTATTCTTCAATAATCTTCACTATGGCATTAGACAAAGAAGACAAATGACTATTAGTAGACACAAAAGTATCTTTGCAATAGAGAAGTAAAACCATTTCTTCTTTTTTAATGGCTTCTATAATCTCACTCTATTTTGTATAGAAGCACCTCTTTTCTCTCTTTCCACTATCACTCTTTTGATTACTCATTTTCTTATCTCTATTCAATTTTTCCTCTCTAGGCTTTTCCACACTCAGTTTTCTTTCATCAACTCCTTTCCCCTCTTCAATGCTCTTTTTCTTTTTCTCACTCTCTAGTCTCTCTTTTTCTCTCATTTTTTTGGTTCCTCAAAGACTTGGCTGGGAGTTAAAGGATTCAACATGAACTTTTTCCCATCCTTTTCAAAATTGTAGGTTTTCTTCACACCATCATGAATAGCCTTTCTATCATATTGCCATGGACGTCCCAACAACAAATGGCTTGCTTGCATAGGAACCACATCACAAAGAATTTCATCATGATATGACCTTTTAGTAAGAGGTACTAGCACCTATTTATTAACCTTCACTTCCCCACTATCATTTAACCAAGGAAGCTTATAAGTCCTAAGATGCTTAAGAAGAGGTAAATTCAATTTTTTAATAAGAAATATGCTTGCCACATTAGTGTAACTATCACTATCTATAATAATATTGCAACTTTACCTCCCACTAAGCATTTAGTGTGAAGGATGTTTTCCCTTTGGAATCTTGCTTCTTCCTCAAAGACTTGAGTAGACAAAGCTCTAATAGTCACCAAGCTCATTCCCTCTTCAACGGCTTCAAAAGAGTCAATCTCTTGATCTTCAATGCCTTCTTCCTTCTCAACAATATCATATTGGAAATCATCTTCTTCCCTTTCAATCCAACCATTCAATTCTTCATTAAAAATCAAGGGTCTCTTGGTAGGACAATTTACAGCAATATGGCCCACACCATTGTACTTGAAGCAACTTCTTGGGTTGGTGATCAACCTTTCTTTTTCTTCCATCTTAGGTTTAAAATGATCTTGAAATGCCACCTTAGATGTATCTTCTTTCTTTGGCCAACTCTTGTACGTTGATGCTTGAGGTTTAGGCACCACACTCCTAGAAGAAGGGGAATTAGTTTTAGATAAACCAATCCTCTTCCTTTTATTTTCAATCTTGGTAGAAAAATGATACATGTCTTCATAAATGGTGTAAGGGTATATTTCTAGTTGATTAACAATGCCCCTATTGAGTCGACTTAGAAATCTAGCAACTGAAGCATCTTTATCTTCCTCCAAGCTCAATCTCAAAGTATATAATTCCATTTCTTGCCTATACTCTTCAACACTTTTGTTGCATTTCTTAAGAGTCATCAAGTTGTAATGAAGCTCCCTATAAGAATGTTCTAGTACAAAGCTCTCCTTCATGATTGTCTTCAATTCCGCCCAAGTTTCTATCGATTATCTTCCATTTCTCAACCTTTGGGTAACAACTCTTTCCTACTAATGGAGTGCATAACCCGAGAATTCATCTATGACTAGCTTCATCTTGACAATGTCACTATAGTTCTTTACCATAAATAAGTTCTCCACTTGTCATTCCAATTAAGAAATACATTGTGATCACTTTCACATTTGAAGCTTAGCACCTTCCATTTGATTTTATCTTGAGCCTTATCCCCTAGTTGATTACCATAGTAGCCACCATGGTATGCTTGGCTAATATTAGGATCCTCTCCAAAATCGTTAAACAAATTATCCTCACACCATGCTTCATTTTCTTGGAACCTCTTCATGTTGTCTATAATATTCTCTTCTACCTTGTCCTCCCTTTCTTCCACCTCTAGCTTGTGATCTTTCTTGATACCCAACTTCATGAAATGGATAAGGGTAATGAGCCGACATGTCATGGTATCCTTGAGTAGACATATTGTCATAAGGTCTTTGGTGATAAGGTGAATTAATTCCTACAAAATTATCTCCAACTCTTTGCTCCATTATAACACTACTCTTGCCTATCTTAAGTTCTTCTATATCTCTAGCATCACTTTGGTATTGCCTTGTCAATCCTTCAATTGATTGTTGCAAATATCTCAAAGTCTCATTTAGATTCATCCTTGTAAGATCACTAGTTCCTTCTTGATGAGATTGAGTGGGCAATTGACCTGCTATACACATTATAAAACCTGCAAATTAAGTAAAGAAAACAAACAAAGGACTTCTCAATCACTCCCTAAGTGTTTACACTCTTTGATGCTCACTCTAGTTACTCGTGTATAATTCTCTTGATTGGCTTTTATCAATATAAGCTTACTCTCCTACCTTTTTCAAGCATCTCAAAACTCAAGCCTCTATGATATCCTTCAACCTCTTAGCCAACTCAAACCCAGAGCAACAATCCCAAGCAAGTAAATCAATCAATGCACTTAGTTGGATAAGTGTTCAATGAGGCAAAATATAAAAAACTTGAGGTGTATAAATTTCAAATAATGTAATCTATGGAATTGAGCCAACAAACAAGATTGATCCTATAAAAAAGACTAGAAACACACAAGAAACAACTAGAAATAAAAAACAAAGCAATTCAAAACAATTAGACTAAACAAAGACAAAAGAGTACTAAATTTTTTTTCCAGAAAATAAGTATGACGATAACCTTTTACTAAAATGACGATATCTCAAAATCTAAGAATCCAAATTAGATAAAACTAATTTAAAAAGGTTTTTCACTCGATGAGGATGAATTTAAGTGCAAGTTTCATTCAAACTGAATCAGTATAACATAAGATATGTAAAAATTAATCCACACTTTTTCTGCAGTTGCGAATCCAAAACGCATTTCACAAATCAATCCAATTGACCAATCAATTGATCTCTAAATTGAGTAGAACTTATTTCAATTGAATCCTAACTCAAAGAAGAATATCTCCATTACAGAACATCAAGAAGTTTCGTAATTAATCAGTCAAATTTTCAATTGATTTTTCGAACTATTTTTCTGTACTTAGTTTTTGCATGATCTTCATGGAAATTTTATTGATCATCAAGTACTTCTTTTTATGATTTTAAACGAATTTAAATAACTTAAAACTCAAATTAACCTTCAATTGGAGGTTTCTCTGATACTACTTTGATGTAGATCGACTTTTGATTGTAGTTTGAATTCTACTCCTTCCCAAAAATCACCTCCTTTTATTGAAGAACCTCTATTGAGGATTTTAAACTCAACACTCCAATAGAAAACTATGAGGATCTAAGCCTCATAAACCAATATTGAGAGGCTAAAGTTCTTTCCTAGATTGATAATTAGAACCTTGGGGAAACAAAGGCCTCAAAACCCCAATTACACAATTAGAAGACCCAAGATCAATTGATTCAGAGAAAGTAAACCCTATGAATCAACTAATGAAAGGAATTTGAATGATCAATTGGTTCCATAGATTCTAAAATCTAAGGTAACAATTGTTCACAATACTGAGGACATTAATCCTTAGCAAGCTAGTCTAAGAAGATAAAGAAACCTAGAAGTAATTGGAGAATCTCTCTCAAATTTCAACAAATTCATCAAAGTTCATTACAATGAGTTATAATGGGGTATTTATAGACTAAAGTCTAACCCTAGCTAATTTATAGATTAATGACTTAAAATACCCATTAAACCCTTGATTAAAAACTAAAAAAGACAAGGCAATAACAAAAACCTCTCAAATAGATCGCATTAACTAAGTTTCAGCCGAGCCCTATCGGTGATGGTAGGGGGAACTACTGTCGGCAGTAAGTTTATGAATTCCAAAGGCTCTACCGACAGAAGCCTACCAGTGAGGATAGGGTCAGGGCTAATGTCGATGGTAGGGTGCCCTCCTATAACATTTAGCCAATTTTCTCTCTCAAGTTGCTTCCTTGAATGATCCTTGCTTAATGAACGTATTGAAAACAACTTGGAAGCCTCTCTTTCATCTTCAAACTTATTCTTCAAAGCTTCTTCTATGTAAGCTACCATGCCATTATCCTCATTTCCATTGGAAGCCTTGAGTTTCTTCATTAGAGCTCTAGTAATTGGTCCAAGCTTCAACTCCGTTGGTGCTTGACTCTTCCGATCTACATCAGATTTTCTTTTATTTATAAAGTATTTTGAACAAGTATGTACGCACATACAAGACATCTTTAAGTTATACTACACCCAAACTAATATCTAATAAATGTATTTCCTTTCCAAAGGAGATCATGTATTAAAAAATTGAAAAGATCACATATTAAAAAATGAAAGAAAAATGGTACAAATAAAAATCATAGTGAAAATCCATTGGGGATTATCACCTTTTAGTTACTACTATAAATTTTTTAACTCTGGACCAAAAAAAAAAAAAAAAAATCAGCTATATAAGTGCTAGCTCAACTGTGGTAAGGTGGTAGGTAGTAGCTTGGGTGGTACAAGTACCCACAAAAAGAAGAAGAAGAAAGAAGTCAATAGAATAAAATTAGTCTTATGTATTCGAAAGTTTTCGACTAATCCAAGAAAGATCGGGATATAAGATGAAAATCATTGAGCTACCACAATGTTGCCCTACTATACAATTATTTGTATGCCCAGTAGAATATACTCGTTCTCTAATTCTTGAGCAGGACTCTACCCATTTATATTTATAAGAGAGACTTGCAAACCTACTTCATCATGCCCTATAGGCTTTCTCTAAGCCCATTAGAAACTTGAATAAAAACAAAAACTCCCATATCAATAGATTCAACAAGGCCCATGTTTCTCAGTTATTTGTAACCTATTTTTACACCTTGCAAACCCCAATCACCCCATTCTTCCCTAATGCTTTTTCTCTCTACATCTCCCTATCTGATGAAGAATAGGATAATTGGACCGCAACCCACAATAAGGGATGAAGTCAGAAATTAGGCTACAAGAAGATACCTAACATAAGGAGAGTCGTGGCCCCTGCAAAGACCATGAGCACAATCCAGATCATAAGGTGGCAATTCCACATCAAACGTGAATTATCAACCCTTAACAGATGGCTCCAAATAAACGGTCATTCTCTCATCATTTACTATTCATGCAATATCGAGTCATAAATGCTACTTACCTTAATTAATTACCTTTAACCAGTGGACCCCAAGACTTATTAAGCATCAGAGTACCTTTGGGGAGGATATCCCCATCGGTTCCTTGGTGGCATGCTTCTAAGTCTTGCCAGATTGGAAGCATGGCTGCTTGATCTTCATCAATTGGCACCTACCATGTATGTTTGAATCTGTCTTTCGGAGACCCAAAAGAATTAAAATTTATGGCAATCACGAATGACGATAACATTACCAATGTCGAACAAAAGGAGGACGGAAGCAAGAGGATGATCTTCTCGGTACGGAGCATGTAACTGCTTGTAATTAGCAGTGCACTAGATGTCCCGTTCACTCCTCCATAGAAAGCCTTCATGATATCCCTCTTTGGGATTAATGTACCGCAAGTGATTAACAATGAACTAGTTACCCATTGCCCCGAGTGCCTAGCACACCTACTTCCATGCAAACGAAGGTGCAGGCTATGATGAACGATATTAAGGCCTCCGCGCCTTCACGGGGTGATAATTTGAACTATGTAGAGTACAACCCTTCTTTGGAGAAATATAAAAAAACTCTTGTATCAGATATTTCAATACCTTGCGGTTCGATAGGTACGACGTTACCACAGACCCCGACAAGCACCTACAACATTTTCTTGCCCTCATGATGATACGCAATGCCTTGGATATTGAATTATGCTGCTTATTTTCCAACTCTTTGTGGGATTTTGCTTTATCCTAGTTAGCATCACTGTCATCGCGTTCCATCTCGAGTTTTTGAGAATTAGGTCGGAAATTCAGACACCAAATATGCAGCACAACGAGAAATCATACCTTCTTTAGACCACCTGCTTATGGTCCGATAACAGTAGCAAGAGACAGTACAGGCTTACACTGAGAGATTTAACAACGAAGCCATGAAGGTCCCTAACCTCGGCAACTGAGTACATATTCAAGCATATAAACACGGTTGCACTCCTTATCTCTGACAGAAGTGTTACCCACTAAACGATTACACTCTGTAGACAATCTATTAGACTTTGTTCACGAATTCATTAAAGGAGGAATCAACATGCAAAGTAAGTGTGACCATTTGGAAAATCGAATATGAGAAAATAAGAGTAAGTGTCCATTCCAGTAGGAGCTTAGTCGACAACCAGTACGGGAGTATTTAACCTTTCTGAACAACAAGCCATATCTGCATAACTGGGGTAGAGGATACGAGGATCAGCACGAGGGGTACACCCTGCTCAAAACGTTGCGTACAGAGATTTTACATTTGGTAGAGTCATTGGTTATACTAAAAGCGCCTCCAAAGAACATATGTTGACTCCTAGTGAACTGTAGCTAGAGGTGTAAACGAGCCGAGCCGAGCCGAGTTCGAGCTTGCCCTGGCTCGAGATATTTTTAATAAGCTCATGCTCAAGCTCGAGCTTGAGCCTAGAGATTTTGGCTCGAGCATGAACTCTACTCTTTGTATTAAGCTCGACTCGATTCGACAACTCGTGTTTTTACGAGCTCGAGCTCAAATTTAATTTTAATTTTTTTTTCAATTAGAATTGAAACTTTGTTTTTGATCACCAGTACAGATAAAAATTAACAAGCTAGTTTTTATCTTTTCCAACCAATTTTCTTTTCAAAATTTCACACAAAATAACACAAGAATCACGAAAAATATTGCTTATTGGCAGGAATTCAAGATAACCTTTAACAATCTCCCAATCACTACTTTAAGACATTCTGCAACAAGAGATTTTTTTATCATAATAAGGCAAAGTATTTCTAATAGCATGCTATATAAATCAATCTGTTAAAGGCCAAGCAAATTAATTCTTAGATTCTTCAAGTAGCTAGAAAACAAGCTATTATAAGCTCTTTCTCAGGAAGAATTTGGCACAGTTTCTATTTCTAAGCTATTACGTAAGCATGATTTATGTCAATAAATCAGACAAAAACATCCTGTAGCTCAAATCTGTCATAAAAGCTTTAAAATATCACCAAGATCACAAAATAAATTATCATAGCATGATATCAATAACATTTCAAGAACACTCCCGCTAAAAAAAACGTGCACCAGTCTGAAATCAAATCCATAATAATGTCATAAAAGTATTACTAGTATTCAAGATATCAAATTAAAAACGAACCAAGCTAACAAAAAACCAAAACAACACTAGTTTATTGAACCATTACATCTCCATCAATTCATTAATTTATCAGTCAATCACTTGAATCACTTCTTTCATCTGCACTAGATGATTTCAAATGATAAATCATTTAGCTATCACCCACAATAATCACATAAACAACATATAAAAAATAAAAAAGTTAACAAGAAATGAAATTTAACTTACTTCCATGAAGTAGCATTAGATACTTGAATATAAATTTCTTGGTATGTTTTCTCTCTCTGCAAAAAGAGAAAACATAAAATAATAAGTGATTAAATTTATTTTCATTTATATATTGTAAAATGAAATACAACCTACTTTCATGTTTTTTTCCACTCGATACAAATGTCGAAACCAATCTCCTCCACAAAGTAAGGTTTATACGTTTCCAAGGAAGTGACAAACGATAAGCGTCGATTACTCTAGTCCCGATGCTAAATGTTGCTTCAGAGTACTCACAGGAATGGCTAAAGTATCTGATGCCATCCTTTATAATATAGGATAATTTATCTTATTCATCTTCCACCAATCCAAACAAGAGAAATAATTAGGAATCTCACTCTTCTAGAGACGACCCTTTTCTAGATAATCTACCAATTCAGATTTCTTAGGTTCTGAAGTCTCAACTTCTACACAATAAGCATCAAAATCATCCCAATTATATGCAAACTTTGTTTGGTCCGATTAGTGTAAGAAGAACCAAAGCTCTCAAAATATGATGAATGAGAAATTCCTTTCTTAGCTTCTTCAACAACATACTCCTAATAAAGGCTAGTGATTGATTCCTTCACCATAGAGATATTTCTTTGAGCTTCAGTATAAGAATAGAGTTTAGGGAAGCAAAAATCAACTGCTAGCATTTTTTTTCTTTTTGGTTGGATCAAGCACAACTGCTATAGCCATCAACATATTACACTCACCCTGATATTTGTCAAATTTTGTTTTCATTTTCCAACCACTCCCTAATAAAGTAATATGGATCCTCCACATGATTATCTAATATCGATTTAACTTTTTGAAATTCTTGGAGAGATATATTTGAAGTAGGATATTCACTACATAAAATGATGTGTGTAGCTGTCCAAAAAGCAAATCTTGTGAACCCTATGCCATGCAACAAATTACGCTCTTTATACATTTGAAAAGCTTCCTTGAACTTCAATGCACAACTCAACATCTTAAATGTGGAGTTCCATCTTGTTTTGCAATTACGAAACAATTTTCGATCTTTCAACTATAATTGCTGCACAATATTTGCAAACTACACATGCCTTGCATCTAAACAATTGACATATTCTACACCTTTCCCACACATCACAGATGACATCTTTAATCCGTCCCAACCCATCCTAAATATATAAATTTAACACATGTGCACAACAACACACATGAAATAAACTTCTTCTACATGCTAATTTTCTTGATCTTTGAATTGTTTTCCTCATATTCCTAGTAGCTGCATCATTGCTAGAAGCATTATCAACTGTAATAGTAAACACTTTTTTCTCTATGCCCTAATTTTTCATGCATTTAAAAATAGCATCTAAAATCTAAATACCTCCTTTCACTGGTGGAATATTAATGAAGCTTAAAGCCCTCTTTTGAAACTTTCAAGAGAAGCCAATCCAATGGCCAGTGACAACCATGTATTCAATCTTTTGATTTTTTGATTTCCAATGGTCATTCTAAAGCTTATTTGGCTAACACCTTCAAGATTCTTCTTCAACTTCTTCTTCTCAATGTCATATACTTTAACACAATATGTTTTTCAAGTGTTTCTACTAATCTTTTGCCACTACGGTATCCCTGGCTTCATCATTAAGTTGAAGCCCACTTCTTCCAAAATGGTGAAGGGATGCTCATGAATCATAATCCAGTGGGCAGTTGCCTCCCTCATTTGTTCCATGTCAAATTTCCCAGAATGTAATGGTGGAATTGAGGGTGAAGTTGAATCAATCTGTAAAAAATTTAACTTTGTTTGTTGTTTAGCTGCTTTCATAGAAATATTTCTCTTCACACAAATTTTCGTATGCCTCAAAAGGCTTGTTGTGGTTAATGTTTTCGCCATGCATAGAGGGTGTGGCAAAAACTGCATCTTACTTTTTTTTCCATTCACTAAAGTAATTTCAAAATCTTTCCAAACAACTGAAGTTTTATTCCTTTTATTTGTTTGGAACCCTTCTTCCTCTACTTCCTCTACCTCTTGTGCATCTTTTTGTGCTTCATCACCATCCGTACCAGTTGAATTCAACTCTATTATTTCCAATGCTCCAGTTTACTTTTGAAGCTCATTGGTGATTTAATTACTTTCACCTATAACATTGACTTTGGTACGTGGGATAGATGAATCTTCTGTAGACATAATTGATATAAAAAAAATTTTCTCCTTCACTGCAAAGGACAAAAATAGGAAATGTCAAGAGAATGCTTATAGTATTATTTTTTTTCATTAAGAATATGATACTAAATGCTTGTATTGATCACCAAAGGCCTAGTTAGCAAAGAAAGAGTCAACTGTTTTTATATATTTATTCTCGACAAAAAGGAAAAAAAATGTCTGTAAATTAAGACAAAAGGCATAATGCGTTTTTTTTCATCAAAGGGAATATTAAAAGAAATGTCCAGTAAACTATGAGAAACTTTTAGAAAGCATAATGGTTTTTGAAGTTCCATTTGTGATGTACAATTTACCTATCTTCTAACATGAGGAATTTTTTCAGTTCCACATATATATAAACTGCAAAAGTTAAATTGGTGAAAAATATTTTCATAAATAAACAAAAGAAACAACTATTGTTTTCGTTTTTATCTAAACAGTGAATGTACAAAACAAAAGCAAAAGAAAAAGCAGTGAACAATACAAATCTAAACAACCATTAGTTCTAGAATGCCAAAAAGATAGTTTCAGCTGCAAGAGAATAATTTGGCATCAACAATCAAGAGAAAAGAAAAGAATAAGTCTATATTAATTACACTTGTTTTGATGACTGTTATATACTAATAATAATAACACCAATAGAAAATCACATTTTTTAAAACCAAAATAAATCAAGCTTTTCAATTAACTCACAAGACAAGCTTAGAGATCATAAGAGAACGATAAATTATAAAGAAAGCCCTTTTCTTGTTTATCATCACAAGTCAGGTCTCCTGGAAGAAGGTAGTAACATAAATAGATAAGTTAACCTTATGTTCACTAAAAAAATCATAATAATATTTGTTTAAGATACAAGCTAGATTTTATATTCAACTAAGCTCCACTACTGAACCAACCAACACTAATCGATTCAAGCTTTCTTAAAAAATATTCTACTCAATAAAAGCTACACTAGAGGTTCAGAACATAGATAGGAGAGCTTCATAGTTTCCAGCTTGTACAGTTAGAGAATTCCAACAATGCTCAAGCGAATTCCAAAAATGCAACAATTTCAACAACATAATCTGTCTACTTCCATTTCTAATGATCTACAACTAAACAAAACAAAGGAACATCAAAATCCACTAAGAAAAAGCACCAAAAAGATGTTAAGAGTAAAAAGCCTACTTCTTAAACAATTTCAAGTAAGTGTATTTATCTATGATTATGAAGTAAAGTATGGAAAATTTACCTTTAGAAGTAGATAATATCTTCTGGGGTTCTCTTCAAAGGGCGTAACGTGCTGGAAGACACTTGTATAGTGTATCCTTCTGAGACGGAATTGACTAAAAACCAAAACAGTGAATCAATATATATATATATAGATAGTAGTATAGAACAATTTAAAGAATCAAGTGAGAGACTAAAAGAAGATGAGTCTTTACCTTTTTTTCTTCCTCTCTCTTTTCTATATACCACTCCTCTTAAGGGTTCGAAGACACTTGAAAAGGAAGGAGCGAGTTACTCAAATTGCGACAAGAAGGAGCCGTCAGTAAGTCGGCAGCGAGCTGTCAACCAGAAGGAGGAGCAGGTGGCCTGAGGACAGAGAGAATTGGAGTGTGGGTGGGATGGGAGCTAGGATAGAAAGTAGAACGAAAGTAAAGGACTGAAGGTTTAGTAAAGTGACTAAAGTCATTAAAGTGAATATAGGTAAATAAGATAGTAAAATAATAATAATATATATATCTATATACATATATATAGCCATCGAGCTAGTTTTATGGAAGCTTGAACTCTGCTCGATTAGTTAATGAGCGAGCTCGAGCTCCACTAGAACCACTACAAAAATCTACTATAATACCGACGACAGGTTCCCATCGGTATTCCATTGCTAATACACGCTTACCAACAAAACACCGATGGAAATGGGCCTATTGGCTATTTTATGTCGGTAAATTCAATTTCCAATGCTTTTTCAGTTGATAACTCTCTTTTCTGATGGCTTATCGACGTAATTCTCGTAAGATGTCGGCATAGTTAAAAAGTTTCGTTAAAATCATTATATCCCTCGGTAACGAATATTGATAGAGTTTTACGACGGATAGGTTTTTGTCAGTATTTTTACTACTGACGGTCCTAACAAAATTCGACGGTATTTTTGTTTTTATTACATTGTCTTATGGAGCGCCTTTTCCCTCCAATATTTTGGCAAAAATTTTGAAAAAACCGGTGTGTTATCCAAAGTTGTCAGAAATTCAACAATATGTTCTGACGGACAACGGTTCTATCGGTAACCGCGGTCGGTGAAATGCGAATTTTTGGTAGTGCACTCGGTCAACGGTTAACTTGGATCGAGCTTTGACTAAGTGGCTCTGGCTCGTGAGCAGCTCAAGAACGACTTGGCTCATTTACACCTGTAGTTGTAGCTAATAAAGCATTCAATAGGTGGTGCCTTAAGTGGATATTGCAACTCAATTTTACTGCCTCATTTATGTTTACCCAGCCCAAAGAAAGAAATATAAAAAACCAGCATGGTCCAGCTCTATATATTCACATCAACTTGTTTACTTTTAATATTCAATTTAAGAATCTTGTTTCGCTTTACATCATAAATTAAATCAAATGTAGTGTTTGAGATTGGGGTTGAGGTAGAGATGATAGGGAACAATAATGATGGTTCTCTATATTCTTACGATGTTTGAATGGTGATTTCCAGAGAAGGATCATTACAAAGTTGAATATGAGACCCGCTTGAAAGAAGGTAAATCTGGGCCATTAACAAAGGTGGTTGGCTCTCTCATGATATGAATCTTGTTATGCAAAGATCAAAAGCCTTCAATAAAACCTCCCAAGGACCTTTTGCCTTCAATAGGACTTGATCTCCTTCAATAACACCCACCCATAATTCAACCCAAACTATGGACAAATGTATATATACAGAGGATCTTTTCCTTAATTACTGAAAGAACAATGGGGCTGGTTACTCACTACCAAATTAGATCAATTGAAGAAGACCTAAGCTCTAGACAAATAACAAGGATGTGATTATCACAAAATTAGGAATTGTGATCAAATTAAGAACCCTTGGATCAACCCAATTAGATGACGTTCGAGGAGAAAGCCTCAAAACTTAAGAACCCTGAGAGAAAACTCTCAAATTTCATATATCATTCATCATCTAAATATTAAATGAGGAGGTACAATAGGATATTTACAGAGAAATCCTACTACACTTCCTAAAGACCTAATTACCCCTGAATAAAGTTTAATTACAAATTATGAAATAAAGAAACCAAGAATTAATCTAAAAGTAACTAGAATTGACCAAATATAAGTTGTACTGTTGATCTGGCCGTGTCCTACCGAGAAGGTTCTGGGTCCGGCCAAGGACCTGGCCACTCAACCTTCAACAGTTGCTATTCTAACTAGAGGCCTACTGGGAACGGTAGGGTGGGAGCCTACTGTCGCAGGTAGGCTTTGTTTTAGCCTTATTGCTGGATTTGCATCTCCTCGGTTATCGACTTTGTTTGACCTTCAAAATGTTCAAACTGGTTCGGTGTCTTCATTAAAATTTTAGAGAATTCTCTGGGATTTTTAATGAATCTTACTTTTGTTATGTTCTTGATTGCTTATGTTTTTCTAAACTGCCAAAAAAATGCTTTTAGTAAAGTTATTTTATAAAAAATAATATAAAAGACTTATTTTTAACAATAAGAAAATGCAGTTTTAAAAAGGAACTTATGCTGACTTTTCAATAATAGCATCCTAAAAACTCTTTTTATGCTATAAACAGTCAAGAACGTCTGAGAAATAACTTATAACTTAAAATAAGTTAAAAGCCGTATGATTTTAAATAATGAAGAATATGACCTTTTTAAGTTAGTAATGCCTAGCTAACAAGAGAGACAATTACAGATATATATATATATATATTAGTAGGGAGAAACTAGGATTTTTGTCTCCCTCATAATGTGACTCACTCTAGTGAGGTTTTCACTTGTCATTATTTGACAGAAATTCTCTTACTATTCTCCTATTTAAAATAGGTATTAGATATTTAATCTTTCTACTTGCAAAAACAAAGTATGTGATACACTACAAAGACTTTTACCAATAGAAATCACCGATGACAACCTTTTCTACTGGAAAATTCCAGCGACACACCGACGAGGTTTTGTGTCATTGGTTTATTTACAAATCCAACAAAAATTTGGAGGGAAAGTTCATGGCAAAAATTGATGATAAGGTACCGACGTTTTCCTCCATTGGTGACTTAGTTTAGCGATGGGATTTTCTACGACTTTTATGATGTCGATAATGAAATGAAGGTTCCGAAGAATTTACCAATGAACATCTCACATTTATCGGAAATGAAATGAATTTGCCGACGGATTTATGGACGAATTCATCAACTTCGTTGGTGGATGAATGTTTTGTCTACGGTTTTACTGACGACACAACTGTCGGTACTTCTAAGCCGTCGATGAGCTGTCGGTAATAAGGTTAGAGATGTTCAAATCGGGCAAACTCTCTTCCTTTGTAACCATTTTATTCATCCTCTCCCTCTCAAACCCTCCCCTCCCAAACCCTTTTGCAATTACCGACGTACCACCCCTACCGCCTACGCTCGATGCCGAAGCCACTCTAACGACTCAGGTCTCTCTCTCTCTCTCTCGGCCATTTCTTCTTCTTCTTCTTCTTTCTTCTTCTTCCAGCTACCGCCGTCGACTCCTTGCTTTGCCACCGCTATCGGCTCCTTAGTATCGTCCATTGGACTGTTGAAAGTTCGACGAGTATGGTTTTTTTTTTCCTGTGTATATAATGAAATGAGAATTGATTGCTAGTGAGCTAAAAATGTTTGCACATGAGAATTTGATTGGCTCTATTGAATTTTTAGAAGGGATTGGATCTTTTTCGAGAAAAGCTTATGAATTTTTTTTAGGTAACTTCTGTAACAACATTAAAAACTTATGGAATTTTATGCTGAATAACAGTATTTTAAATAGGCAAGGTCGAACTGATGAAACTGAAGAGTGCCCAGTGATTTTGTAGCTTTTTCACAGAAAAGCCTAAACTGAAATGATTCAAAGTCATAGTTGATGGTATATTCAAGGAATACTTAATATGCTCCATGTACTTGATCAAGTCTTTTGATATCTCTGTATCAAGCATTTCCCAAAAAGTCTGAGGTCAGCCTCATCTTTTTTATAGCAGGAAGTTGCCAAATTCTAGAATAGAAAGCCTCATTTTGGTGTTTGTGGTTTGTCCTAAGGTAGTATAAACCTTCATGGCCTGCTCATATTGATTTTAGTCAAATTTATATGATTTCATTTGCTAAATCAGTAGGAGTACAGAAAGTGTTGTTGAGTGGTGTAGTTGGGCTAATTCTTAATGCATTTGACTAAATAAATTTTAGAAATTAAATTTCAAATTATTTAAATTTCTTTTGATAGAAAATTACTTTCAATATTGAAAATTTAAGAATTACCCTTACATGTGGAACAAGGTGGATAAAAAGATTTTGTAATTGAACACTCAAACAAAAATAAGGTGAATAAAGAAAATATTTTTAATTAATTAAGTTTGCCATAAATTTTAACTTATTTATATCGTTTTAAATAATCATAAATGTTTTATAATTTGTGCCCTTCTCTTATATTGAGTTTCCGATTTAACATTTTGATTTTCTTAGAGTTTTATAATTTATTATAGGGTTTTAGATTTTATAAATTTATTGAAATGTATTTTAGACGATCCTATTTATAAAAATATCTATATAACCAAGTACGGTATTGTATTTAAGATCATGATAGGAAAAAAAAAATTAAAATATTACCTATGTAATTAATAAAAATCGTCCGCAAAATAGCTTTTTTTTTTATTAATGATTAATTCCTTTAAAGAAGTCACATTATAAAAATAATTTCTTGATTTTATTTATGAAGGGTATCGTTATATTGTGATTAAGTAATTTTAGTGTTTAATATTATTTTCTTTTTTTTTCTTATAGTTTTGTTCATCAGGATTATTCGGTGATTTTGTGCATTATTATATACACATTAGAGGTATTTTTTTAAGTTTAAAATTTGTTTTATGGGGGAGACCTGACTCTTTAAAGCTTTACGGGGGAGCCGTGACTCTTAATTATTTGTTTGATGTCTATTTGTTACTCGTTTGAGTGGCCTGTGTGTCTGGAAAATGTGCATAATACAGAGGGAACTCTACCAAAATTTTTCTAAACTTATAAAAAAAACATTGAATTTTTAGTAATGACTTAATGTTGAATTTTAAATGAAATGAGAAGTTAAAACTTTGTAAATCTTTTAAGAGAAACTTTGTTAAGAATATAAACACTAAAACCGTAAACCATAAAACCCTACAACCTAAAACCAAAACCCTAAACCCTAATGATTATGTAAGACTATAAGGGAAACTTTGTTAAGGTTATAAACTCTAAACCTTTAAGCCTTATATAAGACTTTCAAGTACGTCTAAAATTTAAACTTTATAATCACTTCATAGAAGTTATATAACTAACAATTCTTTCTCCTAATTATTCTTAGAGGCTATGGAAAATATACCAGATCGTAGTTGGATGTATAGAGAAAGAGGACAAGGGATTAAAGGTCTTACAAGTCAATTCATCAACGGGGTAGATTGTTTTATTTGTCAATGTATTGAATCTAATAATGGACGTGAAAATACATTGAGATATTCGTGTTTAAAAAGTAAAAACAAGAACATTATACATTCAAAGATTATGAAAGAGCATCTTTTGTGGTGGGGATTCATGTCTTATTATCATAATTGGACAGCTCATGGTGAAAACCTCTGGCCACATGATGAGGAACATATTATTGTGGAACGTGTTGCTTCACTTTGGTCTGATATTGGAGTAGAAAGTTCATGGTTATTTCCAACTGAAAATAACTCGTATCGTGAGATAATGTTTGATGCAGTCGGTTCGAACATTTTATCTCAGGATGAACCACCTAATCCTGAGGCGAAAAAGTTTTTTGATATGTTAAAAGTGGTGGAGGCACCGTTGGTTGATGGAGATGACAAACATACAGTGTTATCTGCTGTTCCTGAGTTGTTGTACATTAAGTCTGAGAACCAATGGACTAAAAAAGTCGTACGATGATGTTTGTGCATTCATAAAGAAGCATTTGCTGCCAGGAAATCATATAGTCGAAGATTGGTACGTGATACAGAAATTGATTTCTGGCTTAGGATTGCCCGTGCAAAGGATTGATGTTTGTTCCAATGGTTGAATACTTTATTAGAAGGAGGACTCCGACAGAACAGCATGTAAATTTTGTGTTAGTCATCAGTACAAGATATATAGGAAGAAAAGAGGGAAGAAAAGGAAACTGGAGCTAAAACCAGTGAAAACAATGTTTTACTTTCCATTAACTCCTAGGTTACAAAGATTGTATGCATCGCAAAGAACTGTCGAGCACATGAGATGGCACGCAGAAAGCTCACAAGAGCTGAATTTGATGTGTCATCCTAGAGATGGTGAAGCGTGGAAGAATTTTGACAGGATTTACTCTAACTTTTCGGTAGAATCGAAGAACGTGAGGCTTGGTTTGTGTACGGATGGGTTTTTACCTTTTGGAATGGTGGGAAAGACATACTCCTCATGGCCAGTAATTGTAACACCATTGATAGAAGAGTTAAATCAGTTGTGGGATGTCGGGACCCTTATGACATTTTGAAGAAACAAAATTTCCAAATGAGGGCCGCACTTCTTTGGACGGTTAGTGATTTCCAGGCATACGATATGATGAGGGTTGGTTGGAGTACAGCAGGAGCATTGGCTTGTCCGTATTGTATGGAACAAACACAATTCTTTAGATTGGAAAATGGTGGAAAACAATCTTGGTTCGATTGCCATTGATTTTTCTTGCCATCGGATTATCAATTCAGACGAGATTCGAGGTCTTTTAGGAAAGGTAAAGGTGAGGACCGCTCATTGCCTACACCAAGACTTTCTAGAGAGATCATATGGGATAGGGTCTAAGAGTTTCCAAAAAATTACCGAAACAGGAAAGGAATTGGGCAAGAAAGATGGTAGGGAAAAGGATCACAGCTGGCAAAAATGAGTGTACTCTGGGATCTAACCTTATTAGCGTACCCTCTTAGTTCGCCATAACATTGACGTGATGCACAACGAGAAGAATGTGTTTGATAATGTATTCAACACTATGATAGATGTGAAAGGGAAGTCTAAGGATAATATCAAGAGTAGACAAGATCTACGTTTGTATGTAACCGACCGGACTTGTTGATGAAAGATAGCAGCGGGGGTAAGTTTTCCAAGCCAACAGCGTTTTACATCATAACTAAAGAACAAAAGAAAATGGTGCTTGATTGGGTTAAAGAGTTACAATTTCCAGATGGATATGCATCTCACTTGGTGCGATGTGTTGATTATAAAGAAATGAAGATGACTGACATGAAAAGCCATGATTGTCATGTGTTCATGGAACGACTGATGCCTATCGCCTTTAGAGAGCTTTTTCCAGTGAAGGTGTAGAGTTGCTTGGTCGAGTTGAGTCTATTCTACCGAGACTTGTGTGCGCCAAAGATAAGTGCATCACATATGCGTGAATTAGAGGAAAGCATTCACATTTTCATGTATAAGTTAGAATGCATCTTCCCTCCTGGTCTTTTTGATGTAATGGAATATTTGATGATTCATTTGCCGTACGAGGCTAGTATATACGATCCTGTCTAATATAGATTAGATGTACCCAATCCGAATATATTGGCTACTGAAATTCAAGAGAAAATAACCGAAGGATTTGCAAAGTGGTTTAGAAATGAAGTAAGTTAGTTCTATGAAATTATTCAAATCTAAATCACATCGTATTGTAAGTTAACAAATCTAATGAATAAAACTATTTTGGTGTATATAGATGTAGGATCCTACCAAACAATGTAGTGAACTCTTAAGGAATCTATCTTTGGCCCTAATAATAAGGTGAAGACATGCACCGATTACATTGCTAATAGGTTTTTGGTTTCATACAAGAAATAGGGGTTCAGAGGGAGAAACTCGTAATGATGGTGTTTCTGTGAAACAGAATTATTACAGTGTTTTAAAAGAAATAGTTGAGGTCGAGATGGCTGGAACACCAATCCAAAGATTCATATTGTTTCACTGTGATTGGTTTGATTCTTCGAATCGAGGAATGAAGATTCTTCCTCAATATAAAATTGTTGATTGCACAAAGACCGGAGATACGGAGGATACGATCTTTTGCATTAGGTCATCAAGCAGAGAGCAAGTTTCATTTCTTTCATACCCTAGCTCTAAAAGATTGAGGACAGATTGTGTTAGTGTAATAAAATCTCGATCGCGAGTACTGGATTTCCGGTCCAAGATGATGCGTTCTAAGAGAATGTGGATATTGGTGAGGGTTCAACAATAGAAGCGTTGATTGAGGATGTTGGACTGCTTGTCCATGATTCTCGTTCACAAGAAGAGATAGACATCGACATCGAAACATATTTTGAGGAATTGGAAACTGAGGAAATTGAAATCAAATGGGATTCCGATGAAGATTCTTAGGATTGTACCGATGATGACACCGATGAGGATTCCGTTGAGAAAACGATGAGGATTTTAACACATAAAACATAGCATGCTTAATGTTTACACTTATATTTGTTTATAACAGTTTTGTGTGTTTATTACACTTATATATGTTTGTTACACTTGTATATGTTTGTAACACTTATGTTTATTACATTTATATATGTGTATACTTATACTTTTAACTAATTCATCCACATTCAGATTATTGTAGGTATAATGGCTTGAGGACGGAAGAGAGCATTAGGTGATGATGCTAGCCTGTCGATAGTTACACCGTTGGTTGAGACACCCACCATACCGATGATGCAGACTAGTCATCCAACTCTATCACCGGCACCACCGACACCTATTAGCACAGAAGGTCCTCTTCCTCCGCCATCCACCAGTCAGCCAATTCCATCATCGGCACCATAGACGATGAAGGACCCACCGACACTTGCTAGCACGGGAGGTCGTCCGATGTTATTGTCCCCCACTCAGCCGGCTCCATCACCGACACCACCGAGGATGCATGACCTACCCACTACCTCACAGCCGTCTGCTTCACAGTTGACATAGTCAGTTCCAGATTTTGGTCATTCGGCTTGGAGGTCTTCTCCCGGAGATTCTTGGGAGTTATTATATTTGTATGTGAACCAGTAACTATTCATATATATATATATTATACAATAATATTTATATTGTAATATCTATATGTGCTAATTAAATTTGTGTAACAAGCTGTAGCCCTCTTCTAAAGCCGCCATCCATATCATAGCTATCTTTCAAGAGCGGTTAAACGGGCCGTACCACACTTGGTCTGAGATCCTGCAACCGGTCTGAGATATGTGGTGAAGAGAGTTTTAGGTAACTATAGTAAAACAAATAATAAAAGCCTTGTTATTAAAACGAATTTTTTTAACCCTAAAACAAACGAATTAAATGAATATTCAATTTCTAAATAATTGAAAGATTAACCACATGATTATCTCCCAAAATGGCAGAAGTAGTTCTATTTTATATATATATATATATATATATATGGAAGTTGCAACTCTATTTCTGGTTTCCATTTTTCTAAAGAGTTTTGAACACCACCTACCTTCTCGTGATAATGTTTACAAATGGATTTCTCTTAACTCTTTTGTTGAGGAAAATGAAGTCGTTTCCGAAAGCGAGTTGGATTCTGCTAGAAGTAGAGTTTTCCTACATGAGTCATCTACCTTCATTTCTAATTCTAGTGAAGCCTTATTTTCTTGCTCTTGGATTTGTCGTGAAATTTTCCATTAGCCCATGAGATATTATGCTTTACATGTCGCATATTGTATGAGTCCATCAAAAGGTTTGGAATTAAGGTTATCTTTTGGCTTACAAACTTTAGTTGCACGGCCAAAGAACCAATTTCGGGTTCTTGTACCACATCTCTCTTTTTATTCCTTGTGGATAGTCCTCCTACTTGCACCCTGTCCGATAGATTTTTTTTGAATAGCAATCACTAGAGTGAGAAAAGGCGTAGAGGCGATGTTCACACGTCTTGGTGAAGAAGTTGTGATTGGTGCGGTTTTTGCTTCTTTCCATTCTTCTATGAAGGAGCCCCTAGTTGCTGAAAAGGCAATTGCCGCTTCAACAAAGGAGAATCTTTAAATTCCCATGAGCTTGCATTCACAATGTTTCTATAATGTCTTGGTTCTATCTTTGGGAAAACATGCTTGAACTAAATATACCTTCTTTTACATAAATGTTATGATTATCTTGATGCTTGTGGTACCTATGATTCTCTTGGACTCATTACTTAATTTGATCTTGAAGGTATTAATTCGAGGACGAATCAAGCTGAAGAAAGGGGGAATGATAAGAATCAATGTAGCAAAAAGGAGCTTAGTGAAGGCCAAAGAGAGCTCAATGTGATGATTATAAGAGTGGAGAGCCAAGGGAAGAGGTTGGAGGAATTAAAGGAGGCAAAACAAGGAGAAAACAATGAACAAGGTCAAACCGGCACCGGATTCTTCATAAGATGACCAAACTAGGAAACGGGAGAGTTTCTGCATCGTCAAACCGGCTTGAATTTAGAAACTGCAATGCTTTCCCTAATTTTCTTGAATGTGCAATTCAGTCCCTGAATCAATTTGCGCCCCTTCAACCAACTTTTCAAATTTTCACACTTTGGTACCTAAACTTTCCTAGATCATATTTTTTTTACTTTCCAACTCAATTCTAAGTATTTTAAGGGCTATTTGCTGAATGTTTAAGAGCCCTAAGACTCGTAGATTAGTAGGACTAATTGAGCTAGGGCTTCGAATATGTATATTCTTCTTATTGGGGCTAAGAATCCCAACCATTATCTCATATGAAAATTTGAAGAATTCTTCTTGAGAGCTTGAGAGAAACCCTCTCTTTGACATCTCTAAATTGACTTATCAAGGGAGTGATTCACCCTTGTGCCATTTTAATCTAGAGTTCTTGTTCAAGGGATTCTAGTGGATCAATTTCATCCTTCAATTCAAACTCATTTAAGGGTCCTAGTTTCTTAGTTATTCTAGGGTTTTTATTTGGTTTGAAGAAGGAGCCTTTGATGAATGGGGTTGGCGTTCTAGATTCCTTGTTAGTCTAGAGCTTTAATTTCTTCATTGAAGAAGACTTTTCTTGCTATCCTTCTTGGGTTTCTTTGGCTTAGTTCCATAGGGGTTCTTGAGGGTCTTGAAAAGGAGATTTTATTTCTAGTTTTTGGGGTTCAAAAGGGGAGTAATAAACTGAAATTTTTCTCTCTAAATTCAAATCGATCCTTGTCAATAATGACCTTAAAGTTTTGCATACAACCTCTCATCTGGATATTACTCTACAAGTTCAAATGCCTTATTTGTAATATCTATTAGTTTGCCACTAAAGACAACAATGATGTCATCTTCTTTCATTCTCAATTCCTCAAATTAAGTAGTTCGCATCTGCAATTTGGATATTCTCACTAAGCAAGTACCTTCATGCACTATTTGTAGTGTGTCCCAATCTCTCTTAGTAGAGGTGCACGTAGACATCATCTTGAACTGCTCCTTATCTACACCAACAACTGTAGTGTTTGTTGCCTTAGCATTTGCTTGTGCCCACTTCCTCTCCACGTCACTCTATTCATTCATTAGTTTCACAACTTTCTTAGTTACGTTTGTTATGACATCTTCTACCATCTTTGTTAGTTCCTTCCATTCAGTCTCAAATGCATCCCAAGCAGTTTCATCCAAAGACTGTATGAAAATCCTTGTTTTCATCTTCCAGTAGGCATAATTCATGCCCTCAAGCAGTGGAGGGTGTGTCGCAGAACCACCTTCCTTAGTTGACATGATGTTCCATGTACTAACTTCCCACGATCTCACCTGCTAAGTAAATAGCACAATAAATTGGTATCTTGCTCTGATACTAGATGAAAGTTCATATTTAGATCTATTGTGTGGTATGATTAGATTTTCGTGTGCATGTTATATGAACAGTGATTGTGACAGTAGTAAATAAACACAAGACACATAACATAGAAAATTGGTAATGCAGTTTGCCTAAGCCTACGTATGTGGTGCCAAGCACAGAAAAACAATCCATTATAAATTGATAGCACAGTACAAGAAATACCTAGCTCTTTAACACATCTAGCGCTTCCCCAGTAGATCTAATACAATCTCCCTTTACACACAACACGGTTGAAATTCCTTCACCTCTTCAAGACTCCCCTTGGTATGTAGCTGCTTTAGCTTGAATTCCCTTCAATCTTTCAAAACAATTGAACGCAACAACATTTTTTTCCCATGAAGCAAGTTTGTCTTCAAATAAAACACTAATGCTTAATGCTGGTAGAACAACATTTAACAATGGAGAAAGCTCACAGTCTTCAAGGCGTATGGATACATAGACTTGAATTCTATAAATTGCCGTTTCAATGCTTGAATGATGCAGTTGGAATTATGCATAGCTAACTGTAAATCTTTAGCCAATAGATCTTTAAATACTTCGAGTTCTTTCACGCATTAAGGAATCTTAAAGCCCTTCCATAATCATATGTCCTTGATACTCAAAGGATTTAGTTCCCTTCTTTAATTGTACTTCCTTAACCATTCAGACACACTAGAATTTGTATCCTTATTTATTGTACAACACTTAAGGAAATAGGAGTCTTGTGATCTTCATATAATATGCATAAGATCTTCAAGACCTATAAAACAATGTCAACTCAATCTTCAAGTGGAACCACATATACACGGGTGTGTTGTCCTTGGTTCACACACATTCAGTTCAAACAACACAACCGTGTGTCCCACACCTATGTGACTATATTCTACACATTCCAAATTCAAGGTTTTGCTTTCTTTCCTGCTGAACAATTTAATACAAACTAAAAAGTATGAAATATGGCCAATGCCCATGAAGTATTTGACAATTCAATACTCTACAAGCTAATAGCCATGACAATTAGTCCTAACTTGTAAAATAAATTGAATGTATTGCTTGAAAAAAATACAAAAGATCTAGAAAGGAATAGCTTTCAATTTTATAAGTTGTATACAATTAGAACACCATAGGTAGTCAAATTGAATGGGTGACCGGAGCAACATTGAGATATGCTATCTATGACGAGGAGCTCTATACATTGTTTCTCAATGGACAACAAAAGCTCAACAAGTGGTGTGCAAGAGGAATGAAATTCATAAAGACATTTCAAAATGTCATTTGGTGCAATAGAGGTACAAAAAATGTTGTAACCAATGCTTTGTGAACAAGGTACATTCTAATCTTTACTTTACAAACTCAAATACTTGATTTTGAGATGTTAAATGAACTACATGGTAGTGATAATGAATTCAAGGACATATCTGATGCTTATTTGGTCATGCATAATGATGAGTACCTCATAGATGATGTTGTTCTTTACCATATTGGTAAATTGTGCATTCCTTCTTATTACTTTAAATTGTTGTTAGCTAAAGAAGCTCATAGTGGTAGTTTGATGGATTATTTTGATATTTCCAAAACTTATGTGATTTTACATGAGCATATCTTTTGGCTTGACATGAAAAGAGATATAAAAAGGTTTATTGTTAATTGCTTAGGGTATAAACGAGCTAACTCTACATTTTTGCCACTTGGACATTATATTTCTTTGAATATGCCTAGAGAACCTTTTGTTGACATATCTATGGAGTTTATATTTGGACTAGTTAGGTTTCTTAAAGGCATGTCTTCTCTATAGTTGTGACTTATGTTGATGAGATCTTGATTGATAGCAAAACTTATGCATATCATTTGCATCATTTTAATAGAGTTTTGTCTATTTTGAGGAATGCGAAATTCTATGCTAACCTTGGGAATTATGAGTTTTGTGTAGCAAATGGCACTTTCCTAGGTTATGTAGTGAGTTTTCAAGGTTTCCAAGTGGGTGCAAATATGGTGTAAGCAATCCAAGAATGGCCTATTTCCAAGAGAGCCTTTGAGGAGGAAAGCTTCCATGGTTTAACAAGCTTTTATAAGAGCTTCAACAAGGAACTTAGTCATATTTTGCACTTGGATTAAAAGACGAATATAAAGTTAATCAAGTATATCCATTCCAAGAATCATGACATTGTTCATGCCAACAACAAGAAGTTTGGATTGCAAACTTTGATCTTTGATTCCGGAGGTTTAGGTTGGAGTTCCCTTGGATTCGAATGATGTTTTTCCTAACACACCTTCATGCCGGAGTGCCTTTGCACATCCTTGAATGCTTTAGTGCTTCTATAATTACTTTTCCGGTTACATTTCACTTATTGCTACCCTTCAATGTTGTGATATCTCTGTTTGATGTAGGTATAGATTCGAGGACGAATATTTTCAAAGGAGGGGCGGATGATGTGAATCGGGAAAGCCAAAAAGTTAAAGATTTATTGATTGGACCATTCACTAGTGAAAGGTCAAAGAAGATCAGAGATAATGATGGAAGTTTGGCTAATTGCATGATTATTTTCATTCAAAGAACAAGTTTGAAGGCTTTGATGATGAAGGACAAGCATCTAAGTTGTTCATAATCTCTACCATAAGCAAGGATTATTTAAGGGAGCAATTTGGATGTGGAGAGGAGCAAGTTTGTTAAATCTTGCACCTACCGTTGCCGGTAGGCTTCTGCCGACACAACATTTGGAAGCTTACACCCTACCGTGTCCGATAGGTCTTACCCTACCGTTACCGGTAAGGTATGGGAATAAAATGGCTTTGTAATCTTTTGGCAAGATTTTAATTATTTGAACCTATTTTTCAACTTTTAATCAAGGACTTAATGAGTATTTTAAGCTAACAATAAATATATTAATTAGCTTAAGTCCTTAGCCTATAAATACCCATTGGTAGGCTCATTGTAAACAACTTTGATGAAATTTATGAGAGAGGATTCTCTTTGTCTCTAGGGTTCTTCACCCTTCTTAGTTAGCTTGCTAAGGGTTAATGTCTTTAGTTTATGAACAATTGTTTGCATTAGATTGAGGAATCTATGGAAATCAATTGATCATCCAATTTCTTTCTTTAGTTGAGTCTTAGAGTTCTTGTTGTTTGATTCAATTAATCTTAGGTCTTCTAGTTTGTGTGGTTGGAGTTTTGAAGCCTTAGTTTCCTCAAGGTTTTCCTATCAAATTAGGAAAAAGTTTTTCCTTTTAATGTTGGGTTTATGAGGCTTAAATCCTCATAGGTTTTCTATTGGAGTTTTGAAGCTAAAAAATCCTCAGTAGAGGTTCTTTATCAAGGAAGTGATCTTGAGAAGGTGTTCAATCAAATCTAAATGCAATTGAAGATTCACATCATGATACCATACCATATTTATGTAAAATTCCTTGCAAAACCCCAAGGCTCTCCAAGTCTGCCCTCATAAATTAAAGACTCTCATTAACAAAAAATAAATGAGAAAGTATTGGTAAATCACGACCCAATTCAATCCTTTGCCATTCATTTCTTGCTACAAATTGTCTTATGAACCTAGAAAAGCCCTTCGAACAAAGCACTAAAAGAAAAGGAGACAAAGGATTCACTTGTCTTATAGCATGAGACAGAAAAATAGGACTTGTCGGTGATCCATGAACAAGAAAACTAGCCAATACAGAAGATATACACTGAAAAATCAGTTTACATCACTGTAAGAAAAAGCCCATTTTACTCATAATCCACCTTACAAAACCCCACTTCAAATGCACGACCTTAATTAAAAATTAGAAAAAAATTCTTAATTAATAATTTTTCAAACTTAAAATTTACTTATTAGGATTAATCCTAAAATTAAGGATGGTTTCCACTCCGGTCAACCAAGGAACAAAATAAAAGAAGAAGAAGAAGAAGAACAAGGGAAAAAAATAACAAGGGAAAAAAATAATAAAAAACCACCGAAATCCATTTGCCGCGCGTCTCTTCTTCTCCATGCCAGGACATAGTCTGCTAAACTTGCGAAAGGAGGTAACTTCTCGTTCATCAATCTTCACCTTACGTTATCACATTTGAATTTCCTAAACTTCACAGCTCTACTAACACATTATAGTTTTGGAATTTCGTTTAGTTATAATTCTCCGTTACTTTGATTCAACTCCACTTGTAATCTCTACGGCGGCAAACTCGAGCCTCTTCGACTCTCCAGTTCCACCGACTCAGTTTTCCCGTCGACAGCTGACCTTCTGGTGTAAGTTCTTATCGGGTTCATGAAATTAATGCATGCGCAAAAATCGATAGTTCGTGTTCTGTTTCGCGTTAGAGTAGATTGATCTTATCTGTTCACTGATTTTCCTTCTTCTATTTGGAGTTGATCGCTCAGTTGTAGGACATTTGAACTAGGTATATAGCGTCCGACTCAGTTTAGTTAGGCTGAAATTGAGAATTGTGCTATGAATTCATGTTTCTAATCTATGTTGAATTGCTGTTTTGAATGCGATGACGTCTTTATCGAGAGAATTGAAGAAGAGAATTGCCGTCGTTTCACTGGTATGCTACAGTGATTTGCGTGACTTCCAACTTGATCATTTACAAATGACGCTCTTACAGCTTATTATTAAGACGTTCTAGCTAGTACAGTAAATTATAGATTTATTAATTTCAACAAGGGTAAATCATATTTAAACTCATCTAGGAGAGGCTTGGAGCATTTTCTATGTGTTAGTTTTAAATTTGCTTTCTCATTTCGAACTTCTTTGATTTTCTTTTCTTTTTTTCTTTTTTTGGGCTTTCAGTAGGATGACTTGGCTATGGGATTGTCTAGTATTAATTCGTTAATTGCTGTTGAGTTTCCGCGAAAACTCTAGCTATTTTGACTTTAGTTGATCTCCTCTTTGGAAATATTAAAGTGGTTTAATTCTCAAAGAATTAATATACTGATTACCACTTTTTATATATTATACACCTTAATGCCTCCTTCCCTGATTCTTTTTTTTTTTTTGGGGGGGGTGGGGGTGTTAGCTCCGCTGATTTCCTGCATTACTTCAGGGATATGGAGGTTGAGTTTTTGGGACATACTAATAATGCCAGTGTCATTTGAGTAGAGAACTTGACGTTTAAACATTGCTTTTTCATTGGAATGAACTTTCTTTCTAAATAAACAACCAGTTTAATTCTTGCGATTAGTTATCGTGCCCTTGATTTTGATTTCATCAGGCAAAATCTCTCTTTGCTGTCCTATTTTTCATTTCCTATTTAGTAATCATATACTGAAATTTAATAAGTATATGTCAACACTCCTGCTCACTTCACAGTCAATTTTGCCCCATGCTACCTGTTTTCTCAGGTTAATTTGTGGAAGCATATACAAAAGATGGCTACTGGAATCCCCGGGCATGAAAATGTCCCTTTGAGACATTCCAGAATTCCATTTGGCATTCTCCAGAGTACAACTCCTCTTTTGTCATCTGAATGTATGGTTTCCCGAGAAACTACTGCCTCCAGGCCTACCTTTTCTACAGTTGGCCAGACCATTACATCTTTGTGTTCATATAAAGAGACCCCAGATGTTGGACCTGTACTTTCAGGTATAGTGACTGGGAATCCTGGCCATGGAAATGTCCCTTCAGGACCTTCTGGAATTTCCCTTGCTGTTCCACAAAGTACAATCCCTTTCGCAGCATCCAAACCTAATATTTCCCAAGAAACCACTGCGTTGAAACCTGCCTTTTCTACTGCTGGCATGACCACTATATCTCATGAGACTCCTGGTACGAAACCTGTTCACCTAGTTCCCAGTTCATGCCCTACACACATGGAGCAGACAGCTTTATATCCACAACTCAAACCTTCTACTGCTTCTGCAGCCCCAATCACTTCCTGTACTCAAGAGTTGCAAGTGAGTTGGAGACCAAGCCATCATCCTCCACAAAGCAGGAATTCTGTGCCATCAGGCACTAATGCTGCTCCTCCATCTATAAGTACCCTTATTTCTACTCGGGGTCCGAACTTTCAGCCATCTTTTACTCAAGTCCAACCAACTTATATTGCATCAACAGCTCTCATGCAGTCAAGGATTTCTATGTCTCCAACTAAGCAGACAAATGCAGTTATACGATCTGAATTTGAATCATCTTCTGTTGCTTCTTGCGCAAATGACGTTGGTTATGCTCCCACAGGACGAACTCCATCTGGCCCTTTTATTGCTAGCCGGGGACTGTTTGTTTCCCCTCCTCCAATTGCTGCTCCAATTAGAGCATATTCAGGGAACCAAATTCCACAACCAGAATATGTCCCTCTGATCAAACCAGCTCAGGGGATTATACAAGATTTTGGTTCTCTTTCACTTGGATCTACTCCAGGGTCAGCTGATCTAGGACTTGATTTTAAAACCGTCCCTAGGCCACTAATGGAAGATGTAAAAGAACACACTTCTAATGAGATGTTTCCTATGAATTGCAACTCTAGATATCTACGACTTACAACTTATGCAATGCCAAATTCTCAGTCTTTGCTTTCAAGATGGCACTTGCCCCTTGGGGCTGTAATTTGTCCTCTTGCAGAAGATCCTGATGGGGTGAGTGCGAAGTGCTAGATTTGTTGCTCTTTACAGCTCTGCACTTATACGAGAACTAATTCTCCTATCTGTTATTCATGCAAGGAAGAAGTCCCAATAGTTAATTCTTCCACAGCCGGCATTGTTCTCTGTGTGAAGTGTCAGACATTCTTGAACCCCTATGTAACATTTGTAGATGGGGGTCAGAAATGGCAGTGCAACATCTGTGCTTTTCTCAATAATGGTAAATTTCTATCCAATAGAACGCTTTAAGAAAAGGAAACAGTTAGGTTATCAAATTGGGTAATATACAAAGGTAGCATCAAGCTTCTTTCCATGTTTCAGTAGTTAGAGCTCATAATCATAATTACATGCAGTTTTTATGCACTAGACATGATTGACCAGATTCTTAGAAAATGGTCCTAATCTTTAAAATGTTAATGGGCCACATATAAGAGCTACATTTCCTTCGTTTGTACAAAAAAAAGATTAAAATAAGATTACAATCTCCTGTACTCACAAGAATCAGTAAGCTGAACAAAGAGTTTCAGGATAGGGCACTAGCGCATCAGTGTATGGAATGAAGTTCAAACCCACCTCAAAGTGAGCCAAACAATGAGCTCATGCAGTGTGCAGTAGCATGCATGGCAAGCCAGACCTTATGTTTCTGAGAATTTAACACTTCAAGATTGCCATAAGTTGATTCATCTGGGTGAATGTATATGGTTCTCAGAAGAACTGTTTTTAAATTAAAAGTACATCTTGACTTCGATGAAGCTTAACCTTCCACATGTTTTCTATATTTGGACCTTCTGCATTTATCTCTCTGTAGCCTTTCTTATTTGGTTAATCTCCACCACATTATTGGTCACTTATTTCAACTGTCATGACAGTACCTGCAGCTTGTTTTTCCTATTTCGATTCTAGTGGTAAAACACTGGATTTGGCTCAACGACCTGAGATGCAATACGGTAGCGTGGAGTTTATTTCTCCTCCTGATGAGGTGTGGTCCCAAGTGCCACCAGTATATCTTTTCCTCATTGATGTATCAATAAATGCTGTTAGAAGTGGTATGCTTGAGGTAAGTGCTTTGGCTGGACTATTTGGATTTATCTACCTTTTAGCGCAACAGTCCAAACCTGGTTTAACCTTCTGATTGGTATTAATCTCTTTCTTCATGGCATGATGTTCTAGACCACTTTCATAAGGTATAAACACACAGTTCACAAAGAAATATAGAAGTAATTTTCCATAGTATCATTCTTTGGATTTGTTCTTTATGTGTTACTACCAAATTGGAGTCATGAACCTTCTTGAAATAAACATTATTTATTTGTTTACTCAAGTATGAAAAGTTTAATTTATAGCACAAGGATAATGCAGCCCAATGTTTTAGATTGTACCTTACCTTTTCAAACTTTTCTCAGGTAGTATCACATACTATAAGGTCATGTTTGGATAGGTTGGCAGGTTGCTCCAGAGCACAAATTGGCCTTATAACTTTTGACAGCACAATACACTTCTACAATTTAAAGGTAGTTTATTCTCCTTCAATTTACGCAATACTACTTGTTTTACCTAAAATAAGTCACGCTGAACATAATCTGTTGATCTCAACGTGTCCAGTCATCCTTGCCACAGCCTCAGCTGCTGGTGGTCTCAGATGTGGATGATTTATTTGTTCCATTGCCAGATGGTCTTCTTGTCAATTTATCTGAATCTAGAAGTCTTGTGGATACTCTGCTAGATGGCTTGCCAACAATTTTTCAGGACACTATAATTGCAGATTCTGCTTTTGGCCCAGCAGTTAAAGCAGCTTTTCTAGTCATGGTATGTTAGTTTATTCCTTTTTTCTCGAATTTGACCTTCATTCATCACTGAAATATTTTCCTTTTATGGACATATTTTCTGCTATGGTCATTGTCATCTTGGTGATTTATTTCCTCAAAGGAACATGGGCATATTTCTAGGGATATGATGAAAGTTTTCTCTATATAGGGTCAGATTGGTGGCAAATTGTTGATCTTCCAGAATACACTACCATCAGTTGGTGTTGGCTGCTTGAGACTGCGTACTGATGATCCTTATATCTATGGAACAGTTAAAGAGCATGCTTTAAGATTACCTCAAGATCCATTCTATGAAAAGATGGCTGTCGATTTTAAGAAACAGAATTGCACTATTGATGTTTATGCTTTCAGTGACAAATATATTGATATAGCCTCCCTTGGTATGTCAGAGGACCTATTTTCTGAATATACCAATGGCTTTCCACACATTGTTTTAATGTGAAAACTATGCACTAGTTATTCTGTCCTCATTAATCCTGATTCTGATGCTTAATCTTTCACATAAAAAGTATGGTTTATGGGTTCTCAGACCTTCTATAAATTCATTTAAGTGTATGTCCTTTGATCAAGCCATTTATGCTCAAAACAAGGAACATTTGTGATTTCAAACAATAGATAGTTTAATTTAAAACTGCTCTTTTTAGTTCATCTCCGCACTCGTGCTGATGATTCCGCAGTTCAACTGCCTATGTGGTTCTTTCCCTGACATAGTGGAGCCTGATAGATTGATTAATATGTCCTTGAGCATTATCATATTCAATGGTCGGACTCAAGATGCATGATCAAGGTTATCGTAGTGCCTCTGACATACTATTAAGAATATATTGTGTACTGTAGAACTTGAAGATGGCAAACCAATCAAATCACTTCAATCTCAATAAAGTTTAAATGCAAAATTCTTATAAAACTTATCTTGGACTCCACATGCATAAAGTTGCAAATTCCCAGAAGTTTGAAAATCTGTCACCTTTGCCATGGATTAGTGAGTAATTCAACTTGCATATTGTACTTGAATTACTAACTTGTACCATTTCAACTTCTAGGTACTCTGGCAAGATATACTGGTGGTCAGGTTTATTACTACCGAAGTTTCCAGTATACATACCAAAAAGAGAAACTAAGAGACGAGCTGATCAGAAATCTTACAAGAGAAACTGCATGGAAAGCCCTACTGCGTACAAGATGCGGAAGAGGCAATGAAACATGATTTTATGAAGCACCCTTGGTCCTATTTGAACAGTTTGAGTTTTCTTGCTCAAGGCTTTTTGAATTCTGATCAAAACTTTTCTTTTCCCTGCTAGGCATGCATTTTACAACACTTCAAGGGAATATGAGATTGGATGCTGATGTGATTTCACTTACAAATATTGCATGTGATCAAGCATATGCTTTGCAGTTACATCTCAAGGAAACGTTACTCCCTATGCAGAATCTATACTTTCAAGTTGCTTGTCAGTATCCTTTATATTTGAGCAATACCCTAAATCGTCCCACTATAGAACTCGAGCATAGGATATTGAGGGGTTGTATCCAGGTGAATTCATGTGATTTATTTTTTAATATTTTGTTGTTGTTATTATTATTATTATTATTATTATTATTATTACTATTATTATTATTATTATTATTATTATTATTATTATTATTATTATTATTATTATTAGTATTTTGGTGGTTTTTTCTTATGTGGATTTAGATGAAGTGGATCATTTGAACTAAAGTTGGTCCTGTGAAATCTTAATACAAGATGCTACTGGACTTTGGCTCACTAAGGAGAACCAAATTTAAATAATGACTAATGGAAGTTCCTTGATAGTAGTAAGATACTTCTCATCTACTGGAGAAAGACGTATCAGAGTTCATAATGCAGCTGTACCAGTTGTTGCAGATGTAGGAGAAATGTATCGCCGTGCCGATATAGGTGCTATTGTCTATTTGTTTTGCCTTCTAGGTAGCCATCTCTCTAGTTTGCCTCTGCCTCTCCCCCACCCTGTAAAAATTTTGAGAATAAAAATTTATCAATGTGTTTCCTGTTTATTCTCTTATAATATTTCAAGATGGAATATGAGCAAGGTGGAGTTTTGGTCATTACTAACTGAAATTCATGCAGCAAACGAGAAAACTCTGTCACAGAAATTGGAAGAAGTTAGAATTTTCGTTCAACAGCAGATTGTCAAGGCTCTCCAAGAATGTCAAAATCTTGTTGCTGTACAGCATCGCTTGGCTGGCAGGATGATCTATCCTGAATCATTAAAATATTTGCCTTTGTATGGATTAGCATTATGTAAATCCATACCCCTTCGTGGAGGATATGGTGATGTTCAGCTTGATGAAAGGTGTGCAGGTGGATATTATATGCAAGGTTTGCCTATTAAGAGATTGTTGAAGCTTCTTTACCCAAATTTGTTCAGAATTGATGAGTATCTTTCAGACGTGAGGTTCTTTTCCCCCATTTTTCATTTTTAAAGTACTTTAGCAATAGGTTTAACTTCATGATCGTGACTGAAGCTGCATTTCCATATTATATCTATAGGCACTGGAAGAGATTGATGATTTCAGTAAGATCTGCAAATCTTTGCCTCTTTCAGAAGAGAGCTTAGATACCAAAGGCCTCTACATTTATGATGATGGATTCAGATTTATCATATGGTTTGGAAGGATGCTTATGATGGGTATAACTTCAAATTTACTCGGAGAAGAATTTGCAACTGATTATTCAAAGGTTCAGTTTCCCTTTCTTCTACAAATTATTATTGTTCATGCATTGTACACTCTGATGGGAAGTATCTATTATTACACATTTTAAGCAGCATTTAAGGTCAATGAAGGAATATTTACACGTTGCATGCTGCTTGCATGCAATTTAAATGCCAATGTGATCTCTTTTGTTGGATGATGTGTATTTTAAGCGTTCAAACCCGTAATTACTGTTTATTTTAAAGAAAAGGCAAGACTAGATGTGCTCCTTGCATGGAGAGAAAGCATACGGATATAAAAAAAAGTGGAAGTTCCACGTGCTAGGCTCCTAGCGATGGTTTTTTATAAGAGCATATGCGTCACAATTCTTCTTATTGGTCAAGATGTTAGAACTTTGAAGTGACAAAAGGCTTTTTCCCATTTCTGTGGTTTGGCGGAAATTTGTTACTGTTTTGAATTGCCACATTATATTAAAAGCTTTTTTGCATTTAGTTTTCAAACTTAAATGTTCATCGGATACACATAATGCCAAGCTTGACAAAGAGAGAGAGAGAGAGAGAGAGAGAGAGAGAGAGGGGGGGGGAAGTTATATGCAAGCTACTTTGCCAGCAATTGACTGTAAAAGGTATGATCAGAAAATTTTAATTTTTTTTATGCATTGAACACCTGCCTTCCGGTCCAAGTCATTTCACTTAAGAATTAGTCTTAAATTTCCTTTTTTCCGATTATTATTAAGGCCCTATTCTCCATTGCTTATGCTTTTTTTTAAGCAATAAAAAATATGTGCTATAAAAAGTTATTTAAAATAAATTAATATAACAATTTTATTATTAATTGTATAAAAAAGCAGAAGCAGTTCTAGAAATCACCCTCACAGTAGCTTTTTAAAAATAGCTTTTTTCATCTTTTTTAAGCTAAAAGTAGATATAATAAGCAATCGAGAACCACTCAAAAAGAGCTTATAGTTTAAAATAAGCTAAAAGCTGCTGATTTTAAGTAATGGAGAACAGGGCCTAAAAGTCAAATACAAGAAATGGACTTCTCTTATTTTGATTCTAATTTAATGTTTGGTTCATGTTATAAACAATGGAATATCTCACATGAACATTATAGTCCTCTCACTTGGATTTATTGGTTTTGTTGTAAAGTCTATCCCTATCAGGATCACATATCTTGACATCAAAACCTAAAGCATAGGAGAACTTTTATCAAGTAGATAGTTGCTCATGTTGTTTTCCAAGTCTTTGAGCACTTGACATCAAAATTTTGTCCCTAGGACTGAGGAAAGTAAAAGATTTGTGAGTATGCCGATGCTTTTCTTCCAAGGAAGCATTTCCAATGCATTCTTGTTATTTACTTTCTTTGTTGGCTTTCAATTCCCGCCATAAATCTGGTTTCTTTACCATGTATTGATATATAGTTTCTTTTCATAGAATGTTCAAGTCCTGATTGGTATTTATGAGCTTTCTAAATTTTGCTTGTGGTAAACTTATTTCCATATACCTACTGAGCCGTTCTAGTCTTAACTATATAATGTAGGTGTCCTGCTTGCTATGTTTATCGACATTCTAACCTGTTGCTCAATGGTGAACTTATTCCCATGTGCATGTAATGCAAAGTTCTTCCAAATCTGAAATATCAATTTTTGTTGTATTTCTTTTGCTTGATGCTTGCTAGTCCAGGTACTGTTGTAACTACCCTGATACCCTTTTGGCCTTATTAAATCAGGCTAGCATCTTTGGACGAGATAATGACATGTCAAGAAAGCTAATATCAATACTTGGGAGACTTAGGGAGGAAGATCCTTCCTACCATCAGCCCCTTGTGCTTGTCAGACAAGGTGAACAACCCAGAGAAGGAACCTTACTTCTGGCAAACCTTGTTGAGGACCAGTTTCATGGTTTGACTGGACTTGCTGACTGGGTTACACAAATATACCAGCAAGTGCTACAGAAATTCTAAGACAGGTATAAGTTCTTGGTTCCTGTGTAAGAGTTGATCAGATTCTTCAATTTAGGTCTTGTTCTCTGGTCTTAAGAGATTCAGGTCTTCAAATGTACGGTATTTGTCTACAGTTTTACTTTTCAATCTATATGTGTCTCTTCCATGTTGGTTTAGTTGTTTTATCTCCATGTTCTCCCATTGTGTCATTTTACACTAAACCTAGTAGAATTTCCATGGTAGCGCCCATTTTTGCTTCTTTAGCTTACATACTTGACATGGTTCCATTCAACCCTCATCATTATACATCTTATATAGTCTTACTTTCCTATTAAAAATAAAAACAATCTGCGCTGGGTCTTTTTTACATACTGACATGTTTGAATTTTTTATGGAAACCAGGATTCTTTGTTGGCTTCTCTTCTGGGGGCAGTCGCACTTTCATCAGATCCAAAAACCATTACTGATCATTACCTCTATGTACTGCAAGCAGTGTAGAAATGGGGTTTACACAACCTAGAGAGAATTATAATCCATGCATGGATCAAACACATGGATATATTGCTTTTAAAATCATTTTGTGTATGTAAAGGATCAACAAGATATTTCCTCATGAACCCAAACTGAACAAAATTGTAGTAGTAACAACAGCCATTAGTCGCCGGGTTCCAAAAATTTTAGGTTACGAAATTTATGCTTCCTTAAGTGTACAAAAATTTTATGCTAGGAAATTTATGCTTAAGCGTACTAAAACTAGTTCAAATCCACGGAATTTTATGCTAGGAAATTTATGCTTCCTTAAGTGTACTAAACTAGCTCAAATCCACGGAATTTTATGCTTCCTTAAAAGTGTACTAAACTAGTTCAAATCCAATCCACGGCAATTTTAAATCAAATTTCGATTTGCAGAATCCACAGATGAATGATCACGCTTGTAACACATAAAGCAAAAAGGACAGAAATCTTTATACAGAAGTGATAAGATTGAGTTAACATAAACTCATACAGATTCAATACATTTACCATTACTAGAGTCAGTGAATATTAATCAACCAACGGTATTCTTAAATGTTCTCTTTGTTCTTTTGCAAAATTTTCTTCAGTTATCTTCTCCGAAGGAATGCCATTACTACGAATTGAAGAAACAGATAGATGCTGACGTGATGCAAAACTGATTGATACCCTTGCAATAAGTGCTTTACCACACGATTGAACTTCAACTTAATCCTGTGGTTCTATACAGTCCACACACCTAATTATTTGTCAAACGGTGAAAAAAAGAAAAAAAAAAAAAAGAAGAAAAAGGTGAGTAAAAGCTGGAAAAAAGCAGAAGAAAAGATGATGGTATCCTTGTTTGTTACTGAGTTTTTCTTCTCTTCTGATCCCTCTCTCTTTTGTAACTGACGGTGGGGGTAGATGGGGGTGGGATGGGAAGCGTGGTAGTATGTATACGTGTCAGTTGGATGAATAGAAGCACACTCAGCTCTTTCATCACGCCCGGCTATAAAATCTGGCCACAGACTCAGACCTTAGCATCCCATTCTCACTTTCGAGCTCTCCTACTTCAGAAGAACTCGAAACCATCTTCTCTCTAGGGTCAGAATCCTTCTATCTCTCTTTGTTCATCTTCTTCTTTGCGTTCTTAATTAGTTTATACATTTTCATCTTCATAGAACTTTTAACATTCTGAGATTGTTTACTTGCAGTGTTCTTGTGCACAAGAAAGGGTATATCTCAGAGAGTAGTTGTTTCTTGTTCGATTTGAGTGGGAAAAGTGGCCATCAATGTTTTTCTGTCCAAGCACATGTTTAAGAATGTTTTTAGATTTTTTCATCATGCTTTTTTCCCTCAAGAATTTCATGCATCCAATCATGATGCAGAGAATTTCTTTGAAAGGGATATACCAAAAAAATGCATGAATTTCAATTTTAAAATCATATATATGGTGGAATTCTGTGTGTGTTTCGGCCCCTTTATCTATATAGGATTTTTTGTTGAGTTTGATGCAAGTTTCTAATTGATATATATATATATATATATAGATAATTGGGGATCTGTGTTGTAGATCCACAATTTTTAACTAGTTAATTAGACATGAATTAATTAATGGCAATTTGTTGGGATGTTTTAAAATAAATTTCAGGTTGAAAAATGGCGAGAACAAAGCAAATTCCAAAGTCAAGTGCTCCAAATCGTCATTATAAGGTGATGTTGAAAGAGATGAAGTTGAAGATGATTAATGATGAGGAGAAAGTAGACAGACTTGGAAATCTTCCAGAAAGTCTTGTTAGCAACATTCTATCTCGTCTACCTACCAAGGAAGCAGTGCAAACCAGCCTTTTATCAAAGGATTGGGAGTATAAATGGTCTTCTATTTACGATCTTGACCTCAATGATCGTAACTACACTACTTGCAGCAGGAGTACTAGAAAGGAGAAATTCGCCAACTTTGTGGATCGTGTCCTCGTCCATAAGGGCGGTGAATATTCTCTCCGTAGCGTCAAAATAAAATGTTCCTCTCAGTACGAGTTAACTCGTATCCGCAGTTGGATTTCAACTGCCTTGAGGAGAAATGTTGAGAAACTTGAGATTGATATTTGGAGTGCATCTATTGTTCTTCCCCGTAACCTCTACACATGCAAGTCCCTTAAGGAACTTAGAATCTTTTCTCAAGTTACCTTAAGGGTTCCTAATGAAACCTTTTTTTCCAAACTCAAGACCATAGACTTCAACCATGTGATCCTCAGGAACCAGGAATCAACCAATGGGGAACTGGAGTTAAATTTCCCATGTCTTGAATCTATGATCATGTACTGCTGCAAATGGAAAAAAGTGACTCACGTCAAGATGAATGCCCCTATCATGACTTCTTTCCATGCTACCTATGCTAATTATCAGTTTCGTGATAAGACCGAAGGCCAGTTTGTTTTTGAAATATTTGGACCAAAACTTGTTGATTTCCAACTCAATGGTGAATTATCTGAAAACTATGTCCTTTTGCCTAATAAACCATCCCCAATTCAGAATGCAACGCTTAAGGTGTTCTTCTCTAATGAATGGCTCCCAAGAGGGAACAGAACTGGAACTTTATTGAGACAATTGAATGCTGTCACATTTCTTGAATTATCCGGAGAAGCCCTTATTGTATGTACTTTTCTTTCTTTGATTCTTGATAAATATTCTTGAATTATTATTTTTTTATTTATAATTGATGAGAAATTAAGTACTTGTTGATTATTGTGACTGCAGGCACTTACCCATGGTGGAGAAGTTGGGAATCAGCTTCCCGTCTTTGTGAATCTGACCCATCTCAAACTCTATAGTACTTATTATTACTATACAGATGGTGCTGCTGTCATTCGCCTTCTCCATAGGACACCAGTCCTTCGTATGCTCACTATGAACCTGGTAATTAAAACCCTAGCTAGCTAATTATGTTTGAGATCATTTCTAATTAATTTCCAAATAACTGCAGCTTGTGTTGTTGATTTGATGATGTTTTGTTAATTTCAGCATACTTTAGTTGGGAGGGATTTGCTGTATGATGGAAGCCTGAATGAAGCGGTTCCTAAATGCTTCAATAGTGATCTGAAGGAGGTGAAGTTCAGGTTTGCAATTGATTATCTGAGAAGAGAACAAGACCTTGGGCTTATGATGTACATTCTCAAGAATGCAAAGGAGCTTCAACACATGGAAATCATTTGTCCTGAGTTCAAAACCATTCCTCTCCCTTCCCCTGAGATACGAAACAAGCTGTTCAGCGCTCCCAGGGCTTCCAAGGTCGCAATAATAACCATCATCTGATCAGGATCCATGGGATCAGCAGGCCGTAGATCGAGCATTATCATCCTCATTAATCATCTTCATTCCTCTCCACCTCCATTCTATGCCATCCATCTCTCATGTCATGCATGCTCACCGGCCCCTCTTTTCTATATATCCTGTCCGGATGATGAAAAACCTTGTTTATGTGTCTATCTGTCTCTCTTTTAAATGTTTTATTTTCATGTGTCTGAGTCCTTGAAAGTTCAATAAAATCGATTGTGATCAGCTGCTGATCAATGGAGATAGAAAGCAGTACTCGACTGTTGCATATATATATCCGATCCGCCACCATCATCATCTTCCTCCTCCATTTCCATTCCATATCTCTCTCTCATGCTCGGTCGGTCCTCTTTTCTATCCTCAAAAACCTTTATTATCTGTGTATGTCGTATTTAACATACATAATTATTATGTTATGTATGCTTTTTAAATATTGTTATGCTTTGAAAATTCAATAAATATTCAACTGAGAGTGTCGATCGCCTTCAGTTGAATGGAGATAGAAAGGAAGCGGTGCCTGCCATCCTCATCCTCATCATCCTCATCATCATCATCCACCTCCATACCATCCGTCCATCCATCTACCCCTCCTTTTTATCTATGGAAATGTCTTGTAATTTTGTTTTAAGATTATGGTTGTTGTAATTTGATGTTTTATTTAGTAATATGACTTTTTTTTGTGCATTTATTTTAGACTTGTTTGGTTATTATATGTTTTCTGTGTTCTATATTAGTTTACTTGTTAAATAGTTAATTAATACATACTGATAGAAAAATTTTTTTTCTTAAATAATAGATCATTCATTAATAATAAAATGGATAAAATCAGTACACAAGATAACAAAACAATAACAAAAAGAAAAAAAAAATACACAAAGTAACAAAAAATATTTCACAGCCCACCAACCCAAGATACTTTGGACAGAAACAATATTAATACTAAAAAAACTAAAAAACAAACACATAAAAATCTTTTGTGAAACGAATTTATTGCTATTTTTCAACATCAAATGCAAGAATAAAAATAATTATTAACTTCTGAAAAATTATAGGGCGGTCAAAAATTTTTAAAATAGCTTAAAGTAGGAGTCGAATGTTGATAAAGGGCCAAATTAAGGCTTAAACTTTGACGAAAGAAGGTTACAAAAATATTTATTATCGTTTGTAGTATTTTATTCTTCAAAGACTGAGATATGTACGCATATTTAACCTATGGACTCTAGATTTTCGTTTTACGTTAAACATGCATGCAAAAATATACATAATTCATAAAAGGCAAATATTTTTAAAAATTATTAATTTAATGGGCTGGGCCATCGCTAGGTCTCCAGTCCACCGTCCCAAAATATATTGGGCCTACGGTGTTCCACTAAGCCCAGAAAGAAGGCTACTAACTGATTTTCTATTTTCTAAAATGGGAAAATTAAGCTCTATTGGGTTCACGGAATTTGGTGTAGAAAAAAAAAAAGCATTTTTCATTGAAAAGGGGTTTCTTTGATTGATAGTGAAGAAAAATACTAAGAAAAAAATTTATTAAGAAAAATTTAATTTGAAAAAGTAAAAAAATTTTCCTTTAAGTGTGAAAAAAAATTAAAGGAAAACTCTAAAATTTTGGATATTAATATATCCAATGCATATTTAAAAAAAAAAAAAAAAAAATCTATCCAATATGTTCCACTCTCACCCCCTCCTCGGTCCCCACCCTTCACCCAATCCTAAACCAATTCGTTAAACTTAACTTTATTTCCATTTTTCCTCTTCACCCCTCCTTCTCCCTCCCTCCCAGCCAAATCGTGTCTAGTAGAAGAGACTTGTTCTCTTTTTATTTTCACCTTTTTTACATTTTATTTTCATTTTTAAAAGACCCACATTGATCTACTCCTAAACAAACCTATACATATATATTTGTATAAATAGTTATGGCTCATTTGGTCTCTTTTAATTTTAAAAAAAAAAATATTGTTCCGTTTCAATTTCTTATATTGTCTTTTTTATTTAGGAGACGTTCACAATTTGGAGAAAATTAAAAAATCAAATTGAACTAATATATATATATATACACGTATATTATTTATTACGAATATATGAATTTTTAATTTTTAATTTTCAAAATGTAAAACTTAAAAAATGTATATATAATTTTCAATTTTAATCCCATTTTTCCATCAATCAATCAAGGGAAATAATTTTCTTCAACATTTTCCTGGATTAACCAAACACCAAAAGGATTTTAATTTTCTAAGAATTCCATTTCTCTTTTCTCTGTTTTTCTTTTTCTCACTAAAATTCTTGAACCAAACTGGGCCAAATTTAAGTCCTTACATGATAGGATACTTAAATTTTATTTTCTATCATTATGATCTCCAAATAATTTATGTCAATCCAATCAATTTTTTTTTTTTTTTTTTTTACCGTGAAAGACTTAAGGCAGTGATCGGAACCATTGAAATTGATGGAGTTAATTTTTCTAAAATTGACGATGTATAACCTAAACCCGATGCTATTACATTAAGTTAAATGGGAAATGCTTCATCCATAAAAAAAAAAATTGTCTCGAGAAAATTCTTGAGACTCACGTGTAAATTTTTAAATGAATATCATGTCTAGAAAATTATTAAAAAATCGATAAACTATCGCTAGAAAAGAAATTGTCTCAACAAATTCCTAAAAGAATGTTGTACTTTCTTTGTGTTGTAGTTATCAACGGTACAAAATTTCACAAGAATATCACGTCCAAAAAGATAGATATAAATTCGACATCTTTTTTAATGATGAATATTATGGGTACCAACAGGAGTCGACACTCCCCATTCCCTCGAATAATGGTCAATCAAATACTAGCACGCAATGAGGCACTAATCAGAACCACTAAAATTGGTAGGGTTGGTTTTTCCAAAAGTGACGATGTGTAATCCAGAGCCATTTGCTATACATGAAGTCAAATGGTGAGCATTTCGTTTGAAAAAAGTTGTCTAAAACAATTTTTGAAAAAATTCTGGACATTCTACATGATATTTTGACTCTTCGTATAAAATTTTTTAGTAGATATCACATATCTAAAATGTTTAATTAAAAAATTAATAAATTCTCGTTCGGAAAAAAACTGTCTAAAAAATTCCTGAAAAAATATTATGTATTCCTTGTATTATGGTGACGAAACATATAAAGTATCAAATGAATATCACATCCCAAAACATAGATATAAATTCAACAAACTTTTTTTGTGATGAATATTATAAGAACTAACGGTAGCCAAAGTTCGCAAATTCTCTCGAATAATAGTCAGTTAGGCACTAAACGACGCTAAGGAACTTATCTGAACCAACGAAATGATGGAGTTAGTTTTTCCAAAATTAACTATATGTAAGCCGAAGCTGTTTACTAACATTAAGTCAAATGGTGAGTATTTTGTCCAGAAAAATATATCTCGAAAAGATCTTGAAAATTTTCTGGATGCTCTCCATGTTATGTTGATTCTTCATGCAAATTTTTTAGTGAATATCATGTCTAAAAGAATAATTAAAAATTGACAAATTCTGGTCCCCAAAAAACATTATTTCAAAAAATTCCTGAAAAAATATTGTACGTTCCTTGTATTGTGGTGATCAATTTAAAACATTTTATATAAATATGACGTCCGAAAAGATATAAATTCGATAAAAATTTCCGTGCATCAAATGCGGTGGAGTCTCATAAATTTCTTCAAATAATGGTCAATCACATAAAATTTTGATGGAATTAATTTTTTTAAAATTGACGATGTATAACCTGAAGCCGTTTACTACCCAATAAGTCAAATGATGGAATTTCATACGAAAAAAGTTGTCTAGAAAAATTCTTGAACATTTTCTGGAGATTCTCTAGGCTATGTTGACTTTCCTTATAATTTTTTGCATGGATAGCATGTCCAGGAATTGAATTAAAAAATCGGCAAATTCTCGAGTAGAAAATAAAAATATGTTTCATTCTTGTATTGTAGTGATGAATGGTACAATATTTCATGTTAATATCACATCCAAAATATATAGTTATATATATAGTTAATAAAATTAATTCGGGAATATAAACATTAAGAACGAAAATTTTCAAAATTGGTCATTTTCCACCAACAGTTTTCTCTCTCTACCTCCCATTCTCTCTACCTTCTCTCTAGTTTCAAGGGGTTCAAATTCAGATCTACACAAATCAACAAATTGTGCAATAGAAATATATCTCTTTTACAAAGCAATATATAGTAAGTATAATTAATGAAGACGAGTAAATGATTCTTCATAAATGAAAATACTTGGTCTTCTCATCATCATTTTCAATGATGATTCAATAAGATAATTACATTATATTCTTCTAAAACGATTTACTTATATGCTTCAAGAATATTAAGGCTATCGGGGAGTTCATGTTATCAAATGGTAACATAGAAAAATGTATATGAAATGTCTTCGTATGCTATTATGAAAAATAATAATATTCTCCACCATAAATATTTCTAAAACCAAGATTTTACAAAGAGTGTTACACAAATCATAATCAATACATTTCATAGTTTGCATATCATAGATAAATATCTATAACTATCCTTCTAAGATTACACTTCAGGTTTATAATTCCTTCTAGGAATTATGTATACTTCATTTGTACTTGGTAATTATCCGGAATAACTTTTATACTTTTCATGCAAACTCTATATAATCTTAAATTGCAAACTTTGAAAACATTATTATAATTCCATAACATTATGCGCATAAAATACTATTGTACTTTTGCGACTCCATTTATTCATAATCATGACCTGTTATGTGAGATGTTATAATATCAACATTTTCAGGTATCTAAATGTTTTCCAGAAATAATATGTTGGTCATGTTTAGAAAATTATTCTGAAATTTTATTTCCTCGATTTTTAATACGACCATCTAAACATTTGCTCCTTTCATATGCGAGGAATTTATATCCATACATCGACTTATCTATCACGTTTTAGTTGTGTCTCAAATACATCGATTGTGTTAAATTTTTCTTCAGGAACATCAAAACCTATTAGGAGCATTATTGGTCAGATGTTAGACAGAAACACACCTAACTATATTCTTTGAACTTTTGGTTAAAAAATTATTAGAGACACAAAGAATTAATAATTTCATATGTCTTTTCCTTTTAATATTGGGAAGATGTATTCCAAACAAAATATGAATCTCTCTCTTTGAGGTTCGTACCCAATGTATATACACCTATCTATCTTTTGGTGTAGTAATAAAAATGAATGGCGCATATTAAATCCGTAGATGAGAAATACTTGGTTTCTGACCATGGACCAATCACAAAGAGGAGTATCTACAATCATCTATTGGTAGAAATACAAAACAAGTGCCACTACATTTATAGTACCACAAAATTATGCATTTATGGTCTACAGGACCATTTAGTATGTGAACATATTCTGCATGATGTTCGACACTAATCTCAATAGATATATATATATTACAACCAGTATAATTAGGACAAATTATGTTTTCGAGAGAATTTAAAATATGAGTTCATCATTAAGACATCGTAAACTGCAAGTTATGATTAGACAATATATACACCATTATCTTGTGGATGCATCGATTAGTAATTTTTGTATTCCCAAAGTAATACATTCAACTCTAAAGTAATACTGATAATGTTTATACAACAAATTGCATCAAAAATAAGTAGCGCATAGAATCCATTGAATTAGGAAACTTCTGGTTCTATAATATTTCATAAATTCCTTAACATTTTACGTATCTTAATGATCTAAGATGGTCAAGCCGGCTATGTCAAATGATAAAATCAATATAACTAGTAAACTCCAGGTTTACTGTTACATATATTTCTACTGCAGTAATATGTGTGTAATACAATCCAAAGGAATATGAAGATAACTTTTTTAATACAATTTTATTCTCCAAAAATATACTTGTAATGTACAAATATTCAATATTACCTTCACTATTTGCCTCAACATTATATCCATTTTAGCGGATATCTATAAACTTAACAAATTCCTTTGAGGCTTTGAAGAAAATAATGCATATTCAATGCAAAAGTTTGTTCCTCCTAGCAAAATTATATTTGCTCTTCTGGAACCTTCAATTCTTTTTGTACCACCAGAAATGGTACTAACATGGATTTCTTTCATTACGAGATGAGAAATTTTCCAAATAAGTTGTTTTTTCTTTCTCTTTTATATAATATATGTAAGTTACAAGGAATATTAAAGGTAAAATTAATAAGAATATTATATTGAAAGACATTAAATAGAAAATTATTACATTGAAGTAGTAACATAAAAATAGAAGTATTCTTAATAATTTCCATCACTATAGAAGTGACTAGTATCACCTTCCGGGTGATTGACAAGAAAACCAACTACATTCAAAGAAGTAAAATCAGTAAAACCATTGTTCATGTGACCACGCTCAAAACCAACATGATTTCTAATAAAATTGATCTCTATCTTCTTTTCTTCTTTTTTCGTAAATTCTTGATAGAGATTAATAACAAGATATTTTGAGTACAGGACCAATAGTATTTCATGCCATAAAAATAACACTTATTTACATTTTTTTTTGTATCTATCTTTTTCATTGATATTTTCTCACTTCTAGTGGTTTTACTTTTCTACTTTTGGTGGTTAGTCTTGTCATTACTTTTCCATTTCTAGTGGTTTGTAGTATTTTTACTTCTTCGATAGTTTCTCCAAATCCATTTACATCTAGATGAATTTCTACATCTAGTACCCATGACAAGTACTCATTTCTAGTAATATCAAGAGTTACAAATGTGAGTTTTGCAAGGTTAGCAATAAATATAAAATAAACAATCATGAATATAAAATAATCGAATGAACTTACCCAACTTGCTCAATGGATATCTTTCAATTGGCTTGTGCTTCATGCCAATAATGTGTTATAAAAATGCCACTACTATATCAAACTAGAGGTAGAAATTTATAATAAATTATCAAAGAACAAGAAACGAAATATAAAAGAGCCGTTACTTCTCCTTTTCATTTTATAATTCATCTTTCACCTTAGCCTCTATTTATAGGCTTAAGGATTATTACTCCACAATGGAGGTTACATAATAATAACCTATAAATGTAATCAATTACAAGAGTCACATAAGTTACATAGAGTAGTGGGGGTAAAGAGAGTTAAATGAGATAAAATACATGAAGTAGTTGGAGTTATATGTGATGGACATCCAATAATAAATATTATTCATAATATTTAAATAATAATAATTTAATAATCATAATTTTTAAATAATAATTTAAATGGTAATTTTTGAATAGTAAGTTAAATAATACTTTAAATAATTATTACAGTATCCACAAAATAACTACTAATTTGATAATAATGTATAATAAAAGTATTAAGTTATAAATGCTCGTATATATAATTTAAATAATAAAATAATTTAAATTAAATGATTAATAAATATAATTTAATAATAGAAAAATATAAAGTAAGAAGTTAAATTAATAATTGTAAAAAAATTTAATAATATAAAAATATAAAGTAATATATATTAGCAAATATGTACAGAATCATTTATGATTATTTTAAAATTTTTTTAGATAGTTCGGGACGTAGTACGTAGGAGAGATGGTGATCAAGGTCCTATGGCAGATAAGAGTGGTCGACTTCATGATCGTGCAGTTACTACTTTCTCCCATGGTTTGAGGGGTCATTATAGTACCTCCGACATATCTAGTACTCCTGCCCCCTAGAACTTGGGATATATTATGACCCTAGTACACCGATATTTCTACCCAGCCCCCTCATATACCGACTTAGATCCGTACTCCTCCCCTATCACATGATTTTATGCAATGATACCATATCATCCATATGGGTCATCTTCATAGATTAATGCCTATTACCCTATAACTTCATCTTCTAATTCACAGCCTTATTCTTATGACCCGTATGCATCAGGTTCTTCTATTGATCCCCATATATCCTGTAAGCCCTAAGAAAATATTTGTTTAAAGTGTTTTGATTATGATTAACTTATGCTTTGTGATAATAGAAGTAGTTTTGTAAGAAGAATAAAATATGCACAAAAGGACTCTCAAGGATGATATATAAAGAAGCGAAAGATCACTCAAGATTACAAGATTTTATAAAGATGAAGTGATCAAGTAAAAGACCTTGAAGACAAGAAGAATGGTCACGTATAGCTTTATAAGGTATATATATAAAACTCCCTAACTTGTTTCTTTGAGTTATTGATCATTTATTTTAGCTCCTTAAAAGAAATATTTTTTTTTTGAGAAATTATCCTTGAAAAACTAAGTGGTCCTAATAAAGTTTTGAGGATTTAAAGTTGTTACATATTTTATAAGCTTTTGCATCAAGAATACATGTTTTGGAAGAGAAGAAAAATCTATGTTTTACCATTTCATAAGTTCTGGAAAACAGGAAACGGTCATCTGATTTTAAAATCGGACATCCTAATTTTGGACTTTCATAAAAAACCGGTCATCCGATTTTTAAATCGGACCTCCGAAAACTTTTAAGCATACAAGAAAACTGGTCTTCCTTTTTTTGTTCCTTGAGAAAATTGGTCATCAAATTTTCTGTTCTTTAAGAAAATCGGACGTCCACTTTTAAAACAGTCGTCCAGTTTCTGCTTTTACTGTCAAAAAATTACCATTGTTGCTATAGTAACGGCTAGTTTTTTACCTCGCGTATAAAAGGGTTATTGATCAGCCACAAATATAGAGTTGTTTAGGAAGTTTTGATAACACTTTTAAGAGTATTAAAGAGTACATTTTCAATCTTCTTTATCATATTAAAAAGACAAACTTCTTGGAGATGCATTTATTGATCATTCTTCAAAGAAGGAGAAAAGGAAGCTTCTAGAAGCATTTCACAAAGTTTTATCATTTTCTTATCAAGCTTCTTCGGTAATATTGTTCTATCTATACTCTCTCATCTTAAATTGTAATCAAAGGTTTTGTAAAAAAACCCTTTGAATGATCCTTTGATATTTTGTTATCTTGTATTGATTTGTGAATTTTGAGGTTCATGTGCAAAACCCTTGAAGGGTGATCCTCATTTGTGGTGTTTTTTAAAAGCTTGTGACTAGTGAAATTTGTGAAATCCTTGAGTTAAGTCTCAAGGTAGTGGATGCAGCTCTATTGAGAGAGTGACCACTATAAATTCTTTCTCTTTCTCTTCGTGTTTTTTCTTGTTGTCTATATGTTTATTGTTTGAACATTCTTTATAAAAGAGATTTTGTTTGGTTAGGAATTTTGTTAAAACGATTTATTAAATTCTTCTTCAAATAAAATCGGAGGTTCTATATTTTAATTCTGCAAAAGATTTTTAGTTAGCCAAAAACCTTATTCACCCCCCCCCCCCCCCCCCTAAGGTTTTTCATGTCCGACCAATGTCCTCATTATATCGACCATGCATATAGCAGCCATTAATTGTTGAGGGTATAGAGGCGCAGTCGGGGGCATATTTTTTCGAGGAGACTATTTCAAGAATCTTGGCGGACTTGCCATATAGCATGGCGGAGTATATAGCCATTAATCTACAAATTCCATCATATTTACTTTGGAAGGGAGGATATTGGGATGAAGTTGAGCGTGATGACACTGTTCAGGTAGACAAGATTTGATTTAAGGGGCACAATGACGAAGCAGGGATATCCATGTTATAGGAAAGGGTGACGAGGTTAGGGGAGAGGGTCATGATACTGAGGGAGATGTGAACATAGATGAGGGAGAGGTGACAGTGATGAGGACAAGCCGATTGATGAGATTTCTACATCTTCATCTAGACTTAGGCTTGGACCAGGGAAAGGCAAAGGGTTTATGGGTGGGATGACAAATAATGCAAGTAAGATCATAGGGTCTCGACCAAAGAGAACCAATAAGACCATTCCTTGGACACAGGGGTAGAAGAAAAATATAAAGCATGCTTTTTGGGAGCAAATAGGGCCTGCTGAGGGAGGTCCACAGGTCCCTAAGTTTATTCATCGTACAACGAACGTGTTGCCGCTGTTATATGGTGTGGATATGTAAATTTTAGATTTCATTATTATTTAATCTTAACATTATGTTTTGATAAAATTTATCTTATTATTTAATATATTTATTTAATTATTTTTTAATATGCAGGAACGGGTATATTGAAGATGCGGTCGCGCGCTGTTTCACTTATGTGTTGGACACCTGGTCTAGGTGAGGAAGTTGACAGAGGGTACAAGACTCGTACATTTGCAGTCCTGCATGTTCCAGCATCCGCATAGTGCGTTATTATCTGCTTTTCTTGAGAGGTGGCGGCCAGACACCAACACTTTCTATATGCCCTCCAGAGAGATCATGGTTACCTTACGTGATATGTAACTGATACTTGGGATACCTATTTACAGTTGTGTTATGAATGCTCAATATTCCCGTAAGTAGCTCGTCGTGATAGTTCATAGCTACTTAGGCATCACTTAGACTAGTGGTGGTATAAATGCTCAAGATCTTTCATATCTTGTAGAGGATCCCAATAGCCGACCTTCTCCCGAGTTGAGAGCAGCATGTTATGTCACATACATACTGGGGAATTCTCTCTTTACCGATAAGAGGAGGAACATCGTACCTACCAAACTATGGCCTCTCGTGAAGAATTTTCGAGGTTGTGGAAGGTTGACTTGGGTTGCATCAACACTGGTATATTTGTACTGGAAACTTAGGCAGGCCTCGCATGTTGATGCAAAGGAGTAAGCAGGTTGTTGTTGGTCACTGCTTAAGGTGTTATTCCTTTCTTGAACTTATACTTTTAAAAATATTGTGTTATGATATGTATAGTGCGTTATTATATGCTTTTCTTGAGAGGTGACGGCCAGACACCAACACTTTCCATATGCCCTCCGGAGAGATCATGATTACCTTACGTGATGTGGAACTGATACTTGGGATACCTGTTTACAGTTGTGTTGTGAATGCTCAATATTCCCGTAAGCAGCTCATCGTGATAGTTCATAGCTACTTAGGCATCACTAAGACTAGTGGTGGTATAAATGCTCAGGATCTTTCATATCTTGTAGAGGATCCCAATAGCCGACCTTCCCCCGAGTTGAGAGCAGCATGTTATGTCACATACATACTGGGGAATTCCCTATTTACCGATAAGAGCAGGAACATCGTACCTACCAAACTATGGCCTATCGTGAAGAATTTTTGAGGTTGTGGAAGGTTGGCTTGGGTTGCATCAACGTTGGTATACTTGTACTGGAAACTTGGGCAGGCCTCGCATGTTGATGCAAACGAGTAAGCAGGCTGTTGTTGGTCATTGCTTAAGGTGTTATTCCTTTCTTGAACTTATACTTTTAATTATATTTATTTAAAATGTGTTTATATTTAAGAGTTCTTATTTCTTCATTTATTAACATTTTTTCAATTTCGCTAATTACTATTAGCATTATTTGTTTTTTACAATTTAAAATAAATTAAATTATTTATATTTATGTATATTGTAGGCATGGATATACATGTATTTTCCTATGTTTGCCATAACAGTGAGACCAAGAGCGAATATGGCAAGTCGTATATCCAGTAGTACGATATGTTAGGAACGAAATCTGAGCATAAGTTACTAGATATTCGTTTCCAATTAGATGTGATTACTGCAGACAAAGTACAATGGACACCATATAGCCCGAGGGAGATACTTAATGTATGGGTATCCACTTAGTATCGTATGATAGTCTTCTACGAGTATGTTGAGCCATACATACTCGCTAAAGTTGTCTGGTAATTTAGGTGGCAGCAATGCGTTCCTACACATCTTATTAGACCTCAGGTATGTCATCGACAGCTAATAACAGGATGTACGTAGTGAAGAACACATTCATAAAGGGCTTGTGGCTAGAAGCACGGTCCATTTACCTACGGAATCGCGGACGAGTGTGCCTAATATACCTCCGAGCCGATGTGACATGACTATATGTTGAGGTTCCTCCATCGCACTCATCCTTGAACACAGAATCCCGCCAGACTACCACGCGACGTTCAGTACCTGGCACCTAGTAGGCCATCCCCTATTATTTTCCTTGACATCTTAGCTCTTTTCATAGACCCTGACACACCTGACCTAGTAGAGAGGTATAGAGAGATGTCATATCATAGAAGAGTTTCATCTCTGTAGGGGTTAGGATTTCATATTTATTTCTTTGTTCTATCCTAGGATTTCACATTGTTTCTTTATATTTTATTAAGATTTCGTATGTATTTCTCTATGTTGTATTCTGCTATTTATGTTATGTGAATATTTATTTCAATATGTCTATGTAGTATTCTGATCTTTATGTTCAGCGAGTATTTATTTCTCTATGTTAATATGAATTAAAGTACCAACATAAACATTAATGTCAATTAATATCAATACTCACAACAATGATGAACAAATATTAAAAATAAAAATCAGAGAAACAACATTACAAAATAATTAATAATCAACCAATATTAATTGTTACATGATTTTGTTCGACGGGGATATGCTCTACTATATCTCTCAATCCAATCTGCGATCCTTTGCTCCAAAGTGAAATGACCAAAATCTGAGATGATCATTATAGTGATCTTTTCACTGAAAGTGTATAGGTGGTACTGGAAAGTCATTCCGCATGTATAGTGTAAAACAAAATATATATGCATAAATATATTAATATAAAAGTATGAAAAATGAAAAGTCATGTATAATGAAAAGACGTAAAAATAATATTTCATTCACTGCAATAAAGTGTTAATAGTCTGTCGAGTGACTGGTGACAATCATATTATCAGTTCGGTCCATCTACAAGAAAGACTACACATAAATTGAATGTGTTAGCAATGACGTAGAGTGAATCAGGTTATCCAACCAATATGATTCCATTAGGTGCTGATCCAAACCACCACTGATATTTATCTATGAAAGTGTGGTACCTTTCCATGCTACCAAATAGTGTGATGTATAGTTGTGGATTATTTTGCAACTCAAGCCACGTTCGCCTACGGATCTCAGGCCATAGCTTTACATCCCCATAAACAAAATAGGATACGAACTTATACCCACAGTTCCCATCTCCAACTATGTTCTTTCAGTTTTCAATAAAAAAATGAACGAAACATAGGAAAGCATTTGGGCGAGGAAACCCTAGACGAGTGAATGGATCTGCAACCGAGCCTAGTGATGAGAGAGAACTACGTCCTCTACTTCTACCTTTGGGACCACGTGGCGGCCTATCTCTATCATTGGATCCTGATCCAAAACCCGAACCCAATTGACTTATTGAAGTGCCTATGTGCAATATGTACGTACTCCCAATGTAACTTGTCCCTCTTCGTAGAGTCATTCTTGCATCGGCCTTTAGTAATAGCTACACTCAGCGCAGATGTCAACGGCCTACCAAGATTTGATGGCAGAACTGGACGTAAAACCTCTTTTGCAAGATGACTCATCTGTAGAACCTTTGATATTGGTCTTGTCCTGATCTCATCTAAAATAACCGTGAGATCCCGTATCTTAGCCTCTATGTCCATCTCTTGAGATGATAGTTTGTGCGGCATACCCGTTCTACCGAGTATTTCCAGTGCTGTCCAGAAACAGTCAACATTGAACAAATTAAGAGGGATGATATTCATACCATATGATAAACTCACATGAACATGGAAGCCGTCTGATAATCTAAAATAATTTCTGCCTATATTCTTGGGATCATCAGCGATCTCTAGAGCTCTCTTTATCTCCTTCCAAACTTTCTTCAATGCCACATAACTTACTCTATTACTGATATTCTTCAGGATAGGATTACTCCTAACATTATACTTTTCTTTAAGTCAGGCATACTCTAATGACTTCTTAATCTTAACTCTCAATCAGGAATCAATATTAAGGAACATTGTGTCCAACCATAACATGTTGAAAGTCACTGCTTCAATACTGAGTGTTCATTCTCAACCTGGTTGGTGTGCTCTACCTCGAAATGCAGTCAATACCTTGTATGTCCAAAATCTCACAAACTTAGGTGCATATGTAATTAACCAGGTATCGAACAAGTATCGCAAGAAATCCGGCCTCTTATGCCACTTGATTTTCAAATTTTCCAACCTTTCGTGGTACTCCACATTATCGTTGGAATTAATTAATCTACGCCACATGCTATTTATGAATTTTGATGCTGCATCTTGTTCTTTAATAACATCAGTTAATCTTGCAAGTACATTTTGATCAATGTGTCTCATGCATAACATGTGGTAAGATCTATTGAACACTTCCCAATTACAGGCATCAAACCACTGTCCCTATCAGTTATAATCACTATCGGTTCTTGTGGATCCATCTATATATTGTAGCTTGCTCATTCTGCATGAATGCAGTTGCTATAGTGAAATTCTTACTGGCCGGAATCATCCCAATAGCCTCTAACAATGGCATGTTACACACCTAAGTAATAAAATAAAATTTTAATAAGAACAAACTAAATAGCATTAATTTAAGTATATACTAAAGTATCGAACTTAAATTAAATTAATAAATACGAACTAATTCATTAAAAATTAATTAAATAATAAAAATATTTAAAAAATAATTTCATATATGAAATCAGCTTGCTTATTCCGCATGAACGCAGTTACATAGTGAAGTTCTTACCGGCCAGAGTCATCCTGATAGCCTCTAACAATGGCATCTTATACACCTAAGTAATAAAATAAAAATTTAAGAATAGCAAACTAAATATCATAAATTTAAGTTTAAGTATATACCTAAAGTATTAAACTTAAAACTAAATAAATACAAACTAATTCACTTAAATATTAATCAAATAATAAAAATATTTAAAATAATTTCATATGAGAAATCAGCTAAAAAATATATAAAAATCAATTAATATAATAACATGAAACAACAAAAAATTAAAATTAAACATAAACACTAAATTAAGTATATAAATTTATAAAATTTAAAATATTATAAATTTAAGGACATGCTAAAATATTAAACTAAAGTACACTAAAAAAACTTAACTAATTCATTTTAAATATTAATTAAACGATCATGATTACCTTTAAAATAATATTAACATCTAAATTTAAACAATCAATATCTTTAAAATAATATTAACATATAAACTTAACAAATAATGTAATAAAATAAAATCAACTAAACAACATATAAAATCAACTAATATAATAGCGTAAAAAGAAAAACCGACTAACTAACACAACAACATAAGTATAGCACTTAAATAACTCACTTATTTATTTATGGGTCATGTCCATTATCAATACATATGGCTACGTCTTCATCATTTGAAGAGATAGTGAGCGCGCAACAAGAATATCACTAAATATGACGCTCTCATCACAGTTTCTAAAAAAGCCTGTACCGCGTAGAGTACTTCCTCAGCTGCGTAGCGTCCATACATCCCCTTCTTCTTCATCTTCGCAAGGGCATAAAATATAGTTTGGGCACAACATAAATCATATAAAATTAAATTATTATATACAAACAATCTTAAAATATTATAATAAACAACGTAATGGCACATACCTTGCAGTAAAATTCTGATTTTTTCTTGGAAATATCCCAATATATTACAAGGTATCATATGACACTTCCTGAATTGCTCATTCAGTTTTAGTTGCTCCTCCGTCAGTCTTGTTGTTTGAACATGACCGTGATAATAGATACATATTTCATGGTTGTGCCTCCCATCTTTTACGAATAATTTCCATTTTTCACTCGTGGCCATTTGTTCGCCTTGTAATTTAAAAGAGCGATCACACTTCCATAAGGACCCCGCCTTTTCATGAGAATTTCTTCATCATCAACTCTTGGCTTCGTTTTTCTTTTCTTTACACCTCCACGCTTGCAACTTATTGTAACATATAGTTGACAAGCTGTAGTTCTTTTTGACAAAAATATCACATGATACCCAAGTATTTTATTCATTTTTATTGTAGTTTCTCTTGCCCAATCCACCCATTCATTTTTCGATTCAAATCATTTATCTGTTTCAAATAAATGACCTTGATCAAAATATTTGTACGGCTTTACAAACTCTTCAAACATATTCGTACGGCTCTACAAACTCTTCAAACGTATTCGGATCTCCGTCAACATACTACATTAAAATATTATATGAAACACATTAATCACTTATATAATAAAAAATTAACATAACAAAATAAAATTAAAAAAAAAAGGCTAAGTTTTTCCTAACTCAACAAAATATAGAATTTCGCCAAATGAAAATTTTTGCCTGGAGAATTTCGTTGGCCATAAAAAAAACCCATACTAGCTTCTCATCTTGAATTTATTTTGTATTTTTTTTTACTTAGAAATCGATATTTCTTGTAAAAAATTTTTAAAATCATTCATATATATTTCTCACGATCTTCAAAGTGAAAATTTTAAAAAATATTTTAGAATGTAGAGAGAATGGGAGGTAGAAAAAGAAAGTTGGTGGAAATGAAAATTTTTGAAATTTTTACTACAGCACGAATCGTAAACAATAAAATTAGAGTTTACTTTTTCAAAATTGACGCGTAACCCAAAGCCGCAGATCTAAAAGAAGGAATTACCAATAAAAGAACTCCAAAGAAAATCTGTAACCCAAAGCCGTATATCTAAAAGAAGAAATTACCAATAAAAAAAAACTCCAAAGAAAATCTGTACGCTCTTCAAACAATGATCCCAAGTTGAACAAGCCCGAACAGACTGACAGTCCTGGACAGCCCAATTTCATATTGTTCCCCATACCAGTCATCTGGGAAAACAAAATAATAATGGAGCGTGCAAGGAAGGATTTTGTTTTGGAATATAGAGGAAAAATGCTTGAAAACTTCTAATATTTTCCAACCATACCCCCTCCCACATACACTCTCACATACCATTCAACTCTTATGATAGCCAAAATAAATTTACTAAAATCAAACCAAATCCAATCCAATCACGCACTAACTTTTCAACTAGAATCTGCAACTAATAAACCTACAAGAGTTGCCAACAGCAATATTTAATATTACAGAAGTGCTATCTCGACCACCATTTCACTGAATCAAGAAGATGCTAGAGATAAGACCACAGCATTTTCTTGCACTATATATAAGAACCAAGAACTGCTTTAACTCAAATATACAGAAGCCGTATCTGCAAATATCAGCTACATTTTCCCTCTCCTTACCCTCAAATCAGATAAACTGATATAAATGGGTGATCTCAAAAGCTAACCTTGACTTCCCAGAGTGTAGTTGAAACCTGAATAATATCAGCCTAAGGAAAATTTATCCATACCCTAGTTACATAGGAATATCAGGGTCCAACCTTCTTTGGATAGCGGCTGCAGCCTGAATAGATGAAGTATGTTAAATTGTTGAACACAGAAAGAGCCCCAACCACTCACCTCTTCTTTTTCACGGTATAAGACGAAAGAAAAAACTATTCACCTCATAGTTGCCAATTTTGTACTGGTATGCCATCTCTTCCTTCAATTGAGCTTGCTCTTTCATGGCTTGAGCCTGTGCACGTTGAATTAGAATCATCAAACAAATAAAAGTATTATTGCCAAAAAAAGCTCCAACCTCTTCCCTGATACGTTTTCCCAGAAGGATAAGTTTACCATTCCACTCTCCATGGACCGCTTCAAAGCTTCCACCTGCTCTTCCTTCTGTCTTTCACGTTCTCGCAGCAGCTCTTGCCTGAAATATTTGAGGTAATTTTATCAATCTTGTATTATCAACTAAAGGTATGAGCCAGAATTGGAAAAATCTCCTAGAACATTTCCAATACACTCCTTAAATGAAGACCCCAATACTACACTTCAAATGTTTTACAGAAAATATGATCAGCGATTAAGAACAAGTTCATAGCAGGAAGGAATCTATCAAACACTGAGGCATACCGGCGCTGTTCTTCATCATTAAATATAGTACGTTCAGTCTCCAGGACCTTCCTCGGACCTTTCTTCATTTCCTTTTCCATTTTGCGTCTATAGTAAGCGTCAAGATTGTAATACCTTAAACAATAAAGAAAGTCAAGAAAGAAAGCAATTAACATAAACTAAAAACATTAACATGCAGCATTTTACAACATAGACTGAAAACATTGGCAGGCAGCAATTCTCATAATTCCGACCAGGGAAAAAATGGCCCTGAGTAATTGCTAAAAGTAGAGCCTAAAAATGCTAAAAACAGACATTGCAGAGAAAGGACTGGGTATAAACCATTAGTAACTAATTTTAGTAACACACTAAGTTCAATTCAACCATTATCGTGTAAAAGATAAAATATGATCTATTTTAGAGAATGTCAAGCAAAACTATAGGCAAAGCAAATTTAGAGCTTAAAATCACAAGGCTCAAAGAATATGCCTATGAAGTTCATATCTTGATATTTTATTTTTTCTTGTTCTCTGTGATACAAGCAGATGCATTTTAATAACCTCCTCCCTTACTACCAATTTTGGACAGAGGAACTCTTTTTGGCATCCACTTTTCATTGTTTCAGATGTTTCCAGTAAAAACCTCTGCCCAACCACCATTTCATTAGTATGTAGGCAATGGAATTTTTCTAAAAATATACAGCACAGCTCTATAACGTAGTAAGCAAGCTTTACCAATCAACCATTATCCACAAATCTCTTTGCTTGACTCAAGTGAGAGAAACCATAATACAATTTATACCAAGAAAACACAAAGGATAACCAGACCAATAAATAATAGCTTACTTTTTAGAAGGGAATGTAGCTGTATTGTGATCCTCCATGAATCTGAAATGGACATAATATTCAGGAAAGCGAAGTCAAATTATAGTTCATATGCAGGTGGAAGGGGGGAAAGCATCCAATAAGAAGCTATTTTTTTCAATATATACAAATATAGTGCTCACTGTTTAAACATTTGCTTTTCTTCCCAATTTGGCAGACTCTCCAAATTCACCTATAAAAGAGTAAAATATCAGCATGCTCAGTCACAAAGCAACACTACTGCTGTTGAAACAGAGAGGCAGATACAAGTTGTTTACTTACAAAACAGGAATAATTGGAAGACCACTCTCTCGTTATACAAGGTCCATAATGCTTGAATCCAAATAGAAGCAATTTGATTACATAAGGGTATGAAAGATTTTGAAAGGCTTACCTGTTTTACTTCTGCTAACCATGCAGTAAACTCTGGTCTTTTGTTCCTGCCACAATAGAATCAATAAGAGTCCATGTCCAAGAGAGATAAGGAACACATTAACATACTCCAGGGTTAATTGGAAGGAAGTGATATGCTTTCAAGAACTCAAAACGACCCACCAAGTGCATTGCACTATATAGTGCAAAAGAAATACCTAGCATAAATGTAAAAGTCACCAAGCAAAAGGATAACCAATATTACCCACAAACTTAGCATATACCTCCACCCCCACAAGTGTCAAACTTAGGCATGCAAAAAGAATATTTATGCCGTCAAAAAGCGCAACTCTCTTAAAAAATGCTCTCTCATTTCTGAGACTGCCACTCTTTTCTATGTATTCAAATGAAAATCAGATCAATCAAAACAAAACCCTCCCAAAAAAAGGGCCAAAAAAAAAAGATGACATAAAAGGAAAGAGATACAATCATAGTTTGAAAATAACCCCAAGAAGCACAGATTTCAAACCTACGTAAGACATTCAGTTGGAAAGATAAAGATAGCATTAAGTGCCCCACAATGGTTCCTAGGATTTGGACACATCAAGAAAAGGCTTAAGGCTACAGTCATTAGGTGCAGCCACAACAATAAATAACAATGTCATTACATAAAAGTTTCAAAGGTGCACAAGTACAAGGCCCATCCGAGAAGTATCAAGCTTGAATAGCCCAGGAAGCAATGTAGAGCAAGGAAAACCTTTTCCTTCGATTCTAGCAACTTTCTAAGCTGTTTGCCGAGAATAGTAAGAAACAAAGTTTTTCACTTTCAAAGGGGCAGCATATCAGTTATGGTAAGGGCAAAAAAATGACATGTATAGGTAAATCATTGCCAAAGGAAACCTGGAAAGTCCATAAGTATTCCGGAAATCACCAAAGCTGGCAACTCAGCAATATATAACCACCCTAGACGACAATAAATTTAAACCCTCAACAAGTTCACTTTAAAACTTAGCTCCACCATTTGCTTTTACATAACAATCATGCCACCATGGAAACAACTAGCTGATACATCCACTGAATTTCTCAATAATAGAAATCAACAATACATACCCAAAAACTATTGTGGCTTTTTCATTCATACCCAAAAAAATTTTTTCAAACTTTTATATCCATTCACTATTTACAATCTCTTTGGTATGACAAAGTATACTCGATGTGGTGATTTCCTGACACATTTTAGACAAATTATACTCAATGGGTATATATGGCTAATTTCTTTTCTCAATAATGAGGTCAGACATATAGAAATTCCGCATAGACCAAGAAAATTTTTGCTATCTGCATTATCTTCTCATGAGAAAATTTTCCTAGTTATCTTATTTTGAAGTTTGAAATAACAAAAGAAACATTTTTACCAATAAAAGGGTTAGATAAACAAGTTACATTCTCTTATAGACTCATTTGAAGTTGGAATTGACAAAAGAAAACACCTTTGCTATCTGCATTATATTTTCATGAGTACATATTCTTCTCATGAGCAGTTGCCAGTAAAATATGAACTTTAGAAGAACAGAAAAATGAAGGAAAGAACATGTACCACATATCCGTTTCTCTGATAATTCCATATTTCCCCCATGAATCCGTAACAGCTCCTTTTTTACCCTTCTCTTTGTCTCTCTTTTTCTTCTTCTCTTTGTGCTTCTTTCTTTTTCTCACTTCTTTCTCTTCTTTCTCTTTCCTTCTCCTCTTCTTCTCCTTCTCTTTCCTTCGTCTACGCTTCTTCTCCTTCTCCCTTTCCTCTCTTTTTCTCCTCTCCTTCCTTTTCCTCCGCTTTCTCTCCTCCTCAGACTCCTCCTCCAGACTACCGGACTCGGAATCCGAGTAAGAATCAGAGTAGGATTCAGACTCAGATGACGAGGTATATGAATCTTCTTCGTCGCCTCGTGATTTCCTGCTTCTCTTCCGCTTGCTCCGGTTTCTCTTACCGTGTCTGCTTCCATCGGACCTTCTGGAATCGTTCTCAGACTCTGACCCGGATTCCGATTCAGACTCCCCCTCTCGCTTAGACGGAGCTCCGTTTTCGTCATCTGGAGCTTTATTTCGCTCTCTCCCCATTTTCCCTCTTTCAGCCGTCGAAGCCAAACAGAAATCGAAGGTTATTAAGGAAGCATACTTATACGCACATACCACTTCCTCGTTCGGTATTTATACCCTACGCACAGCCTCTTGTACCTTGGAATGGCAGCGGTAAGGTACCCATAGGGTCAGAATCATTTGTATTAGTTTATATCATGCGCTAGGTATATCATGTTAGGTAAAATGATGTCTTTTTGTTTATATTGTAAAAAATTAGAGTCAATAAACCTAATTCAAAAATCTCTATGCATAATGCGAAAAAATTTAAAAAATTTTATTTTTAATATAAAATTTCTCTAACTTCAACAAATCCTCTAATCTCTCTCTAAAACATCAAATTTTAACTTCAGATTTAAGAAGATCCGACCATTGTAATTTGAAAGAAAATGTTAGTACTTCGATCTATACTTATTTTTACAATTTCATCGGTTTAAAATTCGAAAATATCCGTTGGATCTAAAAAAAGACTATTTTTGGATGTTTGAAAATCTGTCCGAAAAACGTCGAATCGCCAGGACTAGCTATTTCGGCCGTTGCGGTTTGCTCGGTCCGGTGATAGGAGACGTGGGCTGGCACTGAGTCTAGCAATGGGTGTCGTCGTTGGCCGCCCATTTTCGGCAAAATTTTCTAAACTGATTCACCGGAATGGGCGAATGTCAAGTTTTTTAATTTTTTTTGTACATTTGTTTATGATTATGTTATTATAATTAATGATTATGTTATTTTTTAAAAATTATGATTATTTTTATGTTTATTTGTTTATGTTATGTTATTTAATTAAGAGTTTACATAAATTAGGGTGCATGTTTATTTGACATGTTGTTTAACTTTGTTTATTTACAGTTTATTTGAATAATATGACTTTAAATGAGTATTTGTTAATATAAGTGTTATAATTTTTCATGTTATATTTTGAATGAATTTATATGTTTACGGTTGATATTATTTAGTAAAAAAGTATGAAGTGCTTAAAAAGGGATAATAAATATAACTCTAATCTAGTAAGCTTAATCCATGACTTTAACTAAATAATAAAAAGATAAAGATAAATGCATTACTTGCGCCGATGTAAAAAGATTTAAATAATATAAGACATAAATTAGACAAATATGAAGTAATGTGATTGATGAAAATGTTTAATAATTTGTATAGATGGTTTGGCCCGGAGCACGTAGGAGTTATGATGATTTAGGTCTTGTGACAGACAGGACCAGTCTGGTCGAAGGTCGTGTAATGACTGCGTCATTCCGTAGTGTGAGGAACACCCTGTCGACTCCTGCACTATTTGGACAAGGTATATATTATGACCTTGGTGCATCGGGATCTTCCACCCAGCCACCCCCTATGCCGTTTAGGACCCATCCTCCTTCCCCATCAAACCGTCCGTACACGACCATACCCTATGACCCATATGGATCTTCTCAGGCACCACCTATATCATATGATCCATATGCACATGCTCCTACTCTGCCTCTTCATATGCCCGGCCAGGATTGGCCACATTGTAAAAGTAAAACTCAAGTGCCATTAAATAAGGTCAGTGGTCCAGGGTTGCAATTAGGTACCCAGTTCTTCGAGAATCTTGTGTCATCCGTCCCAGTCAACTCATCTTACAGCATAGCTGAATATGAAGCAACCGATTGTGGCAATCCTTATTTGATGCTAGATTGGGTAGAGATTATGATACATCAGGGAAAGGTGACAGGGCTCGATCTGAGGAGTCTGACATGGTTGGTTCCCTCCATATCGGCGGTGAGGACGATGAGGTTCAGCTTGAGAATGATGGTGATGATGATCATGATGATGGCGACAGTCACGGTGATGAGGACGAGCCTGTTCCTGTGGCTCCTGCATTATCATTCGGTGCTAGGCCTGTTTCGGGGAAAGGGGAAAGGGTTGACTAGCAATTTCATATTAGTGATGAGTAAGATTGCGGGGTCTCGACAACAAAACCCGAGAAATCGCGTCTTACTACAAATCCTATGCAAAGGAAGAAAGCAAAGAATGATAGTTGGGAGCAGACAGGACCAGTTGATGGAGGTCCACTGGATCCAGTCCTTATCCCTTTGTACAGTGGGCATATTGCTGGTAGCATATGGCGTGGATAGGTAAATTGAATATTTCTTTAATTTTTTATTTCTGGTAACAAATGTTCAATATTCATTGATTTAATGTTTGTGTTAATTTAATTTTTTTTAATGTAGGAGAGAGGCATATTAAAAGCGCATTCTTGCTTCGTGTCACTGATGGGTTGGTCCCCAGTGATCCTGCAGTTGCAGAGTTGGCCCGGGGACGGGAATAACACATTTGAGGGACTGCATGTTCTAGCATTCGAACTATGCGTTATTATCTGCTTTTGTGGAGAGGTGGCAGCCAGACACCAACAGTTTCCACATGTCCTGGGAGGACATGAAAGTTACCTTGCATGATGTGAAGTTGATTCTGGGTGTACTTGCTTACAATAACGTTGTCAATTTACATTATTCTTGGGACCAGTTGATTGCAATTATTCAGAGCGACTTGTTTATTACCTACTTCGAAGGTGGTATAAATGGTCAGGAGTTAGCACAGATTGCAGAGGAGCCTGATAGTCGACTTTCCACAGAGCTGAAGGCGGCCTGCTAACATCCAGTATTTACTTGGCAGTTCACTCTTTACTGATAAGAGTGGTAACATTGTCCCCGCCAAGCTGTGGCCGATCATGAATGATTTTCAGTCTAGTGGTTGGTTTGCATGGGGTGCTACGACACTGGCGTACTTGTACCGGAACTTAGAGCAGGCCTCACGGGTTTATGCGAAGGCGTTGTCTGGGTGTTGGTCACTGCTTGAGGTAATATCATTCACTGTCTGCATTTGTTTATTTACTTTGATTATGTTATCGTTTAATATAACTTGTTATTATTCTTTATTGTTTAACATCATAAGTATAATTTTTGTTTTTTTTTTTTTTAGGCATGGATATACTTGTACTTTACTATGTTTGCCTTAGCACTGAGATCGGGAGTGAAGTTGTGCAAGCTATATATCCAGAGGTTTGCAATGTTGGGCCACAAATCGGATCACAAATTAGTCGACCTCCGCATTCGTTTAGACATGATGACTGTCGACGAGGTCAGGTGGACTCCGTACAGGCCCGAGGAGATAAAAGATGTTGGGGCTTCTACATAGCATTGGATGCTTGCATACTTCGACTGTGTTAAGCTGTATATTCCCGACAGAATTGTATGACAGTTTGAGTGGGTTCAATGCATTCCAGCAAACCATATTTGCCCTCTGGAGCACTGCAGGCCAGCAAACAACATGCAATACCAAGTTAAGAATGAGTTTATCGAGGCATTGTGGCTAGAGGCACCTTCACATCTACTGACGGAGACATGAACCCTTGTCCCTGCTATACCACCCTCTCGTTGTACAGACGACTACATGGCATAGTTTCTCCCATACACTCACCCGAGGATACAGAATCCTGAAAGGCTCACACGTGGTGTTCAATTGTCGACTGCAACTCCCATTTCCAAGGATGTTCTCCTGGACATAACTACTCGTGAGGTTGACCAAGACGACGCTGATTTGTATACGAAGATCGAAAGGATATCCGACATGCTTATGAAGTATTACCAGCCTCACCCTTAGATTGTTGCTTTTTTATCTGCTTCACTATATTACTATTGGCATTTTTGTACGAATGATAGTTAGGGTTTCTTCATTTCCTAGTTTTTATTATTGTACACATTGTTTACTTTGAATATATTTACAACAATTGTTGAAAAAGGTTCAATTCGGAGAACTCTAAACGTATAGATAAAAAGGAGAATACAACAGCATGTTAAGCCTTATAACTTTACTGCACAGAAAAAATCGGATGTCCAAAATAGAAATTGGTCGACTGATTTTAAAAGCGGCCGTCCGAAAATGCAAAGAAAAAATAAAAAACCAGCAGCAATTGATAAGAGTTCAAACCCGAGATAATTGGACGCTCAAACCGGTCGACTGATTTTAAGAAACGGTCAACCGAGAATACTTTGAAGTAATATCACAGATTTTTCATTGATAACCATAAAAACCTGAGAAAATCGAATGATCAAACTGGACATCCAATTTTACAAATCGATTGTCCAATTTTTAGAATCGGTGGACCGATTTTTTTAAAAAATGTTCATCACATAGATATGGGTATAGTAATTACTGCTATAAGTGCTAATATAATTGAGAACGCATTTAGAATCCATATCCATGTCCTTCTCCTGCGTTGAAGATTGAAAACCGCTAATTTCTAGTGTCCTCCAAAAAGCCTCAATATCAACCAACTGGATAGGGAACATGTGATCGAACCGTATAATCAATTTGCAAGAACAGGGGAGGCCATGTGATGTCCTCACATAGTGGCCACAATTATCTCTGCAGCTCTCTTTATCTCAACCCATATCTTCTTTAGGGCCAAGTGATTGATTTTATTATTTACATTCCTCAACATTGGATTACTCTTCGCATTAAACTTTTCTTTAGTCCTAGAATTCTCCAATGAGCTCTTAATGTCAGCTATTTGACTTTGAATAAGTGAGTCAATATTCAAGAACACAGTGTCTAAATCACCATGGCATGTCGAAAGCCATAGTTTCAGGACTGAATATTCACTTTCAGCATGATTGGTGGTGTCCACCCCAAAATGCATTACCGACCTATCCAAACTGTCACGAATTTATGAGCAAGGGGATTCAACTAAGTGGTGAACAAATAATGTAAGAAGTCTGCCTTTTCCCCCACTTTGTCTTCAGAACATCCAATTTTCTTAGGTATTATTGCTCATCCATTTCATTCAACAATTTATGCCATGATCCATTTATAAATCGTGCTGCCACTTCTTCATCTTTTATCAACTCGGTTAATTTGCAAATACTTTTTGACCAATGTGCCTTCTGCATAGCATATGGTATGATGTAGTAAACACCTCGTTGATCACAGACATTAAACCGCTTTTCTTGTCTGTAATAATTACCTTCGGCTCATGAGCATTAAAATCTTGTTGACTCTCTGTTGACATTGCACTTGAAAAGTATAGATGCTTAATATGTTGAAGGACCCATCTATAAGTCGTAGCCTGCTCATTCCGCATGAAAGCAGTGGCCACAGTGAAATTCTTACCAATCGAAGTCATCCCTTCGACTTCCAACAGTGGCATATTGTACATTTTTTAAAAACACGGAGTACAGATAACATATTTAGAAAGGGAACTATACATATAATCCAGTAAACTTATACCCCAAACCGAGTAAATATATCCTATTTGATTCAAATACTCATCAAATATTAATCAAATACTTTTACACTAATAGAAAACTAAGTTAAACACTAGCGTACAATGTAAAACCCTAAATAGTAAACACTAAGAATTTAAAGCCTGAACCCTAATCCTATTAATAATATAACTTAAACAATCAATTTGCAAATTACAATGAAATCTACACTTAATATAAAAAATAGAGACAACTTACTTGTTTGTTTTATATGATTAATATGGGGTGAGCAACAACAATGTCACTAAGTACGTTGTTGTCGTCACAATTTCTATAGAAGATCGTGTAATCCCGTTGAGTACTTAGGCAAAGAACTTCTTCAACCGCATTTCGCCCCTACATCCTATTCCTCTTAATCTTGGCAACGACGTTATATATTTTTTGGGCACTACATAAATCATGAAAATCATATTATTAGACTCTAAACTCAAATTTAAAATATAAACAGGATGCATTAAAAGTAATACGACATACCTTACGGCACAACTCACATTTTGTTCTCGGAAAAATCGGAAGATATTACGTGGAGGTATGTGACTCTTCCTAAATTGCTCTGTCTGTATCAGCTGCTCATCCGTTAATTTTGCAGCCTGAGCATGACTGTGATTATACACACTTAATGCATGGTTGTGCCTCCCATTATATACGAACAATTGCCAATTTTCAGACATGGTCATTTGCTCGCATTTTAATTTGAAGGGACAACCACACTTTTTAGTCCCGTAAGGACCCTGCCTTTTTACTTAAAATTCTTCTTCTTCATCGTCAACTCTGAGTTTCGTTCTCGGTTTATTTGCACCTCCACGCTCGCAACCCAATGTAACATACGGTCATCGGTCGGATGTTCTTGAACTCAAATATCGAGTAACAATCAAATATGTGTTTACTTTCATATCCGTTTCTTTTGCCCAGTTCACCAACTCTATTTTCGAATTAAAGATTTGATCGGTTGCGAATAAATGTGTGATCCACATATTCTTCCGATTCCAAAAATTCTTCAAATGTATTTGGATCTACGTCGTCTTGTTATGATATAGTACGAAACAATTAAAATATGAACACATTTCATATTAAAAATAAAATTGTAAAAACAATGTAATGAACAAAATTTTAATATACTAATTAAAAAAAATTAATAAAAAAAAACCTTAACCGAATTTCGCCCAGAAAGGCGAAATGCAGCCAACAGTTTCGCCCATCTGTGCGAAAGATCCTGAAAGCTTTCGCTTGAATGAGCGAAACTCTTGGCTGCATTTCGCCATTCTAGGCGAACGTATACTCAGTGCCGAAAAAAATGCCTATTTTTTACCTCAAAATCGAAATTTTCTTGCACAAAATCTTCAAAATGATCCATATCTACCTCAAATATAAGTTCAATGTTATAGATTTCAATTTTAGAGTAGAGAGAAGTAAGAGAGAAATTGTGTAGTGAGAGAAAGAGGAGGGAAAATAATGAATTTTTTCACACTATACATATAGATTCCCGAGTTAAGTTTATCGACCCCCGTAAAAAATATACAAATTAATAGAAATTTTCAATTCAAGCACACCTTTCTCATTGTCTGATGTGTGCTATGTCGCATCTCTTATTTTTTCTTCTTTTCTTCATTCTTCCTCTTTTTTCTATTAGAATTTTTCAGAGATCCATAATCAAATTACCATTGCTTTTTTTTTTTTTTTTGGAAAGAATGGTTCATGTTTGTAGCAACTGCAGCAAGTTCCAATGAAGTAGTAATGTTCGTTTCCATCTTGTTGGATAGGCGACAATATCTTATTTATTTATGTTTTTGTATATTATTTTTTGAATTGTATAAAGTAAATCTCAATGCAGAAAACTCATTATTAGAGGAAATGAGGAGAATAATTGTTTTTTCTTGAGTAATTAATATTTTTTTTTGTTAAAGTTATATGTTATCGGAGTTCCATATTTCAATTGTTTAAGTTTCATAGTTCTATAATTGTAATTCTATGATTATATGAGTAGTAGCTCATGAAATATTAAGTTGTATATTTCACGATTTTCAGTATATGTGGGTGATAATGTTTGGTGTTATGGAGAAGAGATTGGGAGGAAGAATCGTTATGGGAGAAGATTAAGATGAAGAACCATTTTTTTCTATGGAACTAATGTTTTCTCTAGTTGTTAAAGTGATATTATTGGAGTTCCATGAGATGTTTTCTATTTGTTACACGGAACATACATTTTATTTACATAAAAAAATTAACACATATCATATGAAACATCAATATTACTTCCATGGAACTCTATACAGAATTCATGAAACATGGAGTATATCCTCATTAAATATTAACGTATAACTCATGAAACATCAATACTATTTTTATGAAATTTTAAAACATATCCATGGAACTTTAATAATATTCTTATAGAATACTAACACATGACCATGGAACATGAATTCTATTTTCATGAAAGACTAACACAGAAATTATGGAATCTTAGAACCCATGGAACATCAATACTATTTTCATGGAGCACATAACTCATGGAACATTAATGCTATTCGATGGAACCCGAACAAATAAACTATGGAACATTAATATCATTTTTATGGAACACAACCCATGGGACATCAATTTCCATACTATTTTCATGGAACACAACTAATGGAATATATTGTTATGGAACATATAAACAATGGAACATCAATAGTATTTCGATTGAACCCCAGCACAAAAACTATGGAAAATTGATATCATCTTTATGGAATACATAATACATGGAAAACTAATAGTTATGAAATATATACTCCATGGAACATCTGTAGAATTTCGATGGAACCTGAATGCGCGAACATAAATATGTGCACATGTGTGCATGAATGAATGCGCGAATGGTAGTAAATGTGGGGTATACTGTATGAGTACCGTTACTTTGTGTACCACTATGTGCACCACTTTCCTTTTATAATATATTTTTTCCTTAGGGTTTATCTTTTTTCTTAGGGTTTATTTTTTATGTATTAAGTTTTATTAATAAAATATACAAAATTAGGAAGTAATATAGAGAGTGGTACATAAGATGGTAAACGATCCGACCCTCCCGATTAGCCGTTATCGTTACCGATCATTTGATTCATTACTGATTTCATACCATTTACTAATCGGTAATTTTTTCTTGTTACAATACCGGAACCATTTGGTAATCGGTACCTGATTACCGATTAAAAAATAAATTTTTTTCGTTTTATTTTTTAGAACAAAGTTAAGCTCTAAAAAATGCTACAAAAAATCTAAGAAAAGTTACAAATTACATCTAATTGTTTAAATAAGAAAAACCAACAAAAATAAAAATGAGAGTTAACAAATAACTACAAAAAAGAAAAACAAAGGAAAAAAGTCAGATAGATAATTGAGACACCCAAGAAATCGTTGTAATTGATTTATGTCTTTAATTTCATCTGGAAATTTGTCAGCAAACTCAAGAGCACGATGAATAGGTGTAATAGTACCTTTGTAAATATTATGACCTAAAAAACGTATTTGAGTTTGAAATAATTTAAGTTTAGGAGCAGAAACTACTAAACCATTTCGTTTGACAACCTGAAGAAATGTTTGTAAATGTTTAAAATGTTGTTCAAGAGACTCAGAAAATAACAAGACATCATCAATATAAACAATAATGAATGTAGTATAAGGATTGAAAATATCATTCATAATATGTTGAAATTCAGAAGGAGCATTTTGGAGTCCGAAAGGCATAACGTTCCATTCGTAATGCCCAAAGGGAACTGTGAATGCGGTTTTGTAGCGATCTTGATCAGCAATTTGAATCTGCCAGAAGCCGGATTTCATATCGAATTTGGAAAATATTTTTGCATTATAGAGACGTTTGAGTAAATCCTTTTTGTTTGGAATGGGATACCTGATCCATTGCAAAACATTGTTAAGTGGTTTGTAATTGATGACGAGCCGAGGAACACCGCGTTCCTTTTCCGCTTGAGTCATAACATAAAATGCTGTGCAACTCCATGGTGATTTGGAGGGGCGAATTAATTTCTTTGCAAGTAAATCTTGAATCTCTTTTTTGCATACTTCAAGTAACTCATGATTCATTTGAATGGGACGTGCTTTTGTAGGTATGTTTTTCTCAGAAAAATCCTTTTCATAAGGAAGCGAAACAATATGTTGTTTTCGGTCCCAAAAAGCATTTGGAATATCAGCACAAACTTCTTTTGTAAGTAAATTTTGAAATTCTAAAATTCTTTGTTGAATTTGAGGAGTTTGCAGTTGTTCTTCAATTCTTGTATAAGAGAGATCTTCTTTTAAAAAATTAATTTTATTCTGAAATTGTTGAATAGTATTAATTTGTTTGTAAATAGAATTTTCTTGTAACAAAAATAATTCTTTTTGTTTGACAGGGTTCAAAAATTTGAAAACAACTGGGTTTCCCATGATTTTGGTGCCCAAACCATGATGATTAACCCAAAAGGGATAAATTTGAGTAAGAAATGGAGTACCCAAAATGATCTCCGTATTTAAATCACTAACAACAATGAATTGATGTTTGAAACAATAATGATCGTTGCAAATAGCAGTTTTGACAAGTTTACCTTTGACCTGTAGAGGCATACCGTTTGCAGTAACTAATGATTCGTTTGTAGATACGTAGTATTTTGTAGGAATTAATCCATCTTTGATGCAACTTTGATCTGCTCCGCTGTCTAGCATAGCTGTGAATGTTGCTTTGAAATTTCCGATTGAAATAGTAACATAAATATTCCATTTTTGAAATGTAATTTTATCGATAATGGAAATAAATTTGGAATCCTGCGGATTTGTACCTGGCATAGGAATTTCTGCAAATGGAAAATCTGAAATAGAGGAATCGGGAAGAATTTCGTTACCTTTAGAAGTCCGCGATTGTAATAATGCAATTTGAGTGTCTAACTCCAAATTCTTTGTTTCTACTGAAAATACGCGTTCTTTGAGTTCTTTGACTTGTGCTTTGAGTGAACGAATCTCTGTTTGTAGTTCAGTTGTGTTATGTTGACGAATTGGAGGGTTCAAGTTGGGATAGCGATCAAACATTTTTGAAATACTGAAAGGTTCAATGAGTCGAGCAGAACTAGATTCTTCTCGAAGAATGAGGGTTCTGAGTTTTTCAAGTTGTCGTTTTTGGGCTTCAGGAGGAAGGTCTTGAATGATATCGAAAATGCGTTCCTTTTGATCTTTGGCTGTATTGTCAGAAGAATGTTTTATCATATTGATAACTTTGCAAGCACAAGGAGAAGAGATATTATCGTCATCTGTGCTGCTGAAGTCTTGAAAATCATCTGGTTGATGTTCAAAAGATGAATCGTCTTGAACTAAAGAGATAGTCAATTTCTCTTTTAATTCTTTGTCTAAATCTGGAAATTGATCAAGAATCTCATTGATCTTCTTGCTTTGCGACAAACATCGACTTTATGACTCGGCTTGCCACATTTGTAATGAGATAATTTTGTTGAATTTGGGTTTTTTGTAATGGGATTTGCGAGGAGGTTTATAAAATTCTGGTGGAGAAGGTTTGAAACGACGAGAATAACGTCTTCTTGAATACCGAGGTGTGTTTCGGAAGGAACGTTGTTGTCGTTTGAGATGAGCAGAAGGGGCCTTAATACCTGTGATGCCAAAAGCTTCGCAAAAGGAACCGAGCTCGCGACGCTCACTACTATATTTGGCTTGAAATTTTAATTCTTGGCATGCAGATAAAGCTTCTTGTTTAATAAATGCAAAGAGTTGACCATAAGTTATAATATTGAAATCAATTTGTTCTAAACCCATTTCTTTTTTAAGATTTGTAATAATACGTTGAGAAAACAAGTTGGGTAAACCAGTAATGAATTTTTCTTTCCAAAAAGGTGCATTGCAATCAGGTCGTTTGAGTACATATGTCAAAAACATATCTTTGTATCAACGAAAATCTGTTAAAGTTGGGCATCGTAAATTTGTTAAAAACACTTTGGCAGAAGATAATTCTTCTTTTGGATTTCCAACAAAATGCATTGAAATAGTAATGAGTAAAAAATCACATGCATCATTTTCTACTGAAATGTTACCTTGTTCATCCTCGTGTTCAATCGCATGATCGAGAATAGCTATTTTGTCTTCAAGGGTTAATGAATTATCCCACCAATATTTTAATTGTCCTGTAAAGCCGGCAACTAAAAATATTGCTGCTTGTTTCTCAGGAATGTTGTGAACTTTGTACGCAATCTTTGCCATACCCATTTCTTGTAATGTGTTGAGTATTTCGTATTCACTTTTGCCATCGATATTCCAATTTGTAATAGAAGAGCCGTCATAATGAGACGTATGAAACTTAGCACGTTCTTCATATTGAATATCAGGTGGAGTAGGTCGTGGATAGTAATTTCGTGTTTCGGCCTGCTTCCAACGGGAATTTGAAAATCGACGAGATTTGAACTGACGGATTTTGTTAACCTCAGTAGGCTCTAAGAAGGAATCTTCAACTTGGTGGATTTTGGAAATGAAGTCGTTTGAGGAGGAAAAACTAGAGGCTTCACTAGAAGAACTTAAGGCGTCTAGGTTTTCCTGATCTATGGCATTGATTTTGGATGAACTAGGAAGATTTGAATTAATTCTTTCTAGAGTTTGCGATATTTTGTGTAGTAAAGGAGAAGAAGGTGTAGGCATAGATGATGTGGGACGTATAAGTGTTGTCTCTTGCGCTTTGGATAGTGTACTTGGTTGGAAATGAGGAGAGGAATAACTAGCAGGAAATTTGGGACTAGTTGCCTTAGGAATTGATTTAATCTCAGAAGATAAAGAATCAACTTGAGTAGCAATAGTATGTAGGATCTGATTGGAATAATTGTTCTGATGATAGATCTTTCTAATATCATCGATTTGAATAGAATCATCATGGTCTTTTCCCCTTTTGAATGGAGAAGCAATAATTTCGCCAGAAGGAGTGTCTATGCGAAGAGATTGAAGTGGTGGATGGATTTGAGTGACAATATTACCATCAGATAATTTCCATTTTTTTGCTAAACATGTATGAACATTGATGTGTGAAAGTTTGAAAAAATCAGTTTCTTCTAAACCTTGTTTGATTAAAAAATATTCTAACCAGCAAAAGAAATCAAAAGGTGTATTTAACCGATTAATATCAGCAATCCATTCTTGTTTAATTTTTTCTTGATAAAATGAATCTAATTGAAAAAACCAATTTCGCTTTTCATCATTTTCAGAATCAAAAATATCTTTTTCTAATGAATCAAAATCAATATTGATAACCTTATGAATAACATCAATCCCACCTTTCATTTGTGATGCAGTTGGAGATGAAGGAGGAGACTTAGATACCTTTGGAATAGGAGCTGTATGATGTACATGAATAGGAGGTGGAATTTGAAATGTAGAAGTTGACTCTGCAAATGAATACCTACTAGGTTCTGGAGGAATGGAAAAGTGAGAACAGGAACCTTGTTCTCGCATAGAATTGAATCGGATAAGAATATTGCCATTTGGTTCTTCAATAATTTGAGAAATTTCAGTGCGTTCTATATAAGGGGGTAGTTGAGAGTTTTCGATTTGAAATTCTTCGGGAATTGTAATCTCGTGCCATTTGAGTCGTTTTGGAGTAAACGTTTTTGACTGTTCAGCTTCTATATGGAGGAGTACAGTCTCATCTCGTGATGTAGGAATCAGTTTGAAACGGGGATTGAGCTGAGAACTAAGTAACCGATAATATATACGATACATAACCACGAATTATTCGGTGAGTTTCTCAAACTCATCGCCTTGTAGATGAATATCTAGTACTAATGAATTCATAATTAAAGGATCTGTTAAAGAAACAGAATAATTTGGAGCACAATTGAAATAGATAGGATCATTACAAATATTAGTTTGAATCATAGCAAGTAATGAAGATTTGTAACGTTTTAAACGTTTATCGCGTAAAGCTAAATAAATAGGAGCATCTACTCCAAGATGAACTAAAGGTTTAACAGCAACTTGAATTAAATTATAATGAATATAACGAAAACCTTTTTCAGCATATTTTTGTAATGAAACTTTTGATAAAAGAGGAATAGTTTGAAATTTTTCTTGAATATTCATCGTCTCTTCATGAGTTTTGACAGAAAAAGCAGTTTTGAAATCAAATGTTCCAACTTTGTAAATAGTTTCAATTTGTTCTTCTGGAATAGTCCAGTCATTAAAGTTGTATGAAATTTGTTCTTCCTGACTTTGAATAATACGTTTGGAATCAAGACTAGAACCGGAAGAAAACATTCTTCTCATCAAATTCGCCATCTTCTTTAATGCATAAAAATCATGTTATGCGTCTAGATGCAACTACTAATGCGGGACCAACGGGACCACAGTACCGGGAACACCTTTTTCCAAGCAGGCTAACCAACGGATTTATCTGCTGACCAAACGTCTGACCAACACACAGAGATGAACTAAACACAAGTGATGATATGTTATGCAGCGAAGATATGCAAAGGAGGCTAAGATGAATGCTTACTGATATGGCTCTGATACCAGAAGACAACCCAGGTTATAAAACGGTTATAAACGGTTATAAACGGTTATAAAAGATTAAAGAACACAGATTATAAAAAGATGAAATAACAATAATAATAGAATTGAAATAATTAAGGAAGAGCTTACTTGAAATTGATCTGAAAACTTGAAATTTGAAGATACAAGAGAATGTTTAAGAGTTCTAAAGCAAGAGTTGTGTGGCAATGTTTTTTGTAAAAGCTGATGTATTTTTTGCCCATGGTTTGTTTACATTTGAGTCTAGCTATTTATAGAAGAAACTAAATTTACATTTGAATTTCATTTGTCTTCATTTGAATTTGCATTTCTTTGGAATCTGCAGGACAATAATGGAGCGTGAATAATGGAGGTGTGGGTCCCTCCACTTGGATTGTCTGCAGGTGCAATAATGTCACTTTTGACTTTTTGTAAAGGTGTAATCATATTGTCTGATAGTGGCGTGTGGGTCCCGCCACTTGCTGGTCATCATTCAACTTTTGACTGCTTTTTTGACTTCTTTTTCAGCGTGAATTATGATGTCTCCCATGTGCGGATGATGAGCTATAGACATCATTATTGTACCTAAGGATAATATCATTATTATGACTAACATAATTATTATATCTATTATACATCATTATTATATCTTATTATATCTATTAGACATCATTATTATATCTATTAGAGTTATTACTATTATTATGATTACTACTAGAGCAGAAAATTGCAGAATTTGTCCAACTTCAAATCGGTGTGGGAACGATGGGACCACTTTGCCGGGAACACCCTTTTCCGACGGGCTTACCAACGGACTTATGAGCTGACCAACACCTTACCAACACGTAGAGGTGAAACGAACATTTTTCTCTGTATTTCTGCAGATTTTTTTTTAATTTTTTTATTTTTTTTATTTTTTTATTTTTATTTTTTTTTTGCAGGAAAATTAAAAATCATAGGTTAAAAATCATAGGGATCCTGTCCTCCGATAGGATCTGGACCAAAAGGCTCAGTAGAGGAACCCTGTGAGGACGTCGGACTATGAGATGTTTGCTGTTTGAGTTGTTGTTGAAATGCTTTGAAACGTAGGAATTCTTGAAATTGAGCTGCTTCATCTGCATCATCAGTTGTAATCTTGGAATGTGAGGATTCTGGTTTGGATGGAGTGGTCGGCGCAGAGGCTTTGACTGGAGCAGTTGTTTGAATTGTGATTTTTGAAGGACCTGCACCTTTAGATAGTTGTTGAATACTGCGTTGCACTAGTTGATGAGTTTGAATAAATTTGAGTACAGTGTCTTGTGAACAGAGATCTACAGAATACCCAGTCCACCATTTGATTTTGAATTCGCGGATGAGTGAAAGTGGAAAATCCGTTGAATAAACTTGTTTGATTTGATAACTCCTCAGTTGTATTCTGATTCATAGACTCGCGCTTGGTATTCAAGGAATGAATCGTGAATCTTGATAGCTTGTGGGAGAAAGAATTTGAACATAATTTTAATTTCGTCATCACAACTGTGGAATAGGTACAAAGGAGGATAATTATATCCATTATACGAGAAAGAGCAGACACCCATATCATATTGAATTCGTGTTCTTCCATAAGTCAAGCTATCATACAGTTTGATGAGATCACAGAATTGAATAAAAGGCATATCCAGGGATTGTAATATCGTAGGGAAATTGATAATGAGTGTTTCATCATAGTTACTATGATTTTTTTCTTTAACAAAACTACAGTAGTATAACATTGTGTGATCTTTGAAGTAGTCAGTAAGAGGATGTCGGGCATAGTGAATAAGAAGCGAAACTGGAGATAGTTTGGTTGGCAGAGAAGTGGTTAGAGGGGAAAAAGGTTGAAGGCTGTTTGGTGTTTGAATAAATGAAGAACTGGTCTTCATTTCATAATCATGAGAACTTTGAATCTGTTATTTTGCAGGTTTCTCTCTGTCTTTGTGTTTACTCATGGTGAGGAACTGTAAGGAACTGTAAAGAAAAACAAAAATTCAAATGAAAGTACATCCATTTTAAACATATTAAACATAAAATTAAATAAAATTGGTATTGGTTTTTTCGGTCAATAAAACTCTTTCACCAATACCTACAGGTCAACTTTAGTAAATACCAAACCTTAACTGAATTATCATCGGTCACATAATCGGTACCTATAAGAATCGAAAAAAACCACATAGCTGCCGTCCCTACTTAAAAGGTATACAAAATTTTGGGTTTTTTTCTTTAAAAAAAAACTATTTTTAAAGAATACAAATTATAATTGTGAAAAAAAGTGAACTTAGAGTAATTTTTTTTTAAGGGAAAAAAATGATCCGGCGCTATGCAAATACCCTGTGGTATGCACAAGGTCCTCTTAGTGATCTCATTCCAATATACTCCCTTTGTTTCAAAATAAGTGTCTTTCTACGAAACAAATTTGTTTCATAATAAATGTCTTTTTTCAATTTCAACAAGCATTTATTATACTTTTTTCAATTTTATCCTTTTCTCTCTCGTTATTTATTTTTTCCATCTCTCTTCCTTTATACTTCTTTCTATATTTATGAGGAATATATAAGTAAAATATTATCTTGATTTTAAAATCTATAATATATGTTCTAAGAGCTAAAATGATTCTTATTTTGAAACATAAGAAATATTTATTTTGTAATAATTAAAGTTTGTACATTATTGAAAATGCTTAATTCAACAAAAAAATTGCTTAAAGTTAAAATGCTTATTGAAAATGTACTAAGTGAAATTTAAAAATGATACGTAATTATAAGATAATTTAGTTATATGTACATAAAAAGATAAAGTAAGCTTTTAGTAGTCTATTGTTAGATATATATTCAAAATAGGCTTCCTATTAATCATAAACTATGTATAAGTTGTGTTTCCTAGTTCTATTTAGCTAGGACTTTTACTTCTAATGTGTTTCCCAGTTCTAATCTGCTTGGGATTTGTCTCTTGGACAAATCTATAAATTGTACACTATTCTCACATTAATGAAACAGAAAACATAAGATTGTTTTTCCCACTGGAAACTTTCATGGTATCAGAGCCAATTGTCTGAAATTTCTCAAAATGAGTAACGACAATATTGGCAATGTTGATAATGACATGGTGGAAGAAAGCCATGTTAACAAAATAAAGAAAGATGCTTATTATGTGGCATCCACTGATGGACCTGGATTGATTCTAACAACAGTCCAGTTGAAAGAGACAGAACACTGAGATAATAATTATGCGAGAATGGGCAAGGGGCCATGCGCATGGCCTTGCGATCGAAGAAGAAATTGGGATTCATTGATGGAATAATTCCAATTCCTGAAGGTGATCCAGAAAAAGAAGAAGAATGGTGGGAGATCAATAATCTTGTAAACTCGTGGATTCTCAATACTATCGAACCCTCTCTCCGATCCACAATATATCATTCAGAGAGAGCTGATGAATTATGCATAGCCTTGAAGGAACGATTTCTCGTTGGCACCGGCCCCCGAATATATGAATTAAAAGCAGCTTTGGCAAATTGTAAGCAAGGCGGTGATTTAGTACACGTGTATTTTTCACGTCTAAAAAAGGTATGGGACGAACTAGAAAATTATACTCAACTTCCGCTCAGCACAGACACAGATCTATTGAATTTTGTTATAAAAGAAAGAGAAAACGAGAAGGTTTTCCAATTTTTAATGGGATTGAATAGTGCAATTTATGGCACTGTTCGTTCTCATATGATCCAACAAGAACCTATACCCAAATTGTGTACCGTTCTTGCTCAAATCTGTAAAGAAGAACAACACAAAAATTCAACACGGAAAGAAGATTATTCTGGAGATGGCGCCGCCTTCGCCGCTGCCGGAGCCGCCGGAGCTGCCGGAGACGCCGCCGGAGTTGTCGCCGGAGTTGCCGCCGCCGCCAGAACCGAAAAAAATCCTAGATTTTTTTCGGTTCATCTTTCTGCACCCATTGCAGACGCGCCGACCACGACATCACCGGCTGCTTCCAACTCATTGGCTATCCGGATTGGTGGCCTCGGACTTCTCCAAAAACAGGCGGCCGCGGCTCCTCACCGGCGACCCGAAATTTCTGGCGTGGAGGGCGATCCGGGACAGCGCGCGGCGGCAGACCGCCCCAGGAGGTGGCTAGACCACGCGATGGAGGAAGCAAGGCCGAGGCATGGGCTTTTTCTGCAACAACCGCCGCGGTTCCCGCACTTTCTGCTCGCCGGCGCGCTGGAGAAGACGAAGGGGTCGGGCCGATCTACAGTGCCGGGCCGGGCTTCGGGCCAACTTCCAGCAGAAACGGGCCGGGCCGGGCCCGGGCCCCTTTCCAGCTTTGACCGTTGACCAGTGGTCAACCCTGTTGACTGCCCTCCAAAACTCAAATAATATGCAATCTGACAAGCTATCTGGTATGGCAAATTTTTGGATTTTAGATTCAGGGTGCTCTAACCATATGACTGGTAGGAAATGTTTTTTTACAAAATTTACATCCTATCTCTCCGCATATTATTGGGTTACCTAACGGTGCCAAAACTTTTGCTATGCACGAAGGAATGGTCTCTTTAAGTCCTACATTACAACTCCACCGAGTGTTGCTAATTCCTGAATTGACCTGCAATTTAATTTCTTTGTCTCAATTGGCAAGAGATTTGCAATGCTTTATCACACTTTCTGACAAATTTTGTGTTATACAGGACCGTATCTCGATGAGGCCGATTGGAGTGGGTGAGCAGAGGAATGGGATCTTCTTCTACAAACCTTTGGAATTAAAGGAATTATACACTTTCTCTAGCATAGTTCTTGATTCAAGCACACTATGGCATATAAGGTTGGGACATCCTTCAGATTATGTAGTCAATCATTTTTTGGGTAATTCTAAAGACTCTACAACTAGCACATCACCTTGTAATATTTGTCTACGTGCCAAACAAACTCGTGATTGTTTTCCTCTTAGCATCAATAAAGCATCTACAATTTTTGACCTAATTCATTGTGATTTATGGGGCCCATATAAATCCAAATCCACTATAGGTGCTTCATATTTTCTTACTATCTTAGATGATTATTCTAGGGCTATTTGGATATATTTACTGTCAGAAAAAAGTGAAGTTGCTTCTATTCTTCAAGATTACCTTACCATGATCAAAACCCAATTTCACAAAACTGTAAAGACAATCCGTACCGATAATGGGACAGAATTTGTACCCCTTAGGTCGTATCTTACTACCCATGGCATAATCCACCAAACCACTATTCCTGGCACACCACAACAAAATGGAAGAGTTGAACGCAAGCATCGCCATATCTTAAATGTAGCTCGGGCATTACGATTTCAAGCCAATTTACCTGTAAAGTTTTGGGGAGAATGCATTTTGACGGCTGCCTATCTCATTAATAGGACTCCCTCCAAATTGTTACAAGGTAAGACTCCTTATGAATTACTATACCATGCAAGACCATCCTACTCTCACATTAAAACTTTTGGGTGCTTAGCTTATGTACATAACCATGATATCCCAAAAGATAAATTTCAAACCCGCAGCAAACCGTGTGTCTTCCTTGGCTACCCTCTTCATAAGAAAGGATGGAGATTTTACGACCTGCAAACAGCAAAATTCTTTGTGTCCCGAGATGTGATTTTTGATGAAACAAAGTTTCCATTCCTTGACCAATCAGGTACTTCCACTTCTACAGACTTCACACAATCTTACAATTTTGGGGAACAAGTTTTGGGCTCCAAACCACAAAATATCCCAAAGAGGGGGAGTTTAACACACAACACACCAAGCCCAGATCAAACACATCCTTTCCACAGCCCCCCTACAAACCCAGATCCACCAAATCCTTCCCGCAGCCCACTAACCCAAAGCCCATCTCCAATTTCAGACCCTGATCCACACCCACAACCCAGCAGCCCAGTTCCGCAACGCCCACCACCAACCTCTCCAGATCCACACCCACAACCCAGCAGCCCAGTTCCGCAAGGCCCACCACCAACCTCTCCAGCTGCCTCTCTCCAAACTAGTCCCAATCAAACTCCTGCCAGCCTGCCGCAAGAAACTCTGCACATTCCTGCCCCAAGACGAAGCACTCGAATTAAACATATTCCGACTCGGCTCTAAGATTATGATTGCAATGCCATATGAAAGTCCTCTATATCCCATTCCGCCTCTGCTCTCTCACCCTCTTCGGATCTCTCAGGTACGTCCCTTTATCCTATCACAAAATTTGTGGACTATAGTAAATTTTCTAATACACACAGGCAATTTTTAGCATCTGTGGCAATAGAATCCGAGCCTACCACTTACTCTGCGGCAGTCTCCAATCCTCTCTGGCGCACTGCTATGCGTCAAGAGATTGATGCTCTTGAACAAAATGGTACATGGACTTTAACCTCCTTACTTCCTGGAAAACGTGCACTGGGGAGTAAATGGGTCTACCGGATAAAGTACAAAGCCGATGGCACCATCGAGCGATATAAAGCCCGCTTGGTAATTTTGGGAAATACACAAATGGCAGGTATTGATTTCACAGACACCTTTGCTCCCGTTGCCAAAATGGTCACCGTTCGTACTCTCCTTTCCGTAGCCGCTGCCCGCAACTGGCCTATCCATCAAATGGATGTTCACAACGCCTTTTTGCATGGAGATTTACAAGAAGAGGTATATATGCGACCACCTCCAGGATTTCATCCCCGTTACAAAGGACAAGTCTGTCGTTTAAAGAAGTCTTTATATGGTCTTCGCCAAGCCCCTCGATGTTGGTTCTCCAAACTCACCACCGCTCTCCGTCGGTATGGTTTTTCTCAGGCTTATGCAGATTACTCTCTTTTCACATATTCTCGAGGGAATATTTATCTATGTGTTCTTATTTATGTGGATGATTTACTCATTACTGGCAATTCCCTATCCACACTCGAAAAATTCAAAGCTTCATTACACAAGTGCTTTCACATGAAGGATTTGGGCTCGCTCAAATATTTTTTGGGCATAGAAATTGCGAGAAACTCCACGGGATTATTTTTATCCCAACAAAAATACACCTTGGAAATTCTCTCTGAAATGGGTTTATTAGGTGCCAAGCCGGCATCTACTCCTGTGAAACCTAATCATCAGCTGGCAAAAGCATCTGGCTCATTGTTTGACAACCCAGATCGCTACCGAAGACTCATCGGCAAGCTAATATATCTCACACTTACTCGACCCGAACTTGCATATGCTGTACATACACTTGCTCAATTTATGCACGCCCCTCGTCATGCTCATTGGGATGCTGCTATCCGAGTTGTCCGTTATCTGAAAGGGAGTCCTGGCCGTGGCATTTTTCTTTCTTCTACCTCTTCTCTTTCGTTAACTGCATATTGTGAGTCCGATTGGGCCACCTGCCCGATAACTCGCCGCTCTCTCACTGGTTATTTTATCTCTCTTGGTGGGTCCCCTATTTCTTGGAAGACAAAGAAACAACATACTTGTTTCTCGTTCTTCTGCCGAAAGTCGAATATCGCTCTATGGCTATAACTTTATGTGAACTTAAATGGTTATCTATTCTTCTGCGCGATCTTCATGTTCCCTGTCACTCGCCCCATTCCATTACATTGTGATAACCGAGTCGCTCTTCATATTGCTCGAAAAATCCTGTTTTCCATGAACGCACTAAACACATTGAAATAGATTGTCATTTTGTTCGTGATGCTTTTCAAGACGGTTTTATCTATCCTGCTTATATTCGAAGTGAGGAGCAACCTGCCGATATTCTTACTAAAGCTCTTCATCCGACCCATTTTCATCGATTAGCTTCCAAGTTGGGCATTTCTGATCTTCATGCTCCAACTTGAGGAGGAGTGTTAGATATATATTCAAAATAGGCTTCCTATTAATCATAAACTATGTATAAGTTGTGTTTCCTAGTTCTATTTAGCTAGGACTTTTACTTCTAATGTGTTTCCTAGTTCTAATCTGCTTGGGATTTGTCTCTTGGACAAATCTATAAATTGTACACTATTCTCACATTAATGAAACAGAAAACATAAGATTGTTTTCCCCACTGGAAACTTTCATCTATCATTTTACAATCCTTCATACGTTTTAAAAGTTCACAAAGTTAGTTATTCAAACATTTTTAATAATTCCCGTCTTTCTTCATCTTCTTGTTTTTTCACGAATTAGTGGTTAAATCACTTCTTTTTGCGGCATTTTATTTTTTGTCTCTTGATTTGAACATAAATTTCCATTATAGCATTGACTAAAGTCATTGAATCAGGAACTCAATATCCTCGGTAAATTGTTTATAATTATTGTAATTCTGCCAGAATAAAGTAAAATATAATGATCATAAATTTATCCCCAATGAAAACTAATCCATAAAAGTAAAGCAAATGTTCTGGCATGCAAGAATCTCAAGTGTCATTACCGGATATGATTTAGAATGTTTAATGGAATCAAATCTTTATATTTATCTCCCAAGATTTTTTTTTTTAACAACACTTATACGTAATTCAACTCAAACTATGAATTAAATACATGTGAAGAGGATCTTTCCCTCAATTGCTAATCAAACAATAGGGCTGATTACTACTCACTACCCAATTAGATCAATGAAGAAGATTAAGCTCTAGAACAAATCACAATGATGTGATCGTAATAGATTTAGGAATTGTGATAAAATTAAGAATGTTTGGATCAACCCAATCCAAGTATTCAAGTAAAATCAATCTAAGGGATGATCAAACTTTCGATGAAGTTTAAGGAGAAAACCTCAAAACTTAAGAATCCTAAGATAAAACTCTCAAATTTCATATATCATTCAGAGGAGGCATAATATGATATTTATAGAGAAATCCTACTACTATTCCTAACAAAGCTTGGACAAAAAGAAACAAAAATTAACCAAAATTACTAGCTAATTATCCATTTGGTGATGTTAGTCCGAGACCTACCGGAGACAATAGGGTGGAAGCCTACCGTCACCAGTAGGTAGTCTTCAAAATTTCTTTCAACTTAAGAGCTGCCGGGGACGGTCAAAATTTCTTTCAACTTAAGAGCTGCCGGGGACGGTAGGGTGGAAGTTATCGTTGCTGGTAGGCTCTATTTTTTCCTCTTCTTTGCTTCTTCCGTTATCTATGATGGTCGAGAGCTTCTAGTTTGATTCCGTTGAGCTTCTTGGAATTTTAATATGTCTTGAAAGTCTTGTAAACTCTTCCAAGCCTTCAATTTGAATTCAAAATTCTTTATATTGAAGCTTTCAAATTCCATTGATCCTTTCTTTACTTATTTTTATGATGTTCAATCCTTTGCTTGGATCTTTAGAAAGCATCAATATGTTTTCAATTTATGGAATCTTATGCATTTTAGTCTCTACTTTTATTCTACGATATTCTATTATAATGTTAGCTTTGATTTTCATAGGTCTTTTAAAGAAATTCTAGAGTCCTTGCTTGTTTTATTATTTAGATAGTAATTCGATTTGATTGTTTAACTCTTAGCAATATTTATATTGTTGAGTCTTTTCTAATATTGCCGACCTTGGTAGATACTTGAAGGAAAAGATTCAAGGACGAACCCTTTTAAGAGAGGGGTTATGATATGAAATCAGCAAAGGACCATCCAACAATTTATAGAGGAGCAACTAGTTGCATTAGAAGATTGAAGACATCATGGCTGGAGCAGCAGAGGTGGACTGAGTTGGAAGTGCCACCTTGAGGATTACTGACGTGTGTTCTTGGCAGAGGGAGCTGGTAAAGTTCAAGTTCTTTGCACCAAGAGTCAGTAGGCAATGATAGATCCTTGCATCCCAAAATAAATTCAGAAATTAGATATGGAGAAGGTAAAATAAGAGATCTAGCTTTTCTTTGGTCTAACTGCCTCATTATGTTTTTGAAAATCATTGTGTAAGGGTTGAACTTTTTCTTGGTGACTAGTGCATATAGAAGGTGAACTCTCTCTTTCAACAAGGCAGTAACATTTATAGTTGGCATCCATATCCTGCAGCAAATTCTGAACAAAGCATTATAAACAAGAAGAAGTTGTGATACCCCAAGTCTGTTGTTTGCTGCCCATATTGCCTTCTTATCTCCTGTCAGCTCATGAGCATTCAAGGCAACATTTCCTTCAACACCAGTGCTTTCAATGTCATGGTAGTGTGGGAAGCTCATAAAAAATGCTATGCTGCTCGGAGTAAAAGCAATTGGTACACCCCTGACACAGACGGCTCCAAACGAAGAACTTGTAGCATCATCAACTGCATCAAACAAGTTGGCATAAAACTTTCTTACGAAGTTTTCACTGTACTTGGTAGGATACAATGCCATCTCTACACATCCCATGCCATTTATAATTTCCAAAATGTTAAACATAGCCAGAGTTTGCTGATCCACCCTCTTCTCAACTGCAAATCCCTTTGACTCAAAATCTTTCATTCTTGTCGCAGCACCTTACTTTGAAAGTGAAGATTCAAAGGAACTTGAGATTTATCACCATGAAGGACAGAGACTTTGGACTTAGTCTTCTTTGGAGCAGGCGTAGTAGCATTGAGAGGCCCTTATCCTTTTTCTTCCTTTCCCTTTTGAGTCGGGAACTACTTCATAAGTGGTACTAATGATTTCCACATCAGACTTGTACAACAGAGGCACATCTTCTTCAGGGATCTGTTCCCAGTCTCCTCTTCCATGGGAACATTAGGAGCAATATCCTCATCATGAGAAGGCAACACAATGATAGGCACATAAACATCAAGAAAACAATACGGAGTATGAGCATCAGGCGGCAAAATCTCATTATTCAAATCAATGACAGCATATATATAGAATATGTATATGTATATATATATATATACATACATATATATATGTATGTATATATATATATATATATATATGAATGATAGTTTGAGATTCAGATTCTTAAACAAAGTGTAACACAAACAAGGAAGGTCTGTTCAATCTCTAAAGATTCCAATCGTATCTTTCGAATTCTAAAACGATTCCAACACAATTTATTGTCTTCAGGAGGGGGAGGAGGGTTATGTTGTACATCGTGTTGCCCGACCTAAATACACTTAGTCAATATAACATGCTCTAAAGTAGAAATTGTTATCAAAATGTATGGTATATAAGGGAGCCAATAACAAATCTAATCTTTTTTCTTTTTTGAAATTAAATTTATTCTTTTTTTACCTTTATTTATTTATTTGTCTAATCTTATCTATCTGCACCTATATATACATATCTACAAGCATATATTATATCCCAAGAAGTGAAGGACAATTTTGGTCATTTATTGTATAGCTAATAAAACTAACACCAAGCAAGAAACTTCAGTACAATCATTTCACATATCCGTAAATCTTCAATTTATTCTCAGAAAACTACTTTTTTCTTTCTTTTCTTCAAATTCTCAATTACAGTCCTTTCTCATACACACACTCGATCCTTCACTACAAAAACTTCACTATTTCTTCTTCGTATCTATCTCACTCACAATACAAAAAAAAAGGAAGAATAAATCATGATAAAGTTGTAAGCTTGGCTAATTTTCATACATAGGCTTCATATCAGAGAAAAAAATATTGCAAGAGAAGAAGATTGACAAATTTATCCCCAACCAAGGAAGGAGGAGATATAAAAGTTTCGAACTGCTCTCAAAGAAAAAAATATAGTGACAAATATTTTTGAAGTTTTTGTTCATGATATCTTTCATTTTCTTTCTTCACCATTATATGGGGCAACATAATAAAAAATAAGCTTCAAATTTCGAAGAGAACTTCATATATGTCATGAAAGAAACATAATAAAAAAGAAGTTTCAAATCTCAAAGAAAACTTCATGATAATCATGAAAGAGAGAGGGAAAAAAAACCGAAATAAATATGCATGCATTCCTGTAGAAAAATCTACAAGACCAATTGTTGATTTCTTCTACATAACTTTAAAAAAATAAAATATAAGCCAAAAAAATCCAGAAAAACAAATACAATACGAAAATGTGTTCTTCAATTCTATGGATGTAAAAAAAGAAAAAATCAACACTAAACCACGAATTGGTGGTCATTCCTCATGGCTTTTAGTATATATAATAGAAAAGGTAAAATTTGTAAAGGAAATTGACTTTAAAAGCCACTAAAGAAACGTTATATTTCTTTCTCCACCTTTTTACCATTTGACGATCTTTTGACTTTCAATATGCCATTCTTCATTTCTCTCATGTTGTAATTACTTTCTCAAAATCAGAATTCTGAAAATAAAATTCAACCCAAACACTTGCATTTGTTTATACCTGGCCACATGAAAATCTCTAAAATGGAGGATCAAATTCTATCAGACACATTAAAGCAATGCATAAGTGTAGCGGAGGATGTAGTAAACGATGCTGAGTGCAAACATAATAATAATAATAATGATTAAAAAAAAAAAAAAAAAAAAAACAGTTGTCTATAGTATAAACTTCAATAGCTTGGTTATTTTCTCTTACGAGCCACAAGAATCCTCAGAAAACTTCAACTGAATTTTCCAGTTGGATCTTGGAGCCTCAAAAAGTTGTAAGTGTTAACCAAGGCCCCAGATGATGAACTGCGGTGATATATGCCAAGCTTGCTCCTTCACCATCTGCATTCAGAACAATCAAAAGTTGTTCAAGAACTGTAAACCATCCATGGATTAGAAGTAAGAACATTTTGCATTGTGTGTGGTGCACTGGAGAAAATTATTCCTGTTCTCCTGTTTTAGAGCCGAGGCAGTGAAGCTCGGTTCAGTCCTGAATCATCATCTATTCTAAAGCTTGTCAACCATAAGTTTCAACCCTCTGCCAAACCAGCACATATAAGCATATTACCTTTGCAATTGCCTCTCCACCAAGTTATTATGCAGAATCCAGAAACTTAATCCCTTGGAGTTAGCGAGGCAGTTGGTTACTGCATCTTCGGACACAAGATTACAAGGTCCAAGCTCTTTCAGCAGCAGCTCGAGTAAAAAAGCACAGTTGATGACACAGAAAGCATGAGTAAACAGGACATCTCTCCATCCTCACCTCAAACTGAGAATGTTTTCGATTTCTTCATCTTTCTGTATATTATCAGCTTTCATGCTCTCTAAAATCCGATCTGAATTTTTCCCACCTGTAACATTTGCCTTAGTTAGTGCATGGTACATGTATTTGTCACCTTTAGATACTTCCTTCAATGAGCTTACAAAAGCCTCCACTTCATCAATCTCTCCTCTATTCCCAAGCCAATTTAATATGTTGATAACTGGTCTAGGTTTGGGTGCCCACTTTGGGTTTTGTTCTTTTACTAAAAGAGCTTCCTTCATGCATTCAAATGCCTTCTCCATATTATCTCTATTCATATAACCTGCAGCAACGATACTCCAACTGTTTGGAGTTGGGACCTTCCCTTTCTTGACAATATTACGAAGCATATCTTCAGCTTTTTCAATTAGATCTATCTGACAATACCCAATCAGTAGAATATTAGGTACTCTCAAATCATAAATTCGAAAAGAAGACTCCCAGTCCTCAAGCACTTTCTCAGCCTTCTCAAACTCACCCAGCTTCACTAAAGCACCAAGCATGGTGATATAATCTCTGTTAATGTGCTTTTTACAAACAATTTCTTGTACACCCCACAATCTCATCACTTCATTGGCATTTCCCAGCTGTGAATAGAGTGAAATCAAATGGTTGTATCCTATAGCATCTCTGCGTAGTGTATCTTCTAACTTCTTTAAACAGATAACTGCTTTATCCATAAGATTTGCTCTAATGTAATGGTTAGCGGCAATTGAGTAGGAAGTCCAGTCCATGCTAATGTGAGGATCGTTCTCCATCTCTTGTAGAAGCTTCTCCAAGTTATTGAGATCAGATTTCTCCCCATAACAGCTAATGCAGATTCTATAGCTGAAGTTATTAGGGATAATTCCATTAGCCTTCATATCCTCCAGCACTTCAATGGCTTTATCAGGCTGGCCTGCACTTTTGTAGAGGCACATAAGATTGTTGTAAACAAGAGTGTTGGAAGCACAACCTATCTCCTTCATCTTTTGCACATGACAAAGGGACTTGTCGAGGAGGCCCGCACGGACATAACAGTTTAAAAGAGCACCATAAGTTTTGTCATTTTTCTCTTGGCCCTTCAAGCTATCAAAGTAGCTTTCTGCTGCGCTCCAGCCATGGACCACTCCAACCAGATCCAAATGCACTGCACAATCACCTGGAGAAAATGTACAGAGGCCTCTGCCTTTCATCCATTCAGAAACCTACCACAGCAATCATTCAACCCAAAAGTTTGAGAAACAATTCAGATGTTTTAATTGGAGCCACCAAATAGCATATGTCATCTTGAAGGATGAAATTGATGTTGGCCCAAACAAAACTAACAACAACACATAATTAACAAAATTTCATTGTTGTGAGATAAACACATGTTTATAAATTTCATACATGGCTCTGTAGTGATCTGCAGCAACTCCATGAGCAAACTAGGCTGCAAACTGATGTAGCTACTTGTGAGTAGCTTAAGCTCAGTGAGCCAATGATTGCTAAGCTTGAGCTACTTGAGCTACACTCAAACAAAAAACAAGTTTATGCTGCTTCAACCAAGCCTAGCTTTCTTGTGAGATCTTTTATATAAGCTTGTGCAATTATTCCTATACATTGATATGAAATTGTTATATCACATAAGACAGACGATATCACATTGTCAAATATTGGAAATGGCATAAAATTCAAGCTCGTTGAAAATCTAACATCCTCAACTAAACTGGATCTAAAAGCCCATTAGATTCAGGTAAATGGGGTCCTAGAGCAAATCCAAATGGTAGCTGATATCCGTTTGTTAGTATCAAATGACTCATAAAACTGACAAGGGCTTTCTTGAATAACCAAAATTTCTGTTGCAATTGTTATAATTTATAAAATCTCAAAAGAAAAAAAAAAGCAAAGGGAACCCACATTGAGCATCCTACTTTCCTTCCTGACCTTTCATTTTCTCATAGAACAAACTGGGAATTATCAGAAAGAAAAATATAATAAAAAAATGATCCAAAACAAGCAAATGATAATTATACCTGAAGGGCCTGTGAATACCGCTTACGGCTTCGGAGATCACGAATAATTCTTTGAAACTCGATTTTCTGAACCTTTCTGCCCTCTTCAACCCAATTTTCAATAACTGGAATGACATGGGAGGGGTGTCTGAGAGGGCTAATTCTTGAAAACAAATTGTTACTCTTCAATGATTTTATTTTAGTGGAAGAAAAGGATTTTGTTCTGAAGAAGATAGCAAGATTAAGGTTGGTTCTGAGTGAATATGATCTGTTTAAGGTTGTAAACATGGCAGATTTCAATGAAGAAACGAATTGGGATTCTGAAACAGAGAAGTTATTGAAGGCTATGGACATTGTTAGACTTCTCTCCTCCTCAAGATCAACTGACTTTCCTTCTGGGGGTTTTAGGGGTTTATACTTTATTGATGCTTTTCTCCAGGGCCTCGATTGAAATTTTTTTGTCTTTTTCTTTTTTGGTAAAATACTATTAGTAGTAGGTATGTAAACCAGTCCAGAACCCCTGAATATTTCTATACTTAAACTCATACTAAATATGAACCCAGAACCGACCCTTCAGGGTTTAGGATAGGGTTAAAGTATACTCGTACCCGTATAATATTTTTTTATTTTTTAAATAAAAAGGTATATAAAAATTTTTTCAGAAAATCTAACATTAAAAAATCATGCCTTTATTATTCGACTTTGGAACGAATAACTACTGGTATAAAATTTTGAATGAGAAAAACAAGTCCATAAGAAACATCGAATGGAGAAAACAGTAGACTGATGTCTCGATTAAAAAGAAATCTTGAAGAAAATTTTTTTTCTCTAAACTATAAAGAAAATTTCTCTCCTCTACCCTAACTTAAGAAAATAAACCACTCAATATCATAAATGTATAAATTATATATTAATAAAAACTATATAAAAATAATATAATATATATAAATATATATTATTATTTATTATAACGAATATATGAGTCTAAATATCATTGTATCTTATCCATACTCATTTAATAGAATTTATATATGTATGGATACGGGTGTGAGTTTACGGATATAAAATTTTAACTTTAATCACTGTACTTAAAAGGAAAAAAACTAGAAATTGCGTGGGCTTTTGACAGGCCTAATTAGAAGCGAAGCCCAAGTATGACATGGGCTTTTATCTGGTCATGATGCTTTCCGATCGGACCTGTTTCTTTTCTTCGATAAATTTAACAGGGAAAATCCAGATTGTACCGCATGTTTAACTTTTTGAAATTACTCGACAACCCACCTTAATTGGTTTACTCAGACCAAATTTCAATTGAAGTTCCTAGGAAATATTCATATTCTATTAGATAAGCCTACCTCAGAGACCCTTTTCTTTCTTCTTTCTTTCTTTTTCAGAAATTACCTACAAATAACTATCAACTATCACAACTTTTCTATTTATGATCATAAATTTTTATTTTATTTTCTCTAACTATTAACTATTTTTATCCTCCTTTTATAGTTATAAACTTTATTTTTATTTTTTTAATCATGAACTATTTTTACTTTTTTAAAAATAGTCATTAATTATTTTGTACCTCTCATATATAGCCATACATTCATGGTTATATTTAAAAAGTCGAAAATAATTAATAACTATTTTCATAAAAAAAATCATAGTTAAAAAAGATAAAATCAAACTTCATTGTTATAAATAAAAGATGTAAAATAGTTCATGATTAGAAAAATAAAATTCATGTTTATAAATAAAAAATTTAAATAATTCATGATTATTTATAACTTTATTTTATGGATAAGAAAAATATTTGCGTTTGAGGGGAAAAATGGACGAAAATGAATATTTTATAAAAAAATTTAGCAGTAAATTAACCAGTATTTCTCCACAATAAAAAGGAAAAAACAAAATGGCTTATGAATTTATGGCACATGCGAAATATAAAATCATATATTTTTAATATTAAATAATAAAAGAGAACAATATTGCCCCCAATTTCTTGAGCAATTCATGTGGTGATTCTTACAATTTGTCAACTCAAAACAATTCAATTAAACGTAACTTGCTCAATCCATAAACAGTCTAGATTGCACAATTTAAAAATCCTTTTTGCGGACATATGTTAATTTAATTTTTAGTATAGTAACTCTAATTCCAACAGAATAGAACTAGACTCTTTGCTCCTTGCTCTGTAAATTAAATTTGAATTAAATAAGGTCGTGTATTTATATATTAAAAACTTAAAACATAAAAAAAAATAAAAAAAAAAACCTCAAATTAACAAGTATGGTCGATAGAACTGATTCCTTGCAGCAAAAGTCTGTCCAAAACTCCATGATGAAGGAACAACGTTCAGAAACTCCATTATTTTTCCATCAACCCGAGCCAATTCCAAAGACAAGGTTTGACTTCTCAAGTCAATGCTGCTTTGTTGTTTTTTTCTTGCTCTGGCCCAATTTCAATAAATGGGGCCTAAATAGGTCCAGTTTTTTTTTTTTTAAATTCTGGAATAGGAGATAACGCACAATGGTTATCAAACACACAACCATTGTGTCTTATCACATAATCACGATTTCCGCCCTAATCAGCTGACGTGGCTGATAACGCACAACGATTTTGCGTTATGATTAGGCCATAACGTACACCCGTTGTGCGTTATCTGCCACGTAATTTTTTTTAATGAATTTTTTTATTTTTTTAATGAAAAATTATTTTGGAAAAATTTATAATTGAATAATTTTTTAAAAAGACTGTATTTATTATATCTAACTTATTTTAAGTGTATTTATGATGATAATATTTATATATCGTTTTCTTGGAAAATATATTTAACTTTTAACCATTTCATCTCAAGTTATTTGAAGAAGTAATAATAAAGATACTGTAAAAATTTAGAGCAATGATGTAGTAATTAGAAGAAATTGAAAGAAAATTTTCATTAATAGGAACATGTTTTATTACAACAATTTTAAGAAAATGTCAAACTTATACATTATTAGGTCCGGGGTTATTACAATTTTTTCTATTATGTCCCGGCATGCGACATCTGTCACATCTTGGGAGAGAATCTAGATTTCTATAATCCATTTCCCCCTAAAATCACTTGTCCTGTTTCCTACCCTATTCTTTTTTCATGTTTGGAGGATAAAATATTAAACTAAAAGGAACATCCCTCCAAAAGTTCTCACTCAAGGCCGGATAAAAATTCGCTTGGTAAGTTCTTCTGTACATTTGTCGCGAATATATCTCCAGTACATAAGTATCTGTTCTTGACCCATTTTCTCTATACATTGCAAGAACATGAGAACAATGCAATGTATATGTTTGCCATTTTTCGCAACTACAGAATTTATTATTTATCCTTAATGTATAGACGTTGTTGCCCGTACTAGAAACCCGGATTGGAGATTTGACCATGTATATTACCTCTCGTGGATTGTAAGTTGTAGCTTTGTGTTCTCTTGATTTCATTTCAATCCGAAAGAACTTCTCAAAAATTCGTGTTGGAAATGGATGCACACAATTTTCAGCCTCTTCCTGGTGTTGGTGAAAGTACTTAACTAGTTTGTTGAATATTAGTTTAACCAGGGCTTTTAAAGGTAGAACTAGCTTTCTTCAACACACTGTTAAGTGCTTCAGAAATGTTGGTTGTCATGATACCATGTATGTGGCCACCATCATGCAACAGTGTCCATTTCTCTGGGTCCAACTTCATCAAGTAAAGCATCAACATTTCTTTCTTGAATTTCTTTCATTACACGGTCAAATTTTCATTGTTTGGATTCTGTTCCGGCCTGCTACATCAAGCTTTTTAATTCTGTGTTCTTGAAGGTCTTGGTGAAATTTGCTTGAATGTGGCGTAAACAAAACTGATGAACTGCAAATGGTGGTTGCTACAAAGGTTGACTTTGAATAGCAGAGAAAATACCTTTGTGGCGATCAGAAATGAGGCATTCGTGGCGATCTTTGACAATGTATTCTCGCAAGTTTTTAAGGAACCAATTCCAACTCTCGGAGGATTCCTTATCAACAATTGCAAAAGCAAATGGGAACAAGTGATTATTTGCATCCCACGTACTTGCAATTAACATCATGCCCTTGTATGGTCCTCTCAAGTGTGTTCCATCCACAGAAATCACCGGCCGGCAATATGAAAATCTGTCTATACATGGCGAGAAATACCAGGAAAAAAATTTGAAAAGATAATTAGGGGAACTGCTTGTTCTGTGATGCAAAAATTCGTATACAGTCCCCGAGTTTGAATCCTGTACAGCTTGTAAGTATTTAGGTAAAATATTGAAGGTTGTATCCAAGCTACCAAAAACCTTCTCAATGGCAAATTTTCGAGCATACCATGCCCGCTTGTAAGTACAGCCTGTTTGAAACAATACATGCACTTCTTGAAAGATGTTCGACACAGGTATCTCAGGATCGTTGACAACTAGTGTGCCCTACAAGTTTCTGTGCTTGTTTTGTTCAATCTGTACAAGGCATGTGTGTTCTTTTATGAATCTGATTATTTTTCACCGATTGTGCGTGGCTTTCTTTTTTATACAAATCAGGTTATTTCCCACCGTTTCAGTTTTAAAGGTTTTTAAAGTTTTTATAATACACCCCGTAGAATTTTAATATTATGATTTTGGCTTTTTCAGGTTTACTGTTAAAAAGTTTATAGTTTTACGGTTTAATGTTTGATGTAAAATTTTGGATTTTAATAATAGATTTTTAAGTTTTCTAAAGTTTAGAATTTTTAAGTTTTTTAAGGTCACTTATAGTATATTTTATAAGTAAGTATTTTACTACTTCGTAAATTCACCATTACAGTCTTAGAGTTTAAATAAAAGTATTAATTAATAAACTATAAATTTCCAAGTATCGGTTCTACTATTTAAAAAAAAAAACATATGAGAAAAAAACCAAATTACAGATTCCCATCTTTTCTACTAAAAAATATATATGAAATATGCAAAATAATTATCTAAATAATTAAAAAAATTCAAATAATCATAAAGTAGGGTAAAAAATTAAACCCTAATTATCCAAATAAATTCATGAAAATAATACATCACCCTAAGATCACTTTTTAAATGCAAAAAATAATTATATACATAAAATTATCAAATTTGTACAAAATTTATTAATAACAACAATTTTAAACATAAATCCAAACCCCACTTTCACAAAAAAATGAATTAATTCAAATTAACAAATAAAATTCATAAAAATGATTAACAAACAACAAATAACAAACCCAAACACACAATAATTAAACTTAATAAATAATACACCAAAAAATTTAAATAACTAAAAACTTACTGAAAATAAAAAATGCCGCTCTAGTCTACCGTTTTCCACTCCAAATCTTTAATAACCTTCATACTACAAAAAAAGTCTCGCAAATTCAAACTTGAAATTCAAATATTAACTATATTTTAACTGTAAATTTTGAAATAAAATACAAAAGTATTAGAAGAAGAGAAGTCAAAGTATAATAAGAAGTAAGAAAATAAAAGGAAGAAGAAAACAACTTACCAAGTGGTGACGACGATGGATGAGGCTGCAAATTTTTTCAGGCGGCAATAAAAAAGAAGGAAGTAAGAAATAAGACGTCTGAAGAAAGAAGAAATAAGGAAGCGAAAGAAAGGAAGAAGGAGAGAAAGCAGAAAAATTGAGGCGGAGGAAAGAGAGAGAAAAATTGAGGGGGAGGAAAGAGAGAGAAAAATTGAGGCTGAAGAAATAGAGGAAGAAGAAATAAGGGAGAAGAAATAAGAAGGAAGAAGAAAAGGGAAAGAAGGAAGGGGGTGGCCGCAGGGTAGTTAGGGTTTATCACCTGATAACGCACAGTCACTGTGCGTTATCACCCTTAATAACGCATAATGGACGAGCGTTATCATGGATGATAACGCACAATGGCTGTGCTTATCGTTACATCAGCGCCAGATCGAAGCCACGTCAGTTTTTAACGCAATTAGTGCAGCTTAAGCTGCATGATTAGGGATAACACACAACCATTGTGCGTTATCACCTGAGATAACACACAATGACTGTGCGTTATGACATGTTTCCAAAAACTGGACCTATTTAAACCCATTTATAGAAATTAGGCCAAAGCAAGAAAAAAACCCTGCTTTGCCAATTGGCACCCCAGTTCCTATACATAGCTATCCATATTCTTCTAATTTATTTTGATGACCCTCTAATCCATACATTCTTAATATCTCCACTTTCTCCCACGTTACTGACCATTACCATGTTGAAATCCGATTGTCCCTTCAATGTAAATCTTGAAGTATGCAGTAAAATTTTAAATTTAAAATTCGAACAAAAGATAAATGGTATATAACGTGATTTGATTTATGATATAGCAGTGATTATAAAATCTCTAGGGAATCTCTAGTTTCTAGGATAATCCTTCGATTCTTTTCTTCGATAAAATGTTAACTTAAGGGCTTGAAAGTTTCTTCTCAAATCGAATGGACTTTGATGATGATTGATGGATTGTTGGAGCTTTCTTCAATCTTTGCGAGGAAGAAAGCAAGGAACACTACAAGGAAATGCTTAACTTTAACGAAGACCTTTGTTGGAGAGTTTTTAGGAAGAGCTTTCGGAGAGCTTTTCACTTGCCTCGAAGTTAAGTGTCTTCTGAATGATTTTCAATCTTGAGAAAACCTTTATTTATAGGTGAAAATAGGGCATCGGATTGCTTGGCACTAAGCGGCCCATCAACGGTGTTGAGTCGGCCCATTTCTTTATTTGATGAGGCCCAATAAAGTTAACCCATCATTTAATATATTTAATTTAAAATGACTCTGGGCTAGATTTACTTAGCTCAAAAGCATAAATTTTGTTGTATTGAGTTTTATTTAAATAATTCCAAATTTGACCAAATTTACATGACACAATTCAAATAATCATATCTTCATAACCCTACTCGAATAATTCAATCTTGATAACTCAACTCGTATAATTCAATCTTCATGGATCAAAAGACTTTTTTTATTAATTTAATTTAAATAACTAAAACTAAAAATATTTATTTTATTTTAGTTCTCAATTAAATAAATTAAAAATTCACGGTCTGCACTTACCCTCCCTCTCCCCCTGCGTGCTGACCCTGCAATCCGAAACAATCCATAACACTAACAAGTTATAAGATTATTTAGTAGAGTTATTCATTGGTTCGATTTCCAAAAAAAAAATTAATTTTTTTATTTGACAAAATTTTGATGGATTCTAAAAAATAATTTTCAGAGCCAAACTGAAACTATTAGTTCCACATCAATTTTTTCTTTTTATAAATTGAAATAATTCGTCTATTGAGATTGGGAGCATTCAAAAATCAATTACTTAAAAATTATTTTTATAATTATGTTAGATTTGAGAGTGTGATAATATCAACCATATCTTTAAGAGCCTATGACTCATTAATTTTATACCACTTAATAACAATTTTTAATGTTAAATTGGATGTCTGAAGTTGAATATGTATTTGAACTTACCATGGTCGGTAACAAATAATTGTAAACTATTTATAATGTGTGATTAGTAAATAGGATTTTTTTAAAGTATTATATTTGACATGGTATAATATTATGTCTAAGTCTATATATTCAAAATATGACTTATAGATTTGAAATAATTCAAAATCAACTATTTTTGTAATTGAACTCCAAAATAGACATGTCGAGTTTGCAAATAAATTATTATACTCATCACATTTTTATATTATTCAATCGCATGAAACAATTATAGGAGACCAATTGTATTGTGTATGTACAAGTAGGAAAGGGTGAGTTTGAATGGGAAGGATTAATTGATTATATATATACCTTCTACACAGGACGGGTACAATGCCTTCATTGCCTTGACGGGCAATGCGAAGGAAAGCAGGCATGGACATGTCGAAGTGGTGTCGCGTTGGATCACATCAACCACCTTGGTTGTTGGGAGGGCAGAAGTTGGTGGCGATTACGGTGACGGAGGCGCGGCGGAGCCACCACTTTGGATCAGTCCTGTAGTTGCAGATTAGTTGGTAACATGCACTGCAAGCTTCACCACCTCTGAAGAGTGTACCACTCAACGCTGCTATGTTCACACCAAAACCTGCCCTGTACGTATTCTCATACACACAGGCTTCACCTAAAAGATATTACCATTAATATGTAAATATCCTTCCAGTTTTTAACAGTTTTGTAACATCTTCTTTATAATTTATTATTTTTTAAAGATTTATATATTTTTTATTTTATTTGATATATTTTATTATTAATAATAAGATATTATATTATGAATATTTATTACAGAAAAATGCTTACACAAAGATTTGTATAGGTAAAAGATGGTAATACTAATTAACTAGTGCTTTCTATGTTTTTTCCTTATTATATTTTATAATTTTTTCTCTGAAATATTATAAAAATAATATAATATCTAATTAATCTTTTCTATGCCTTCCTCAAAAAACTTCCTATTTAATTATTCTTTCTTAGAAGATTATAGAACGTGAATAAGTCTTAATTTTCATATAATTTCCACCAACGCAATTGTGTTTTCATTGAGTTATATGAATGAGGTGACATACTAATTTGAAAGATGTTTAATGTATGTAAAAAAAAATATTCATAATTTTGTGTTTCTTAAAGGAAGTAATACATGGGATATAATAAGTAAAAAAATAGAGAGACATCATGCTTTTTGTTTGACACATAAATTTGATAAATATTTAAAATAATTATTTAACAAACGTCTATATTATAAATAAAAATAAGTATTTTAACTTGATAATAAATATTTAAATATTTTTATAACCTTTAAATTCATTATTTTATATGAGGTGGTATGAAGTATTGAAGGATAAGTAAAAAGTAATGCATATATATATATATATATATTTAAGTGGTAAAGCTTATGGAGAGTGGTAGGGTCTTGATTAGTACCATAAAAGGTTGCATGAGCATTAATCCAACCATAATTCGCTTCAACATTAATCAATATTCCCTTTGAAAACAAACCAAAGAACAAAAGAGAATAAAAGACAGCATTCATGGCTTTGATTATTTTCTTCCTCTACAGTAGTAAAGCTGTTGACAAAATACCGATCAAGAACGATATTGATGATATATGGGAGGACGGTGATATATATATATATATATATATATATAGTTCTGAACTCCAACATAGTACGCGGTTGTCGGTGATTACTTATAATCGGCCCACTTATGTCCCAACAATATTAATGCAAAGAGTTTAATTTTATACCTGCGTTTTTCCACGTCCCTTTTGGATATTTGTGAGATGCTGGCCAGTAAAATTACACAATCCATGCTTTCTTGATTTTCATTGAATGAATTACAACAGTATATACATGTTATAATATTAGTTAAATTAGGAAACTAAAATGCATAAAATAATTACCTAACACAACATAATAATTCTAGGCGCAATATAAATTAATTACAACAATGGGGTACAAATAAGGAAACTAAGTCCTCGTGTTCACAGGAAGAAATTCAGAGGATAACATTAAATATTCTAATCAATACTCTCTTTCAAGTTAGAGTACGGAGATCCCGAATATACAAAACTTGCGAGAAAGAGAATGAAATTTGGAAGGATGAAGCGCCTTGGTGAGAATATCAACAGGATGCAGCTCACTACGGATATATCGTGAAGAAATCATACCAGCCTGAAGCGCATGAAAGAAAGAGATGGCAATAGGCGGGTCCAACCAGGTACCCACCCGCCCCTAACCCATCTTTATCCGTTTGACTCCAGTTTGACTGGGGATCCGGGTAGGGATGTGGATGAATTTTGTACCCAAACTTGGGGATTGGTTGGGGAAGGGATTAAGTTCTCCACATTCCCATCCCCATCCACCCATCCCAATACATATATATATATATATATTTATTTAGTAAAATTTTAATTGAAATAGTAAAGAAGGAGACGAAAAAATAAAAAAATATTAAACTAATTTTTTTTCAAGGTAAAAATACTAAACTAATTACTCATATGATATTCAGTTAATCTCTCTTTACTACTCTAGTCTCGGTCTAGACATTTCTCCTCTATTTCAACTTTCAAGTCTCTAATTAGGTTGAAGATTGTTGAACTAGCTTATGATTTGTTGATTCCTGCTCATGATTAGACTCTTTTTTTTTTTTTTAAAGATTTTTGTATTATTTTTTTAAGTTTTAATTTGTTTGATTTTGCGGCATACATATTATTATTTTGTATTTAACTTGTTATTGAAAATAATACATGTAATCTCTGCTTATTTTGCTAATTCTTTAGTAAGTTTGGAGAGGATGGGTTGGGGATGGGGCTAAATTTCATCCCCAGAAGTGGGGATGGGTTTGGGATAGGGCTTAATTATGCGAGGTTGGGCTCGGGATGGGGATGAATTGCATACCCAAGAACGGGGATGGGTTGGGATAGAGACAAAGCAGGGAGGTAGGGATGGGGCCAGGGGTTGGTGCCCCTACCTCTGCCCTAACCCCACCGGCCTTCATTACCATCCCTAATGACGGATAAAGTGCAATCAATCTCGATGTATTTAGTGCGTTCATGAAACACCGGGTTGGCAGCAATGTGGATGGCAGATTGGCTGTCACAGTGAAGAGAAATCAGATGATGAATGGGAACATGAAGATCATGAAGCAATTGGCAAAGCCATTCAGCTCAAAAAGAGTAATAGCTATGGCACGACATTCCGAAGAACGAGAGACCGCGAGTTGCTTCTTGGTCTTGCAAGAGATAAGCGAACCGCCAAGAGAAATGAAGTATCCAGTGACAAAAACCGTCGGATAATAGCACAACTAGCCTAATCAAAGTCATAAATCGTTAAAATAAGTGGAGAATCGGCTCGGAGAAGAATACCTTGGCAAGGATGCCCATTTACATATAGAACTATCCAAAGTGCAGTAGTCCAATGTTCTTGTCCAGAAGCTCCATAAATTGGGCCAAAGTGTGGACTGCATATGCGAGTTTAGGATGAGTAAGAGTATGATAAATCAATTTGCCAATGAAGCACCTCTACCTATCCAGCGTGGCGAAAAATGGACCAATAGCTTTAGGTAAGTGATGATTTGGCTCGATAGATGTGGAAGATGGTTCGGATCTAGATAACCCAACTGTAGAAAGAATCTCCAAAATATATTTTCGTTGACATAAATAGAAGCCAGCAGAACTACGGGCAATCTCAATGCCTAGAAAATATTTAAGGGGACCAAGGTCCTTCAAGTGAAAACGAGAACCTTAAATCTTGAAATGGAAGGTGATCAGTAAATCATCCACATAAATGAGCACACATAAGAAACATTGCCATATGTGTATGTAAACAGAGAATAATCAGTGTACGATTGAACAAAACCACACTTACGAATCACGGCAGTCAATTTGAAGAACCAACATCTTCAACTTGGTGAAGACCATATAAAGATTTCTACAATCGACAAACTTTGTGAGGGCCAGAAGTCTGGAATCCTGTCGAGGATCACATATAAACTTCTTCGAGTAAGGCACCATAAAGAAAAGTATTGTGGACGTCCATTCGATGCATATCCCAATTTTTTGCAGAGGCAACAGAGTAATTTGTAGACAGTAACCATTTTCGCGACAGAGGCAAAAGTATCAATGAAATCAATACCCTCTCTTTGGGTATTTCCAAGAACGACTCGACGGGCCTTATACCTCTCAACGTTGCCGTCCGTTTTATATTTTATACGATAGACCCATTTGCTACCTAGTGCACGCTTTCTCAGTGGAAGGTGGGTGATTTGCCAAGTACCATTTTGCCCCAAGGAATCAATCTCAAGTTTCATTGCATCTCTCAATTTTTGGCCATTCACGGCTTCAGAGAACCTGGAAGACTCAGAAATACAGTAACAGCAGCCAAAATTGTTTGCGTTTATCCGAGAATTTATCACAATTAATATAATGTTGTAGTGGATAAGAGGACTAACTTCAGGAAGCCAATAGAGTGTGAGAAGCAAAGAAAGAAGAATGGGTTGCCGTAGAAGAACCCCAAATAGTATTGCACAAATAATTAGCACTGTTAACGGGCCGAACCGGACTGGTCTGCATCGAGCCCGCACCTAAACGGTGTCAAAAAAATCCCATAAAAAAGTAGGTTCAATTTCAAATCAAGTAAAGCTTCAACCCGAAATTAATCAATTTCGTGTACCAAATCATCGGATCTTAGCAACTACAAACCCTAATTCAACTGGGGGAAATTTCTCGTTTCTAATATTGAACAAAACTGCTGAAAATGAAATTCCTCCATGGGAATCATTAGAAGTTTTTCAACCGCCTGTAGATAAGAATAATAATAATAATAATAATAATAATAATAATAATAATAACAACAACAACAACAATTCTTCTTCAAGTGTGAGGAAATCAATCGAAGATGATGTTTGTAGCGATGTGAGTTCAGATTTGTTTGAAATCAAAAGTTTTTCAACTCAATCAACAACATCGAATAATTATCCCCAATTGATGGTTGTCCAATAACGCCGAGAACAGAATTTTATGCCCCATGTGAAGTAAGTATTGATTGGTCAGTAACAACTGCAGAGCTACGCAGTAGACCACTGGTGCTGTAGAGTGGCAGCTTGAGTTGAGGGTTGTTGTCTCAGTGTGGTGCAGAATGAGGAAGGAAGAACGTGGTTCACTCCTGAGCTGCAGGCAGCTGCTGCTGGAAGAACGAAGTCGAACTCGAAAGAGAGGAATGAAGAAGAATGTGCTGCTCATGTACTACTTGAGTTTTAGCTTTCAGACAAGAAGAAGATAGACATAGGGTTAAGGAAAAAGTTATTTTCATTTAGGTCCCTAAGAAAATAAATAAGTTAAATTAGATCCTAAAATAATTAATATAAATAATATTCTTATCACGAGCTAGCCTGAAAACCCAAATTCATCCGTTTTGCGGATAGTTCGGGTCGGCCCGCGGGCCTGAGACCCATTTTGACAGTGCTACAAATAATCTTAAAGCTGGAAAGACGATACTATGGATCTTGTACTGCAGCGAAGCCCAACTACCTCTGGTGGTGAAGAAGAGTCCAAAGCGGGCTAAGAAGGGAGAGCTAAATTGGAGGATACTAGGCTAGAGTCCACAGTCGGCGGCCCATCTAAAGAAGCCCCAGAGGAATGCGCTAGGTCGGTCTTTGGAAAAAGACTCAGACTAGGTGCAGTAACGGGCCCAACAGAGGAGAAGACTCAAGGGATGTTGGGTTCCTCATCAAGTCTTTGGGCCGGTCTTGTTGGCTTCCCCTTAAATCCTTGGGCCTGTCTTCAAGTGAACCAACAACAGCTCCAACAAAATTAGTTCTTTCACAAAATGCTTCTCAAACACAATATTGTGCCCATGTTCCAGATTGTGCACTTCTTTGGCAAAAGGAAATTGATTTTCGATGAACACAGCGTCTTGAGAGATAATGAACGTATTTTCTTTAGTATCAAATAACCTCCAACCCTTCTTTCCAAAAGGGTAACCCATGAACACACAAGGTCGACTTCGAGAGTGGAATTTATCTCTCAGGATTTGATGATTATGAACGTACGCTAGAAAACTAAAAGTTTTTATTTGGCGAATGAGGGGTTGTTTTCCCATGTAACATCTCAAAAGGAGTTTTACCATCCAATAAAACAGAGGGAGTTCTATTTATCAAATATTCAATAGTAAATATATGTTTCCCCCAAAACTTGATAGCAAGTTTGCTTGAAAATGCAAAGCACGGCATATTAAGGATGTGACGGTGCTTATGTTCTGCTTGTCCTTTTTGTTGGAGAGCACCGGCAATAGTAGTTTGGTACAAAATACCTTCTTCCTCAAAGTAATTTTTAAGACACCCAAGCACTGCCATTATTAGTTCTCACAGTTTTTACAGTTTTATGAAATTGCGTTCGCACCATTCCCAAAAACTTTTTCAAAATATCTACAACCTCTCTTTTCACAACAAATAAATAAATTCAGGGAGATCGAGAGTAATCATCTAAAATGGTAGGAAAATATTTAGCGCCACAAGTAGCAACAAGGGGAGAAGGTCCCCAAAGGTCACAATGGATCAAATCAAATATTTCAAATGCATCAATTGAACTTGAATGAAAAACATCCCGAGTCTGTTTGGTACGCGAACAAATTGTGCGAGGTTTTTCTGATTGAGAAACTCTTAAAGAAGACTGTCATAAAACTTTATTAACCACAAAAGCTGATGGGTGACCTAATCAAGCATACCACAAATCAAAGGAGTGGGAAAGCTTCACAGAAAAAGCAAACAAAGAGGACAATTGCAACGGTTTATAGACAACAAACTCATTTCTCTACTCACCAACTCTAATCGGCGTCCTCAAGATAAGGTCTTGTATCATATGCACATCATTAAACAAAGTGATAAAGCAATTAGTCTCTCTTGATAATTGAGTCAGAGAAATTAAATTGTATTTTAATTCTGGAATAAAAAGAATATTTTTTACTGTAAAATTTGGACCCAAATATGCATTCCCTTTATGCAAAGCTACTGTTTTAGTTCCATTTGGCAATTCAATCCTGTATGGAGAACTAGGATGCAAATTTGTAAGAAAATTTTTCCTACAACTCATGTGAACAACTTGAATCCAAAATACACATCTGTTCAATCTTACCAGATAAATTATCGGTATTCGTAAAATTAGGTTGTTTTGTTGAGCAAACTAAATAAATAATTCCACTACTCTTGGGACAGACTAGGAAAGCCAGAATTTGATGCCAACTATTGTCCACCGTCGGAGTTGCTGCCATTGCCACCTTCATGGATTGCAGCAGCAAAGCCATGTTGTTGTGCTCTAGTTCGTCCAGCGCATGAAACGTGCCAAGATCCTCTACTGCGATTGGAGCGTCCACTTCTGCTTCGCCCGGCATCACCAGAAGCTGTGCCACCGTTAATGGCTTTTGATTTCTCTCTCCACATTCAAAGAAGCTAACCAATTGGAAGCATGAAGAAGCTTCATGTTCGAATTTCAAACAATGGGAGCCGAATCGCGAACCTCCTCCGCCACTAGATTTTGGAGCAACAAAAGCGACGTCGCTGGTACTGCACTCTTCTCCGGCGGAGGCCAAGTGTCTATGTTGATCCTCTTTGGTAATTCAAGCATATACTTTTTTAATGTTAGGAATTTGTGCTTGTTGAATTATCTTGGACCGAACGGTGCTATACATAGCATCATCTTGCCCCATCAAAAGTTTATATACTTTCACTTTCTCACGATTTTTTGTAATGACAGTGGAATTTGCACACTATCTGCCACAATCACATCCCGGAATCTTTTGGTAATTCTCAAGTTTGTCCAAAATTTTCTTTAATTTTTTATAATAGACTGCAATTGAATCACCTCCTTGTCTACAATTTTCTAAGGCCGCTTGAAGTTCGTCTTTCCGTGGACTGTTTTCTACCAAGAAACATTCTTTGATATCCACCCACAACTCGTCCACTCGCTCTGAGTAATTAATCGAAGTTCTCAAACCTTGTTCGATGGTATTGAGAATCCATGAATCAATTAGAGTGTTGACTTCCCACTATTCTTCTTCTTTGTTTGGGTCATTCTTTGGCATTAGAATCGATCAGTCCAAAAATCTAAGCTTTCGTTTGGACTGCAAGACCATTCGAATGGATTTTGCCCATTCATCATAATTATGGGACGGATTTTTGTCTGTCAATTGAACTTGAGTAATAATTTGATGTGGTCCATCAGAGGCAACCACGTAATCTGAATCTTTTTTCATAGCACGATCAGTGACACAACTTTCTTCTTCATAAGTGCCGGTCACAGTACCATCATCAACAACCTTATCTTTCTTCATAGTGATAAAACTTCTGATACCATAAAAATTTCCAATGGAAAAAACAATCGATGTTTTCTTGATTTTCATTGAATGAATTACAATAATATATACATGTTATAATATTAGCTATACTAGGAAACTAAAATATATAAAACAATTACCTAATATAACATAATAATTCTAGGCATAATATAAGCTAATTACAACAATGGGATACAAATAAGGAAACTAAGTCCTTGTGTTGAAAGGGAGAAATCTAGAGGAAAATATCAAATATTCAACAAATATTCTCTAACCAATAATTACCAATTAAGAGGGTCGATAAACCTAACTGGGGATCTGTATAAATAGTGTGAAAAAATTCATCATTTTCCCTCCTCTTCCCTATTTTTTCTCTCTGTACAAAATTTCTCTGTTACTTCTCTTTACTCTCTCTACTCTAAAATTGTAATCTTTAACATTAAACTTATATTGGAGGTAGATATGGATGATTATGGAGAATTTGTAAAATAAAATATCGACTTTGAGGTAAGAAAAATACAAATTAATTTTTTTCGCCACTGGGGCTCAGATATCTGGGGCTGGCGACCCGGACATGCGCTGTTCGCCCAACCTAGCGGTCCGTCTTCAGTGATAGTCGCCTAGAGGCGCGAACCGCTCAGGTCCAGACCGCCGGCCTAGGCGACCCGAGCATAGGATTTTTTTTTTAGAATGTCACTATATGAAATTTGTATTTTTTTTATGCTTTTTTTCTTAAATGTTAGTATATGAAATTTTTTTTTTGGTTTTTTTTTTAATGTTAGTATATGACATTTTTGTTTATTACACTATTTTAATTTTTTCGTACTATATCGTAACAGAACGAGGTAGATCCAAATACATTTGAAGAATTTTTGGAACCGAAAGAATACGTGGATCACGAACATTTATTTGCAACTGATCGAATCTTTAATTCGAAAGAAGAGTTAGTGAACTGGGCAAAAGAAACAGCTATGAAAGTGAACGCATATTTGATTGTCACTTGGTATTTAAGTTCAAGAACATCCGACTGCCGACCGTATGTTACACTGGGTTGCGAGTGTGGAGGTGCAAATAAATCGAGAACGAAGCCCGTAGTTGAGATGAAGAAGAAGAAGCTAAAGTAAAAAGGTAAGGTCCTTACGAGACTAAAAAGTTTGGTTGTCCCTTCAAATTAAAAGGCGAGCAAATGCGATGTGTGAAAATTGGCAAGTATTCGTACACGATGGGAGGCATAACCATGCAATAGGTGTATATACTCACGGTTACGCTCAGGCAGCAAAATTGACGGAGGAGCAGTTGATACAGACTGAGCAATTCAGGAAGAATCATGTGCCACCCCGTGATATCTTACAATTTTTTCGGGAACAAAACATGGGTTGTACTGTCAGGTATGTTGCATTAACTCTAATGCATCTTGGTTTTATGTTTAAGTTTTAAATTGAGCTTCTAATAATATGATTTGCATGATTTTTTGTAGTGCCCAGAAAATATATAACGTTGTTGCAAAGATTAAGAATAATAGGATGCAGGGGCGAAACACGATTGAAGAAGTTCTCTGCCTAAGTGCTAAACGGGTTACACGATCCTCTATAGAAATCGAGAGGACAGCAATGTGCTCAGTGACATTGTCGTTGCACACCCGACATCAATTGAAATGATGAGAACGTGGCTATATGTACTTATAATGGATACGACATATAAAACGAACAAGTAAGTTGTATTAAATTTGATACATTAACTGTACATTTAGGTGTTATTTGCAAATTGACTGCTTAAAGTTATATTATAAATGCGGTTCAGGATTAACCCTGCATATTTAAGTTAATATTTGATGAATAATTGAATGAAATATGTCATATTTAATCAGTTTTGGTTTAAGTTTACTGGGTTTTATGTTTAGTTTCTAAACAAGTTATCTGCTTTATGTGTTTTTTCAAAAAAAAGTACAATATGCCACTATTGGAAGTCGTAGGGATGACCTCGACTGGTAAGAATTTCACTGTGGCTATTGTTTTTATGCGAAATGAGCAGACTATGATTTATAGATGGATTCTTCAACAGATTAAGCATTTATACTTTTAAAATGCTATGTCAACAGAGAATCAAGAAGATGTTTGTGATCATGAGCCGAAGGTAATTATTATAGACAAGGAATGCGATTTAATGCCCGTGATCGGCGATGTGTTCAGTACATCTCACCATATGCTATATAGAAGGCATATCAATCAGAAGGTATTGGCCAAATTAACCGAGTTGACAAAAGATGAGGTTGCATCACGGTTTGTAAATGGGTCATGGAAGAAATTGTTAGGTGAAATCGATGAGCAGGAATACTTAAGGAAATTGGATGCTCTGACGACGAAGTGGAAGAGCAGGCCGGACTTCCTACACTATTTGTTCAACAATTGGTTGAATCCCTTTGGTCATAAATTCATGAGATGTTGGACTAAGAGTTATATGTATTTTGAGGTGGAGACCACCAACCGGTCTAAGAGTGAACACTCAGTGCTGAAGCTATAGCTTTCAACATGCCATGGTGATTTGGATACTGTGTTCCTTAATATTAACTCACTTATTGAAGGTCAAATAGCAGAATTAAGGCATCATTAGAGTTTTTCAGGACTAAAGAGAAGTTTAACGCGAAGTGTAATCATATATTTTTTATTGTAAGTAATAAAATCAGTCACTTGACATTGAAAGAGATATGGTCTGAGATATCAAGAGCTGCCGGGATATATGATGATCCCAAAAATAAGTGCGGGCAGTATTTGAGGACGTCACACGGCCTCCCTTGTGCTTGCAAGCTGATTACACGGTTCGATCACGTTCTTCCTATATAGTTATCTGATATTGAGGCCTTTTAGAAGACACTAGAAATTGGCGGCTGTCATCCTTCAGCCAGGCAACATGACATGGATTCTAAGATGCATTCTCTAACTGACCTCTTGCATCAGATAAATACAGGACCCATATCCAAAGTTAGAGAGATGCGTCGTTTTTCGAAATGGGTATTGAGTCCGATTGTGTCTGAAGATCCGGGTATGACATTGACATCACCTCCCGAGGTAGCAGTCACTAAAGGGCGGAAGAAGACAAACTCAACAAAAAGAGACAAGTCACATTGGAAGCACGTGTCAATTGTTCATCGAAAGATACAAAAGTCAAGCAGATCTAGTTCTGGTTCTGGCTCTGGATCTATGTCGTGGTCGGGTTTAGGTTCTGGGTCAGGATCCTGTAGGAGAGGGAGACTGCCACGAGCTCCTAGGGGAAGGGGCGAGGGCGCGACTGTGGCCGGAGTAGTTTATCTTCTGTGATACATGCATCTCCATGTTCCACATTCCCTTACACAAACACTGTCCATGCTTTCATTTATCCTTTCATCAACAATTAGAAGAACATGATTGGTGATGGAAATTGTGGTTATCGGGTTGTGGCAGATTTTGTGTTCGGTGATGAACATCAATGGCCAGAGGTTCGTAGACGAATGCTTTATAAATTGGATCATTCAACGAATGTGTATCTTAATTTAGTGGGTTCAGCGGAATGTGTTAATGGGCTCGTTCCTATAATACGGTGTAGGATGGACCTGCGCTGTAGAGCATTGGTTGGAAACACCTAATTCGCTTTACCTCATAGCAAATACGTTCAACCTGTGTGTGATACTAATTGCACAGCTTGGTTCTACGATTATGTTATCTTTGTATTCGTATTCGGATCGTCCAGGAGGTACATTGATTATTAGTCTCTTGACGGAACAACAACACTTTATTCAGGTAAGTGTCGAATATTAATGGGGTTTTTACGTTGTTATGTATTATATTTTGTTTGGGTGTACAGTTTTTCTGACATTTACATATTTCTCTTTGTTTAGCACAGCTACAGATGCATGATAGGTATCCGGTACCTTATTTACATGCGGTATAATGGGAGCTGCCATCGGCAATTGCACGCCGCGGGGGAGCCTATCTGGATTCTGAATTCTTGGATGAGTGCAGGGGAGAAACCAAGGCATGTAATCATCTGTGCACCGAGATAGAGGCAGAACAGGTATACTGGTCCATGTAGACGTAAGCAGATGAGATGGTGCCTCCAGCCACAATGCCTCTATGAACACATTCTTGACTATGTACACCCTGTTATTTGCTGGCCTGTGGTGCTCTTGAGGACGAACAAGATGAGTTGGAATGAATTGAATCCACCCAAACTGTCTGACAACCCTATCAAGCATATATGACTTAACACAATCAAAGTATGCAATCATCCCATGGTATATTGAAACCCATACATCAGTAATCTCATCAGATCTGTACGGAGTACTCCTGACCTCGCCAGCAGTCATCATGTCTAAACAAATATGTAAATCGATTAATTTGTGCTCCGTTTTGTGACCCAACATCGCAAACTCTGGATGTACAGTTTGCACACCTTCGCTCCCAGACTCACCGGAGATGCAAACATAGGAAAATACAGGTATATCTAAGCCTTTAAACAAATTTAAAAAATTAGCAACCCTATCATTAGACAAAAATATAACCCTAAAATGTAAACAATAATTAAATAGGATGAAGATTATAGTGATATTACCTCAAGCAGCAACCAGTAACCAGACAACTCTTTCACATCAACACGAGAGGCCTGCCCTAAACTCCGGTACAAGTAGGCAAGTGTAGCAGCACCCCATGCAAATCCACCAACAGAATGAACATACTTCACGAGTGGCCAAAGCTACCTAGGGACATTATTTCCACTCTTGTCGGTGAAAGCAAATTTCCAAGTAAATACATAACGTAACAAGAGGCCCTCTGCTTCGTAGACAGTTCACTACTAGGTGATTCAGCAACTGACGCCAAGTCCTGACCATTTATGCCGAAACTAGAATCGGAGATATCGAGATTGCTCTGGATAACTGCAATCAACTGCTCCTGAGAATAATAATGGCCGACGACGTTATCGTAAGAAGATACGCTGAGAATCAACTCAACATCATGCAATGTAACTGTCATCTCCCCCCAAGGTATGTGAAAACTGTTGGTGTCTGACTGCCACCTCTCCACAAAAGCAGATAGCAATGAGGAGTTCGGATACTGGAACATGCAAGACCTCAAATGTGATAGTCCTGTCTCCCCTACCAACTGTACAATTGCAGGATCACTAAGGGTCCAACCGGTCAGGGACACGTAGCGGGACCTCGACTTCAAAATGCCTTTATCCTGGATTTTAAACAAAAAAAAAAAAAAATGTAAACACCAGAAATAAAAAATAAACAAAATATTCAAATCTATAATCAGAAATAAAAAAATATACAAAATATTCAAATTACTTGTCCACGCCATATACTACCAGCGATATGACCATTATTCGAAGGGACAGAGACTGGATCCTGTGAACCTCCATCACCTGGACCTGTCTGCTCCCAACTGTCATTCTTTTCTTTCTTCCTCTACGTAGGGTTTGTAGGAGGACGTGACTTCTCGGGTCTTTTACGTTACGACCCAGCAATCTTACTCATCACTGACATGAAATTGCCAGTCAACCCTTTCCCCTTACCCAGAGCAGGCCTATGGCCGGATGATAAGGCCTTGGCAACAGAAACAGGCTCGTCATCATCGCCGTCACCGTCATCATCATCATCATCATCATCATCATCATCATCATCATCATCATCATCATCATTATCATTATCATCATGTCCACCATCATCTTCACGCTCATCCTCATCGTCCTCACCGCTATGAATATAGAGGGAACCAACCCTAACAGCCTCCTCAGACCGGGATGTACCAAAATTCCTACCCCAAAATTCTTACCTAACCTAGCATCATATGAGGGATTGCCACAACCAGTGGCTCCATAGTCAGTAATGCTGTAAGATGAGTCCACCGAGACAGACCCAACAAGCTGCTCGAAGAACTGTGCACCTAACTGCAACCCTGGACCACTGACTTCATTTAATGGAATCTGAGTTTTATAAAAATACTTTGTCGGATCCAGGCTAGACATACAGATAGACAGAGAAGGAGCATGTGCATATGGATCATATGATGTTTGTGGTGGCTGAGAATATCCATAAGGGTCATAGGATACAGGGGGTGTACACATGGTGTGATGTGGTAGGAGGACGGGTCCTAAACGGTATAGGGATGACTGGGTAGAAGACCCCGGTGCACCAAGGTCATAATACATACCAGGTCCAATAGGTGCAAAAGTATACGGTATGTCTGAAGTACTTGGCACCCCTTCACACCAAGGGATGATGCAGTCACTGCATGACCTTCAACCCAACTGGTCTTGTCTGTCACAGGACCTAAATCATCATCACCCCTACGTGCTTTGGGCCGAACCATCTAAACAAATTATCAAACATTTTCCTTAATGACATTACATCATATTTGTCTAATTCATCATATTTTTATACGATACAAGTAATGCATTTTTCTTCATCTTTATATTTTTAAGTTAAAGTTGTGTATTAAGCTAAATTCATTATAGTTATATTTATGACCCCATTTGAACACTTCACATTTTTTTATTAGATTGTGTTAACCCTAAACACATAAAATCTTTCAATATAAAACCCTAAACCCAAATTGCATAAACCCTTATTTATGCAATTTGTTTATGACATTTGTTTATAAAGTCGTATTATTCATATAAACCTAAACCCTAAACATTAAAAAAAAATTATACAATTAGTCAAATCCACAAGAACCCTAATTAACATAAACAAATTATGTCGAACATAATATAACCTCTAAATTAAACAAATAAACATAAACGTAATAATAATTTTTAAAAAATCACATAATCATTAATTATAATAACATAATCATAAACAAATCCTAAAAAATTAAACAAATTAAATAACATAACATAAACTCCAAATTAAACAAATAAACATAAACGTAATCATAATTTAAAAAAATTGACATCATCATTAATTATAACAACATAATCATAAACAAATGTTAAAAAATAAAAAAAATTAAACAAATTAAATAACATAACATAAACTCTAAATTAAATAAAAAGACTTAAACGAAATCATAACTTTAAAAAAATAACATAAGCATAAACAAATTAAAAAAACAAAAAAAAAATAATAAAAATAAATAAATAAAAATAAATAATAAATAATAAATAATATAATATTACTAAAAAAATAAAAAAATCGAGCGGCCGTGTAAACCGGCGACTGCGAACGAAGTGGATCGTTGGACTGGACGGCCAGTTACCAGTGCGATTGCTGGACCGCGCGGTCAAATGACCATCCCGGTCGCTGGATTGGGCAACCAGTTGCATTTCCAGCGTTCCGGCCAGAAAAATGTTTATGGAAAAAGAGTTATTTTTTTTAATCCAACGATTATTTTCAAATTTTCAACTGATAAAAATGTAAATAATTGATTATAGATCGAATTACTAATGCTTTTTTCGAGTTACAGCGGTCGGATCTTCTTAAATATGAAGTTGAAATTTGAATTTTAGAGAGAAGTGAGAGGATTTGTTGAAGAGAGAGAAAGTTTATAGTGAAAAATGAATTTTTTTTGAATTTTTTTCGCGCTATACATATATATATATTCTCAAGTAGATTTATTGACCCCCTAATTCATTAGAATCTTCATACGGAATGTTCGTATTTATTGCATATTGTTTAGATTAGAATCACTTATAGAAAATTTTACAATATCATGAATAGAATTTAAACCTTAATCTTTCTAAATATTTACAGTGTGCATATATTTACACAGTACTCCAAGTTATGAGGATGTTTTTCCACATCCCTTGATTTGAGGCATGGAAAATGTACCTAAAATTATTAGGAATCTATCTGTATAGTTTTGAGATGTTCAAAATATTAATGTAGGAGGAAAAGACATGGCATGTGATACAATTTCTATGTAGTTCTTGAGAAGATTAACTTGTCGGTGTTTACAATATTCTTTTGCATTATTGAAAACAAAGCTTGATAGTTCTTTCATGGCCTGATCAATTAATAGCTAGATTAGATTCTAAGTTTCACACCAAGAACAAAATTACCATATTTCAGTTCATTTTTCTCCAAATGATTAGATTCGGGATATGACCCTGGAGGGAATTAAGCTGCAATATAGAAAAATAGGTAAAGAAGTGGTGGTGATTCCCGTTTCACATTTAAGGTTTAAGTCAGTATTATACTTAACAGAGTAAATATATAAATGAAAAATAATATACTTTTAAAGATTAGAACAGTATTTTTATTTATATTTTATACTTTTTCATAATTATTCAATGTAAAATAGATATAAATTAGACTTATTGATCCCTTTGGACCTTTTTGAAGCCTTAGAAGCCACATTTGACGGATGAACTATATTATATTGAGGAATTAGCTTTTATCTTTGAGGTCTATCAGACCAAATGAATTAAGCACAATATAAAACTTAATGGGCTGTTACCATAATCAAACAATGAAACTATGGATATCATTGCTGATCCCTAATAATACTATTATTGAAGGTGTACACTGCGTAATCACATCTTACTAAACATTTGGTAAATTACACTGGAAGATAGCTAATTGGGTTAATACTAAATAAATACTCTTAAATTTGAGACATTGTCGATTAAATGATTGTTCTTTTTTTAATTTCCAATTAATATCAGTTTATGGTAAATTTATAATTATTAAACTTCATGCTTTTAAATTTCATATCAAGTTCACCCTCAATTTTTCTAAATATTTTTAAAGTATATTGGGGTGTGTTGATATGTAATATAATGAAGAAAGATGAAAATGTTGGATGGTGAAATAGATTAGGAAATCTAAAAAGATTTTGGAAAAATTGTTGGTGAACTTAATCTGAAAATTAAATCATGAATTTTAAAAAATGTACATTTATTCCAAATTGATTCCCAATAATTGACAAATAAAAGAGTACAACTCTCTAATTGATAATTCCTCAAATTAAAAATATTTATTTGGGATTAACCCTACTAGACAAATTAAGTATACTAGACAAATTTTATTTTTTAACAAGCTCATATTAAAAGAGTAGTTTGAACATCTTGATGGTAAATAGTAAATTTCGCTCTTTCATTATTAGGTAACTTTGGTTGGACTACTAATGTAATTATTTGTTCATCCGTATAAATCTTGTTCAAATAATTGAAGTGAATGAGAATAATATGTGGGGGTTGATAAGGATAGCTCGAAAATCTATAATGATAACTCGAAAAAATTTCATTTTAACTTAAGCACTTTCTCTCTCTAAAAACTTTCTCTCTAGCATCTCTCAAAAAACCCTCCAACTTTCAACCTTAAAACGAGATTTGAAGAAAATATGGATTCCATTGGAGAATCTTTGGAAGAAAATGTTGGTTTTGAGGTAAGAAATCGATTGAATTTTTTTTTTTTTCAAATTCTGAATCATTTTCGCCCAGCTGAAGTTTTTTCTTTTTTTTTTTTTCGATTTAGGGTTTTTAAATTTTTTTTTTTTTTGTTTTGGTGATATTTTCATTTCACATTAACAGGCTGATGAAGATCCTAATACGTTTGAAGAATTTTTAGATCCGAAAGAATATATTGATTTTGGACATTTATTCACAACTAACCGAATATTTAGTTCGAAAGATGAGTTGGTGCACTGGGCAAAACATACTGCAATGAACGCGAAGACATGTTTAATCATAACTCGGTATCAGAGATCAAAAACAGCTGACCGACGACCATATGTAACATTGGCTTGCAAGCGTGGAGGTTCAGTTAAAAAAATATAAAAAAGCAATAGTTGACGATGAGGAAGAAGAAGTTCCAAAAAAAAGGCAGGACCCTACGGGACGAAAAAATGTGGGTCTCCATTTAAGCTAAAGGGAGAGAAAATGGCAAAAAGCGAAAGTTGGCAATTGTTCGTACACAACGGGAGGCACAACCATAAAGTAGTTGTTTACAATCACGGTCATGCTCAGGCTATAAGACTTACGGCGGAGCAGTTGCACCAGACTGAGCAATTCAGGAAGAGTCATATACCGCCTCGCAATATATTACGGTTTCTCCGAGAACAAGACGCTGGCTGCGTAGTTAGGTAAGTTATAAGGGAATTATTTTTACAACTTTATTTAAGTATTACATATTTTAGATTTGTTTTTGTTCCGTTAATAATTAGAAATTTATGATGTACGTAGTGCCCAGAAAGTTTACAATGTTGTTGCCAAGATTAAGAGGAACCGGATGCAGGGAAGAAACACGGTAGAGGAAGTCTCTGCCTAAGTGCAGAAAGGGCTACACCGTTTTCCATAGAAACCGTGAGAAGAGCAATGTACTTAGTGATATTGTCATTGCACACCCAACATCGATTGTAATGATTAGAACGTGGCCATATGTACTGTTAATGGATACCATATACAAAACAAACAAGTAAGTATTATAGTGGATTAATTGTATTCTTAGATATTTTTATTAATTTATCCGCGTAAAAATTTAAATTTATTATATATGTGGTGGATATTTGATATTTTATAATGTTTTTTTTAAGAAATAGTTAATAATATTTTGAAGTCCGTATGAAATAGTTGTCAATGTTATTAATTTTCCATTTAATTTTTAATTAAGGTACATGCCACTATTAGAAGCTGTATGGATGACTCCGACAAGAAAGAACTTCACAGCGGCAACAACTTTTATGTGCAATGAACAGACAACGACATACATATGGGTTCTTCAACAAATCAAGCATTTATATGCCATGTCAAATGGCCAGGGTTCAATTATCAATGAAGGAGAGCCACTAGTCATTCTTGCCGATAGGGAAAGCGGACTAATGCCAGTGATTGATGATGTGTTCAGAAATTCATACCATATGTTATGTAGAAGACAAATCGATCAGAATGTGTTGGTAAAGTTGACAAAGATGGTGAAAGATGAAGAGGTAGCTCAACGGTTCGTGAATGGCTCGTGGAAAAAATTAATAAATGAAATTGATGAAGTTGAATATCAGAGAAAGTTGGAGGTACTGAAGAAGCAGGCCAGACTTTCTGCATTACCTGTTCAGCACATGGTTCAATCCATTTGCCCATAAATTATTTTGGGTTTAGACATCTCAAGTGTTGCATTTTGGGGTAGAGACAATGAACCGTGCTGAGAGCGAACATTCTGTGTTGAAGTTATGGCTATCAACGTGTCACGGTGATTTGGACACCGTGTTTTTGAATATCGACTCTCTAATCCAAGGTCAAATTGCTGAAATTAAATACACATCGGAAATTTCTAAACTTAAGGAGAAGTATGGAGCTAAAAGTAATGCCATATTGAAGAATTTAAGTAATAAAGTTAGTCATTTGGCTTTGAAGAAGATAATGGGTGAGTTAAAGAAAGCACGTGAGATGGTTGACGGGAAGCAATTGCCTGCATTACTTAAGGAAGTTGCACGGTCTACCATCTGCATGTGAACTTATTCATAGGTCTCAATATTTAATTCCAATCAGAGAGGAAGATGTTGATATTTTTTGGAGAAAACTAGAAATCGATTATGATATTCCTGAACAACACGATAGAGACATGGATTCCGAAATGCGTGATCTCACCTCACTGATACATGAGATTAGTATGGGTCCAATTTCTAAGGTACGGGAAGTGAGATGCCTCATCAAAGGTGATATCTCCTGTGTTGCCTGAAGATTCCTGTTAGCCGTTGACAACAACCCCAGAGACCGCAATCACGAAGGGACGATGGAAGACGAATTCTACTAAAAGGGATAAGTCTCACTGGGAATACTTCTCCATCGTACATAGGAAGATTGGAAAGTCTAGCAGTTCAGGTTCTGGATCGGGAAGCGGTTCAGGTTCAGGTTCTGGTCCTAGTCCACGTAGAAGAAGTAGGCCGCCTCGTAGCGGTAGGGGTAGGGGCAGGACATGCAACATTGGTAGGTCTAGTCTATCATCCGTTGTAAATCTGGATGCCCCATCAATGCTATTCCCCTTCAGCAATACATTTCCCGGGTTCATCTACGAATTCATACTAAACTTGAAGAATGTGTTTGGTGATGGTAATTGTGAATTTAGGGTTGTATCTAATTTTTTTATTCGGGGATGAAAATCATTGGGTTGAAATTCGTAGAAGAATGTGCTTTGATTTACACCACTGTATGAACGTATATGTGCAACTGTTCGAATCAGTAGAACGTGTCACTAAGTTGATAAGGCGGACGAATTTGGAAGAGGATTCGGTGCCTGCAGACTATTGGATGGATACACCTGATCATCTTTATGTCATCCCGAACACATTCAATTTGTGCGTTGTTTTTCTTGCACGGTTAGGGTCGACCACCGTCCTACCTCTTGTTTCTAACATAGATGGTAATGCTGGAATAATATTCATCGGATTCATAATGGAATAGCAGCATTTCATACAGGTATTTATTACTGTGATTTATTTTCAATTATTGTATTTATTATTCGCATTCATTACATTTTTAGCCGGAGCTTATATTTAATTTATAATTATTTATTCTCCAGCTACACTTGCAAGATGGATGCCCTTTTCCTCCACTACAGGTGCAATGGGAATATCATCGAAACGTACGAGTTAGTGGATGGACAGTCCCATATCGTGACCGAATTTTAGATGGGGTTGCGAGATACCGTGAAATGTATCAGCCTCATAGTCATTCGCATGTTATTATTAACTAGGAACTTTAGCATTTAGTGTATAATTTATAACGTGTATGTGGTTGATGTTATTAATACATTATACTTTTTTAGATTTGATTTTATAAATATTTATTTTTTAGATAATAAACAAGTACGTGATGAAATAAAAAAAATGAACAGAACAAAATTCACTAATACTACATAAACAAGAATCTAAAAAAATATGTAACAACGTATCCAAATACATAAAGATTTACTAGGGAGTCCGGTAATGCTTCCGTAGTAAATCTCAAACCGTACGTCTAAATCCACTGCCCTCAAGATGCTCTCGGGTAGCCTCACGTGCAATCAAATCCAACGTGCAATCAAATCCTCTTGGGTAGGCATGTACGATTCGACGCAGTCAAAATATGCAATAAAGCCGTGCCACGTGGAAACCTAGCAAGCCCGAATCTCCTACATCCTATACAGTACCCACCTAATCTCATCTGCTATCATTACATCCAAGCTTAGGCGAATATCAAGAAGTTTATTCTCATTTTTATAACCGAACACTGGAAATTGCTGGATGTATGGCTTGCAGGCTTCAGTACCCGGCCTAATCGGGGGTACAAACATGGAAAAGTACAGATATATCAACGCCTAAAAATAAATATAAGTAGCATAAATGTGAAAACTATAAAAATATGTATTAATAAGAGTTATAAAATAAATATAAATTATCTAAACCCTAAAATATAAAAAATAACATAATTCACGTAATATTTAAAACACATATCTCTAACAGTGACCAGCACCCAGCAAGTTCCTTTGCATCAACCCTGGACGCCTGACCCAGATTCCTGTAAAGATACACAAGACAGGAAGCACCCCAAGTGAACCTCCCAATAGAACTCGCATCCTGCAGTAGTGGCCATAGTCTAGCAGGAACAATGTTGCCACTCTTATTACTGAATAGTGAGCTACCCAAGATGTACTGTAGATAGCAGACAGCTCTTACACGAGGTGGCAGTAAAGTCTATCTACTAATGGCAACAGCGTGAAGCTCCGCTGCATTAAACCCTAAACCACCGGTGAGAGCTAAACCCAAATCATCCTGAACCAGCCAAACCAACTGCTCCCTGGATAATCTCGAATCCACTACTGCACCATATGCAGAAACCCCGAGAATAAGCTCCACATCTTATAGTGTAACAGTCATCTCACCCCATGGTATGTGGAAGCTGTTCGTGTCGGGCTACCACCTCTCAACAAAGGCCGACAACAATACAGCATTAGGGTGCTGAAACATGCATGATCGTAGGTGCGTAAGATCGGACCCGGAAGGCAAGGGTCGAAATGTGCATCAGTAAGTTCCCAGCCTGTGAGTGCCATGTAACGTGATCGGAACTTCAATGAACCATGATCCTGAATACAAAACAAATAAATTAATACAGTTTCATTGCATAATTATACTCTATTTATAACAATAAAAACATTTTACATATTAAAGAATAATAACAATAATAATAATAACATGTAACTTAAATATAAAGAAATGTACCTGTCCACGCTGTATCGAACCCATTGGATGTCCACCGTATGATGGGATGAGCTCCGGGTCAACAGGACCTCCCTCTATTGGGCCTGTCTGCTCCCAATCTGAAGGCTTCACTTTCTTCCTCTTCTGTGTCGGAGCCGGAACTTCACGAGCCACTTCGGGTCTTTTGTTACGAGACCCTATAATCTTATTCATCACCAACATAAAGCTACCGTCAACCCTTTCCCGTGATGAAGATGCCCATCTGATCCACTAGAATGTGCCATAGGTGCCACCTGCACGAGCTGCTCCTCATCACCAGCATCATCACCCTCATCCTGATTATCATCACAACCATCACCATCATCATCACCTCTCTCATCCGCCTCTCCTCAATATGAAGGAATCCAACTCTTTCTTGCTCCTCTCCAACCCCCCTATCACCCTCAAAGCTGATATCACTCTCACATGCCCTATCTGCGGGCCTCGGTGAGTAAGGAACAGAAGATGAAACACCATACTCAGCATGAGAATACCCATGTGTGCTGCATGAAGAATTTTGAGGGCAGCGCCAAACATTTGATCAAAAAACTCAGCCCCTATCTGCCTCGGCTGACTAATAACTTCAATATTAGCTCCTGGGTGGCAGATCTATATGGTATGTGAGGTCGTATAGTCGAAGCATGTAAGTATCGATCATATACTGTATCTGTGGGGCGTGAGGATGGCTGTGCAGATCTATATAGCTCATAGGAGACAGGGGTGTGAGACAGATAGGGTTGGAGGGGAGGTCGAGATCTAAAAGGTATGGCCGGTGGTTGGGCAAAAGACCCGGGTTCACCTGTACCATGATGGAAACCAGGTGCAAGATGGGTAAGAGTAGCGGGGAGGTTGGAGGTACTATGTCGTCCCTTCATACCTCTAGACGAAGCTGTGACAGTTCGCCCATCAACTCGACTTGTCCTGTCCGTAACAGGACCAAGATCATCATCTCCTCTGCAGCCCTAGGTCGAACTATCTATTATTTATTCAAACTCGTTAATAGTTGTTTATCACATATTTACTTTAACATCTATTATTATTTTATTATTTATTATTGTCAGGATCTATTATTTCATTTCTACTATTTCTTTCGTACTATTATTATTCATCACTAATATTCTTTAGTAATATTCTTTAGTAATAGTTATTAATTTTTATATTATTCAATCTTACCAGTAAACCCTAAACTTAAGGCCATTCATTACTAATATTCTTATGTAATATTTATTAATTTATATATTATTCACTCTTACCTACTAAACCCTAAATCTAAGGCCAAGAATAACGATCAAATCAAAATTAAAATTCAAATAGTTCGGCAGTTACATAACATGTTTCCTTATTAAAAACATAATTATAAGCAAACAATTTTAAACTAGTTACATTTACTTTCCATACACAAAATTCATTTCATATTATTCACAAAAACATATTCATTCATACTCATAATAACAATTAAATATTATCACGTTAAAAAAATTAAACAATTAGTCACAGTCATTCTACATTTACAAAATTAATTAACAATTCAAGTAATCATTTATGAAAAAAAATAATTCTAAAAAAAAATGCACTTTTGCCAGGACTGGACGAAAGTGCATGGAAACTTTCATCCAAGAGAGAGAAAGTTCCATGCACTTTCGCTCCAACCGGGCGAAAGTGCTTAAAAATAGCCAAAATTTTTTTTAAAGCTCCGATTTTTCTAATATTAAAGGGATGTTTTCACGATCTAAACCGATAAAATTGTAGATAAATGAGAATAGATTGAAGAGCTAATCTTTTTTTTTTTTTTCAATTTTGACGGTCGGATCTTCCAGGATCTGAGATTGAATTTAGGAGTTCTAGAGAGAGTTTAGAGAAGAGAGAGGGTGTTTAGGTGAAAATGAAATTTATTGAATTTTTTCGAGTTATACTTATAGTTTTTCGAGTTGACTTTATCGATGCCCTAATATGTTTAAGAGCGCCCCTAACCCAACGCTAAAACATCGAATTGCCGTAAAATTATTCTTCAACCCATACTGCAATTAAAAACAGCAAAATGAAGATTGCCCTATCCTGTATGGGGTCAATAAATGCAACTCAAAAATCTATAAAAATAATTAAAAAAAATCATTTTTTTCCTTCCTCTTTCTCTCTCTAAATAATTTTTCTCTAACTTCTCTCTACTTTAAAACTTCAATCTTTCACATTCAACACATTTTTGAAGTAGATATGGATTATTTTGAAGATTTTTTGCAAGAAAATATCGATTTTGAAGTAAGAAAAGTTCCAAATTTTTTTTTTCGTCATTGAAGTTAGCTTCGCCCAGATGGACGAAAATCATATCGGTTCAAGTGTTTTTTTTTAAAAATATATAAATAAGTATAAAATCTCATGCACTCATTAACATGAAGCTTTATGTTAATAAGTGCATGAGATTTTATACTTATTTACATATTTTAAAAAAAACACTGGAACTGATTTTCGCCCATCTGGGCGAAACTAACTTCAGTGACGAAAAAAATAAAATTGGAACTTTTCTTACCTCAAATATCGATATTTTATTGAAAAAAAAATTCTTCAAAGTAATCCATATTTACCTCCAAAATGTGTTAAATGTGAAATATTGAAGTTTTAGGGTAGAGAGAAGTTAGAGAGAAATTGTTTAGAGAGAGAAAGAGAGAGGGAAATAATGATTTTTTTCGAGTCATTCTTATAGATTCCTAAGTTGCATTTATTGACCCCCTTCTGCATTGCTTATACTTTTTTAAATAATTAAAAATAAGTATTTATTAAAAAATTATTTTAAATAAATTAATATAGTAATTTTATTTTTAACAATAACAATAATAAAAAAGCAGTTACAAAATGCACCTTCGCAATAATTTTTCAAAAAAAACTTTTTTCAACTTTTTTTAAACTAAAAGTAAATATAATAAACAGTCGATAACCGTTCCAAAACCACATATAACTTAAATAAGCTAAAAGTTGTTGATTCTAAACAATGAAGAACAGGGTCACGTCAAATTTGACGTCATATTGTAGCTATGCTAGTTATGAGATTCCTTTATCTTTTCTTTTAATTTTTTTTATTTTATATAGTGTTATAATTTTTTTATTTTTTTATGTTTTAACAATTTCAATTAGTAATATTTAATAAAATTTGATATTTTATAATATATTATAATTTAATTAAATTTTTATTATTTATGTTATTATTTTTCAAATATTAATAATATACATTATAAAAATGAAGTATTTTCGTTATATAAAAATAATGATAATAATAAAAAATAAATAGGTAAAAATAAGAATATTATATGGAAATAATAAAATCAATTTTTTTGATTTTCAAATTATTTTTATTATTTCTTTATAAATAGTGTATTTTATAGTGTGATCTTTATTATATTCTAGAATTTTTAATTTAAAAATGGCCTAAACACTATTCACGAATCTGCACTTCAAAATGTCAGAGAAAACAATGATTAGTACTGAATTACCAGAGAAAAGAAAAATGCACATTCCTAAATCCTGATCTTCCTAATTTTACTTATTTCCTTAGTTTCATTATCAGTCCTTTTTTTTTTTTGGTGTTAAAGGTTTCATTCTCGGTCAAAGAGTGAGAAAGTTGAATGGCAATGGCGGAAAAGTCTTTGGAAAAGTGGGACATACTTCATGGAAAAATTAAAAAAGGAGAGAGAAGCCACCTTCATTTTTTATATTTTCCTTTGGTCAATTGATCTAAACCCAATTTTTATTAAAAAATGATTTTTTTTAATCACTGTGTGCGATTTAATTCGGAATATAAAAAATAAAATACATTTAAGTTTCAAGAAATACGTAACATGTTATAATTTAAATCTTTCGAATGTCATAATCGGGTTAATTAAACTATACATAATTATAGTACAATATTTTTAACTAGTAAACTATGAAAGTAGACCAAACACCAACTCACGCAATTGCAACCTTAAAATCTTATTACAAAGAAGGCCCTAAAACCACAACAACCATCCAAAACCCAAATAGAAAGCCCAGGCCAAAATCAAACCGCATAGGCCAATAGGCCTACATCCATGCTACCATCCCCATGCGAGCCACTGTCTACTAGAGACTACAACATTAGCCAGTTGTAAATTGTCACTAGGACGATAAACGAGGCGGATCTTATCCATATTCATGCAGGTTTATGCTTATTTTTAGCGGGTAAGATTTACATTTTATACTCGCGGATCTGTATCTGTACTTGTACCCGTATTTATCCTGTTATATGGGTCTGGATAGGGTATGATGATGCCCAGACCTGTATACCCATATTAATAAAATAATATATATTTATATAAATTATATTATTTATATATATATATTATATTATATTACTACATAATTTATAAATTTTTTAACATATTTCTTTACAGATTATAGTACACCCTACACTACATTACTGACTACATCTACCACTCTCACTCTCACTCTTCAGCTTCATTCTCCCTCCCACGCACCTCACTCTCTCAGACTCTCTCCCCTCACTCATCTTCTTCAACTCATCTACCGACGCCGCCGTTACCGTCTCTTTGCAACTGCAACACCATCATTTCCTGCTGCTTCTCACTCTCAGTCTCTCACCTTTAAGCTTCTTCTTCACCTGCTTTAGTATTTTCTTTCCTTTTTTGCTGTTTCTGATTCAGTCTATAAGAGGCTTTTATAACAATGATTCTTGTACACTGATTTTGTTTCAATCACACTGATTCTATTTCAATCTAGCTTTAGTACACTGATTCTTGTTTTTGCTGTTGTGTTTCAATCTAGCTTTAGTATTTGAATGATTTTTTGATGTTTCTGATTTAGTCTATAAGATAGTTTTGTGTTCTGTTTTTCTTGTACACTGATTCAGTTTCAATCTTGTTAGAAAAAAACTGATTCTTGTTTTTGCTATTCTTCAATCTAGCTTTAGTATTTGAATGATTTTTTGCTGTTTCTGATTCAGTCTACAAGACAGTTTTTTGTTCTCTGATTCTTGTACACTGATTTTGTTTCAATCTTGCTAGAAAAAATTGATTCTTGATTTTGCTGTGCTGTTTCAATCTAGCTTTAGTATTTGAATGATTTTTTGCTATTTCTGATTCAGTCTATAAGACAGTTTTTTGTTCTATTTTGCTTGAAAACACTGATTCTGTTTTTGCGATTGCTTGCTCTAATTTTTTGTTTCAATTGTTGTATATATTTTTTACTAAAAAATACCGATTCTATTTTTGTTGTTGCTGTTTCTGATTTTTTGTTTCAATTGTTGTATATATTTTTGTTTAACAGAAAAAATAGAAAAATGTTATACGGGTACAGGTATACCAAGACCCTACCCTGGACCCTGGAGGTAGGGTCTGGGTCCAGAAATTTTATACCTGGAGGGTATGGGTCCAGGTTTGGATCCAAGTTTCACTATAAGGGTATTGGTCTGGGTCTTGGGATACCTTGAGGATCTGGACCCGTTTACAGCCCTAACTGCCATACCTTAATTGTTCCGTTTGAAGAAAGCTCCAGTCCACCAATGCCTTCCACCATCCACCCAAAAGACTTCCTATCGATGTCAGCGACATTAGAGCAACCACCGGACATAGCCCTAAAGAAATTTTCATGCCACCACTGCAACCCATCGACAAACGAACACCAGAAGTATCTAAAAACGAAAATGGGGCCATAGTAGACCACTCTCGGTCATCACCATCCTTGGTCAGTCATCGACAAAAAACCCTCCTATCAATCCGCAATATTTCTCCACAGAACTCCATTCAAGCCCAAACAACCCATCTTTCCGACAGCACACCCCACGAATAAAGACTTTCACCCTAAAATCCAGCTATGACTGCAGCCACTAGGGTAGAGCACCACAGCCAACCACCACCCAGAAATAACCATAAAAGCACACACATATGTACAAAATATACAAAAATTATAGAGAGGGCAAAACCCTAAAATCTAAGCAAAAAACCCAATAAGAACTTAAATCTTTAACTTCACGACAGGTTGCTAAATTTTCTCAACACGATACCTTTAATTTCTAGTTCCCCCACTTGCTAGCGGAGGGGATAGCTTCGCAAGGGTTTACCCTGCTCGTACGAGAGGATAGACAGGAGGAGTTTCTCTAATAAAAGAAAAAGAAAAATTAATGTTTGAAAGAGAAGAGAAGCCACTTTTCACTTTTTTTTTTCTGTTCTCAGCTACAAAAAGGGAGAAAAATCAGAAAACTTGTTCAACTTGTGATGTCCCAAACACTCCATTGGACATGTATAACTTAAAGACGGAAATCATCAACATCCATGACGAGTCATCAAATTTCTCTAGAATTACCTTTGATGCTCTCTTCTAATTCTGAATATCATGGAGTTCAAGCCAAGGTTTCTCTCCACTTCAAATCCTTGCATCTGCTTGGTTCCTTAAAGCCCCATATTTATGCTTAGTTGTGCAAAGTGCAAATATCCTACCTAGTCATAGCAAGCATGCCTATATTGAAATTATTAAAGCCACTCTATATGCAAGAACTATGCCTTAGCATTGCTTATCAAAAAGAACTATGCCCAATTTAAATCTTTGGCTCCATGGCCCTTCTCTTCTATCTTATATGCTCTTACACAGTTCAAGTGTAGTTCTTTGGTGCCCTTTATTCGTGATAAGGATTCTAAAAAACTTGATACCTTTTACTATCAAATGGTCTACGGTACTCAAATTTGATATTCAGTTACCTTACACCGAAAATAAATAAATAAAATAAAGATATTCGGCTACCTTACAATCATAATTCTCTTTTCATCACTATCCAAGAAGGTCAATGTCAATCAACAACATGTACATTCTTGGATAAATCTAAAACAGTAACTTAATGGTAAAAAAATACTTCTTTATAAACTGTTGGATTAATGTACCAAAGAATATAGAAACAGAATGAGGAAACTGTTGGATTAACATAGTCGATTTCCTTTAGATATATTTTTCTGTCAATTAAAAGGGTTTTTTGGGACCGTTTGTACAAGGGTTAATTACACTAAACTACCCTAATGTATACATCTTTTTTATTTAGCATTTTCCTTACAATTAAGTGCCTTATGTGAGTTGACATGAGTGAAAAATAATTTTTTAGACAAAAATACCCCTTTCAATAAATAAATGCACTCTTGTTTTAGTAAAAATATAAAATTTAAAAAATGTTCAAATCATTCCTCTACATCCAATAGAGTTTCATCACAATTGAAAAATAGTCATGTTTAACAACATAAATATAGAATTATAGTTCAATATCAACCACGCTATAAAAAAAATCAAGTAATTATAATAGACAAAGAATTCTTTTGTATAAGCACATATATAGGATATCAATAATCTTAATAAATGAACACACTAAGAAAAAAATACTAAAACATATATATATATATATATACATAAAAAAGCTGGACCTTCAAAGATAAGGATTTCTGTTTTTTTTTTTCACTCTAATGGAGAAATCAGTTTTTAAACTTTCATGAGAGAGAGTTCTACGTCCAACTTACAAATGAGAATTCTCCTCCAAATTAGAGGTATTTTTTTAAAACCTAAATGTTTACATTCACATAATGACAAAGAGGTATAATGATCATTTCTCCTTATAAATTAAGGAAGTTAGCATTGACCTTATGAGTCCAAGGTACTTTAATGCAAAAAATTATGTAAAAGTACAAAAATACAAAACATGCCAAAAACTAAGAAAATTTAATGTGATTAACTCTTTGTACAAAATTCAAGTTAATCTTTAATAAGAATACATTACAAATGCAGAATGTTTCCTTCCAAAACAAGTTCACTTTCTAGATGAGATAGAGAGAGAGAGAGAGAGAGAGAGAGAGAGAGAGAGAGAGAGAGAGAGAGAGAGAGAGAGAGAGAGAGAGCATAATGCCATTATTCTACAAGGACATAATCTCAATAATCAACCCTTATCCTAAATAGGATAAGTTATTCAATAACACAACTAGCTGTATATATATATATATATATATTAAAACAAAGTCATAATAAGGGTTATTAAAGCATCACGCGGCACCCTCCTTTTTTTTTCATGCAAAATAAAAATAAAGTTAAAATAAGAGATAATTAATAAAATTTAGTGTTATATGATTTTTTTTTAAAAAATATTAAAACTCTTAATCTTAAATCATCAGATTATTTACAATGTTTCATATATTGATTAGTTGGGCTGGAAAGTTTTAATTAAACTCAAACTCCTTATTTTCTGTCTATATTTGACCGAAATTTTGTGATTAATTGGCCTCAAAAGTTTTAATTAGACTCAAACTCCTTATTTTCTGGCTATATTATGACCAAAAGTTTGCTGGAATTTAAACCCTAAAAATCGCTAATCTGAGTTCTATACAAAAAAGCTTATTTGCAATGTTATATACTAATCAATCGGGCTGAAAAGTTTTAATTAAACTCAAGTGCTTTGTTTTTTTCTATATTATGGGCGAAATTTTTTATCAATTGGCCTCAAAAGTTTTAATTAAACTAAAATTCCTTATTTCCTATCTATATTATCATTGAAATGTTGCTGGAAATTATACTAAAAATTCGATAATCTCGTGTTAAAAAAAGAAACATGTTAATCTCAAATATAAACTCTATATATCTAATTACCTGATAAACACTAACTTCCCTAATTAAAATCAAACTATTAAAGTCAAAACTCTTGGTATCTATCTCCTACAACCTTTCCACTATAAATACTCATTATGAACAGTCCAGTTCTCAAAACCATTTTGGTATTAGAAATGTTTTTTCCTAGAATATTCTACTCCTAGAACCTCTGCTTCTACCATAGTGGTATCATCTTCATTACAACCAGTAAGTTATTCTTCTATTTACTATTACAAAAACTAATTATATACATTATAATCTAATACTATTTACTATTACAATAATCCTTTATTTACTATTACAAAAACTAATTACATACATTATAGTCTAATATCATACAAGAAATTTGACACGTAAACATACCAAAAATATGACTCCAAAGGAGTTAAATGATCTTCTAATGCTCCTAGACCTGATGAAGAAGCCAGAAAAAATTAAAGAAGAATTAGAAGAGTTGGAAAAACAACACAAAGAGATCATGAAAATCTTTGGAAACTATTTTGAGAAAGAAGAAAAATGTACCATTTCTGAAACGGGTAAATGGATTGCAAGAAAGTTGAGCCCTGGCGTCGACAAATATGTGAAGGAAAAAAAGAGGTTATGAAGCATATACTTCATTAATTGAAGAGATTGAATTAGAGATGAATAACTCATAAGAAGTATTTTAGTTTTTATTTAGTTATTTTAGATTTTCATGTTAGTTATTTATTTTATTTTAGTTTTTATTTAGTTATTTATTTTAGTTTTTTTATTTATTCTCTAGCTTCTTTTTGTATTAACTATTTCATCATTCTTCATTGGGTTCTAATAAAATAATCTTCTCATCAACTTCCTTAACAAGATAACAAACTATCAGTCTAACTAGTAACAGAGACAAAACTAACATGAGCAGAAAAGCTGCATGCAACACACGAAAATGCATTATGCAAATCTCAATCATAGACCTCCTTAAGAATTGCATAAAATTTACAAACATTGAGAAAAACCTAAAATAGGCCTCTTTCGCACATTAATCAGCTTAAAACCAGGACACCAGAACCAATTGCAATTAAAAAAATATAACAACAATCATAAAAAACCGAAAAGAAACAACAAGAAAGAGAAACTTCAACTATGCAAGTCACAATCATGCAAAACAAGAAAATACATTATGCAAGTCTTAATCATAGACCTCCTTAAGAGCTAAAGAGAGAAACTACTAAAGAGATAGATCCACGATTAGAAATCTCCCCACTAAAAATAGAAGGAATCAAGTTCAAGGAAACAAGTTTCAGTATTTGGTTAACACATCAAGGTGTTACCGTCCCTTCAATAGGTCATGAGAAATCTAAATAACTACACATTTTTTAATTAAAGTACCAACAACACAAGTAGGAAGAAGCAAAACTCTATTTGGTTACTAGATAAGCAATAAAGAGTCTTTGTTTAACATATCTAGACTACTTTCTGTCGACTGTCATAGGAAATTATTATCAACCCATGCTTCAGAGAACTGATAGATAGAAAAATAGGTTATGGTGTTTATCTTGTGCACAAAGTATCCATTCGTGACATCCAATTTTGTTCTTCTTTAAAAAGTTAAAGAATACTGAAATTCATATTTAATTACTCTATCCAAGACAAAGAAACTTCAGTCAGTTAAAGTTCAAAATCCTCAGATTCTGAGAGACTAAATGGGTAATTTTGCAATATATGCAAGTGTTTTAATTTAAATATACTTCTAATAGAAAATATATCAAATAATGATCAAATTTTATCAAATAATATAAAAAAGCAGCTGCTCTTGCTATTCATACCAATGTTTTAAATCAAATATATCAAATAACCCTACATATAAAATGTTTTAGTCCCTACTTATCAAATAAACTAATAATTATCTTTAAGATTTACTTTTCAGATACATTTTAATAAAATAACTGATGTTTATTCAATATATAACTAGAGTTTTGCTTTTTGAATATGTGACGCCCTACTCAGTAAGCACCTAGCATGACTTTAAAATTATGGACGTTATAAAAATTGAATTTGGGATCTGAGGTGTGGAGCATAGTGTTTTGACACTTAGTGGCAATTTGTCGATACTTAGGAATGAGAGTAAAGCTTTATTATATTGAGCTTTTATTAGTGGGGTTTATAAGTATTTTTAATTGGGATTTTTTTCTAGTATATTTGGCAAGTGCATTTTAGAAATTAAAGTACTTGATATTCCCATATAGGTTTTAAAAAAAAAAGAAGAAAAATCGGAAACTTACCAGTTAAGGAAATGCATGCCACCTTTCTAGCCATCCGTCACCACCACCAAATCTTCTCCAATTTCTTTTCTTTTTTCTCTCACCCTAACCACCTTACTCCCTATATATATATATATATATATATATATGTATATATGTCTTTTTTTATTTTGAAGATTTTGGGGCAGCCATATATATGTTATAAGTCCTCTTCCTTAGTTTTGGACAGCCATAATTGAGACTCCAAATTAAGGTTAGTGTTGCATGCTTTTTTTTTTTTTTTTTATTCTTGTTAGTTAGATTATATATATATATAGTTTAGTTTAAGTTATGATTTCTTTTTTTAGGATTTAAATGGTTTAAATGGGTTTTAGTAGTTAATTATGGTTTCATAGAGATTGTATTTTTTTAAGGGTACAGAATTTCGATCTTTTTAAAGATTATTATATGTATATGTATATATATATATCCTAAGTTCGTCTCATAGGATCTCGATATTGTGTAAGGAATAGGGTTATTTAATTGGTACTTAAATATTAAGTATTTTCTTATTACTATATTTGTAGGATTATAGTACCAAAATTGCATCCAGGTAAATCCATAAATCCAGTTTTATTATGTTATTTCAAATATTATGGGCTATATAAATATGTTTTCTAAACCTTTCATAAAATATTTACAATGTTTGGAATGACATAACTTAGCATGTTATGTTCATTAGAAACTGTATAGGAGCAGTGCTCTATATGGGTGTTTCTTTTTCAAAACGGATTATTATTGTTGTGAAACAGAATATTTTTGTACACAAGTTTTCTGGAAATATTTATACGTTGGAAAATGCTCTAGCTTGAAAAGTTAAATGTTTTGACATGTATGAATATAGATCTTGCATTGGCATAATTGTGAAATTCGCATAAGCATGTGATGACAGGCGGATGGAGATTTTTTCTGGTCTAAAATGTTTATGACTTGAATATTTTCTGACGGCCGGGCAAGTCGCCTTTCAATTTGTAAATATATATATATATATATATGAAAACCTCATTCTGACCAGGATTAAAATTTTGGTTAAAATCATGTGAACCGAAGCGTTAGCGGATTGCACTATACGTGGCTAGTCCCCGTGCTAGGGTCTCTTCTGATGACGTGGATGGGTTTTTTACTCTGAGGGTGGATCCACTTGAAGAGGGGCATAGTACATAAAGGGTTTGGCCTAATCGGTATTTACGTGGACATCGCATCATGCTTTGCGGTGGGACAGCCACCTTGGAGAGAGCCAGAAGGGGCTTGAAATTAAGGTTGGTCTCAGGGCAAACCTGGTAGGTGCCTCAGGAATCTGTAGCCTGGTCTGATCAGTAATATAAGGAGTGCAGTTGTTATGGAATTGAGCGCTCATATGGAGTTTGGCTGGTATTGACTACGAGATGCTGGAACTTGGTTCTGATGACCTCGTTATGGGATCCAGACTTTGTCCATGGAGCCCTACTATTGCATTACATGTTCTTTTTGAATTTGGGTGTGGAAGCTGTGCTGATTTGTCTTGATTTGCTCAAACTTCCCAGCTGTGCTCGAAACCCTCATGTAGGATCAAGCATTAGTGTTGATAACGTAACAAAAGAAAAATGTTTTCTTATAACATTTTATGAACTGTTTTTGTGAAATTGTATTTGCATTATTTTGAAGAAACCACTCAAGCACATACACACGTGGACTCACTGAGCGTTCGCCCTCATGTTTGTTTCGTATCATGTTTTTGTCTCAGTTGACTCAGGATGGTTAGAGATACTGTAAGCCGCTAAAGTGTTAGGCATTGAGTTTTTGGACCAAATCCCCTCCCCTCCTTCCTGTTTGTATATGCCCTAAGACCAATTGACTCACATTTATGATTTATGAAGCATGTATTTTTGAATTGTATTTTATGCTCTTGGTCATCAAGTATGTGACTTGATAGTAAAACCCAATCAAATACTATTCTTATTTGTCCCTAGTTTCTTACATCTTGTAAACTAGTGTGAAGTTGATTGATGGTCAAGTTTTACTGATCATGAATATGAGATATAAAATCAATTCATAAATACATATTGAGAATATTGTATTGGACATGACCCAAAGTGAAGAAGAAATATTGCATGGGTTTAAGTTATAAGTATTTCTTCTCAGTTTTATATTTGGTGTCCTTCGACCTAATGTTTCTAATGTTTCTTGCATGGGGAGAAAAATATGTTTTGACATAGTCAAACATCACTTTTAATTAGGTGATCATTATGATTATTGGTTGGCTTATATTCTCGTCATGGCTTGAATATTGGAGATAGTGAAAGGGATTTGTCCCTCCCTTTTTAGAGAGAGATATCCATGGGCCCCTTGATAAGGAAGACTGGAAAATATGCATGGCCATGCTCAAATAAGTATTAATAAGGTGTTATTAATATTATTTGTTGGAACAGTCTGCCTGGTGATCAAGTAAATGGTTAATTAAGTTTTATAAGGATGACTTGATCCATGCCTTATACTTAATTAGGATATCGTGTGACAAAAGGACTAAATATTAAATCTGATGCTAGGTTATTATTACATTTACTTAACTTGGGTAAGCATAATGTCTTGCTAGAGGCCGCTTATGTTTTGTGAATAAATGTCTAGGACATTTTTCATTCACTGCCAACGTTAAGTGAACCTACAGGGTCACACGCATAGACGATCTTGTGAGCATAATGTCCACGTTCAATGAATCTAGATTGTGTCCAGATTCGTTGAACGTATACAAAAGAGGAATCAGATTCCATATTGTATTTTTTGGTAGGTTAATAAGTAATTAATTTTATTTAATCGAATAAATGAAATTAATTACTTAATATTACTCATCCAACCATTAGATGATTATAGGAATAGACGGACGAGATTAAACTGTCATTAGATGACAGTTAGGGTTTTGATATTGACAGCTATAAAAGGTTATGTTAACCTTTTCTTGGTAGCCGTCCTTTATCTGATTAAAGAAAAACAAAACCCTAAACCCTAGAACGGCAATATAGTATCTAGCCTCCTCTCTCCGAAATACAACCAATTACAGGATAGTCAGGATCAGTTCTGAACAGTTTTCAGAACATAGAAGGGGCTAGCATCCCGATCGCTTGCAGAGGAGTTCGTCGTGTAGATACCAGTAGAGGGCGAAGCGTACAAAGCAGCGCCTCCACAACGAACAATCAAAACATTGAGGTAATTTCTATCCAATCGGTTTTTCTAGTATGTGCAGATCCTATTGGTGGATTTCCGTAGTTTTATTTTAATTTGTTTTTTCCTACGGATTCCAACAGTGGTATCAGAGCCTCGTACATACTAGTTTTACTGATTTTATCTGTTACCGCTTTGATTTAATATGTTGTTTTCAATCGGCCTTATAGTAAGGTTTCTGATTAGTGTAATAATCAGAGTAAATTGAATTATAGGATTCGCATATATCATATTCTGTTTTACTTATTAATGCGATTAATTAAACAGAATGTTGTTACTGCCAAATTGTTTGGCGTACAGTCTGTAATCTGTGCAATTTAATTGTTAAACTAATATACAGAATCACATGATTTAATGTTTAACTGTTAAACAAAATTTCTGGCGGCATGATTTTAGGGTTTATGACGGCAATAACTCATTCAATGAGTTAATTTATGATGGCATGATTTTTAGGGACCGCCGTTTTCTTCCGGGGCCTTCACCCCCGGAACCCCCTTGTTGTTTCTTTGCATGTTTCTTCCTATCTTTAGATGCATGGTGTATAGCATGACCCTTTACCTCTTGTGATTGATTGGCTTATTTTGTTAGTGGGTTGTATGTTTTTAAATACGGCCCGCGTGTCGTTGTTTTCGTTGATGTAATATTATCAAGCTTTACTAGAATAGGTTAATTTTATTTCCTATTCCTATGTATGTTTTCTGTCCTATGTAACAAGATTAGAAGGCCAAGACATTGGAGGCAAGCTCATGGAGATGAAGACTTACCTAGATTGACCTTTGACTTCTATGAGGCTCGTGGAAGTCAATATAGGATTGGGGCCATGCTATGACACGTTTTATTTGATGTATATATATTATGCATGTGATGTTTAGTTTATTTCCTTTTATTTTTTATATATGTTTTGTGAAATAATATACAAATAAAAAGGAAGAAGGTTTGAAAAAATTAAGTCGTAAAATGCCTTCCATGATCATAAGCACTTCTCCATGCTTGGATCATCATTTTGTCTCTTTGCCAAAGCAAGAGATAAATGGTTACCTAAGTAGGGGAAGATGGAAAATGGTGATTTCCATATGCTTGGAATGGTTTGGCTTAACTAGGCTATCAAAACGGTTTTGAGCCTAGGACATCATATTGGATTTTGCCGATACATGTAGATGTAAATCCCATTAATACATTTTTCCCTAATTATGGGTGTTAAGCCAAAGCTTACTTATGATTAGAATAAAATGAATTTTTATGCCCATGATTTATATCAAGTGTTGAATATTTCAGGGAAAATTTAATGCTTCATTTATTTAATTTTACTTCGCAAATTCTATATAGATAATGGCCTCAAACAATTCAAACACATCGCTGCGATCCGTGCTTGAAAAGAATAAGTTTAATGGGACTAACTTTCTTGATTGGACACGAAATTTAAGGATTGTCCTTAAACAAGAAAAAAAAGCTATATGTACTTGAGAACCCTATCCCTAATCAACCAGCTAACAATGCCACTAGAGTCGAAATGGATGCTTATAGTAAGCACAAGGATGATTCTAACGATGTGACATGTCTCATGTTGGCTACGATGGAATCTGAGTTGCAAAAGCAATTCGAGGAAGTTGAGGCTTATGAGATGATAAAACAGCTCAAGGAAATGTTCCAAGAGCAGACACGTCAAGAGAGATATCTTACAACTAAGGCGTTGAATAGCTGCAAAATGACCCCTGGCACTTCAGTTAGTGCTCATGTCCTTAAGATGAAAGGGTATTTTGATCAGCTTGAAAAACTTGGAGCACCTGTAAGTCATGACTTGGCTACTGATATGATCTTGGCCTCTTTGACCTCTGACTATGATCAGTTTGTCATGAACTTCAATATGCATAATATGGAAAAATCCATAAATGAATTGCATGAGATGCTCAAGCAGGCTGAACAAAACATTAGGAAGTCTACTCCCAATGTTCTGATGGTTCAAAAGGGGCAGTTCAAGAAGAATAAGGGAAAAGGAAAGAATATGGCCAAAAAGGGTAAAGGCAAGCAAAAGCCCAAGCCCAAGGTTAAACCACCAAAGGAAGGGACTTGCTTCCACTGAAATGAACCTGGTCATTGGAAGAGGAATTGCAAGCTCTACTTGGAAGAAAAGAAGAAGCAAAAGGCTAGTGACACTGCCGCTTCAGGTATTTTCATTATAGAAATTAATATGTCTACTCCTACTTCATGGGTATTAGATACCGGATTTGGAGCTCACATTTGTGTAAATGTGCAGGGACTCAAAAGGAGTAGATCTTTGGCAAAGGGAGAGGTGGACCTACGAGTTGCAAATGGAGCAAAAGTTGCTGATGTAGCTGTAGTGACATTTGATTTACTTTTGCCTACTGGGCTTATAATTGAACTTAAATATTGTTATTATGTTCCTGCTATGAGTAGGAACATCATTTCAGTTTCTTGTTTGGATATTGATAGTTTTGAGTTTAATACTAAGAATGGTAAAATTTCTATTTATAAAAATGGTATTTTCTATGGGGATGCCTCTTTATGTAATGGACTTTACATTCTTAACCTACATATTTCCATTAGTAAGCCCATCTATAACATAAATACAAAGAAATTTAAATCTAATGATTTAAATCAAACTTACTTCTGGCATTGTCGTTTGGGCCATATAAATGAGAAACGCATATCAAAACTCCATCAAGATGGACTTTTATCTTCATTCGACCTTGAGTCTTATGAAAAATGTGATTCTTGTTTATTGGGAAAAATGACTAAAAGTCCATTTACAGGGCAAAGTGAAAGGGCTACCAATTTATTGGAACTTATACATACTGATGTATGTGGGCCAATGAACACACAAGCCGGGAGGAGGTTTTCGGTATTTCATTACATTCACGAGATGATTTCGGTAGATATGGTTATGTCTATCTAATGAAACATAAATCTGATTCCTTTCAAAAGTTTAAGGAATTTCAAAATGAAGTACAGAATCAACTTGGAAGGAGTATCAAATTACTTCGATCAGATCGAGGTGGTGAATACTTAGGCCAAGAGTTTGACGAACATCTAAAAAAATTGTGGGATATTATCACAATTAACTCCACCGAGAACACCACAATGGAATGGTGTGTCTAAACGCGTAAATCGAACTCTATTGGATATGGTTCGATCTATGATGAGTCAAACAGATCTTCCAATTTTTTTTTGGGGGTTATGCTCTAGAAAGCTGCTGCATTCATATTAAATAGAGTTCCATCTAAAGTCATTCGGAAAACACCATATGAGATATGGGACCAGGGAAACAACCTAGTTTAGCATTTCTCAAAATTTGGGGATGTGATGCTTATGTGAAGCGATAATTATCTGAAAAACTAGCACCCAAATCTGATAAGTGTCTGTTTGTGGGATATCCTAAGGAAACTAAAGGATACTACTTTTATCTTCCATCTAAAAACAAAGTGTTTGTTGCTCGGAACGGAATTTTCCTTGAAAGGGAATTCGTTTCCAAAAGAGTCAGTGGGAGTAGAATCCATCTTGAAGAAGCTCAAGGACAGCAGACCATTTCTGAACCGAGTATGGATACTCAGTTGGACTCACGTATTCATACTGAGCCTGAACCTTTGACACAAGGGCCAAGAAGGTCTAGTAGGATTTCTCCTATACCACAGAGATATGGATTTCTTGTGACTGAGGATCATAATATTGATCTTATTGATCAAGGTGAACCTAATTCCTACCAAGATGCTATTCATAGTCCTGAATCTAGCAAATGGCTAGAGGCTATGAAATCAGAAATGCAATCCATGCATGATAATCAAGTTTGGACTTTGATTGATCCACCTGAAGTTGCAAGACCATAGGGTGTAAATGGGTTTTCAAAAAGAAAACTGACATGGATGGCAATGTGCACACTTACAAAGCACGAGTGGTAACAAAAGGGTATAGACAAACTCATGGTATAGACTATGATGAAACCTTTTCTCCAGTTGTAATGCTTAAGTCAATTAGAATTCTACTTGCCATTGCAGCATATTATGATTATGAAATATGGCAAATGGATGTTAAAACTACTTTTCTTAATGGAAATGTACTGAAGGATGTGTATATGACACAACCTGAAGGTTTTATTCATCCTTCGAATTCTAGTAAAGTGTGTAAACTTCAAAGATCCATTTATGGCTTGAAGCAAGCATCTTGAAGTTGGAATCTTCATTTTGATGAAGCAATTAAAGAATTCAATTTCATCAAGAATGATGATGAACCTTGTGTCTACAAAAGGGTTACAGAAAATGCAGTAGTCTTCTTAGTACTCTATGTCGATGACATCTTGTTAATTGGGAATGACATCCCCACTTTGCAAAGTGTAAAAACTTGGTTGGGGAAGTGTTTTTCAATGAAAGATTTAGGCGAAGCAGCCTATATTCAAGGCATTAGGATCTATTGAGATAGATCTAAAAAGCTTATTGGCCTAAGTCAGAGTGGATATATTGACAAGGTACTGAAAAGGTTCAGTATGCAAGATTCTAAGAGAGGATTCTTGCCAATGTCACATGGCGTTAAACTCAGTAAGTCTCAAAGTCCTACCACAAGGGAGGATACAGAATGCATGAGTAAGATTCCTTACGCTTCCGCAATTGGATCTATCATGTACGCCATGTTATGCACTCGCCCAGATGTCTCGTATGCATTAAGCATGACTAGCAGATTCTAGTCAAATCTTGGTGAACCGCATTGGACTGCAGTAAAAAACATTCTCAAGTACTTAAGAAGGACTAAAGAGATGTTTTTGATCTACGGAGGTCAGGAAGGAGAGCTTGTTGTAAATGGTTACACGGATGCTAGCTTTCAAACTGATGTAGATGATTTTAAATCGCAATATGGATTTGTGTTGTGTTTGAATGGAGGTGCTGTGAGCTGGAAGAGTTCAAAGCAAGATACCGTGGCCGATTCTACTACAGAGGCTGAGTATGTGGCTGCTTCTGATGCAGCCAAGGAGGCAGTTTGGATCAGAAAGTTCATCACAGAACTAGGCGTAATTCTTAGCATTGTGAACCTAGTAGACCTATATTGTGATAATACAGGAGCCATTGCACAAGCTAAGGAACCTAGATCTCATCAACGATCCAAATATATTCTCAGGCGTTTCCATCTCATTCGAGAAATTATTGAGCGTGGAGATGTTAAAATTTGCAAAGTAGACACCAATGACAATGTCGCAGATCCATTGACAAAGCCACTCCCACAACTTAAGCATGAGAGTCATACTAGGTCAATGGGTTTGAGAGTCATGTCAAATTGGTGGTAGGGCAAGTGGGAAATTGTTAGTATATGCCCTAAGACCAATTGACTCACATTTATGATTTATGAAGCATGTATTTTTGAATTGTATTTTATGCTCTTGGTCATCAAGTATGTGACTTGATAGTAAAACCCAATCAAATACTATTCTTATTTGTCCCTAGTTTCTTACATCTTGTAAACTAGTGTGAAGTTGATTGATGGTCAAGTTTTACTGATCATGAATATGAGATATAAAATCAATTCATAAATACATATTGAGAATATTGTATTGGACATGACCCAAAGTGAAGAAGAAATATTGCATGGGTTTAAGTTATAAGTATTTCTTCTCAGTTTTATATTTGGTGTCCTTCGACCTAATGTTTCTAATGTTTCTTGCATGGGGAGAAAAATATGTTTTGACATAGTCAAACATCACTTTTAATTAGGTGATCATTATGATTATTGGTTGGCTTATATTCTCGTCATGGCTTGAATATTGGAGATAGTGAAAGGGATTTGTCCCTCCCTTTTTAGAGAGAGATATCCATGGGCCCCTTGATAAAGAGACTGGAAAATATGCATGGCCATGCTCAAATAAGTATTAATAAGGTGTTATTAATATTATTTGTTGGAACAGTCTGCCTGGTGATCAAGTAAATGGTTAATTAAGTTTTATAAGGATGACTTGATCCATGCCTTATACTTAATTAGGATATCGTGTGACAAAAGGATTAAATACTAAATTTGATGCTAGGTTATTATTACATTTACTTAACTTGGGTAAGCATAATGTCTTGCTAGAGGCCGCTTATGTTTTGTGAATAAATGTCTAGGACATTTTTCATTCACTGCCAACGTTAAGTGAACCTACAGGGTCACACGCATAGACGATCTTGTGAGCATAATGTCCACGTTCAATGAATCTAGATTGTGTCCGGATTCGTTGAACGTATACAAAAGGGGAATCAGATTCCATATTGTATTTTCTGGTAGGTTAATAAGTAATTAATTTTATTTAATCGAATAAATGAAATTAATTACTTAATATTACTCATCCAACCATTAGATGATTATAGGAATAGACGGACGAGATTAAAGCTGTCATTAGATGACGATTAGGGTTTTGATATTGATAGACTATAAAAGGTTATGTTAACCTTTTCTTGGTAGCAGTCCTTTATCCGATTAAAGAAAAACAAAACCCTAAACCCTAGAACGGCAATATAGTATCTAGCCTCCTCTCTCCGAAATACAACCAATTACGGGATAGTCAGGGATCGGTTCGAGCGGTTTTGAGAACATAGAAGAGGGCTAGCATCCCGATCGCTTGCAGAGGAGTTCGTCGTGTAGATACCAGTAGAGGGCGAAGCGTACAAAGCAGCGCCTCCACAACGAACAATCAAAACATTGAGGTAATTTCTATCCAATCGGTTTTTCTAGTATGTGCAGATCCTATTGGTGGATTTCCGTAGTTTTATTTTAATTTGTTTTTTCCTACGGATTCCAACAGTGGTATCAGAGCCTCGTACATACTAGTTTTACTGATTTTATCTGTTACCGCTTTGATTTAATATGTTGTTTTCAATCGGCCTTATAGTAAGGTTTCTGATTAGTGTAATAATCAGAGTAAATTGAATTATAGGATTCGCATATATCATATTCTGTTTTACTTATTAATGCGATTAATTAAACAGAATGTTGTTACTGCCAATGTTAAGCGAACCTACAGGTTCACACGCATAGACGATCTTGTGAGCATAATGTCCACGTTCAATGAATCTAGATTGTGTCCAGATTCGTTGAACGTATACAAAAGAGGAATCAGATTACATATTGTATTTTCTGGTAGGTTAATAAGTAATTAATTTTATTTAATCGAATAAATGAAATTAATTACTTAATATTACTCATCCAACCGTTAGATGATTATAGGAATAGACGGACGAGATTAAACTGTCATTAGATGACAGTTAGGGTTTTGATATTGACAGCTATAAAAGGTTATGTTAACCTTTTCTTGGTAGTCGTCCTTTATCTGATTAAAGAAAAACAAAACCCTAGAACGGCGATATAGTATCTAGCCTCCTCTCTCCGAAATACGACCGATTACAAGATAGTCAGGATCAGTTCTGAACAGTTTTCCGAACAGAAGGGGCTAGCATCCCGATCGCTTGCAGAGGAGTTCGTCGCGTAGATACCAGTAGAGGGCGAAGCGTACAAAGCAGCGCCTCCACAACGAACAATCAAACCATTGAGGTAATTTCTATCTAATCGGTTTTTCTAGTATGTGCAGATCCTGTTGGTGGATTACGTTAGTTTTATTTTAATTTGTTTTTGCCTACGGATTCCAACACTTCCCTCCTCCGGAAGGACCTGTGCTTATGTTTTGTTTTTCTTAGAATCGAGCCATTTGTAAAGTTCTTCCTTTTATTTTGTCGTGTGGATTTGTTGATGTAAGATATTTTCATTTGCGTTTTAGAACGATCATAAGAAGTTTCTTAAATCTCGTGTTTTGATCGTACTATTAGTATTCAGTTTACTTAGTTTTTCCGCTGCGTATTGTGTGTGTATATACTTGTAAGTATTATCCCAGGGTTGTGCTTTTGTTTTGGAACCTATAATTTAGTGCCGAGAGGTACGCAGATACCCTACTCACCCGCAGTTGACCTAGTGACAGAGTTAGGAGTATCATAGAATATTTCTATTATATAAATTATATATATATCCTAGCATCTACTTATCTAATAAAATAACAAAAAAATAAAACAAAAATTCAAAATGGCTGCTCATTTTATAAATACACGCCAGTTTTACTATTTAAAAATATCTCTAAATCATCAAATGTTTATCCTAATCCCTACTTATGAAATAAACTAACAATAATCTTTAAGATTTAATTTTTCAAATATATTCTAATAAAATATTGGTGTTGTTTATTCAAAATTCGCGGTTTCAGGGTTTAAAACTATCTCTAATTCATTAAATGTACATCCTAACCTCTACTTATAAAATAAACTAAAAATAATATTCAAGATTTAATTTTCCAGATATATTATAATCAATATATAGCTGGATTTTGCTTTATGAATATTTCTATTATATACTTATGTGGATTTTCCTGCTAGATTTTTTGACATAAAAATATATATATTTATTTGGTCTCAGAGAAAATTTGGAAAGTTTTTCTGTAGAATTTACTATGTACATCCATCTACAGGGGAAAAGTTTTATTTTCGTATGTTGTTAAATAAAGTAAAAGGACATGAAAGCTTTGAAGATATCAGAACTAGTAATGGTATGTTTTATGCAACATTTAAGGAAGCATGTCATGCTCTAGGTTTGTTAGTCGGCGATAAAGAGTGGTATCAGGCATTAAGAGAAGCATCCCAATCGCAAACTGGAGAACAACTGCAAGAGTTATTTGTCATAATTTTACTATTTTGTGAAGTCGCAAATCCTTTAGGATTATGGAAAGGGAATTGGAAAATATTTTTAGATGACATTCAATATCAACAAACAAGATTATTAGGTTCCGATCAACTATCTTTAACGTCAGATCAATTGAAAAACTATGCTCTATTTGAGATAGAGAAGATATTGAATAGTAACAACAAATGTTTAAGAGAATTTCTCATGCTTCATTTTCCTCAAGTTGAGCTCAATAATGGCTTTAGAAATATATTGACTTTGGAAGAATTAAATTATGACAAGTCGTTGCTTGCTCAATAGTATTCTGCATTACACAAAGCATTAAATATTGAGCAATTGTCTGTGCATTATATTATTTTAAATGATGTGGATAGAGGTTTGGGTGATGTTTATTTTGTCTATGGCGGTAGGGGAACTGGAAAGACATATTTGTGGAAGACATTAATAGCTTGCCTTTGTTCTCAAGGTAAGATTGTACTATCTTCTTCTAGAATTGCTTCACTTTTATGGCCGGGTAGAAGAATTGCATATTCAAGATTTAAAATTCCTGTTAATATTGAAGATTATTCAAGTCGTTCAATTACTTAGCAATTTCATTTGGTTGAGTTGATCTGTAAAGCTTCTTTAGTTATTTGGGGCGAGGCACCAATATTCCATAGGAATACTTTTTAAGCCGTAGATCGTTCATTTAGGGATATAATGAGATTTATGGATCCAAAAGTTCAGAGTAAGATATTTGGAGGAAAAACCATTGTGCATGGGGTGATTTCAGACAAGTTTTGCCAGTTATACCTAAAGACAGTAGAGATGATATTGTTCGTGCTTCTATAAGTAATTCTAGGGATATATGGTTCTAGTATAAGGTGTTTACTCTTGCAATTAATATGAGATTAAGGAATGTATCTCTCACCTTAAGTGAAGAAATTAAAGAGTTCAGCAAATGGATATTAGCTTTAGATGAAGGGAAGTTGCCTTCAGTTACATTAGAATATGAAGAAGAACCTACTTGAATCAGTGTTCCAAGTAATCTTCTAATTGAGGAAGGGCCGAATGCAACTGAGCAAATTGTGAATACAATCTATCTTGACTTGCAAAATAAGTTCAGTGATATGCTATATATATGCAATAGAGCAATCCTTGCACCAACAAATGACATTGTGGATAATGTCAACTCTTATATTCTTTCATTGCTTCCCGGTGATAAAGACTTACTTAAGTGTTAATAGAATTTGTCCAAGTACTGTTTCATTTGATGAAAAAGAGACCTTATATCTTCCTGAATTTCTACATACATTAAAATTTTCAGGAATTCCTAATCATGCACTGGAACTAAAAGTTGGTGCCCTGATAATTCTCTTGCACAACATAAACCAGAGTAAAGGTCTATGTAACAGAACAAGATTAATGATTAGAATGTTAGAAGAAAGTATGATAGAAGCAAAGGCAATCACAGGAATTCGTATGGGAATTACACATTATATCAATAGGATTGATATGTCTCCGTTAGATTCAAAGTGGCCATTTTCATTTGCAAGGAGGAAATTCCCCATAAAAGTTTATTTTGCAATGACAATTAACAAAATTCAAGGTTAAACACTTAAAAACATGGTGTATACTTGTCAAAAGTTGTATATTGTTATGGTCAGTTATATATTGCTGCCTCTAGAGTTACTTTACGCAAGGGTGAAGTTTTACATTGACAGTAACGGAAAATGTAAAGATAATATAATTAAAAAACTAGTGTATAGTGAAATATTTAGCAATATACATAAAGGTAATAGTAAAATATTATGAAATATATATTGACATAGTACATGTTACATTGTTCTTATTAGTATCATTTGTATTGCTTTGCTTTTACTTTAAATACTTTTTTCTATTATTTGTTCTAATGTGTTGTATTCTTACTATAGGTGCAACGGCAGCAAAATGACTACCAAGTATCGAAGATTTAGAATCAGTTGTTTCAAGAAAGAATATTAAGGTTAGAGTTAGGGATGTAAACGGGGCGGGTCTTACCCGTACTTGCGTGGGTCTACACCCATTTATAGCGGATAAGGTTAAAATTTTATACCCGCGGACCCGTACCCGTATCCATGCCCATATAGATTCTATTAAATCGATATGGATAGGGTATGATGATACCCAAACCCGTATACCCGTTATAATAAAATAGTAATATATTTATATATATTATATTATTTTTTATATTTTTTTATTAATACATAATTTATACATTTATGATGTTGAGTGGTTTATTTTCTTAGTTTAGAGAAGAGAAATTTTCTTTAAGATTTCTTCTTCTTCGAGACATCAGTACTACTGTTTTCTCTATCCAACGTTTCTTGTGGACTTGTTTCTCTCATTCAAAATTTTATACCAGTAATTGTTTGTTCATAAGACGAATAACAGAGGCATGATTTTTTAAGGTTAGATTTTTTGAAAAAAATTATATATATATTTTTGTTTAACAGGAAAAAAAAATAGAAAAATGTCATACGGATACGAGTATACCCAGACCCTACCCTAGACCCTGAAGGGTCTGGTCTGGGTTCATAAATTGCATACCCAGAGGGTCTGGGTCCATGTTTCACTATAAGGGTATAGGTTTGGGTCTGAGAGTACCCAGACGGTCTGGACCCGTTTACATCCCTAGTTAGAGTCACTAGAATGTAGGATGCTATGAACATTATCATTGAAAAATTAATTACCTCGAAATAGTTCTTTTGGATGAACATGTAAGTTTTGAAATTTTTTAATATATTTAATTTTATATATTTTATAATGTATATAAATTAAATATTTAAATGCTATCATCATATAATTATTTGATTTTTATTAATATGACTCACACATGCAAGAAATTGTACCATTTAATTTAATACAAAACTACAACAGTCAATTGCTTAAAGGACATGCTTATTTTATTAAAAATTTCAAGTTTCTCAAAGCAAACAATTATACAGACCTGTTAAAATAAATTACATGATTGTTTTTTGATTTGGAACTGTGGTAAGGAGAATCAATACCATCATCACAACAATTAAGATGCATAAATTTGAATTAGTTGAATTCAAAGATATCCCTTCCCATTTTCAAAATGACATATACATTACAGGTATTTTTCTTCATGATGGATATGAAATTTATTTTCTAAATTATAAAATGTATGATGGATCAATGTATTATATTTTTTATGTTATTTGTTTATTTTTTTATTAGACGTTATTGGAATATTGTGCAAGATGAGTTCTATTTGAGAGATATTTGTACATAGAAAAAAAGCTACAATTCGAGAAACTGAATTGAAAGATATGAGGTAAATGTTAAAGATTTATATTCATTTGACTTACTTTTGATTTATATATTGAGATATGCTTATTTTTATTTTCTCTAAATATGCTTTTTTTTTTACAATGATACTCCGCTGAAAGTAATATTGGGGGTTCAACAACACATCATATTAATGACGATATACTCACTGAAACATCAAAACAATTGTAAAAAAGTTCAGAAGTATTACTTTGATTATATTAATTTATTAAATATACTTCAAGTATTGAATTTCAATATTTGTTTAGATGTGTATATTCTATCCACAACAAGCACAAGCAAGGTTTATGTTAATATAAATATGCCTAAGATAGATGCATATAAGACAAGGTATTTAATTTAAATTACATTGTTTCTTTTTGTTTTTAGTATTACACTTTAATTTTCTTATTTAATGAATAGTTGTAACTTGATTGTAGAGAAAATGATTCATGTGAAGTTAAGATGATCCACAATCAATTAAATGTCGAGCCAAATGAAAAAATTCTTTTCAAAAATAGGAAAACAATATCTTAGCTTTTTCGTATTGTCTCTGATGCTAATCCTAAGGTAATAATACATCATATGTACATTACGAATATGTTTTAGAATTGTTTCCATATTTTATTCTAAAATGCAATATCAAATCTTTATCATTTTGAAGGTGGAGAAATATTACACTTGCAAGGTTATGGTGTTAAGTATTTATATGAATAATGACTTCTATTACAATTCATTTGTGGTGTGTAGAAAATTGATGGAGATTGAATCAAAATTCTATTGTGTTAGTTGTTCAAAAGAAGTTGAATATCTAAAATTAAGGTATTTCAATATAATATTATTCCAGTAAATTATAGTTTAACGATTAACATATACAAATGTGTAGTATAAACATAATAAATATATTTCTATTTTTTTGTATGAATTAATATATGTTTAATGCTATTGATAAATTTGTTATAAGGTACATGTTGAAAGTTTTAGCAACTGACGAAACTGGAAGTGCTTGGTTAGTCCTTTTCGATAAAGAGGTTGAAAAAGTTATTGGACATGATATTGAGACGGTTGTTGAACTATATCTAAAAGTAAGATTTATAGTGTATAAATCTTTTAATTGATTATATATGAATTATATAGTATTATATTATTGCTGTTCAAGGTACTTATTTTTTCTTTTTATAGGATGGATGGGCAAGCAATACTCTGAAATTAATGATGAACGACCTCATAACTCATTGATTTGTTTTTCAAGTGAAACTGAATGATTATAATATTCAAAGAAGTAGTCAGAGGTTTATTGTTTCACGATTGTTAATGTATAACTTTTCGTTGGAGTTTAACTATATGTTGAAGGAGGTACGATTCTAATTATATACTTATTTATTTATTGTTATATATTATGTCCCATCAATTAATAATATTATATGTGGCATTTATTTTGTAGATTAATACATGGAATAAAAAACCAAATGTAATATCTCTCTCTGTCTCTGAAGTTATAAATGTTGACGAAGAAACAATGTTCAATAACAAAATTAATGAAATTGTCGAGTTACCTTTTAAGAAAAATATTTTTAAAAGTTATAAAGTTTTAACATTGGCATTTTTTATTTATAAATATTTCATCATTTAAAAATATATTTATTCTTATATATTTATTAACAGGGATGATCATAATTTGTTATGAAAATAACAAATATTGGTGAAGCGCAGAATCATCAGAAGAATATTCTTATATATATTTACACATGTTGATATGTATGTTTAGTAAACGTTTCAAATATATTAATCACAAATACTACGACAGTTGCATTATTTTTTAATAAATCAATTACATGTAATATTGTTTGTGTATGATATGTATTTTTGTTGAATATTTCAGATATTTTGATTACAAGTGCTAAGATAGGTTTATTCTTTTAATAAGTTACTAGCTATCCCCTAAAAATAAATAAATTTATATATATAGAGAGAGAGAGAGAGATTTATTAATTTCATGATAAAATTACAAAAATTCTACAAAAAAAATCCTCATTCCTCTCTCTCACCTTTCTCTCTACTCTCTTCCTCTCTAACTTCTCTACAATTCCTATTAAGTTTTTGAAGATGGATAATTTTGAGTTTGAAGATGGATAATTTTGAAGATTTCGTACTGAAAAACGTAAACTTTGAGGTAAAATTGACCCCAAATATGCTGAAAATTTGAGCGGAAGAAGCTGGTGCACCAGCCACTGGGGCACGAACAAGCCTGTGTGCGAGTAGCTGGCGCACCAAACCAGCTAGTGGATAGCTTCTTCCGTTCAACATTTTTCAGTTTTTTTTTTTAAAATATGTATAGGTTAATTATGTATTATATTAATTTGTTTTCATATGTTATATTAACTTTTCATATTTAATACGATTAGTTTATTAATTATTTATGTTAGTTATTTATGTTAAAGTTAGTATTATTTAATATGTATATGTTAATTATGTGTTATATGTTTTAATTTTTTAATTTAATAGTAAGTAATATTTTTTAATTATTTAATTGTGTTTATATTTAACATGTTTTAATTATTTAATTTTAATTATATTTAATATGTTCTTAATTAACAAGTTATTATATTAATGAAGTTATGAATATGTTATTACGTAACTTAATTTTATTTTGATTTAATATTTGAGTTCGTTTATATTTTTTATCTTCTAATATTGTGTAAAAGGATAATGGATTAGATTTCGAACAATATGATGATATTTTACACCGTGAGATTTTGTAGACCTTAGTTATTTATTTCAAATGGATTGTGAATTTAATTCGAAAGAGGATTCAGTTGATTGGGTAAAAAACCGAGCAAAAATAGTTAACACATATGTAACAACTACACATTGTGTTACAAAAAAAGGGTTTAGATGTTAGGTCGTATGTTTATATTGGTTGCCATTGAAGGAAGGCAAAAAAAAGTTAGGCCATACAAAATGATGAAGAAGTAGAACAAATTATTGTAAAACGTAGGGGTCTGTATAGAATTAAGAAATGTAATTGTCCGTTTAAATTAAAAGGCGAGGAAGATGTTAGCGAAGTGAATTGGAAATTATTTGTAAAAGATGGAAGGCATAATTATGAAATTGGTGTCTATCATCATGGTCACTCTCAGGCTGCAAGGCTTACAGAGGAGGAGTTTAAATTGACCCAGCAATTGAGTAGGTGTCAGGTGGCACCTTGTTTTATAATGGCGAATTTGCGAGAAAATAATCATGATACTGCTTTGAGGTATGTTGTAGTACTGTTATGTTTCGTATCTTAACTTAATCCGCTTACACTGTATATAATATTATATATGTTTTAATTATCTCATGATCATTATTATTTTTTTTTTTTTTGTAGTTCGAATTATATATAATACTCGTGCAAAGATAAGAAGGATAGGATGGAGGGACGCAACATAGTGGAAGAAGTGCTCCACATGTGTTCAAAATCTTGGATATACTTGTTTTGGAGGAATTATGACGAGAGCACAGTGCTTAGTGATATAGTTTTTGCACATCCGACATCCATTCAGATGTTGAAGACGTGGCCTTATGTGCTTGTACTAGACATAACCTACAAAACGAATAAATAAGTTTCTTTAATAATAAAGTGTTTTGTTATTCCATTTATTAATTGTTATTTACATTTAAAAATCTCATGTTAGATTTTTTTATATAGGGATATATTATTTAAAATATGGAGATCACATATTAAATGTTATTTTAAAAAATTAAGAAGATTAGTTAAGTTTAGTTTTATTAGAAGTTTAGTTAATTTAATTAGTTTTTTTTTTTTTTTTGTTAAGTTAAAAAATTAATTATTCTACCTAGTTACAACATGCCTTTACTTGAGGCAGTGAGGATGACAACAACTAGTAAAAATTTCTGTATAGCTACTGTATTCATGCATAATGAACAAGCCGCTACTTATCAGTAGGTGATAGAACAACTTAAAAACCCAAGCCGGCTGTGGTAATTACTAAGAAAAAAACAGGTTTGATCCTAGTTATATATAGTGTTCAACAAATCATACCACGTGCTTTGTCAGAGATATAATAAAATGAATATCGAGGAAAAATAATCTCGGTGATTGGTAAGGAATCAACTAGGAAGTTTGTACATGGCACATGGAGAAGATTGTGACTACCAAGAGTTAGATGATTACTCCAATAGATTGGAAAATTTGAATACAAACTGGTGTAACATGCAGTGGTTCTTGGAATATTTGTATAATGAATGGTTGAACACTTGTGCATTTAAAGTCGTTAGTGTAGACCAAAAAAGATTTCACATTTCGAGTCCGAGATGACTAATAGGGTTGAGTCTAAACACTCGATGTCGAAGATGTTCCTTCAGATATCTCACGGAGGCTTGGATATTGTGTTTAAGATACATTCAAAGATTGAGTCGTAGATCTCCGCAGTAAGATTTCACTAGAATATTCCCAGTTGAAGAAGAAAGATAATGCAAAGAGCAATCCTGTATTAACCGATATTTGTAGAAAAGTGAGTCATTTGCATTGAAGATTACAAAAGAAGAATTACTTAGAGCCACGAAGATCATGAGCGACCCAGAGAATCCTTGTGGACAGAGGGTCCGGACTTCACACGGTCTACTATGTTCATGCAAGTTGATTTCTAGATACCATAAGTACATTCCTTTAAAGATTGACAGTTTTCACCATTTCTGGTCATCTCTTGTGATAGACGGGATGTCGGGAATGGAGCATTAGGATTCTGCAAACCCCGTGGATGACATGGTGTACCAGGAGAATGACATCACCGACATTCTAGAGGAGTTTAGACAACAACTACCATCACAGGTATTTTAAAAAAAATGTTATTTTTTTGAATTATTTTATGTAATTTAATTACAATATACTAATAATGCATTTATCTATATTCTAACAGTTGATGGAGTGGCATTGTACTGCTCGAGACATCTCGCATCCGTCTTGCCATCAAACCCTAGGACCGCTAACTACTCCTCCGGACACTATAAATACTAAGGATCGGAAAAAGACGACTTCAACAAGGAGAGAAAAGTCACATTGGGTGCATATACAGATTGTCCATAGATCGTTCAAGAATAGTAGTGGATCCGATCTAGGTTCGATTTCTAGTTCAGGTTCAAGATCAGGCTCCAATGGGAGAGGTCGCCCACTACGTCCTGGTCGTAGGTCTAAGGCTAGGGGACGCAGTAGCAGTTGGAGTTTAGTCAAGTCATTTATTGTGCCACCCACTGATAGATGTACAGATTGTGAGTTTCCTTATTTAGATGAATTCTCGCATTTTGTATATCCTCTAATTGATAACTATATGGATCCTCGAGGGATGGTAACTATGGGTTTAGGGTGGTTTCATATTTTTTACATAATGATGTGGAGAAATGGGTCATAGTATGTAAAGCAATGTGGCATGAGATGAAAAATAATCATGCTTTGTTTATAAACATACTGGGCGAAGAGCGGTTCAAACACGTTCTAGACCGTTATGTGCACTCCAAAGGTATAGCCCCGAGAGAATGTTGGATGGAAGCACCTGATCATCTACATGTTGTATCGAATCTTTACCGTGTATGCGTAGTACTTATCGCCTGATATCCGAGAAGTGCTACATATTGCCTTATACATCTGTTGGTAGGCCACTGCAAAAGACGATTGCCACTGTGCATCTTGCACCTCAAGAACATTTTATTGGGGTAAGTGATTATTTTGTATATACTTTAATTATTTATTAATTATCCTATAAATCAATTAATTATTTTTTTTAAACAGCTACATTTACAGGACCACATTATAATGCCCCCTATAAATATATTGTGGAATTGGCATGCTCATCAGAACGTACGCGATTATTTGGTTCCATATCAAACAGGGTTCAGGGAGTGGGCTCACACGTATACACAAATATATCCCTGTAAAGGGCCGGTTGATGGGTGTTTTATCGGTTGATTATCATCCGTTTTTTATTTATTAATGATTATGTATTTAATTAAATTTTAATTTATTCATGATTCCCATGTATTTAATGTATTTTAACCCTAAACCATAATAAACAAAACATAATGATGCATATGATAAAAAAAACTCCATCATGACAAATAAGTAAATGTATTACAACAAAATAGAATAGTCACATATGGAAACCTAATCACTAGACAAACGCCTCTACATATAAGATGGCAGATCTCTTTGTACCGTGCAGCCTGAGTCTGTAAATCATCCGGATCCTCATTACCAACATAAGGACCTAAGGAATCAACCAATACCATAGCTAGTGGCTGAGATCGTGGTAACAACTCAACTCTGGTAGGAAGTAACTTCGGGTTCTATATCCTCAGATAATTGTGTCGGGTATACCATGGCATGTAACTCAAATGGCAAGCTTGAGGAGGCATAGCAATATGTCACATATATTCAGGATGCACACAATGACTAGCAGCATCATACCAGAATGCCCTAGTGAATGTGTGCCTCACGACATACAATTTAGTAGATGCCGGCCTACAGTGCTCGACTGGACTAATAATAGGAGTATATGGAATCCCCTGAGTCCGACCAACAGTCGAACACATCTCCCAGGCCTGTCGGTGCTACACAAGTAAAGTAAGCTAACAGGCCGTGGTGTGTACAAAAACGTATCCCATGTATCTCTACTGGCATATAAGGTGTCCATCGAATCTCAGCAACAGCCATCACATCTAACCTCATCCGATATTCAGATAATGCAACCGTACTAGATCTCTGCCCTATCATCAGAAACTATTGCATGTGTGGAATCCTTGAAATTGAACACGAGTTGATCGGTCCAGCAAACATTAGGAAATATAGGTAGATCCAAGCCTAAACAGAAAAAAGTATCATATCATATATAAATTATATAAATTAAAATAACATAATAAATATTTATTTGATTTAATAAAATACCTCAATCAGTGATGAAAAACCTTCTAACTCCCAAGTGTCCGAACGTGAGGCTTGTCCAAGATTCCTGTACAACCACGCCAAAGCTGCAGCACTCCAAGCCATCTTCTTGCACCTCCTTAGATTCCTAACTATAGGTAATAACTCGTAGCTCGCTACAAATAGGCCACTCTTATCGGGGAAGGGAGAACCAAACAGCAAATAACAGGATGCCCTCATCTCCGTCGACAAACGGGTACTACCACTGGTGGTAGATACAACTGACATAAGTATCCCACGATGTGCATCATTGCCCCTGGTAATGGAAAGCCTAACCCCAAGATAATCATAAATCATCTGGATAATCTTCTCCGACAAAAACCCTCATCCAGTGGCTCACCATATGCAGGTATCCCCAGTATAAGCTCCACATCATGCAATGTGATGGTCATCTCTTCGAACGGCATGTGAAATGAGTTAGTGTCCGACTGCCATCTTTCGACAAATGCAGATAAAAAGGTGGTGTTCCCATGCTGGAACATGGATGACTGCAGATGAACCAATCCTGATGTAGCAGCCACCCGTCTAACATCAGCATCGCTCAGTGTGTAACTGGTAAGTGCCGCATGACAACCACGTAATCTTAATATAGGGCACTCTTACATAAGAAAAAATAAGAATATACTAAGATAACATATAACATATAACAAACATTTATATTTCTTAAAAATTATTAAATAATACATAATAAGATTGTAAAAAAATACTTGTCTACGCCATATAGTTATGCAACATGTCCACTGTATGATGGAATCATGGAAGGCTCCTGTGGACCTCCAGGGCGGGTCCGATCTGCTGCCAAACAGTCTCGGACTTCTTCAACCTTTACTTTCCACCTGTAACTCCTGAAGGCCCTGATGGTCCCGCAGTCTCACCCTGAACACCCTCAGAGGATCGGCTCTCTGAAACCCCTATAGACTTGCCTCCCGTCATCAATCATTGCCGGCTCACAATCTTCACTACTCTCTTCGCGTGCTCGATAATCCCACCTACTCTCCCTAAACGCCCTGAAGAGGAGATAAGAACAATAACTCTATCCTCAGAACCCTCCTCCTCCTCACTCCTCACCCTGGTCCACCTCCTACTTCTCACCCTGACTATCTCGGCCCTCACTAACATCTAAAGCCTCACCTAATCCCCCCGCCTGAACTGTCATCTCATCGCCATGACCACCCTAAACATCTCTAGACTCAGGTGCATAAGACGACATCTGCTCTGATGTGTCATAATAACCCTAATGATACAGTGAGAAATCTCCCGTAACTCCTACTAAAAAGTCTTCTAAAACCAATGAGGGATACTGTGCACCCAGTGATATACATGAAATACGACGCTGATGAATGTCATGAATTTAACTAGCGTCAGGGTGGTATTCCAAGGAAGATGATGTACCAGGATAAGACTCATGCATTGGCACTGATGAATATTGGAAGGATGTGGGAGTATGCGGGTCGTGTGGCATCCGAACCTTAGTGGGAATAGGTGGTGGCAGAACCGATGACCCTGGTGCATCCACCCCATGAAACATCCTACAGGGAGATGTGGTAGGTACATTAGATGAGTTGTGCCTACTCTTAAGCCCCTAGAAGAGCATGCCACCGTACGGTCGTGAGTCTACCATTCCTGCCTGCTACCGGACCTAATCTTGTATCTTTGCGCCTAGGTTGCTCTAGATCCATCTAAATGAATTTTAAAAAATTCTTTCTTTAAATTATTTTGTGTGTAGAAGTCTGAATATTAATTTATTAATTAATTTTTATTCAATTATTTTATTAATCAGAATATTATATTATTACAATTATTATTTAATTATGGCATTAATTTTAATTATAATATAATTTAATTCTTGTTCCTTTATATTTTTGTGAAATAAAGTATTATCATTAAACCATTATGAAATAATTAATTATTCCAAATAATTAAAATTAATGCCTATGATTAAGTTAAGAAACTAGTAATTATTAAACTAAATTAATTCGAATTCTGACCCTAAAAACTTATTGTAGATAGAAGTTCAAGTATTTATTTATTAATTAATGATTATTCAATTATGAAATTAATTTTTATTTTTATTAATAAAAATGTTATATTAGTACACTAATTAATTATTATTTAATTAAGGCATTAGTTTTAATTATAATATAATTATTTAATTCTTATTCCTTTATTTTTAATGAAATAAATTATTATCATTAAATCATTATGAAATAATTGATTATTCAAATATTTGAATTACACTATGTAATAATTATTACACTAACTTAATTCAAATTACTAACTCTAAAAATTCTTAAAATAATTATAATGATTTAATCTCTTTACTTCCCGGCTTTTTAAATTAATACATATCCTAATGCATAAATTAACAAATAATTGACATTAATTATTTTACAAATCAATATAACATTTAACCACATCATTAATTAAATATACAACATGAAAAATTTACAATTCATAATTATGGCATGGAAAAACATACTAGTACATGAAATTAACTAAAAAAACTAACATAATGGACTAATAATAATAACAGTTAATGTAATAATTTATACACAATTTATTAATTTTTTAAAAAAAAAACATAAAAATTGAAAATAGAGGTGTGTCACGCACCACCCTGCACCATGTGCCAGGGGCTCACACACAACCAGTGTCGTGCGCCAAGAGGTTGTGTACACCTCTGTGCATCGCGGTGATGGGTCAACCCCATCTCAGACCCAACAATTTTTTTTGGATCAAAATATAAATGAACGGGTGGTTGGATTTTTCCTAAATCTTTCTTGGAAATTAAAAGACTTGGAGCGAAAAAAAGAGTAAAGTGAGGAAGTATAGTGTGGAAAGGAGATTTTTTCGAAGAAGTTTTGTAATTTTATCGTGGAATTTAGGATTCGAAGTATATTTCCTTCCTCTTTGGATTTTTTTTGTAAAAAAAATAATAAAATAAAATTAAAAAAAGAGAGAAAGATCCGATTGCAATTGGAAATTTTCATTTGAAACCCCTCGCTTTAGTTTTTTTCTTGAAGCAATGACGTAATGTAACCCAACAACAATTTAAAATACATAATGAAATTAAATTGGATTGCAAATGATATTATATATAGTTTTTAAAGTGAATTATTAATACCCTTAAAAAATCCCATATGTATAGATTTAAACCTTCACCGAGATCGGGACATAGCTAGTGGCTTTAAGAAAAGAAAGCATCATAAGATGTGCAACAATTGTTCAAATGATAAGAATCTAATAGCCATACAAATTGGCTTATCCATAATATCATGCAAGTTCAATACAACTCGAGTTTTTTGTGAATTACTAGAAATATATATATATATATATATAATATATCATGTACAGGAGGAGATAAATGCCATCCAATGGCTTTTTTTTTTCTTTTTTTTGGGGCAGTTTTCTGCTAAGCCTCTAAAAATGCTCTAAATATCTAATATATCTCGATGACCGTTCCCAAGAAAACAGTCCAACAATTTATACAAATATACAAACAGAAGAGAAATCAGAAAAGTAGAAGGCATAAGAGCAAACAAAAGAAAAGGAAGTAGTTTACTCTGCTGAGAGACTTTTCCACTTGCAGCTCTTGCCTTCTTATCCTCCTAGGACTACCATTTCCTGAAGGAGGATAAGAATTTGGAAACATCCCTGGAAAAACCATTTCTCCAAACATTACAATTGTTGGACTAAAGAAACTGGTCGTTGCCATATTTCCAAAAGCTGAAGGTCCTGTGGAAGCATAAGGGCTGAAAGGATTAGGAAAATACGGCTGCTGATGGAAAGCTTGCAGTTGAGGCTCCAAGTACTGCTGCTGTTGATATGACTCTGGCTGTGGATGAAATAGATTGGGGTGAAGTTGCTGCTGCTGCGTGGGAGAGCTAATGGATGCAGTATTGGCGGTTATTGTGTTAACACCAAGGGCTGGGGGTCTGCGTGGTACCACCAGGTCCAATTGGTGCTTCTTGGATTCAGATTCAGTTGGTGCCATACCACGGCCATATAGAGGGACCAATGAAGAATTTGAGATGTAAGCCTTACAGACAGGGCATTTTGTTTGTTCATCCGAGTCAGGGGAAGAGCTCTGAACTTCAAGCCATTTATAGATGCAAGGCCAGCAGTAAAGATGACCACATAGGGTAACAACAGGATCCTGAGCAGAGTCTAGACAAATGTTGCAGTCAAAACATCCATTTAGATTCTCTGAAGCTACTCCTTGAGATGAGAGTGAATTTGCTTTATGCTTAACCGAATTATCTTCGTCAAGCTCAAAGGTGACTGCGGGCTGGTTAAAACTTCGTGAGTCCATGAGATCTGCTCAAAAGGCAATGAGACACATAAAAAGATATTAAAATGCATATTGGGATCCTCGTGCACATAATAAGAGAACATATGACTCAAAATTTGACAAAATATGGAAGTGTGTCCGACTTATGCACTACCTATCTAAGAATATAACGGAAATTTTACATTGCATTCTATCTAAAATCAATACTTGGGGCAAGTTAGCATATCAATCACATCTGAGAGCATCACAACTCAAGAAGGAGGAACACCAAATGAAATGTAAAATAAGAGATACACTTGATCTGAGATTACAAAAGGGTTCTAACTGCACAAACCCAAATATTTTCCACAGGTGAGAAAGATGTAAGAAGGGAAAAACTGATGTAACATGAAATCAGATCTACCAATATCATTGATTCCAGCTTTAAACTTCAAGCTGCTGAAATCATGAGAAGTGTCCCCCAAAATTTTGCAATCAAGAACAAAGGTCAGAGTTTTCCACACGTCAGTATTCCTATCCCAGCCATTGTCTATACATCTGTGAAGGAGTATAAATTTGTTCCTATCAACGGGAACTTGTCAAATATTTGCTTCTAAGAAGCCAGAATATCATTTGCCACAAGAGTAACTCCCTCGAAAGACAAAGAAGGCCAGTAAAGTTCAACTCTAAAAAACCAAGAAAATTGACATAAAACAGCATCCTGTCCTAACAAGAAAAGCAAAAATGACCAGGACAAGAGAAACAGACCCTTATCCTTATATCTTTGATACTTCTGGACCTATCTGTGTCAATCATTGCAACAGAACCGCAAAAATTCAATCTTTTCCAGCTTGTTGGATGAGGAAAAACAAAAAACACTGGACGCAAGGGGGAAAAAATGTAGAAGCAGTGAATAACAATTTGGAAAAACATCTGAAACTAAGAATTAAAAGTAATTGTATTACTATCTTCAGCTTTTAAAAAGTTCTGAAGCAGCCCCTTTCACTCAGGGAACAGAGAGCAAATAATTGTTCCCTATTCTGTGCACGAAACCAAAATCTATCTTATCCACCTAAGAATCAAATTACAATTTCCCCACCTGGGCAATCAAAAAGACAAAAACAAATTGACAAAGGCCAACGCAGAGACCCAGCTGCACATGAAATATCCATGTTTAGAGTAATTAGAAACTCATAGAATATCTAGCATTGGAGGAAATATAATCAGAATTCCGATCCAATAATACCCCTTTTCACCAAAATGAACCCAAAAAGAAAAAAAAAAGTGAAAGTAAAAAAAAAAGGAAAAAACCCAGCTCAATTAAAACAACAATCCTGTTTTTCTTTTTAAAAAAATTACATTCTCGCAGTTTAACAAGAGATTAACGAGTAGTTCACATTTACAAGCATGATCCTCTAAGACTAAACAATCATTTCAAGGATCTAAAACAAAATAACGAAATACCCCCAAAAAAATAAGGCACAAAGAAAAAAAAAAAAAAAGAATAAGAATGTGGAGAGAGAATATGAAGGATGAAGAACTCACCGACAACAGAGTAAAGGCGTAGAGAAGTCTTCTCAACGGGAGATAAAATTCTCACGGAATCGAAAAGGAAGAATTGAACCAGAAATCTACAAAGAGAAAAAAGCAGAATTCAAAAAAAAAAAAATGGAAGAAAGAGAAAATCGGTGCCGGAGGAAGGAGGTAGTGGGAGGGAGGAATGGTATGGTGGAGAGCGAATGGTGGCGGAGATAAATGAGAGAAATGATGAAGTGATAGAAGACTTTTTTTTTCTTTTTTTTTAAAAAAAAAAAAAAAAGTGAGAAGACTTGAGGGAGGAGGATGGCCAATACGCATTTATATACAATACCCGATACTAACTCCACCTAATGTAAAATATATATATATATATATATATTCACCGGAAAAAGAAACAAAAATTGATTTATTTTGAGGATATTTTTAAAATAAAAAATATAAATTCTTAGTAAAAAAAAGAAATAAAATATAAAAGTTTCTCAATATAAGTTACAAAACTATTAATCGAATTAAGTATTCCCTCAAAAAAATCAAATAAAGTACAATTAAGACTCTACATAACAAAATAAATTAAACTGTATAAAATATTGAAGCATAATAGTCGAATTCACACCAAGGCAAGCTACTTTCATATCAGGAAAAGAGATCAGGAACAGCCTTTCTTTCCCCTAGCTTTCCTACCAAAAAAGAGTATTCATAAGCAGGTGCCATACCAGCAGAAGATTGAGTTGGCTTTCAAGTCCGCTTCCAAGCCTGCCACTACAATAGAAGGAAAAAGGTCTTCTAAAACCTCGTTTTCGGAGTACCAAAGTATTACTTTATGTAGAAGTAAAAAAACTTTTAATTGCCTAATATAAAGCTTCATCTTGCAAATTAAATAAAGTCTCACTAATTCATGAATTGCGTAATATGCTCTTTATTGAGATTAATTTAAAAAGTAAAATTAATATAAAGAAAGTATCATAAATTTTATTTATTATGTTAATTAAATATTTAATTTTTAAAAATGATAATTAAGGGATAATTTTATTTTTAGGGTAAACAAGTTGAACGAAAACGTAATCTCTGTTATGTCTTGATAAAATTTAAAAAAATAATTTTATCATTCCATAGAAAGGAAGCTTGTCATCAAAATGGAGGGACCAGCTTCCCTCCTGTGGCAGGATAAAATTAGTTTTTTTTAAATTTTATTAGAATATAACTAGCATGATTCATTTCCAATCAGTTTCCGTTCTATTCATTTTACAAAAAAAATAAAATTGTTCCTTAATTGTCATTTTTAAAAATTGAGTACTTAATTGATATAATGGTAAAGTCTATAGTATTTTTTATATTAACCTAAAAAAATTTTATTTTATTTAAAAAATCTATTTTTTTTTTATAAAAATGATATTTAAAATGTGATAAGTGATAAAAATAAAGGTGCTGGTTTTTTTTTTTTTTTTTTTTTGGAAGAAATAGAGGCATTAGTTAATAATGGGATTTGATTACTGGAAGTTGGAAAAAATGAGGTAGGTGGGTCATCAAGTTTCTAACTTATCATACTCGGTATAAGAAACTTCAATTGTTAAGAGGAAAAGAAAAAAAGCAATGCGTTGAAAATTTGAAATAAAAAGAAGAGGCGGTGGGGATCAAATAAATTCTTTACTTAATCATCAATCCTATAAATATTTATGGGTTAAGTAAAGTTAGGTCATATATTTTATGAACATGTTTGATACGGTGGGATAAAATGAAATTAAATATTTTTTAATTTAAAATCTTTTCTAGTTAAAGGGGTGTGGAATTATCATTTTGTTTAATTATTTGGATGAACGATGATTTAGTTTTTATGTTTTGTAAAATTATTATTCAATATCGAAAGGAATGAAATTTTACTTTATATCATTTAAATGTCCTCATATTATAATTGTTAAATATTTAAAACATATACGTCATGAATACATACATACAAATATATATAGATATATATATATAAATAAATAATAAAAGATAAAAGTTAAATTGTGTACACTATTTAATTGTTTCTTTTTTCTTTTGAACAACTAAACTAGTTAATTATAAGTTAAATTTTTTTGTTGTCAAATTAAAATTCATATAAGAATAGATAAAATTTTTTTCTATATATGTAATTATAACTAAACAAAAAATTTTTCTATATATTAACGATATAATAAACATAAATATATGTTTTCTTTTTCATTTCTCCTTAAAAGACTTTTCTAATTTCTTTTTAAAATAGGTTTTTCTCTGAAAAAGACTATTTGTACTAAATGTATAGTAAGAAGTTAAGCAAATATGATTTTGACATTACTCAGAATTGTTTGCATATTATTTCAATATTTGTACATTGTCAATTTGGAGATAGTGTATGTTGCCATTGAAGTGTATTTTGATTGGTTTTAAACGTTAAATTATATGTATTTTTCCTAAGTGTGTTTTGAATGTAATAATTTTTTTTTTTTTTTTTGTTGAAATCCGATTCATAAAAAAAGATACAAAGTCATGAAGTACAAATGTAATTAAAAATAATGAGGTATTTGCTTCTAACCAAATCGAGAAATTTAACAAAGGCCTTGTTTAATAAATTAATTTACCTCTTAAAATAAATTAATTAAGAACTTATTAAATTACATGCATTTGATAACAAATAATTTTTAAATACTTTATATATTAGGTGCGTTTGGTAACAATTTTTGCAAATCACCTAATTGTTTAAAGTGTGTTTAATTGAACTTATAAATTTTAAGTGAAAGTTTCTTACTTAACTCTGAACTCTGAAAACTAAAAATATATATTGTTTGCAAAATGATAACAGTTTTTTATATATATAATTATCAATTATTAATTAATTCAGTATTCAAATTCATATTTCAGTTTTTAGATTCAATGTTTAGATTTAAGATTTAGAATTCAAAACTTAAATAATTCAAACGAAGCCACAGTCAAACTTTAAATTAGCCGGACTAATATCTAACTAGTCTAATAGCTATGACTGGGTTCGGGGAGACTCACCATTACAACTGCTTTACAACTGTTGTAATATGTTACTGTAGCTAACAACAAATTAGAAAAGCAGCATTAGTTAGACCAGAATTGAATACACACCCTTGAGCCTTATTTATTTAACAACTAAAAAAGTATTTAAAATTAAAGTAAACGGAACAAAAACAATACCAACACCCACCACATCACTACAAACTAAAAAAACAAACACAAAGCTTGATTTGGATCCACTAAATGCAAACACGACAGTATTGGACCAGTAGAAGCTTCACTTTGGTGACGAGGATTGAGCAGCAGCAAAGCTAAGTAAGGAACCAAAATCCTTCCACCAACCTCCTTCTTTCAGAGGAAGAGCAGTCAGAGAATGCTAACAGAGATTCAAGTCACCCATTACTCAATTCTTCACCCAACTTGGTTAGTGGGTGAAAAAAGTAGTAGTAAGCCACCACACCAATCCTACTTGGACAGAAAAATATAAAAGAAACATAGATTACTGGATGCCTAACGTGTAGAGAAGCCACAAAGAAAGACAAAAAAGTCAAAGAACATAAAGAAAAAAGTAGATCTAAAACTTACAAGTAAAAGTTAAAAATTATTAACTACAAGCTACCTCTACTCAACCAGGAAAAAAATAGCCTTGGGGGGCTCCCTTCGCCGACGAGTAGGAGCTAGGGAAGGAGCAACTTTGATTTTTGTAAGGAGGGGGGTAGAGTTCGTAAGGAAGGGAAGAGAGGAGTTTGTTTATCCTAAATGTAAATTGTTTGTAAGATAATATGTAAAATTTAAAGTAAAAAGATATTTTATTTTTATCACCAATCTAAGTATTATGGGGAGAATAGCATATACTTTTAGTACATCTTCTAATAGGTATATTCTTTGTAACACTCCTTTCATAGTAGTTTAGTTAATAAATTTTATAAACTAAAATATGCATTCTAAACTCTAAAAGATATTATTAGAAAAGGAATATCAAAAAATATATTAAATTAAAAGATCTATTATTTTTTGATAAAAAAAATATATTATTAGATGATTGTTAAGAAATTTCAGTACAATTCATGAGTATCTTATCATATGAGTTACACATGAATTAGTAACATTAAAACACATAAAAAAATATTTATAATTTGACTCTATTCGCTGATTGTATTTTTTAAATAATATATTATTATCTATAAATTTTAATATTATTAATTTATATGTGAGTATAAATTACTCTTTTTTAATAAATAAATATAAATTACACGTTAATCGTAATAAAATTTCTCATCTTTGACTGAATATTGGCACATATTCTTATTCAATCGGGACAAAAGGGGAAAAGTGGAAATAGAAAGAGGAGGCAGGCCCGCGTTTGTGTTTTTTCCCTTGGGCTTACACAAAGTGGGCCCAAAGAGACCGAAACTTTTACTAGCAAGTAGCAACTAACAGAGTTCCGTCGATCCCTCGCTAACAGCGGATCTTAAATCCCCTTTCCCATATAACGAACGACACCTTTGTCAATATGGTAATTACCATCCTAACCATTTTTTAATATAAAATTTTAAATATTTTTTTTTGTATTAATTATTCAAATTTTAATATTTCTTTTTTAGGACTAATATTTAAAAGAATTAATTATATTTTTCTCTTTGAAGTTTGTCTAAACTACAATTTCATCTCTCTATTTTGTATAAATTATAAGTACATCTTTATCATTTATATTTTTATAACTTATTAATTCCTACTACTAATTTATTTGAAAAAACTTTATCAGGAAATAATGATTATGCGGTAAAAAGTTTAAGATCTTCTTAAAATGTCAATTTGCAAGTTTTTACTTCTTGTTTATTATCATATATAAAAACAATAATATCCTTACTAAATTCTTTTTAATTTTTTTATTTCTGTAATGAAGCATATTATTGTCTTAATATATGATAGTAAATAAGAGATAAACTTGCAAACTAATATTTTAGGAAAATTTTAAACTTTTTACCACATAATCATTGTTTTCTGAATAAAATTTTTTCATTGAAAAATTAGTAGTAGAGACTAATAAGTTATAAAATATAAATGATAAAAATGTAATTATAATTTATACAAATAGAGGGATGAAATTATAATTTGATTAAATGTCAAGAAAAAAAAATGAAATAATGCAAATAAAACAATCTACTTTTCAGGTAAAGACGCATAAGTTGGTGAGATAATAAAACATTTCAATAATACCTTGTTCGTGAAAATAAATAAGGAAACACTACGTCTCAACTTGGATTGAGGTTATTTTTAAAAGGTTTTACCAATTCTTAGTTTGAGATCCATATCTTCCCTTACAAACAATTTATCTTTTACAAATTTTAAGAAAAAATACCTAAAAAATTCAAAATAAACTCCTATCTATTATGAATAAAATAGTAAGTATGGGTGTTCTTAACAGGTAATAATATTTGAAATAAAATCTATCTCATGAAGATATAGAAATCTTGGAAAGATAAATATTCTCTAGAGATAGATATTATACATAAATAAATGATAAAAATTTAATCTTATCTTAAATATGATAGAATCTATTTTTTAATTCATATCTATCAGAGCCCTATAAATAGGGCTCGTATCGTACCTTTCAGTTATAAACACACCTCAGAGAGAAAGCAATAAAAGTTCTCTACTTTCTCTTCTCAACCTCCTTTTCTTCTCTATATATTTTTCTAATTATTCTATATTTTTTCTCTATTCATTCTCTCTCTCTCTCTCTCTCTCTCTCTCTCTCTCTCTCTCTCTCTCTCTCTCTCTCCTTTATATTTTATATCGATTATTCTATTGTGAGACAATGCTACGCCAATAAGATTCATTACACGTTATCAGCACGAAGCTCTTTCTTCCTCCTCTCATTTCTTCTCCAAGATTTTTCTTCTACACATAAATGTCTGCTCCCTGGTGGAAGACAAAAGATGAATTAGAAGAAGCTCTAGGTATTAATGGTGGAAGACAAAAGCAATGATAGTAAATAAGGCTTACGTGGAGCCATACAGTGATTTGTACCCAACCATGTTTGATTTGTTTATCAAAAGTTTTTGGGTTGGACTCTTGGAGATAAAATGAGGTTCTTGCTGTACAATTAAGTTGGTGTAGTGCATATAGGAATGTGGATTTTTAGCAGAATAGAGAAATATGAAATTCCAAAGTGTTGGAATCCGTAGGCAAAAGCAAAGTAAAATAAAACTACGGAAATCCACCAACAGGATCTGCACATACTAGAAAAACTGATTGGATAGAAATTACCTCAATGTTTTGATTGTTCGTTGTGGAGGCGCTGCTTTGTACGCTTCGCCCTCTACTGGTATCCACGCGATGAACTCCTCTGCAAGCGATCGGGATGCTAGCCCCTTCGTGTTCGCAAAAGCTGCTCGAAACCGATCCTGACTATCTGGTAATCGGTCGTATTTCGGAGAGAGGAGGCTAGATACTATATCGTCGTTCTAGGGTTTAGGGTTTTGTTTTTCTTTAATCAGATAATGTACGGCCACCAAGAAAAGGTTAACATAACCTTTTATAGCTGTCAATATCAAAACCCTAACTGTCATCTAATGACAGTTTAATCTCGTCCGTCTATTCCTATAATCATCCAACGGTTGGATGAGTAATATTAAGTAATTAATTTTATTTATTCGATTAAATAAAATTAATTACTTATTAACTTACCAGAGAATACAATATGTGATCTGATTCCCCTTTTGTATACGTTCAATGAATCTGGACACAATCTAGATTCATTGAACGTGGACATTATGCTCACAAGATCGTCTATGCGTGTGACCCTGTAGGTTCACTTAACGTTAGCAGTGAATGAAAAATGTCCTAGACATTTATTCACAAAACATAAGTGGCCTCTAGCAAGACATTATTCTTACCCAAGTTAAGTAAATATAATAATAACCTAGCATCAGATTTAATATTTAGTCCTTTTGTCACACGATATCCTAATTAAGTATAAGGCATGGATCAAGTCATCCTTATAAAACTTAATTAACCATTTACTTGATCACCAGGCAGACTGTTCCAACAAATAATATTAATAACACCTTATTAATACTTATTTGAGCATGGCCATGCATATTTTCCAGTCTTCCTTATCAAGGGGCCCATGGATATCTCTCTCTAAAAAGAGAGGGACAAATCCCTTTCACTATCTCCAATATTCAAGCCATGACGAGAAAATAAGTCAACCAATAGTCATAATGATCACCTAATTAAAAGTGATGTTTGACTATGTAAAAACATATTTTTCTCCCCATGCAAGAAACATTAGAAACATTAGGTCGAAGGACACCAAATATAAAACTGAGAATAAATACTTATAACTTAAACCCATGCAATATTTCTTCTTCACTTTGGATCATGTCCAATACAATATTCTCAATATGTATTTATGAATTGATTTTATATCTCATATTCATGATCAGTAAAACTTGACTATCAATCAACTTCACACTAGTTTACAAGATGTAATAAACTAGGGACAAATAAGAATAGTATTTTATTGGGTTTTACTATCAAGTCACATACTTGATGACCAAGAGCATAAAATACAATTCAAAAAATACATGCTTCATAAATTAAAAATGTGAGTCAATTGGTTTTAGGGCATATACTAACACAAAGTAATTAAAATAGCAAGCAAGATTAGTAGGAAGGAGTGGCAGCTAGAGGATCACATATTATTGGGTCGACCATATCGACACAGAAGTATGTCTTTTAGATTTTAACTATAAAATTTAATTTTGGCCCATGATAATTTTAAAAGGATATTATATATATTTGTGTTGAAATTATTTATATAAATTTATTTGGATATATAATGGATCTAGAAGACACCATTAATAAAATATATTTAGACGTATCTTGAAGACACGTTCAATAAAACTATAGCATCAAAGCCACATACATTGTAAAGTTTTAGATCAACTATGAAAATACCAGAAGTTAGTTGTTATACAATTTTAGATCAACTATAAACCACCAGAAGTTGGTTATTTTACAAACGTCGGGTGTGTTTGGTTATACGAGTGGTTAAAATATGTAGCAGTAACATACTTCCATCAACATATAGAATTTCTCCAATCAAAATCTACGAAGAAAATGTTATTCGTGGTGTGATAGAGAAAATATTTTACCTTATCATGTCTCAAATATGCTCCTCTAGAGCAATATTGAAAAAGATATTTTAAAACATTTTATTAAATTAGTCTTATATTTTCTTGAGACTAAATTAACAGAAATTGAGTCATTGATGAAATATTGTGATACTGGCTGACCAAGGAATTTTATGTCATTTCCTGAAGTGAATGCATTAAGTTTATAATTTATTTATAAAATAGATTTTGGTCATGATCACAACCGTGATATAAATGTTAATTATATTTATCACAATTACTCAACATACTTTCAATGTATATATTCTCACCAGAACTGAGAATACTAAGAAAGGGAAAGACAATATACGGTTCACCACTTCATAAAATAGTTATCGATGCAATTCGTTGCATACATGAACTACGCCATTTGAAATATTATTGAGTACTTTCCAAGAAGAGATATGAAAGTGTTGTTTGCTTTTCCAAAATTATGCTACTAATACTAATGATGCTATTACTAATGACATCAAAATGACACACGTAAGTGATGCCAAATTATTAAAAAATATCCAAATAACTTTTCCTTGACATATATTATGGTCATTAAATTTTTTCTAAAGTAAAAGATTATTTTATTTGTATTCCTTATATTTAATTTAAAGTTTATTGCTACATTACCTTATAATATGAACTGGAGGAACCAGTATTTTCTATTGTATAGTGATAAGATGGAATATCTCTTATCAATCATGGCACATAGGGACATCTTTAGCATAAATATCTAACGTATAATTGGTAGTACAAAGTTCTAGAAAAACTTATCGTTTAAAATTCCAGAAAAGTTAGACAATTAAGGACTCCAGAAGAGTTGGGGTATCTTTATAGAAAATTTTCAAATTTGTAATGCATTCTTTTCGAAAGTGTTGTAGAATATTATTAGTTTCAGTGATACTTTTTATCATCTTGAGACAATTGATAATATGTATTACTATTAGTGTTCGATGAGAAAAATACTACAAATTTATTTTTATATTGTACTAAATAAATAAATTTGAGATACAATTGTTCAATAAACCAAAATTTTATTGAGTTAAAATATTTATTATTAGCATGACCGTAAGACCATTCCGGATTATTCAAATACGAAGAATATTTAGAAATTTATGAAATAATATGGAACCAGAAGTTTCCTAATTCTATGAATTCTATGTGCTACTCATTTTAAAATGTAAATTGTTTTATAGAGATCACTAGTATTACGTTAGGATTGAATGTGTTACTTTGGGATGAATACAAAAATGTTAATCGATGCATCGAAAAGATAGTTATATTCATATATATAGTTATATATACATATATATATACTCGTAACCTGCAATTTACGATATCTTAATAATGATCTCATACTTTAAATTCTCCCAAAGGCCCAATTTATTCTAATTATACTGGTTGTGATATGTATCTATTGATATTAATATTGAACATCTTATAGAATATGTTTTACACTTAATGGTATTGTAGACCATAAATGAATAGTAGCACTTGTTTCATATTTTTGCCAATAAATTATTATATATACTCCTCTTTGTAAATTGTGGTCAGAAACTATGTATTCCCCATCTGTGAATTAAATATGTGTTATTTATTTTTATTACTCCAAAAAAAATAGATGGGCTTATATATATTGGGCAAAGAATATCAAAAGAGATATTCATAATTTGTTGATTTTGAATATCTGAACATTAAGAGGAGAAAACATGTAGTCGGATGAAAATATTAATTACTTTGTGTCTCTTATAAGTTTTGAACCAAAAGTTCAAACACATATAGCTATGCATATTTTCTAACCAACATTCGACCAATAATGTTCATAATATATTTGATGTCCCCGAAGGACAACCTACCGCCATCAAAGTATTTAAGACACAATCTAAACGTGGTAGCTAAGTCGATTTCATGAATATGAACTCCTAACATATGAAAGGAGCAAATGTTTAGATGGTCATACTATAAAGTCGAGGAAATAAATCTAGAAGAATTTTCCAAATATGACCAATATATTATTCTTAGAAGAAATTCAAGTACCTGAAAATTTTGATATTATGAGATCTCATCATAATAGGTCAATGGAATTGCAAAAGTACAAGAGTATTTATGTGCATACTGGCATTGAATTAGAACAATTAAAAGCCTACAGACTCAAGATAATATAGAGTTCGTATGAGAATTATAAAAGTTAGTCCGGACAATTAACAAGTACATATAAAATGTACATAATTTCTAACAGGAATTATTCACCTGAAGTGTTAATCCAAGAAGGATAGTTATGAATATTTATAATATGCGAACTATGAAATAAGTATTGATTATGACTCTTCATAAACGTCTAACATTACTTATGAAGAAATATTTCTGGTGGAGAATATGATTAGTTTTCATAATAGCGCCCAAGACAATTGCTATACATTAGTCTATGTTATCATTTGTATAGCATAATTATATGAAGTCCCTGATGGACTTAGTATGCCTGAAGCATATAAGTAAATTTTTCCAGAAGAATATAATTTAACTGTCTTAGTGAATCATCATTGAAGATAATGATGAGAAGATCAAGTCCATGTATGAGGAAACATTTACTCATCTTGGTTAATTATACTTGCCATATATATATATATATATATTATTTTTTGTTGATAAACACTTTGATGAACTAGTGTGCTCCACACTAGGGGAGAAATCAGTAATAGAAGAATGATATTATATGAAAATATCATCTAACTACGAACTAGAAGTTTATAAGATTGGTCATTTCCAAATAATTGCAAACCAAATACTTGATATATTTTACCAAATTTATGATAGTTTCTAATAGATACTCTTATTTGGATTAGATATCCTAAAAGGGCAAAATATAACTTATAATTTTGAATCACGCCTAAAGCGTGACCGAGTACTTGATTTTAAAGACAATTATCCTCTAAAAGAAAGAGAATTATATGAGCAAATATTATTCCCGAAGAATAAACAAAGTCTAGTATTATGATCAATATTTTGAAATCAAGCTTGGATTTGGAATAATAAATTAAACATTCTGAAAATATTTTATAGGATATGGTACATCACTAATGTTCCAAATCACTAAGTATTCATAAAGATCTCTTATAAAAGAATATTAAAGAACAATTTGGTTTTGAAGCACCATGATTCTACACATCCAGTGCATGATTATTCTTGTTTCATACAAGAAGATGGTTATTATAGTTGTTTCATAACTAATGACTTTGGAATATATATTGAACTTATCGTTTGATATCTTTTTCAGATGATTATCTCAAAATTTGAGAAACAATCCAACTCTTGCAGAGATGGTTGTATAAGATATTGATTGTTTACATGATGCATACAAATCACGCTATGCATTGACATACACTATGATATTGTATATATAGATACATATATCAGCTACTTTTTTAATTTGTATTGAAGAAATAATTAATGACTGGCTAAAATGTGTATGATCAAGATGAACAAATTATTATATTCGAGATAATATCCTCTTACATGAAATTCCAATTACATTGTTGGATGATTTTAAAGTTTGAGGATATACTAAAGGAGATAAGGTATGCATATTTGTATATAATCTCCAGAAGAGACGTAGCAATGATGTGCAAATAAATTCGATCACAGAAATCTAGAAGATTTTATCTACTAAGATATTACCGATAACAATACTTGAGATCATTCCTGAATACATATGTTTAGAAATCTCAAGTAATTATCTCATCAGAGGGAATAACGTTTAACATAGAGAATAGTCTACTCTTTTCTCTTCATGAGAGTTTTTTTTCACTAAGTTTTTATCTAGTTAAGGTTTTAACGAATTATGTTCTCTATATATAATGGACATCAAGGGGGAGCGTTATGAATAAAATAATAATTGTGGATGTTTTTTACAGATAATAATATTTGAGATAAAATCTATCTCCTAGAGAGATAGATATTTCTGAAGATATAAAAATTTTAAAAAGATAAATACTATGCATAGATAAGTGATAGAATTTTAATTATATTTTAGATATGATAGAATCTATTTCCCTAATTTATATCTATCTTTTGTATTCCCAGAGCCTTATAAATATGGACTTTTACCTCAAACACACCTCAGAGAGAAAGTAATAAAAGTTTTCTATTTTATACTGATTGTTCTATTGTATTAATAATGCTACACCAACAAATTTCACAACACTATCCAAGTTGATCGAGTTGTTCCATTTGATGTTTCGTCACTACGATAATAATTCATTTTTAAATACATATTTTCTTTTACTGATAACTCTGAGGTTTTTTGGTTAAAAGATATGTCTAGTTCAATATCTATTATTTTTTGTTAACATAATTATATTCATCAATTTAAAAAAAAAATGTATTTAGGTAGCGTTTAGCTTTGAGATTTTTGTATTGAATTTAAAACAAAGCAGAATGAACTGTGATAAAAAAAAAAATGTGAATTTGAAAAACTAAAATTTAAAATTTGAGATATTATCCTATTCCATCTTAAACATCAATATATAACTAATTGGACCCACGTGATGATTAAAAAAAATATATATTTTCGCCAACAATAGTTTTTCTCCATTAATCAAATTTGTTCAAAATCGACCTAAAAAAATCTTCAAAACGTCTGGAAGAAGAACATGAGTCATGACGCTAGCAATGCAAATTTTTGGGTATTATCATTATTATTAGGTATAAACAGAGCAATATAAAACATATGGAGACCAAAATGAAGCTTTTGGGGGAATAAATAAGTTTATAGATGGTAGCTAAAGCAATTAATTGTGGACTTCTAGAAGCTTTGTGATGTATATTTTTAATTGTGTACGGCAATAATTCCTCCCAAAAAAAAAAAAAAAGAAAAAGAAAAAATTTGCAAGCGAGAATGGAATTAAAATTTGATAAAAGGAAGACATGTATCTTCAGAGAAGCAACAAAAGTAGGACCCCGTTTGTATTAGTGTTAGAGGATATATGTTCCTTTCATAATATTCCATGCTCTCTCTCGCGGCCTAATGTAACCTTCCCCCAATCTTTTATACAAAGTTATTATCACAAGTTAATAATAAAATAGTACTAAAGTTATTTTGATACAACACTTGTTTTCTCCTAATAGTACCAATCTTATTTCCTTTTTTTTTAAAGGAAGAGTACTTCATTAATCTTAATGAATTGTCCGTCATAACGGCGGTAATATAGTACCAATCTTTTTTCTGATGTACTAATAAGAATAAGGATATAGTGTTTAACATTTTGTAATAGTTTAATTTCTTTATACTCTGTTAATGGTAAGACTCATGCTAATATTGTAATAAATAGCTACGGATTTTATGTTGTGTATTTATCAAGTCAAGTATAATCAGATTTTTCGTTAATCATTATTATTAATTTCAGATATGTTGATATTAAATATCAAAGATATATATATAAAAAAAGAATATCGTGTTTGACAAGAAATAAAAAGAAGAATTAGCATATAAGTTACAACGGTCAATAACAACTCGAATTTTCGGTGCTATTTTGTATACCACTCACTATTTATATCACTTTTTTAATTTAGCATATTTTATAAATAAAACTTATTAAATAAAAATAAATTTAAAAAGAAAATATATCATAAAAGGACAACACAAAGAAAAATTTTATTATGAACTTGATTTTTGTCCCCATTCATAAAACAAATAGCTTGTATCAAGCCACATTACCTCCTCATTGTTCTTGTCTCCAAAAACCCTCCTTGTGATTTTTGTCTCCAAAAGCCAAGACATAATTCATAACATGAGATAATATGACTTAATACAAAATTTATGGTGTATGAATAGAACTATGAATCCTGCCCATAATAGAAAATTTTAAATAATTAAGAAAGTGGAATGGAGCCTTGATCCCCCACCGGGGGTTATGAATAAGGTTGATGTAGGTAAGAAATTCATCCTTAGTACCAAGAATAAAGTGGATGAGTCAGACAACAGTATAGGCCACACAAGCAAAGGAGTGCTTTTGCATTTATCCTGTTGCAAATAATTTGCACGGCACCCTAGCCCTAGGCCCTAATGGCTAATACCAATTTAGTGTACCATTAATACTTTGTACTGCTACTCTCATTCACTGTTGCATTGCGGATGATCTTGACCAGAAGGATATCATTATTGAAGGAGATGCACTTCTTGTAATTCAAACTTTGAATGGGGTTAAGGAAGCTGAAACATAACAGGATTAGTAAATGGAAAAACTGGAAATGCTGTTTTAGTCCTAGGAATTCAATATGGCTGTGCTCATAATTTGGGCCAAGGAAAATAATTTTTTTGGTTACAAACCTGCACTCCCCTCCTCTCCCCCCCCTCCCCCCTTCCCTCTGAAACCTACTGTTATAGGGGTGGGAACTGAATCCCCTTGTAGTAATCTTGTTGATGAAAATGAAGGTTAATGGTTTATTTAGGCCCCAAAAAAAAAAAAAGAAAGAAAAAGGAACCACTCCCATGGAACCATGCAGGATCCATCATTTTTCAGCTGTTGCAACTTCAAAGTTCAGTTCTTTCCAGCAAAACACAAAAGCTAGTGAAAACATATGGACTCAAAATGACCCAAATAACTTCTTACCATTGCAACTCAAGAACAAAAAGGATGAGAGCTAAATCCATGAAATCCTTCCAGATATATACTTCTAAAAAGCTTTTTCAGAAATTTTTATAGCTAACAGCATCATCTTAGAGAAAGAAGGGAAATTCAGTAGCATCTGACTATACAAGCATCTTAAGATTATTGTGGCTGCTGTTCCTGAGACACATGGTAGGCTAAAAGGATATACTCACCATTTTACAAGAACTTCTCTATGCTAGTGGTCAATGTTGATTTTGGGACAGCGCCAATAACAGTCTCTTTCTTCTCTCCTCCCTTGAAAATCATTACTGTTGGGATGCTCCGGATCCCATATTGAGTTGCAATTCCAGGACAGTCATCTGTGTTCACCTTGTAAAATTTCAGTTTCCCAACATACTGGGTTGCCAACTCATTAATAGCAACTTGAATCATGCGGCATGGACCACACCATGGTGCCCAAAACTCTACCAGAACTGGTAGATTGCAGTCGAGCACAAGTGACTTCCATTGACCTTCAGTAACAGGTGGTACAGCTGTTAGGAAGAAACAAGAAACCAATATTACATTTCTGTTTCAGTTCTTCCTCTTAGAATTGAACCCAATGAGCTTATAAAATAAAATGAACTCACAATATCAGTCCTACATACAGAATCATGCTTGAAATAAAACTTTTTGATAAAGAAGTATCAAAAAGGATCTACAGAACAAATTCTGTCTCCAACACCCCCCACACCCAAAAAAAAAAAATATATATTAAAAAATCATGAAATGAATTAAATACACAACACATGATTCTCCCAAGGACCAATTTCAAAATGCAGTGCCTGCTTTGTGAATTGGATGTCTCCTGTTACTAATACCAAAGTCACAAAGTCGTCCTCTGCCTAGGGATATTAAGCAACACTAGATAGCAAATTCAATCCAATGTGACTTCTAGCAAATAAACAGTGAAATCCTGCCTCTATGCAGTGAATAATAAGAAATCCTTTTCCAGCTCTATAAATCATTATTCAAATATTCTTGCAAGGCATTCCATGAACTTATTATTTTAAATTATAAATGTATACATGATTCTGAATCATGTTCTTCATCAAAATTGCCTTGTAACTACTTTTCATCCCTGATAATGTGCAAACTATTATCAAGTCTGACTGACCCCCTTTTTGGTTTGAAACTACATATGTGAAATATTAAAGATGATTCAGGAAAGTACATCCTGAAAGCTAATTTTGCGAAAGGCAGCACTAGTAATTTTCAGAAACATGTACTAGATTAGTTTTTTATGGTTCATCCGACTAGTTTAGGTAGCAAGGCGTCAATGGCAGATAGATACATCCCCAACATATATGAAAAACATATGAATAGTAAGACTAGTTCACTAGTTTACCATATACATATATGGGCGATATCAGCACCAGTTTCCCCATAGTAAATCTCGAGAATTTAGACTTCTCAGCCTATCAATAGATGATGAAAATTCTATTCATAGTGTGTCCTGTGTAGCGTTACATCAATGCAGATAGCATCATTTACCAACACCTAAGTCATAATCAACTTGGGGAAAAAGAGGAACTTAACACTTACTTGCAATTCTAATCAAGCCAATGACCTGATACGCACAAGACAAATCTCAATCTCTCAAAATTAACTGGTAAACTGTAACTTGTTCAAACAACCTGTTTTATGAATCAAATACAAGTTCTATAAGTTTAAACTAATTCTTCTCTTGGTTCCAATAACGTCTTTCTCTAAAAAATAAAGGTTAAGATTCCATCTGTATTCCTGTAGCAGAACACATACATGACAATGCTCGAATTAACAACAAAGAACCGTACACAGTAAACCTCATAACGAAAGCATTTCAAGTGTAGCCAAATAATTCATTCCGAAACATCCTCAACATAAATAAAAGAAATAAAAAATTCTTACTATCAACAGTAGTATCCTGAGCCTCGCAAACAATCCTGCCGCCACGGCGAGCTGATTTCGATGTAGAACTCAATGAAACGGACGATCGAGTAGGCTGAATCTTAAGTCCTTTAAACTGAGAAAAACAAACGGAACTCCGGCGGCTAGAGAAGGAAGAACCAGCAATCGGAGCCAAGGAAGCCGACGGCAAAGCTGAGGCGCGAGGCACAGTTAGGGTTTCCAACACAGCAGCCATCGGAACTATAAAGAAAGCAGCGATTATGGTGTGCAAATTTTGGATCTGAGAATTTCAGTTATAGTTATTCAGATATTTACAAGAAAAAAGGGAAAATGTGGTGGATGGAAGTGAGGTCTGTGGTTGAGTGGAGTTTGTTTGGTTATAGAGATTAGATGGATTAGAAGAAGGAAGAGAAGAGAACGAATGGACGAGGATCGACTGTTGAACGGATCACATCTGATTTTCTGACACGTAGCTTTATGGATTGGTTCTTTTGCCCTCCTGGGTCCGTAGGCCCTACTGTGACGCAGAATTTATTTCGCATCTTCTTTTCCTTTACATTTTCTGGGAATTTTATTTTCTTCTTCTTTTTATTTTTTTCCATTTGTAGATAAAAATGGGGAGATCTTTTTGTTTCATTTTCCCATTTGGAGCCCATGAAACGAGGGCAACGAGCAGCCTGCTCTAGTGAACACATCTCTTGCATTGGTTTTTTAAATGGAAACTTTTCCTTTCTTTTTTTTACTATATTTTCAGTCAGGAATATAATGTTTTTTAATTAAAATTTAATGGTTAAAATTTAAATTATTTTATACATTTTAATATATATTTATTATCTATTTTTAATTCTATTTTCTTTAATTTATTTATTATTTTTCTTTCCTCTTTCTCTCTCCTTATTTATTGAGGATAAAATAAAAATCTTACCTTAAAATTTACATTGTTTTCTTCATCCTTAATTTATGTGAAGATAGTAATTTGGTACACATCTCTTCACACAAATAATTTATTTTTTACAAATTTCAAGATAAAAATACTTCATTTTTAAAATAAAATTCAATCAAAGTTAATTCTTAAAGAATCAAATAATCTAATATTTACACACATTATTCATTATTGTAAGTACCTCTTGAATTTGATAACAAATTGAGACTTAGCACATACTCCCGGGAGAGAAACATCCTAGCCGATTTTCTTGCCAAGCATGCTAAGAAGATGGAGGAAAGGAGAACTATCTTCCATGAAGTCCCTCATGTTGCTAAGGATGCTTTTTTTTTTTTTTTTTGAGAGCATACTTAAGTTTCATTATTTAACTCGAAAGCATCGGTTACAAAAGAACTTCCTCCATTATCATTGAGGACCAAGAGGGGATATGGGTAAGGGGCGAATAGCTTGTAAATTTATTACAATTCCCAATGTGCAAAGTCATGGTCAAGGGTATTAGAAGATCTTGGAGAAAAACACAACTTCCAGTTTAGCTACTTAGCTAAGAACATTCTGCCCTACTCAATTAAAGTTCTTCTCCTCTAATTAATATAGGCATCATCACCTTTCATAGTTTGGATTACAAACAAAGCATCTCTTTCTATTACTAATATGGACTCCTTTAAATCCTTCCCCGACCTAAATACGAACAATTCAGGCATCGCCTCTGTGCCAAAGGCATCAACAGCCACCTATTTCCATGCCCAAGCCCCCGAAATGGTCCTTTCATTACCCCTAATAATACAGGAAATATATGCATTACGATCTTCCTCAAAATCAGCATCAAAATTACTTGTTCCATGGAGAAAGAATTGGTGTACAATAAAGTACACAAAAGAAAGAATTGTACAATAAAATTTTGATGAGTACTTTATTGTACACCAATTCTTTCTTTTGGGCCTCATAGGGAAAAAGATATTTCTTAGGTTTAGCAACTCTCAAACCAATGAGCAGCATCCCATCCATGAAAAGGGCTCAAGTCAAAATTGCCAAAAAGAATTAACCAGATCACTTTCATCAGTGGCATTTGAGAATAATTTGGTCAACTAATTCAAGCTCCTGACCACAAAAAAGACAAAATATGTCCCTCTTCAACCATCCCTTCAGACAATCTTCTGTAGGAATGGCATTTAATACGGCTCGCCAAGCTAAATTTTTGTGTGGTTATGAAGATAAGACTTTCAAAAACTCCTCCAGAAATCCCTTCTATCCCCATGACTGACATGAATATCGGAGCTTCTTTGCGATATTTGAAGAGCATACACAGATTTGGTGGTAAAGGTCCTTGTCGTAAAGGCAGACCACACCAAAACATAGGGTTCCCCAAGAGGAGGAATTTTAATTCTTCGAATAGCTTGAACTTCTCGAGGAGAAAAGAGGACTTGGAGGAGGCCCAACCGCCAGTTTCTAGAGTTCTCACCTATCAAATCAGAAACCAAAAGAGGAGAAGAGTGAGTAGATTCTCCTCGGGACAGTTTTAGTGTTCCAAGTCTGGGACTGATGAATCTTCTCAAATCCTATTGTTCGAACCATACCCAACATGGTAACACAACCCACCATCTAGGAGATCTCTAGAAGTCCAAATGCCATTCCAAATCCAGGAGCCCTATATGAACTGTTTGCTAAGTTCAATAAGCTTCTCCATTTAGACCTTTGAATCTCACGAGATTAGCCCCCAAGGTTTATGACTCCCTTGCACCAAATTCCAGCGCATTTTGCCAAGAAAGCCATATTGAAATCTTTGGCTAATCTAAAGCCTAGTCCACCATCTACCTTGGGTTTATAGGTATGGTCCTATGCTCTTATATACAAGTGCCTACCTGTATTCTTATAACCACAAAAGAAGTCCCTAGTTAGAGAATTAATTTTCATGCAAACAAACAATAGTAATTAGAAACATTGCATCATATGGATGGGGATAGATTGGGTAACATAAGATATTAAAATAGACCGGTAGGCCTGGGACAAGTTTTCCAACTTCTGACTACTCCTCCATGATTTGAATTTCTCAATTACTTCTTGGAAGGCAGCCTTCTTGAGTTAGTATTGCAAAACGATAACCCCAAGTACTTGGAATCATGCTAGCATTCTAAACAAAATGAGTCCTTCAACTGATCATTAGAATTTCCACTGAACTACGCACTAGATTTCCCTCCATTTATTTGTTGGCCAGACTACCCAAAAAATTGGTTTAAGCATCCCACAATACTAGTTGCCTTCCCGTTATTAGCATGAGCATATATAGTAAGATCATCGACGAACATGAGATGAGATATAGAGAGATGAGCTCTTCTAATCTTTACTCCTTTAATAGACTCGACAGTCTTAGCTTTCATAAACAAATGTGATAAGACGTCAAAAAAAATTATTAAAGAGAGCAAGAGACATTGAGTCTCCTTGTCGAATTCCCGTATCACGTCCCAAGTTCAGGCAAGTCCGAACCTGAGATGGACACACTGTGCACACAATAATATAAGGCTTCAAAACTTAACAGAGTACATAGAAAGCTGAAATTGAAATATTATTACTCAAATTCGAAGGAACTTCACTAGAAGAACAAAACATACAGACATTCAAGTTCTATTAACAACATAACAAAAAGTACAAAAATAGTCTACTACACCCTTTTTCCCCGAGCTTATTCCTAAACATCTTCGAATCCCCTCTTAAGCTCGAAGAAATCCTGGACTAAAAATAGAGAGAGGAGTGAGTACGACTACTCGGTAAGCAGAGGACAAATTCTAATTTATGGGATTGAACATGCGTTTGCCAGATTATTATCAAACAGATTACTATAAATATAAAATAGAGTTCCTTTTAAAGTATAACTATCTTTCATATAAAATACGTTAATTCTCATACATTCAGAAATTCCTTAGAACAGTTCCCATACATTTAATCTACTCAGTCATACTTAAACACTGAGCTCAAGACGGTACAAAGGGTAATAATGGGTCAGATACGTGATATCACGCCTGGGTGTCTCTCTCTCCAAGTATTCCATAACAGATATGTGTGGCTTTTTGTGGGCCAAGGATTCAGAATAGATAGGTAGAACATGTTCCCCCTATGATTAATCAGAGATAATTAAAAGATCAATGCTCAAAAGCATTATAAAACCAATTCTCAAAAGTTTATATGTCAATATATTCTAAATTCAAGGTTCTCCAAAGTTCATATATCATGCAAAGTAAAGCAATTCCTAAAATAATTTCAAAGTAGAGCTCAAAAATAATTCTCCGAAACTTAAAATAGTTATTTCTCATGCAAAATCAAAACTTACTTGTTCAACCTAATTAAACAATATTTAAAATAAATACTTTCGTATTATTATAAAATAAAAAACACTTTTAGAGTTAAGGTTTAGCCTCCAATTACCGTAAGATAAAGAGAAATGCAGAATCAATTCAAATTATGGATTTCAGATCCTCTTTGTGGACTCCATAACATTAACTAAATAAAAATCCTAAATCTATTACGACTATAAAAATTCTATCTCAAGAACCCAAATTATAATTAAACTAGGTTTAAGGGATTTGGGAGGATTTAAATCTTGAAAGGAGCAAGGTTTTAGAGGACAGAATTACTAAAATAGAATGACTAAGGAAGCTAAGTAATCAAATTAGCTAAAGAAAATTACATAAGAAAGGAAAGAGAAAGCTTACCTACTGGAGTTGTCATGGAAGGAGAAAGAAAACAAAGAGAAAATAGAGAAAAATGGCTTCATATTTATAGATGATTAAGTAGGGATAAGGATGGGTAGTGGGGGGAGGGGAAATTTCCTAGCTTCTACGTGGAAGAAATGGAGGAAAGATTGGTGGCCTAAAACAAAGGATGAGGTGGTTGAAAACTAGGATGCCAAGTGTTTTTTTTATTATTTATAGGTATTACATCCTATCTTCCATATTAAAATTTTCGTCCCTGAAACTTCATAACTAAGCAAAAGTATCAAACAACTATGGGTAGATGTTTTTCATATTTTCTTCCAACTCCAAAGTAGCTTTTCTCGAGGTATAGTTAGACCACTGTACCTTCAAACAAGGTAGACCCTTATTCTTAGAACTTGTTCTTTTCGATCTACAATTCAAATTGGGTATTTCTCGTAAATGAGATTCTCTTGTAGACATTAAGATTCAACCCTTAATATATGACTTGGGTCAGGATATATTTCCTAAGCGGAGATACATGAAACACATTATGAACTCATGACAACGCTGGTGACAATGCCAGAAAATAAGCCAAGTCTCTAACCTTTTCCAAAATCTCAAACGCACTAAGCTTGCCACTTTGACCGAACCTCATAATACCCTTCATAGGTGACAGATGCAAATACACCTTATCACTTTGAGCAAAAGCTAGTGGTTTTCTATGATCATTTACCCAACTTTCGTGTCGATCTTGAGCTGTACAGAGATGTTCCCTGATAACGCTACTTTCTCTTTTGTAACTTATACTAATTTCAGTCCTGTAGCCACTTTCTCGCCTACTTCATCCCAACAAATAGGGGATCTGCATTTCTGTCCATACAATTCCTTGAATGAGGCCATACCACCACTTGACTGAAAACTGTTATTATATGAAACTCTACCAAGGTTAAGTAATCCACCCAACTTCCTTTAAAATCCATAACACATGCTACAAGCATGTCCTCCAAATCTGAATTAGGCTTTCTGACTGTCCATTTGTCTGTGGATGAAATGTTATACTGAGAGATAAGGTAGTACTGAACTCATCATTTAAGCTTTTCTAGAAGCACGAGACAAACCTTGTATCATGATCTAACACATTATCCCATGTAATCAAACCACATTATCCACATATAGTTTAACTTACTCAGCTTCCATCGAAGTTGTAACCTTCATCGGTAAGAAACGGTGTGGACTTTGTCAATATATCTACAATCACCCAAATCACATCCTTACCTATTCGTGTTTTTGCTAAATCAATCACAAAATCTATAGTGATATATTCCCATTTCTACACAAGAATCTCTAAAGGTTGCAACAAACCTCCAGGTCTTTGATGTTCTACTTTCACCTTCTGACAAACTAAGCATCGAGTCACAAATTCTGCAAGGTCTCTCGTTTCATGCCATTCCACAAAAAAATTCTCTTTAAATCTCTATAGGTATTCGTCCCTCTAGGATGGATAGAAAATTTACTATTATCAGCCTCCTTCATCACTTCATGCTTTAACTGCGCATTATTGGGTACCCATAGTTTGTTTCGAAACTATAAATTTTCATCAGCATGTAACTTCAAATTTGAGTCTATTATAACTAGTCCTTTAAACTTATTAAACTCATCATCCTTCATCTGAGCCTCTTTGATCTTTCGATTAAAGTTGGTTGAGCTAACAAAGCTGCCAAGGATTTGTCTGTCGACTCCACAGTCTCTATTTTCAAATTCGGTAATTGACTATTGTTGCGAGTCCACAGAAATCCTAGGGGCCTGATGTCTTTCTGCTCAATGCATCTGCTACTCGATTAGCTTTGCCAGGATGGAACTAATCTTAAGGTCGTAATCTTTCAACAATTCCAACCATCGTCTTTGCCTCATGACTCCTTCTGAATGAATAAGTAATACAAACTCTTATGATCTGTAAAAACTTCACCCGAGCTCCATACAAATAATGGCTCCAAATTTTCAATGCAAACACCACCGCTGCTAACTCCAAATCATAAGTGGAATAATTTTTCTCATACGGTTTCAACTACCTTGAAGCATAAGCAATAACTTGACCATCTTGCATTAACACACATCCTAAACCATTCTTAGAAGCATCCATATAGATAGCATGTTCCCTATATTCCTTAGGAAAAGCAAGCATAGGTGTTGTTACCAACCTCTGCTTAGCTCTTGACAGTGACGAAGCCAGGACTCGAGGGTTGGGGAGAGGGGCCGAACTCTAAGGTAATAAATAGTGGGTTGACCGCGTCTATATATGCCGGACACCAGTGGTGACCGTTTGAAAGGAGAATGGTCTAGGTTTTACCCACAACTGGCTTGAAAAACTTTTTGAAAATAAAAAACAAAGTAAAAATACCTTACATTGAGATTTTTTTTAAATATGTATATATATATATATTACGATTGTCCACTATATTAGTATTATGTAGCAAAATAATCACTAGAAGATAATAATTTGCATTTATGCAAAGGAAAGGGAATTTTGGGTCAACCTCAGGAAAGGATAGTGCCTGCAGGACTTTCCAGGACTATCTCTGGATGGTTGTCACTGGATGCCGTCGGAGATAGATCAGTTCAAGCTTAGTGTTGATGATGCATGGACCATGGACGGTGTTGGCATTGGGCGTCTTATTCGAGATCATTTGGGGAGGGTACATATACCCTTCACTACTGCCTTAGCACATTCACACTCTCCAGAACATGTGGAGACAATAGCTATCCATAAAGGTCTTCATTTGCTAAAAGATTTGGCTACACCAAATTCATTCTTGAAAGCGGTTGTAAAGTTGTTATTGATCAGTTCTTAACTCGATCAAGGATTCCTAGTTCTTTACGACATGTTCATCAGCAAATCCTTTATCTCATTGATAGGCAGAATGTTATCTTACTTTTGTTCGCTGAAGTACCAACATTTCGGCACATTTGTTGGCCACTCAGGCCATTCAATTTACCTCTCTAATGGCTGGGTGGATGTGGTTCCGAACTTTATTTCTACTGCTGTTCAAGCAGATTTAATATAAGTTTCTTTTTCCCTCAAATAAAAAATAAAGTAATTTGCATTTTTATTCTCCCTACTCTCATTATTCAATTTTATTACAAAAAATAGTAAGAAACTAAAAAGTAAAAATCCTTATGGCACTTTGTGATAATAGAGAAAAACTAGAAAATAGAGATTAAAGAACTAAAATTCAAGAACAAATAAAAGAGACATAAAAAAAACAATTATAGAATCTTAGGATTTTGTTTTTAAAAAAATTACTGGAGAGGCTTAAATTATAATTATAAAAAAAGTTATATAGGGGTCAGAATAGTAGGGGAGGCTCGAGCAATCCCGAACCTATGTGTAGTTCTACCTATGGCTCCTGAAAGCTTTTCTCACAAGATGATGACCACTCGAACTTAACTTTCTTCTGAGTTAAACGAGTCAACAGTGATGTAATGGTTGCAGAGTCTTCTACAAACTTTCGAAAATATCCTACTAAACCGAGAAAATTGCGGATCTCTATTACACTCGTGGGCCTTGGCCAATTCACAACTACCTCAAATTTCATGGGATCTATAATGATTCCACTTTCTTAGATCACATGCCACAAAAATGCTACAGTGTTCAGTCAAAACTCACACTTCGATTAGCATATAATTTTTTCTCTCAAGATCTATGGATAATTTCACGAAGATGTTCCATATGCATCTCCTCTGATGGTGAGTATACCAGGATGTCATCAATGAATACCATAACAAAATTGTCTAACTAACTCGAAACCTCTGTTCATCAAATCCATAAATGTTCTCGGCACATAAGTCAATCCGAAAGGCATCACCAGAAACTCATAGTGTCTATACCTAGTACGGAACACACTCTTTGAAATATCTTCTAGTTTAATTCGGAGTTGATGGTAACCTGATCGGAGGTCGATTTTGGAAAAGACATTTGCTTTTTTCAATTAAACAAAAAGATCATCGATGTGAGGCAACATATACTTATTCTTCATTGTAATCTTGTTCATTTCTTGATAATCAATGCAGAGTCACATGCTTCCATCTTTCTTCTTCACAAACAACACCGGAGCTCCCTACGGTGATATACTCGGATGAATGGATTTTATATCTAACAACTACTAAAGTTGTTCCTTTAGTTCCTTGAGTTCAGCTGGCGCAATTCGATATGGAGTATTCGATATTAGTTCTGCACCGTAAACAAGGTTAATTCGAACTCAATTTCTAGCTCTAGGGGCACACCAGGTAACTTTTGGAAACACGTCTGGAAACTCCCGTACCACCAAAATGTCATCAAATTTAAGACTGTCTTTTCTCATATAGATAATATAAGACAGACACCAAACACAACCCCTTTTTGAACTTTTCCATGTTTTGACTACGGATATAGTAGGAAGATATTCTTTCCTTTCTTTTGCAGCAAACTTTGGAAGATAAACTCTTTCTTCTCAGGATTTTGAACGTGACTTCTTCTCACGAAAATCCACCAAGGCATGATTCTGTGATAATCAATCCATTCCCAAAATTGTATCAAAGTCCATGACTACCAACTTTATCAAGTCTGCTTTAAGTTTTTGTCCAACTATCTCCAACTTGCATTCTCAGTAAATCGAGTTAGAAAGTACTATTTTTCCTCAGGAGTACCTATTCGATAACCCTCGACTAAACAGTCCGGTAAACTATATAACGTCTTGGCAAATTATTAGGAGATAAAAGATGCATTGCACCACAATCAAATAATAGGTAAGCTGGAAGGCCGTTTATGTAAATTGTACACGCTATTTACATCATATGATGTATCCGCCTCTTACTCACTCAGCGCAAATACGCGAGCATTAGCTTTCCTTTATTATATTTGACTCTGCAACTACTGTTGCAATTCATACGATCTTATCACTAACTTGTTCAGTTGTGGACACTCAGTAACTTTATGATCAACCCTTCCATAGCCAAAGCATGCTCTGGTCTTCCACCAATATGTATTCTGCCATAAACAGTACAAGGTTTAACTAAGTCTAATTACCAACCCTTTGCGGTCCTCTATATGGCTCTGATGCCTACTTCTTTGGTTGAATCACTGATACAGATTCTCTAGAACTCTGTACCTCCCTGGTTTTTAAAGGATCTCGACCTCTTGATACCCTTTTACACATCTTCTTTACAAATGTTGGCCTTAATTCGGACGCTTCTACAATAAACGTATGCATAATCCCGAGAAGCCACTGATGAAAGCCTTACATGAACCTTCTAGGCAAGCCTTCAGCAAACCTCATCATCTTCAGGTGTTTACTACCAATTACCTCGGGTACAAACTTTCCTAAGGAGTTGAACTTGTGCGTATACTCTGTCATCGGTATACATTTAGTCTGCTTTAGATTGAAGAAGTCTTTTTCTTTCTCCATCCTTAAGGAGCTAGGAAAGTAGTGATCCAAGAAAGCCCCTCTACATACCTCCCAATTGAGGATTTCATCATATCCTAAATAAGCTGGAGATGCACTTTCCCACCATGTCTCTGCATCTCCAACAAAAAATGGTACAACTACTTCCCTTTTTATGCTATTTGGAACGTCAAAAATTCGAAAGTTATGCTCCATATCCCGTATCTATCTATCAGTTTTTTATGGCTTAGCTTCTCCTCCAAATGTAGGGACATTAAATTTCCTCATTCTCTACTAGAATATGGTCACAGTGGTTGTTGCCTTATACTTGTTTTGTAAAACCTGAGCCATAGCTTGAAATGTTGTAGTCATTTCTAAAGGCATTGCTAAAGTCTACTGTGGTGCAGGGTACGGTGCCGGTGGTGATAGGTCATCTTATGAATCATGAAAAGTGCCTGCCCGATTCTGTTGAAGCCCGAGTTTTGGGTACTTGTGCCCAATGTGGAATAGAGGTGTCATCACTTACGTTAGCCACCTCAAAAGTGGATGGCTGATCTCCTACTATGTTTGTCTTCACTCGCGGATGTTCAGCCATCTAAACATACATGGATGTACTTAATAAAATTAGGCATGCATGAGGGTTAGATTCTATGACATATTAATAATAGAGCGTTTCACACACCTATCACTCACTCAACCCATTTAGGGATAAGCTATTCTAGAATCCAAACCTATGCTCTGATACCACTAAATATCACACCCCGGGTTCGGGCAAGCCTAAAACCCGAGATGGACACGCCCTGCCTACAAGGACACAAGGCTTCAAAACTTAATAGTGTATAGAGAAAACTGAAACTAAAATATCAGTACTCAAATTCAAAGGAACTTTACAAGGTGAACCAAATATAGAGAAACCAAGGTTCTATTAACAATATAACAGAAATCCGAAAATAGTCTACTACACCCTTTTTCCCCAAGCTCATTCCCAAACGTCTTCTAATGTGCTCTCACGCTCGGGGGAATCTTGGAGTGAAAATAGAGTGAAGATTGAGTACGTCTAGTCAGTAAGCAGAGGACAAGCTCAAATTTCGAGGATTAAATAGGCATTTGCAAGATTATTATCAGAAATATTACTATAAATATAAAACAAAGTTCTTTTTAAAGTATAACAATGTTTTATACAAAATACACTAATTCTCATACATTCAGAAATTCCTTAGAGAAGTTCTCATACATTTAATATTCTCAATCATACTTTAATATTGAGCTCAAGACAGTACAGAGGGTGCTAATGGGTCGGTTTCGCGATATCATGCCTGTCTTCCTCTCCAGCCAGGTAGGCCAGAACAAATATGTGGGGTTTTTGTCCTTGCCTAAGGATTCAGAATAGATAGGGGGAACATGTTCCCCTAACGATTATTCCAAAGACAATTAGAAGCTCAATGCTCAGAGCCATTATAAAATCAATTCTCAAAAGTTTATATGTCAATATATTCCAAAGTCAAGCTTCTCCAAAGTTTATATATCATGCAAAGTAAACACTACAAAAAAGACCATTTTATCAACGGTATATACGACAGAAATGAAGCCGTCGGCATTTACCAACGGTATACCGATGCAGAGGTCTCTATTGTCACAGTTTCAATAAAAAAATTGGAGGGAAAAGCTGCGCCTAAAATTGACGACAAGTTACCAATAGAAGCTGTTGTTGGTACAAGGATTACAGATGGGATTAGGAACAACGTGAAAGTCGTCGGTAAGTAAATAAAAGTTCTGATGATCTTACATACGTGCGTGTCCAACTCCTCCGGATGTAATTAATGTTACCAATGCGTTTTCCAGAAGTAAACGTTTCCGACAAAACGAATCGTCAGTATCCGTCGATAATAAGTTCAGAGATTCACAAAATCGAACAAACCCTTATTTCTTTTTTTTTTTTAAAATCCATTCAAACACCATTACCCTCCGGCGAACCCTCCCCTCCCACAACTCAGTGACGATCATCATCATTGCCGACGACCACACTCGGATGCCCCCACCGCCGCCACCGATGACTAGCAGGTAGTCTCTCTCTCTCTCTCTCTCTCTCTCTCTCTCTCTCTCTCTCTCTCTCTCTCTCTCTCTCTCCCTTCTTATTGTTCTTCTCTCACTGCATCTGTTGATTTTATAGCTTGGGTCATTTCCCCTGGAGGAGGAGCTCGTCACCGCCGGTGCCCATCGTTAGTTGCCGGAATTAAATTCAGGTGAGGTGTTTATAATTTTTTTTTTTTTGTGATTTTCATTGAAGTCTCCAATTCGAACCTACAAAACCTGAATTTCTTTATAACTGCTCCTAGCTTCTGGCTTCTGTGTCTTTATAACTGCTCCACCGGTGCCCATCGTTAGTTGCCGGAATTAAATTCATGTGAGGTGTTTATAATGTGATTTTCATTGAAGTCTCCAATTCGAACCTACAAAACCTGAATTTCTTTATAACTGCTCCTAGCTTCTGTGTCTTTGCTTCATGTCTCTATGCATGGTGCTGAAAATCTTTAATCAATATTATGTTCCTTTTCATCAAAATATTTCAAAATTTTTCCTTTAAAGCTTTAGGAAGCTAGATGCTCAGAATGAAGAAATACTACAAGCTTATTAATTTTGTTATTGATGCTTGTACTTTTGCTACTCTTATGACCATTTCTACTTTTAATTTTGATTTAATATTCATGACATCAATTTTTTAATCAAGTGGCTTTGAACTCAATGTGTGGGCATGTTATTTTGCTAATTCTGAATCAGGAATCATCTTGCACCGATAATTAAACCAAAAAGGAAAAAAAGAGCTTTACTTTGTCAATCTAGTCCCTGAAATGCTTCAAAATAGAGACTCATATGTTATTTGTGACGGCTTCTGTTTCTTTTGATCTGTTAGTCAACATAAGGAATACTTTCTTACTCAACTTTCATATATTTATTTATATTTCCAAAACTAGCAACTTGCTAACATGCTTTGAGAAACTTTGAGACCTCATCGGCTAAAATTGGGCATTAATAAATTTATGAAACTTGACAAGTAGCATTTTCTAGTCAGAGAAACTTCACATGTTGTAAATGTGTTTACAATTTATGAAATCCATTCTGTATTTTGAAACCTTAACATCCCATTAGCGTGTGGTTGATGCTTAATAAATTGACTTGTCAAAAAAGTTGTCATTGGCTCTCTATGTTTAGTGTTCATGGATTACCTTACATAACAGGTGTCGTGAAATCATATTTATTAAGGTTGCGTTCTTTCTTCTGTCATATTCAACAATAATTCTTTCTGCAATTTATCATATATTAGATGATAAATGTATTTTACTTTCCTACTTTTTGTTCGGAACATCTGTAGTCTCATCCTAATTGTATTTTTTGTTTATAACCAGTGCATCTCATGTAATTAAAGTAATGACTTCTTAGTATAATCTTGATATTCTTAATGAAATGGACTTCTTATACTCTATTGCCATAAGAATTCTTTTTTTAAATAGATAACACCTAATTGTTAGTAGATATTTTTTGCTCTAACTATGCCAGATATTTGAAAAGTTTATTTCTTTTATGATTATAAAAGAATAATGTATCATAGTGTTGCATGATAAAGTTCCTTTGAACTTGCACTTCATATTCATTAGTTTAGTTTATTATTGAGTAGAGATTGGTTGATAAGTTTATTAAAATCAACTCCACAATTTAAAAAGATAAGAAAGAAAAAACTTCTATTTGTTGTTCTTTTTTTCACCTACCTTAAGACAATAGGATCATGTAATGTGGTTCTCATGCTGCTCGACACTTATTTTTTGTCTTTTATAAACTGATTTTGATAGTAAACGTAAACCTCTATTTCTAACTGAGCCGCTATGCCTTCTATATATTCAAATTTCTTTCAAATCTTTATTCTCATTTCTAAGGATCTCTTCAAGGGATTTCCTTCTTGGACTCTCCTAATTCATTTATTTTTTAATATTTTGTTGAAATTCACTCTAATTTGGTCAAATTATTCCAAAAAAATTCGTGTAAACTACACCATGTATAGGTACTTGAAAGGTTCTTTAAGAATTCTTCTTTGATATTAAAGATTGGGGTTTTTTGTTATAATAAGTCTTTTTTTTTTAAAAGATGTACTAAAGTGACCAATTTTTTTATATTCTAGAACGGGTCATAACACATAGAGATTGTGCGTTATTCTCTATGATACCGCACTGTAATTGTGCGTTATCAATAATCAAGAGTTAAATCTCCAAATTAATCTTCATTAAAGACGTGGCGATGATGTGGCAGTGGGTGTGGTTGAGCTGAATGATAACGTACAAGCATTGTACGTTATCATTATGAATAACGCACGGCTGGAATGCATTTTTATGAATGGTAACACACAACCATAGTGCGTTATCAATACAACAAAATCGCTAAACTTAGCCGTCCTCGTTGCAACAAATCAATTTTTTTCCCTCTTCCCTTCTGCCCCTGCGATTTTTTTTCTTCCCCTACCGTTGCCGCGCCGCCGCTATCTTTCTCCTCTCCTCCTTCCTTCCCTCCTCTTCTTTTCTTTTTCTTCTTCCCAGTCCTCTTTTTCTTTTTTCTTTCTTCCTCCGTTCCTCCTGCTACTGCTCCTGCTGTCTTCCCGCCACTACAACTTACCAATTACCTCCTTGGTTTCTCCTCCTTCTCTAATTTCTGTAAATTTCTTACTGTCTATAATTATTTTAAATTTTTTGTACACTATGTGTTACTTTCTATTGTTGTTTATATAAAAATTGTTGTTTGTTATGGTTTATGAATAACTTTTATGAATTTTATTTGGATAATAGATCAATTTTTTGTAGTTTATTTTTCTAGTTAGGGTTTTCATGATTACGTTAAAAAAAATTTATGAAGACTTTTATTTAAAAAAAAAGAAAAAAGAAAAACATAGACTAAAACCCTAAAACCCTAAACCGTAAAACCCTAAAACCCTAATATTGAATTCCTAAATCGTAAAACCTTAATCTATAAAATATAGCATTTATATGATTAAAACCCTAAAACCTTAAAATATAAAATATAGCATTTACATGATTAAAACTCTAAAACTCTAATATTAAAATCCTAAACCCTAAAACCCTAAACCCTAAACTATAAAATATAGCATTTATATGATTAAAACTCTAAAATCCTAATATTAAAATCCTAAATCGTAAATCATAAACCCTAAACTTAATATATTAAACACTAAACCCTAAAACTCTAAAATTTTTTAGACTAAACCCTAAAACCCCAAAATATGAACATTAGAAATTGTGTAATAATAATTTACTTTAAATATTGTACTTGAAGTTCTAAACCTGTGAAGATTTAAACTTTGAAAGTGTATAATCCTAATTGTAAAATCGTAACATAAAATATCTAAAACCCTAACATTGAAACCCTAAATCATAAACCTAACATTGAAAGTGTAATAATACTTCACTATAACATTGGAATTCTAGAAACCCTAAAACCCTAAAATATGAAACCATAAACAATAAACCTTAGAAAGTTTGGAATTATACTTTATTCAAAATTTTTTACTTTAAATTCTAAACCCGTAAACATTTAAATTTAGATATGTACTATCACCGAAAACCCTAAAACTCTCAAACCGTGACATTGAAACCCTAAACCCTACATGACTAGGGTGTGCTATACTTTATTGTAAATATTCTAATTTTAATTCTAAACCTTTATTGATAAATTTAGAAAGTGTATAACCCCAAACTGTAAAAAATGTAGATGGAAGAAGTCCCACACATTCCACCTGACTTGTGGTGAGGTGACTGTAACTCTACAGGATGTGCACGTCTTATGGGGTTTACAGATAGAGGGGTTGCCTATTACAGATCCTAGTTGCAGTATACACCCAAAGCAGTATTGGAACCTGTTACAGGGTTCCCTTACTCACTTTTCCGGATACAAGGTTAAGAAGGAACTTCTAAAGACCTAGATCTTGAGAGAGTTTACCGGGCCAGAGAGCGATGATGACTTAATCTTGCATGCCTAGAGATTTATTTTCTTACTTCATGGAGGTCATATGCTCCTTGATTTCTCGAGCAGGTTGATTCACGTTTGCTACATCAGTTTGTTGGAGGATTTTGAGGCCATCGGCACTTACAGTTGGAGTAGTTGTGTATTGGAGTTTTTATATAGGCATCTATGCACGGAAGCTTTAGGGGTTGCACGAAAGATAGGAGAAGCCCTAGTCCTACTTTAAATTTGGCTTGGTTATGTATTCCTATATTCCAGCCTTAGCTACTTTGGCATGTTTAACCAGACCCTCTTGCTCCACTTGGTGTGCTGCACATCATTTGAAAGCAACCAACTGTCGATGTACGTCCTGCTTATGTTTAGAGATCAGTTAGATTTTATGACATCCGATCAGGTTTGGCTTTTGAATATTTTGATTTACGTTTAGGGTTTTTAAATTTTTAAAATGATTGTTATTTAAATATTTTAATTTGCTGAACAGTTTGTATGGCTGCCCTATTATGACCGTGGTCTAGTTCCATCTGACTTGTGGCGGGCAGAGGTGCCACTCATATGTTACAAGATAGTGGAGTATTACCATCCCGGTCGTGTGATGTGACAATTTGGACGTGATCAGCCTATACCGGCTCCATGTGATACTCGGCTGGATCTCCATCAACTACAACTAAGAGGAAATGATCATACATATTGGGCGACGCATCATGCTAGCCATGTGGAGGTATGGCATTAGTGGAGACAGCATATTAGGGATGGACCTATCTTGCCTGTTGAGGATTTATCATCACCTACAGACGATTACATTATATGGTATCGGGATATCACGCGAGTCTATATCGACAATCTAGCAAATCGTGATACTCGGACTATTAGATACCAGCCTGTTGGGGTCGACAGACGGATGATGGTAAAAAAATTTTAATCATTTTCTATGCATTTTGTTAGCCTTAAGGGCATTATTGCATATGATTTTGATTATGATTAACATATTTTTGTGTGATGATTATTAAGCTTAGTTTATATAGAACAAAAGAAGCATATTTGAAGTCTCAAGGCTACACTCTTAGAAGCAAAAGATCTTGGTGATCAAGGCAAAATGAAGGAGGAAAGATCAAGCCATTGAAGACCTTGAAAACTTATGTCTAGTAAGGGATTTACTAAGGTACTTTGTAAAACTCCCTAACTCTCATATTTGATTGTTGATCAAATGTAAAGCTCCTTGGATGAATTTCTTTTTATAAACTATTCTTGAAAAATTCAAGTATTCTTGATAGAGTTTTTGGTGCCATTGAAAAGTTTTTTTATCTCTAAAAGAGTATCAAGAATACATGTTTTTGAAATATGAAGGAAAGCTCTTTTCTTGTTAAAACTGGTTGTAAAATCTTTCTCAAAAACCGGTCATCCGATTTTTGTAGGGTGTGTCGGATTCTTTCTATTTCAAAATTGGTCTTCCTATTTTAAAAAAAGGCTCATCCGATTTTCCTTATAGAAGGAAATCAGATGTCCGTTTTTAGAAACCGGTCATCCGGTTTTCCTTTTTATTATAAAAAATATTACCGTTACACTGACAGTAACGGTTACTTTTTTTTTCCTTCCTGTATATATTGAGCTTTTGATTAGCTGTATATGTAGAGGTTGTTGAAAAATTTATTGAGATCAGAACATTTAAAGAGCTTTAACGATTATTCTTCAAATATCTTTATCTCTCAAAAACAAAAGAGAAAAAAATTTTCTTGGAGCTTTATTGTTGATCATCCATCAAAGGAGAAGTAAAGAGGAGCTTGTAGAAGTATTCCATTGAGTTGTAACTTCTCTTCTCAAGCACACTAGGTAACGTTGTTCCTTACGTATCTTTTTCTCTATTTATATCAAAGGTTTGTGTTGAAAACCCCTTGGGTTATCCTTTGATTGTATTTGTGTTGATGATTGAGGTTTCTTGCAAAACCCTTGGTGGGTAATCCTCAAGCTTGTGATTGTTATATACTTTGATTATAGTGGATTTGGAAAATTCTTGGGTGTTGACTCAAGGTAGTGGATGTAGCTCTTTAAGAGAGTGAACCACTATAAATTTTTGTGCATATTTATTCTATGCTTTTTAATTGATTGTCATAATTATAAGATTTTCTTTGATTTGGAATTTTATTAAAAAGAGTTTTAGAATTCTTTTTCAAATAAAATTGGAGGTTTATCTTTTAATCATACAAAAGATTTTTTTTAAAATTAGCCAAAAACCTCATTCATCCATCCCCCCTCTAAAGTTTTTCACATTTCATTCATTTATAATTGACATCTAACTATTTTTTTTAGACTTCCACGCTGCATGAAGTAGATGACATGGATACAGGGGTGTTAGAGGGACCACCATCATCTCCAACACAATTCGCTAGTTTTGCAAAGAAAGTCCAGACCATCATCCATAGGTGCATGGTTCCGATTGGTGGTACCTTGGGTTGCATTCCCTCTCAGCATGATATTTAGCAGATCTTTCCAATGCAGAGCGTCGTGCTCGTGGAGTTAAGAGGGGCACTCGTAGATTGCCTGGTGGCAGGGCACGTGGAGGACGCACTCCTGCCCCTCCTCATCAGGGCTGATGAGGACATGCAGACCCCGGGCATGGAGGAGAGAGAGGTGAGAGATCTGGAGGACGTGAACGTAGAGATCTAGGGTTTTATGTTCATGGTGACCCATTCGACAGCCTAGAGCTAGATTTCCCGACTTTCAGTTTAGGTTTACGCCACCTACGTAGTCATATCCAGGTGGATCGGGCACATCTTACAGGCCTCTCCCTCCAGGTACATTGGGTTCTTTATTTCAGGCACCTCCCCTTCCGGGTACAGTGGGTTCTTCATTTCAGGCACCTCCTCCACCAGGTAGAACAGGTTCATTTACACTGCATATGCCTATATCTTATGCATCTTCATCTAATTCATATGCACATGACGATGAGCGGACAGATAACGTGACACTGGCATAACAACTTGGATTTGGTCATCATGTTGGTGAGAAGACTACTGGATTCACGCTATCTGATTGGCCGTAGGGTTTTTGGTTTTTTAGGGTTTTGCAAATTATTTCTTTAATTTTATGAAGATTTTATGTATTTAGGGTTTATTTATGTAAGTTGTACCTTCATTCTATGTATTTAAATTATTTCTTTAACTTTCGGGGTTTTCATTTTATGTATTTAGAGTTTTATTTCTTTAACTTTAAAACCCTTCACTTTATGTATTTAGGGTTTATTTCTGTAAGTTGTACATTTATTTTATGTATTTAAATTATTTCTTTAACTTTAAGGTTTTCATTTTATGTATTTATGGTTTTATTTCTTTAACTTTAAAACCCTTCATTTTATGTATTTAGGGTTTATTTCAATAAGTTGTACCTTCATTTTATGTATTTAAATTATTTCTTTAACTTTAGAGTTTTCATTTTGTATAATTAAGGTTTCATTTCTTTAACTTTAGGGTTTTATTTCATTAACTTGCAACTTCAAATTTCTTCATATTATCAAATTTAACCCTTCTTTAGATTATGTTTATTTTTCAAACCGAGTGAATTTATTTCCGTCTTGTCATGTCATCACACAGCAATGTCGGTAATAATTCAAGAGCAGGCTCTATTATTTTGTGTTGTCATGTCAATTCAAGAGCCTTATCCGAAATAATTGAAAGCGGCCAAATTTATTTCGTGTTTTCATGTATTCATATGGCCTTGTCTTATTTCCAACAAGCCCAAGTGGGTTAATGTGACAACTGGGAAATAATATAAAAAATTTATGTCCTCTTCGCAACAAGCTCTTCAGAACTCGGAAATAATATTGAAAATTTTCCAAACTCTCCCCGACAAGCCCATGTGGGTTAATGTGACAACTTAGAAATAATTACAAAAATTTTGTCCTCTCCCCAACAAGCCCATGTGGGTTATTTGACTCGAAATAATTACAAAAGTTGAATTATTGAAACACACACATGTGATGAATGGACATGTCATAATATTATCCTTTTCTAAAACCCTAAAACCCCTAATATACAGCAGCATGAAACCCAATTATGAACATCTTAACTTCATACCATCAAATTTCCTTCCTATTCTATTTCTTAATTTTTTTTAAAGGGTTTCACATCTATATCCACTACAAACAATGAACATGAATGCAACTCACCGAGTTAAAGTTGTATTATTTTGGGATTCGGAGATTACAAGAGATGCGTATGGTCCTTATTTCACTAGATTGGTAAAGAAAGTTGGACCTTCAACCGAATTGTAACACATGCCAAACTTGTTAGAAAAATATTGAAACGTCGAAATATGGATCCCGAGCGTTCGACTGACAATGAGAGTGTCTTCATTCTATGAAAAGTATCATATGTTTTATTTTACTTTGTACAGCATGAACAACAATAACGAAATGCGTTATCTTTGGACCATTAGACCCAACATAGCAAAAGAAGGGATTCACGTACTCATTGAACTTATTCTGATCCAACCACAGACAGTTTCAATTAGCCATGACACAAATACTGTACATATTCTGAAACACGTCACAGCAATAACACAGATGGTTTCTGATGAACTGTCTATGTTGTACCTAACCGTTGATGAAGATGATGATGAAAATGACTATTCCGATGAAGATTATACCGTATCTAGTGAATCTGACGATGATGATAACACTAATGCCGAGGAAGAAGACATACACACTCCCGTAAACCCTGTCATTGGAAACATAGTGACTCAATGGCAGAGTAGCCAATGGTTCAGCAGCACTAGGTATGATTACACACAGTTTGTAACATTCCTAGATATGGGCTCGGGTGAGTAGATAGATGACCTTATCAAATCAGGAACCCTAAGATTGCACGATTAGAATGATTCGATGACTGATATTCAGTTATGCATGAGATTCGTTGACAAAGTCCAAGCAATAAGTGCAGTTCAGAAGCGGTCGATTCGGATGGGCTGAGAATATAGAGTTGTGAAAAGTAAAAGTGATCAACAGACAGCAAAATGTTACCATCACAGCGACTCTAATTACTGTTAATGGTACATCCGCATAAAAAAGAAAGCAACTCAGGGTCGTTGGAAAATAACCAGGTTCATCAAGAAACACACATGCCTTGTACAAGTTCATCAAAACAAGCACCGAAATATGTCTTCAAAATTTATTTCAAGATCAATATCGCACCTTGTTGCCAATGAACCAGAGATACCTGTCTCAAACGTTATCCAAGAAATGCAAGTATTATTTCAAATGGGTTGTAGGTACAAGAGGTCATGGTCTGCTCGAAAATTTGCAATAGAGAGGTTAGTAGCTGGGAGTCAACTTTTAATATTCTACAAAAATATCTACAGACAATGTAAGATTCAAACTCGAGGACTGTATACGAGTTCTTACATCATAGAACGAGTAGTCCCTCAACCTATATTTTTAAATTTATTTTCTGGTGTTTCTCGCCTTGCATAGGCGGTTTTCATATTGTCAGCCGATGATTTCTGTGGATGGCACTCATCTACGAGGATCATATAAGGGTGTACTGTTAATTGCAAGTACATGGATGCCAATAATCATTTGTTCCCACTTGCATTTGCAATTGTTGATAAAGAGTCATCCGAAAGTTGAAATTGGTTCCTCAAACTTCTACGAGAACATGTTGTAAAGAATCGCATGTATGTCTTATTTCCAATCGCCACAAAGGAATTTTATTTCCTACACAAAATCAAACTATGTGGCAACCTCTATTCATAATTCACAGGTTTTGTTTATGCTACATTCGAGCAAATTTCAACAAGACCTTCAAGAACACCGAATTAAAAAGCTTAATATGGCAGGCCAGAACGGAATCTAAGCAGCGGAAATTTGACAGCGTTATGTGTGAGATCCAAACACAAAATGTTGATGCTTACGTTTATTTGGCAAAGATAGACCTGGACAAATGGACACTGTTCTATGATGGTGGGCACAAACACGGAATGATGACAACTAACATTTCGGAAGCACTTAACAGTGTGTTGAAAAAAGGCTAGGGTCTTACCTTTAAAAGTCCTAATTGAATTATTATTAAACAAACTTGTTAGGTACTTCAACCAATACCGTGAAGAGGCCCAAAACTGTATGCATCCATTTCCAACCAGAGTTTTTGACAAATTCCTGCGGATTGAATTAAAATCAAGAGACCACAAAGTTACAACCTACAATCCACAAAAAGGAATTTATATGGTCAGATCTACGATCCGCGTTGATGGTACCGGCAATAACGTCTATACTTTAAGAATGAATAATAAATCATGCAACTGCCGTAAATGACAAGGATATATATTACCTTGTTCTCATACTCTTGCAGTTTATAGAGAAAATGGTACGAGAGTAGATACTTATGTGCCGGGTATATATTCGCGAGAAACGTACAGAAGAATATACCAATCGAATTTTTATCTGGTCGGGCATGAGGACTAAATGCTCCTTACAATTTAACGTTTCATCCTCCAAATATGAACAATAACGGGATAGAAAACAGGGCACAAGGTTTTTGGGAAAAATGGATTATCGAAATCCAGAATCTCCCCCCAAGATGTAGCAGATGTCACGTGCCGGAACATAAAAGAAAAAACTATAATAACCCCGGTTCAAGCAATGTATAAGTTTGTTTTCTTGAAAGTGTTGTAATATTTTAGGGTTTCTATTAATGAAATTTTTCTTTGAATTTCTTCTAACTACTTCATTACTCTAAATTTTGATAGTAAAATTTACAATACTTTAAATTAATTCTTCATTTTTTTTTAATAAAATGGTTATAAGTTAAACATATTTTCTTTTAAAATGGTTATAAATATTATCATGAAATATACAAAAAAAAAATAGGTTAAATAAAATAATACAGTATTTTTAAAAAAAAAATTATATAACTATAAGTTTTGCAAAAAATTTGAGTTTTGCTAAAAAAAAAAAAAGCTGCTGATGTGGCTAATAATGCACACCTCTCATGTGTTATTGCTAGTTTATAACGCATGTGCTCTGTGTTATCCGCCACATGGACCGACTAAACAATAAAAGTGTAATTAAGTAATAACGCAAAACTAATGTGTGTTATCTTTACTGATAACGCACAAAAATTGTGCGTTATTGTCCAGATTATGAATAAAAGAAATTGAGTGGCCACTTTAGTGGCCTTTTTTTAAGAAAAAAAGGGCTAATTATATCAAAAACCAAATATTGGTCTTCCAAACTTTTATAAAAAAAGATTTTCTTTCTGTTTTTTAATTTTTTCAAATTTTTTTTATACATCAAGAAAATTGTTATAAATTTAATCCAAATGTGAAAAAATTTATACTCTGATTCTTTGAGACTCAGAAAAGATAATTTGTGATTTCATGATATATTTTGTGTACTCAATTTAATAGTTTATGCTATCTATATCATTCCACTTCAGTTGAGGAGTCATAATCTAGTGAAGAAGAAGAGTTTTTATAGTTGACTAATGTAATTAGTTAATGACTTATTCGTTACATTGGATACCAGTTCCCCTTTCTTTTAGTTTCATGTATTAATGAAAGACATGTCTAATCGTAACCTTTACATGTTCAAAGTCTATATTAATCATATTACAAGAGCCATCTTCTATTTAGTCTAAAGTCCATTCAAACTCTTCCCTTTTCAACCAAAAAAACCACCAAAATATGGCTGAAAATACCATTTAGCATTCTCAATGTGAAAAAGTGCTTAGGGTTTAGGATTTTAGGATTTAGGAATTACAAAAATCAAAGTTAAATGGAAATTCAAATATTATATAGTTATATATACTTTAGTCATAAACTACATTTCAACTATAGTTATATACTATAGTTCTAAATATAGTTATATATCATAAATATAAACTATATGTTATAAATCGTATTTTTTTAGTGATTCAAAATGTGAAAAAACTTGTAGCTGTGAAAATTGTAGCAAATATTGATGGTAACGAATTAGTTCCTTCATCAAAAAATGACAAATGAATAATTCGTTAAATTATTATACTTTTCAATTAAGATAAGACTTTAGCTTACGTAGTCTAAGTTTAAGTTTAAAATTTAATATTATTCTTTTTTGTTTCTTATAGTTTTTTCGTGAGGATTTTGGTGACATACTCTGCATTATACACACGATAGAGGTATATGTTTAATTAGTTTAATTTTGTGTTTTACGAGGCTGCCCTCACTCTTTAAAGTTTTATGCGGGAGCGCTGACTCTTTAAAGTATGTTTTACAGGGGAGCTTAGGTTGTATATATAGATTTACGGGGGAGCCTTGACTCTTTGGGTTGTATTTATAGTTTTATGAGACAGCCCTTACTCTTTAAATTTATGTGAAATTGAGTTGGTATTCATGATCCCGATGAAGATTTCGATGAAGATGCCAACGATGATCCCAATGATGATTCTATCGATGAAAATGATGCGAATTCTGACACATAGAACACCATATGCTTTTAACTTTGATTACATGATATGATTACACTTATATATGTTTATTGCACTTATTTGTTTATAATACTTTTAACTAATTCATTCACATTCCTTCTATTGCAGGTATGATGCCTCGAGGAAGGAAGAGACAGTTAGATGCTAACCCGTCAACAGGCATATACTCCATGGTTACACAGTCGACGGGGACACCTACTCCACCGATGACACAGGCCCCACCGACACCTGCTAGCAAGGCAGCTCCTCTTCATCTATCGTCTACCAGTCAACTGACTCCATCACCTGCTCCACCGATGAAGCATGGCCTACCTACTACTTTAGAGCCGTCTGCCTCACAGTCGTTCACTCCTTCGGCTCCAGTTATGGGTCCTCCGACTTGGAGGCCTGCACCCGGAGATTCTCGGCAGTTATTACATTTGCATATAAACCAGTAAATAATTATATACTAATGAAATATTTGTGTAATAACAGACTACAGCCCTCTTTGAGAGCCGCCACCACATCTCATCTGTCTTTCAAGAACGGCTCAACGGGCCTTATCTCACTTTGTCTGAGATCCCGTCGGTTGTCCAAGGTATACGGTAGGGAGAGTTTTAGGTAAATGAATCATATAAAATCTAATTTTTTTATAAGAAATCATTAAATTTTTTGTTGGAGTTAGTTTAGGAAATATATTTGGGATATTTATTTGTTTTGATCACAAAATATGCCTTACGATCATGAAAATATGCCTTATGATTTCTAATTTGCCTTATGATTATTTAAATATGTCTTATGATTTATAATTTTCCTTAGGATCATGAAATTATGCCTTATGATTTATAATTTGCTTTATGATCATTAAAATATGTCTTATGATTTCTAATTTACCTTATGATTATTAAAATATGCCTTATGATTTATAATTTGCCTTATGATCATAAAATTATGCCTTATGATCATTAAAATATACGTTATGATATCTAATGTTATATATATTCTAATCTTTTAAATTTTCAAAAACTATGTGTATGGGATCCATCCTACTCAATGACCAAGATAAAGATGGAATGGGGTCAAAGTCGAAAGACCGATTAAGGGATTTGTTGGGCGACGCTCGGGAAAAGAACAAGAGGCTGACGTGTATTAGTGAGAGCTATTGGACCGAAATGTGGAATCATTACTCTTGAGTATAAAGCCCAATTCGAACGGAATAAGAGGAATCGAACTCAGGGACAGAAAGGATAGGGAGCCAGGAAGTATGCGGGTGATTCCATCTCATTCACAGAGACGATTGTGAAATGGGTAAGAAGTTTATTTAATATTAAATTCCTCTTATTAATTAAACTAACTTAGAAAAAATGTTAATCCTTTTGTTTTTGTTTTGTAGCAAAAGGATTAACTAAGAGGTTCTCTCAAAGCAAGTACTTAGAGGAGCGTCACAAACATCAGAAGGGAAAATACGTAGATTTCTGCTCGACAAAGTTCTGGGTAAGTTTAGTATCAATTATAACTTTAGTTTATATAATATTTTACAAAAAAAATTCAAATTCAACAAACATTTTATATTGTAGGAGAAATTTCACGAGGTCCAGAGGAAGGCTGAGGAGGATGCTGAGGCGTCAAGTAACGCCATGCCCGATGATCTCCAATTGATGGCCATTGTAGCTAGTAGGACAAGCCGCGATGGAGATGGTTTGGAGACAGCTCACCTTATAGCGGAGAATAGCCAAGCCGCAACTGCATTGGCGTCGTGTTGCTTAGATCACGAACAGAGGCTTATGCATGGGGTGGAAGGTATTATTTCTAGAGTATTTGCTGCCTTCGACGAGCACATAAGGTGGTTATTCGAGCATAACCACCTATCGTACATTCCATTCCTGCCAATGATGCCCCTTGTTAGAGTTGTGATGAGTGCTTATCTTTCCATATCTTCTTTGATTGCAGCAGCAGTAGCAGGGACCTCCGAGGTGCCGACCCGAGATTCTAGTACTTCCCCTTCTATTAATGCTCCTAGACCCACCTCTCCTTTACCCGACCATACAGATGGTGCTTCCCAATCCTCAAGAGATGCTATATTAGCCTTCCCGATTATATATACACTTTTATGGATATTTATATTTTTTACGTTTAATGGATGTTTATGTTTTTAACGTTTCATAGATGTTTGTGATTGGTTTATGGGTTTTCTATCTTTTACAGATGTTTATATTTAGTTTATTAATGGTTTAAATTGATTCTTGTTGCATTTTAGGAAGTTTCAGTTCGTTTTTAAACAATATTAAAAAACGCTTTACCGACGAATCCATCACAAAATATTTTTTTTAATTCCTTTTTTACAATTCATTACCAATCGAAATTTCGTCGGTGGAACTTACCGACAACATCTATTGTCATCCCTAAGCTGTCGGTGAGTGTTACTGATGACAAGAAACCCATCAGTAAGATATTAGCATTTGTTACCGATGAGTCATTTTTGTCGGTAACAAAATAAATAACAAAAATAAAAAAGCCGTCGGTAAGTCGGTCGGAAATCATGCTTACCGATGACTAGCCATCGGTAACCGCTGTTACCGGACGAAAATCATCCAACGTTTCCATTTTCATTGGTACCTGTTTGTAGCAAAAGTATATCGACGGGTACCGATGGTACTAGCTGTTGGTAATTGATTCTATTTTTGTAGTGCAAGAAATTCTTAATATATCTTCCAAAGTAGAGTTTAAAAATAATTCTTTGAAACCTAAAACTGTCATTCCTCATGCGAAATCAAAACTTACTTGTTCAATCCAATTAAACAATATTTAAAATAAATACTTTCTTATTATAAAATAAAAACACTTTGAGAGTTACAGTCTAGCCTCCACTTACCTCAAGACAAAGAGAAAGCATAATCAATTCACATTATGGATTTCGAAACCGCCTTGCAAACTCCCTAACATTAACCAAATAAAGATCCGAAATTAATTACAACTAGAAAAATTCTATCTCAAGAACCCAAATTTATAATTAACCTAGGTTTAAAGGATTCGGGAGGATTTAAATCTTGAAAGGAAAAAGGTTTTAGAGGATAAAATTAATAAAATAGATTGACTAAAGAAGCTAAGTAATCAAATTAGCTAAAGATTACCTAAGAAAAGAAAGAGGAAGCTTACCTGCTGGAGTTGTCTTGGAAGGAGAAAGAAAACAAAGAGAAAAATATAGAAAATGGCTTCATATTTATAGATGATTAAGAAGTGGGTGATAAGGATGGATAGTGGGGACGGGAAATTTCATGGCTTCTACGTGGAAGAAAGGGAGAAAAGATTCGTGACCTAAAACAAAGGTTGACATGGTGGAAAACTATGATGCTTAGTGTTTTTTTTTCTTACGGGTATTACATCTCCAGGTAGGTGTATTCATCCTATGAGGAGATCCATTGATGAGTATAGAGAAGGAGGGAGTAGATATATAATCATAAATCATAGCAATGAATTTCTCAAAAAACTCGTGACATTTCAAAACTTGACAAAGGAAGGTCCACTCCGCCCGGTCATATGCTTTTTACATTCCTTTTTTTTTCCGATTCAAGTGATGGATAATCTCATGTGAGCTAATTATATTATCTTCATACCACGATTTTTAATAAAAGCTGTCTGGGCCGGGGAAATGATAGGCTCCAGAACCGGTTTGAGCCGAGAAGCAATAATCTTGATAATAATCGTATATGAGAGATTGCATAAAGTGGTCAGCCGGTATTGATAGTTTTAGGGGTTAAAGTTATAAAGGTATGATTTAAAGCTTTGAGGAAATGCCCTTGTCTGAAGCAGAACTGTAATGCCTTGATAACAGAAGCCCCTTTCAATAGGCTAATATGATTTATAGAAACTGGGAGTCATACCGTCTAGCCCCAGACTCTTTAACAATCTTAAGAGCAAACAACACATCATGTATCTCTTCACCAGTGGGGATAGCACATAAAAGGTCATTGCATTTCTCCGAGACAAAAAGACAGATGAGATTTTGGAGACCATCTAGAAAATTAAGATTAAAATAAGTATAGAGCTTCTTATAAACACAAAACACACCCCCAATAGCATCACGTTCAATGATCCAAACATCATTAGAATTGAGTATAGCATAAATATTATTCATCTGATGGTGTATAATAGTAGAGAGATGAAAATACCTTGTACTAGCACTCCCTTATTGGAGCAATTGGCATTTGGATTTTTCTTTCCAGAGTATTCTCTCCCTGACCAACAATTCTTGCTGATTTTTCCCTATTTCATGCTCCTTTAAGAACATTTCATATGAATAATTGGTTGATTGGAGTTGTTCTAAATATCTTGTAGTTCTTTAATTCTCTGTTGGACCTTATCGAAATAATTGTGGTTCCTAATTTTTTTAGAGCCTGCTTAGATTTTCTATGTTTTTCAGTGAGTGGGAATAGTGGGGAGCTATCCATAGATTCATTTCAAAGCCTCTTAATGACCTCATATGAGGAACAATCTCTTGTCCAAATCTCCGTAAACCTGAACAGTTTCATTTATGGTTCTGCCTCAGGGGTTGTATTAAGCAAAATAGGCTGGTGTTCCGAGAAGAGAGCAAACAGATGGGAGATTGTTGCATTCGAGAATGCTTGCATTGATCGGAGAAATAGATATTTCAAGGATTGTGTTGAATCGGAAAAAATTGAGAGTAAGAGGTTGTTGTGTTCGGATGCTCCTACAAGATGGAACTCCACTTACTTGATGTTATCTATTGCACTTGTACCTTTTAAGGCGTTTGAAAATATTGAAGAACAAGATCTATATTATACAATTGATTTATCATGTGATAATGGTGGTGGGGGGCTTGATAAGGATGATTGGGATAGCATTTCACGTTTTGCGAAGTTTTTGGGTTATTTTTATGAGCTCACGTTACAGATTTCAGGTTCTTTATATGTAACTTGTAATCATGTGCTTCATGAATTAAGTGATGTGGTTAGTTTGTTGAGTTCATGGGAAGATAATGATGATATTGAGTTAAGAATGATGGCAAAAAGAATGAGAGATAAATATGACAAGTATTAGAGAAATCCCAAAAAGATGAATTTCATTTTGTTTTATGCAGTCATACTTGATCCTTGGTTTAAGTTTGAGTATATGAAGTGGGTGACTGAGAGAATGTATCCAAGGAATCTCAATCTTGTTGACAAGCTAAGAGAAGACGTTTATGCACTTTTTGAAGAGTACAAGAAGTTAAACACTTCTCAAGAGTCTCATGGTCGTACATCACCATTGCCATCATCTTCAAGCATCACTTCTAGTTCATGTTCAATTGATCTTATACAAGATTCAGTGTCCCATTATTGAAAAGGTGTTCTTTGACAATAGACACAAGGTGTAAGTTTAATAGGTAGAAAAAAACTGGAGGAATTGATAAGAGAAATGAATTGAACAAGTTTCTTAGAGAAGAGAGTGAAGATGTAGAAGATGAGTTTGATATTTTGATGTGCTGGAAGTTAAATGCTCCAAGGTTTCCTATTATTTCTCAAATGGCACGAGACATATTTGTTGTTTTCGTTTGTATTGTTGCTTCCGAATCAGCTTTCAACACTGGAGGTTGAGTTCTTGATAATCTATGAGTTCATTGACTCCTAGAATGGTGTTATGACTCATGTGTGCTAGAGATTGGTTAAGAAATGAAGAATATCCAGTTAGAGTTCAAGAATATATTGAATTTCTTGAGAAGATGGATAAGGGTAATAGTTTATTCATGTTTATAATATTTCTGTTTTTTCTTTTTCAGAAATGTTTACTTATTTCTAATTTCATTCATTCTTTTATGTCTTAAGAATTTGAGAAGGATGTTAATGAATCAGCAATTCTTGATCTTTGAACTTTGAAGATGAAAGATTTCAAGATATAGTGTTTTTATCTATACTGTTTTGAAGGATAGAATTAACTAATGTTTTTGCTAAAAACCAATTAATTACTATTTTTTCTTCTGAAATATGTTGCATTAGTTGAATCCAATCGATATTTTATAGTTCTTGTTCTTTGGAGATAGCTTTTAAAGTATGCTAGAATAAAATCAGTGCCCATGAATACTTAGTGTTTTGAAAGTACATGGAAAATCCTTAGAAACAAAGATAGAAAGATATATGTAACTGTATAGGAAGTTGTAGTCTAGCATGGATGGCATTAGCATAAGTATAATGCCATAAAACTGATCTTTACCAAGAATAGGAGAGGATTTAGAGTTTGGTAACCCTCTACTGAAGTTGTTTCATGAGCTCCTTGATTTCATCATGTTGTTGCTCTGATTTCTGCATCTGCTCCTGTTGTTGTTATTTACAATTAATGAAAATAGGACATATATTCCTCTCCTCCCAATAAGAATGTTTTTTGAAGGATTGTTTTTTGAAGGCTAACTTATCGAATTCCTTATAGGGATCTTAAGATTCCAGGGATGTCCAAGTGGTGGCCGACTGCAGTCATTATTTTTGTAATATATTAGAGATTAACTCTTGTCAATGTCTCTAAATTTATTTATTTAGATTAACTACTGTCAATGTCTCTAGATTGGCATAAGTACATTTGACTTTCTATTTTTTGTAGCAGTAGTACTGCTTATGGTTAGGACATATTACACACTTGACTTGATACTTTTTGTGACAGTGGTACTGCTTATGGTTAGGACATATTATGCCTATGGTAGTATTGCATATGATTATAAAGGAGTTTTATGTAGATTTTCAGTTTTTTTCATAAAATCGGTTTTCTCCAAATCAAAATTTCTCAAAACTGAAATAATTTGGTTTGGAGAAAATTGGTTTTGAACCTTATTTGGATCGGTTCGATTTTTAAAAAAAAAATTTAAAAATCGAATTTTCTCCCTACGGAAAAACTGAAATGTATCCAAATCGAACCGATGAACACCCCTAATGCTAACCCCCAATGAGAATTAATATTCCCCTATCAACTCTAATGTGAATGTTTGCCCTCCCAGATCTTTTGTTAGTACATGTATAGGGGTAGCCAGAAAACCCGAAGTTGATAATGCCAGAATTTTCTACAAAATTATTGAAGATATTGGAGCTTGAGAATAGATGATCACGACCCCCTTTTTTTCATCGTGATGAAAGAAACAGTTAAAGTCACCTATACAAATCCAACGACAATCAAAAGCATCTTTAATCCTCTTCCTTCTACCGGCATGCCTCGGTGGCCCATCTGCCAAATAGAGTAACGAGCAGGATAGAATACCAGAGCACTAATCAAATTATTATTAGCAATAATAGTACGTAAATCAACAGGGTAAGACCAACAAAGAGCAATACCACCAGAGCGATCAATAGCACGAGAGAAGAAAACGTTAGGGAAGTTGAGAGAGAGAGAGAGAGAGAGAGAGAGAGAGAGAGAAGAAGTTCAGAGATTTAGAGGAGGAAATTTTCAATTCAGAGAGAAAGACAACTATAAGTTTGTGTTCTTTGATCAAGATTTTTAACAACTTAACAGACTCTACTCTTCTCAACCCTAACAACATTTTGAGTACCCAATACCCTAGGCATGTAATACCTAATAGTTCTGATGATACTTCTAATGCTGCTACTACCTCTTCTAGATTGATCCCTAGTATACCAATACTAATTTTTTCCAGATTTATTTTGTTTTAGTTCTGGTACTGAAACATCCCCTTTAAGATTAAGTACTAGTTAATACCTTTACGACTTTGTACTCTTAACCTTTATTATTAATTAGGAAATGTCACGTGCGTTGCACATTAATAATTTAGTGACACTCCAAATAAATATTTGTACCGTAACACATAATTTTTACAAATATCTATTTATATTCTAAAAAATATATGGATGAGATTAGATAGCATTCTAAATCTTAAATTTCAGTTTTGGAACTTACATTTCCTTTCACAATACATTTTGCTTTAAAACATCTAATGCGAAAATCTCAAAAGCAAACTCTATTGAGGTACACCCATATGAATTGAATTTAAAAATGAATACTTTTTCTATTTTTTCACTTTGAGACACACTCTTATTTCTTATGAATTTTTTTAAAACGTTAAATTTTCATAAACCTAATTCTATCCAAGTATACCCTAAAAATTTCAAGTTGTTTTTATTTTCAAATGTAATCCTAATTAATCTGCAATATGTTTGGACTTTATTTCGGTCCAACGTTGGGAGTCATTCTATTATTTGATGAAAAGATATTAAATCATGCTTATATTTATTATTATTATTAATTGTCAAGTTTTTTTTATTATTTATACTATTTGTGCAAAAGAATTCTTGATGGAAATGGACACTTAGGATCGTTTGTACCACTTCCATGTCCCATCCTCTGTACCTTGATATTGTTTTTTAAAAAATATTTATTTTCTTACGTAAGATTATATATTTAAATATTCATATAATTTTCATACCTTGGTATTGCTTTAGTCCTTGGACAGCTTCTACATTGCACTCCTCCATCAGTTTTTATGATTGATCTTGAACAATTCTTGCATGCATCACACTATGATTTTGTTCTGTTCTCAATTGTTTCTATTGTTGCCTTAAAATAATAAAATTTGTCCTGACAGATATATTTTTTATTTTAACTTTATTTTTTTATTATTGTTTAAATTAAAATTATATTTAATGCAGTAATTTGATTGACTTACTATGTTAAGGATCCTCGTTCATTTATAATTTTTGTCAATGTCATTTCTTTTACTTGTTCAATTCTTTTGCTCATTAGCTTGCTCATGTTGATCTTGCATTTGGAGAAAATGAATCGATTGTTGTTTTTGTAGTTATTGTCTCTTGTCCAATCCTCATTTTCTCTAGAAGATGAAAAATTTTTAAGATCGAATGATTATTATTAGTAAGTATAAGAAACAAAAATTTTGATAAATAATAATAGACAAAAGATTATAAAAAAATCAACATCAAACAAATCAAATAAGAAAAACCTACAACTTTACAACTCATAAATAAGAAATAATAATTTTTGCAATATGCAATCTGCAATTTTAGAAAGGATTTGAAAATAACCACATTTTGTAGGCTTTTATAGTAAATTTTCAAATGTAATTGTATGAATATGATTTTAATCCTTGTAGTTATTTTTTGTAGATTAAAATAAAATTTAAGTTATTATATTTGAGAGTTACATAACATTGTTGTTATACTTGTATTATTATTATTATTAATTGTCAAGTTTTTATTTTTTATGCTATATGTGCAAAAGAATTCTTGATATAAATGGACACTCATAATCGTCTGTACCACTTCCATGTACCATCCTCTGTACCTTAGTATTGATTTTTAAAAAATGTTTATTTTCATAAGTAAGATTATCTATGCAAATATTGATATAATTTTCATAACTTGGTATTGCTTTAGTCAATTGACAGGTTTTACACTTCACTCTTCCATTAGTTTTTATGACGGATCTTGAACAATTGTTATCCTAGTTGTGATCTATTCTCAACTGTTTCTATTGTTGCCTTAAAATAATATAATTTGTCCTGGAAAAATATAAATTTTATTTTAACTTTGTCCTTTGATTATTGTTTAAATTAAAATTATATTTAATGTAGTAATTTGATTGACATATATTTATTAAGGTTCCTTTTTATTGATAATTTTTGTCAATGGTATTTCTTATACTTTTAGTTCTCTTCCTCATTAGTGAGCATGTTTTCCTTCCTATGAGTTCTTGAGCTTGTAAAATACAAATATTATTTTAGTATATGTTGTTTTATTAATTTTGAAATATTTTCTAACAATTCTGTTCTTATTAGTTTAATAAGTGCATTGACTCCAAACATATGGAACTCATCTCAAGTATTGTTGTGATACTTGTTTGCAGTTGAAGTTCTCCTTTGAAATAGAATTTGAGTTATTAAAGAGTTGATTTGCTATGTGCCTATATGATTTAGTATTTAAAATTAGCATCATACATTTGATATATCTTTTTTAAGTTCTGTGATTGATACAATTAGTTTCTTACATGCATTGTTGTCGAGTATATTCCTTTTATTGACTGTCAGATAATCCACATTATGAAATTGGCTATTTCTAATCTGCATAAGAATTTCATATAAGTAATAGCAAAATAAAATACGCTTATCCTATTATTGATATAATCATATATCTGCATACTATAATCGTAATATATAATTTTAGATCTCTTACCATTCATTCATTATTACGATTTCCCTTATTGAAGAAATTCCTCCCGTATTTTCTTTTTTTTAATAGCAATTATTTACTTTATAAACAAAATATATAACATTTGCACAAGAGCTTTTTGTTATAAATTGTATACCATTGTACCTTGTATATTTTGTAACATCCCTTATTATGCTGACCTCCTTGATGTTGATGTAGATTATAGTCGGTGATGTAGTACTTAATTTGTTCCTTATTGACATCTTCTTAAGCTTCAGTGACAATTGTATTTAATTCCGACTCCAATTCTATCTTCGGATGCAAATTGAGGAATATTTTATTTACCTGTCTTATTAGTGCATTAGATACTACATAGGTTTTATTTTTTGTGAGTATTCCATCAAAATATTCAATAACGTTTCCAAACATCATTCTTCGTATTGTTGTCTTCTATAATGAATTAAAACCAGCATTTTATATCATTAATCATCTAATTTTTAAGAATAAATTCTTTGAATAATAAATCATATGAGATTATTAGTTTTTCCGCCTTTTTTTTTTGCTTTACTTACCTCGTTGTCAATGACGATCATTTTTTTTTTATTTTCAATCATTACTTTTGCCACAAGACTCTATTTGGCCTCTACATAATACCATACATTTTATCGTTGATGTTAATATTGCATTTGGAGAAAATAATTGATTCTTGTTTCTTTCGTTTGTGTCTCTTATCCAGTCCTATTTTTTCTAAGAGGTGAAATATTTTAAGATATCGAATTATTATTAGTACCTATTAAAAAAAATTGATAGATAAAATAAAAAATAAATTATAAAAAAATCAACATCAATAAAATCAATGAAGAAAATACTGTAACTTTACAACTCATAAATAAGAGATTATAATTATTATTTTTTTGGCAATATGCAATCTGCAACTCTAGAAAGGATTTGAAAGTAACCATATTTTGTATCCTTTTATAGTAAATTTTCAAGTTTAGTTATGTGAATATGATTTTAATTCTTTTAACTATTTTTGGGAGGTTAAAATAAAATTTAAATCATTATTATTTGGGAGTTACATAACATTGCAGTTATGATGAATTAGTGTACTAATTTAGCAACACCCCAAATAAACATTTTGTACTTTAATACATAATTTTTACAAATACTTGTAATATTTTTAAAAAGATACTCTCAAATCTTAAATTTTCAGTTTTGAGACTCACATTTTCTCTCACAATACATTATACTTTTATGAAATCCAATACAAATATCTCAAAAGAAAACTCTATCCAAATACACAAGAGTCTATTTGAATTGGAATTTACAAATGAATACTTTTTCTATTTTTTTCACTTTGACACTCATATATTCTCTTATAATTTTTTTAATGAATTTTTTAAACTTTTCAATTTTTATAAATTCTAATCTAATTATACCCTAAAATTTTCAAGTTGTCTTTTACCCCTCCTTTTTCTTGCTTGTCACATTCTATTAATTCTCGTATTTTTTATCTTTTCTTATTGTAGTTGCAAAACAATATAATGAACTTTTTCCTATTATAACCTCGCATTAATAATGAATTTCAAGCTCTTTTTATTCTTCTAAGATGGAAATTAGCATAAATAATAATGAGGAGAGAAAAAAGTTTGAAGGGCATTCTTCAGTATTTTCTTAAAGAGTGTGATTTCCAAAATATGACAAATAAAAAAAAACAAATGGAATATTTTTCAAATGTAATCCTAATTAACATTTAACATCAATATGTTTTGGGCTTTATTTCGATCCAAGGTCGAGACCATTCTATTATTTGATCGGAAAATATTAACTCATACTTATATTATTATTATTATTATGATTATTTATCCATGAGAGGTTTTTTAATTTTTCTTTTGTATAAATTCATGGAGTTATAACTTACGAATCATAACTTTGTTTTTGTGGTTACTTTTAGCTAATTTAAATGTTTTTAATGATAATAAATTAAATGATTAGATGTTATAGTGAATAATATATAATTTTAATTTATTTAAACAATTCATTTAGAAGATCTTAATTAAATTAAAATGGCTAAGATATTAAGGAAAACAAAAAAGATAGAAATTCAAAACTCCTCTAAATCCTTTTATAATAGTAGAAATATAAGAATCTTTATGTATCAAAAAAGAAGTAAGGAAACCTTTTTTCAAAGAAATTTGAGATTTATTCTAAGAATCAAAATAAAGTATTAGGGGTACATAAAAATAATCAGAATTACCTAGGGAGTAATTTACTGATGTAAGCAAATCCAGTGTTGTTGTTTTGGGGCCTTGTGCCCTCCGATCTCTCACGAATTAGTTAATAATTCTTAAATATCAGGTTATTAAAATAATGAGAATCTCTTAGAAATTATAGGTCAAAACAAGTCCGTCAATCATATATTTATTGAAGTAAAAAGTAGTAAAATGCATTCGAGTTAACTTAGGGGGTCGATAAATCTAACTCGGGAATATGAATGTATAGCACGAAAAAAATCATTATTTTTCCTCCTTTTCCCTACTCTTTCTCTCTCTACACAATTTCTCTCTAACTTCTCTCTACTCCTTCTCCACTCTAAAACTAAAATCCTTAATATTAAACTTGTATTGAAGGTAGATATGGATCATTATGAAGAATTTGTAGAAGAAAATATCGATTTAGATGTAAGAAAAGTTGAAATTATTTTTTTCAAAACTGGGGCTCGGATCTCCCTAACGGACGACCCACACATGTCCGGGTCGTCGGTTCGGGCGACCTGAGCCCTTTTTAGGAAGAAAGAATTTTTATAGGTATTTGAAAAACTTGAAACATGAATAACTCTGCGATCGGAGGTCCGTTCAATGCATATGACCACTCATTTTGATGGTTCTCGTAAAGATAAACGTAACGGCATCATCGAAAAAGTGATCTGGATGCATTTTGGGGCAAAAAAATTGTCTCGTATAGTTGAAAACTTTGACGGGGCATAACTTTACGCTCGAACGTCCGATTGAGGCGATTCTTGTGGGCATTTCATGTACTTTTGAGATCTACGTGATGAAAAACGCCGGTTTCCACAAAAAGTCCTATTTTTATTTTAATTTATGTTTTTGTAATTTTCTAATACTTTCTCTCTTATTAACTAAAAACTTATGGCACCAATTTGAAAATTAAACAGAGGAGCCAGTCTTCTTTTTGCTTTAATCCCATGCACTTGTTGTAATAATGTTTCTATATTATTTTCTATGTAATAATGTTTCTATATAATAATACGTAAAATACCAATTTTTTTGCCTCGAAACGCGTTCGGATCACTTTTTCGACGATGCAGTTGCATTTATCTTTATGAGAACTATCGAAACGAGTGATCATATGCATTAAATGGACATCTGATCGCAGAGTTATTCATGTTTCAAATTCTCCAAATACCTACAAAAATTCTTTCTTCCTAAAAAAAAAATTCGGATCCCCCGGACGGGCGACCCGGACATGAGCAAATCGCCCAGATGGGTGACCCGCACATGTCCGGGCGACTCGAGCCCCAATTTTTTTAATTTTTTTTTAGGAAGAAAGAATTTTTGTAGGTATATGGAAAACTTGAAACATGAATAACTCTACGATTTGAGGTCTGTTTCACGTGTATGACCACTCATTTTTATGGTTCTCGTAAAGATAAACGTAACGGCATCGTCAAAAAAGTGATCCCGATGCATTTTCGGGGCAAAAAAATTGTCTCGTATAGTCGAAAACTTTGACGAGACATAACTTTGCGCTCAGACGTCCGATTGAGGCGATTCTTATGGGCATTTTATGTATTTTTTCGAGATCTACGCGATGGAAACCGCCAGTTTCCACAAAAATGTCCTATTTTTGTTTTAATTTATATTTTTGTAATTTTGTAATACTTTCTCTCTTATTAACTAAAAAATTACGGCACTAATTTGAAAATTAAACAGATGAGCAGTCTTCTTTTTGCTCTAATTAAAAATTCAAATGATTGAAGTTGGTAAATATTAGAATACGTAAATACTTTATTATTAAATAAAATCCCAAGCACTTGTTAATAATATTTCTATGTTATTTTCTATGTAATAATGTTTCTATGCAATAATACGTAAATACCAATTTTCTTTGCCCTGAAACGCATTCGGATCACTTTTTCGACGATGCCGTTGCGTTTATCATTATGAGAACCATCGAAACGATTGGTCATATGCATTAAACGGACATCTGATCATAGAGTTATTCATGTTTCAAGTTTTCTAAATACCTACAAAAATTCTTTTTTCCTTAAAAAAAAAAAAAAAAAAAAAAAGCTCGGATCGCCCGAACGGGCAATCCGAGCCACAATTTTTTTTTTTTTTTTTTTTGTTAGGAAGAAAGAATTTTTATAGGTATTTGAAAAACGTAAAACATGAATAACTCTGCAATCGGAGGTCCGTTTCACGCGTATGACCACTCGTTTTGATGGTTTTCATAATGATAAACGCAACGGCATCATCGAAAAAGTGATCCGAACGCGTTTCGGGGCAAAAAAAATTTTCTCGTATAGTCAAAAACTTTGACGGGGCATAACTTTGCGCTCGAACGTCCGATTGAGGCAATTCTTGTAGGCATTTCATGTATTTTTTTGATATCTACGCAATGGAAGCCGCCGGTTTCCACAAAAATTCTTATTTTCGTTTTAATTTACGTTTTTGTAATTTTCTAATACTTTCTCTCTTATTAACTAAAAAAAATTACGGCACCATTTTGAAAATTAAATAGATAAGCAGTCTTCTTTTTGCTGTAATTAAAAATCAAATGATTGAAGTTGGTAAATATTGGAATACGTAAATATTTTACTATTAAATAAAATCTCATTCACTTATTGTAATAATGTTTCTATGTTATTTTTTATGTAATAATGTTTCTATATAATAACACGTAAATACCACTTTTTTTGCCCCGAAATGCGTTCGGATCACTTTCGACGATGCTGTTACGTTTATCTTTACGAGAACCATGAAAATGAGTAGTCATACGTATGAAACGGACATCCGATTGGCAGAGTTATTCATGTTTCAAGTTTTCCAAATATCTACAAAAAAAATTTCTTCCTAAAAAAAAAAAAAAAAAGGCTTGGGTCGCCTGGACATGTGCAGGTCGCCCATCTGGGCGATCCGAGCCCCATTTTTGAAAAAACATTTTCAACTTTTCTTACATCTAAATCGATAATTTCTTCTACAAATTCTTCATAATGATCCATATCTACCTCCAATACAGGTTCAATATTAAATATTTTAGTTTTAGAGTGGAGAAGGAGTAAAGAGAAGTTAGAGAGAAATTGTGTAGAGAGAAAAAGAGTAAGAAAGAGGAGGAAAAATAATGTTTTTTTTTTTTTGCACTATACATTCATATTCCCAAGTTAAATTTATCAATCCCTTAACTTATATTATACATCTCGACCATACTGCACAAAGAAAACAAAAAATAACAAAAAAAAAAAAAAAAAAGGAAAACAATCCAATTAAAGATCTTAGCAAATAAAAACTACGCAACCCTTCCAAAAAAGCAAGCCCACTAAGATTTCAGGAGAACAAAAAGAAAAAAAAAGGCCAACTAAGAGGCCCATCTCCACAACGAGCCCAAAGCTACTAGGGTATCACTAACACAACTTGCCGGAGTTGTGCAACCGCATGACCTCAACCTAATTCCGGGATTGCTTCATCACGATCAACCCCCATCACGCTGTCATCTAACACCGGAGAAGAGAGAGGACAAGTACCACAAGAAGAAACAGGGAAAAGCCAACAACACTATATCATACCATCATCTGAGTCATCTAGAAACCCGATAGGCTGGGCTCCTCTATTGCAACACTAATTAGCGCAAATCGAGATACTTTCGAGATAGTATGAGACGTTAATGCCAACACCCTCTAACATCTTCCAAAGTCAACTTATAGTTGAGACTGAGACCATCACCCGCTTGTAAATCGATAGGCTCCCTCCAAACCAAAAATAAATATCTTATTTTTCTTGATATAATACTATAACTTTTTCATTTAGCTTGAAAAACCAATTATCATGAGTAACCTTCATCTATTCTTTTTTCTTTTTTATTTATAAACATAAACTTTAATTTTATTTGTTTGTAATCATGGTCTTTTTTTACTTTGCAGTTATGTCAATTTATGGAGTTTGCAACAAAATATGATAATCCTTTTTCTCAAATTTTGCCACAGATTCTTAAAATTAATAATGATAAGGCCAAAAAATATTTTTGTCTAAAAAAAGATTTAAAAAACTAATATTTATAACTTTTTCTTGGGTTAATTCCATTTTAATTCTCTTTTGTTGGACTATTTGACGATTTAGTAACACATGCTTGGCCATTTAGCAATACATGTTTGTTGATTGACAACTAAATGAACAAACATACCAAACAAAAGAATATTAAATAGAATTAACCTCTTTTTTCTCGAAAAGATAATATTTATAGCTAAAAAGGTAGAAACCAAATTCCAACTTTATAATTGGGAATCCTAATTATTAATAAGATTACTATCTACGGTCAAAAATATAAACTTTTTTAAACTTTGAGGATGAAAAGAAAAGAGATATTACAAATGAATTAAAGAGTGTATAATTAGAAAATAGACAATAAATATATATTAAAATATTTAAAAGAATTTATAATTTTGATTAAAAAAAATTATATTTCTGACGAAAAATAATATAAATTAGTGATAAAATTACTTCTTATAACCTATAAAAAATCTTTTAAGTGCCAAACGAACCACGTAACAATTTCGACAATACCGTATCAGCGTGACTTGCTAGTCTTGGCAACGTGACTTCCATTGTGAAGCTGATATTCCATTGTCCTTTTTGGTTTTAATACATTGATTGAAGAAGAGGAAGCATGAATGGAGTCCTCAAGGCATGTGATGTGCATGGTAAGGAGTAGTTTTGAAACTGATATTACCTATTCCTACAGGCCAAATAAATGTAAAATGGCATCAACATATTCCACGTGGCGGTCAAAGTTCAAAGCATTATATGTCATCTCTCCACTCCAAGTCCAACAACTACTACATACAATTCTCCTGTGCCTTTCATGCATAGTCAGCCTTTGTCTCTGTATTTTCCACGATTCCCACCCAGCCAACCCCCATGGTCAAATCCTTCAACTCTTCTTCTCCTTCTTCTTAATTCCCCCCTTCACTTTCAGCTCATTATTTTCCTCTCGGCTAGTCGGCCAGTAATTTAATTTTCCTCCACAGAATGATGGATGTGCCGCCGCCCACATGGAAAGACGATGATCAGCAGCAAAAACAATCGTCGGTGCTCCGGCGGCAGCCAGCTCATCTTTCAAGGCAAACATCATTGCCGGCGGCGCCTAAGGTAAACAACGATCATCCCAATTCGCTATCGCGTGAAGAACTCAAGCTGGCCGCCGTGTCTATCAGCCTTAACGTCCGATTGAGATCAGCAGATATGCCTATTTCAATGCTCGAACGTGCATTTCGATTTGCACGATCAATTGTTGATACTCCGACGACGACTGCCTCCTCCGCCGACTCTCAACCCCCTACCCCTACCCTCCTAGCTCGTTCCCTCAAAAAGGTAAGAATCAAACAAATTTGGGGATTTTTTCTTTTGGTTGGAAAAATCAAGTGTCAAAATAGTTGAGTCAATTTCATCACCTATCCTTACATTTTCTTTTTTTTTTCCAGTTTTTCCCTCTACTATACTTTAGTATATAATTTTTTTTTTTTTTATAGCCTTAAAGAAACAGTTATAATTTTTACCAAATTAAAAAAGAAAACACAATATAGGGCTCAATATTGCATGGATTAATCTACTGATGAAGAGCGAAATGATCATGTCCATAGAAGAGTAGATGTACTAGGCAATAGGCAATAAGTATCTCTTTTATTTTTTTTCTAATTTTATTCTTAATTGAGTATATTAATTTACTCAACATTAAACCAATCATTATTGGAAAAAAAAATCTTACAATCAAACCCCATTAAACTATTTGTTTATTTAATGTATGTATGTGGCTTAAATAATATGGATAATGGTTAGATAAAAACTTGCAAGGTTAAAATTTGCTAACATAACTATGAGAATGTAGGTTAGTTAGTTAGAGACATTTTGTGATTGAATGTTAGATATTGGTCGGTTCACATTTCCTCCCTTCCCTTAAAAAAAAAATAAAAAAAACTAACATTACCATGATGGTGAATTTTTCCTATATTGTATTAGAGTTAAATATGGAACCTTTTTCTTTTAAATGGAAATAGTGCGAAGACTTTTTTTTTTTTTTTTTCATATTACAAAGTAATAATAATGGGTTTGAAATTGAAATAGGAATTTGACAGAATATATGGGCCGGCATGGCATTGTGTGGTGGGGAAGAGTTTCGGGTCGTTCGTGACGCATTCTAAAGGTGGGTTCGTTTACTTCTCATTGGACTCTTTCTCATTCCTTCTCTTCAAGACAGAGGTTCACTTGCTTCAGGAGGATTGATCATTCCATTCCTTGGGCAGTCATGATGATGATGAACTATTATTAATTTAATTTGTTTTGGAATTTCTAAGGTATACTCTGTCTACTCTTTAGTAGTTTCTCTCACCCAGAGCAGAAAATGCGAGAATAGGATTGTTTTTGTTTTTATTGCAGTTTACTCCCCCCACCAAAAAAAAAAAAAAAAAAAAGTAAAATTGATTTGTTACTTCAGCTAGCTAGCTTTTGTAATAGTCAATAGTGTTGTTGTTGGTTCAATTTGAAGAGATTCGTAGTAGTTGATGTTGATTTGATATATAGAAAGAGAGAAATGGGTGGGGTTTTTGGTAATTACATGCAGATGAAAAAGAAATCTGCATTGGGAAGGGAAAGTTTGATTAAAGCAAATTTGTAGCTGATCATCCTCCTGATCCATGATTCAATTTCAGGAGAGGAGACTGACAAAACATATGATATATCAGTAAAGCCTCCTCCTCCTCCTAAGTCCTAACTGCTCTCTCTGCTTATTGTCCAATACTACACGCAATGCCATTTCATCAAATTTCAATGTTACCCCATCATTCATTTTTTTACACTAGTTTTTGGTCTTGGAGGAATGATAATATTTTTTTACCCCATCAGGAGGACGACCCCTTATTTATTCGGAGGATACTGATTATAAAGATATTCTATTGATTTCGAATTGGATTAATTAATGATCCATAATTCTTTTTATTATTAATGCTCAAACTGTTTTGTGTAGCTTAACTAGTAACGAATTTCCCACAGAAATGGACTCCAAAAAAAGCAGCAGGTATTTAAACAATTTTAATCACCACCAAAATGATACAAAATAAACTATCAAGAAGAGTCAATTGCTTGCAATAAAGACCAAGAAATTATTGACATTGTAAAACTAAAAATAAAATCTCCCCTATGTAAACTACTTTACATTATAATACCATTTCTGTTTTCTCAAGTTAGTTACTTCCTGTCTGCGCCAGAAGAAGGAATAAAAAAAACAGCCACGGAAAACCAAACTAGTTTATACTAGTAATGTATGTAGTAGTGAGAACTTTATAGACTAGTTTCTGTGAAACCCACCCAACTAACCTAAGTTCCTCTCTCGCATAAAACGTTCTATCTTCTCTACATCTTCAGGGGCATCTACACCATGAGCCTCGTGATCAACTTTTATCACCTGTGTCAAAAATGTGGCGTCAAATAATCCCCCCCACCACCCTCCAAAACAAAACAAAACAAAACAAAACAAAACAAAAAAAGGAAAAATAGCCTATTTACTCTTTAAAGTTTAGGCTCCACCTGGATAGTAATTTAACTAAGAAAAGCGAGTTACAAAGTTTAGGCTTACACTTGATATATTCTTCAAAGTTTATTTTATTGCCGTTATAATTTCTAAACATCTCCATCAATTCAATAAGATCTTTTTGTTGTCAGATATTTAACTCTCATAATCAAAACAACACAAACTGCTCACATGAAGTAACCTTGAGGGGTAAAATAAGCATTACAAGTTATTCTCTCCAAATGAAACATATATGGTACTTGATTTTGTGATTCTTTTAGAGGAAAAGACTTGTAATACCCGTTTTATCTTTCAGATTATCACACATGAGCAGCTCCAAATACATTATGAATTTAACCTGTTTATTCACTTCATCATATGCCTTTCCCAATTAATTGAGGGTGGTTGGTTGGTTATATTCTTCATGAAGAATCATCGTATAACTATGAAGATAATAAAACCTGTAATGTGAATTTATGAAAGATTTACGTTGGCATTCAATCTAGAATCAGAGTAAACATAGTTTAACAGAACGGTTCTGCCACACAAACTCTAGTAGCTTTGGGTTTTGTGACATTCTAATTCTTCATTCATATATTCAGTATATTTAAAGCATTTTTTAGAAAGAGCATCAGAAAGATCTTATTTATATGCATTATGCAGCTGAAAGAGTTGATGGATCACTGAATGAGTTAAAGAAGAGACCATCATGAAAGTGTGTATCTCAAGGATGAGAAATGATCTAGGGCCTTTAAGTTCTTCAAAGGACAGGACAGTAGGTATGATCTCACACTCATACAAAGACACAAAGGGTGTGTGAGTTAATGCATGTTAGAAAGAAGGGATCATTATCATCAGACATAACCAGGATTGAAGTCCCTTTGATAGGGAAAGGAATTTTTGGTTCCACTTTCTGCTTCATAGCTAAGTGAAAATCATGAAGGAAGAAAGGAGAATGTAAATCTAATGGGAAAAAAAAGCTCATCTTATTTGTTCCTACTTCAAATTGGTCAAAAAAGAAGAATACAAATAGAATATAGAAAGATGCAAAACAAAAGAGCAGGAGAATCTCATCAAAATGAGAGTACCTTCATTTTGTATCCATTCTCAAGGACTTTCAATTGTTCAAGATCTTCTTCAAGTTGCAGTGGTGTGGGAGGCAGCTCCGGATATATCTTCAAGAACTTCGTGTCATAGCTCTGGACAGACAGTAGAAACAAAGAAGCATACTTGTAATGTCATGGTTAATATAGACAACTGAAAGATACAAGGACTAAATTGATATCATTTTGTACCTGAATTCCAAGATGCAGCAAATACGGGAATTTAGGATTCACTTTTCCTGACCTGTATCATAAGGCAGAGAAAAAATTTACACTAAACATCTAACAGGTGCAGGGTAAAAGGGCAGCCAGGGTGTAAAAAAGAAAGTGCGAACTTATTAAATGGGATCAGCCCTCGGGAGAAATAGATAGCATAACCACGATTATCCACTATGCACTTAACACGATTTGGATCAAATGCATCTTCAGGCTTCAAGGAAGTCACTGCAGTGCTGAAAACTGCATCCGGTGTAGCCTAAATAAACAACAGATTGGTTTAAAATCAAGCGTAAAACACTATATTTGAGAAATACAAATTCTGGATAGAGAATATGTGGTATATGAAAATCTTCATTTGGCTTAATCCATGAAACAAACACAATGCTTTCCTTAAGAGTTTACATATTATGCCATGGTTTTGATTAAATCTAATTGACATCGGATACGAAAGACAAAAAAAAAACATTCACTTTCTACTGGAAACTATACTAGAAAACTATACCAGTCTCAGAAAAAGATGATCTCCTCATAAATTACTCAAATCTACCTATTTCCTACACCATTGCTGAAGATCCATCCACATGAAATGATCATAAAGAAAGCTATTTATTCAGAAACAGAGATTGAAACTATATCCTTTAAATACTGAAAGCAGAATAACACCAACTCTCCAATCAGAGCACACAGCAACTTTCAGCCCATATCATTTGATCTTGAGCATATTCAAGCTTCAAGTTTCTTTTGAAAGATACAATGCTTGCATCCAATAAAGAGAGAAACAACATAAAATTCTCCTATATGGTCATTGAAACTTTACTATCAACCATTGCAACATTAAATGTCCGTCTTCAGAAAATTTATTAAACAATAACAACTTACCTGCAATGCTTTGACAATTCCATCTATTATTTCAGGTTCGATAAGAGGTTCATCTCCCTGAATATTAACAACAATATCATACTTCTTCCCAATCATTTCAAGCGCTTCATTACACCGCTCAGTACCTGCGGTAATAAGTTGTTCAACTAAGTATACAATCTTAAAATTTGAACTATACAAGTTAAAATGGAGGGAAAGAAAGAAATATCAAATTACCATTTCGGCATGATTCTGATGTCATAAGTACATCAGCTCCGAATCCTCGACAGCATTCAGCAATCTTCTCATCATCCGTTGCCACCACTACAACATGAAAAAACACAAGCATCTCAACTAACTATAAATTAGCCACACACAGGATCATATACAAAGAAGGTGAAACATACCCACATGATCCAACGATGAGGCCAATTTTGCCCTTTCCCAAGTTCTCTGTCATTCAGCATCTCCAAAGTGTCAGTAGGACATTTAGAAACTTTCATATTCCAAAATTTAAAGAAATTCCTTTTTTCCTCCACTGGCTTTCCTCTTAAATAGAACTTCCTCTCAATGTTAACACATTTGTTACAATAAAAAAAAAGCAGCAAAACTAACCAACTGAAATCTAAAATTCAAGAATTGATTGGGAAAAAAAATGCGAAGGTTTAACAGGGTTCAGAGTGCACCTGAATCATGGGTTTGCCAAGGATCTGAACAAGAGGCTTGCCGGGGAAGCGAGAGGAAGCAAATCGGGCAGGGATAATTCCGATAACCCGAGTCCGAAACTTACTTGGAAGGCGGAGATAAAGGTAAGCATGTGCCCCTATTGCCACAGCTACAGCTGCCCCAACAGCAAGGCCGTGAAAAATCCAGGGTTTCACCGAGCTCGAAGAGGATGGCTCACAGATCCTCATCGGATTAATACTAGAAAAATATAATCCAACTCCCGCGATCAGACTTCACATGAACCTCGGCTGCACCAACGCGGGAATGAGAGGTGCCAACTGTGAGGGGAGAGTGAGTAGAGATCGCCTGTCTATAAAATATTTTTGCTCGTCACTCGTTGTTGCTTTTCCTTTGGGTTCATTCATATGTGATAAATTTCAGTCAGGTCCCAAAAAAATAAGAGATTGTCTCTCAACAAGTAAGGATCTATTTTTAAAAAAATAAGAGTTAACTATACTAAGTTACTTCTATTTTTCTAATACTTTAATATTTATTACTAACGGTCAACTAGTGTTAACGTTTTATGAAATAAATCATTTTTATTTTTATTTATAATTAAATATTTAAAAACTATTTAAAATATAATGAATTAGTTTTGATAAAATATTATAATGTTTGTGATTATTTTTATTTTAATAATTTAATATTATTTTATGATTAATTTATGCTTTTTTTATATACGTATTTACATTATTTTTAAATTTTTTTTAAGTAAACTTGAACTAATTTAATCTAAACTTGAATTTTCTCAAATATAATTTTTATATTTTATTTTGAAAATTTCATAAAAAAAATTAAGAATTTTCAATTTCAAAATGATTTTTGTTATGTCCCAACACCTTTAAATCAATTTTATGAAAAATATATAATCAAGTATATAAATTTTAAAATAGCCTTAACTTATTAACTTTTAACCATAATTAATTATTAATCTCACAAAATTTTTTAAATTAGAAAAATTGAAACAAAAAATTTTAAGTGAAATTTCTTCAATTTATAATGCCCCCATTATATAAGGGTACCAACAATAATAATACATTATTGTTTACCGTTGTTACAAAGGTCGTCTCTTTTCCGCAGGCAGCAGAGCTGGAAAACTCTACAACAACACCTGACAGCAATGCTGCTTACCCATTCAAAACTGGCCCAGATCATGAACTATCCGAATTCTTAGAAAATAATTTCTTCTGTCAATGAGCCTTCATAAGAGCTCTTGGACTTGAAACAATTTTACCTCATCTATTCCGACAAAAGAATACAGCTTCAAATGCCTTCCCTGGCATGGCAGCTTGGCACCTCCCAAATGCAAATGCCGGAAAGATAATGGTAAGTGGCTTCTATTATGTTTTTTGGGATTCCCCATCATACAACACAAATCAGTATTGGCGACCATGAGCCCATGTTGATGATACCCTACCATAGTTGTATCCCTTGCTATTACCACCATCCCACGGTGATGATACCCTACCATTGCCATTGTATCCGCTGCTAATACCACCATCTTGATGGGATCGACTGTGAAGCTGTTTGGAAAGCTTCCCACTTCTTGTTCTTGAGCCACTCTTTTCATGCTTACCAATTCTATCGTCCTCATTTTCTTTTGCTTTCTTGCCAAATTTCCTATCCTTTGACTTCTTCCTCTTCTTTCCTGAGGAATTTACACCAGCATCCTCGAGAATCGCATTAGAACGGGGAAGTGGCTCATCATTCTCATCATCTAGCCGCCAATTACAATACAGCTCTTGAGGATCTTCACTATGTTGAAGAACAGCTTCTCCAGCACCAGGAAGCAAGTTCTTAATTGTCCCTTCTCCACTAGAACCTCCTTTCCGTTCCAATAGTGCTGCATCTGGCCGGATTATGGTACCAAGAATACTCCTTTCAGGACCAAGGCCTAAGATAGTCTTTGGATTTGTAAGGGCATTGAAAGCCATTGCAAAAGCGGATCTAACCTGCAAAAGCAAACACAGGTCAGTTTGTTCCATACTAAAGTTTGATTTCTTAAAGAGAAAACTATACATTTGGATTGGGATCCGCAATGCAAAATTTCCAATTTGGGACCTGCTCTTCCTCTCACAAATAATCTTACTTTTACAGAACTCGAGACAAAAGGACTTAATATCTACATCTGTCAGTATATCATATGTAGAACTAAGAACTTACAGGAGATCAAGACAGGAGTCCAACAAAACATCATAGGAAAGGCCAAATTCCCAACTGACATGAAATGCTAGCAGGTATGGCTTGATGTTAAAAGATCAAGCAAGAAGGTTTCCTATCAGGAACTACAATTTGATAACCCCAATTAAATTGAATGTATAATTACATTTTCTTACACCAAGGCCAAGCTTTTCTTAAATTGAACTACAATCTTATTCATTATAATGAGGTACCGTGCCCAAGTCTTTACATCATAATAGAGCTCACATTCCACAAGAGCCAGATTCTTAAGATACTAAAATGAAACTTTTTTAAATGGGTGCTTCTCTAACACCATAAATTCCTCGATATACATATGCATGGAATACATGCTGAATGGTCCCTTGCAAAAGAAACTGCAGCAACAGCATATACCATAACCAATCAACTTACCATATATAGTACAATGCCTTTTGACTAACCCAAGTAAACATTTTTATTTTTTTTCACGAGGATGCATGGAACAAACCTTAAGGAGGGGTTACCACAGGGTATTCCTAAAGAAATTTACTCACTTTTACCAACTGGTTTCTAGATAACAGTAACAGAAGCACAAACTTCAGAGAGAGGGGAAAAAACAGAAGAGAAAAACCACAAACCTGGAAATAATTGAAGGAACTCTTGCCAATATCATTTTCTGGTGCCTATAGTAATAAAAAGGAAAAAGGTGCAGATGTGAATGACTACTGACATTCTAATCAGAAAGAAAAGAAGAATCTTATGTTCAGTTGATACAATCAATCTCTTGCCGCTGCAAAAAATACGAGGAAAATGGGTAACATAAACATTCTATTTCAACAGGCAAGATCATTCGCCCATTTCAACAATCACCTATAATGTCCCGAGCAGCTGGATACACAATTGGGGAGCAAGACTAAAATCCATTACCAATAAACTTCATAACGTACATTTTTTCTTTGTGCCTACAGCTGTTGTTCATATGCAATAAAAATTTGTATAATTCCAATGAATGAAAAGAAATATCATGCCGAATGTAACTTTTCCCTCACTACACCCCAACCCCCCCCCCCCCCCCCAAAAAAAAAACACTCTTAATACATGATTTCTTATATTGCAAAGATGATCCCAAGGTATTGCAAGGTGAAACAACTAGAACAAAAAATGAAATAACATAAATACCTGTGGGTCCTCAATGGAGATTAAATAATGCTTTCCAGGAGTAGAAAACCTGAGCATTTGTAAACAAATAAGAGGAAATAAATAAAATGAAAGCAGACTTCGATAGAACATTAGACAAAGCAGCTGCTCAAAACTGCATTGCAAGTATTGCATACCCTTTCAACTTCTTCAAGAAAAAGTTTCCTTCCCCATTGCAGGATACACCAACATCAGCTGTATTCAATTTGCGTCCATATATATCAAAAAAGTTTACCTATCATATAAAAAGTTTACCTATCAGCTCTCAGTGACATAATTTAACCAGTAAGACATGAATTAGAAAGAATATACATTGCATCACTTCCATCTCTACATCCAAGTAGTTCACAACCTTCCGGGAAGTGCGTTAGATAGTCATCATCAAACAGAAAGCTAGAATATGATCAACATGCTGTGGATAGTACATGATGCAGATACTAAACATACCAAGAGAATTCCCAAATTATGCTCCAGAGAAGCTCGGCGGGTCTGGTAATCCTGCATAAGATAAATGGATACATAATGAAAACAATGAAGCTTGAAAACTGAACGGCAAATTTGGTTAAATTTGGAAATTTTTTTTCTTTTTTAATGTCAGAAAGGCTTAGTACACAAAATCAAAATACAATTCACGCAAACATTAACATTCTATGCATGAAGAGAATACAGCTTAAGATTTACTAGGAAAGTCATCATAAAACAGGCTACTCTGGAAAGAACAGACCAAAAAGTTAATCCATAAGTAACTAGCAAACGTGCAAAGATATCACCAAAGGTAACAACAAACTGAGTAATAATGTCAAGTCCATTCTTAAGCAACAGTTAACAAAATTCAACCATATAACCAAAATGACCTCCAAGCCGAGGTGACGATGTACTTCCATATAGAAATTTATCTCAACAACTCTATCAGTACAGAGGATACAGGACAAGCATCAGGAGGAACCACAATAGAGGAAATGAGGTCATAGACCCAGCATTCCAAATCATATGATCTCTGGTCTTAATCAAGTCAAATGTCCACAAGTTGATGATTTCTAGATTGCAGTACATATCAAAATTCAAGTTGAGATGCAATTGTTTTGGTCATCCCCACAGCTCTGGCACTTCCTCTAACAAGATTAAAGATGCCAGGCAGCAAGACAATCAGATATAGCAACACATTTAAATAAGAAATGCCAAGAACTTTTCTGTGAGATCCAAGAGAATTCTTTTGGAATCACAATCTAGATTGAACTCTAATTACCTGTAACATTGCTATAAGCATTGCAAGCAGTGCATAAGAACCAATACCTCCAGTATACACCTACAATGGAAAAGAAAGCCAAAATTGAATATACTTAACAGAAGTAAAATAATAATGGATATAATAAGATAAATAGTCTAGCACTGTTAATTGGAATCCCAGAAAATATAGCTCCACCTCATTCAATTCCCGTTGTTGGAGGAAAATTTTCAGAATTAAACACAATGGTCGAAGTGCGGGCCATTTAGATACAGCATCCTATTGACAACAGAAACATGTTAATCAGTAGCAGTTAACAAGGTGTTATTGTTAAAGCAATTACTGAGCCACAAACCTTAATGAACTCAGCAGCTATTGGTCCATTTTGCACATCAAAACTGCAAATAAGAAATTCAAGAAGATAACTATAATAAGTTAAATGAGTTAAGGAAACCATAGGAAATCACATGAAATGCTCTCATGGCTAAGCAAATAATTATTGTCCTCTTAGAAAGATATGAATGTTATTCTTTGCAATGTCATAGAATAGAATTGAGGGAACCATGAATTTCTACATGTGCATGTACAAAAACCTGAACCTCCACAACTTCAGCTATGTTTGGATTGAAGGAAAGGAGAGGAGTTAGGGGGAGAGGAAAGCAAAGGAGTGTCTGTTTATTGACTTTGGATAGTTAATTAAAACAAAGGGAGTAAGCTATTATTTACGTCATTATCCATATTATCAGTTCAGTTCTGAGTTTTAAAGATAAAAGAGTTCGTTACCAGATATAAGGGGAAAAAAAGATTCACTATGTTGATCTGCTAATCCTTCCATTTCTAGACAGAAAAAAAGACTGCAGTTTAAAGCTATAACTAATTCCTCCGTTTTCCTCCAATTATTTTCCTATCCTTCATATAAAGTTAATCCAAACACCAAAATTCTATTCTATCTGTTTCCTATCCTTCCGTTTCCCTCAATCAGAAAGTTTCTTTATTGGAGAACTCATAAAAGAAAGGAAAAGACTATTGAGAAAAGCAAACAACATAAAAATGAAGATGTCATCAAAGCATGCCAAAATTTGAAAAGAAAAAAGAAGAATGAAGAAATGAGAACAATTTTTTAATATAAGAAAGATGTCTAAAGAACAGATAGAAATGAAATCGTTTGGACAAAATAGGAAGAAAGGGAAAGCATCAGCTCGTAGAAAATATAAACAATATCTGTTAGGCACAGAAGCAGCGGACACCCATTAGCCTCTTTTCCAAACCTTTTGGCAAATTATAAAATGCCAAACAGGCAAACAGCACAAAGAGACTGAATCCTACATCCAGTTATTCTGTTTCCCACCAGAAGACATTATACTATTGAGGAAAAATTAGGTGTCTAATATGGAAAATAAATAAATGCAGGGTACCCTACCAATTCAGTATAGACGAAAAGATTCAAATGAAAGATCAGTATCATAACTGATCAATTAATTTAATAAAGGGCAAAGATTCTGCAGCAGTCCAAACAATCAAAAGATAAACATTCAGAGCATCTAGCAAAGACGAAATGTGAATGTCAAACCTTATATCAAAGGCAATACCACTCTTTTTCTCTACAAATTTGATAATTGGCACACGAGCCTTTGCAATCACCTGTATGTTTTTTAAAGATAAAAGATAAGCCATAATTCTCAAAGTTAGACCATAATGCTATACCCAAAAAAGAGATTCAAATTCATATTAAGAACACCTGTATCTTCTTTCCAACTCGTTTTTGGGATAAGAGTCTGGAAAGAGCCTGCAAGCCTATTTGTGGGTTCTGGATATCTGAACCCAATATCACGATCTGATATTCAATAACCAAGTCAAAACACAAGTTTCAATTTCAACTCAGATAATCAAAAGAACCACATTTCACATAGCAGTCATGCAGCATCTGAGAAATGAAAACTACGACTACACAAGCTGTTACCATCCTTTTGCATGAAATTGACAATGAAAGAGTTGCTAGTAATAAATAGCACTTGATTCTGCATTTCAGCTATCTGATCTTGACAACATAGTTTGTCTGTCAGATCTGGCGTGCGGAAAGAAGTGATCATGAACATACAAACTACTAAAATATGGTTTAAAAGGCAAGCAAAATTATCCTCTCGACATAACAAGGACAATGTCAAGTTTCCTAGTGGTATATATTTTTCCAAGATGCTTTAGGTTGTTGAAATAAATGTACTTCTAAGAGAATTCATCAGTCTTAGCTGCACATACATTTTTTCTGCCTTCTTGTTCAGATTTTTTCACCATAAAGATATTTATATGTTGGCCATAACCCTTACAATAATCCAGCTTCTACAGAAGGTGAAATGCTATTGAAAGCCAACATGGGACACAGGCCAAACTTTTAATTTGAATAACACATTTTCTTGAAGTCACAAGAACAAAGTCCTTTTTCCCAAGAAGGTGCTACCAGGATGCCTGTTCCTCTTTTACAGCCCATATTTAAACACTATGGATGAAATTTTCTTCCACACAATAAGAGGTGAACTGACACTGCCAACGTGTCCGGTGTAATTATTTCATCCCTAAGTTCTTTACAAAAGTTTGTATTCTCCCATCCCAAATATTCTAAGCTTCTATGAGAAACCAGGACTCTGTCAGGTGAAGAAACCTTTTTGGTTTATGATATGAGGAAAAATTAAATAAATAAATAAATAGAGCTCTGTAATGTCCCGTTCTGGTTAGGTACAAAGATATCTTTCCAAATCCAGAACAATGACATGAAATATAAAAAGTCAGACAGTTAATGTAAGCTCCTTACTTAATGGGGAAAAGAAAAAAAATAGAAAATATAGAGAAAGCTGTAGGATTACATCAATATCACTTGTTGGAAGATAAAGGCCTGTCCTGAATGAACCAAAAACTTCTGCCTGCAAGAACAATAAAGGTGGATAACTTTGCAGTTGCAGAAACCCTAATCAATATCTGTGCCCAGAAAGAGAGATGACTGGGTTCATAAGTCACAGAGGCAGACCTGGCAGTTGGGCCAAATATGTTTGATCACACTAACAACAGATTCTATGGCTTCTTTGCGACCTGCCTGCTCCTCTGGTGTCGGAGATAGAAAATCGCAGAAATCTAGTATCTCTGAGACATCCAAAGTCAGAAAATAATGATCAAATCCAGTTCTGCATCCTAAAGCAAAACATGTTCCCAAATGTAACCTATGAATATGCAAAATACTACACCACATTCAGGGCATTAGGTTCATAATGTTTATCTCCAAAAATGTGGATCCATAATCTATATGCATCACAAAATCCATATTTAATAACATAAAGCTATATCTCTCGTCAATAGAGACCAGTAAATAGGCAAAATATCATGTTTTAATCCATTTGACTGAATCTGACAAGATATACCTGAACAGCATAAAAAGTACTAAATAAATGAAAATAAAACAAGCCAGGATTATACAAACAGGCCAGCTGATGAAAATTGACTGGGCAAAATAAATTCAATGTCTGGATAAAAAGCATAATTCAAAGTACTTCCTCAATCCAAATTCCTTCCAACACCATCCGGTAACTTAATTGCGACCCGGAGCCCCGGACTGCCATCGGTTCAGAAGTGTTATCAGGTGACAACTGAGAATTGATTGCATCCCTTTCAGATTATATGACAGCTAAATAAAAAAGCAACCAAATTTGGATATATATGTTCCTATGCACGTCGCCAGTAATTGATGAAGTGGAACGGAGAAAAGGAAAAACTATATTACCAAAAAAAAAGGAACCTTCTTTTGCTTACAGTAAACATACGAGAAGAGAATCATTTAAAACCTTTGTGAAGCTGAAGCATTGGGCTTTTGAACCGAGAATTGGCGCGAAACCAATTCCCTTCAAGTGTTCTCGCTGGCTCTTTGGTGGGCGTCGCAACTGGAGACGGCGCTGATGGAACTGGAGTAGCTACGATATCGTCAGCATCGAGGTCAAGAGAGAAATAATCAGGGGCAGCAGTCCCATCTAAGGAGGATTGAACGGCTGACAGAGAAATTTCGTTTCGCAATACGACGTAAGGTTCCAAGTCATCTGAATCCGGGGACGTCGGTGGCGGCGGCGTCGACGGTCCGTCGGCAGTGGACAGAGGGCTTAGGGTTTCGTACAAAATAGACTCTGCCGTCTCCATCTTCAGTCAGGTCAGGCTGAATCTGTAACAAACGGGAAAGATTCCCCGCGGTTTTTTATCCCGTTATAATATGCGGGTCAGATACACTCGGGTCTTGCTGTGTATCTTTCCAGGTTGAGTTCATTACCTTTGCCGGGTCAGATATACAAGTTTTCTTTTGAGTTTGGGAAAATACCAAAATGGTCCCCAAAGTTAAGCACTTAATATAGTTTGATCCCACATGTTTTTTTTAGCCATTAAGATCCTTATAAATTTTATGTGCTTCTCAAAACAGTATCCGATAACTTGAAATTTTGCAAAAATCAACAGCGTGAACTTTATGTAAGTTATTTTAAGGACAAAATATGCATTACAATTTGTTTTCCTCCAATATTCCCCTGGTGCCTCTCACGTTTTCGAAAAATTATTTATCTAAATTGATACCGCTTTCAAAAGTGCATAAAGCTATAGAGCCTTTAATGGTTAAAAAGAAACTTATAGGACCAAATCATGTTGAAGCCTTAACTCTGAGGACCATTTTGGGTATTTTTCCTCTTCATTTTGTAGTGTACAAGTTTATGCAAACAGTAAAGGCTAGCTCCTCAAGATTGAGGCGATTAAGTGTGCCTCAACAAAAAGTAACAAAAAGACTATACTGCCCCTTGTGCAAATGGGAGGGAAGTGAGCAGATTCAACGGGAAATCTGCTCACCTTCTCTCTCTTCTTTCATTCTCATTACGCACTGTTACTGTTGAAATCTTTAGTTTATGGGGTAAAACATAAGTTGGGAAAATATTGTAACTCTTGATAAATAGCTACAAATTTTGTAACTAACTCTTAGTGAATAGCTACAAACATATATTTTAAGGTAACTCTTGGTGAATAGTTACACATTTTGTTTCAAACTTAAAATAGTTGTGGCTCATATTTTTTTTCCATCAAACTTGCTAGTGAATATGTATAAATATGTGACATTCTAAAAAGTTTGTATTATTAGTTTTTTAGCATTCCTATAAAGAATATTCAATCAATCGCAATATTGTATGTTCTTGTGCTTTCTTTGTATCCTAGAGACACTTTGCTATTCCAAACTATGTTTTGCAATATACTGGGACAAATATTGTCTCAAGGACAGTGTTATAACAAGCCTAGAATACTTCACAATTTCATTGTAATTTCCTCATTGTTATTCTAACAAACTTCTTCAATCAAAGTTTGTCTTGATTCTTATTCTATTATTTTGTGTTATTTCCAAGCTATCTCAATTTCTTTCAATCTTAAGACAATAATTATCATGGAATCAACTCAAGAATCTACTATCAAAATGATGAATCAAGATTTTGTGAAGTTTGATCGTCTACATGGATCTGATACTAACTTCAACCGTTGGAAGGACAAGTTAATGTTCTTTCTTACTGCACTAAAAGTGTCTTATGTTATTAGTCCCAATTTGGCAAAGATTCCACCACCAGTAGAAGAAGAGTCTGAGAAGATCAAGAAGAAAAGGGCCAACATGAGGAGGACAAGATAATTTGTTGTGGTCACATTCTCAACAATATTTTTGATTCGTTGTATGATCTTTTCACAAATGTTACTAGCCCAACGGAGATTTGGACTAACAATTAAATGAGAATACACCACACAAAAGCAAGGCTCAGATAAGTTTCTTCTTAAAAAGTATTTTGAATTCAAGTTACTTGATAATTTACCTCTTATTGATCAAATTCACAACCTTCAATTTATAGTATCAAAACTGAAAGATATTGGTGTTGAAATCTCAGAGTCATTGCAAGTTGGGGCGATTATTACCAAATTGCCTCGAGCTTGGAATGACTATCAAAAGAAGTTGTTACATAATTCCAAGAATTTAACTGTGTCTAGTATTTTGGAAGCATTTGAGAATTGAAGAAGGTGCTAAACTTCTTCAAAAGATGGAAATTGGAGGAGCATTTGAGCACCATATAACGAGATCGGCACTTCAATAAACCATGATCCTGAAGATAAAACAGATAAATTTATATAGTTATATAATATTATATTTATTCCACTGTTACTTTTTCTATTTATCATAATGAATAATATTTGACAGATTAAAGAATAATAACAATAATAACAACATGTCAATTTAACATAAAGATAAATACCTGTCCACGCCATATCCGACCCGCCATACGTCCACCGTATGATGAGATGAGCTCCGGGTCAACAGGACCTCCCTCTACTGCCTCTGTCTGCTCCCAATCGGAAGGCTTCACTTTCTTCCTCTTCTGCGTCGGTGCCAGAACATCACGAACCACGTCAGGTCTTTTGTTACGAGACCCTGCAAACTTACTCATCACCGACATAAGGCTGCCGTCAAACCCTTCCCTTTCCCGTGACGAGGATGCCCATCCGATCCACTAGCTGGTGCCACATATGCAACATATACGGGCTGCTCCTCATCTCCATCATCATCACCGTCATCGTGATCATCATCACCACCGTCACCATCACCATCACCACCACCGTCACCATCACCATCACCACCATAATCATCACCACCATCGTCATCACATCTCTCATCCGCTTCTCCCTGAATATGTAGGGATCGGACTCTTTTTTGCTCCTTCCCGAAAACCCTATCACCCTCAGAAACTCTATCTGCAGGCCCAGGTATATAATGATCAGAAGATGAAACACCATACTCAGCATGCCGTGTGTGCTGCAAGAAGAATCCTGACGGGCGGCTCCAAGCATCTGATAAAAAAACTCAACCCCTACCTGCCTCGCCTGAGATCCTGGAAGGCAGATCTCTACGGTATGTGAGGTCGGACAATGGTAGGAGCCTGTAGGTATGGATCATATATTGTGTCTGTGTGGTGTGAAGGTGGATGTGCAGATCCATATGGCTCATAGGGCACAGGTGTGTGTGACAGATGGGGATGAAGTGGAGGTCGAGATCTAAAAGGTACAACAGGTGGTTGGGTAGAAACCCAGCTTCACATGTACCATGATGGAAACCAGGTGCAAGAGGGGTAGGAGTAACAAAGATGCCAGAAGTACTATGTTGCCCCCTTACACCTCTAGACGAAGCTGTCACAGGGCGCTCCTCAACTCGACCTGTCCTGTCCGTTACAAGACCAAGATCAGCATCTCCTCTACGGCCGCTAGGTCGAACCATCTATTAGTTATTCAAACTCGTTAATACTTGTTTATCATATATTTCATTATTTACTTTATCGATTATTATTTCATCTTAAGAATAACAATAATTTCAAATTAAAATACAAATAGTTTAGCAATTACATTACACATTTAAACCCTAAACACATAATCATAAGCAAACAATCTTAAGCTAGTTACATTACTCTAAGTGGACAGAATTAAATAACATTATCAGAGATATTTATTATTACTTTATTGTTCACTTTATCAATTCTTATTTTATCTTAAGAATTATCGGTATCTATTATTTCACGAGCTACTATTTCTTTCGTTCAATTATTATTCATCACTAATATTCTTCTTTAATAATAGTTATTAATTTATAAATTAAACAATCTTAGAATTATATCCTAAAACTAAGGCCAAGAATAACAATGATTTCAAATTAAAATACAAATAGTTTAGCAATTACATTACACATTTTATTATTAAACACATAATCATAAGCAAACAATCTTAAGCTAGTTACATTACTCTAATGTAGACAGAATTAAATAACATTATCAGAGATATTTATTATTACTTTATTTTTCACTTTATCGATTCTTATTTTATCTTAAGAATTATCGGTATCTATTATTTCACGGGCTACTATTTCTTTCGTTCAATTATTATTCATCACTAATATTCTTCTTTAGTAATAGTTATTCATTTATAAATTATAGAATCTTAGAATTATATCCTAAAACTAAGGCCAAGAATAACAATGATTTCAAATTAAAATACAAATAGTTTAGCAATTACATTACACATTTTCTTATTAAACCCATATTCATAAAGCCAACAATTTTAAGCTAGTTACATTTACTCTAAATAGATAAAATTAAATACCATTATCAGAGATATTTATTATTATTTTATTGTTCACTTTATCGATTTTTATCTTATTTCATTTTCGTTATTTTATTCATTTCATGATGTTCACAAATCCATAATCATATTAACAATTAAAAATTATCACATAAAATATGTTAAACAACTAGTCACACACATTCTACATATACAAAATTAATTAAAAAATCAAATATACTATTGTGAACAAAAAATTAAAACATTTAAATACTTAAAAAAAATAAAAAATTCAAAAGAAATGCACTTTCACACGTCGCCGGCGAAAGTGTCGGAGAACTTCTGGTCACCGGCGCCTAAAGAACTCCCGCACTTTCGTCGGTAACGAACGAAAACGTTCAAAAAAATTTTTTTGCACTTTCGCACGTCGCCGGCAAAAGTGCCGGAGTACTTCCGGTCACCGACGCCGAAAGAACTCCGGCACTAAGTGGCCATTTTCAGGCAGATGTTTTTTTTTAAAATTAGATTTTTTTCCTTTGAAGAACTAATATTTTTTTTTTCAATTTGGACGGTCCGATTTTTCAAGATAGGAAAATAAATTTTTTCTTATAGATTCCCAAGTTGTATTTATCGGTCCGAATAGGAAAATAAATTTTTTCCTTATAGATTCCCAAGTTGTATTTATCGGTCCCCAATCAACACTTCTGTTGGCCTATTGGGCCATCTTCTTCACATTTTTCATTTTATTTCCTCAGCCCCTTTTTATCCCTATGATGAATAACCGGACTGGGCCTCATTGGAGTGGAGTGGGCTGGCTGATCCTTGATGCCGGGCAGGCCGGGTTCAACCCGACCCGACCTAGGCGACTTGGCTATATAATGTTCTTTTCTCCCAGCCTGCCCTAATCTTCTCTTTCTCTGTTGATGCCACCGCTGCCTCCCACACTCTCTCTCTGACCTTCTGTCTTCTCTCTCTCTCTTCTTTCGAACCGTCACGGTTCGTGTTCCTTTCGGGACTCTGTTGCCGATAGTCTGTGCCGGTTGTCATCCTTTACACCGTGCGTGTGTCTTGGTTGAGAGAGGAAAGTGCCTGCCTTTGCGGAGAGATAGAGAGATGTATTTGCTTGAGGCTCACCGGCTTAACCTGAGGGATTCATCTCTTCCTCCTCTAGAAGGACGTTCGGTGACGGCCTGTCACCGCGTGCACGGAAACCGAACTCGCCAAGTTCGTCCGGTTTCCTTCACCATTCTGGTCGAGACCTTGAGGGTCACGAGGTAAGATCTACTGCTTTACTTCATTTTATTATTGCTAACTATTCTACCTTTCTAGTTGTTCTTCCGATAATCTCTCGGACCGTGAAGTGAAGAAAGAGACTTCTTGTTGTAATAGATAGGATCTATTTCTGCTTTTCTTCTTGTTCATTAGAGGTTTGTAATAGTAAGGTAGGTAACTGTAATAGTAAATAGGTCGTCCGGTTGCTAGATCGTCGTAACAGTGATATCAGAGCCGCGGTTGTCTGCAACCGTTCGGCGACCACTCGATTTTTCAGATCCACGCGGGATCTGACTCAGGGAAGTTTCTTAACCCTCTTCTGGTTTTTTTTTTTTTTTTTTTTTTTTTTTTTTTGGCTATTATCAGATCTGTTGTGATTATACCTGTTAGATATATTACCTTCGTTGCTTATTCCCGTTAAATCTGTTCTTGGGTTAAGTCTGCTTTTGTTCTCTTGATCATTTCACAGATTTGCTTTATTTTCTGTTATAAATTGCCACTGGTATTAAATCTGTTGTTTCTGATTATCTGGATTTTCCATTTTGGTTCACTGTCCTGGTCATTCGAATTACTGCATTGTTTCGACTTCGAACTTGTTTTATCATTCTGGTATTTTTTTTTTTTAAATCTAAAACCCAAGCCTGGCTTGAGTCCAAGAGACTCCAAGTATCTGTGCCTTGGAGATTTTCGTTACCTGCTTACAAAACAACTACATTATTCGTGACTGCCTGTGTGTTGTGTGGCTGTTTTTTTTTCAGCATTTTTTGCCCTTTTCTGTCTCGGTTAATTTTTGTACTTCTGCGCTGTTTTGGTTGTAAGACACTACTGCGTTTCACGTATTTTACCGTGCCGTTTTTCAAAGAAAAAATCCGGGTTATTTTATTTTAGTGACAAACTTTTTCAAATCTCTCATTTTTCTAGTCATCGATTACTTTTATTTGCCATTCTAATCATGTCTGTTCAAAAATTGAAACTGACAAATTTGATGGCAAATCTGATTTCGTAATGTGGCGTAGGAAAATGAAAGCAGTTTTAGTCCAAAATAAAATCGCACCCCCAATTTGTAGCCCAAAAAATATCCGGAATCTTGGAAGGGTGAAGTGCTTTCTGAAAAACTTGGTGATGCACACAGTTGCCTCACCTTGCATTTAATCAATAACGTTTTACGAGAAAAAGACAACGCCTTTGAGATTTGGACAAAACTTAAAAAATTGTATTTGGGAAAATACTTATCAAATAAGATTTATTTAAAAGAACAGCTTTTCGGTTTTAAAATGAGTGGGTCGAAATCTCTTTCAAAAAACATTGATGATTTAAACAAAATAGTTTTGGAATTGCAAAACGTTGGAGAAAAGTTCTCCGATGAAAACGTTGCTATTATTTTATTAAATTCCTTGCCTGAGTCTTTTAATGATGTTAAATCTGCTATCAAGTATGGCAGAGATGATTTGACTCTTGCTGATGTGAAAAACGCTTTAAAATCAAAAGACCTTGATTTGAGAAAAGAAAACAAATCTAACGGAGAGAACTTTTACGTGAGAGGGAGGGTTGACCGGAGAGAATCTTTTAATCACCGTTCTAAAAGTAAAGGGAGGTCGAAATCACGAGATAAGAAAGTGAAGTGTTTTTACTGTGGCAAGGAAGGTCATAGAAAAATAAGTGTTTTAAAATGATCAAAGAAGAAAAACAACGTAAACAAGGTAAGGGGAGCGATAAAAATGACAAAACTCACGATTTTGAATTAGATGGTAATTCAATGTATTCTGAGGTTTTGTGTGTATCCCCTTCCCTTTCTCCTGTTTCTGAACATTGGATTCTTGATTCTGGATGCACTTTTCACATGACACCAAACAAGCATTGGTTTTCAAATTTTAAACCCCTTGAGCATGGAAAAGTTTTTATGGGTAATAATCATGTTTGTGACATCAAAGGTATTGGAAATGTTTTTATTGAAATGCATGATGGTGTGACCAGAAAATTGACTGAGGTGAGATATGTGCCTGACCTTCGTCGGAATCTAATCTCCCTTGGTGTTTTTGACACAAACGGTTATTCTTACAAATCCGAAAATGGTATTATGAGAGTTTGCAAAGGAGCACTGGTCATGCTCAAAGGTTTTAAAAAGGATGGCTTATATAATTTAATTGGAAAAACTATTTGCGAAGCATCTGCATTGGTTTCAAAATCTGTTCCTGAAAGGACTTTGTTATGGCACCGTCGAATTGGCCACATCAGTGAAAAAGGACTACATTGCCTTCAAAAGCAAAATCTTTTGGGTGGTGACAAAATCGAATCATTGGATTTTTATGACCATTTTGTTCTTGGAAAACAACATAAAATTAGCTTTTCAGTTGGCACACACAAGTCCACTTCTATCCTTGATTATGTGCACTGTGATTTGTGGGGACCCGAAAAGGTTCCAACTTATGGTGGCAATGTTTATTTCTTATCTGTTGTTGATGATTTTTCTAGGCATGTATGGGTATTTCTTTTAAAATCAAAAATCAAACTTTTGAAAAGTTTTCTGAGTGGAAACGCCTTGCCGAAAATCAAATCGGAAATAAACTAAAGACAATTAGGACAAATAATGGCCTTGAGTTTTGTAACAAAAAGTTTGCTGATTTATGTGCACTGCATGGCATTCTGCATCATAGGACTGTTAGGCACAATCCTCAACAAAATGGTGTTGCTGAAAGGATGAACCGTACAATTATGGATAAGGTTAGGTGTCTTATGGTGTCCTCAGAAATCCCAAAACCTTTTTGGGGAGAAGCTGTAAGTACAGCTTTCTACCTCATTAATAGATCACCTTCGACAGCCATAAATTTCAAAACTCCCTTAGAGCTGTGGTCTGGAGAACCACCAAACCTGTCAAACTTTAGAGTGTTTGGATATGCTGCATTTGCACGTCAAAAGGAGGGTAAGTTAGACCCAAGGTCAAGAAAATGAGTGTTTTTAGGCTACCCTAGTGGGGTGAAGGGATACAAAGTTTGGCTCAAAGGTGAGCCGGGGTGAGGGTTATTGTGAGTAGGGATGTGGTCTTTAACGAACTTGATATGCCTTGTCTAAAGGCTAAAACCAATCCTGATAGTTCTACCGATATTCCCATGGGAATATCCCCATGGAGGTAGAGGACACCTCCGAACTTGCACAAGCTCACACTCAACCCGAAACCAGTGAAGAGTCGGATATACTGGCTAGTCAACCTAAAACCGACATGCCTGAATCTGAAAATTCAGATGATGATGATGAGGATCATCCAGAGGCACAAGCACAAGCTCTAAGAGACTACCAGCTATCTAGGGATAGGGTTAGAAGAGAGTCGAGAGAACCCGTTAGGTACGGTTATTCCTACGTTGTCTCATATGCTTTTGCTGCTGCATCTTACCTAGAAGAGAAAGAACCGGTGTGTTTTCTGATGTGTTAAAGAGCCCTAATCGCTCTTTGTGGTTGCATGCTATAGAAGAGGAAATGTCCTCGCTTCACAAAAACAAAAACTGCATTCTTGCATAGGGAACTTGAAAAAACTATCTATATGCGACAACCACCAGGTTTTGAAGAAAATGGTAAGGAAAACATGGCATGTCTCTTGAAAAAGTCCTTGTACGGACTCAAGCAGTCACCAAGGCAATGGTATAAACGGTTTGACTCTTTCATGCTTAAAGCTGGTTTTATTAAAAGCAATTATGATAGTTGTTTATATTTTTATGGTGACAATGTTGAAACTGCTGTTTATCTTTTGCTCTATGTGGATGATATGTTGATTGCTTGTAAGCATAGAGATAAGATTACTCGTTTGAAATCCTTGTTAAAGTCAGAATTTGATATGAAAGATTTAGGTTCTGCTTCTAGAATCCTTGGGATGAACATCAGTAGGGATAGAACTGGCCGCTCCTTATTCATATCCCACAAATCCTTTCTCAGAAAATTGTTTCCAAATTTTTGATGCATTTATGCAAACCAGTTTGTACCCCACTTGCGAGCCATTTTCAGCTTTCTGAAAAATCCTGCCCCAAAACTGAAAAAGAAAAGAAAGACATGGCAAACATACCTTATAGGATGGCTATAGGATCCGTTATGTATTCTATGATATCCACCCGACCCGATATTGCTTATTCCATAAGCCTTCTTAGCCGATTCATATCCAATCCGGGTAGGGATCATTGGGCAGCTCTCAAGTGGTTGTTACGATATATTAATGGGACTATTGATAAGGGTTTACTTTATCATAATTGGTCCGATGATTTTGAACTAGTAGGATATGTTGATTCTGACTTTGCAGGTGACAAAGATGGTAGGAAATCTACCACTTCTTATTTCTTTACTTTAGCAGGAAATTGCATATCTTGGAAGTCACAGTTACAGCCTGTAGTGGCTTTATCGACTACGGAGGCTGCATATCTTGGAAGTCACAGTTACAGCCTGTAGTGGCTTTATCGACTACGGAGGCTCGGAGGCTGAATACATTGCTGCCACCGAGGCGATTAAGGAAGCCATTTGGCTTCAAGGCCTTCTATCTGAATTGCATGTTTTAAATTCCAAAGCTGTGATTTATACTGACAGCTCCTGCTGATTTTGGTAATAAAATTGTGACAACTGAAATTTCAATAAAAATATGTTGGATTTTGTTGGCCTGGCTGATCCTTGATGCCGGGCAGGCGCCTTTGCGGAGAGATAGAGAGATAGAGAGCTGTATTCGCCAAGGTCGGACCTGGCCGAGACCTTGAGGATCTCGAGGTAAAATCTACTGCTTTGTAACAACTTCCAAAATAAATAAAATAAAAAAGCAAGTTTATGGCTAAGTAGATTTTTTCAAATTACTCATTTCTTTCAAAAAATTTCATTATTACAATAATGTTCTAGGTGATTGTTATCTTTAGCAAAATAGTTATTTTGTAGAATGATCAATTGAAATTCCAATTTCTTTAGGTTCAACAACCTTTTGGAGTATATAAATTGAATTATATATGTTTCTTTTGGTATATACATTAAAAGAGCAAGACTCCAGCTGGGTAAGAGAGTTGTTGCAAATATTCGTTCCAAATAAAATTTGTAAAATACAATTTATTCGTTAATTCACTTTCCCATACAAAAAATTATTATAAAAAAAAACGACGGTAAGTCCATGAATGATGAATGCCATAGTATCAAAAAAAGTGCATCAACTCAAGTTCCATAATTTAACATCAAAGCATAACGCACAATTGCAAATCATTTGTGATTTATTCAAGCAAACAGAATGTAAATCATGCTATAATCTTTAAACATTTACATCCGTTTACTTTTAGTCATCGTCATCAAAACTTTTCTTCTTTTTGCGGAATACAGGATCATCGAAATCATCATCATCATCACCGTCGAAGGAGTCGTCGTCGTCGTCAATTGCGTCAAAATCCGAATCATCGCTATCATCATCATCAACATTATCATCATCATCATCATCAGTCGGATCACTTCGGCGTCGAGTATGACTCTTCACAATTCCAGATTGATAAACACCGGAAAGACAGAACATAGTCAAAGGAAACTGTATACCAGCCGCATTGTTCAAAGGCTTCTGAATGGAGAGTGTTTTCAAGTAAGCTTTCGTGTCCTCAGATCGAATTTCACTTGACAATTGCTGCTCGGATACTCTGTTGAGTAGCTGTGCGGTGGAGGGACGTAGGAGGTGGAGTTGGATGAGATTGCGGAGAGATGCATTGTTGCCAAAGCTCGTAAGCCTAGAACTAGTAGAAACTGGAATCATTTTTCTGTGTATGAATAATCGATTGATGAGATGCGATTGATTACAAACTTTTTGGTTATATAGGGTAGGGGAGGATCGTGGAGTGGAGTGGAGTGGAGTGGAGTGGCTAGGGTTTTAGAAGGGTTTTGGGAGTTGGGCTTTGTTTCTCTGGGCTCCCATGAAAGTTGGAGAAATATATTTATATGTATTTAAATAATTAAATAAAAATCGATATTTTGAGATGTCATCATTAGCCTATTGTTGGATTAAAAAAAAAACCTATTGTTGGATTGAATTTGATTGTTTTGTTTTTCCCTGAAAGATTGAATTTGATTGTAGTATTTATGTTTTGTTGCTTTATAAATGTTAAATGATCCTATTTGAGAAAATATGTTGTTCGAAATGGATATTTTTATTGATTTATTTTTTAAAAAATACAATTAGACTATATTTGGATAGCTTCTAAGTTTAGAAAAAGCAAAAATTATTCATGAAAAAATATGCTGGAACAAGAATTAAAATATTGAAAAATTTTCCAAATTTAAAAGATATCCAAGTACTTCTGCTGCAACAGAGATATTAAGTTCATACCTTCAATTTTATTTCTTTCTCAAAACACTCCTTATAATGTCATTGGTTTGCATTTGAACACATATCTCTTCTCCATACAATCATTTAAAAAAAAAAATCCTATTACTGATATTCATTCATAGCCACAGCACAAGCTTATTTGCTGAAATCGGATTACTCTTCTCTAATCCAACAACTCCAAATTGCAAATCCAACATTTCTAATTACTCAATGTTAACCACAGGTACCTTTTCATAAGACTCAAGTTGTATGAGTTTCCTCGGCAGGAAACATCGACCACCAAATCGCTGTTGCAGCCATATGATCATAGCAAATAAAATACATCCACAGAGAATAATGACATCCCACACAATAGAGTAGAAATCTGCATTTGGATTTGCATAAATATATGCTGATCCACCACCAAAATCTTCATGAACAAAGTTGTGAATTCTGTAGAGATCATAAGCATGTGGCAACAACCTGACTAATGTAGTTCCCATGTAAAATGACAGAGAAAGAACACTTTCTTTTGAACTTTGAAACATATTTAGGAGGATTTGAGGGAACAAAAAACCATCAACAATCAAACCAGCATAGGATCTTAGATAATTCAAAGTAGAAGACTGTTGATCAATATCGAAACCAGCTTCTTGTAGACGATAGGGGTTACCGTTCTTCTTCAAGCTCACTAGTAAGGTAATGAATCCACCTGCAATGTATAACGGTAAAGAAAGATAAAGAACTCGCCTCTCTGATGTCCAAGAATGATGCTTATGATTTCCTTCATTCAATCTTGAAGTCCATGCCAATTGAAGAAGACGCAATATAAGGAGAAACGCCACCATTGTAACAAGTCTTACACTCATTTCATTCACTTCAAGCCATCCACTTCCTTTGAGAATCACATTCTGCTGATATTGATTCTTTGAGATCAAGGCTTCAAAATTTAGCACTAGAGGGATGAAATGACCTAATGTGAGGATGGTAAGCATGGAAAGTGAAATGAATGGTAACTTTTCGGGATGTTTTTTAACATAAAAGATCTGCAATACCACAAATATACAAGCAAGTGAGCTTGAGATTAGAACTAGAATGATCTCCAAATCCATCCTCCATATTGATTCCTTGGCTTGGAATGAAGAGAAAAAATATGAAGAAATGTTCAACTTTTCAAAGTAAAGAGGGTCAGTTTCTTTCCTTCTGCTTTGGATTGTTCCCTCAATATAACTACTTCCTTCTATTGCATTTACGGGAGGGAACTGAAAATTTATGAGGATTTCACAGTCTTGGGACTGTTTGACCTGATGATTGTATGAGTATATCTCTCTGCATCCCACCATGCAAAGAAGCCCTCTTTCACCATCATAAACCCCTTCAGCAGAAATCTCCACAGAATCTCTAGGATCCAGTGAATAATTCAGTGAAGAAACTTGGCCCTTCAATGTCATATCATTGAAGCTTATTCTGTAACTGATATTCATTGGACTTGTAGAATTGGAAGTTTCCACGTCTTCACTGATTATTTCAGCATGGCCTTCTTCTTCCGGTTCTGAGAGGACGAGAACATGTCCTTGATAAATATCATCACCAATTGAGAGGGGGACTACATCACCCCTACCAATAACTTCACCATGATGGTTGATTGATATTTGAAACCTCATTTCATTAGAATCAGCCTTTGGATATCTGCTCCCATCCTTCACAGCAGGCTTTTTCTTGGGGCATGAATTTCTTGCCTTAGCTAGTTCAGTATACTCATATTTCAGGCCTGGGAATCTCCATCCATTGTCATATAAGCTTCTGATCTTAATCATCTTGAAATATCCCAGACTATTTACAGTGTTATTAGTCCAAATTTCTCCAAGTATTGTGCGAGTGCTGTTAATAGTCCAGACAGCAGGGAACCTGAGACTCAACCTTATAGAACAATCTCCAACATTAGCATCTCCACGAAAACTAGTTGAAGAATCTAGGATTCTGCAAGCAACGATACACATCTGATTCGTCTTCCTTTGCCATGATCCTTCTCCAATCAACGTCATCTTGGGTTCAAAAGATGGGTAATACCCACTTTTGCTGCTGTTTGAAAATTCTATTTTGTACCGGATTTTTTCTTCGTCCTCAGAGCACTGCATTCCAGACAAGGACATAGCACGAGGCAAGTATACACTAGCATCTCTCTGGAGAGGATTACAATTCTCCAAACCTTTACATCCCGAAACATATTGCAAAGCAAAATCAAAAGTACCCACCAGATATGGGCAAATCCCTTTGGACTTAAAGCTAAGAAATTGACCAGGCTGCAGATTTTTTCCTCCAAGACACCCTCCATTAAGTTCTTCCTTGGAGGCCAGTGTATAACTATAGTTTCTAATTAAGGGAAATGAAACTATCTTAATTGGCTGAAAATAGCTAGAAGAATCCTTGTGAGGACTTAAGCTTTCTAGTGAACCCTTAACCATACCAGTAAAGATAGTTGACTTCTTGGGAGGATAACTCAGCTTTAAAACAGCTTCGAGTTGAAGAACTTCACCTGTTGTTGATCTCCAAGAAGCTGATCCAACCATACAGAGCTTTCCAGTAGGTTCTGACCAGAACCCATTCAAGAGAAATTTCAACTGTCTATTACGGAAAGGACGAGACACATTTCTATACTCACCACCATAGCTGTAAGAATAATCACCTTCCCGCCGGAAAACTCTTACTTGGAATTTCAGGTAAGCAGCCTGAACCTTGTAGATGCCAGGAGTATTGGTTTCATAAACATTTTTGGTGACAAAGAATTTTAGAGGGTGGCTAGTATTAGAATTAGAAAGGAAATTAACAGAATTAGGAAATGATGTTTTTCCTAGAATTTTTTCACCACCTGTGTAGTAACTCATTTCTGGAGGGAGAAATGGAAAGTCATGGACCACCTGAGCACGAACAGTTGAGTTGGATTCAGGAAGAACTGAACCGCAATGATCATTGTAGGAAATCTTTGCAGAAGAACCATATACTCTGCTGCTGAACAAGATGAATAACAAGAAACTCTGTAAATGAGAAATTCTGAAAGAAGATTTCATTTCAACAACAGTTGGAGTTGGTTGGGATTGCTTACTGAGATGATTGATGAAGAAGAAGAGGAAGGCGAAGGCAAAGGCAAAGGCAAAACTTGGTTGACTTGCCAACTCTTGTTTCTTGGTCTTCACTGGAAATGGTCATTGGTCTTCCATTCCATAGCGACCGCTGCAGTGTACCTAAAGTCTTCGGAACTTCTTATTTTATTATCAGCGAGGTCCCCTGGCTGGACCCCTGCCATACATAATTACTCGTGGGAACAAAGACTTGGAAAACTTCTGTTCTAGTTCTACCCAAAACAAACGGCAAAAGGAAAGACACATGGTTCAATCACTATAGGAAGGCAGCAAGGCCTCTTGCCTCCCTCGCAAGTTTAGTCACTTGCTAGCCTTCCAACCCTAGATGATAAACAATAATAATAATAATAATAATCATAATCATAATAATAATAATAATAATAATAATCAAATAAAATCTAAAGTAGATGTTAATGAAGCCAGGGATACGAAACATGCCCACAACCGCCCCGAAAAAAAAAAAAAAAAAAAGAAATTTACTTGTTCTTAATAGAATCCTCTAATACACTCACTCGAAAGTGTATTAGACTATATCAGCCAAGCTAAATGCTCATGATAATGAGAACAAAAGACCCCATCCATACAGTTGAAATTAGATGGTAGATTACAAGTTCCTAGTTTTTTTTTTTTTTTTTTGAAATTAGAAGGTAGATTACAATTGTCAAGTTCATATTAACTAACTAGACAAAATAATTTAGTCCACAATTTATCAATATATACATTCATTAATAGAAAAAAGAAATTAAAAATTAGGGCATGGAGTTTCACATTCCTAACAATATGCCTCTATAGTTTGAAGTCCATTCATAGCTACGAACATCAGATGGACTAAACAGAGTCACATTCCCAAAATTGCCTTCTTGAGAGACCAACTTAGTAATAAGTATAATCAGGGTAACCATAATCGGGGTAGAATGGTGGAGCAGATAATGGCTGGCTTGTTTTCTGTGCTAAGGAAAGATATTTCTCACAATCCTTCACTCCAACTTGAGTAAATGCCTCCACAACAGTTTTTATGAAACCTGCCAAACTGTTCCTAAAATGCTGAGAGCAGCTAGTGTCACCCTCATCAACATCCTGCACACCCCCTTTCACAAGACAGCCTACTTGAGCGCCTTCAATATACGCTTTACATGCCACCAAGATATCATGAGCATGGTTCAAGAAGTGCCCAGCCACAAAATCTTCAAAATACTGCATTAAGAAACAAAGTAAATTCATCAGAAACAATAGAACACAAGACAGACTAGCACCATGAAACAATTCAACTTCTTTACACAGCACAATTGAAAAATATAGAATTCTCTCTCCTCCAACCTGTAAAAGTCCCCCTTCTCCATCCCCTGCCCCCCCATAAAAAAAAAAAAAAAAAAGGAGCCAAATCCAAAAGAAAAGGAACCACATGTTTGACAATTTAGGCCCATCTGGGATATATAATAATAAGAGGTCAAAAAATAACTTCCATGAATCATGTTATGGTGAAAATAACAAGGTATATACTGCTCAGTTCATACCAAATACAGAAAATCCTCAATTACCTTTGGTGGCCTCCTAATGGTATAGACCATTGTTTTGAGAGACAAGATGAATGTGTTCTCATTGTAATGAAGAGAACTCTGTTCTCCCTTTGGTGTGCCACTCATGTTTGCATATCCAGGCTCATTGAAAAAGGGCTTTGCATTCAAAATTAGCCCTTGTATAGAGACCAACACTTGTAATGTGGTTGATACACCAGGGATCCACTTCTCCTTCTGACTGCCACTCCAGGTGTTAAGAAGACTGAGGCATACTTTTCCACAGTTGTATAGATTGGGATTGATACGAAGACCCCCAGAATGGTAGTGGACCAGCTGCCAAAAGTAATTGCTAGAATTATGGTGCTGAAATATACAAGTTCAAGTATAGTTAACCAAGCAAACATAAATTACTATACCGGTGGAACATTAGGATAATTGCTTGGGAAGAATACATCAAAGAAAAAGAGGCCATCATGGTATGGTGTCCCTTCTGCACCAATTATCACAGCCCTCAAAAGGTCCATCCTTGATTCATAGACTCTTACAAATATTGTCTCTGTTACAGGAAGAATAGCACCCACACATAAATCAGTATTAGGAAAACAAGAAGATATAAACACCCACTTAATCTTCCTTATAATGCTTGAAGTCCAGAGCTGTCCTATCCCGATGAATCTATAAATTGACCACTTGAAATACATTTGGATCATAATGACAGTATACAATAAAAGACATCAACAATTACCAGGTAAATCTCTCTCCAGACTCCTCCATTCATCCTGTATTCTCTTTGACCAACTTTTAGGCGGCTGTGTCATATCAGTGTTACACAAAATTAAAAGAAATAGAAGTTCAAGCAGCACCAGAGGTTTTTTTCCCCCTTTTCTTTGAGGAAACTAAGTCATACCTGCTTAACAGAAGAGCCATTCCGGGAATAATAGTGGTCTGAATAATCCTGGACAGTATCAAATCTTTTGAATAGATCAAACTTCTTCAAAACCTCATCCGGACTTCCGTACTCTATAGTAATTGGTTCAGATGAATTTGAAGAATTTCCAGCAAAGCTCGAGACCTTTTGAGTTTCAATATGACTCCAGGAGCCAAAGGGCATTTCCTCAGAGAAGACAGGCATGGGGCCTGATGGATCAAAAAATCCTGAAGGAAATGGAGAGCCAACTGAAGAACCTCCATATGTATGTTTGGCCAACATAACATTCTTTACAGCTGCAGGTGTCCCCGTGTGCAATCCTACATCATATAACCCCCCACTACCAACATGCTTCACAAGTTTAGGAAAAGCATTTGCAACAGCAGGATTCTGCTTCTGCAAACTGCTTTCAGCCATATTCTGCCAGTCCTGAGGTTTTCTTTTACTATGTGATCCATGGTGGAATGCCTTAATTGATTCCATAGTAGGTGGGAAACTCGGAAAATGTAAAGCATCCTTGCTAAGCTTGCATTGCAATTTTGTTGAACTCCTGGAGGCAAGTAACTTTTTTCTTGCTTCAGAACGATCCGCAGATGACCATTTGGAAGATGCCTTCAACTTCTGAATGTCTTGTAATTGGTCACTACCCCCTGAAGCTGACGTCTGGTTTTTTTGTTCAGGTTCCGATGTCCAAGAAGGAGATGAATCTATCCAAGGAGAATAACCCGGAGGATCTAACTGAATATCTGAAGTAGGATGAGTTGATGTACTTGGCATATCAAACATCATTGTATTTCCTTCCTCAGCAGTCAACCAAGGAATGGGAACCTCAACACCTGGAGGTATATCTAGATGGTCAAAATGTGATTGCAACTTAGAATATGGATCATCAAACAACTCGTCATCATAAAACATATCCATATGCTCATTTTCTCCATAAAGCATATCGGAACCAAAATCATCTACATCAACTACATTATGAGATCCGATAGCATAATTTTTCTCTGATAATTTCATGACACCAGCAGGCACATGATTGGTTCCATTACCAGAGGTTACAGAAACACTGGAAAAAGATTCCTGCAATTTGAAAAGAATTATCACTTGAAAGCATGTATATGAATGATGAATCCCATCAGAATAGGAAGCAAAGATCCAGCTAAAAGGGTTAGCAAGAGCAGAGGACAAGAAAGAGACTTGTCTAATGAAAATTTAACAGCAATAACGGAATATGAATCGTTATAAGACATTCCACAACGTTTTCGATATCAACTGGTAGGGATTGTTTCTCCATTAGTAAATACAACCTAAATGAATTGAATTATGAAGATTCAGACTCATATCTATGAACTAATCAAGTGAAAGATCTTACACATTGTCTCCACACACTTTTTCCCACTTGAGTTATATTTTTGTCTTCTCTTTCTTTCTTTCTCTTTCTAGACTGAATTTCCATTTCAGATTTGATCCAGCAAGCAAGGAAGTCTCCTCACCTCATTTTAATCAGATTATATTTCAAGAGAGCATAATTTACCTCTCCAATGTGGTGCAAGTGTGAGTATTGTTCAATTAAGCAGATTTCAGGTGGTGGAAAGTTCTGAATCGGTCAATGTCAACTTAACCTTTATAGATAATATATGACATTAAGCCAGAACAACCAAGGTAAGTCTACTCCTACTGACTCAAAAACCATTAAGCTAGTACACTTCAAATTACCTTCACTTTGCCACTTGTATCAGCCTCCCTAGAAATTAGCATGATGTCATCAGAATCATCTTCCATATCAACATCGATTATTTCAGGACAATACACCTGCAAAGGATTAATTCAAGAGCAACTCAACTACAGAAAGTTAAGGAGCATAACCATGCAGAAAAAAGGCACCATAGACTAGTTGTCACCACTAATTAGATACAGGAAATACATGGTCCAGCATATTGTTCTACCAAATCAAATTGCATAGTAAGAAAACATCATCCCATCCATCATGCTTGCATTGAAAAATTCTTTCCACACTCCATGTATTAGGTGGAAAATTTCCAAAATTATCTATGACAAACCCAAGTGCAAGAAATTTCCCCTAATACAAGGGCCCCTAGTGAGAAATGCAAAATGTGGCTAGGTAAAAGAAAACAAATAAAACTTCCAGAGGAGCACCCCAAAATGCGAAGTTGCGTATCATGAGGACAGTTTGTGTATGATAGTTGATCTGAGATGTCATTCAAAGAACGAAGGTAGGGAAAGTAAGTAGGAGGCGAACAGCAGATCGGATAGAAGGATAATCGTCCCTTATAGTAGGGAAATTATTGCTTAAAGTGTTTCAATAGAAATTTTAAACAAAAACTCCTAAATCTACACAGTATTGCTTCCTTATCCAGGATGACTACTAGGTGAGTCCAGTCAGTGTAGCCCTAACTCAAAGTAATTACTGAAGAAAACCAAATTCTATGCATTCTCCAAAATTAGAGAATGAACTTCTGATTCTGAGAACAAAACCTTTCTGACAAAACAAAGGAATAGCAAATGGGAAGAAAAGATTTTATGTTTAGCATAAGTTTTCTTCTTCTTTATCATTAATAACTTTTTTTCCTCCCTAAGGAACTGGGTTTACGTTCCACTCTGCCACTGGAAAAATAATTTCTAGGCACTGATAAGCAGACAGGCAGAGGCATAGGATAGGAGCAAAATTACTGCAATTATGCAATCAAAAACCTTTATACATGAACATGTTAATTTTTCTCACCTCGCACTGATAAGCAGACAGGCAGAGGCATAGGATAGGAGCAAAATTACTGCAATTATGCAATCAAAAACCTTTATACATGAACATGTTAATTTTTCTCACCTCCTTTTGCTTAAGAGACTTGTTCTTCGAACTCTGATTCACAGGCGGCGCGATTTCCACCACCTCCGCCTCCATGCAAGACGAACTACTGCCGGGAAACACTCTTTTCCTGCACAAATTCCTTCCATCACTTCACCAGAAAAAAAAAATAGGGGAAAAAAAAGAGATAGAACAAAAATCTCAACAAACACATGCATATACACATAAAGTAAATGATAAAGACAGAAAGCATACTTCGATTTCTGAGAAAGGTAACAGGCGAGCGGTGGCGGTGACTCCATTGATGAACTCCAATGAAAATCAAAATTAGGGCTTGATTTCTTCAGACTCTCGATTGATTATCGCTTAAACGAGACAACAAACAAACTTAATTCACATCGATGATCGAATAACTAAAGGAATAAACATCCGATCTTTGGCTCCATCTTCATCAACAATTTCTATCCTATATAAGCAAAAAAATTTCTTCCAGCTTTTAGATTTATATATGCATATAGAAATAGAGAGAGAAAGAGACACTTTCCTGAATGTGAAGTGAAAAAGTGTCTAGTGTGACTTCGCGCGCCTAGTTAACAAAGTGAAATCGTCGTAGGTTGGAACGCCCAGGGGTAGGCCAGCAAAAAGGCCCCTCTAAATCTCTTAAATTACGATTATAACATTGGAAGACTTTGAGCCGTTGGATGAACCCTTTTGTTAGTGGATGACGGTTGTTTACGTGGTCGATGTGTTGTCTGATAGAATCAATGCCGTCCACGTTGGAAAAAGCTCTGGTGATTTTTCTTTTGTTTTGGGGAAGGGGAAGGGGGGGGGGGGAGGGGGCGTGGGACCCGTTTTGTGTACAGAACACGTCGGAAGGGCTGGATAAAGAAGATTTATTGACCTTTGTGAAAAAAAAAAAAAAAAAAGTACAGGTAATACTATTATATGCTTGGGCACCAAGGACATGACGAGACGAGTAAGGAGGACGAAATTTTAAAAAAAATATTCGGTCACATATACTGCAATTTTACATAGGATTTTTTTTTCCTTCTCTTGAAATTTTGATTTAGAAATATTTACTAAGCAAATAAGCATCCAAATACATCTTGAAAGGTGTGTTTCCGTTGCAGAAACAATATTACCCCATTTAAATTAATAATTAATAGGTTTCCTTCTTCATACCTCTTATTTCATTCTCTTATCTTTAGCCTAGTTTTCTTCTTCTTCTTTTCTTTTTTTTTTGTCTTCGTCTTTTTAATTCTTTATAAATCTCTAATCAAACTACCATCCTCTCTCTCTTTTCTTTCAAAAGAACTATTTGGAACGATGGTAACAATGACATTCTAACTGTGACAAAAATGTTCTAACAGCAACAAGGTGTAATAGTATTAACAATGTTATTTTCATATTATTTGATATCTTTTTAATCTTCTTTAATGTATTGTGTAAAGTAAATCTATGCAGAATTATAAGAAAATTGTTATTGGAGAAAAATGAGGAGGAAGAATAGTTTTTTCCCTGTAATGGTAGTTTTTTTTTTTTTTTTGTTAAAGTTATATGTCAGTTGTTTGGAGTTCTATATTGTTAATGTTTTATGGAAATATAACTATAGTTTCAAGATTATATAAGTAACCGAAATACTTAAGTTATAGTGTATTTTATTTTTAGTATATGTGAATGATACGGATATATGTTATTGGTTTCACATAACATGCAATACATAGAACATCATTACGACAAAGCAAACCTAATGTAAAACTCATGGAAGCATGCAGATGACTCATGGAACATTAACGCATAACCCATAGAATACCACTACTATTTGTATGACAAATTTATGGAATATGCATTATATTCACATGAAACATTAACACAAAAATAATGGAACATCAATACTATTTTTTGAATCTCTAATAATGAACATGGAACATTCATTATTTTTTCATGAAACCTCATCACAACAAAACAATATATTCTCATGAAATATTAACACATCACCCATAGAACATAAGTACTATTTTCTTAAACATTAACACAAAACTCATGGAACATGCATTGTATCTCCATGGAATATTAACACATAAATCATGAAGTATCAATATTATATCCTTGGATCTCTAATAAAGAATATGGAACATGCATTATTTTTTTATGAAACTTTATCACAACAAAACATTATATTCTTATGAAATATTAACACATAATACATGGAACATCAATACTATTTTTATGAAATATTAATACAAACTCATGGAATATACATTATATTCCCATAATCTCTAACAAAGAACATGGAACATTCATTATTTTTCCATAAAACCTCATCACGACAAAATATTATATTCCCATGGGAATATAATGCATGTTTCATGAGTTTGTATTAATGTTTCATAAAGAAATATTAGAATCCGATAAGAAGAAATAAGAAAAACCCATGGAACAGGTGGAACATGTATACTATTTACATGGAACGTCTATAATATTTCCATGGAATATTAATATATAACTAATGGAACATCTCACGTGCTTATGAATCATTTGCTTTTGTTGCAACTGGAATGGTTTTTTCGCCTTTATAATGTTTTAGTGGGACGGTTTCGTTTCTTCATTGGAGTGCACCTCAAGTGCAAGGTATAACTAATGATATTTACTATACTTTTCAAAAACAGAAATATTACTTGATAAAAAAATTCACTATAAGAATTTAGAAAATCATTCTTGTTTTAAAGAAAGTGAATATTTTTTTAATTTCGTAAAAGGTAACTTTCGGTGAGAAGGGAGATGAGTCCTAAAGCAAAAAACTAAAAATTGTTTTCTATTTTAACTAGTACAATGCAAATAGTCCTTTAATTTATTATCATGGCTTAAAAATAAATTATTATCATGGCATCCTCAATAAACTTTGCTAATTCAATAGGATTTGAAATCGAACAGGGGTTTGTTCCGCACTGGGGTATTTGACAGGGGGACCCTCTTTCTTCTCTTTTATTTCTCATCTACATTGAGGGTCTATCGAGTCTCATCAGGGCTCAGGCCCACTCAGGTTCTTGGCATGGCATTACAATGGGGGGACAGGATCCGATGCTGACACATTTATTGTTTGTGGATGATAGTCTTCTCTTTCTCCAGGCTTCGGACACAGCGGTACAGAACCTTGTTTCCATGTTGCAGCAGTATGAAAAACTTTTGGGGCAATAGGTCAACTTTTCTAAATCCTTTATTACTTTCACTCGAGGTGTGGCTTTATATACTCAGGATTGGCTCTGTACGCTACTAGGCATTCGACACACTAGAAAGGATGGACCGCAATACTTGGTCTTGCCGTACATGATCGGCCGATCTAAAACTCATGTGTTCAACTATCTTAGAGATGGGTTGTTAAAAAGGTTAATGGAAGGAGAAATTTCTATCTCAAGCTGGCCGAGAAGTAATGATTAAAGCAGTACTGTAGGCCATTCCGGTGTATGCCATATTGGTTTTCCTCTTGCATGAACAATTGACACATCAAATGATGGCCTTTGTCCGCAATTTTTGGTGGGGGGCATGCGATCAACGTGGAATGACATAGCAAACATGGGATAAGTTATGTAGACCCAAAGGACAAGAGGGATAGGTTTCCAAGACTTGCACACTTTTAACCTAGCATTACTCGGCAAGCAGGGATAGAGACTCGCAACTAAACCAAACTCATTGCTTCTCAAGTTCTCAAAGTGAAATATTTCCAACATACTGGTCCTATGCAGGTAGTGCCCCATCCGGGTATCTCTTTTGTATGGAGAAACCTTTTAGCTGGTCTCAAACTCCTCTCACAAGGAGTCCAATGGCAGGTTAGCGATGGACAAACGATTAGTGTGTGGTATGAGCCTTGGTTACTGCAGTTGTACATGTTTACTCTATTGTCGTATAATAGTATTTAGGTGAAAACCTCAGGGTGGCTAATCTTATGTCCGATGTCCTATAATAGAGTTTGGAATCTGAGGGTTTTGACATTCTACTTCTCTCAATCCGATGTCCGGTTTATTAGGGGCATACTTCTTTCTCAAAACCCTGGTCCAGATACCCTAATATGGCATTTCATTGAATTAGGAGATTTTACAGTTACCTCAGCTTATCGGGTAGCTATGGATGCTCAAGACCGTATTATGGGGGACATGCGCCTTCTACATCCAGTGGTGCCTAGGGAGTGGGTGGACAACTTTGTGGAATTTAGAAATCCCCCCCGCCCCCTGCCCCAAAGTTAAGACTTGTTTATGGTGGTGGTGCTCAAATTCCATTCCTACATGGGCTAAGTTACTCCATAGGCATATTCTTAGACATGTTAGGGGTGCGATTTGCCCTATATGTGCTTCTTCGGTTGAAATTGATTTTCATATTTTATTTTCTTGTCCCCTGGCCCGCAAAGTTTGGAAACTCTTAGGTTATGATCTGGATTGGGCATAACTCTATGCAATATCTTGTGCGGAGATTTGGTCTTTGTTAGTGGCTTATCACATGACTTTCTGCCGGTATTTTTGTCGCAAGCGGCTATGATTTGGTGGAAAGTCTGGGCTGCAAGGAATTTGGCAACTTTTAAGAATCAAAGGTGGTTGGTGCAAGAGATTACTGACTCATCCTTCTCTCCCCTACATGAATTTCAGGATTGTCATCCTACTCGACTTGTCAGTTATCATACCCCTAAATCCCTGGACCGCGGCCTAGTAAGATTGATATAGATGCTATAATTTCTGAAGCTCGTATGGGTATTATGGTGGTAATTCGGGGCAACTAGGTACTGTCAAAATAGCTATGGCGCGATCACTTCCCTAATGTGTCTCCGTTTTAGCAATGGAGGCCCAAGCGATCATTCAGGGTATTCACTTGGCTTCATTACTTGTTTCTCGTCTTTTATTGTAGAATCGGACTCTCAATCTGTTTGCCATAAAGTTCACATGAACAAGCCCGATCTCTCCCTGGTTGGTTATTTTGTCCAGGAAATCCGAGATTCTTTATTGTCTTATAATCACTCTTTTGTTAATACCTTAGTTACCTTAAATTATGCTAGTCGTTCTGCCAATGTTTTAGCTGATAGCTTGGATCACATGGGCTCCACAGTTTCTGCACATAGAATCTAGTTCAATGATTTCATCTATCAGTTGTACCTTCTAGTTATTTCTGATATGTTGATATAAAATTAAGGGTTGATAAAAAAAAAATTGGCTAATTAATTACAATAGAATATTGAGTAGAGTATAAAATTTTAAGTTGGCAATGATCGTTTTTTATAAATTGAGCACTTATTTTATTTGTCATCATTGTTAACTAATTTTGTTCGTATTGTAAAAAGAATTTACAGTAATAAGGTATGTTGACTATTTTTATTTTTATTTTTTGTTCAAAGTTTTATTTATAGAGTGGCACAAAGAAGGGACACACTATCAATGCATAATTTTGTTGAGGTTTAATAAAATACATTTGTGCGGAAGTATAAATATTACATGTGAAAATTTTTTATTTTCCTCTTTCATTTTCTTTCTCTACCCTCTTTCTCTCCGCTCTCTTTCTCTTCACCTTCTCTCTAAAAAGATTCTAAATTTTGCATTTTAAATATCGTAGGAAAGTAAATATGGATGATTTTTTTGAAGATTTTGTATAAAAAAACATCGATTTTGAGGTAAAACCCTCCAAAAAATGAAGAATTAAAACTGGTGGATATTTGACTGGACCGAGTATAAGTCTGGCCATACTTGTGCCCAGCCTGGTGCAAGTATGGCTAGACTTGCACCTGGTCAAGCCAAAATTCCACCAGTTTGATTTTTTTTGTTTAATTTTATAAGTCTGTTGTTATGTTAGTTTTTTTTTTAATAAAATATGAGTTATTGATTTCTTTTTATAATATGATTGTATAACATCATATTTATATCCGGATATGCTTGAGGACTTTTCACAACCGAATGAATACGCGCATCATAGTAATTTGTTTAAAATGATCAATTGTTTGATTTGAAAGACAAGTTGGTTGCATGGTCAAGAGAAATAGCAAAGAAAGCGATTACATACTTGACTATTACTCAGTATAGGTAAAAAAAAAACTCTTGATTATCGATTGTATTGGTTGCGAACATGAGGAAATAAGAAAACAAAAGATAAAAGTGGATGACGAGGAAAGAAGTTCCTGTAAAATGTAGGGGGTCGTCATGGAACTAAAAAGTGTGATTGCCCCTTTAAATTGAAAGGTGAGCAATCGGTCACTGAAGAATATCGGGAATTATCCGTACAAGATGGGAGGCACAACCATGAAATATGTGTCTATCATCACGGCCACGCTCAAGTGGCAAGGCTGACGGAGAGTAGCTAAAGCTAAATGAGGAATTCATCAAGTGACAAGTAGCACATTGAAATATATTAATGCATTTCCAAGAAAAAAATCGGGATTGTGTTGTAAGGTATGTCGCATTACTATTATGTTGTTTAGCTTAATTATTTATGATTGATATGATTTTTGTAATTTAATTATTCAATTTCTATGATTTTTATAGTTCTCAAACTATAATATATTATCCGTGCCAAGATGAACAAATAGAGGATGCGAGGACGTAATATAGTAGAATTACTGTATCTATGTTCTAAGCGAGAATATACATGCTACTGGAGAAACTGTGAAGGAGCAATGTCCTAAGCGATATTGTTGCTGTGCACCCGCTATCCATTGATATGTTGAGGATATGGCCTTGTGTACTAATAGTGGACACAACGATTCCCAGCAAAATAATAATAATAATAGACACAACGTACAACACAAACGAGCGAGTTGCTTTAAAAAAACAAAACCAAAGAAAATACACCAAAATAAAAAAATAAAAAAAGATTAAAACAATAGATTAATAACGTTCTTAAAGTTATTGTTCCCCAGCAACGGCACCAAAAACTTATTGTTTTAAAAATAGGACTGGTCTAACATTAACACATAACAGGAAAGTGAACCTATCAACGTAGTACTAGAGAACCTCATAAATTGTCTAACTCAGGGAACGGAGAAGCTATAATAATGACTATCACTCTAAGGTTTAATCAAAATAAAATGAGTTGAAATGAATTTTTAACTAAGAAAAGTAAAACACTTTAAAACTATCTAAAATTAATTGAAATCAAGTTTTTTAGAAAGAATGTGTTAGACAGTGGAATTCCCCTAGAATCACTTAGCTAATTCATTGGAAACTTTAGACAAATAGTTGAATTGTTGATCAAATCTTACTCGTTTATTATGATTAACCCTATCTCTAGGAGATCCACTACTCCTTCCCTAATTGATTAGAGAAGAATATCTTCTCTCCCTAACTAAATTATGAATGATTAAAGTATAGGAGTGATTATTGATTACCTAAAAACCGTAGCCATTATCTGATTAATTACCAAATTCCTATTGTTCAATTATAGCCCTAGATTATTCTTCCTTTCTCAATTCTAAACAACCTATGTGAATGTGCAAACTACCGGTAAAATTAGCAACACAAATAATGCAATTGAACAACAATCAATTGCAATTCAACAATTCATTCTATAATATCAAAGAAATCAAATCAAAAGCATCTAGACTTCAATCCCATGCAAACACAAAGAAACCTAGCCACTAAACATTATCATAATTATAAAATCCATATGGGCATTCATAATAAAATATAAGTTTAGAAGCTTAGGAAGTAGGATTGAAGAATCTATGGTCCCGAAATATTGCCCGAGCTCTTCTCTTGAATTGCCCAAAAAGTCTCGAGATTGCTCCGAAGAAAACCTTCAATTTAACTAGTGAAACTTGAAAATCAAAACTAAACTATGATCTAAGGAGATTAATTAGAGTTTGTGGGAGGGATTTTCTCTCGAAAATCACCCCTTTCTGCTTCCTCAAAACCTTAACTGAAGAATGATTAAAATTTAATTGAAAGACTGTTTAAAAAGAAGTCAAAGAATTGCAGTGTGGTCCCTCTACACGACCAGTCTGGTATACCCACTTGGGCAGCCGGGTTTGGATGGGTCTGGAAATTTTATTAAGTCTGGGTTCTGCTTTTGCTAAGTCTGACAGCATGCTAAAATTTATGCATCTCTTCTTTTTTTTTTTTTTTGTTTATTCTTCCTCCGTATGTTTTTGTTTCACTTCATTCTTTCTTCTAACTCATTCGGGACATACCTATAAACAAAAGAAAAGAAACAGATGACAAATATTACATTTTACTAATAAAATATTTAAAAAACCAAAGATTATACTGTAAAATATATATAAAATGAACATATCAGGTTGCTGTACGCAGGGGTTGATATAACTAAGAGACAGTTCGGACATGGGGGATGAATAAAAGAACACAAGGCTTATAGGTCATACGAAGATGAGGTTGGGTAGTAAGAATGAGTATGTAAAGATGAAGTTGGGTGATATGGTGTCGGGGTATAATGGTCATTTGATTTAGGATGATGCATACGAATCGAGTAGGAGTAGAAGGAGGTTGGATGAAAGATCCTGGTGCACCAAGGTCATGATACATTACAGGACCAACTGGGACAAGAGTGGTAGGTAGGTCGGAAGTGCTATGATGGCCCCTAAATCCCGAAATGAAGTAGTAACGTACGACCGTAAAGACGACCGCTCCTATCTACAAGAAGACCTAAGTCCCCATCTCTCCAACGCGTCTGGTCATGATCCATCTAAACGAATTTCAAAATAACCATAAATAATTATATATCGTTTCCTAATTAATAAAGTATTCATACTTTTTTATTATTCAATTATTAAATTATTTCTTATTATTTATTATTATTCAATTATTAAATTATGTATTATTACTTACTGGTATAAATTAATTATTAAATTATTTCATATTATTTATTATTAAATTATTAAGTTATTACTTATATTAACTTTATGCTTTACTAATCAAACATAAGTTAAGTAATTATAACATTAAATGTTTTAATTATTATATTTTAATTCCAAAATATTATTTAATTATTAATTATATTTTTAAAATTAATAACTTTATATTTTTATTAAAATAATTTATTTTTGAATTAAATTATTCAAATTGTTATTCAAAAAATTATTAAACAATACCTATTATGATTTAATCTCTAAATGTAATTAAATGTACTTATGATTTAAATTAATAAATGAATTTAATTAACCTAAACATATAAATTAATAAAGAAATATCATTTAGTTAAACATTAACGATTATAACAATTATATAACAAAACGAACATAAAATACCAACAACAATGAACGAGGGGTTAAAATTAAATGATTCATAATTATTGTAAAAATTATCAACTAAACAAGTTAACGCTAACATATACATATGTATTAACATAAACAACTCACATTATAATAAGAAATTAACTCAAAAACTCATAATTGTATAAAATATATTAAAATAATTAATATAATAATTTATAAATAATTTAATAATTTTCCCTTAAAAAAATAACACTAATAATTTAAAAAAAAAACACAAAAATTGAGGAAAAAAAGGGGCCAACCGCAAGTCCACCATTACTTGCGCCCAGCCTGGTGCAAGTATGCTAGGCGCAAGTAATGGTGGACTTGCGGCTGGCCCATTTTTTCCTTCAATTTGGTGCATTTTCCTTTTTTAGTTTTAAACCGATTAAACTGTAAGTAACGAGTATAGAACGGTCTACTAACTTTTTTTTCGATTTTCAATGGTTGGACTTGTTGGAGTTTTGTTTGGTTTAATTCATGTGTGAATGAAATTTAAGTTATGAGAATATTAATCGAGATGTTAAAATTTTCTCTCTCCAAAAAAAATTCGCTAAATACTCTCTAGAACTCTTCACTTCAATTTCAGATCTTAGAAGATCTGACCGTCAAAATTTTTTTAAAAAAAATGTTAGTTCTCAATCTATTCTCATTTATTTACAAATTTATCTGTTTAGATCATGAAAATATGCCTTTAACTTGAAAAAAATCGCAATTTTAGATTCACTTTTTTTTCTGCCGAAAAAATGCACCTTCTCCTGGTCTGGAGAAAGTGCCTACAAACATTCTCCAGCTAGGGCGAAAATGACTGAATTAATTTTTTTTAATTTTATTATATATTTCATTTTTTTCCATAAATGTTTATCTGAATTGTTATTTAACTTTGTATATGTAGAATGAGTGTTACTAGTTATTTAAAATATTTTATGTTATAACTTTTATTATTAATATGATTATGAATTATGTTTTTGTGAACAATATGAAATGATATAGTAGAGATGAAATAACAGATACCGATACATGCCTGGCAGGGTTGTGAGACAGTTCAGGTTTAGGCAGTTTATCCCGGTACAACTTATCCGATCTTAGGAGGCACACCCCCCATGCTAGCTGAAGCTCTTTTAGATCTGGTTGCAAGTGAGGCTTCTTGAGAGGACATCGAGAAGGAAGAGAGACTTGATAGAGTTTTGGATAGGCATCACCGCACTCCTTAGTTTCATGTTATATATTTTCATACTTTATTTTATATTTTATGCGTTCCCTTTTTGTATTTATAATTTACCGTGTAATGTGTATTATTTTAATGATTTCATTTGGGTTAAATAATGCATATTAATATAACATCATAACAAAATTTACATTAAAAAAAATAATTTAAATTGAAAAAAAGTTAATATATTAATAATAGCAAACATCACATTAAAATAATAAGTCGATAAATGCACAATTTATAATTGACTAGTTAATAGCAACATGAGCATGACTCTGAGCTGGATACATTTCACGATATCTCATAACCCAAACTACAATATGATTATGATAAGGTTCTGCCCAGCCACTGACTCATACATCTCGATGATATTGCCATTGGACCTGCATTGGAGGCAAAGAGCATCCATCTCACAATTGCCACTACATAACATAAAAGAAAAAGTAAATAAGAAGCTTTGTAAATCAATAAAACTTAAATAATATCACATTAAAAAATAAGTTGATAAATACCTGTATGAAATGATTTTGTTCTGATATGAATCCGATGAATAATGTTCCAACAGTACAATCCATATTAGAATAAAGAGGAAGGATAGTAGTCCACCCTAATCGTGCAATTAAAACCACACAGAAATTGAATGTGTTCGCAATGACATAAAGATGATCAGGAGTATCCATCCAATGCTCATAAGGCACCGAACCCTCTTTCCAATTTGTCTTCTTTATTAGCTCGCAACCACGTTCTAATATCCGAACAATTGCACATACATATTCATATGATGGTGCAAATCATAAGACATTCTTCTACGAATTCAGGCCACTGGTTTTCATCCCCGAATAGAAAATTGGCTACAACCCTAAATCCACAATTACCATCACCTACCACATTCTTCCAGTTTTGGATGAACTCATACATGAAACGGGAAATACATTGTTGAACGGGAATGGCATTGATGGGGAATTCGGGAATGGAGATGCCTCCTTAGTAAATCCAAAACTCTATCAAGTCTCTCGTCCTTCCCGATGTCTTCTCGAGAAGCCTTACTTGCAACCAGATCTAAAAGAGCTTCGACTGGCATGGGGGGTGTGCCTCCTGAGATTGAATAGGGTGTGCCGGGATACACTGCCTAAACCTGAACTGTCTCACAACCCTGTCAGGCATGTATCGGGATCTGTTATTTCATTTCTACTATTTCTTTTATACTATTATTATTTATCACTAATATTACTTAGTAGTAATAGTTATTAATATATATTATTTGATCTTATCTCATAAACCGTAAACCTAAGCCCAAGAATACCGATGAATTCAAATTAAAATTCAAATAGTTGAGCAACTACATAACACATTTTCTTATTAAACACATAATTATAAGCAAACAATTTTAAACTAGTTACATTTACTCAACATAAACAAAATTAAATAACATTTGAATAACATTTATTATTACTTTATTATTGATCTTAACGAGATTTATTATTTCACTTATATTATTTTATTTCTTCTCACTAATAATAATTCATTTCATATTGTTCACAAAAACATAATTCATAATCATATTAATAATAAAAATTATAACATAAAATATTTTAAACAACTAGTTACACTCATTCTATATATACAAACTTAAATAACAATTCAGATAAAAATTTAAGAACAAAAAAAATGAAATATATAATAAAAATAAAAAAAAATTTAATTCAGTCATTTTCGCCTAGGTTGGAGAATGTTTGCAGGTACATTCTCCAGACCGGGAAAAGGTGCAGTTTTTCGGTAGAAAAAAAGTGAATCTAAAATTGCAATTTTTTTCTCAAATTAAAGGCATATTTTCATGATCTAAACCGATAAATTTGTAAATAAATGAGAATAGATTGAAGAACTAACCTTTTTTTGAATTTTGATGGTCGGATCTTCCAAGATCTGAGATTGAAGTGAAGAGTCCTAGAGAGTGTTTAGGGAATTTCTTTTAGAGAGAGATAATTTTCAGGTGAAAATGAAATTTTTTGAATTTTTTCGAGTTATCCTTATAGATTCCAAGTTACTTTTATTAACTCCCTTTTATTAAATTCATTACTCTACTTGCATTTGTTTTTGAAGTTTCCTTTTATTTATTTCACCTCTCTTCTCCTCTCCTTATAAAAAAAGGGAAGCTCACTCTTGTTTTACATACAACTCAAAAACCCAACAAATATTTTCTAAAAGAAATCGTCTCTAGAGTTTGTATTCTGGTGATAGAAAAAGACTCGGTTTAAGTTTGTTTCTTCATCACAGCTGTGCTGCTTTGTTTGAATATGTGTTGTCATATCCTGGCAGATAAATATAGACGTCCACAAATTCTCAAGCACTAAGGAGAGGGCGAATCTGTTTTAAGGAAACTATTTATACCGGCCTCAATAATTCCTTTTTAGTTTTAATTTGTGGTTTAAGTTTTTCTATTTTCTCTATTTCATTTATATCTATTTCCCATGGATTATGATCATTATTTCTTTATTGCTTCTAATAATCTTAAGACAAACTAATTTTATATAATCCAAGGGGAACATATATTACTGTAACTAAGTTGGAGGTTGTTTGAAAAAAAAAAAAAAAGGAAAAAAGGAAATTAAAACCATGTATTGAAATTAAGTATTTTTTATGTTTTTTTGAAAGAAAATAACCATTTGGTAAATTCTTTTTATTTAAAAGGAACCCTTTTGTGTGTTTGTTTTTTGTAAGGGGAAATAACAAAGTTATCTTTCTATTTTTTTAATATATACATATAATTGCGTTTCTTTCTTTAAACAAATTGTGATTTTGTTTCTATAAACAGAATTATCTAAGTGTATCTTCTATTTCTGGTTTTTAGTTTATGACTAAATTCCAACGTTTAATATAAGTAATTATTATAAAAAAAAAAAGACGTTTAGTAGAAAGTGTTTCAGAATTTTTTTCCACAAACAAAATTATTTAGATTTATCTTCTAATTCTTGTTTCATTTTCTTAATTTAAAACATTAATAGAAAATGACTGATATGACCAAGAAATCATCTAGTTCTCAGTCTGATACTATTGTTCCTGTTCAGGCCTTGAGCCAAACGCTTCCAGTGATAATGAGCCACAATAAAAAGCCTCCGAAGTTCACTGGAGAAAATTTCAAGACGCGGCAATAGAAAATGTTGTTTTATTTGACCATGCTGAACTTGGTCAAATTTTTTAAGGATCATCCTCCTACTGTTAGAAAGGATGAGGCACATGTTGCTATCGCCTTCAACGTTGCAGAGAATTGGAAGTACTCTAATTTTCTCTATCGTAACTACATTCTAAATAGCTGATCTGATACACTATATAAATTGTACAGTGTTAAGAAGATCGCTAAAGAATCATGGGAACCACTAGACCACAAGTATAAATTTGAAGATGCTGGCTAAATTCTTAAACGTTATTATAATTGATTCTAAAGATATTGTGAATCAAGTCCATGAAACTTTAACTAATCATTCATGGTATTATTGTTGAAGGGATGATTATAAGCGATTCCCTTCAAGTGGCAGCTATTATTGAAACGCTATCCACTGCATGGAATGACTTTAAGAACTACTTTAAGCATAAGAGAAAGGAAATGATAATGGAAGAGTTAATTGTCAAACTTTGAATTGAAGAAGACAATAGACATGCTTCTAAGAAGCTCTAAAATACATAAAATCTTAATTTTACTAAGGCAAACGTGGTGGAACTCAAGAAAGGCTTCAAGAAGGCAAAACAACCTCAAACTGGGTCAAAGCTGGGACTGAAATGAAGCATTTCTAAGAATGCCAAGATTTCAAGGAAAGTGCTTCAACTGTAATAAAATGGGGCACAAGTCATCTGACGGTAAATTTTCGAAGAGAGTTAAAGCAAATAAGGCAAACATTGTGGAGGACATTATTAAAGAAGTGTCTAAACTTAACCTCTATATTGTGATTTCTGAAGTCAGCCTGATTGACTCAAATCCAAGAAAATGGTGGTTGGATACTGACGCCACGCGTCATATTTGCTATGACAATGACTCTTTTTTTGAATTAGTTCCTTGTGAGGAAGGGGAGAAGCTCTATAAGCGCAATGCGACAACTTTCGAGATCGACGGAAAAAGTAATGTGATTTTGAATATGACTTCTGGGAAAGAAGTGAAGCTTCAAAATGTATTTATGTACCTGACATACACAAGAACCTTGTTTCTGGGACACTTCTAAGTGTGCATGGATTTAGGATGGTGTGTGAGTCTCAGAGTTAGTTTTGACTAAAAAGGGGAATGTTTTGGGTAGGGATATATATTGAATGACATACGAAAACTCAATGCTACCTTTGTAAAATCCAAAGCTGTGAATAATAAGAATGATGCTTCTTCTATTTATATGCTTGAGTCATTTAATTTATGGCATGGTTGACTTAGACATGTTAATTATGATACTTTGAGCAGATTAATTAACTTAGAACACATTCCTTTTTGACATTGATTATAATCATAAATGTGAAACTTGTGTAGAGGCAAAATTAACAAGGTCTTCATTCTAATATGTTAAAAGGAATACAGAAACACTTGATCTAATACATAGTGATTTTGTGGTTTAAAATTTGTACAAACTAGATGAGGGAATAAATATTTTATTACCTTCATTGATGATAGTGCAAACTATTGCTATGTACACTTGCTTAAAAGCAAAGACAAAGCTATAGGGAAATTTGTTCTCTATAAGCAAGAAGTTGAAACCCAACATAATAAAAAGATTAAGATAGTGAAAAGTGATCGTGGTGATGAATATGTTGAACCATTTGGAAAATATTTATGCATAACATGGTATTACTCATGAAGTGACACCACCATACTCTCACCAATTCAATGGAGTAGTAGAGCAAAAAAAATCGAACCTTAAAGGAAATAATGAACTCAATGCTAGGAAGCTCTAGGTTGTCAGAGAACGAGTGGTGAGAAACTGGTTTATCGGCTAATTATCTTTTAAATAAGGTGCCTCACAAGAAAGAAGATAAGACACCATACGAGTTATGGAAGGATAGAAAATCTTCCTCTAACTACTTAAAAGTGTGGGAACATCATGCTAAGGTAATGGCTCCTTTACCAAAACAAATGAAAATAGGTCAAAAAACGATGGACTGTATTTTCATTGGCTATGAAAACCATAGCAATGCATATCGGTTTCTTGTATATGGATCCAAAAATCCTGACATCCACAAGAATACGATATTAGAATCAAAGAATGCACCATTATTTGAAAATATATTCCCTTGTAAGTCTAGGGAAGTTGGGTCAAGTTCATTAAAATGACCTCTGGGGACTATTGATGAAAGTAGTCCAGATGTTCACCAGAGGTTGAAGTTGAGGAAGAATCTAGAAGGAGAAAAAGAGCAAGGGAGGAAAAATCCTTTGGACCGAATTTTCTGACATATATGCTAAAGGTTGAACCTCAAACTTATAGTGAAGCTATAAGCACAGCTGAAAGCTCTTTGTGGGAAGATGCTATTAAAATTGAAATTGATTCCATAATGCAAAGTCATGCATGGAAGTCAGTTGATCTTCCTCTGGGAATTAAACCATTAAATTCTAAATGGATTTTCAAATAGAAAATGAAAGCAAATTGAACAATTGACAAGTACAAGGCCAGATTGGTTATAAAAAGGTTATAGACAAAAAGAGGGCCTTGACTACTTTAGTACATTTTCTCCTCTGTCTAGAATAACTTCCATAAGAAAGATACTTGCAATAGCAGCTTTGTGGAATCTAGAAGTACATCAAATAGATTTTAAAGACAGATTTTCTAAAAGGAGATCTTGGTGGGGAGATCTACATGGAAAAATCTAATGGTCATGTAGCTCTAGGGCAAGAAAAGAAAGTATGTAAATTGATAAAGTCTTTGTATGGACTTAAACAAGAACCAAAAGCAGTGGCATGAAAAGTTTGACAATGTCAAGATGACAAATGGATTTAAAATTAATGAGTGTGACAATTTTGTGTATGTTAAAACTAATGTTAATGGATATGTAATCTTGTTCTTATATGTTAATGACATACTCATTGTTGGAAGTAATGATGAAATGGTAAAACGTACCAAAGATATGTTAAACTCAAGGTTTGACATGAAAGATATGGGACTAGCAAATGTGATTTTGGGCACCAAATCAAAATGTCACCTAACAGTCTCATGTTAACTCAGTCACACTATGTGAACAAAATTCTTGAAAAATTTAGCAAGGATGATTCTGGTATAGCCAGGACTCCAATGGATATGAGCCAACATTTATCCAAAAACAAAGGTGAAACTGTTGATCAAGTGAATTATACAAGGGTAATAGGCAGTCTAATGTACCTTATGAGTTGTAGATATTGCTTTTACTGTTAGCAGTTTAAGCAGATTCACAAGCAATCCTGGAGAAAACCACTAGAAAGCAATCATATGGGTAATGAGATATCTCTGGTATACTCGGGACAACGAACTGTATTATTCTAGAGATTGTGCTGTGTTAGAAATATTTTTTTATGCTAGTTAGATATCTGTTATTCAAGATACTAAAGGCACAAATGGATATATGTTTTCACCTTGGAAGGAGGAGTTGTATCATGAAAATCATCAAGGTAAACGATTATAATTACCGCCTAATAGGGAGGAGAATTGGTTAGGTCACCAGTGATTAGCACTTGTCGCTACCGAGAGGTCTTGCTTTCCAAATATGTCTTAGACCAGCTCCCTCGGTAGCATCACCAGCTGCTCACCCTCTTACCAAGTTAATTACTAATGTTCCAAATTTTAAAACTAAAAAGGGATGAACTAATAAACTAAAGCAACAGGCAAGTGAACCTATCACTGTAGTAAACCAGCTACACCCGAGTGTCGAATCTCGAAGAACGATAAAGGCTTAAGTACTAATCACTCTTTCTAATATTTAGTCTAAAAAGAATAGTTTGAAGAAGAATTAACTAAAAATACTAAAAGCAAATTAATCAACTAAAGAGAGCAATATTAGAAAATTAAAGTTTTAGATACTATTAAAGTAAGAGTTTAGACAGTAGAATCCCCCTAATCCTTGTTACTAATTCAATTAGAAAAACTTTATGAATGAATTAATCAAGTTGGGTTATCACAACTAATCGGACAATCCCTATCTCTAGGCGAAAGCCACCATACTCACTAACCCTTAGATGAGAATCTCTTCTCTCGCTAACCAATTATGAGTGTAGTAATTATAGGTGATTTAAAGAACCTAAAAGTGCAATATCATATCTCAAATCAATTGACAAAACTAACCCCCAATTGGTTACCCTAAAATGCTCGTCCTTTTTCAATTTCAAGCACTCTTGAGATAAATCTAATCTCGTGACAATTAAATTGCAAAAAAACACAATTGGAAGACAACTCAATTGAAAACAAACATCAAATTCAATAAATTAAACCAAGAACATCGTAAACAAGTAATAGGGTTCAACCCTTATCCAAACATAAAAATATACTCACTAATCATTGTATAAAAACTGAAATTTAACATTGAATTCGGTAAAAACAAACGAAAAGAAAGTTTAGGAGGAGATTGAAGTCCAAAATCACAGTCTCAAACGTCACCCGAGCTCGTCTCTCGAGTCTCCCAATTGAAGCCTGAAATCATGATATTGAAGCTTTGATTCTTGATCTCCAAGTCTTCAATTATAGAATTTCTACTGATTTCCTAACTAATTGAAGATGAATTTGGGGGGAAAAATCTAACCTAAGTTCTTTCCTCCTTCCCTCTTCCAGCCCTAATAGTGGAATTCCCTATGAATAGAAGAAAATTAACAATAAATAGAGTTAAAATCGGATTAAAACTATTACATCGGAGACCTACCTTGCACGGTAGGTTAAGCCATACTATCCCCATTAGGGTTCTTTCCAAATTCTCTTCTTTTGTCGTCGGGACCTACCGTCGTCGATAAGGTGTTGTCTAGCTTTGGCTTGTGGCACTAGGACCTGCCATTGATGTAGGTTGGCCTACCTCAGGCGGTAGGTCGACTGCCTTAGTGTCATCAGCTTCGTTTTCGTCGTTTTTCACTTCGTTTTTTTACCATTTTTTTTTCTTTTCATCGTTTTCTTCTTTAAAACCACCTAAGACAAGAATAAAGGGTATTAGTCTAAAATATGAATTTTTATATATTAAAAATATCGTAAAACGATGAAAATAACATATAAAAATATAGAAAATAAGCGCATATCAAATACTCCTACACTTATTCGTTGCTTGCCCTCAAGCAACACAAACTAAACAGACAAAATGGAGGAGTTTAAAACTTTTATTTAAGAAAGACGATACACGAAAAATGAGAAAATTGATCCAAGGAAATCAAGATCACAGATTGGCCATACAACATGATAGCAGAGATAACATGTAAACAAACAAAACAAACACAAATGCAAATAAAAGAACAAAAACTATGAAAAAAGCCACTTCAACAGAATATTATACTACTCAACTCCAAAGACAAATCAAAATAGACGAATGATCACTAATTCTACAAGTTATTAATAAATGTTGCGGATCAACGGTGTGTGTGCGTGTGTATTGCTCATGTCTTTTTCATAAAAGATAAGGAATTTTAAGTAATTAGCATAGTGAAATACATTAGAGGATGATGCATAACAAACTCATGCTTTCTGTCACTTATCCACTCTAAGTCCTATTCTAGGTCATTCTCAGATTAAATAGGACTTTTGGCTTGTAATGTTAGGCTTAGGACATGTATAGGGTATCAAATGAAGGTAAAAAGAGAACAAAAATAATTGAAACAGGGCTAACGCAACGGAAAGGAAAGATGACAAAATTACAGAACAACTTTCTAGCTACTTTTCACTCTTGAACATCCTACTTCGTTCCACTAACGTACACTCCACCTAACAACATATTTCTCAATATTTGCAATGAATTCCCAAGTATAAGAGAGAGATGCTCGACATTTTTGAGACTCAAGCGTAAATTTAAACAAACACTCATATTTTTTTCTTCGTTTTCTGAGATTCTTCATTTTTTTTCAAGCATCAATTTCACTCTCTCTTTTCAACAGCCACAAGTACCGAACAACTGAAATACCTAAAATACCCTTTTTCATAAACACAATTTTCTCTCTTCACTCCTTTTCCCCCCACTTGTCTATTTTCCTCACTCAAAATGGCTAAAAAGATAATCTAACCATTAGCTCCATGAATTGAGGTTTTATGTTATGTGAATTTTAAAGAACAAAGAAAAGAAGGGATTGAAACTGTTGGCATGAAGGCACAAAAAGGGAACTAGGGATTGATTTCATACAAGGATTTGGAAAGAAAGGTGCAAACGGTACAACGAAGGCCTAAGACCATCATTTCCGGGACCACCCTAGACTAGAACACTTTGCTTCCAAGGATAGAAAAATATAAAAAATACAGGTAAATTCTCCAAAACAATTCTCATTATGCTAATTCTCTAAGATCCCTAGGCTTCTATTACTCTTGACACTTACAAGTGCATGAAAACCATTGATTGTGTAAGAAAATTAGTAATAGTGGTTTTCAAGTTGATCAAGTAATGCCTTTTCGAAAAATCGAAAGGGTTTTGCAGTTATGTACTCTACTAAAAGTGGCAAAGCAAAAGTCTTATTGTGTGCTCTTTTCTAAATATAAGTAAAGGAAAAGAAATAAAGGTTTTTGAATTTTCAAGTTTTCTGATTTTTATGGAATTTTTCAAATAAGAGAACGAAAGTTAAAAATCACTAGAAAGAAAGAAAAAGAATAAAAAGACATAAATAACCCCATTCCTCCTCCCTCCCAACTTAAAATCACATTGTCCTCAATGTGGGGAACAGAGCAACAGAAAAACAAACAATTACGTACATGTAAAACCATCCCACAGGTATAAAGCGAGTAAACATATTGGGAAGCCATCCCCACACAAAGATAAGAAAAGAAGAAAAAGAAACAAATAAAGGTAAAAAAAAAAAAAACTAAACAACAAAAAAGACAAAACATGAAATGAAAAAAAGAAAACATCAAAGGAAAAGAATAGAAAAGAAAAGTAAAACTCCCATTGCAGACCAAAGTCCACGCCGCCACCTCCACTGCTACCTTGATCGGGCAAGAATCTACTACACAGTCGGGCTAGCATCACCTCCTGCCGATCAATAGATACCCTCTGATGTACCAACTTGTCTGCATATCGACGAGTCGACTCTATTATCTCTGCCAGCTGGGCCCCATGGATATCTTTAGTGATATGGAGCTGCTTGAAAGCAGTCTGCATCTCAGTCTTGAATGCATCCATGGGACTGTGAAAAATTCATCCTCGAGGAAGAGGTCATAAGACTTGTCGTCCTCGCTCTCATAATCAGCAGGCTATAAGGAAGATGCTCTAATATCTGTTTGTGTGGTATTCTTTATTGATAAAAAACCAGCATAGTTGCGTTATCGCAGTCGATCCTCCTCGGCCGAGATATCCATACTTTGTTGGCTTCGTCCAGGAATAGCCGCACTTATTAAAGGTGGTGAAGTTTGCGACATTCCTACTGATGATCATCGTTCCCCTACAAAATTGACATTAAAAGAAGCCAAATACTCTAGATAAAATTATAGGGTAACGAAACACACATGTTTTTGTGTTGTCACAGCCAGTATTATGCATTGTGTGAATCATCAAAGAAGCGATATAGAAGGGAGATTGATTGTGAATTTTATCAAGCATGTAGAGGTCAAGAATGCGAACATCACTTTGTCCGCCCCTTTTCTGAACTAGCGTGTGCCCGAAGAAATAAGTAAGGGCATGAGGGAAGAGTGTGAGAAAATCACCCCCGTGGAGGATACGGCGACGATCTACTGGACATGGCCAGATATCAAAGCGATTACAAGTCAACTCTAACTCCAGTTGGGGTCCTCGTCTATAGTTTTTCAGTTCGAGTCCAAGATGATTGAATTTTCCTCGTCCCGAATCCCAAGAACGGATGCAAGACATTCCCTAGTTAAAATGAATCTAAACCCTTTAACAGTAAAAATGATGGTTTGAAGATCCTTATCCGTTTAATGGAGCATATTTGCATAGAAATCACGGACAAGGTTCGGGTAGAAATCTCCAGAAAGACGAAGAAGAAGGACCCAACCCAACCCCCCGAAAAGATGTTCAAGCTCAACATGTTTGATGACCGACTGATCAAACGACTTTTCAATCACAATCTTGAGCGTCTCTCTATCGGCTACCTATTTTTGGGCTGTCAGAGAAAGATTTTTTTTTTTTGGGAATGAACGAATATCGAGGATTGTAGGGTCGGTGAGGACCACTTAATACGAGCCTTTTTGGATTTTAAGGAAGAGGCGGTGGATTTCTTTGGAGCCATGAAGGGAATGTAATCAAAAGAAGGAAAAGGAGGAGGAAAAGGAAAACAACACAACAACACAACATAGAAATAAGAGTGGAACACAACATAGAAATAAGAGTGGAATACAAAAACACACGACAAGAATTAAATCAACTACGTAGCCCATGTGCTAAGTGTTCTCTAACGTTGCCCGTGTGTGGTGAAGTGTTACAAGAATAAACGGAAGAAAAACTAGAGAAACAGTAAAATCAAAACTAAAAAAAAAAAACTCCAAGAAAGAAAAATTCACAAAAAATGCCCACAATGGAAGCAAATCACAAAATAAATAGATAAATAAATAAAAGGAGGCAAACATTGTAAGAGGTAGTCTGTGTTTGTTTGAAGAAACAAACTATTGCCACAGGTGCAAGAAGGCGCATTTTCTGCATTGGCAATTCATCGCCGGGGTTCCGCCAAAGTTACTGGAAGTTCGTCAGAGAGTTCCCTGGAAAAGTTTCTACTAAATTTTTTTAGATAACAAAACAAATCACAACACAAAGTTAGTAAAACAAAATTAACAAAGAGAAGGTGGAAAATTTAAATGAAAATAGAAGAAAAAGAAATAAATGGAATAGGGGTAGGGATGGAAGATCGGTAAGGGAGGGGGAAAAGGTACATGCGTTTGTGAAGAAAAGGTAGAAAAAAAAGGGGGTGGTGGTGTGTACTTTGGTAGAGAATGGATGAGAAAGAAAAATGGAAGAAATAGAAGTAGAAAAAAGAAGAAGAAGAAGATGATGATGAGAGAGAGAGAGAGAGAGAAAAAAAAAAGTACACAAACCAAGAGAGAGGAGATTACTATTAGAGTTCAACGGTGAGGAAAGAAAATGCCGAAAATTTTGAAAAGAGGGGAGCATAGAGAGAGAGAGAGAGAGAGAGAGAGAGAGAGAGAGAGAGAAAAGAAGAGGAGAATTCGAGAGTGAGAGAGAAGAGAAAGAGGGGGAAGAAAGTCAGGGATTTTGAGAGAATGTGGGGGAAATTTTCAAAAAATTAGGGCTTTTAGGCTGGAATAATGTTTAATCGGGTTGACTCCAACATGTATACACTTGAAATTACCCGAACCACAGCCTGCAATTGACCCTATCATATCTGAAAGGTCGAGGCCTACCATCCGTGATAGGCTTCTGTCCTACAGAGAAGAAACACCACTGGACCTACCGTCCACGATAGGTTTCTGCCTATAAAAACTTTGGTTGCCCTCACCCTATCGCGTGCGGTAAGGTACCCTACCATTTGCAGTAGTGTTCTGCCTGAATTCCAATTTTTCTTTGTTTCTGTCATGTTGGACCCCATTCCATGCTTGCTAACGTTGTTCACTCCTTTTACACTTAAAGTGGGTCTTAAAGCAAGCAATCATCTCTCCAAGAACACCTGGCAACAACGACAATAACAAAATAAATTAAGATGAATGAGGACATAATAGGATGCAATGCTACAATTACATAAAACAACATGCTAGGAAGAGCTACTCTTAATCGTTTTGGAGAATGAGGGACTCCTTCTGAAGGCTCAAAGTATGGCCTAAAGTGATGCCCGTTTATGACCTCCTTGTAATGGAAATGAAAGAATTTGGTTCCCTATACAAGAAGAGAAATCAAGAACTCAAGATCAAGCTCAAGAAAGAAATTACAAAGTATGAACAATTTTAACTCTTGAAGGAAAACAAAAGTTTAATGAGGGCTAAGTTTGAAGAAAACTCGTTCATGATTTTCCATAGCATAAGGGTGTTTTTCTTCCAACGCTCTTGCAATCGCCTTCGAACTCCATAAGATGTCTGCTCTCTTCTTCATTCTACTTGGTTTGCTTCCATAATTCCTTCACAAATAAAGAATCATTAACAAGAAAAGAGTTAGTTTCGTTATTAAGGAAGTTCACTCTCTCACTCTTTTCAATGGTATCTATCTCTGTTTCTTGTCGCTCTTATATTTGACTCTTTTAAATTTCCATAAGACTCTCATCTCTTTCTTGTTCACCTGTCTCAAACTCACTCATATTTCCTGTTGAGCGCTCATCTCTCTCATTTTCTTCCACTATACTTCTAGCTTGTGGAGGCTCTTTCAGGCTTGGGAGATCATTATGCCTCCTTTTTTACTTTCTTTGTGGAACCTCCTCTTCCTCAGGAGAAGTGGACTCCTCCGATGTTTGAGCAGTTTCCTCCTCTTCGCCCACAATAATGGCAGATGTCATCACTAGTTCTTTTACCATCTGCAAGGTGGCCGCCTCTTCATGCTCCTTTAGAATCCGCTTCGTATCGCTAGGTAAACTACCAAACGGCCTTTCGGCTATCATCTTTGCCAACAGATCGATTTGACTCTCCAGGTTGTGGATGGAAGCTGTTTGGCTTCTCTGGACTACTTCCATGCTCTTCACCTCGGCATCTGTCGAAGTGATATATTTCAAAACAAGATCCTCCAAATTAGGCTGTGAGGATGATAGATGTACCAGTGGATATGATTATATGGTGAATATTGAGTGAAACCTCCATTTTGAAAGCATGGGGGCTATTGTTGTCTCCTTTGACCTTCCCAAGGAACAGTTGGTTGATCCCTCTACCCCGAACTATACTGGTTAGGATACGTGTTTTACCCCTACCAGTTTCCTTAGAATATGACGAGCTGGTAATACGTATGTTGAGATGTAATAGCTATGTTCTCCATCCTTTATTCTAATATTACTACCAGTCGAGCTTCCATGGCATCATTGGCATTCATATCTTATTCTCCAAAACCTGAAACAAATAATTGGATAAGAAATCAACACAAGTTCCAAAAGTAATAAGTCGAATTCCCAATATTCATATCATCAAACACCCAAGAAAAACAAGAATAATGAACAATGTAAAAAAAGAAACAAAATAATAAAACAAAAATTACTAAAGCACTACAAAAACGATTTTTCTTAAGCTGTCGTTCCCCGGCAACGGCGCCAAAAACTTGATGTTCCAAATTTCGGAAGTAAAGGTTCACGCTTGGGCCCTTTACGAGTACTTTTTTTTAGTTAGACCGGCGGAAAGCCATGAAAGTTCTAGCTAAAGTGTGATATCCGTCGTTCTTTCGCGCTGAAGCAAGAGAAGCTAAAATCAAAAAGGGATGAACTACTAAACTAAAGCAACAGGCAAGTGAATCTATCACTGTAGTAAACGAGCTACACCCGAGTTTCAAATCTCTAGGAACGATAAAGGCTCAAGTACTAATCGCTTTTTCTAATGTTTAGTCTAAATAGAATGGTTTGAAGAGGAATTAACTTAAAATACTAAAACCAGATTAACCAGCTAAAGAAAGAAAAATTAGAAAATTAAGGTTTTAAACACTATTAAAGCAAGAGTTTGGATGGTGGAATCCCCCTAATCCTGGTTACTAATTCAATTAGAAAAACTTTATGAATGAATTAATCAGGGTCATCACAATTAATCGGGCAATCCCTATCTCTAGGCGAAAGCCACCCTACTCACTAACCCTTAGAGGAATCTTCTCTCTCCCTAACCAATTATGAGTGCAGTAATTATATGTGATTTAAAGGACATAAAAGTGCAATGTTATATCTCTAATCAATTTCAAGAACTAACCTCCGATTGGTTGCCCTAGAATGCTCTTCATTTTTCAATTCCAAACACTTTTGCAAAAAATCTAATCTTGCGACAATTAAATTATAACAAAATACAATTGGAAGACAACTCAATTGAAAAGAAACATCGAATTCAATAAATTAAACCAAGAACATTGCAAACAAGTATTAGGGTTCAACCCTCATCCAAACATAAAATCTACTCACTAATCATTGTATAAAACTGAACTTTAACATTGAATTTAGTAAACACAAAGGAAAAGAAAGCTTAGGAGGAAATTGAAGTCAAAATCGCAGTCCTGAACGTCGCCCGAGCTCGTCTCTCGAGTCAGCCAATTGAAGCCCGAAATCATGATGTTGAAGCTTTAATTCTTGATCTCTAAGTCTTCAATTACAGAATTTTTACTAATTTCCTACCTAATTGAAGATGAATTTGGGGGGAAAATCTAACCTAGGTTCACCCCTCTTTCCCTCCTCCAGCCTCTAATGGCAGAATTTCCTATTAATAGAAGAAAAATTACATTAAACAGAGTTAAAATCGGATTAAAACTGTTACAATTGGGACCTACTGCGCATGTAGGTCAAGCCCTAACATCTGCGGTAAGGTTCTATCCAAATTCTCTTCTTTTATTGTCAGGACCTACTATCGACGATAGGGAGATCCTACCATTACCAGTAGGGTTCTGTCCAGCTTTGGCTAGTAGCTCCAGGACCTACCATCGGTGGTAGTTTAGCTTACCTCAGGCAGTAGTTGACTGCCTTGGTGCCGTCAGCTTCATTTTCGTCATTTTCACTCTATTTCCATTTCTTTTCATTGTTTTCCCCTTTGAAAGCAACTAAGAAAAGAATAAAGGGTATAAGTCTAAAATATTAACTTTTATATATAAAAACATTGCAAAATGATGAAAATAACATATAAACATATAGACAAATAAGCACATATCAACTACCGAGCCAGGTGGATGTAGGCATTAAAAGGGGGAACACATGTCACTTGGTAGATTATTCATGTTTTGAAATGCTGACTCCTACCCAAGTTGCTGAGGATAAGGATAAATCATATGTTGTGGATAAATTACAAAGTTTGGGCACTCTCTTAGGGCCCAAGAAATCAGCCCAAGTCCAGCCAGCCCAATATCAAAACCTCCCCCATGCAGCCCATGAAACTCCTTCGGCTTTAATGGCCCAACCCACATTTTCTCTTGAGCCAACTCTACTTTAAGCCCTTCAACCGCAGGCATTTTTTGCTTCCTATCAGCCTGTGGTAAAAGTGTATGGCAGACGTAAACTACAACTTGCTAGGCCCAAGCATATGTCTTCTTTATCTAGATCTTAAAGTTCCAGCCTTCTTGAAGGAGAAGCTCCATATTTGGGACTCTTAAATTGGGCTGCGAGGAGAAGAGGTGGCACCACATGATGCAGCCCATTGTAGCTAATTCCACTCTTCAACTTACTACTCCAGAAGTTCCTTTGCCAATGGATTTCACCCCAACTGTGATATTCAAGGCCACTTCCCGTCCAACCGACTGCATTTTGCTCACCCTTGGTACATGTATGCTTCCTAATGCTCAATTAATGCCTCCTGATTGGTCGCATTCACCTCCAGTTCTTGACCACCCTATTGCAAACCACTACAGCAAGGAATTCTCTGCTCAATTTCTACTAGGTCCAAGTAGACCTCATCCAACTAGGTCAACGAATACATCCGTGGAGAGAGCAAAACGAGTGAAGATGACTTGTGCTACCCAACTTTTTGATGATCCTCATGTGATGTATAAAGACCCCTCTGAACCTATTGTAGTTGCCATTGTCGAACCCCTCCTTGGAACGTACGATTTCTGCTCGTGACTGCACTACTTGTGGACACTCCTTCAGATATCCATAAATGTTCCGAAACATCATCTGGTACTCTAGCAGATGCTCATGCTATTTTGACAGTGGGAGCAGGATCCCGCCAAGAGAAATGAATACTTTATCATGGAATTGTCGTGGGTTAGGATTGGCTATGGCAATTAAAGTACTGAAGCATCTCATCCACAAGTTTAATTCTTGTATAGTTTTTGTATGTGAAACTAAGGGTCCTTTTGGTTTAGAAATAAGTAAAAAAAGAAATGAGTTTTACATTTCAATTGTAAATGGAGGGAATTTTTTTTTTTGAAATTCCCTTTCAAAACCAAATTTGTATGTACTTGGTTAAGAAATAAGGAAAAGTAAAAGCGGCACATGTACCCAACATCTCTCATTTCAACCTATATTGCTGCATACTCATGTCAAATTATGTCTGCAACAATTAGTGTGAATGGGAAAAAAACTGTTCAATTTTGTCGTGTTTTAAGTTCCTCAATTTATTGTGTTAACATGGTCGACGATGCTCATTTACTGCCAACACCAAATATTATTACTTGTTTATAAAAAGTTTTTCTTTAGCTTCTCTGGAGAAAAAAAAGAACCTTTAGGAAAAAAAGTTGTGCTATGTTAAGAAAAGGTTAGTTTAGAAATCTGATCACCAAAATCATATTAACAATCAATTTCAAAAGAATACAAATTCATTCTGTCGATGTAGCTGTAAAATCACGCAACAAAAATCTCCCATACCATCTTTTTAGAAGAAAAAAATCTTGAATATCTATCTCGAACTTTTACACAGGCATAGGGTCATCCTTCTTAGGGGTTCCTTCTTGGAAGAATGGAGAAGGTGATGAATATTTTGAATCCAAAGTCGAACTCGTAACAATTATTGAGAGATTAGTATTCGGAGAGGAAAAAGGAAAAAAACGAAGAACAGAGAGAGCTTTTTTATTCAATTTGGGGGTTGAATGTAAGTGGAGTAATAATGAGGTTGTTGATAAAGTACATGTGATGGAAAGATTTTGTCTCATTCAAGTGTTAAAAACAAATGGAAAAAGTCCATACTTTGATCCATTTCCTTTTATTTCAAAATCAAAAATGGGCCAATCCAAGTGATTTTTATGGATTTACTTTTAAAATCCAAAAGAAAATTTGGGTTAAAATGTAATCCAAGAGGACCCTAAGATTTGAAGCGTGTTTTGGGTTTTGTGCATGTTTTTTCTTTTGATGCTTGTGGTCTAGTGGTGATTTAGCTATGTTTTGGAATACTTTTTTAAGTATAATCATATAATCGTACTCTTGTGTACATATAAATGCTTTATGTAATATTAGTGAAGCTTGTTCTTCGTGTTATATGACTGGTTTGTATAGAAATCCGAACCCTCGGAAGAGATATCACTCATGGACTTTGTTAAAATGTCTTGAGAATGATAGAAATATTCCCTGGATTTGTTTCGGAGATTTAAATGAAATTTTATATTCTTGGGAAAATTAAAGAGGCGATGAGAGGAATATTTGACAAATGTCTAAATTTCGACAAGCGACTGATTAGTGAATTTTGTTGATTTGGGATTCATGGGGCCAATCTTTACGTGGTGCAATGGACGGTCTAGAATGGAGCGAATTATGAAATGCCCACATCGGGTTTTTGTCAATTTCACTTAGAAATTGCTTTTACCTGATGGAATAGTTCATCATGACCTCTCCTCACATTCAGATCATTTGTTGTTGCACATGTCATGGAATCCTGCACCTAAACCTATCCGACCATCAAGCCCATTTTCGGTTTGAATCTTTTTGGATGACAGAATCGAGTTGTCATGATTTGGTCTCGCATATTTGGAATCAACATGTCCAGGTCAGAAATTAGGTTGTCCAAACAAACTAGCTGATCCTTAGGCCAGTCTTTAGAGCTGGTATTACACCAATTTTCATAAACTACGAACTTAGATTCAGTTGACTGAAAATTCTCGAAGGCAAATTTTTTTCTCACAGCCCTCAGATAATATGGTCCATCAAATTCAGGTGCATTTAGAAAAATTATATCATAAGTAAGAACAATATTGGCCATCTCGATCACGAGCTTCATGGTTATCTTTTGGTGACTTAAATACAGTGTATTTTCATCATCATGCTTCTCGGAGATGTTAGTGCAACACTATTAACAGCATTACTAATTGCATTGGTCATGCCCTAATAGATGAGACTGCTATAGCAAATGTTTTGGTTACACATTCCCATGACTTGTTTGCATCTACACAAATCAGAGAACAAAAATTGGACTCGGCTGATATTCAGGTCTCAACGCTGTCAGCATATGCACTTTACTAAAATGCCAGGATTGGATGATTTCTCTGTTCAATTTTACCAGAAGTATTGGTCTCATATGGGATAATCTGTCACCACAATTGTTTGATCCTTTATGAGACAGGAAGTAACTCTTGAGCATATAAACAAGACTAAAGAATCCAACCCACAATATGGGAGTGATTATCGACTAATTAGCTTATGCAATATTATTTGTAAAGTTATAGCAAGGGTTCTAGCTAGTCACTTGAAACAGGTGTTATACTCGGTGGTTAATAGCATTGTCAAACATCCAATTCGAACCTAACCGAACCGACTCGTCTCAATCCCCAACCAAACATTTCAATTCAGGCCGGACCAAATTTTAGTGAATTGAAATTCCTTTACCCATATCCGTCTGCACCTAGCCCGCGGGTCAAAGATTTTTTTCTAATAAAAATATTTTCACTTCAAATTATTTAACAGGACAAGAACTAATCTTTGCTGAAATGGGCAAAAATTGTCCACAAAATGCATCCAAAATAATTTTCTCATTATTAGATTATCTCATCAAGGAACTTCTTAGTACTATTGATTGAACTACAATTTTTGGTTTATTCTTTCTCCAAAGATTACTAAATCTCACACAGAACTTCAACCTAATTAGTGTACATATTCTCATAAGAGAAGTCACAAAGAGATAAATAAAATAAATAAAAAAGCAATTCATAATTCATATCATCAGTAATCATCTATAAAGATAAATCATATAAATTGAAATTTACTAAATATTAAAAATGGACGCTATCTTACAGATTTTACATCCTCAAAATTGTCTTCATAATTATTAGTAATTTCATCACAATCATGAACCTTCTATTCTTTCTCTGTCTCTTGAAATTATTTCTATCAGAAATTAGGGAGTGCATTGAAAAATTAGAAAAAAAAATCAATTTCAATTGCAAAAAGGATTGATCTTGAGAAGATTCCTTGTGGAGCGTCGGTGGGCACTAGCCGTGGTAGTGGTGACTTTGGGGAGGGCAATGGTGGGTAGAGGTAGCAGCGACGGCTATGAGGTATTGTGAGGGAATGTGTGCGACGGTGGTCGGTGGGTGAGTGAATGGTGACCGGCAGTGGTGAGGCACTGAGTTGAGGGAGAGGGAGTTAAGGCTGTAAACGGCACAAGTTTTACCCGTACCTGCACGAGTCTATACCCATTTATAGCGGGTAAGGTTAAAATTTTATACCCGCGGACCCGTACTCGTACCCATACCGATATAGACTCTATTAAATGGGTCTGGGTAGGTATGACGATACCCAAACCCGTATACACGTATACCCATTGTAATAAAATAATAAATATATTTATATATTATATTATCTTTATATTTTTTTATTAATACATAATTTATACATTTATGATATTGAATGGTTTATTTTTTTAGTTTAGAGAAGAGAAGAAAAATTCTCTTTCAGAGTTTAGGGAAGAGAAATTTTCTTCAAGATTTCTTCTTCTTCTTCGAGACATTAGTACTACTGCTTTCTCCATTCGATGTTTCTTATAGACTTGTTTCTCTCATTCAAAATTTTATACGAGTGGTTGTTTATTCCAAAGGAGAATAACAGAGGCATGATTTTTTAAAGTTAGATTTTCTGAAAAATTTTTTATATATATTTTTGTTTAACAAAAAAAATATAGAAAAATGTCATGCGGGTACGAGTACACCAAGACCCTACCCTAGACCATAAAGGGTCGGGTCTAAGTCCATAATTTTATACCCAGAGGGTCTGCATCTGAGTCTGGGTCCATGTTTTACTATAAGGGTATATGTTTGGGTCTGATAGTACCCAGAGGGTTTAGACCCGGTTACAACTCTAGAGGGAGTGAGGAGTGAGGCGTACAGTGGCACAAAAGGAAATGAGAGAAAGAGAAAAGAAGAGTGGCTTAGCTTTAGGATTTTTTCTAAAAATAATTTAAATAAATATAATTTATTAATTTAAAATACCAAGAATTAGCGCAGGCAGCTTGTGATCCGTCCATGTAAAACCACGGATTTTACGAGCTAGGTCAAAAAGTCCGCGTTCAAGACGAGCCTAATTTTTTATACATATTCGCCCATCTTGACAGGCAGGCCAAATTTAGTCCACAGGCTAAAATCTGTTTTGAAAGTGTTAGTGGTTAGCAAGGAAAGACGGCTTTTTTTACAAGATCGGCTAATCTCTGATAATATCATTCTTGTCTTTGAGGCTTTCCACTAGCTCCAGCACCACCAGAAAATGTGATGGCAACCCATGGAAGTAAAACTTGATATTAGCAAGGCCTATGATTGGGTCGCATGGGATTTTTCTACGGCAATGATGCAAAAATACTTTTTTCGAATTATTTTATTACTCTTTTCTTTCAGTGTATTCAATCTGTCGAATTTCGGATACTTATAAAATGTCATCCAGGCTTTTCACCTCAAAGGGGCATCCGAAAGAGTGATCCATTGTCTCTTTTTTTGTTTTTGATATGTGCAGAAGGATTCTTGGGTCTTATCTGATTGCAAATGCAGAATAGAACGTGACAGGGTATATCCATAGGTAGGAGAGCATTGGTGCTCGCTCACTTTTTGTTTGCCGACGACAATTTGCTCTTTCTCCAAGCATCCGAAGAGGGAGTTGCAATGTTAAAACGCACATTACATAGTTATGAGGAATTGTCAAGCCAAGCAGTGACTTTACAGAAATCGACTATTACATTTACTGGTGGGGTTAGTAGTAATATTCAGTCTCAGCTCAGTTCTCTCCTTAACATTCAAATAGCTGATACAAATAATGACAAATACTTGGGCCTTCTTTACGTGATAGGTAGATCTAAGCAACATGTGTTTCACTTCCTTCGAGACCAATCCTCAAAAAAGTCAATTCAAGGCATTTCAGTGTATACAACGTCAGTCTTCTTGCTGCCCGAGACAGTGATCAACAAATTATGATGCAGATACGAAACTTTTGGTGGGGTTCAGGAAAGGATATGCACAAGGGAATGGTGTGGAAAAGCTGGAACGATCTATGCCGTCCTAAAGAACAAGGAGGTATGGGTTTTCGGGATCTACATTGCTTTTAAACTAGCTCTGTTTGCAAAACAAGCTTGGACGGTACTTACAGAACCCAAATCTCTTTTGCCTCAACTTCTTAAGGCTAAATATTTTCTACATAGGGGTCTATGGCGTTACCAGCCAGGTCGGAGATTTCCTATGTTTGCAGCAACTTATTGCAAGGCTTTCGCTAGTAAAACAATGCCTTCAGTGGCAAGTGGATGATGGTTTATCAATTAACGGATAGCAAGATCCACGGATCCCTAAACCATACCTATTTAAACCTCTACCTTATAATCAGTATTTAACAGAAAATCTTAGGGTGGCAGACCTCATCTCCCTAGGGCCTAGGAGATGGAATACCCAGGTGCTACAATATTTTTTCCAGCCGTATGAGGTAGAAAGTATCCAAGAGATTCTGCTCTTCTAACAACCAAGTCCGGATATCTTCGTTTGGCCCTTCACGTAAACTAGCCAGTTCATGGTAGCATCTATATATCATTTAGCCATGGACACACTGGCACGTTCACAACATTGTCCAACCCATCTATATCAAACGGTAAATATAGATTCCAATGGAAAGCATTGTGGAACCTTCAGATTCTGTCCCGAGTGAAATTTGTGTATGGCGGTGTGTAATAGAGCTATCCACACGCGAGCCGATACGTTATCACGTTCCAATAGGAAATCAACTTTCGACATGTCATGGTATAGTGAAACGGATCTCCATCTACTTTTTCAGTGCCCGATCCCACGCAAAGAATGGGAAAATATAGGTGTCAATCTCAACTGGGCTTTGCATAAAGCAACATCATTTCTTGGGATGTGGACAATACTGGTTCTTCATAGAGATCATTTGGGTGTTTTTCAAAAAATAAAAATAAAAAAATAAAACCTTATTGGCGCCAACTTCCTCCCATTTTCGTATTTTTTTGAATGGTGTTGCCAACTTCTAGTTGTTCAATTGGCTTGATATTTGTACTAGTGAACACGACTCCAAACATGAAGTAACACCACTCAAGATCGTCTGTACCAATTTGTACCACTCTATAACATAAGTGAAGTTTCATCAGAAGGCTACATACTGCTTTCCCCTTATAATATATGTATATCTTTTATTTAATAAAATATACCAAATTAAAAAGTAATACATAGAATAGTGCACAAAATTATGCAAACGATTCGAGCCTTTTTTTCCTTAAGGAAGAAAGAAAAGAGAAACAGAATTTGTTGCGTTCAAGTTAAAGAATTCCTTCACCATACAAGAGCACAACACTAGAAGGAGAGAAATGGAAAAGGGAGCCGGGGAATGGAACAAGTAAGTTGACTGGTTTAAACTCGTTGATGTGAGAGAGAGCCAGGAACAAAGTTGAATCATAGATGACAAATTATCGGCTTCTCAACTTGAACTTACACATGCCCAAACCTAACAAAGGAGTAATGTATTCCATTCTTAGAATAATCTAAGATAATCATTTCTAAAGTACATTGGATAACCAAAATGAACTGAAATGAAACATTGAACAAAAATATCAATTGTCATTTTGAGAGTCGTCGGTGTCCTGCTCATGATCTGAAGAAGATTGGTTCTTTTGATGCTGCTCATCATCTCCAGTAGCACTAGCACTAGCACCCGCACCCGATTTGCTCTTTTTCTCTTTCTTCCTTTGCTTTTTCTTTTGTCTCTTCATTCGCTTCTTTGCTGTTCGATCCTCTGCAGCTTTTAATCTCTCTTCCCTTCTCATATTGAATTCTGCAATTTCTTTCCTTTTCTGGAAGTCGGCATCCATCCTGGCAAGCCTATCTTGTTCTTTCCTTCTCATTTGCCGATACTGTCTCAAAAAAAGTGCATACAAAAGTCAAATCTTCATCATCATATAAGCTCTTTATGAATCTTAGCCAACTTATTCTAATTATCTTTATTTGAACACAGAAAAATAAAATAGGGAACGAAATTGAAAAAGGTTATCAACCTTCTTACCAATTTTAAAACAAGTCTATCTTTGTAATACCATATATAAAACAGTCACCAAGATCATTGTCACTTCCTGTACATATTATGCACTGTTTGAAGTTACTTCTAGTAGTACCATACAACAAATATAAACAGATCCATTAGAGGATTTCTATGATGAAAAAACAATGGACATGGTAAACTTCATCTGATTAATTGGGAAACTGTTATAAAACCCAAACAAAATGGAGGTCTGCAAATTAAAGACAATATACACCGAAACACAGCCCACTTAAGCAGTTTCGCATGGAAATTCCTGGAATCAACCAACGGTTTAATACCTTGGAAGGAAGCCTTGATAGCAAAATATTTAAGGAACAAACCTCTAATAATTAAATCAGTTTCCCAAGTCAACTATAGCTTGTTCTCAAGTGTGGAGAAGTCTCTTACAGGGATGGAAATTATGTCTCATTCATAGGATCAAATTGGAATATAGGAGATGGGAGTCAAATAAGTTTTTTGGTTAATAACTGGATTGGTTTTGGGAATATTACATCTTTAATTTCAGGTCCCTTAAATAAAGATGAGGACAAGTTATTGGTCAAAGATGTTCTATCTAACAATTCCTGGTCTCTAGATCGTATCTCCTCTATCCGACCAGAACATATTATCAAGGATGTATGGTCAACTACTTCAAAAATACTGCCCCCATAGCCCATTTACAGACCAAGACTATTGGAATCCATCACCAGGTGAGCTTTTTAGCACCAAAACAGTTTATTATTTAGCACTTAGGCTAGAAAATAGGAAATTCAATGATAAGCTAAATATAAAATATAACTATAACTGGGTAAAACATACTCATACATTCAATAAGATAAAATATTTCCATGGCAGTGCAGTCATTATAGAATCCCTCATAATCAACTTCTAAACTTTAGGAATATTATTTCAAGCCCAATATGTTCAGTCTGTGGCATTTGCACAAAAACCACTTATCATATAGTAGTAAGAAATTGCACATTAGCAAGTCATATATGGAATGCATTCAGAAATTATTTACCATGATCTGTTTGCAGTATCTTGTATGCTAATACACATTTCCATACCTGGCTTAAACCAAAATGCAAAAATAGTGAAATAGTTTTCATGAATATTCCATGGAAATACACTTTTTTCTTTCAGCTGCTGGAATATATTGGAAGAATAGAGATAGACATATTTTTACTAACCCTCATACTATTTAACACTAATTATCATCAAATTTTGCAGCAAGCCATTGAATTCATTTCACATAACCCCCAAGTTATAAGCAAGATACCATAGTGCTGGTTCAATGGCTTCACCCTCATAAGGATGTTATTAAAATAAATATTTATGGCTCAGTCAAAGGGAATCCAGATGCTGGTGGTTCAGGGGTTATTTAGAGATTACAAGGGCAATTTGTTATTGAGATGTCAGGTAACAGTCTTATGTAACCAATCTAAGGCAGAACTATTGGCTATTCAAACTGCTCTGTCCCTAGCAGTTCAAACTGGAATAAGTAACATTGAATTGCATTCTGACTCCAAAGTGGCTATTACTTTACTACAACACTTTGGTGAACCACAAATACTTACACATAATCTCTGCTTGCAGGTTAATGTTGGACCTAATTCTGAAATAGACCTTAATGCCCACGTTCCAGGAAGCCAACAGGATAGCATATAGGCTGTCCAAGCAAGCCAAGTTTATGGGTGAAGAAAGGATACTACTTATGGAGCCACCGGACTCTATCAAGGGACTTTTGAGGGCTGATCAAGGGACCTATCCCTAGAAAAGTTAGATGTATTGCATCTCCTGATTTTGGAAGACAAATACAGGCTCTAAGTCAACCTGTAACTTGTAATTTTGAGGGTGTCAGGAATGCTGGTAGATCTTCTTGACAAGCTGAAAATTATGTACTTTTGACTATGAAATAAAATCCTTTCTTTACCAAACATAAAATAAAATAACCTTCTGCACCATCCACATCCAATCAAAGCATAAACCTGTATGATACTATTTTTTAAAGCTTTTCGCCCCTACAACCAGAAAGTAGAAACCACACAAGAAAAACATGGGCTTTTTCAACTGTTGTATCAATTGAAGGCATAAGTTTAATCAAATCAAATATTACAAAAGCAATAGAAACTAAAACTATGTTGATGGCCATCTTAAAAAAAAACTTTAACTTGATAAAGAAAAAAATGTAAGGCAGATCCAACTTTTCCTTCAATTAGACAAACTAATTATCATCAATAAAAATGTGGAAAGAGTACACATTATAAATCATTCAACAAATTTTTTAAGTCATGGTTTGTTCATATAGTTGTATGATCAAGAGCTTTTAAACATGTAATTGAAACCACAGTAAATTACTGCCATTCAGGAAAGGTATATATATGTCCAGAATGTAATTAGATGCCTAGAAGCCACTACATCAGAAAGAAATGCAAGACATAAAAGTGAGCGTTTTAAAAAATTCTTGGGGGTAGAAGCACCATTTAAATCTTTAAGCCTCAATATCAGATTTTTAGATTCTTTTCAATTTGACAATGCCAAGCAGTTAGCGGACATGCTTTATACAATTCTATCACTGATAGTAAGGAGAGAAAATAGGGAAGCAATGCTAAGCCTCTCTTGTATCTGGGACCTTCTAAAGTTAACACATCTTTTCCTTTCCTGCAGTTGATATAGTATATTGCTTAATATAGAGAGATTTAGGCTACGATTGGCGCAGAGGTTCCTCCTAGTTTTTGAATAACCACAGCTTTATATTTGTTTAATTAATGGATTGTTAGGATAAATTAGCAAAAACAAGACAATTCATATATCTAATGCAATGTTAATTATCAAACACCACTAGCTAATCACCTGTACCACTCAAAAGAAACAAATTAATTAATTAAATACTTGATATCCAACCACCTCCACCCCACAGCATGAAGATGTTACAAATATTACTAAAGTTTCTTTCACCAACACAATTTCAGCAAGATTATTTGGTCATGTTGTTGTATATACTCTTTCATATCATGGAGATAGCAATCATTGTTTCCAAGAAAAAGTTAAAACAAGTGAAAGCTTAGGGCTAAAACTTTTGAAAATAAATTTGGTTCTCAGTGGTTTAGCATAAAATTACCTAGAGCATCTTCTGGTTCGGAAGAGAGGTTCTTAGAAGAGTACTTGACCACATCGGAAGGCACATCATCAGATCATATGTAAAGGATGGCAAAACAGATGGCATACTTGAAAAATCTGTGGATTCCTTTTCTTTTCTTTGTTTCTTTTTTGGTTGAAGTCTTTTCTAACGTTAAAAACTATAATGTGGGAGGAAGGCGAGAACCAAGGGACATTAAATTTTGATTCCTGGTTCAGTGAATTCCTTTGAAACAAATGGAACAACAATGCTAAAATAGAGAAACATTGTCTGGATTTTCTTTGGATTAGAATAGACAAAATTTACAAGATCACAAACGCATGCACTTGCAAGTTGCAAGACTTTCCATCCTATCTTAACCACCACAATTGATCTTCTAATGTCCTAGATGGTGAGAAAATCCAAATCCTCCAGTTGTGTTTCTCAGTAAATCTCACCCGCAAAATTTCACCTAAAAGCTAATTTCCATACGCTTAAGACATTAAATTAACAAAACATTCTTAGTTAACATCCACAGTGACCACAGCATGCCTGAGAATACTCATTTCAAATAGCATAAAAGTGAGCAAAAATGAATATATAAATGAATAATTTTGAAGATAATTGACATCTCTATTACCAAAATTGTTTTAGTTTATTAGTAGATACCTGATGGAAATCTCCAGAGCCAGAACCTGCAGAGCTACCAGAGGTATTGCTAACACGGACTGGAACACATTCAATGATACGACGTAGTTTGACCTCAAGATCCTCATCTTCGGGATTAGGAGCGGGTGGGGTGTACTCTACTAGAGCAGTTGATGATGAATTAGAAGATGAAGGAGGTCGAGGAGGCTTCTCCGTTGACACTATCTGTAAGTCTCCGGCAGCTACTGAAGTAAATTTACCCCCGGACATTATTTCTGTATCTAAAAACCCTAAACTTGATATTGTTCTGCCAATTTCACCATTAGCACAGCACTCGGGAAAGAGAAAAAGCAAAACAAAAGAATGTGTGGCAGGGAAGTAAACAGAAGAAACATGAGAGAGCTGCTGGGCGGAACCAGGATAGAAATATTGGGGGCTGAACTACACTAAAAAAGACAAAATATATGTATAGTATGAGAAAAAAATAAAAATAAAATGAAATACAAACTCATTGATAAATCATCTCATACAGAGTTTTACATCTAAACGGAAAGAAACATGAAAATTTTAATCTTCGAGTTGCAGATGAAAATAATTATGTACAACAAGAGTAGACGGTTAAACATATTATGAAGAGCAACTCATAATTCCTTCTTTTTGATGTTTATCAATTAAGCTTCAACTAAATATATTGCAGCAAAGGAAAGGGAGGGAAAAAAATATTGATCCTCACACTGTAACCATCAAAGTGCCTTCCCATTAATTATTACAAAAAATACTGTTGGCTTTATTTCCTTTTTCTTCTTGATATGGATAACTTTTATTTTATTATTATATAAAAAATTAAACAAAAAAAGGGACTAGTACTCGTGTATCTTGAGAATGGTCATTTACATATTTCATAGAATCAACTCTGTATGAAGCAAACTTAACGTCTCGAAAAGTACTAAAAGTGAGTCCCAATTATTGATGAAAAGGGATGATTTTTTCTGCCAGCAGACTATTGCTTACCTTGTTTTGTGTTTCCTGTCGAAATTATTTAATTTTCTTCAATCAATAAATATGGCAAGTAAATTTCATTTAATTTTGCCATATATCTATTTGTTCAAAAGGATTAGAAGACTTCAAAAGAGCATTTTCAGACTTGTAAAATGTGATTGCCGTTCAAATTAGTATCTCCACATTCTGAGTTGCACTTGCATTAATATGGTCACTTCATATCATTTCTTGCTCTTGGAGATTAAGCGGAGGTTGTGAACTTAATTACTACAGTAGTAACTTATAAGGTTAGGGGTACATACTAACATCGAGAAAGTAGTACACCAAATTAATTGAAAAAATTCCTAGAAAAAAGTTATTTTTTGTGAGTCATGAAGAAATCAGAATCACAGGCTAAACAGAGAGGGTAACCACCCTTCCCTTTTCCTTGTTTGAACAAAGTGTAAATCATAAAAATTTACACTGCTAGCTTTTTACATAACCTCAAGAAGACAAGAACTGCACCATCATCATTTATTCAAGAATTGCATCCCAAAAAAGCAAAAATTCCACGGAATTATCAAACTCAACTACAAAAACAGCTTGGAAGCTTCCCCTCCCACTGCCTCTAGAAAGATTCACAAAAAAGTCACTCCTAAATCCATCCATACATATAATCACTCAAAAATAAGCCTCTATTCTTGCAAGTTGCAAAAGGTTAGGTAACTTACTATTCTGTATCCCTGCATTCATGAAGCCAGTATCTGTGAACACATTCCTGGCCGTTGATGACGAGATTGTTGCCCCACAATCGATAAACGTACCTAAAAGGACATCAAACGCACAAACAAGAAAAAAAAAAAAAAAAAACCAAGTAAGCAATTTGAATAAGAATTGAATATTTATGAACATTAACCACGGGATGAAAATTTCTCAACTCTAATATAATGAGAGAAGGCTAAAAAAGGAACGAAAGAAATGAAGAAGAGCAGAGAAGGCAAAGGGATGAATTACTAACTTAATCGGAGAAAAAAGGTAGGCGGCAGCAGACCAGTGGCCGATTGCAAGCCGACACCGAGAGAGCAAGAGAGGAATGACGGAGATGAGACTGGAGCCGGAGCCGCAGCACAGAGAACCATTCAAGCCGCCAAGGGCTTTGTGTCGCAGAGATCTCTAGAAGGATAACTGAGGTCTGAGAAGAAAGCTCCCGCGGACTTGAATTAGGGGAGAAAAGAAAAGAAAAAATTTTAAGTTAAAAGAGAAGGTAGGAGAAAAGGAGTTTGGTAATTTATTCCAAATGTTCTTATATGGGAGTTTCGAATATAAAAGAAAGGAAATGTTTTGGTTTGGGAATTTATTTTAAGTAGTGCAAGAAACTCGGCCTCTTATGTCATCTAGCCTTCAATTTTTTAATCTCTCTTCACAATCCGTCAAATTAGAGGAGTTAATTAAATTGTGTCAAGTTGTATTTACTAACATTGATGCTCCTTCTTCTTTAATGCCCATGCTCAATAATCTTCCAAATACATTTTGATCAATATGCCTTCTACAAAACATGTGGTAGAACTGATTGAACACCTCCTCATTACAAGCATCAAACAGGACTCTTTATCGGATATAGCTAATGCTGGTTCTAGCAACTTAACATATAATTTCTTCATCTGTTCCAGCATCCGTCGATAGGTTAAGACTTGTTCATTTTGCATGAACCTAGTGGCTACCCTTCAGAGTCATCTCCATAGCCTACAACAAAAGCATATTGTACCTAAGTAATAATATAAATAAAGATTATTATATTTTAAACTAAACTAATAAACAATGTAAAAATAACTAACATAATAACATAATAATAAATAAAAATTTAAGATTAGACACAAATACTAACTAGACTAATAAATAACGTAAAAAAACTAATATAATAACATAATAATAACTAAAAAAAATTTACAAACAAATATTATAAATTTAAGTATATACTAAAATATTCAAATCAGACTAAACTAAGCTAATATAACTCTACCAAACGATCAATATATTTAAAATAATACTAACATCTAAACTTAATAAATAATATCAAAATATGAAATTAACTAAACAACATTCTACCATAAACGCAATTTCAAAAACTAACACTTCAGACATGACTATAACATAACTATAAACAACTTAATTATAAATAAAGCTCACTTATTTGTTTTGTATGTTGTGTCAAGTACTAGTACATAAGACTTTGTTCTCAACATCTGAAATGGACACTAGGTGCGCAACAACAATATCACTAAGGATATTGCTTTCGTCAATATTTCTATAGTAGCAAGAATAATCCTGAATAGCACATAAATGCAAGATTTCTTCTACTTGTTCCATCCCTGCATCCTCTTCTTCATCATCTTGGCATGAGCATTATATATGGTTTAAGCACTGAAAAAAAAAAAAAAAACACAAACTAAGTATGCAAACTATCTCAAATTATTAATATAAATAATACGGCATATCTTACAACACAATCCTTATTATCTTCGTAAGTACTCTCTAATATATTCTTAGACTACATATGACAGTTGGTGAATTCCTCAACAATCTTTAACTAGTTGTTTGTCAACCATGTTGTCTGAGCGTGGCCATGAGGATAGATATCTATTTTATGGTTGTGTCTCCTATCCTGTACAGTTAATATCCAATATTTTTCATTAAACGATTGCTCGCCTTTTAATTTAAAAGGCTAATCACACTTATTTGTTCCATAAACCCGCCTCTTTACAGAAATTTCGTTCCATGTTGCTTCCTTTGCCTTATTTTTTTCTTTTTTCTCCATGTTCGCAACCAATAGTGACATATGGTCGACAAACAATTAAAATTTTTTATTTATACCTAGTCACAATCAAGTATGTATTCACCTTAGCTATTTCTCTTGCCCGTTCAATCAATTCAACTTTCGATTAAATAATTCATTTGTTTTATACGAATAATTGTGATTAATATAATCGAGCTCATCTAGAAATTCCTCAAAAGAATTCGGATCTACATGCTATATCATAATATTATATAACATTTAATAACTCATTTATAAAAGATATCAAAACAACAATTCATAATTAAAAGAAACATATTCATAATTAAAAGAAACATATTCATAATTTAAAAAATAAAACAACACATTCATAATTTAAAAATAAAAAATAACATATTCATAATTTAAAAAAATAACAAAAAAAATAAGGCATATTTATAATATATAAAAACACAACATATTCACAATTTAAAAATTAAAACAACATATTCATAATTTAAAAATAAAACAACATATATATTCATAATTTTAAAAAATAAAACAACATATAAATAATTTACCAAAAAAATCTACATAGTCATAATTTTAAAAAATAAAACAACATATTTATTTAAAAAGTTAAAAACACATATATATAAATTTAAAAAGAAAATTCTACACCCAAATTTCGGTTTTTTTTTACCTCAAAATTGAGGTTTTATTCAACAAAATCTTCAAAATCATCCTTTTTTTACTTGATTTTCTTCAAGAACACTCTTGAATGTATAGAGAGAGGTGAGAGAGAATTGTAGTAGAGAGAAAGTGAGAGAGGGGAAATGAAGTATTTTTGAAAATTTTCGCGCATATCTTTATATTCTTGCGTATATTTTATTAACCCCCTCAGAGTAATCAAGAACCCAAACATTTTGCAATTCATAACTTTTAAAAACAATTCAGATTTTGGTACAAGATATCAAGTGTTCCAGCTTGATGGTTAACTATAATGGAGGGAGGAAAGCAAAATTTTGAATAAAAGGACGAGTTGATGTGAATGATGGAAGTGGCAAAGAGGAAATTGAACTAAGGGAAGGAGAGGAAGACTTGATGGATTCCACTTAATTAGAAGAGGTGGAAGGAAGTGATGATATTGAAGAACTCGAGATTGCAATGAGACAAGAAATAGGATAAAAATCTATAAGAATAGGTACATGCTTCAACAACATTGATGAGATTTTTTATTTATATCTGGCATATGCAAAAACTAGAGGTTTTAGTATTTTTAAAAAATCTAGTTTGAAAAGAACCGGTTTTTTTAAAAAGTATCAAACAATTAGCTGTGATAAAGGTAGAAAAGCTAATAATTATATACCAAGAGAGTATGATAGCAAAATTAATGTTTGTTTATAGAATGCTCCCTCAGTTATATTACTTCGTGTTCTTTCTAATAAACTAAGGGGGCCGATAAAGATAACTCGAAAATTTTCAAAAATTTCATTTTCCTTTCTTTCACTTTCTCTCTCTACATACTTTCTCTCTAACGTCTCTCTAAAAGACCTCCCAACTTTGAACATCATCAAACAAAATTGGAAGAAAATATGGATCCTTTTGAAGAATCTCTGCAAGAAAATGTTGATTTTGAGGTAAGAAATCGATTTTTTTTTTCTTCAGTTTTTTGTTTTTTTAATTATTTCTTTTTGTACTATTAACTTTTCATTATACATTAACAGGGTGATGAAGATCTAAATACCTTTGAAGAATTTCTAGAACCGGAAGAATATATCGATCTTGGATATTTATTTACAACTGACCGAATATTTAGTTCGAAAGATGAGTTGGTGAAGTGGGCAAAATAAATTGTAATGAATGCGAAGACATATTTAATCATAACTTGGTATCAGAGACCCAGAACATTTGACCGTCGACCGTATATCACATTGGCTTGCGAACGCAGAGGTTTAGTAAAAAAATATAAAAAACCAATAGTCGACGATGACGAAGAAGAAATGCCGAGAAAAAGGCATGGACCGTATGGGACGAAAAAATGTGGTTGTCTATTTAAGCTAAAAAGAGAGCAAATGGCAACAAGTGAAAATTGGCAATTGTTCGTACACAACGGGAGGCACAACCATAAATAGTTGTTTACAGTCATGGTCATGCTCAGTCTGCAAGACTTACGGAGGAGCAGTTGCAATAGACCGAGCAGTTCATGAAGAGTCATGTTCCACCTCGTAATATATTACGATTTTTTCGAGAACAAGACGTTGGTTATGCAGTTAGGTAAGTTATAAGGGAATTATTAAATTATTTTTAATGATTTTTTTAAATATTTTAGATTTTTTTTATTCCATTAATAAATATAAAATTTTGATGTATGTAGTTCCCAGAAAATTTACAATGTTGTTGCCAAGATTAAGAGGAACCGGATGCAGGGAAGAAATACGGTAGAGGAAGTTCTCCGCTTAAGTGCAGAAAGGGGCTATACCGTTTTCTATAGAAATGGTGAGGAAAGCAACGTACTTAGTGATATTGTCGTTGCACACCCAACATTGATTGCAATGATTAGAACGTGGCCATATGTACTGATAATGGATACGACGTATAAAACGAACAAGTAAGTACTATAGTAGATTAATTGTATTATTAGATATCTTTATTAATTTATTCGCACAAACATTTAAATTTAAAATTTTTTTTAGTAAATAGTTAATAATATTTTTAAGTCCGTGAAAATATATTAGTGAATGTTAATAATTAAATTTCCTGCTTATTTTTTAAGGTACAACATGCCACTGTTAGAATGTGTAGGGATGACTCCAACAGGAAAGAACTTCACAGTGGCAACAGCTTTTATGTGCAATGAACAGGCAACGACATACAGATGGGTTTTTCAACAAATCAAGCACTTCTATTTTACATCTGCTATGTCAAATGGTTAGGGTTCGGCTATCAATGAAGGAGAGCCTATAGTTGTTCTTACCGATAGGGAAAGTGGACTAATGCCGGTGATTGATGATGTGTTTAGCAATTCATATCATATGTTATGTAGAAGACAAATCGATCAGAATGTGTTGGCAAAGTTGACTGAGATGGTGAAAGATTAAGAGGTGGCTCAACGGTTCGTGAATGGTTTTTGGAAGAAATTAATTAATGAACTCGATGAGGTGGAATATCAAAGAAAGTTGGAAGTGTTGAAGACTAGGTGGCGAAGCAAGCCAGACTTTCTACATTACCTATTTAGCACATGGTTGAATCATTTGTCCATAAATTTTGCAAGGTTTGGACCTCTCAAGTGTTGCATTTTGGGATAGAGACAACGAACCGTGCTGAGAGTGAACATTCGGTGTTGAAGCTGTGGCTATCAACGTGTCACAGTGATTTGGACACTGTATTTTTGAATATCGACTCTCTCATCCAAGCTCAAATCGCAAAAATTAAATACTCTTTGGAAATTTCAAAACTTAAAGAGAAGTATGGCGCCAAGAGTAATCCCATCGTGAAGAATTTATGTAATAAAATTAGTCATTTGGGATTGAAGAAGATAATGGATGAGTTAAAGAAGGCATGTCAGATGGTAGAAGAATTGGGCAGTAATTGTCTGCATTATTTAAGGAAGTCACACGGTCTACCATGTGCATGTGAACTTGTTAATCGGTGCCAACATTTAATGCCAATCCAAGAGGAAGATGTTGTCATCTTTTGGAGAAAACTAGAAATTGGTTCTGATATTCCTGAAGAACACCTTAGAGATATGGAATCTGAAATGCGTGATCTCACTTCACTGTTACATGAAATTAGTACTGGTCCAATTTCTAATGTCCGGGCAGTTAGATGACTCTTCAAAGGTGTTATACATCCGGTGTTGCTTGATGATCCTTGTCACCCGTTGTCAACCCCTCTAGAAACCGCAGTCACAAAGGGACGACGGAAGACGAATTCTACTAAAAGGGATAAGTCTCACTGAGAATACATCTCCATCGCATATAGGAAAGTCCAGCAGTTCAGGTTCTGGGTCTGGTAGCAGTTCAGGTTCAGGTTCTAATCCTAGTCCTCGTGGAAGAGGTAGGCCGCCTCGTAGCGGTAGGAGTAGGGGCAGAGAACGTAGCAGTGGTAGGTCCAGTTTATCAACCGTTGTAAGTCCGGATTCACCGCCAGTGCCATTCATTTTCAAGAATGCATTTTCAGGGTTTATGTATCAATTTATACACAACTGGAAGAATGTAGTTGGAGATGGTAATTGTAGTTTTAGGATTGTATCAAATTTCTTGTTCGGGGACGAAAATCATTGGGTTGAAATTCGTAGAAGAATGAGCTATGATTTACGACATCGTATGCAAGTATATGAGCAATTGTTCAGCGCAATTGAACGTGTGACAGAGTTGATAATGCAGACAAATTGGGAAGAGGATTCGGTGCCACCAAAGTATTGGATAAATATACCTGATCACCTTTATGTCATTGCTAATATATTCAATCTATGCGTTGTATTTCTTGCACGGTTAGAGTCAACCACTATCTTGCCTCTTGTTTCTAATATGGATGGGCCTTCGGGAACAATATTCATTGGACTCATAGATGAATTACAACATTTTATATAGGTGTTTATTATTGATAACTTTTTATTAATATTAATATTAATTAAATTATTGCAGACTGATATTTTATTAAGTGTATGTATTAATATTATTTTTTTCCAGTTACAGCTGGTAGATGGATGCCCTTTGCCCTATTACATGTGCAATGAGAATATCATCGAGATATGCGAGTTAGTGGATGTGCGGCCCCATATCGTAATCGGATGGCAGATTGGGTTACGAGATACAGTGATATGTATCCGTCGCAGAGACATTTTATGTAATAATGTTGCAATTTGTAATTTATAATGTAATTTATTTTTTAAAAGTGTTAATAATAATTTGTACAATTTGTCGTTCGAAGTTTTTTTTATTTACATTTTTCATGTAATTATATTAATATGCAATAATAAACCAAAATATGCATGAAGGAATAAATATAATGAATATCACAAAAACTCAGTAATACACAACGAACAGAAATAAAAAAAAAGAAATACACAATATAATAAATAAATATCCGAATATATAAAGATTTATTAAAGAGATTTGTAATGAATCCTTAGTAAATCTCGAACCCTGCATCCTAACTCATCATCGGCAATATCTTGTCTGTGACACTCACGTGCAATCATATCTAAGAGTGCCTTTGGTGGCATGGCGGGAGCTACCGGGACATTATAGCCACTGAGAATACTCCTGGGATTCTGAATCCTTAGGTGAGTACGGGAGAGGTACTAGTCCAAGTAATCATCGGTATAGTAACTCGCTGGAATGGTTGGGACACTAGTCCATGTCTCTGTCAGTAAGTGCGAAGGTGCCTCGAGCCACAATGCCTCGACGAAAGTATTCCTCAAGATGTACATCCTATTGTTCGGCGGGCGGCGTGCCTCCCGAGGCTAGATAGAGTGGGCGGGAATATATTGTCTAAAATCGAACTGTCTTAGAACTTGGTTAGGAATGTATGGCTCCACACTGTCATATGCAATGAACCCGTGCCATGTTGAAACCCAACAATCATGAACATCTTGGGTCTTGTACGGTATCCACCGAACCTCATCAGCTGTCATCATATCCAGCCTCAAGCGAATATCCAGCAGTTTACTCTCATTCTTATAACCGATCGTCAGAAACATCTGCATGTAGGGCTTGCATCCTTCGAGAAAATGTCTAAACGGGGGTGCGAACATGGAAAAATACAAATATATCCACGCCTAAAATATAAAATATAAATTCAATGAAAATATAAAAAAAAGAAATATAAAATAAATAAACCTTATACCATAAATCATTAAAATATAAAAAATAACATAATTAACGTTAATTTTAAAACATATACCTCTAATAGTGACCAGCACCCTGCAAGCTCCTTCGCATCAGCCCTGGAAGCCTGACCCAGATTCCGATACAGATATGCAAGACAGGCAACACCCTATGCGAACCTCCCAACAGAACTCACATCCCGTAAAAGTGGCCACAGTCTCGCAGGTACAATGTTGCCACTCTCATCACTGAAGAGTGAGCTACCCAAAATGTACTATAGATAGCATGCAGCTCTGACCTGATGTGACTGTGAAGTCTGTCTGCTAGTAGCAACGGTGTGAAGCTCCAATGTATTAAACCCTAAACCCCCAGTGAGACCTAAACCCAGATCTTGCTGAACAACCCGTATGAATTGCTCCTTGGATAATCTGTGCTCCACTACCGCACCATAAGCAGGCACCCAAAGAATAAGCTCCACATCGTACAGTGTAACAATCATCTCACCCCAGGACATGTGGAAGCTGTTTGTGTCTAGCTGCCACCTCTCAACAAATACCGACAAGAATGCAGCATTGGCGTGCTAAAACATGCACGATCGTAGGTGCGTCAGACCGGACCCGGAGGCCAAGGGCCCAACCTGCGAATCAGTAAGCTCCCAACCAGTGAGAGCCATATAACGAGATCGACACTTCAATAAACAACGATCCTGAAGATAAAACAGATAAATTTATACAGTTACATAACAATATATTTATTCCATTATTATTTTTTCTATTTATCATAATAAATAATATTTGACAGATTAAAGAATAATAACAATAATAATAACATGTCACTTTAACATAAAGATAAATACCTATCCATGCCATATCCGACCCGCCACATGTCCACCGTATGATGGGATGAGCTCCGAGTCAATAGGACCTCCCTCTGCTGCCTCTATCTGCTCCCAATCGGAAGCCTTCACTTTCTTCTCTTTCTGCGTCGGTGTCGGAACATCACGAGCCACGTCGGGTCTTTTTGTTATAAGACCCTGCAAATTTACTCATCACCGACATAAAGCTGCCAGTCAAACCCTTCCCTTTTCCGTGATGAGGACGCTCGTCCGATCCACTAGCTGGTGCCACAGGTGCAACATATAAGCTCTGCTCCTCATCTCCATCATCATCATCATCGTCATCCTGATCATCATCACCACCGTCACCATCATCATCACCACCACCATACCATCATCATCATCATCACCTCTCTCATCCACATCTCCCTGAATATGTAGGGATCGGATTGTTTCTTGCTCCTCGCCAACAACCCTATCTGCAGGCCCCGGTACATAAGGATCAGAATATGAAACACCAGCATGAGAATACCCGTGTGTGCTGCATGAGAATACCCGTGTGCGCTGCATGAAGAATCCTAACAGGCGGCTCCAAGCATATGATAAAAAAACTTAACCCCTATCTACCTCAACTGACCCCCCATTATACAATATAGGCTCCTGGATGGCAGATCTATACGGTATGCGACGTCGCACATAGGAGCATGTAAGTATGGATCATATACTGTGTCTGTGGGGTGTAAAGGTGGATGTGCAGATCCATATGGTTTATAGGGCACATGTGTGTGTGACAGATGGGGTTGGAGGGGAGGTCGAGATCTAAAAGGTACGATAGGTGGTTGGGTAGAAGACCCGGCTTCACCTGTACCATGATGGAAACCAGGTGCAAGAGGAGTAGGAGTAACAGGGAGGTCAGAAGTACTATGTCGCCCCCTCACACCTCTAGACGAAGCTGTGACAGGGTGCCCCTCAACTCGACCTGTCTTGTCCGTGACTAGACCAAGATCAGCATCTCCTCTACGGCCGCTAGGTCGAACTATCTATTAGTTATTCAAACTTGTTAATACTTGTTTATCATATATTTCAATATTTACTTTAACACATATTATTATTTTATCTTAAGAATTATCAGTATCTATTATTTCATTTATACTATTTCTTTCGTTCAATTATTATTCATTACTAATATTCTTCTTTAGTAATACTTATTAATTTATAAATTATTCAATCTTAGAATTATATCCTAAAACTAAGGCTAAGAATAACAATGATTTCAAATTAAAATACAAACAGTTTAGCAATTACATAACACATTTTCTTATTAAACACATAATCATAAGCAAACAATTTTAAGCTAGTTACATTTACTCTAAATAGACAAAATTAAATAACATTATCAGAGATATTTATTATTACTTTATTGTTCACTTTATCGATTTTTATCCTGTTTCATTTTCGTTATTTTATTCATTTCATGATGTTCACAAATCCATAATCATATTAACAATTAAAAATTATCACATAAAATATGTTAAACAACTAGTCACACACATTCTACATATACAAAATTAATTAAATGATCAAATATACTATGAACAAAAAATTAAAACATTTAAATATTTAAAAAAAATTTTAAACATTTAAAAAAAAAAAGCACTTTTGCACGTCGTCGGCAAAAGTGCCGGAGCCCTTCCGTTCACCGCAGGCGAAGAACTCCGCCACTTTTGCCGGTAATGGTTTTTGCACCTTTTGCCGGTAACGGCCGAAAGTGCCCGTTTCGGCTAGATTTTTTTTTTCAAAAAAATGATTTTCTCCTTTATTTCAACGATATAAAACAGTCAAATTGTAAATAAAAGAAAATAGATTGAAGAACTAACATTTTTTTTTCAATTTGGACGGTCGGATCTTCCAAGATCTGAGATTGAAGTTTGTAGTCCTAGAGAGTGTTTAGATGAAGAGAGAGAAAGTGTTTAGGTGAAAATGAATTTTTTAAAATTTTTCGAGTTATCCTTATAGATTCCCAAGTTGTCTTTATCGCCCCCTAACTAAAATGAAATGGTAGTTAGAATTAAAAAAATAATAGTGAGATAAATTGACACAATTCAACATGACCATCCAACCCTTCAACACAAAACACATTCATCGTACCAGATTGAAGTTTACACTTTTCTCAAAGTCTTCATGTAAAATACTAAAAATATTGGGGCCAATTAGTAATTCAGCCATTTCGAATGTTTGGATTTTAAAAGAAAAGATGGGATGTTTGGAAACTTCTGAAAGAAAGTCGCGGATACAACGAACGACATCGTTCTGGGAGACCTCCGTCACCTATCGACCTGAATCAAACAGCGCTGCTAATTTCTCCTCTCTCTCTCTCTCTCTCTCTCTCTCTCCCCTTTCCATTTTTCTTACCCGAGAAGCAAAAGTAAATATAAATATCAAGTAATAGTAGGGAAATCAATCCTCATAGCATTTCTTCATTGATCAGTGTTCACAAATCCTCACTTTGTTTACAATACACAAAATCTCGAGCTCAGATTGAGCAACAATGGCAGGACGGTCTTCGCAGGGAGCATTGACGATGATCGTCACGAACACGCCTGGTAGAGATCTCGCTTACACTAATTTTGCTTATTGCTCTCCCTCAGATATCAGAAACTTCATCATTCCTGGATCCAGACTCGCCTACGCCCAATTTAGCGATCTCGTCCTCTGTATAGAATATCCTTTTCTTTCGTTTTTGCATTTTTTGAATTTCCATGAAGTAAATAGTCGTCTACGTACTCAAAACACATTTATTCATTGTTACTTTATATTGCATTTTGTTGCATAAATTTGATCGCTCCTAGACATGATCATGTTATATTGTGTTTTCAGAATTGTTGATTTCTCCAGGAAGTTGGATAGCTGTATTGATTTGCTGAGGTCCCGAGGGCTGAGGATTGAATTTTGCATTTCTTTGGCTTTTGTTTAGCATCATGGACATGGAAATGTGAGTTTTGCTCGGAGAAAAAGATAAAAAGTATAACGTCAACTTCCATTGCAGGATTTATGTAGCCAAATATAGCCTGTCATTAGTTGCAGCTTCTTCTGGTTAAGCATGGTTATAGTGGTTAATGATTTCAGTTAGATTCATTATTAATTTATAATGCAGCAGCTGTGCTAAAATTTGTTGCCATTCACTGGACCTTTATAAGCATTCACTGCCGGCCTGAATCCTAATTGAAAAGTAGAAAAGGGCAAATATAAACAGAACCTTAGTCCTTCCCTTGATTGTAAATATCAAGGTTCTCTCTAAGATGTTTGTCTTGTATATCCTGCTTATGCATGAATGAAATGTACCAGCAATGGCAAGTTTCTCTGAGTTAATGGAAATACTACTAAATGAGTTTAACGTGAGATAGGTGACTTACTGGCCGATTTAATATTTGCATAACTACTATTTTGCCATATAGCTGACAGTTCTGTGTAGATTGTTGATATTTTTAATAGTTTTGGACCAAAATTTTGACATGATTTTCTTTGATTAGCGTACTTGATGATGTGTAGGTCAGTAGTAGCTACTCATGTAAACTTATAAATCATGTGATTCAGCATATTATGAGCACCTTTGCTCCTTTTTCCTATCCTTTTGCTATTTAAAAAAAATTGTGATTGAACATAGTTAAGCCAGTTGGCATGCGTGGGGTCTGTTAGCATTGAAATATAAGATTCCTTGACTAAATCATACAAGCCATGATGCCATCCCCAATGGCCATGTCGGTCTCAATGCTATTCAACGGCGGCACACTAGAGTTTCTGCAGGGGATTCAATATCTGTAACCAGGTTTTCTGTCGATTCTTTTCTCACAGCATATTCTTGGTGATTAATGCTTTTCTCCTATTTTGTCGATTATTTCATTTCCTTCAACTGCAGATTTGTGCTGCCTGAAAATTTCAACCTTGTTTTGCTAACCCTTGAGTTGGAGTTTGTGAAGAAGGGAACTAAAGAGGAACAGGTAATATCCCTATTTTTTTCATCTCTGACTATTCTTAATTATTTTGCATTGTTACATTTTTGGTCATATCAATTAAACATGGCTGTATGATTCTGAATCTCTATCAGACTCTCACAAAGGCTCACGCATGTTAGGCCGTGGTGGCTGATTTGGATAACTCTTTCTTAACTCGACCATGGCCCTTTGCAGGTAGATGCTGTGCTTCTTTCGCAGCAGATAAGGAGAAGATTTGCTAACCAGGTTTGAACTGCAACTCTTTCTGATTATTTCAATTTTTCTTGAGCCCAGGTTATGGGTGCTTGTGTCAGCATTGCTGCTGCAATGAGTTTTGAGAATTCTAGATGCAAAACCTTTTTAGTATGTAATGTTACAACGAATTGTAAGCACTTGGGTAACTCTCAGTTAATATTTCATTTTTACTGATACAAGTAGTTGCCGTTTCAGAAATGTAAATAATCTTAAGGACCTTTATGCATTTATATTTGGTTCCTGGACCTCTTACATCTTCATTGGCTTTCCATAGGCTAAGTAATGATTGCATAATGCAGTTTCTGCTGTTGTGGGTTATCATATAGCTTATTGGTTTGCCAAATCGTGTCAAACTGTAAAATTTTATCTACACATAAATTACGTCAAAATAAGAAAATTCTTTGCAACCAAATATATTTGTGAGCACGCGAGAAGTTACTCCTTTTGCTTATTTCCCCTCAACAGGAAGAAAAGTAATATAGTTCTCAAATGCTTGGAGACATTGTGAAATTGATTTCATAGCTGATAATTAGGTAAGATTTTTTCACCACAGACATTTTGATGCAGGACAAAATCAGGAAGTTTGTCCAGCAAGAAACGAACAGAAATTACTAGCTTTAGGATAGAAAAACAGTTTGTACGTAAGCTGTAAACAAGGAAAATAGTGAGAAGAATAGGCAAAAATAAACCCCTTAGCTTCACACTAAGAGAAGAAACCCTAGCGTCACACCTGAAAACCCTAGGCGTGACACTCGGGGACCGTAAAGCGCCGCACCTTAGGCTTGCGTCACACAACCAGAAAATACATAAAACTTCTGTAGACTCTATTAATTCATTAAGCAAAGCATACATAATAGAATAGAGAACTCCTCTATTTATGGAATCAAAAACCAAATCCAAAACTATCTGGGAAAGACAATTTAAAACTCTAATCCTACCATAAGTATGAATTCTAGTCAAACTAGGAACAAAATACTACAATGTTAAACTATTCAACATATTGAAGTACTCTAATTCTAGGTTCTCAACTTAATTATTCCAAATCCTAATGTTTTACCATAAAAGAATATATAATAAAAGACTTGAACTTAATTAAATTATGATTAAAGCTAAAGTGTAAAGTAATTGGTTGACTTGGAACTTTTCAGATCTTGGACCCTTTTGCGTTCCTCATCACAATTAGTGTTCCTAGGATGGGGGAGAGCTCCCCTACAATCCCCATTTCTAATATTGTATATAGAACATGTGATTTACGTCATGTAAGGTTTTTGGAAGAAGCCAAGTGCATTCTAGGCATATTGGTCACATCTACTTGAAGCCGGACTTTTTGTTATTGTATTGATTGATTCCTTCTCAGTTGATCCAAAAGTGACCTTTTTATTAATTCAACATCTTCAGAGTTAACTGTATCTAATAGTATAATGATCAACAGTTCTATGTTTGTGTAGCGTAGTTTTTATGTTTAAATGATTGTTAGACCATCTTTCAAACATGATGTGCGACATGGGGACACCCAGGAAATTATTGGAAGTAAGGTCTGGCTGGCTGGGATGTGGTGGGGATAGCTGGATAGGGGAGCAGCCTTCTTCTTTATCCCGATTGTTATTCCTATGTACATAGCTGCATAATAGTACAGTAGGCATTTATTGAGGCATATAGTCATTCACAAGAAATTTCTTCTTCTGCACCATCAGCTGTATGGGGTCAGGGTAAAAATCATATAAAAAAGTTGCGTGTACAGTGTAGTTAGACTTGCGCAGTTTGTAAGCTGACCTTATTAACAGGCTTGCTCGTGCATAACCATCTTTCATCTGTTGGTTTGACTAGTTTTTTTAATTTGTAGGTTATGACAAGTGGGCAAAGGGGGACATTTGAGTATCATGGAAATAATTATATCTTCACAGTCACTCAAGCTACTGTGGAAGGACAAGAAAAATCAAATGGTATTGAGAGAGGGATGATTTCAGCTGATACGTACATTGTGTTTGAAGCACCAAGCGCAAGTGGAATAAAGGTTGGATTTCGCTCTTGTCCTAGGAATGAAAGGCTATATATCACATGACTCTTGCTTGCATAAGCAAAAAATACTTACTTTTTTTGTATATTTTGATGTTATATGTAGATAGTCAACCAGCGTGAGTCTGCGAGCAGCAACATCTTTAGGCAGAAAGAGTTCAACCTTCAATCATTGGGAATAGGTGGTTTAAGTGCAGAGTTTGCAGATATATTCCGAAGGGCTTTTGCCTCTCGGGTTTTTCCTCCTCATGTGACCTCTAAGTAAGCATGTTTCTTCTTCAAATTGGGATTTTTGCTTTAGAGAATGATTACTAACGGTGTGCTAATCCCTTACATGCCTTAATTCCTCAGGTTGGGCATCAAGCACGTAAAAGGCATGCTGCTCTATGGACCTCCTGGTACTGGAAAGACACTAATGGCTCGTCAAATTGGAAAAATTTTAAATGGGAAGGAACCAAAGGTATATGGATGAAACATATTTTAATTATTTAGAAGATCTCTACTAATTATGGATTCCATTTTGGGCAAATTTTCACTTGGCCTTGCTATAGGTTGTAAATGGACCAGAAGTTTTGAGTAAATTTGTGGGTGAAACTGAAAAGAATGTGAGGGACCTATTTGCTGATGCTGAACAGGATCAAAGAACACGAGGTACAGGATTATAATGACATCACTCACTCTCATCTATTCTTCTAGAAGTTTAAAGTTCATTTCCTTTTTTTCTTTTTCTTCTTTTCAGGTGACGACAGTGAGCTGCATGTTATCATTTTTGATGAAATTGATGCAATTTGTAAGGTATGACTCTTCAATATTTGAGTAGGAATTTCGTAAATTGTTGTAGTGTGAGAAGATAATGTACGTGTATGTGGTTTTCCTATTTATCTATTATTTTTGTACACATAAAATTCCATACAATGAGGTGACTTTGGTTAGAAGAACTACTTTATTGTTCTTCTTGCGTTGACTTCTGAGATTAGAGCAATGCTTATGACCCATTAACGGTGAAATTATTAGGCATGTCTTTCTGATTTGTAGTTTCTGGCACATTATGTTTTTAATATATTGGCCATTTATCAGCATTCTTAACTGTGCTTGGATAATGGTATGAGTTTTTTGGTGTACATTTGCAGTCAAGAGGTTCAACTCGAGATGGCACTGGAGTTCATGATAGCATTGTTAACCAGCTGCTCACTAAGGTTGCTATTTGAACTTGTGCACTTGAGAATAAATCGAGATATGATAAGAGTTGGAAATGAAACTGACCAGGAAATTATTTGTCTTTCAGATTGATGGTGTGGAGTCTCTGAATAATGTTTTGCTAATTGGTATGACTAACAGGAAAGATTTGATTGATGAAGCACTTTTAAGGTAACGGTTGTTTTCATAGCATGCACACTCATTCATTAATTGCTGGTCCTAATAAATTTTAGTGATCAACATGTTGATACCTATAGTTTGTGCTTTTATAGAGAAACTTGGAGATGCTACCAAGCATATTAACAGTGTAGTTAATTTAATTTTGTCTTTAGACCTGGTCGTCTAGAAGTTCAAGTGGAGATCAGCCTTCCAGATGAAAATGGTCGTCTACAGATTCTTCAAATTCATACAAACAAGATGAAAGAGAATTCTTTTCTCGCTCCAGATGTGAACTTGCAGGAGCTTGGTATGTTTGAATTCTTAGAATAAACATGTATTTCTCTGGTTCATGTATGGATCTTTCTACGAGAGTGTGTACTGTACTTTTAGTTTGGTGATTCAAAGATTATCTTTTGAATGGACAGTTCATGGAAACTAATATCCCTTTTCCTTCACATTGCAGCTGCTCGGACAAAAAACTACAGTGGGGCAGAGCTTGAGGGTGTTGTGAAAAGTGCTGTTTCATTTGCTTTGAATCGGCAACTAAGTCTTGACGATCTCACCAAACCAGTTGATGAAGAAAGTATAAGAGTCACAATGGATGATTTTCTTCATGCGCTTGCAGAAGTTACTCCTGCATTTGGAGCTTCCACAGATGACCTCGAACGCTGCAGGTAAGATTAGGTTCTTGCTGTTTTTCTCTTTTCCCCCCCCTCATAATTACATTAATGGTCACAAGTTTTTGAGCTTTTTCTGGATGTTGATATCTGTCTTCAGGAACTCTTTCTAAGTCATCTATGCATTAATTACACTCTCTCTGTCTCACTTGTTGTTTTTCTTTCTTTTTTTGGGGTGACTTCTGCTATATTTTTGTTTTCTTAATTACACTCTCTCCAGTATTTGCAATTGTCAAATGTGTGCTTCAGCCTGACCATCTCTACAGATTAGACACCTGTTACAGGTGTTTAGTTTCCTCATAGAGACAAGATAGAACAACTTCTACTAACTTTATATTGGATTCAGAATAAATGGTATTGTGGAATGTGGGGAGCGTCACGCCCACATCTATAGAAGAACTATGCTATTGGCAGAACAAGTTAAAGTTAGCAAGGGAAGCCCACTTGTTACATGTCTTCTTGAAGGCCCTAGTGGCAGGTATAATGCTTTACATTTTCTTCATTTTTTTTTTGCTTGTTTTCATGCATTATATGTTGAAATTTTTGTCTAAACATAATTGGTCTTGCGTTCTAATTATGAATATGTTTGAATCAATTTGACTTGAACAGTGGAAAGAGTGCAATGGCGGCAACTATTGGTATTGAGAGTGATTTTCCTTATGTCAAGATTGTAAGTGACTAATTCTTTGGTCATATTATGTACTGTAGCCGTTTGCATTGGCTACTTTGATTCCCCCCCTTCAACATTCTAACACATTTATGCTTCAAATCCTTGTTTTTGGTAGATTTCAGCTGAATCTATGATTGGGCTCAGTGAAAGCAGTAAATGTGCGAGGATTGTCAAGGTTTTCTACATTAACCTCCTTTCCTGACTAATTTACTTTTCTTATGCATTACATGATCATAGTTTCTAAAAAGTTTGGAGAATATCTTCTATAATTCTTGCTGCTCTTGCTTGAAATGTTATTGCTATAATTTCACTTAGAATGATTGCTGTAAGCTTGAAGCCCTTACACTTTAGTCAGCCATATCTACCTCGATGCATATATATACAGTTTCCCAAAACAAAATCTACCCATCCAGGGTTTTGTAACTTACAAAATGAAGTAATTTGGTATTGTAAGACAGCCTAAATCTTGGAGAGAGTGCAGGTTGAAAATAATGCTTTGCTTGCAGAGGAGGTACAGCAATTGATGTACATATGAAATGTGTGATCTAAATGCAATTTGGTTAAATCTCTCTTGTTTTCTTATAGGTATTTGAGGATGCTTACAAATCGCCACTGAGCATTATCATCCTTGATGATATTGAAAGGTAGTTCTTACTCATGTAGATAACTGGCCTTTTTGATGGTTTACTTGCTCATTGTATGAATTTACCTGTTTTCATATTTGCAGGTTATTGGAATATGTCCCCATTGGACCTCGGTTTTCAAACTTAATTTCTCAGACACTGCTGGTGCTCTTGAAGCGTATTCCTCCAAAGGTAGTACAAGAACTGCTAACTCTGCAGTTGTTATTTATTGGAGTTTATGCTATATACCCATCCATTACATATTACCCTGTGGATCTATCAATATGGTGTCACAGTGTACTATTGTTTTCTTTTAAAAATATAAAATGAATTCTTCACTTCGAATGTTCTTAAATCCAGGGGAAAAATGTTCTTGTGATTGGTACCACAAGTGAGGTTAAATTCTTGAGGATGATTGGAATTCGGGATGCCTTCTCGGTGACATACAATGTTCCTACCTTGGGGAAGGAAGATTGCAGAAAGGTGAATCGTTCTTACTTTCTACCGTGTCTGTATTATTTGGAAATCCGTTGATTTCCTTGTCGTTCTATTTGTGCAGGGTAGAGGGCTACGTTTTACCAAACCTGGTGACGACAGGTTTGGTAATAGATGTTAGCCCCTCCACCCCCCCTCTTCCTGACCCTTGGGTTTGGCTGGAACCTCGCGCACTGGCATTTCCCTTTTTCCTGCATTTACCCTTTCCCATCCTGGATGTGACAATTGATTTCATTTCTTACCATTCTGTTCAATATCTAGTACTGACCATTGGGGGTGATGCTTTTTTCTGCAGGTGTTGGAACAGCTTAATGTTTTCTCAGATTCTGATGTGGATTCAGCTGCTGAGGCATTAAATGATGTAAGTGACCCTCTTGCTGATAACCTAGCTCAAAAGCAAGAAGAAAGAAAAAAGGAAGAAACAGTCACTGCCTTAAAAAATATTGAGAACAAAGAGAATCCTTTATATTTGTTCCCCATCTGGTTTTTGCCTGCAAACCATAAGACATTAATTTAATATTGGTGAATAATCTTCCGAGGTTTGAAAATGCTGTCGACAGAAATAGTTGCTAATTGGATAAAATATTATTGGTGAAAGGTTGTCTAGAAAGAGAAAATATACATAGGCAGTACAGGGAATAACTAGTTTTATTGTTATTGTTTGTGATGCTTTTACAGATGCCCATCAAGAAGCTGTACACAGTAGTTGAAATGGCCGCTCAAGGAGAACACGGAGGAGAAGCAGAAGCAATTTTCACGGGCAAGCAAAAGATCAATATTAGTCATTTCTTCGATTGCCTTAAAGATGTAATTCAGTACCAAGACCAAGACTTGGAGGCATTTCAATATTGATGAAATTCACAGGAAACCACAGTTTTGTATAATACCTCCTTCAACTATGAATTTGGGATCTACAGGATTGATTTTTCATCTATAGAGTGGCACTAGGTTTGATAACTTAGACTGTGAGACACGCCATTATTTAGATTCATTTGAGTTATTAAATAGTGGTATGTTGTTGGGATATCATCTTCTGCCTCTTTTTTTTGGGGTGCTGAATTCTTCTCCCTGTGGTTTGGTAACATGTAAAAGCAGTTTTTAGTTGCGTGATTGCTGATTTTTCTTGCTGGCTCCTATCCTTCGCCTTGCATTTTAGAGGGGAAATTGATGAAAGCAGTGACTTATGTTGTGGGCTGCCCAAAAAAATTGATGTTTGGGGAACTGCAAACTCAAGCCATTTACTCTTTCAAGGCAGGTTTGGATAAAGATAAACTCATCCACTGCCATGATGCGTGAGTTGCAGTGTTGCCTTTGTCACCATCAAATTCCGCAAGGTGAAGGTAACACTCTGGAAATGATCCTTTTTATCATTTGGAGTTTCTTGATTCCCTTAAAGAGTTTTCTGCCACGAAGACATGTCCGTTTATGGACCTATTTCTGCAAAACGTTGCCCTGTTAATAATTAGGTTTATGAATTATCTTTAATTAAAACTTTGGAGTTTGCTTGCACTGCTGAGTTTTCTAATCGAAACTTTTATATATTGATCTTCACTTCAATTTTTTCTCATAATTTAATTACTTTTTGAGGGGGGGGACATCCATCCTCTTGAGATCAATATACCATACCTTACGCGTTTATTGTTTCGTGGCTCATGGAAATTGCCTATTTCCTATGATTTTTTATATTGAGAAGAGCCAATTTCTTGAACTGGTGCCAATTAAAATATGCAATATTGGAATTCAGATTTTTGTGGAACTAAACGAAGCTAGATATTGACTGATATAGAAAAGGAAAAGGGAGTGGGGATGGAACTTGAAGACCATATATATCATGGGGAATGAAAAAGACAACCATGAAACTTCATTCACCAGCTTCTTGCAGATAAAAAGGTGGTAAACCTGATTATATAAGGCTGTGCTTTATTTGGGGAAGCTTTGTTTTTGTTTTCTCCACTTTTTATCTGGAATTCTCAATAAAAAGATTTTGATAAGAATCTTCCACTTGTCGATTTTAACTGCGAAGTTGTGTTGATGTCTGTACTTTGAAAGAATATATATATATATATATATAAAGGTGACAAAGGCAGAGATATTTAAACAACAGAAGAATATGAATTACAAAAATTTTTTGTGGTGGAGAGAAGTGAATATAAAAAAACCTGTTGATGCCAAATTGTAAACACATGCATATGAACTAGAAAGATTTGAGTTGAGATGTGATGTCTTATTTTTGTCAGCCATTCTTTTTGTGCTTAAAACATTAAAATTTTCTCCTCATAAAATCCCAAAATTCAAACCGCAATTTTCTTTTCCTCTCTCTCTCTGTCTATCTTAATAATCTTCACTTATTGTATTTATTTATGTTGGATTGCTAAAGGCTGGCTGTGCAAGTTGATGAATTTAGAAAGAAGATAAAATAATATAATGGCAATGAAATGTCCATCTCTACAAAAGAAAAGAGATATGAAGAAGACATGAGAGGAGGATAGAAAGCCAGCCCTCCCACTCCCCCACTCCCACATTCCATTATTATTAAGATTCCTTCAAACTTTTCCTCCTCCCCTAAGGCTAAGTAAGACCAAGAGGCAGGCGTGTGTTGTTCTTCTTATAATGAGTTTGTCCTCTTCCACATTTTCACCATCTATAAATACTGGGCTTCAAACAATGCAGTTTGAAGATATACCGAAAACAACCAACAAACAATTTCCATTGCCAATTGAAAGCTCCCTTTAGTTTGAACCCTTCTTTTTCTATAATCAACAAAATATAATATGTCGGACAAGTGTGGCAACTGTGACTCCGCTGACAATACCCAGTGCACGTAAGTCTTCAAACCAATACATATATATTTCTTCCTATTAATTATTACTACTATTATTATTATTTTATTATGTGAGAGTAATGGTATGTTTATTTTTAGAATTTTTGGTCTTTTATATGTGATTTGCATGTGGAAATATTTAAGAAATTGAACCATTGTTCATCAAATGCAGAAAGAAGGAAAACACTTTTGACATCATCCAGACTGAGAACGGGTATATATATATATATATATCATCTAACTAAAGTTTGAAATAATACATTTTTAAGGGTCAAGAACCTATCTATATATATACAAGAATTTTGTAGGAAACAAATTCAAATAAGCTCCTATGCAAGTAAACCCTTAATGTATTAATTAATTAATTAATTATGGGAAGCTAGCGTTAGAATTAAATATGGTTTGGCATTGGTGCAGCTACACGGAGAGCATTGTGATGGAGGAGGGCGCCGAGAACGATGGGAAATGCAAGTGCGGTACAAGCTGCTCCTGCGTCAACTGCACATGCGGCAGTCATTAGTTAACTAAGCCCACCCCACCTCCCTCCAACTCCAACATCATGAGCATCAATTTCACGACGATACCATGTATTAATACTATGTGACTCTGTGTGTGTGTGTGTGTGTGCGTGTGATCAATAAATTGCGTCTTAAGGGGCGTTATCTGTCTGTGTACTGTGTTTTAATTAGCTCTTCGCTGTTGGGGGTGTTCTTCTTCTTCTTCTTCTTCACTGTTGGGGTGAAGTGAAAACTATGTAACCAACAATTACTAAAAAAGTGATTTTGTATACTTCTTCCTTGTGCTATGCTCCTTTTGTTTAATCTATTCTCATTATTGTTCATTTGTATGTTCTATTCAAAAATTGGGTTTCGGTTTAAATGAATTCACTAAAAAGAAATGGACTGTATTTGTTTGTTTGAAAATATCACCACAAACTAAAGCTCATCCTATCAATAATTTTTACTTTCTCAAATTAATTTAATATCGCTTTGTGTCATTATAAAGACACTTAAAATTTAGGTGCTTAAATCGAAATCAAATTGAATTTTATATTTCAATTCAATTTTTTTAAAAAAAATATAATATTCGATTCAATTTTCGATTTTTAATTTTCAAGAACCGAAATACCACTATTCCAATTTACAAAATCCACAAATTCAAAATTAAAAACCTAAAAATTATAATTCCAATTCTAAAATATTTTCGTATTCATCACTCCTATTATTAATTATAAAATTATAGATTCATGTTTTCTCGTACACCCACGCACACTTTCTCTCTCTAAACTTTTTTCTCACTAAGGTTCCCATTCGCTTTCTTTCTCTAAAATTCACTAATCTCTCACTTTCTCTCTCTAGAATTTTTCTCTCTCTAAAATTCCTACACACTTTCTCTTTCTAAAATTCACGATACTTTCTCTACAATTTCCGCCACTTCACTGATATTCATATTGGAAGAAATTATATTAAAAAAAAAAAAAAAAAAGCTAGAAACTAAACCCAATTGAAAAGTTATTTGGTTTATTTTAACATTTCGGTTTGAAACCGAACCGAATTGAAATAAACTAAAAAATAGTTTAGCCTATTTAATTTTCAACTAGCTATAAATTGAATTTAGTTTAAACTAAAAAATAAAAAAAAAAAAATTTGGGATCTCACTCTTCTAGTACGTCATTCTCATGTTCACCAGACAATATAAAGTAATAAATAACTGGCGAAGAAACAAAGGAGGAAAAAGAGCCATGTATTTGGGGGGCAAGCTAGCTACGCTGTGCTTCCCTTCAAAAAGGACTGCCCAAACCACTGTAAATTTTTGCCATTCAACCCAAACAATCGAATAAAGAAAGCATTTCAACGACACCAACCACACATTTTCATGAATTAGAACTTCAGAGCTTATGTAAATCATCACAGCTTTCTCGTGAAGGAGATGATCACTCATGACACGGCTATAATACAGATCAGAAAATCAGAAATGTCTAAGAACTTCTATTGAAGTCAACACTTGTTTTACATACAACACTAGGAATAGTAAAGCAAATAAGCAATCAACCTTGAGTGCCTTTCTTTTTATTTGTGAATTAGACCTAAATGTTCTTAGTATAACAAAGGAATTGGGCAACACTTCCACTCATATCTCAATGTTGGAAAATGGAAGAAAGAAACAAAATTCTAAAAATAGACCAAGTTGTTGTGTAAAATATCATTGTTAGTACAACCCCCCCATAATTAATTGACTGTCGTAATCAATTTCAAACTTTGAAGCCTTCAGCTCTAAGGCATTTACGATGAGCCTCAATAAATTTTTCGCAGGCAGATTCACCGTGTTCCACAATGCATTCATCCCTCAGCTTCTTAGTTTCAGGACAAGCACAGCAAATCTTCTTCTTAGGCTTTGAATCAGCAGGAGCAGATGCTACATTTCCTGAACCTTGATCTTTCTGGGGTAGAGAAATGGAGATAACTGAGGCAGCGCTTGAAGCGCTCATTATCACAATCCCCTGAAAGGAAAAGTTGTGCAACATCCTCAGTAACTGGAACATTCCTAAAAAGGCACACTAACCAGAGGAACGACAAGTTCTACAGTTGAGAATCATTATATATGAGGCCAAAGGTACAGAATTTGTTGTTCCAGATGAATTGGCACTTGCATAAAGAACTTAAAAATATCCAAAATCTCATCGGTTAAGATTTTCAAATTTTAATTTAACCGAACACGTTCAAAACACCTCTTCCTATGAAAATCTTTTGTAGAATATGGACAACATTTCAAATCTAAAGGGTGAAACCTTGGTAGATATACATTACATCCTGTAAACAACCAAAATTTAAAGCTCCTGAGTATTCAAGTTCGAAACTTTTTTACACAACACACCATCCCAATGGCAGAATAAGTTAAATACATCCCCAGTAATTTTGGCAATGAAATAGAACAAGATTCAGAAACAAAGAATCCTGAAAGCAAGCTTCTATAAGCTTCCCATTCTTCCACGGATTGAAACCAATCAGTTTAAACCATTTTTCCACGGATTGAAACCCAAGAATGACAGAGAAAAAACTCCATAACAAGAAGAGGCAATCAAATAATCAATGGATTTTTAAGTTTGAGGAATGTGAATTACCATCTCATTCAATCAGGGGTTTGAATTTGGGCCTAAATGTGTACAACGTTCAATCTATCTTTCATAGAATCCAAGGAAAAAAAAGGGTTTTCTCAAATTGACAATCTATTTAAATGGATTGATCTTCAAAAATCTTTAATGTGTACGGAAGAACTGTTGTTTCTTTCAAACTTTACCTTTGGCCTTAGTCCTTACTCTCTACTTTTTAGTGTTAATCCAGCTACTTCCCAGTTTACTGTTAAACATCTTATGAACCAGGAGAGGAGATACCAGATTTTTAACTTCATCTCAATCTGATAAAATCATTATCCTGCTAAAATTATTCAATCAATCGTAACAAAATCTATCCAATACACGTATTTAAACTAAACTTAGACGCTCGACATTCTGTGAAGGCACCCCAGATTTCTATCATCCTCAAGAACAAAAATTCAAGACTCGGAAAGTAAAATAACCACGAAAGAAAGAATCATTAAGCTTCCCATCGCTATTCAGTCAATTCAATCGATTAAACCCTTAAACCCCACGAACGATAGAGAAAAAAAAGTTCTATAATCAGAGGAAGCAATCAAGGAATCAATTAAAAAAGAAACTGATTTAGGATGAGAATCCAAATAATAAAAAACATGAATTATGTACCTTTTTTCTTCACTTTCTTCTTGATTATAAGCTCTCAAAAGAGTCTTCCTATGGAGGCTGGAAACTTGGTCGAGAGAGCTGCAAACACACAAGCTTCTAGTAATTCAGTTTTTGACTTGTGAAATTCTAATCAGCCACGATTTAGCGGCAATTCCTTATAGGTTAATATCAAATTAGTCCTCCAAAAAGTGAGAAATTCTATTTATATCATAAACAATCTAAAACCTTTCGAACTGCGACATCACAAGTTTAAGATAAGATAAAACTAAGCGTTACACTATCTAAAATTTATCTTTATGTTTTGTTTATTGATTTTATTTTCTTGAATAACATATTTAATTGCTAACGTTGATGCAAATGGTTTAAAGAAAACGTTGATGCAAATCTATATATACATATAGTAGTATTAAAGTTGGGGTAGAAGTTTGTGGTGTTGCACTTGCACCTAGACGGTATTAAAAAGCATGACTTCTAAGTGGTTAAAACTGATTAGTTTCTTCACTCCACATATGAAACTGATTGGTTATAAGTTGTTCTGGAATTCAAAATATATTTGTTTGTGACTCCATGCTTGAACTACGGGTGAATATTTACAAATTATAAATGTTATATAAATAAAAATCTATGCTATATTATGAGTGTATACAATATAAAATTGAAATATTACTTCTATCAATAGTTGTAATACAACAAAATAGATTTTAAAAAATAGCACCAACATATTTCTTAAAAAAAATAAATGTAATAAAATTTGTGGATTTAAATATGAGAAATTACTATAATTACCACAAAAAAATTTATGATTAGCTCATTACAAAATAGATTATTTCATCTTTTTATATTCTTTAAAAAATTACGAACAATGACAATTAATATCAATGAAAGTGGAATTTGGCTGGAAAATACACGTTCTGCTTATGTGCAGCCGTAGAAAAAGGAATTTATTACCTTAACATAATTTCAACGGTCAATCCATATAAAAGGGACAATGTGAAGGTAATGTGACCCATTTCATATGAATTGGCTGGTGGAGTTATGTAAAGGGATGGTATACTTTTTTTAGGTTTTTTTCTATGTTGGGCCCAGAAAATAGAATGAAACACTAAAGAAGCTCAGTCTTTTTTTTTTCCCCTGGACAGGCCATAACGCACAACCGTGGTGCGTTATCAGTTAATCACGCATTTCGCACTAATCAACCAACGTGGCGCAAATGATAATGCACAACGGTTGTGCGTTATTAACACGTATTTTTTTAAAAAATTTTCTTTTCTAATTTTTTTAAAAATTTTTTAAAAAATTTTTTTCTAATTTTTTTTAGGGAAAATTTTTTATGTTTTTAATGAAAATTTCTGTTGGAAAAACTTATAATTGTATAATTTCTTTTATTTTTTTTATATTTTTGTTTCTAATTTTTTTTAATGAAAATTTTGTATGTTTTTAATGAAAATTTGTAACGTCCTATCCCGTAAGCACCTAGCATGACTTTAAAATTAAGAACGTGATGAAAATAGAGTTTTGATATATATGGTGGGATATAGTGTTTTTGGTACTTAGTAGTATTTTGGGGATATTTAGGAATAGAAATAAAATTTTATTATCTTATTGAGGTTTTATTATTAAGGTTTATAAGTGCCTTTAAGTGGATTTTTATTTTTAATGCCTACTATATTTATTTTAGAAATTTAAATACTTGGCATTTGCATATAGGAATGAAAAAAAAAAAAAAAACTTAATTATGAAGATTGCGGCCACCTCACAACAACACTTGTCACCTCACCAATATTTTTTTTTTTCCTTAACCGCCTCATGACTCCATTGTTTTCTTTCTTTTTCTTTTCTTCCTAATTATATATATATATATATATAGCATGCATGTTGGTTTTCAATTTACTTAAAATTTTGGTTGGCAACAAGAACAAGCTAAGGTTAGTTGCATGTTTTGTTTTCTTTTTTTTTTTTTTTTAGTTAGTTAGTTAGGTTATATATATATATGTATATATATAGTATATATTTATGTATTTTCTTTAATATATAGTGAGATCTATTTCTAGTTAGTTTATATATATATATATATTTTTAGGCTAGTTATTTATTTTAAGATTTCAATATTTTAAATGGATTTTTAGTATAAAGTATATAGTTAATTATGGTTTCTTGGGAGAGTATATTTTTTTTAAGAGTATAGGCTTTTTCGATCTTTTTAAAAAAAATTATATAAGTATACGTATTATTATATAAGTATATTTATATACATCCCAAAGTCCATTTTATAAGATTTCGATATTATTTAGGGAATAGGAACCAGGTATTAAGTATTTTTCGCATTATTATTTTGTAGGATCTTAGTACCAGATCTACATCCAGGTGAGTCCACCAACTCCATTTTATTTCAAATATTTTTTTTTATATTTACAAAATTTTTGCTATTTTTTTTCGAACAATATTTCTCAGCGTGTTTTTGGAGATGTTCTCCCTAATGTGTTACGTGTTTCGTAGAAAAATGCATAGGAGCGGTGCTCCAAATAGGTGTTTCTTTTAAAACAGATTACTATGGTAGTACATAAGAAGTATGCAGGTTTTTCGGAAATATTTATATATTGAAAAATGTTCTAGCTTAAAAAGTTATGTATTTTGATATACATGAATATAGATTTGGCATTGGCATAATTGTGAAATTGCATAAACATGTGATGACTGGCAGATGAGGATTTTCTTTTGTGTTTTGAAATGTTTATGACTTGAATATGTTATTATGTCCGGGCAAATGGCCCCTTTGATTTGTAAATATATACGAAACCTCATTCCGACCAAGATTAAAGTTTATTGATAATCAAGTGAACGGACGCGTTAGCGGATTGCACTGTACGTGGCTAGTCCCCCGTACTAGGGCCTCTTCCGATGACGTGGACGGGGTTTTGACTCTGAGGGTGGATCCACTTTAAGAGGGGCGTAGACCGCGGAGGGTGTGGCCCAATCGGTCTACGTGGACACCGTATCATGCTCTACGGTGGGATTCGACCGCCTAGTGGAGAGTCAGGAGGGGCTCGACACCAAGGTTGGTTCCAGGGCAGACCTGGTAGGTGCCTCAGGAGTCTGTAGCCTGTTTTGACCAGTGTTATGGAAGTGCGGTTGTTTGTAATCGAGCGCTCGTATGTTGTTTGGTTGGTGTTTGACTACGAGATACCGGAACTTAGTTCCGATGGCCTCGTTTCGGGGATCCAGACTTTGTCTGTGGAGCCCCACTGTTGCATTACATGTTCTTTTAAAATTGGGCATAGAGCTACGTTGATGTGTCTTGATTTGCTCAGACTTCCCGGCGGCGCTCGAAACCCTCATGTAGGTTCAAGCATCAGTTGTTAAAATAGTAAAAGAAATATTTTTCTTATAACATTGCATGAATTGTTTTTGTAAAACGGCATCATCATGATTTTAAAGAAAACACTACCGTACACACACACGTGGACTCACTGAGCGTTCGCGCTCACGTTTTTCCATATCATGTTTTCTTCTCAGATTAGCTTGGAACGGTCAGGGGTTCCGCGAGCCACTGAAGTTTTAGGCCAGGAGTTTTTGGATCAAATCTCCCCGGAAGGGCATAGATTTATGTTTTATCTTTTTAGACTCGAATCGTCTGTAGAGTTTCTTTTTATGTTTTTATGTAAGTGGTTGATGTAAGGTTACTTTTGTGTTTATTATAAAACGGAAATGAGAAGTTTTCTTTTATCCTGTGTTTGAGCGCATCGGTAGTATTCAATTTACTTAAGTATTCTGCGTACTTTATGTATACCTGTTAGTATTGTTCTAAGGTTTTGTTTTAGTGTGGAACTTATAATTTAGTGCCGAGAGGCACGCATATGCCCTACTCAGCCGCAGTTGACCTAGTGGCAGGGTTGGGGGCATCACAGGTGGTATCAGAGCATCCAGGTTCGATACTAGGTTTGAAACGTTGGATTTTAGATAAGCTATAAGAGTTAATTGTTTAAACTTTAAAGTTAACCATATGAATTATTGGTTAGTACTGACCCTAAGATTTTGTTTTGTAGGTACTAGATGGCACATCCTTCTCATAGATGGACATACAGGGAGGGCACCCTCGTAGATGAGCCTAGCAGGACTACGTCATCATCATCATCCTCATATTCCCTTAAGGAGATCATCCCAGAAAGGGAACCAATTCCAGTGATTGACCTTTCCGATGATGAGTCAGTAGAAGGACCAGAGATGGCACCAGTAGTGGCACTGGGAATAGGACCTGGAACATCAATAGAAGAAGACCCTAGCGAGCCCACGTCGGACTCAGAAATGACACCTGAACCAGAGCAAGGGACACCGGCAGTCACTGGGAATATGGGTACCTCACGTAGCAAATACTATGCCGGCAGCGGCCTCCCCTACCCCTATTCCACCCGTGGCGTCACGTATCTTCTTTTCCACCATCACTACTTCGGGGGTGGGGTTAGGGAGTATGATATTTGTGGTTCTTGCTCGTGGCGTGAGAAACGGGCTGAGCCGCTAGCCCTGACGAGTTATAGCATTAAGAGAGGAGATCTCCCGAATGGACGCCTTATTCTATGCGGCACGCCGAGCACGGCGACGAGGGAGACGGCGAGGGCCGCCATGTTAGAGGAGGAGTTAGCCCAGACGCGGGCAGCTCATGCAGCTCGAGAGAGAGAGATTTTGGAGCTGATTAACGAGCGGGACTGGCTTAGGCAGTTTATCGCTCAGTTCTTTGGAACTACTAGAGATTCGGTGGATAGAGCACGTGATGAGCTGGAGTCTCGTTCGGGACGTTCTGGTAGCCAGTGTCCTTAGGCGGAGTAGGTGTTGGATAGAATACAAGTAGGTGTGAATATTTGATCACTTGGATAGGTACGAGTAGTATTTTTGTTGGTACTTGATGCAGTAGGCTTAGGATCATAGGTATGAGGTCCTCGGGTTTTGGATATGTATATCAACCTGACCATATATATTTTTGGGAGGTAGGACCAGGATGATCTGATTGTATCTTGACACTACTTGTACCAAAAATCCTTATTTTGAGTTATATATATATGTTTGTATGTATGCATTTGATGTTTGTGCCTGAGATGAATTTATGTTTACCTGTCGTAAAGTATCTATAATCGTAGATGTTTATTAGTATTGGGACTTTTTGGTTTTTAGAAACATGTCAGGTTCACAATCTCCCAACCGTATGGACGAGGTTATGTCAGAAAATTCTCAAAATAGACAGTCTGAACCTACGAGAGAGGCCACCCCTCGTCCAGAACAAGCTACACACAAAGTAATCGAGAATTTTATGATCAAGATGACGGAATTATTAGAAACTTCAATGGCCACAAGAAGAAACAAACGAGGTCTAGTTACTGGAGCAGATGAAGCACTAGAACGATTTCTTAAGTTTCGACCCCCAGAGTTCTATGGAGACGTTGAGCAAGAAATTAAAGCTGAACTGTTCCTTGAGCAGCTGAATGATATCTATGATACCCTTAAGTATGAGGATGCCCTGAGGGTAACGTTTGCAGCTTTTAGTCTTCGAGGAATGGCAAAGGATTGGTGGCTTAGAGCTTCCGAAGCACGGACACTTAAGAACCAACCATGGACTTGGAACGATTTTCAAGAAGAATTCAAAAAGGAGTATATACCTTGATGGGTTTGTGAGCAACGTGAGGATGAGTTTCAGCAATTGAGACAGGGTAACCTGACAGTTGCCCAGTATACGACAAAGTTTAATAGGTTGGCTAAGTATTGCTTAAGGTTGATAGACACTGATGAAAATAAGACGCGACAATTTGTGAAAGGATTAAGGGTTGAATTGCAACGAGCACTAGCTCCCTTGCCACCGATGGGATTCGCAGCCGCAGTTGAAGCCGCCACGCGAACAGAGATGGCTGATCAAGCGGTTATACAAAAGAAAATAGCTATTGGTTCAGCGACGGCTCCATATAAACGTCCTGGACAAGGACCATGGAAACCTAGAGATTTCAAGAGATCCCGTAGTGAACAAAGGACTGGAAATGAAAGCCGACCAACCTTAACCCCTGGAGGATCCCACAGAATATGCACATACTGTGGACGAAGTGGGCATGTGGCTGAAATGTGTTATCGGAAGTTAAGATTATGTTTCAAGTGTGGAAAACCAGGACATACCAAGGACCAATGCCCTGAGATGCAACAAGTAACCCCGGAGATGTCCAGAAAAGCAGGCCGACCCCCGGTCATGAGAGGAACAACAGAAGGAAGGAATAATAAGCCACAAGTAAAAGCTAAAGTTTATGCACTGGATGGATTGCCCGTAGATACTGAAGCAGAAGTCGTTGAAGGTATGATAAAAATCTTTTTTCAACCAGCAAGAGTACTCATTGACCCTGGAGCTACGCATTCTTTTGTGAGTTTGCATTTCATAAAACATATTCCTATACCTCCTGTTAACATGCATTATTAGTCGATAGTTAGCACTCCTATGGGCGTAAATAAGATAACTGAGGTGAAGTACCCTGATTATGACATATGTGTCGAGAATGTGGTTTTATCCAGAGATTTAATTGCCTTACCATTGGAGGGATATGACGTGATACTTGGGATGGACTGGTTGTCTAAACATTATGCCCAAGTAGATTGTCGACGGAAGTTGGTTAAGTTTAGCCGACCGAGTATGCCAATCTTGGTGTTCCAAGGAAAGCGAACAAAACGGGAGAATCCCTTTTTGTCTGCCATGAAAGCCAGGAAGTTGCTATGGAAAGGATGTTAAGGGTACTTAGCATATTTACTCAACAAACCTAAGGAGGAGGTAAAATTAGACACAGTACCTATAGTGAGGGAGTTTGTGGATGTCTTTCCTGAGGAGTTGACGACGCTACCCCCAGATCGAGAAGTGGAGTTTGGTATAGAATTGGTACCTGATACTAAACCAATATCTCGAACTCCATACCGGATGGCACAGGAGGAACTAAAAGAGTTGAAAAAGCAACTACAAGAAGCTATTGCAGCAAGGATATATTCGTCCAAGTACATCTCCTTAGGGGTACGCCGATTTTGTTTGTAAAGAAAAAAGGATGGAATCCCCGAGGATGTGTATAGATTATAGAGGATTGAATAATGTGACGATTAAGAACAAATACCCACTACCCCTCATTGATGAGTTATTTGACCAACTCCGAGGAGCGGGATGTTTTTCCCAAATTGGACTTGAGGCAGGGGGTATTATCAAGTCGAGGGATAAGAGAAAAGGATATTCCAATGACGGCATTCAACACACGATACGGACATTACGAGTTTGTGGTTATGCCGTTTGGATTAACTAATGCACCTGCAACATTTATGGACTTGATGCACAGAGTCTTTAATCCTTACTTGGATAAGTTTGTAGTGATTTTTTATTGATGATATTCTTGTTTATTCACCCAACCACGAAGTTCATGAACAACATCTTCGAAAAGTGTTGCAAACCCTACGGGAGCATAAGTTATATGCTAAGTTTAGCAAATGTGAGTTCTGGATGAGTCAAGTTACTTTCCTAGGACATGTTATCACCCAGGAAGGAATCTCGGTAGATCCAGCGAAAGTAGAAGCAGTGACTTATTGGATACAACCCAAAACACCAACTGAAGTACGTAGTTTCTTGGGTATGGCGGGATACTATCGGAGATTTATAAAAGACTTTTCAAGGATTGCTGGGACCTCTAACCCAATTAACTGAAAAGCAACCCAAGTTTGAGTAGACGGAAAAGTGTGAGAGGAGTTTTCAAGAATTGAAGAACCGACTAACGTCGGCACCAGTGTTAACATTACCCGATCCGAACAAGGAGTTTTCACTATACACAGATGCTTCAGGAGAAGGACTAGGAGCTGTGTTGATGCAAGACAGGAAAGTTTTAGCATATATTTCAAGAAAGTTGAAGGATCATGAACGAAATTATCCGACACACGATTTGGAATTAGCAGCCATCGTGTTTGCACTTAAGAAGTGGCGACACTACTTGTATAGGGCTAAGTATAAGATATTTACTGATCATAAGAGTTTAAAGTATCTGTTTTCTCAAAAAGACTTGAACATGAGACAACGTCGATGGATGGAACTGTTGGAAGAATATCGATGCCCGATTAACTATCATCCAGGAAAGGCGAATGTGGTGGCGGATGCATTGAGTAGAAAAGCAAAGATATCAAGTCTTAGCTTAACATCCACCCTACAAGAGGATATTAGAAGTGCCCAAAAGAGTAATAAGGAGTTCCAAGAGTTCAAGAACCGTGTGGACGCTAAGGGATTGGAAGATTTTCGAACATTAAAAGCTGATGGGAGCCTGTACTTTCGGAATCGGTTATGTGTACCCAATGATACTGAACTTAAGCGCAAGATTCTAGAGGAAGCCCACAGAAGTAAGTATTCAATGCATCCTGGAGAGAATAAGATGTATAAAGACTTAAAGCAAAAGTTTTGGTGGAACGGAATGAAGAGAGAAATTGCGGAGTATGTAGCGGCCTGTCTTACATGTCAAAGGGTTAAGGCGGAACATCAAAAGTCAGCGGGACTACTACAACCGTTACCTGTTCCCGAATGGAAATGGGATCATGTGACAATGGACTTTGTCACAGGATTGCCCCAGACCAAGGGTTATAAGGATGCTATCTGGGTAATCGTAGATCGTTTAACAAAAGTGGCTCATGTTATTGCCATTAATATATCATACCCTTTGGACAAGTTGGCACAGATTTATGTAGATGAGATTGTTCGACTTCATGGAGTACCCTTTGATATTGTATCTGATAGAGACCCAAGGTTTACCTCAAGGTTTTGGCCTAAGTTCCAGGCAGCTATGGGGACCAATCTAAGTTATAGCACCACAGCACATCCCCAAACCGATGGACAGTCTGAAAGAACAATTCAAACTCTAGAGGATATGTTAAGGGCTTGCGCCTTAGACTTTGGAAATAAGTGGGTTGACAATCTTGCTTGTGCTGAGTTTGCTTATAATAATAGCTACCACTCTTCGATAGGAATGGCACCATTTGAAGCATTATATGGTAGGAGATGCAGAACACCTTTGTATTGGGATGAAGTTGGAGTTCGATCCCATTGGAGACAAAGAAACTTGATGCCAGAATTGGAAGAGATGCAGAAACAAGTTAAGATAATTCAAGACCGGCTTCAAACAGCTAAAAGTAGGCAGAAGAGTTATGCTGACAATTGAAGAAGGGATTTGGAGTTTAATGTAGGAGATCGAGTTTTCTTAAAACTTACACCGCATCGCGGGAAGCTACGATATCCGAGGAGAGGAAAGTTAAGTCCCCGATATATCGGACCATTTGAAATTATTGACAGGATTGGTAAAGTAGCATACCGACTCGCCTTACCAAATGAACTGATAGGTATACATGATGTGTTCCATGTATCACAATTAAAGAAGTATCACCCTGCACCTGATCATGTTCTCAATGATAACCAATTGGAATTACAAGCTGATATGTTATATGAAGAAAAACCAATTGAGATTATAGAACGAAGCGTAAAAGAGTTACGCGGGAGAAAGATTCCAATGTGTAAAGTGATATGGAAACATCATGGATCGAAGAGGCAACCTGGGAAACTGAGGAGTACTTGAAGAAAAAGTATCCAGAGCTTATAGGTACGTAACAACTCAATTTCGAGGACGAAATTTTTTTTAGGAGGGTAGAATGTAACGCCCTACCCCTTAAGCACCTAGCATGACTTTAAAATTAAGAACGTGATGAAAATAGAGTTTTGATATATATGGTGGGATATAGTGTTTTTGGTACTTAGTAGTATTTTGGGGATATTTAGGAATAGAAATAAAATTTTATTATCTTATTGAGGTTTTATTATTAAGGTTTATAAGTGCATTTAAGTGGATTTTTATTTTTAATGCCTACTATATTTATTTTAGAAATTTAAATACTTGGCATTTGCATATAGGAATGAAAAAAAAAAAAAAAAAAACTTAATTATGAAGATTGCGGCCACCTCACAACAACACTTGTCACCTCACCAAAATTTTTTTTTTTTCCTTAACCGCCTCATGACTCCATTGTTTTCTTTCTTTTTCTTTTCTTCCTAATTATATATATATATATATATATATAGCATGCATGTTGGTTTTCAATTTACTTAAGATTTTGGTTGGCAACAAGAACAAGCTAAGGTTAGTTGCATGTTTTGTTTTCTTTTTTTTTTTTTAGTTAGTTAGTTAGGTTATATATATGTATATATATAGTATATATTTATGTATTTTCTTTAATATATAGTGAGATCTATTTCTAGTTAGTTTATATATATTTTTTTAGGCTAGTTATTTATTTTAAGATTTCAATATTTTAAATGGATTTTTAGTATAAAGTATATAGTTAATTATGGTTTCTTGGGAGAGTATATTTTTTTTTAGAGTATAGGCTTTTTCGATCTTTTTAAAAAAAATTATATAAGTATACGTATTATTATATAAGTATATTTATATACATCCCAAAGTCCATTTTATAAGATTTCGATATTATTTAGGGAATAGGAACCAGGTATTAAGTATTTTTCGCATTATTATTTTGTAGGATCTTAGCACCAGATCTACATCCAGGTGAGTCCACCAACTCCATTTTATTTCAAATATTTTTTTTATATTTACAAAATTTTTGCTATTTTTTTTCGAACAATATTTCTCAGCGTATTTTTGGAGATGTTCTCCCTAATGTGTTACGTGTTTCGTAGAAAAATGCATAGGAGCGGTGCTCCAAATAGGTGTTTCTTTTAAAACAGATTATTATGGTAGTACATAAGAAGTATGCAGGTTTTTCGGAAATATTTATATATTGAAAAATGTTCTAGCTTAAAAAGTTATGTATTTTGATATACATGAATATAAATTTGGCATTGGCATAATTGTGAAATTGCATAAACATGTGATGACTGGCGGATGAGGATTTTCTTTTGTGTTTTGTAATGTTTATGACTTGAATATGTTATTATGTCCGGGCAAATGGCCCCTTTGATTTGTAAATATATACGAAACCTCATTCCGACCAAGATTAAAGTTTATTGATAATCAAGTGAACGGACGCGTTAGCGGATTGCACTGTACGTGGCTAGTCCCCCGTACTAGGACCTCTTCCGATGACGTGGACGGGGTTTTGACTCTGAGGGTGGATCCACTTTAAGAGGGGCGTAGACCGCGGAGGGTGTGGCCCAATCGGTCTACGTGGACACCGTATCATGCTCTACGGTGGGATTCGACCGCCTAGTGGAGAGTCAGGAGGGGCTCGACACCGAGGTTGGTTCCAAGGCAGACCTGGTAGGTGCCCCAGGAGTCTGTAGCCTGTTTTGACCAGTGTTATGGGAGTGCGGTTGTTTGTAATCGAGCGCTCGTATGTTGTTTGGTTGGTATTTGACTACGAGATACCGGAACTTAGTTCCGATGGCCTCGTTTCGGGGATCCGGACTTTGTCTGTGGAGCCCCACTGTTGCATTACATGTTCTTTTAAAATTGGGCATAGAGCTACGCTGATGTGTCTTGATTTGCTCAGACTTCCTGGCTGCGCTCGAAACCCTCATGTAGGTTCAAGCATCAGTTGTTAAAATAGTAAAAGAAATATTTTTCTTATAACATTGCATGAATTGTTTTTGTAAAACGGCATCATCATGATTTTAAAGAAAACACTACCGTACACACACACGTGGACTCACTGAGCGTTCGCGCTCACGTTTTTCCATATCAAGTTTTCTTCTCAGATTAGCTTGGAACGGTTAGGGGTTCCGTGAGCCACTAAAGTTTTAGGCCAGGAGTTTTTGGATCAAATCTCCCCGGAAGGGCATAGATTTATGTTTTATCTTTTTAGACTCGAATCGTCTGTAGAGTTTCTTTTTATGTTTTTATGTAAGTGGTTGATGTAAGATTACTTTTGTGTTTATTATAAAACGGAAATGAGAAGTTTTCTTTTATCCTGTGTTTGAGCGCATCGGTAGTATTCAATTTACTTAAGTATTCTGCGTACTTTATGTATACCTGTTAGTATTGTTCTATGGTTTTGTTTTAGTGTGAAACTTATAATTTAGTGCCGAGAGGCACGCAGATGCCCTACTCAGCCGCAGTTGACCTAGTGGCAGGGTTGGGGGCATCACAAAATTTCTTTTGGGAAAACTTATAATTGTATAATTTATTTTAATTTTTTTTAATGAATTGTTTTTTTTTAGTGAAAAATTTCTTTTGGAAAAACTTATAATTGTATTTAACTTATTTTAAGTGTATTTATGATGGTAATATTTATATCAATTTCTATGAAAATATATTTATATTTTAACCATTTCATCTCAAGTTATTTGAAAAAGTAATACTAAAGAAATTGTAAAAATTTAGAGCAATGATTACTAAACTAGAAGAAATTGAAAGAAAAATTTCAGTAATAGAAACATGTTTTATTACTACTATTTCGAGAAAATGTCAAACTTATACATTGCTCGGTCCAGGGTTATTATAATTTTTCCTATTATGTCCCGGCATGTGACATCTGCCACATCTTGGGGGAGAATCCAGATTTCTATAATCCATTTCCCCTGAAATCGCTTGCCCTATTTCCTACCCCGTTCCTTTTTCATGTTTGGAGGATAGAATGTTAAATTAAAAGGAACATCCCTCCAAAAGTTCTCACTCAAGACCAGATGAAAATTCGCTTGGTAAGTTCTTCTGTACGTTTTTCGCGAATATATCTCCGACACATAAGTATCTGTTCTTGACCCATTTTCTCTACACGCTGCAAGAACATGAGAACAAGGCAATGTATATGTTTGCCATTTTCCTCAACTACATGATTTATTATTTAGCCGCAATGTATAGACGTTGTTGCCCGTACCAGAAACCTGAATTAGAGATCTGACCATGTATATTCCCTTTCGCGGATTGTAAGTTATAACTTTGTGTTCCCTTGATTTCAGTTCAATCCGCAAGAACTTGTCAAAAATTCGAGTTGGAAATGGATGCACACAATTTTCTGCCTCTTCACGGTATTGTTGAAAGTACTTAACTAGTTTGTTGAATATTAGTTCAACCAGGGCTTTTAAAGGTAGAACCCTAGCTTTTTTCAACACACTGTTAACTGCTTCGGAAATGTTGGTTGTAATGATACCGTGTCTGTGATCGCTATCATGCAACAGTGTCCATTTCTCTGCTTCCAACTTCATCAAGTAAATGTAAGCATCAACATTTCTTTCTTGAATCTCTTTCATTACATGGTCAAATTTCCATTGTTTTGTTTCTGTTCCAGCCTGCCACATCAAGCTTTTTAGGTTTGTATTTTTAAAAGTCTTGTTGAAATTTGCTCGAATGTGGCGTAAGCAAAACCGATGAACTGCAAATGGTGGTTGCCACAAAGGTTGACTTTGAATAGCAGAGAAAATACCTTTGTGGCGATCAGAAATGAGACATACATGGCGATCTTTTACAATATATTCTCGCAAGTTTTTAAGGAACCAATTCTAACTCTCGGAGGATTCCTTATCAACAATTGCAAAAGCAAGTGGGAACAAGTGATTATTTGCATCTCACGTACTTGGAATTAACAGCACGCCCTTGTATGGTCCCTTTAAGTGTGTTTCAAAGTTACTTATTGTATATTTTATAAGTAAGTATTTTACTACTTCGTAAATCACTGTTACGGTTTTAGAGTTTAAATAAAAGTATTAATTCCTAAACTATTAATTTCCAAGTATCGGTTCTACTATTTACAAAAAAAAAAAAGTTAAAACTACCGAATTACAGGTACCTATATTTTCTAATATGCAAAATAATTATCTAAATAATTAAAAAAAATTTCAAATTATCATAAAGTAAGATAAGAAATTAAACCTAATTATCCAAATAAATTCATGAAAACAACAATTTCAAACATAAATCCAAACCCCACTTTCACAAAAAAAAAAAAAAAAAAAAAATTAATGTAAAATTTTGGATTTTAATAATAGATTTTTAAGTTTTGTATTATTTACATTTTAGAATTTTTAAGTTAAAAAAAAAAGTTTTCATATTTTCTATTGTTTACAAAAAAAAAAAATTAAAAATACCGAATTATATGTTCCCATATTTTCTATTCAATAAATTATACGAAATATGCAAAATAATTATCTAAATAATTAAAAAAAATTTCTAATAATCATAAAGTAAGGTAAGAAATTAAACATAATTATCCAAATAAATTCATGAAAATAATACATCACATCACTTTTTAAATGCAAAAACAATTGTGTACATAAAATTATCAAATTTGTACAAATTTATTAATGACAACAATTTTACACATAAATCCAAAACTCAATTTCACAAAAAAAAAAAAAAAATTCAAATTAACAAATGAAATTCATAAAAATGATTAACAAATAACAAACTGAAACACACAATAATTAAACTTAATAAATAATACACAAAAAAATTTTAAATAACTAAAAACTTACCGAAAATTTAAAATGCAGCTCTAGTCTACTGTTTTCCACTCCAAACTTTCGTACTCCAAAGAAAGTCTCGCAGATTAACTAATTTTTAATTGTAAATTTTGAAATAAAATACATTATTATTAGAAGAAGAGAAGTCAAACCATAATAATAAGAAGTAAGAAAATAAAAGGAAGAGTAAAATAACTTACCGAGTAGTTGCGGAGGAGGCTGCAAATAAATTTCAGATAGAGAAAGCTGAAAAAAGGAAGAAGAATGAGATGGAGAAGGCTGAAAAAAAGTAAGAAGAATAAGATGGAGAAGGCTGAGAAAAATAAGAATAAGGGTGGAAAGCCGGGAGAATAAGTTGATAAAAAAAAATTAGTGAGAAGAAATAAGGGAGAAGAAAAAAATAGAAGAAGAATTAAGGGAGAGGAAAGGAGAAGAATAAATAGGCTGAAAAAATAAAAGAGAGGAAGGAGGGGGGCGGCTAGGACTTTTTCTTTATAAGGTGATAACGCATAGTCACTGTGCGTTATCAAGTTTAATAATGCATAATGGCTGTGCGTTATTAAACTTGATAACGCACAATGACTGTGTGTTATCACCACGTCAGCGCCAGATGAGATCCACGTCATTTTTTAACGCAATTAGCGTGGCTGGACACGGGTTAAGCTGCGTATTAGGGATAAGGCACAACGATTGTGCGTTATCATCTTTGATAACGCACAATCGTTATGCGTTATGGCCTGACACGAAAAAAAATTTTTAGGCCACTGTAGTACTCAATAATCAAAACTGGGCCCAACCCAGGAAAAAACCCTTTTTTTACCATTGCATGTGAATGCAAATTCACTTTTTAGCCAAATTTTGCCATCATTGGCACTAATCATTGCAATATGCTATTTGAAAATTTGTTGGGAACATAAAAGATAAAATAAAATATTTTGAGTATAATAAAAAAGTGCAAATTGTTTGAGAGCAATTAATTATAGTGAAATTCTCATTCAAATCATAAATGAAATTTTTTTAATAAATATGCATAGTAAAAAAATCTCATACTATACACCAAAATAGATATTTTATTAGAAAAGTTAGCGATATTAAAAATATTCAAGCATAGTGATCGGTTACATTTGTTTGTGATTAATTTGTAGATTAAGTACCCATTAAATTGTTACGGATTGCATATTTTTGAGTTATAAAAATTCCATTAATCCTTTTTACTAAAATAATTATATTAATAATTTTCGCTACTCCTTCCACAACTATACTTGATTGCTCCTCTTCTTTTTCTTTTTTTCTCATTCCTTTTTACCATAGTCGATTGTAGTCATTTTCTCTTCCTTCTTTTCTTCTTCCACCTTCACCAAATCAATCATCCCTCTTTTCTCTCTTTTTTTCCCATTCCTATCACCATAGCCAACTATAATTATTCACTTTATTCTTTGTTTTCTCCTGCACACCACCGTCGACCACCTATCTCTCTCTCTCTCTCTCTCTCTCTCTCTCTCTCTCTCTCTCTCTCTCTCTCGTCGCTGCAATGGTCGGTAGCACCTATCCTTCTTTTTTAATCCTTCCATAACTACTCATCACTCGTTTCGTTCTCTCTCTATATATATACATATATATACATATAGATACATATAATATACATATATATATATATATATGCATCTACATATACATATATATAAATATAACATAATACAGTTTTCTGATGGAAATTTCAAAATTAAATTGGATGATTAAAAATTGCATATAGATAGGGATAACTATTTTTTATTTTTAAGATGTCGTATGTTTATAAAGATAAAATGAAATTAGCTAATTTTTTTCTTCAAGAGTTCATTTAAAAGGAAAAATGATGCTTATAGTAATTAATTTAGATTATTAATTGGGTATAATTATATTTTTTAATGATAGAATCTTGAATATGAAATAGTCTAAAATAAAAGATAAAAGTAAAACTTATTTAAAAAATAGATTTTTCTTTTTAAAATTAAGAGTTCAACTATGATTTGGTCATCAAAGATGAGAGTATAAATAACTGGGTCGCTCGGCCGGGCGTTCGGAGCACGTCCAAGTCGCCATCCCCGGCGATCCGACCAAAAATGCGAAAAAAAATTCTTTTTTTCTTACCTCTAAACCAATATTTTCTTCTACAAATTCTTCATAATGATCCATATGTACCTCCAATACAGGTTGAATGTTAAAGTTTATAGGTTTAGAGTAAATAGAGAGTAAATAAAAGTAAAAGATAATTTTTTTACGAAGAGAAAAAGTAGGGAAGAGGAAGGGGAATAATGATTTATTTTGTGCTATACATTCATTTTTCCGAATTAGGTTTATCTTAATTATATATTATCTAATTGAAAATATTAAAGAATAAATTAAGGAAATGATACCAATTGATCATCCCTGAAGAATAATTTTTTCTTTGTTATGTATAGTTTCCTCCAAGCTTACGGTAAAGATTGGATATACGTATTTATCCATATGCATCTTTTAATAAGTGCTTCATTATTTAATATATCTACCAATATAAAAAATAGAGTCTATTATCCGTCTTTCTATTATCCAATGATTAAAACTAAAGGGTTTACATCATTAAATTTCTTGATCCGCGCACCAGTAAGTGAACTAGAAGTCCAAAAGATCATTCATTCATAAAGAATATCTACCAATTACTAGATACATTTGTAGATTCGACAAGAGTAACAAAATCTCATATTCTGGCCATTGATGCTCATGTTCGAGTTGAAGTCCCAAAAGAGCAAAATGTAATTCCTACAACAAATGAATCCAAAATATGCCAGAAGCGTGGCTGACCTATTGGTTCTAAAGATAAAACTCTTATAAATAAAATATGATTAAATGATCAAGAAGATCATATTGAACAAATTGAGCAAAAGAACTAAGAGATAACTAATGAGAAAATCTCAATTTCTTACTAATGATGAGAATAATATGGAGATTGTCATCAATTATCACTTCTGGTAGAAGATTGAATCAAATGGAAACAATTATTGATCATACAATTGTATACAATGTAGCTATTGATGTTTTAACTTAAAATGAGGATCTTGAACCTACATTAGTAAAAGAGTGTCGGTATAAAAATGATTAGCTAAAATGGAAAAATGTGATTCAATTGGAATTAAACTTACTTACAAAACATGAAGTTTTTGGATCTATTGTTCAAACACTAGAAGGTGTAAAATTATTGATTACAAGTGGGTATTTGTACAAAAGAGGAATGAGAACAATGAGGTCGTGAGATATAAGGCATGCCTTGTGGAACAAGGCTTCTCACATAAGGCTTTTCACAGAGACCGAGTGTTCATTTTGATGAAACATATTCACCTATTATGACGGTCTACCTTCTAGTTCCACCCTTTTTCCCTCCCCCTTACGGTCTACCTTGCTATTCAAAGCAGATAGAAAGGAGAGGGGATGGCAAGGGCTACGCTTTGATGTCGCAAAGATACGGGACTTCCAGGTCCATGGGTGGGATGTGTGACTACAGTGATCGACGGGGATTGGTTGATGGTCCGTTGTCCATGCGTAGAGAGGGGTTTCATTTGGTAGATTAGTCCTATGGATGGGTTGGTGAGCCGTGTGATGGGAAACCTTCTCGTACGAGTGCCATTACATTCTGATACCTTATAAATTTGACAATTCATGAAAAGGTTGATATGGCCTAATGGATGTTGTTACTGCTTATCTATATAGAAATCTTGAAAATGATATTTATATGAAAGTCCCAAAAGGATTTAATATACCTGTAGCATATTAAATTAAATTACAAAAAATCATTATATGGTTTAAAGCAGTCACGATGCATGTGGTATAACCACCTTAGGGAATGCTTATTAAAAGCATGGTATATAAATAATCCAATATGTTCATGTGTCTTTATTAAGAAATCCATGTCTAGATTTATTATAATTGCAATATATGTTGATGATATCAATTTAATTGGAACTCCAGAAGAGCTTCAAGAGGCAATCTATTATTTAAAACAAGAATGTGAAATAAAAGTTATCCAAAAAATCAAGTCTTGCTTTGGTTTACAAATTGAGTATCTAGAAAATGGAATTGTTCATCACTCGACATATACAACGAAAGTTCTAAAATTGTTTTACATAGACAAGGCACATCCATTCCAATGGTTGTTCGATCATTAGATGTGAATAAAGATCATTTTCATCCTTATGAAGACAACAAAGCATTACTTGGTCTTGAAGCACCATATCTTAGTGCAATCAGAGCACTTATATATCTTGCTAATAACACTTGCCTTGATATAACATTTTCTCTTAACTTATTAGCAAGATTTAGTTCTTCTCCTACACGACGACATTAGATTGGTGTTAAAAATATCCTTAGATATCTTCAAGGAACAATAGATCTCTGATTATTTTATTCAAAGAAAACCAACCCAAACTTAATTGACTATGCAAATGCTGGTTATTTGTCTGACCCTCATAAAGCATGTTCTCACATAGGCTATATATTTACATGTGCCGGTATTGCTATACCCTGGAGATCTTCGAAACAATCTATAACAACCACTTCTTCTAATCATGCTAAAATTATAGCCATTCACGAGACAAGTCGAGAATGTATTTCGTTAAGATCTATGATACATTACATTTGAGAAAGTTGTAGTTTATCCTCTGGAAAAGAAATTCCAATGCCTCTCCATGAGGATAATGCAACTTATATAACTCCGTTAAAAGAAGAATACATAAAAGGAGATAAGACAAAACATATATCACCAAAGTTTTTCTTTACTCATGAATTCCAGAAGATAGGTAATATTGATGTGCAACAAATTCGATGATCTATTCACTAAGATAATACCAACGTCAACATTTGAGAAATTGATGAACAAAATTTGAAATGTGTCGGTTAAGAAGTTTCAAAGAATTATCTCATCATGAAGAGTAATATAACATAAAGAATAATGTACTCTTTTCCCTTCACTAGAGTTTTTTCCACTATCTTTTTATCCAATAAGGTTTTCATGAGGCATTTTTTTATGTAATGGACATTCAAGGGGAGCGTTATGAAATTATTTTTAATTAATGTCTATTAATTCAAAATGAGATAATTTTTTAAGGTGACTCATCTTTTATTTTTATAGGATATGGTATCTTAGTCACATCTTCTAATTCTTATTCCCCTCTTTACTTGTGCCCTAAAACTCTAACTCTTTATTCAATAGGGTACTTAGTCTTGTAAATCAGTAATAGTGAATGAAAAGTAATAATATTATATAGTTTTCTTCCTTCTCTTGTGTTCTCTACTTTTAGTCATCTTATATTAGTTATTTTATATCAATTTCTCCAAAATAATTTTTACATTTACACTGTAGAAATAATATTTATAATATTTTAATTGTATTCTCAAAATTTTTGAGAGATTGTATTTTTCAAGTTCAATTTGTATTTTTGGGGAAAAAAGTTACCTCTTTCCAAACAAGGAAGTTATTAGTAATGAAATTATGAATTTCTTAGCTCAAGATGAATGGTAACAGCATGCTTAACACATCAGACTGGGAACACGTGTAAGAACATGCCCTTATGGTATGACCGAGATGGGAGCATGAGAACATGAAGATCTTCCAAGGACCAGTTACAAGGTTGATGACGAGGAAGATAGAAGAGAAGAATAAAGGCAAAGTGGCTTTGTTCGAGAAAATGAATCAAGATCTTGCTTGGCATGTGTTAGAGAGGCAAGAAAAAGTCCCTAGAGACTCCAAAACACTTCTATTATCCATGATGCAAGTGAAGGAACAAAAAAAAAAAAAAAAAGTGTGGAAGAGTTAGAAGCCTTAAACATCGAGAGGGCGCAAATTCTGGAACCTACCACCCGACCTACCATCAACGGTCGGGTTCTAGATCAAGGAAGGAAAGAAGAGCAAGCCCTACCACCTGACCTATCGTCGACGGTAGGTGTTGGCTGCAACATCCGCCTGTTGGTTTTAACCTTATTTTGACTTCGAAACTTAGGCAAATAGAGTTTGTTATTAATTATTTAGGCAAGTATTCTTGAAGGAAATTCAAGAGTTCTTGTTCAATCCAAATCCTACATTCCCTAGAGGTCCTCTTAACTCTTTAATCAGTGTTGCTAAACAAGGGATAGATGAGGATTCTTTATAATCCTTGTTGATTCCTCTTCTAGATGGAGAAGTTTGTTTTCCTTCTTATTTTCTACAAAATTTTCCTTTGTTATTCTTCAATTTTTTATGCCAAATCAAGCCTTCAAACCCCTCTTGAGGAGAGAACATTCTTGGGCAAGATTGAGCTCCAAAGAAGTCCAGAGAAGTTTATACCACCTTAGAAGAGAAACAAGAACCATGCCTTTCAGAGGGAAAGAAAGGCTCTGAAAGGATACTAATGTCCCGTAGGTTGAGGAGCAAAAGAAGAATTTGCCCGAGAAAATTGAATGTTTAATAAAGTTAAATTTTACATGTTTCACATGTAAAATTAGTACTAAAACTATTTGTTATATTTCAACTTCGTCCTAAACATTTTTTTTTTCAGCATTTTTAGTACTTGTTCCGTAGGGACTTCGGTCCCTCTTCCCCCTTTTTGCTGTCATTGTTCTTTACAAGAAAAAAAAGAACATCAATTTTATTAACAAGACAAAGAGAAACTGCAAAGAAAAAGGAAATGGGAAAGAAGCAAGCAGCAAGGAACAAACAAAAGCTGTCAACAACCTCTCTTTAGAATCAACCAACAGAATCAAAGAATACAAAACAAACGCCAGCAGCTCTTCAGAGCTTATTGAAGCATCCATCTACTTTCTACTTTACTTCTAAACTGGTCTGTCTCCTTTGTAATACTCTTTATGTAACCCTTCTACAATAATATTTTTATTAATAAATCCTACAAAATAAAAAGATTATTTTTAAATTCTACCCGATAAACTTTTAAGGAAAATTTTATATAAAGGAAATGGGAAAGAAGCAAGCAGGAAGGAAATTTATGAACCAAGGGCATGTACACTATACAGGGGCAGTACACATACTTGAAAGAAACCGATACACTATGCACACATACACGTATTTAAATATTAGACTTAAGACGCTTGTCATGAAAGAATAAAAGAACATATCCAAAGAGAAAGGTATGGAGAATGCTTGAGATGAGAAGAGAGAATCCATTAGAAAAGTGAATAGGAGTTTGACAATACCAGAGATGAGAATCAATCAAAAAAGAAAAGTAACCAACCACAAGCATATCATCATCATATTGCACCATAAGAAACAATACAATTGGCTTTTCAAGACAGAACATATCAAAAATCAATTAGAGAGCAAGTACAATACTGAAAAGGATACAACAACTGTCCTTAATGATCTGAATTGCCATCACACCATACAAAATAACACAATTGATCTTCACGATCTCTACATATTAATACAGACAACGAACCTGCAGTTGCAGACACACAACTGAGACAAGAAAAAACATCAACAAGCGAGCTAGAGAATCGTTTATTGCAGCAAAATAGATCCCAAGTATACTTCCAGAGATATTCAAGAGAAAAATCAAGTGAAATTCATTAGAACATTGAAAATGTACATTTAACAAAAAAGCTGCCGGAAGTAATACATCTAAATACACTGTTGAAATATAAATAGTCACACAAATTTGTATGGAAACAGAAAGGGAAAAAGAAAAAAAAAACCCAGAATTTTAGGCAATCTAATTAAACACTCCAGCACATTCTAATGTATCTCGAAGCCTATACCATTGTAATGTTCAAGAAGAAGACCATATTTCTGCAATAGATCATTCCATCCAGCTTATGTATCCAGAATTCAAGATTTCTTTTCATGGATGTTCCCCGGTGGTGCAATCAAACAGTAATAAGAAATCCTACCATCTCCCGTTACAATTTCATCCTGCCTGCATATAGAAGTCCAGTTTCTATAACCAATCAAGCAAAGTTCCCAACTCAAGCTAATCATATTTCTCCCTCCAACTATAAACAAGGAAAAAAACCCATGAAAGTGCTAATATAGTATCTCCAACAACCAAACGGAGCCAATCACGGCCAAGATCTTCAAGCTTTGTCTCAAAGTAAATTCTCCAGATTGCCATTGATACATGAAGAAGCACACAACCCTTTGAGAAAAAACTCTGAAACTCCCTGTCTTTCACAAATGCCACCATCAACAAGAGAAGACCAATGCAGAATAGTAACAATCCAGAGAAAGAATCAGATGTTCGAATTAACAGCTGATCATGAGGTGTAGATCCCACAAGTTTGCTGGCACGCTCTATTCCATGGCTAAAAACAAGAACCTCCTCACTATAGAACATCATCAGTGCTCCACAACTCAAAGCCAGAATTGAGTGCAAAATGCAAATTAGGAAAAACCCAGGAGAAGCCATCAAACAGACGAAACTCCAAAAGAAGATCTTTTGCCTTTTCTATTCAATAAACCTCTAATTAAAAACAGGAAAATCGCATACCCTTTAACCTAAATCTTCTCCTCCTATCTCAAAAATAACCAAGTAATAAACTTTTTCACAATTAACTCGCATTTCTGGCTTGAAACAACCAAATTGAATTCATAACGAAATCTTGATGCACTGACTCCGATTAAACACACGAGAGAAGCATATGAAGTTTACGGAATTAACTAGGTAAAACCCAGAAGGTAATTCCTTCAAAACACAGCGTTGGATTGAAACAAATAGGAAATACCTGAAGAACAGCCCTTCAAAAACTTCTTTGGAGACCCAATATTTCAGCTCCAACGAGATGTGACCATCAAGAATTTTCGACCCATTTTGTGAAACGCTTCGAACAAGTGTGTCTTAAAGGGAGATCCAATCCAAAAACCTCCCAGCCAGCAGGTATGTATGACAGCAAAGAAAGAAAAAAAGGTCGGGAAATTGATAGAATATGAAAAAGGGGTTTATACAAAGGGTTCAGAATTCCGCAATAGAGGGGAACAAAAAGAGCATGGCTGGCCTTTTCTTTATAGGGATCTGTTTTCTAATTGGCAGTACTTATTACTTCAATTCAACCTTTTCCCCAACCAAAAAAATAAATTAATGACTGCTAATATCCTAATTCAATGACCTGTTTCATCTCCATGGCATCTTTCAAGATTTTTATTTATTTATTTATTTTTATCAAGAATCAAGAGGACTGACTAGTAAAGGAGAAGAAGAAGAATCGTCTGAATTAGGAACAAGATTATTTGCTTGATTTATTTCCATATATTGTATTTTCTGTTTATCTTTATCAGGGTAAGAGTTGTCATATTTGAATAAGATGATGGCACAATCATGTTGTTAAATAAATTGAAAAATAAGATATGCATTAGAAAGTATAGTCTTTGACACCATTTGTAATCTAGATAATCTCTCTTTAGTGTTTTTTCTTTTTATACATCTAAAGTGCCTATGTGGTTGGAACCCAACATCAATTAAGTTTCTATCTTAAAAATGAAATTTTCTTCCCATTTCCTTTAGGATAATAATAGGTTTTTTTTCTTTCTAAAAGATAATAATAGATTTTGTAAATTTTGATGTTATATATATATATATATATATTAACATGACTCTAATTCTTAGTAATTATATTTTACACTCTTCTGCACCGTGTAATGTGTACCTCACATTTTATACATTCGCATACACTTTACTCACGCGCATGTACAAGTCACAACTCTATGTTAGCTTCAATGCACGCATATGCTTCCATAGAAATAATATTAGTATTGCATGAGTTATGTATTAATATCCATGTAAATACTGATGATGTTCCATGAGTACTAATGATGCGCTTAGTATCCATGGAAATAGTACGGATATTCCTTGAAATAGTATTGCCTTCCATGAGTTATATGTTAGTGTTCTATAAGTTTTGAGTTAGTATTTTATGGGAATAGTATTGATGTTTCATGGAAATAGTATTAATGTTTCGTGAAAATAATACTGATGTTTCATTAGTTTACGTGTTAATGTTCCCTGAAAATATAATACATGTTCCATAAGAATATAATATACATTGTATGAGTTACCTGCAAGTTTTGATGAGCTTTGTGTTAGGTTTGCTTTGTTGTAACAATATTCAAGGGATTATATATTTAATATTACATTGGAATATAATACATGTTCATTGAGTTATTTATGGTTTCCATGAATTTTGTAATAGATTTGATTTGTTGTAATATTGTTCCATAGATTATGTGTTTATATTCCTTGAAAATATAATACACGTTCTATGAGTTTTCTTGTATTTTCCACATATAACATTGTTTAACTTACACAACCAGAAAACCCATCAATTCAACAGAAAATTATTATTCCTCCTCATTTATTCGACCAAATGTTATTTTTGACCATAACATATTTACCTTGTTCAGATTTGATCTTTAACAAATATTTTTATCTTTTTTTATTCTCAATTAATTTAGGAGCAACCTTTTTTATCCTTTGTGATGAATTTAAGCAATTTTGGGGAAAAATAGTAAGGGGTAAAAATGAAAATTCACACAACTCAAGTTAAAAAAAAAAAAAAGGAGTTTTGCTTCTTTTTTTTTTTTTACTTGAGTCATGTGAATTTCTACTTTTATCCTTTTTTATTTTAATATAATCGGAGAGAAATCGTTGACCACTAGTCAAAATTGTCAAAATTCATCCAAAAGGACAAAAAACGTTGCTTGTAAATTAGTTGGGACCAAAAAAGATAAAAGCATTTATTAGGGATCAAATCTGAACTAGGTAAATACGTTGGGGACTAAAAATAATATTTACTCCATCTATTCCAATAAAATTTCATCCAATTCCTCAATAAATTTACTTTACACAATACACTGAAAAAGAAAAAAAATAATGTAAAATGCAAATAAATAACTAAAAAATTACTAGCAAGTTGATGATAAAAGATGAAAAAGAGAACTGCTACTGTCATAGATAGATCAAAAGGCGGAATCTCGCCAAAACACCATAAAATATATATTATATTTCAAAATTTTTTATAGATTTATTTTCAAATGATAAAATTGTTTATATTTTTTAAAATTTATTAATCTACTTTATATTGTTAAATAAAATTTATTTTTAATTCTTAAAATATTATCTCTATCCTTATTAATTGAAAATAAAACATAAATTTTGCTTCAGTTTCCTTATTTATAAAATATTTAACACTCCATACGAGTGAAAATATGTCATTCTAGCACAAATATTAGAGTTTTGAAATCAATGAAGTATTTTACTCCCTCTGGCAAAAAAATATAAGGGGTTTTCGACATATTGAGGATTGTCAAGAGTATAAGGTTTTTACAATTTTCAATAAGTATTTACTGAACTTTTTCCTCATTTAATTTATTTCACTCATACTATCTAAAATCACTTATATTTATGACCTGAGGGAGTACACAAGTTGTCTTATCTATCAGAAAGAGAAATATAAAAAAATAAGATGAGAGAAATAAACAAGGAGAAATAAGAGAATAAAATTAGAAAATGCATTTATAATAGAATGCTCTTTGAAAATGATAAAAAAAAAAAAAAAACACTTATTATAAAACAAAATATAGCTTAAAAAATGCCCTTATTATGAATGAGAAGGAACATACCTTAGGTTATATCTTATATATTACGTATCAATGGGTTGAAATGTTTGGGATAAGATATAAATTTCAATTTTAAAATCTTATTAATAAAGTTACATTCAAACTTTATCTAGATATACTTTGTGCCCCCACTAATAACTTGTATTAGATCCGTTGGTGGCTACCGCGCATCAAAATCTGTTGCTATCGTAAAAATTGTTCTCTTGACGAAGGAGAAAAACCGAAGAAAAAAAGAAAATGTAGCTGAAGAAGAAGAGGGAGAGGGAAAAGAAGAAGGCACGTGAAAAGATGAAATTTAATAATACTCCATTTAAGTAGGACGGTGTCGATTTGTTCTTATGTAAATTAAAGCTTTGCGTTTTAGCACACTCTCTGCACTTGAATGCAAACATATAATTTACCTCCAGTTCTAGATAGATGCAGATTAAGAAAACCAACTAAGGAAAAATGTTTGGCTGTTTGCTTGATTTTTGTTTAACATTTTTCTTTTTTTTTTTTTTTTAGGAAAGTAAATAAGAAAAAACATTAATCATGATTCATGTAGTAAAGTTTCTATGGGCAATCAAGACATGGGTTTGCATAACTCCTCAATGATGATTTATTGCATCTTTATTGTCACTGTTCTTGATATGGTTGGTGCAAAATGCTAATATAATGAAACCAAAAAATTATGCATAGGATATGGAAGATATGGGGTACACTGTTTCTTTAGGGACAAATATAAAGATATGGGGTACACTTATTTGTGGGATATGGCCTTCAATTTTTTTTGGTTCCATTTTATGTCAGTTGAACATTCGGGACTTACTTTTTGTAACATTTTAGGTAAAATAAAAAAATTTTATTAATAAAATATTATATTACAAATGTTAAAAAAATTCAAATTATCGTAAACAATGGTACTCTGTTTCACAAATGTCATATTCTTTTGCCACATGTTTTTCTTTTTTTTTTTTTCTTTTGATAACCATCCAGAAAGTTTTGGTGAATGATTCCAAAATTTTGCTTAGTTTCATACCTCACATTCTTTTCTCATTTTCTAATGAAAAAAATGAAAAGATCTGTCCCATATTAAATTATATGTCACACTTTAAAGTTTAAAACTCTATTCACAAAATAAATGACTTCTTTAAATATATGAACTATTAATAAATTGTTTTATTTTTTTTTTTTTTGAAGGAGAATTTTTTTCTATTAATACAATACATTTGTTTTTAATTTTAAAAATTTTGAAAAAAGTTATTTTAGAAAAATTACTTAAATTATTTTTTAAAATTGCTTTTCTTCATTGATGATATTATATTAATTCTTAAATTTACTTTTCTCAAAAGTATTTGTCTTTTCAATTGCTTAGAAAAGATTTTAACGGAGCAAAAATCTTAATGTGGACATACAGAGTGAGAAAGATTGTCGTTTTGACAGATTTTTTGCCCACTTGGTGGCCTCACCAAACTAATCTCAATGCAGATACCTAAGATGCCTGCTGGAACTATTGCCACACACTTTCATACAGAGCTCTATAATTAGAAGAGCAACAGGATGTAACCATGAAAGACAATCAAGAGAACAGTACACTAACCCCGAATAAGGTCGAGTCCAGATTAATCAGAACCAGTGTCCGGACACCTCTTACAAATAACCAAAAAAGAAAACAGTACCATAAAATGGTTCCAAACTCAGTAAAGTGCTTGTCATCCAAAGAGTCCAAAGTGAAACTATCCTGTCACCAAACTATGAGACTATTCATCCAAAACACATTCAACAATGCCAAATTCTTTCATCAAGAAGTGTAAGCACTTCTCAATCCCACAATTGCAAATGTGCATAAACCACTGTAAATTTCGAAAGAGCAACCAATTTACAGAAGATCTCAGGAAAAGAACGAATAAATCTATTACCATCAGAGTCATGGTATATACAACGTGGATCAATGGTGGATGAATTCTCAAGATGGAATGGGAGGCAATTATCCATTTTTTACTATGCTAACCAAAACCTACCAAAATTATCCTAAACCTTTTAAAATTTTTGCGACAAAGAATAGAATCCATTTCCTTTTGCACCAAAAAAAAAAAAATGAACAAGAAGAATCAAATTGACACATTTTCCCTATTTCGAGTACCAACCTTGCGGTGCCGCCTTGATCCCGACTTCCTATCTCCTCTCCCACGTCTAATGGGTGCTTTCTTCACTGTAGTTCTAGTGACAGCATTATCACGGATAGGAGATGGGGGAGGGTAACTTCTCGAACGACCCATGCGCGCCCTTAGCAACAATATGTCTCTGTGATATGCCTGAAAAAGTTGGGATGCTCAGGTTATTGCATTTAGAGAAAAAACGTCACTACCAGTTTTCTACCCTGGAGTATTAAGTTCGGATCCCAAGCATCCAAGTCCCACGATTATATAGGCACTTGCATGAAAGTAAATCAAGGTTACTGTGATTTCTTGGAAATGACATCAAAGCAAATTTCTTTAGAACTTAAATAAACCTCAATATTAGGATAATGAGAAATTAAGTTAATGATTCAATGTCAACGTGATAAAACTAGAGGATCAGCTTTTTCTGCAACAAAAGCAAAGTGGTAATTTTCACTTCCACTAAGATGAATTGCCATATAATCAGTTATCAGTCAAGTCAGTGTTTCGAGAAATATATTTAAAGGAAAATTCACAAACAACAAAGTAAGCACACAACTTTTAAGTCAGCCATGTAAGTATTAAAAGATCATTTCTGCTATATCAAATAAAATTGTGCGGCATTACTGAGCTATAAAACATATAAAACCAAAAGGAAAACCAAGCATAGAAAGAAGAAAACCATCAGAAGTTTTCTCCAGAAAAAATTGTCAACATACAGAGTGTGATGGGAGGATATCACTGAAGAAGATCTTACACAAAATTCTCCAGTCTCCAATCCCCCCTAAATAAGATATTGCGAAAACAGGAAGAAAGAAAGCACAACAGAAAAATATCAAGATATTTTATTCAACGGGCAAGAAACATACTTCTAAAAATTAAAGGGGAAAAAAGCAGAGATATCATACCTGGATGACAAAATTTCTCCTTTCGCAGTCCAAGAACATATTGATGCTCCAATTAGCCTTTTTCATTATCTTATCTCTCACCGTTGAAAAACTCAACTGGTCCCTGGAAGTAAAACGATCAACTTCATTGAACCATAGGCAGGTGAAGAGATTTGTGATAGGAATGTGTTCCCTTATGATGACACATCCCTCAGGAACATCTGCAAATATGCAATCACAGAAATTTAAATTTGTCTGATGAAAAAGAATGGGAAAGAAGAATATAAGAGTGCATTGCATCGCGTACCACTAGTTATGGGAAGTTTAGCCTCAGAATATGGTGTTAACCCTTCCTGTTTATAAAAGTCAATCTGGTAATCAATAGAAGTATTATCATATTTTCCTGCAGCTTTATTGGCCTCGGCTTCTACGAACACATCAAAGCGTCTATAATGCCTTGAAATTGCAAACGTAGCATTTTGGCGCCACAAGAACCTGAGGATAAGTAAAAGATGTTCACTACTAATCTTCCATATTTAGCTGCTCATATCAAAGAGTCTTTTATCTGACAACCATTGATGTCAGAAAATATATAGTACATAAATATAATGAGATGGTACCTTCATACAGGACACAAAAAAACAAGCATGTCATGTAATATGTATGTTGCTGAGCCTGTTAGCCATTAGACAAATTCACATACCCGAGGAAACACCCACACCCAGAAGGAAGTGAAGAAATGGCAAGACTGTAGAATTTATATGAAAGGCTCAACACATCAAACCATTAAACAAGAGCATGAAGACTTCAATAGACAATGCGTTATGTCATAAAAATAAGGGAAAACTACTACTGGCATACAAAATGAAGTTAGAGGATCAGAGATGTCACACAGATGTACTAGCCACAATTTAGATATGATAGAAAATGTAATGGTAAACCGAGAGCTCCGGAAAGACATATAAGCTAACAGGAATACAAATTTAAAATATAGCAATCTCTCCTTCAAGCATTAAACATAATGTAAGCTCACCAGGAATTCAGAGAAGTTGACATACAAAAGTAATCCAGGGTACCTTTCAAGTATTTGATAAGGATCAGCAATAAGCTGTAGCTTTCCATCAATCCAAATAGAATACCGTACATTAGGAAAGAGCCTATGCAATAGAAGCTTCGGAACCTGTCAAAAGGACATGCTTTATAATATAAGTACAATCTCCGTCAGATGATATCAAGATTCTATCCCACAATACTGGCATTCATAAATTTTTCAAAATGGATTATATGACAAGGAAAAAAGATTTTCAATTCATCTCCTGAGCCATACCAACTCAAAAGAAAGGAAAAAAAAAAAGTAAGAAACAAGAGCAGTTCTTCTCAGAAGTGCAAATCACTAGTTTCAAACACTGCAAATTTCCTCTTTTCCCTAAAAAATGTGGCACCTGTTTTGCTTTCTTTTTAACAGAACTGAAATAATTTTAAATCCTGGATTATTCTTTACGTTTTTCTTCTTGGTAAACAAGGAGAAATGCATTAGATGGCTTGATAATGTAGTACAGTCAAGAGATACTGTTGGTTGCGCATCCCACACATTCTTACAAAATGGATACAACAAAAGTATGTGCTTCTTTAGTGAGACTCAGCTTTAAAAAGGTTTGTGATTCATATTTTTCTTCACTGTAAGGCAATTCTACAACTGATGCTTTAAGAGCAAAGAGTTGCCTATATTGAAAACCGGGCAGCAGTGGAAAACCTCCTGACACTAACAAATCTTTGTAGTTCTTTCCACCAAAAACAAGAATTAAAAAATCAAATACAGGCAGTTCTATACTTTTTTCAGTTGTATATTCAGCCAGAACCCTTCTCTTAATTTAGTAAGGCACTTCTCACAGAGACAACATCTGTCTAATTCAATAGGGTTATTTCTTACTTTGGCCCTCATTTTGAAAAGGTGGCCACCTTTGGCCCTATTTACATGTGGAAGTCCCCCTTTGGTAAGACGCATGATCATGCACCTTGATTTAACCCTTATCCACCAATTTTGCCTCTGTTTTTTTCTATTATAAGGTCAAGGGCACAAACTGATGTGCCCCTTCCTTCCTCAACAAAGTAATCAGTCTTGACATTGCTTTCTTTTTCTTCCTCTTTCAGTTCTTTTTATTATGTTATTTTTTATGGTAACTGTATCTTATTTTGTCTACATACACTTTCTCCAATTTAAATTTTAATTTTGATCCATATTTAATTTCAAATAGGAGACAATAATTCTTTTGTGTGAAACATTTTTTATTTTCTATAATTCTTTTAAAATGGATTTGTCTGATATATGTTTCGGGACACACATTAATACATATAAAGTATACTATATGTATTCATTTAAGTTTAGTAAATCTTATATAATCTATAATTCAACAAAAAAAAATGTTGAAATCTAAGAAAACTAAAATTTTAAATTGAAAATTAATCAATCCATATTAACATGTGATTTGAACGCACACATTAGAAAATTTCTTTTTAAATATCTTACACGTTCTAGCAATAAGAATTTATAAAATGTTTTTTATGCATATCGGTACACATTAATAAATATTAAGTTTTCAATTTAAGATTTCAATTTTTTAAGGTTCAATCATTTTTATAAGAATTTTTTATTTTTATAAGATTCGTTATACTTAAACTGACATATATGATATATTTTATTCGTTTTAACGTGTTTTCCTTTATAAAATACTAAAGTGTGTGTTGAACAATATTAATCTTCATATTATTTTTTGCAAAATAATATTATTTTTTGAAACATAATAATGTTTTTTGATTGATGAAAATGATTGAGACCGAGTGCTCAAAGAATAGGTTTAATTATAACCAAATCTAGGCACACCAACTTTTTTATAAGCACTTATTTTCAACTGCTTAAAAAAAGCATAAGCATTAGAGAACTGGGCCTATATAAGCTAGATTGTATGTCAAAAATCTAACTGGGAAACCTACTGTTTATCACCTTTACTGATTTCATTTGCATCAAATAACCCAATGAACAGAATAGAAAAGGAAAACTTTTAAGCATGCATAGGAACATTACCAATTCACACCATCTAGAAAGTTGCTTACCACAACCACAGAGAAATAAGATGAATGTGGATGAATCAGTTCTACTGACCTTGCCATTGCGTCTTGGATCAGCATAAGGCACATTGCGAACAACAATAATCCTCCATATCCCACTCCTCTTGTCACTGTCTAGGAGACTAGAATTCTTCATATATGCTTCGGTCTCTTCATCCACAAACATATAAAACGGAATACGTTGCCTTGCAATTTCACTGATATCCTTGGGCTGTTGAATTACATCATAATTTCCTGTAAACACACTGATACCTTAAGACAGAAGTGGAATGATCTTTTAAAATTAAGGTAAATTTGAGAAGAAACTCTCAACATTTACATGTCCCAGGCTTTGTAAGTATTGGGTGACACATAATATTAAAATTGCTATAATTCCAGAAGAAGTAGAATGTACACTCAAACAGTACCAAATATAGCTGATGCAACAATCACTTCATGGAATTCATCCATTTCCATAAGATCAGACTCATCAATATCAAATCCAGTGTGGTAACCAGCTCTACACCCTTTAACAAATCTGACAAAAAGGAATATGTTTCAGAATCTCAATCCAAATGAGGTAACTTTCTGTCTGCATGGGTGAGCACGCAACATGCCAAAAACTAGCGTCCTTTCTAGAATGATAAATACAAGAACAAACGTAAAACTTACCCACAATGCACTGTCATCGAATCTTCTATGTTAAAAGAATCATTTCTTTGCTTTAGAGAAGGATATCCACCAAAATCAGAACCTCCATGACGTTCAGATTTGGTGGGATTTTCCTCGTGAAAATAAGTTAAATGATGAAGTACTGGCGATTCTGATGGGAATCTAGGCATACTAGATACAGCCTGCTCCACTGGGACATAACATACCGGACATGCTGATAAAAGTAATCAAGAGAAACCATTAACTGCTGCAACAATATACATCATGTATTTCATGATAATGAGAATGAGGCCTTTATAACTGCTTGTATTGCGGCTATAAAACTCAGAAAGGAAGGCAAATTGAAAAATGTATGTTTAAACTATTATCTAGATTGAAAATTCACACATGCTCCCAAAATGTACAGTACCCAGATTGGGCAAAAAAAGTCGGACTTACGACGAGGTCCGGGACGTCTTCCAACGCCAGGAGGGGGAGGGGGAAATGCGAAATGTTTACATGGATGATCTGTAATATGAGCAGATGCGAGAGCAGCAGTTGCAACAGAAGCATGATCAGGAGGAGGTAGTTGACCCTTAATTTCACTGCATACTGTCACCGTATGAAGTGTAGAACCATTATTAGTAGTCCCTTCTTGTTTTCTGGACAAGGGCAATGACACTTGATATGACTTGTTCAGAAACCTCCCATCAAAGTCCAAGCCAGAGCTTTCTGATGCCTCTTCTGCAAAATGCAAAAATGTTAGTTAATCACCAAATGCAATTGATACAAGTTCACAAACTAAGGTCAAAGAATCAAAACCCAATCACATAGATAACTCAGAGACATGCAGTATATATAGCAGTTATCTTTCCTACAAGCTAAAAGCCTCACAAGGTTACATCTGTAACAAGTTACTATGTGCAAAATCAAAAGAAAGGCGAGGATATTAGTATTAGACATGAAAATCAATTAAAAAAATCTTTTTCAACAGAATATTTTAATCATTAAGAATTTAAATCAGTTTTCTTTTTTTTGGCTAGAAATGGCATATCAACTTTAGAATAAGTTAATATGACACCCTTCCGAAGATAATTAGGAAATTATGGAAAAAGAATACCAGGATTGTCAATACTTGCATTGATGATCAAATCTTCAACATTAACTAAGAGCTACTTTTAGGTATTATTGATAATTATGGGACATATTAAACAATAAGGTGTAACCGACCAAAAAACGCATCTAATCATAATACGTTGTTACATACGGTAGTTCAAGCAAACAATGGTAGCATAACAAACCTCTACTAATTGTAAAGAACCCTGTAATAGAACCAAATACTGCGAAAACTACCAAAATCAGCATCCCGACCTTCCTTCGGCCTAAACACTTGCATAAGCAGGGCAGATATCTCTCCTTCTCTCTCGAACTGGAGAGGGAAGCCCTTGAAGGTTTACGATGAGGAAACAAATTCTGAGGCGAGAAACTACCATTCTGTGGCAGCTGCTGCAGGGTTCCATAACTCCCAGTTCGAAGACCTAATGACCCTCCAGTCATTTTACCTCTAACCAAATAGTTTTTATCTTCATCTCTTTTCTCTTTCAAAATCTCCCCTCATTCACAATAACCCACAACTATCTACAACAAGAAAACAAATACAAAGGCCACCTCAAACCACCTCCGCAAGAAGTAATACTTCATGGAATTCACCAAAAAGCCCCAATCATAAAAGATATACCCCCTAGAATAATGAAGCTCCCAACCAATGTCTTCTCCACCTGGAAACACAATGCTGATCAGATGCTCAAGAATGATCCTACATTCAAAAAAGCAGCTACCAAGTGAATCCCTTAAACAAAGAAAGAAATAAATTGAAACCCACCTCCAGAATTCACCTGTGTCCAAATGAAAACATTCATGTGCAAGCTGAGCATCAAATAAACAGAAAGAAACAAAAGAGAAAAAATATCAACTCACAATACTTCAGATTCAACCGTGAATAAACTATATGCTTAATTGCAAAACCCAAAAAAAATTAGCATACTTTCCAGCATTTCAGAAACTAAACAAATAGCACAAATCGGAACGAAATGGATCCATGAACCCCCAAAAAATAAAAAAATCAACCGTCGAAATCACATCGCATCAGAAACAAAACACCAAGGGATTCAGAAATGAAACAGTTTAGCTCACCTTATAGTCAGATTGTTCTTTCTTTATGGGGTTGGAATACAAATCCAAGTGCTCTGATTGGATGAATCGTGGCACTGGTTTCTGAATGTACTGAGAAAGAATTGAGATAGTGTTTCTTGCTTTGCGGTTTGTTTTTCCTCGGTTTTGAAAATTCTGTTTTTCTGTCATTAATTTTTCTTTATTTTTTTGTTAGTACTATAAATAAGTCGATTTTTCGAAACGTGAATGCGTTGCCTGCTTACGTGAAATGACATGTTTACTCCACAGTACACATCAAGAAAATGTGAATTACCCCTTATTTTTTTAATTTCTTTTATTATTTATTTATTTAATTATCAATTACACGAGTAGACATTATTCTTAGCCTCCAACATAAATATTTTTATTTTTTATTAACTAATTTATAGGCAATCTTTTTATTTTTTTTGGATGAATTTCGATCATTTAATCAGCCGTCAATTATTTCTATTGATTATATTAAAATAAAAAAAAGATAAAAATGAAAATTTATATAATTCAAATAAAAAATATAAGAAAAAAGAAAAAAAATTTTTTTAAACCTTGAGTTGTGAATTTTTAAATTTTTATCTTTGTTATTTTCATATAATGAGAAAAAATCATTGACTATGGCACAAATTTGTCAAAATTCATCCAAAATGATTTTAAAAATTGCTCGTAAATTGAGGAAAAAAAGATAAATAATTCATTTGAATTTTTTTTACTTTAAATTACTTCTTTTCTCACAAATAATTTATTTATAAAAATTTTCACTTTTTTCATTCTCATTTTTAATATAAATGGACCATCTTGCAAATTCATGTTTTTATATTTTTTACCTTTATTATTATTAATCTTTAACGTAGTCTTTTTTGTTTGCTAAGTACGTTTATATAAATTTATTATATTACTTTAACTGTCGGATGAATTTTAACAAATATTTAATCCAAGTGTATTGTTCTTAAATCGATGAACAATTTGAATTGAAATGATAAGGAACAAACATTTAAAAATTTTATAAGTATTCCCTTTTTAAATATTACAAGACGATATAAGTGATTTAAATTTGAATATCATACTATAAGAAATATGATTTTTTTAAATTCCAAATATATATCAATTCATAAAAAATTAAGAAAACATAAAAGAAAATATCAAAATTGGAAAATTATGCTATGTATTTGGTTCATAAGTGGAACATGGATCGGTACTTGAATTATATTAAACCATATCATCATGTCCTTATCTATATAGACAATAGGTTCAAGATATTAATTAAAGGGGTAATATATAATACCCAGATCTAAAGTAAATAAAAAATAATTGAGATTAATAGAATAAAATTAACTAAGTATGAAAGACTTAAGTGCACTTTATGAAAGTTAATTAATATAACCCTCAGTTAAGCATAGTTTCTTTGTCTGAGGTTTTAGAGAAACGCTCTGAAATCTTCAGAGCTCCTTGAAGAGCAAGACTTATTTAAAAAATTAAAATTAAAATTAAAGTTTTAATGCCCATATCAAAATGTACCTAAGATCGTCTGTAGCATTCCTTATAACATCTTTTGTAACATTCTTTTTAAAAATATTTTATCCCCTTAAGATTTACTTTTTTCCTTTTAAGGTTTATTTTTTGTCTAGTAGGTTTTATTAATAAAATACTCTATATTAAAAATGTTACAGAGGATGTTACAGACGATCCTAACCGATCGAAATAGAGTAACCAAATTTAGGATTGAATGTTTGCACTAATTGGGACTTTTGCGATTCCTTCAAGGTAAGTGGAAAACAAACTCTAACTCTGTATTTATTTTTAAATTATGAATAAATGTCTGAATATGTTTTTAATTGCTTATAATAATTAGATTGAACAAGTAATGTGATTTTTGTATGAAAATTGATCGTAATGAATTTTAAAGAATTGATTTTGTATATTTGTTTTGTCATTGAGCTTTTAATTAATGTCATTAGGATAATTTTGGAAAGGAGCATATTACACTTTTGAACTTTTTGAATAAGGAAAAATCCAATATCATATTTGTTTGGCCTCTTGGTGGAATAAACATCTAAATTTGATATTAAGTTTTGATCATGTTATTGTCTTTTATATTGTTTGTATATCAATGTCAGATTATGTTTGAGAAGATTATTGTTTTGAGATTTGTTTTGGAGATTTTTTTTTTATATTTGTGAATTTATTTTTGCCATATATTGAAAAGCCGTTTTTGAAAAATTATGTAAAAATGATGTTTAAAGGAAAAAATTTTGAACATAAGGTTCTTCTCATGAAATGCTTTGATTATCGAATTTTAAAGTGTGTAAGTTTTATATAAAAATATGAATTCTTCTCATGAATGCATTGGTTAGCAATCTAGCATTCATGCTAGAGTTATGACTAATCGCCTTTGTACCTTTGTGCGTGAAACAGAAAGAAGTAATTTTCATTTTTCTTTTCAGTTTAGTCTCAAAGCTTTGAATGTATTATTTTCAAGCCTAAAATCATTTTATGAATGTTTTGAAATTATAATCTTTCATCTTAAATTATTTATGGCCTTTAAAAGAACTCGTCTTGGATGTTTTTAAGACTTTGTTAAGTAAAAATATGTTTAATAAACACTAGTTCAATCCCAAAATTTAGTATTAGTTCTTTGCTTATTAAGCAGTTGTACTCACTCCCTTATGACCTTTTCAATTCAAGTTATCTTCGAGTGCGAGATGGAGTTGATGAAGATGAGTTTGAGCTTTGAGGGAATTAAGTTTGGGTTTTGATGCAAACCAAATTTGTAAATATTTTTGTCTATTTATCTCGTCTTTTGTGTGCTAGGGGTATTTTGGTAATTGTAGCTTTAGATATTTTGCTGTACCTTATTTCCTTTGAGTGATTATATGATATGTGAGTGTTTTTGTGACCACTACGAAAAAAGAGCCCATTACCGACAGTCAAACTCATCGGTCCACCATCAGTGCCACTATATTACTGACGGCACACTGACAAACATTGTCCGTCGAGCACTTCTTATCGGTAACAACAACTACTGACGATCAATAATATTTGGACCAATGACATTTCCAATGGTCATTTGGTTTCCCGACAGTTTGTAATCAGCCAACGCAAGTTTTCCGTCAAAAACTAATACCGACGGTTCTTGTCGTTGTCGGTAAGTTTAGCCAACGAACTTATCGACTGTTTCTTTCCGTTGGTGATGCCAACGACATTTATCCATGGAACTTTTTGTCGATTTCCAGTTTTGTGAAAATTTTGGTTGCGACAGGTTCTCCGTCGGTATCCCGTTGGTAAGCTTTTTTTTTTTTTAATATAATTTGTAAAACCCACCCGAAACTCCCTGAAACGCAAAAAAAACCCAACAACAATAGTATATACTCACAAACTTATCTATAAACAGTATCTATTCATAAACATCAAACCGATAACATATCAATAAACTAAAACATCCATAAAGCATAAAATGTACAAGTATCAATGATCCTCGGGATCTCTAACATCACTAGAAGACTGGAAGGAGGGGGTAGGATCAACGGTGCTGGTGCTCGGGCCATCAATGAGGGGGGAGGGGGAGTAGAGGAAGATACTCTTGCTGCATCTGAAGTCCCCGCTACTACTGCCATCGATGATGATGTCGATGGAACGACAACCATAGCAGCTCTCACGATATTCATCATCGGTGGCATCAGGGTGTAAGGTAAGTGGCTCTGCTCGGCAAACCACCTCCTGTGCTCATCAAAGGCGGCGCAGACACTAGAAACAGTAGCCTCAATCCGTCTCATGATCCTCTGCTCCATTTCCAAACAGCAAGGTGGCAATCTAGCCGCAGCCCAACTATTCTTGGCTCTGAGATGAGCTGCCTTCGAAGGAGCTCCATATAATCGGCTGCGGTCCAATGCACCAGATATAGTGACCATCAACTGGAGATCATCTGGCAAAAGAATGCCCGTGGCTGCAGCTTCCTCCTAGCCTTCTGTCAAGCCTCGTGAAATCTCCTCTACAATGTGAAATATTAGTTGGATAATAAGTTATAAAATATTATATAAAATTTTAAAGTTGTAAGTTATAAAACATCATAAAACATAAATTTCACTAAACTTACCCAAAACTTCTCTGAATGGAAATCCACATATTGCCCCTTCTTATCCCTGCTCTAATACTTGGGGAGTTCCTCCACGTGTCTGCTCTTGGAGAACCTCTCCATTAAATCCGCTTGCTACAAAAGAAAAATTAAGTTACTATAATAAAGTAACAAAATAAAATAATGAAATTAAACTTCAGTTCTTACCCTCTTCAACTGACTCTCTATGAAGGATATAGAACCACCTGTGTACTTCCCCGCTCCCCGACCCCTCCGTCCCTCATTCCTGTTTCTTTTATTCAGTTCAGAAAATGCCTTGTACTCAAGACTCTCCCAATTCTTCATCATCTGCTCCCAATACATCTCAGGAATCCAAACCGGCCTCTTCCTTGCCCTCGAGCATCGCCAAGAAAATCTCTCATCGGTCGTCGACCTTGACCTCCCATGCATGCTTTATCTTGGTTATGGATAAACTTGGGTCCCAAGCGCATCTTTTGAAATTTCAATGAAATATGAAAACATTAGAAAAATAATATGCTCCCAGTATAAGTATAACCGGTATAAGATTCAAAAATCAAAATATTATTAGTATTAAAGATTGTAAAAGACTTGGATTAATTCTCTCCACCACATATCGGGGACATTCAGTGGGACCTCAGACCAATAGTGGTAAGGGCCGGTGAACCGCTCATACAAGATAGCTGATATATGGATGGCGGCTCTCAAAGGTGGATGTATTATGTACATATTAATGTTAGTATATATTTTATTGATCTAAATTCAGGGTCAATAACTGGCGAGTATCACCTGAGAGTGGCTTCCAAGCCGCAGGATCCGTAGAAGGAGCTGTAGATGATGACGACTATGTGGTCGGTGCTAAAGATGATTCGGGAGCCGTGTCAGTTCCTGAATCTGTGTGGCCCGTGCGGAAGATAAACTGGGAGTGTCAGAACTGGTCGGTACTTTTGTCTATGTGACAGGTACCTGTGTCTGTATGGGGGAGTCCTACTGCACCGGGGTCAATAGATCCTGTTGTGTGGGAGTCTGTGGATAAATATAAGTATAATTAAGGTTTGTTATAAATATCACCAGTTAAGAAACATGAGAAACATAAGTATAAGAAGTTAATAAATATAATTATAATGATAACATAAGTACTATAAAATAATTTTATAAAACATAATCATGCAATGCTCTATATGTTGGAATCCTCATCGGAATCATTATCAGATGCAGTGTTGGAATCCTTGGTATCTCTTCATCTGAGTCTTCATCAGAATCTTCTTCATCAGAATCCCATTCTATTTCAGTTTCATCATTTTATACTTCCTCAAAATATGTCTCGACTGCGATATCTAATTCTTCTGACAAATGAGACTTGTGGACGAGAAGTCCTACGTCTTCAATCGTCACATCTACTGCCGAACCATCATGAATGTCCACGTTCTCTTGGAACGCATTATCTTGGTGGGGAACATCTATTAGGTGGGGTCGAGATTTTACCATACTAACCCAATCGATCCTTGGTGTTTTAGAGCCAGGATACGGGAGGAACGAAACTGTTCGGATTGATGCGCTAACACGAAAAGATCATATCCTCCATACCTCCGGTCTTTGTGAAAATCAACAATTTTATATTGAGGTTGAATCTTCATTCCTGTATCCGAAGAATCAAACCAATCCTAATGAAACAAGGCGACCTTTTGGATTGGTGTTCCAGTCAACTCTACCTCAACTATTTCTTTTAAAATATCGTAATATTTTGGTTTCACACACACACACACACACACAATCATTTTAAGTTTCTCCCTCCTCACCCATATCTCTTGTGTGAAACCAAAACCCATTGACAATGTATCCCGTGCACGTCTTAAATTTTTTAGAAGGACCCCAAGATAGATTTTTCAGGAGTTGACTACAGTTTTATGTGGGCTTGTGCATCTGTATATACATTTGACAAGGTTAATAAGATTATGTAACAGTCGTTTTTAATTAAATTTAAATGCTTAGGCGAGATTAACTTACTTCAACTCCAACCACTCTGTGAATCCCTCGCTCATTTTTCTTGAATTTCTTCACCGATATATTAAAATTGAGATTTCCCAGTTCTAATTCATATTTCCTGCACAAGCAAATTTAAAGTTTACAAGATGTATATATATGCATGCGAAATTTATGTGAAGGTATTATTTGTTAATTAACTTATTGAAGGTAAGGTTCCACTTCCTCATAATTAAGGAAGATATAGTTCTAGGCTGTTTTCCATTCTCGAACATCGAAGAATCTTTTTTTCATCTCGCTGAATTTTCTTTCTTGTTCATTGCATATTGATAGAACCTTACCCTAATAAAGAGGATTCCCGATATTATCGTTTTGCCTAACTTGTTTCTGGAGTGTAGGTACACTCTCTTCAAAGTAGTAACTGAAGAATATTACAGCCTCCTAAATTAGGTAAGCATTGCAAATTGATCCCTCGACTCTTGCCTTATTCTTTATTGTCTTCTTTATATCGTGCAAGTACTATATATTGCAAATATATTAAAATAAGTTATATAATTTACTTAAAATGACGTTTTGAAAAATAATTAAGTGAATATGTGTGGTTACCTCTCGAATGGGTACATCCACCTGTATTGGACGGGACTGTATACTCTCACCTCGTATGGTAAATGAATCATCAAATGCTCCATAACATCGAAAAAACCAGAGGGAATATGCGCTCTAACTTGCATATCAAAATGGGAATGCTTTCCTCTAATTCATGCATATGAGACTCACTTATCTTCGCTCACACAAGTCTTGATAGAAGAGACTCAACTTGGCTAAGCAACTCCACCCTTCACTGGAAGAAGCTCTCTAAAGGCAATGGGCAAGAGTCGCTCCATGAAGACGTGACAATCATGATTTTTCATGCCGGTCATCTTCATGTCTTTATAATCAACACACCTTCCCAAATTAGATGCATATCCATTCGGCAGGTACTCCTCTTTAACCCAACAAGCATCATTTTCTTTTGTTCCATCATCAAGGTATAATATGCCGTTGGCTTCGAACATTTATCACCATCGCTCTGTTTCATCAACAAGTCCGGTTTCAGTTGCAATACAAATGTAGATCTTGTCTAGCCTTGATATTATCCTTTGACTTCCTTTGTACTCCATAACTGTGTTGAAGACATTATCAAACACATTTTTTCATTTTGCATCATGTCAATATTATGACACACTAAAAGGGTACCTCAATAAGGAAGATCCCAAAATATACTCCTCCTGGTCCAATTGTGATCCTTCCCCATACCATCTTCCTTGCCCAGTTCATTTCTAGTTTCGGTGATTTTTGAAAAGTCCCGGACCTTGTCCATATACGTTCTCCCGATAGTCTCGGTAGCGGCGACAGACGGTCTTCACCTCTATCCTTCTTGAAAGACCTAGAATCTTGTCCAAATTGATAACTCAGTGGCAAGAAACATCGATGGCAATCGAACCAAGATTGTTTACCACCATTTTGCAATCAGAATGACTGTGTCTATTCCATGCAATATGGACAAGCCAACGCCCTTGCTGTACTCTAACTGCTTAACATACTATACACTTAGAAGTCACTAATGGTCCAAAGAAGTGCGGGCCACATTTGGAAATTCTATTTCTTTGATAGGTCATAAGTAAGGTCCTGACATCCCTGATTCCAAGTGTGATGATGATTGTCTATACTCACAAGTCGGAAACTAACAATCTTACATGAAAAATGAACACCATAAAATTAAAAAGAGGCAGATTAAGAAGTATCTCTCATTTACCTACTGTCTAGTAAATGTTGAGCGGTTAATTACCATTAATTTCTTATCATTAATCTAGAAATACATGCGTTTTAAAAATTAAAAATTTATTTAAAATACCTGCTGTCTTTTGATGCAGCTCTAGCAGCGGCTACGACGAAGCTCCAATGGTGGCAAATCAACAACAACTGGAAGAAGAAGAAGAAGAAGAAGAAGAAGAAGAAGAAGAAGAAGAAAACGCTGTAGGTAATCGAGAGAGAGAGAGAGAGAGAGAGAGAGAGAGAGAGAGAGAGAGAGAGAGAGAGAGAGAGAGCATTACCTGTGGCGGTTAAGGCAGTAGTGAAGGTCGGCGTCGGCTGAAGAAGTCGTCGGTGATGGCAGTCTGTCAGTGAGATGGCGGGAGGGATGATTTGGGGAGGGAAATCCGTTGCTTTGTGTGGAGGTGATTTGGGGAAGAAAAGAAGGGTTTGCTCGATTTTTTTACATCTACTAATTTATTACCGACAGCATGTGATGGCAATTTCTGTCGGTAGTAATTTTCAAGAGTTGCCGACAGAAAGGCCGTCGGTTAACACTGTAGGAAACTAAAAGAAACCGCCAACGACATGAAGACATCGACATTACCCTTGTCGGGAATGGACACTGTTCCAAGAACCGTCGGTAATAAGTCGTCCTTTTTGGACGCTCAATTTCCCGCCATTTTTTCGTCTAAACTGGTTAAAACCCACAAGATTTCTTTTACCGTTGGTTTCATGTCGGTGATTATTGACGGCTGAATTTTTCGTCAGTAACTTCCGTCGATAAGTTGCTATGATTTTGTAGTGGACGGAATTAATTAGTTGGGGCTGTTTGAAAGTTAAGTCATTCTTAAAAGGAGTTTTGTGCAATAATGGAGTATCTTGGAAGCTTTAGGGCAAGTATAAATAGAAGACTTTAGCTACTTTAGGGGACTTTTGCTTTGTTTTTGGAAGGAAGTTTTTGTAGAGAATTGCACCTTCATAACCAACTAGCATTTGGAGTTTTGGAGGCTTGGTTTTTGAGTTGACCCAAGGTTCCTACCAACCCCTCTCCCACTGCCGTAGGTGAGAGAGGCTAGTACAAGTCGTCTCTACGGTTCAATTTAAGGTCTTAAATATAAACTTCAGGTGTTATTTGTTGTTATGTCTGATTATCTATAATCCATAAACCTGCTTAACTTTCAGTTCTTGGATTTTCTACTATTTTTCTATTTGTTATTAAATCAAATTAGTATCAAAGCAAGTTCTTTCTTGTGGGTCCATGGCTGCAAGAGGTGGAAGAAAAAATAAAGGTCATGGAGGTAGGTATGTGACTGTGGAAATACTTGAAAGGTTGCGAGAACAGGTTCCACAACTTGGACTCAAGTGTTAGGTAACTAGAATTACAGAAATCGGAGTGACAAAGAATTTGATCGTAATCAGAGAGTAAGGAATGAAGATAATCAACAATAAGATGCTGAAACTAGTAGCTCTAGTGATGAGAGTAGTGCTCAAGCTGGAGGTTTTGCACAACCACGTGAAAGACCCTAAAGGTGGGAAGATTGCGTTGTGTGTGCCCTGCAAAATTCTAAAGAATACAAAGTGCAAGTGCAAATTTTAGAATTTGATGGTAACATGGAAGCTGAAGAATTTCTGGATTGAATTGACAACACTGGGAGTTATTTTGATTGAAAAGATGCACTTGAAGAGAGAAAAGTAAAACTGGTGGTTGCAAAACTAAGAGGTTCTGCTTCTGTTTGGTGGAAACATTACCAAAAAGAAAAGGAAAATCAAGGAAAAGGAAAAATCAGAATATGGGAAAAGATGAAAGAGAAGCTGAGGCTGGAGTTTCTACCTCGTGACAGTGACCAAATTTTATATCAAAGGATTCAAAACCTAAGACAACGTGAGAAGTCAGTAAAAGGATACAATCAAGAGTCTCATTTGATTTTCATTGAGGTGGAACCTTGAGAAAAGTAAAGGCAGAAGGTTAGTTGTTATGTGAATGGTCTCATAGTGGCCATACAAGATCAAGTAACCTTGTAGCAACCTTATAAAGTGAGTGATGTATATCAACTTACTTTGAAAATTGAGTCTCAACTTCCCCGAACCATATCTAAGAAGGCTGGGTTTAATCGCAACAATAGTGCATCGCATCCAAGGTGGGTTATGGATCTGGAGGTGGTCGGACAGTAGCACCTTTACGTTCCAACCAACTATCCAACAATAACAGTGGCAAGGCAGTCCAGTATATCCAAAAAAGGAGAAGACAATAGTGAAGTGATAAAAATGTTTTGAATTTGGGCACAAGTCTAATGAATGTTCAAAATAAGCCGAGGACAGAGTTATTATGGCAGAGAATGAAGATGATGATTGTAATGAAAATTTTGCAAGTGTTGAGGACCAAGAAGAGCAGCTAGTAGTTGGGGATAATGTGATGGAGGAAGGAATTGATGATATTGTTTGGGGAAGTCTTAGGCATCCGAAGATTATTACTTTCCCCCTCAAGTAATGATAATAATTGGCTGTGCAAAAATATTTTCCATACTCATTGCATATCTAGTGGGAAGCTTTGCAACTTAATCATTTCTAGGGGTAGCGGAGAAAATCTAGTTAGTCATGAAATAGTGTATAAGCTGAAATTGAAGATTGAGAAACATCCACAACCATATCAAATTCTATAGTTCAACAAAGGGAATAAGGTGATTATATCTTCAAGATGCCTTGTTAATTTTTCCATAGATAATTTGTTTATTGTGATGTGGTTCTGGTTCCCATGGACACATGTCATATTCTTCTTGGATGAGCTTGGCAATATGATCGAGGAACAATTCATGATCGTGTGAAGAATACGTATTCCTTATTTATCAACGATGGAATAAAAAAGAAGATGATTGTATTAAAACCTATAAAGAATGGGAATGTCAAAAGAAAAGAAGGTGAGTAACCTTTTGTACTATTACAAATGAAGGACTTTACTGAAGAAATCAAGAAAGTTGGATAGGTTTATGCTCTTTTTCTAGGAGAAGGAAGGTAGCATCTTGAATTTCCTAAAAGGTTGATGAGATCCTTGGTGAATTCTTAGGTGTGATGCTGGCAGAATTGCCTAATAGACTTCCTCCTATGAGAGACATACAACACTAAATTGATCTTGTGCTTGAGGCTACTCTACCCAATTTACCTTACTACCGAATGAGTCCAAAAGAGCATGAAGAACTTCAATAGCAGGTTATGGAGCTTCTAGGAAAGGTTTCATCCAAGAGAGCCTAAGTCCTTGTGTTGTACTAGCTTTTCTCACCCCTAAGAGGGATGGATCTTGGAGAATGTTTATGGCTAGTAAGGCTATTAACAAGATCAAACTTAAACACAAATTCCCTATACCAAGATTAGATGACATGCTTGATATGTTAGCCTGATCTCAGGCGTATTCTAGGATTGATTTGAAGAGTGGCTATCATCAAATTAGAATCAAGCCTGGAGACAAACAGAAAACAACATTTAAGACCAAAGAAGGGCTATATGAGTAGCTGGTCATGCCTTTTAGAATGTCTAATACACCTATTACATTTATGAGATTTATGAAATATGTGCTGAAACCTTGCATTGGGAAGTTTGTTGTGGTATGTTTCTATGATATTTTAATATATAGCAAGGATAGATAAACCGTATTGGTCATTTGAAGCGTGCCCTACAATTATTGCTACAAAATTAGCTTTATGCCAAAAAAGAAGTGAAGATTTTTATGGACAAATTGGACTTACTGGGATTCATTGTTTTAGCAAAAGGAATCGAAGTTGATCCAACAAAAATTGAGGCCATAACCTACTGGCTGACTCCAAGAACACTTACAGAAATTCAAAGTTTTCATGGTTTAGCCACGTTTTATAGGAGATTCATAAAAGAAAATTAGCACTGTAGTGGCTCCTATAACAGAATGTCTTAAAGGAGGAGATTTTCTTGGACTCTCGATGCCGAGAAGAAACAGATAAAGAAGATGATGACTCAAGCTCCTATTTTGGCCTTACCAGATTTTGATAAGCTCTTTAAGTTTGATTGTGATGTAATAAAGGTTGGGATTGGTGCTGTTTTAAGTCAAGAAGGAAGACTAGTGGTCTACTTCAGTGAAAAGATTAATAAGGCTCGCCAAGACTATTATGCTTATGACCTGGAATTGTATGCAACTGTCCAATCATTAAAATTTTGTTAGCATTACCTCATTCAAAGGGAGTTTATCCTTAATTTTGATCATGAAGCCACCTTGAGATACCTCAATTCCTAAAAGAAGCTAATAAAAAACATGCCAAGTGGATAGCATTCTACAAGAATACATTTTCACATTGAGACATAAGGTTGGTTTGCAAAAAAAAGTGGCTAATGCATTAAGTAGAATGGCATATTTACTGATTACTATGTTTACTAGTATTATTGGTTTGGCGATTATCAAGGAATGCTATAAAGAACACCCTTACTATTCTGAAATTCTTGAGAAGCTTGTTGTTAAGGACAATTTGGTTTATGCATAGTTTGTTCAAAAGGATGCGTACTTATTTAAGGGCACCAAACTCTGCATTATGGAAGGCTCCTTAAGGGAGCATGTAATATCTGAACTACACGGAGAAGGTTTAGGAGGTCATTTGGGCAAGGACAAAATGCTGAATTTAGTAGCTGAAAGATACTTTGACCTTCAATGTGACGAGATATGTGCAAGCATGTTCTATTCATCATTACCATGCGTGTCAAGTCTCTAAGGGGAAATATTAGAATATAGACTTGACAACCCTTTACCTATGTCCACAACACTATGGGTTGACATAAGTATGGATTTTGTGGTTAGTTTACCTCGAACAGCAAAAGGTATTGACTCTATTTTTGTAATCGTGAACCATTTTTCAAAGATGGCTAATTTCTTGCATGCAAGACGACATTTGATGCAACACATGTGGCAGGTATTTATTATTTTTTTTAAAGAAGTGGTCAAGCTACATGGAGTGCCAAAGACAATTTCATCATACCCAGATACCAAGTATCTTATCCATTTTTGGAGAATCTTGTGGAGGCTTTTTTGGTACAAAATTGCTGTATAGCAGTGCCTATCATCTTCAAACAGACGGATAGACTAAAGTAGTAGACAGGAGTTTGGGGAATTTGTTGTGATGTCTTACAAAAGATCACAATAGGATTTGATTTTGCCACAGGCTAAATTTTCTTATAATAGCACCATTAATAGGTCCAATGAGAAAAGTACATTTCAAGTGGTACATGGCCGAAACCCGAAACAGATTCTTGACCTGGTAGACATTTCCAATCAACCTAAGGTCCAACGATGATGCTATTGCTTATGCTGAAAAACTTGAAAGAAGTTCAAGAGGAAGTGCGAACGAGGCTTGAACTTGTGAACAAGTACTACAAAGAAGTGGCTGATTGCCATAGATGGTTCAAAAAGTATGAAGTTGGTGATTGAGTGATGGTTCTCTTCCACAAAGAAAGATTTCCAAAAGGCATATCAAAAGTTGAAGAGTAAGAAAATTGGGTCATGACAAATTTTTTGCGCAGGTTTGGTGAAAATGTCTATGAGATTCAGCTTCCTCAAGGCTGGGACATATCACCTATCTTTAAAGTGGCTCATTTATACCCTTTTCAAGATGATCAAAAGGATGATCCCTTAACCCTCAACAAAAGGAAAGTGGAGATGCCTAGAATAGAAAGTCACTCCTTACATAGGGTGTTTCTTGCAAGAAAACAATAGAAGCTGCTCATAGTGAGGCCAAGAAAATTGAGGTAGTTATACATGTTCGGGAGGTAAAGACTAGAGCTAGAACCTATTTCAGGTTTTTGGTAAAATTGAAACACCAAATTATGAGAATTCATGGATTAATGAAGAAATCATGCATATTTATCCTAACATGTGCTAGCCAAGACTACAACTTGCATGCAGCCGAGTTCTTTTTAAGTAGGGGGAATGATGCAAGCCAAATTTATAATATTTTTCTGTCTATTAATTTGTCTCTTGTCTTTTGTGTGTTAGGGGTATTTTGGTAATTTTAGCTTTGGATTTTTTGTTGTAGCTTGTTTCCTTTGAGTGATTATGTAATATATGGGTGTCTTTGTGACAAAAATAATTGGTTAGGCTGTTAGACAATTTAGTAGTTCTTAGAAGAGATTTTATTAATATTGGAATTGGCTTCTCTTAGAAGCTTAGCTTTAGGGCAAATATAAATAGATGAGTTCACCCACTTTAGGGGAACTTTTGCTTTGTCTTTGGAAGGAAGTTTCTACAAAGAATTGTAGCATCAGAACCAGCTAAGGTTAGGAGTTTTGGAGGCTTGTGTTTTGAGGAGTCGACCCCATGATGCCTACCGACCCCTCTAACTCTACTGTAGGAGCGAGAAGCTAGCAGAAGCCATCTCTAGTATTCAGTTTCAAGTCTAAAATAATAAGTTCTGGTATTATTTTGTTATTTCTGATTATCAATGCCCTATAGTCCATAAAATAGTTGCTCAATGTTTAGTTCTTGGACTTTTCTACTATTATTATGTTTGTTATTGCATCAGGTTTACTGAAGCCTTTTTCCAAGAACGTTTTTTATTTCAATAATGTTGTTTATAAAGTTTGATTTAATGTTTTCTACCCTTTGAGTTTCTTTATTCTGTAGATGACATTTGAAATCTTCTAAAATTGTTTAATATGAAATTACCTTTTTACCCTTTAAAAATTTTGAAGTCTTGTGTCCTTTTTTGCACGCCATGTCCGTCTCGAATTTGACAAGCTTGGATCTGGGGCATGGCATAATATAACTTAAGAAAATTATTTTTATATATGAAAAGGGATCAAATTGTATTAATCAAGCAAAAAGATTTACAAAAGGGGTCCTATGGATCACAAAAGGCCCGAGCATTAGAAAGGGAGCCAGAGTTAGGTATATTTGTATGCTCTACACCATGTTTGCTATTGTTAGTGCTATATACTTCTCTAGCTTTGTGCAAAATGTTTTCTAACATCCAGGAAGAGAAGGGGGAGGGCTCTTTTGGGCAATGTAAGCTCTCGTTGCGCCACATTCCGTATCCAATACTTCTTCTCGGAAAATTGTGTTCCAATCTATACTAGCAAAAGGTTTTCCAAAGTCCTTGCTCATGTTCAGATCTACCTATTGCATCGAGTTGGAGCATCTACTGAAATGGGACCACTTTCCCTCTTGCACCAACTGTTTCCATAATGAACTAACCCTTAGATAGTCAGGGAGAGCATGCATAATGGTCTCTCCTTCCTGCCCACACATGGGGCATTGGAATTCTCTGCACAATGTCTATTTCTCAGAGAGCTATTGTAGGTAACCTAACCAGTCTTGTAATCCTGATCATGTGGCTCAAATGAGTTGGCCCTTTTGAATTGCTATATTTTCTCCATTTCTAAATCCTCCGCATGCGGACCATCCTCCCATGTTAGCCACTGATATACTTACTTTATGGCCACTTGATCAGTTCCAATACCCATTTTAGTAAGGCCTCGAGCTCCATACATGATCCCTCTCCAGATTTGGGAGACTCCCATGCTACTTATTCTACTAAAAAAAGTTGACCCATACTTGTGGTGAAGAATTTTTGCACAAAGCTGTGTAGGGTTCTTTAGCATTCACCATGTTATATACTTAGCATTGCTTATTCATGCTCCTAAGATGCTTGAAGCCAAGTCTACCTCTTTTTGCTTTACTCTATAGATTTGCTGCCACGATACTGTGTAATTTCTGCTCGCTAGCAGAACTGTCTATGTAATCTGTTTCCAGCTCATCCAACATATTTGTCGATAATTTTGTCATCTGCTTTGCATAGAAGAGGATTGTTGAGGAAACTGATTGAATTAGAATGCTTCTGGCTATCCAGGCCATAGATGTTTTTTACATCCTGCCAATTTCTCTCGACTTTAGATGTTATAAACTTATAAAAAGCTAGTTAGAAGATCTCCCATGTACAAAAGGCATGTGAAGATAAAGTCCAAGATCCTCAGTCTTGGTGATGCCAAACTTTGTAGTAAGCTGGTTGCTAATTGCCACAGTTGTGTTGGGGCTTACATGTAGCTTGGATTTGTGGAGATTCACCTTTCGGCCACGCTCAGCACAAAAGGATTGTAAGATTCCCGCCATACATTGAGCATGTATAATAAAGGCCTCTCCGAAGAGGAATAGATCATCTACAAAAAAATAAAAATAAAAATAAAACTAAAAAAAAGAAGAAAAATAGTGTATGACTCTAGGGTTGGATCTTGAGGGTTTGATTCCTTTCCATGCACCTGATCTCCCAGTTATTTCAATTTTCTGCGTAAGAGTTTCCATGCAAAGAATAAAAAATTAGGGGGAGAGGGAGGTCCCCTTGCCGCAACCTTCTTTGAGGGGGGAAAAAGGGGGAAGCTTGTCACCGTTCCACAGGATAGAAATTTCTGTAGATTCAATGCAGAACATAATAATCTTAACCAATTTTGGTTGGAAGGCCACAACTTGTAGGATGCTCCAGAGGAACTGACAGATGACTCAATCGTACGTCTTTTCAAGGTTCACCTTTACTCCAGCACCCGTTTTAAGCCTGCTTTCCTTTTCATACTATATAGCACTTCTTGTATAATAATAACATTATCCACCACCTGTCTTCTTGGGATGAAACTAGCTTGCCCCTCTCCCATTAACAGATGCATAAGGTTCTTTAGGCGATTAGAAATGATTTTAGTGATGGCCTTAGCAACAAAATTACACAACGCAATGGGTCGGATATGGGACATGGTCTCTAGGCTAGCTTGTTTGGGCACTAGTGTGAGTAAAGTTCCATTCATTTTCTTCGAGAAACTGCCTCTTGCAAAGGCATCTGTAATGGACTCCGTAACTGCTGCACCAATTATATCCCAATTCTTTTGGAAGAAACAAAGGGATAGTCTGTTGGGTCCTGGGACCTTCATCCCTCCCATTTCAATGATAGCCTCAAGGACCTCCAAATGTGACAATGGTCTATTGAGGAGGAGAATGTTCGATCTAGACGATTGCGGGAATTTAAAAGAGAAATTACTTCCACGGTCTTCTTGGCCCTCAGTATAAAGGTTAATGTAAAACTGCCTCGAAACTTGTTGAAGGGTTTCTTGATTGTCCATCCAGTAGTCATTCTCATCTTTCAAGCATGTAATACACCCTTTCAGTCTTCTTATGACTGTAATAGTATGGAAGAAATGAGTGTTTTTATTCCATTCTGTCAAGCATTTAATTCTTGACTTTTGCAACAAAAAGTTTTCCTTTTGCCAGAGGATGAGATTGTATTCTTCAATAAGTTGTTTCTCTAACTGCAGCAGGTAATCACACTTCCTTTCCCCAATATCCATTGTAAGCTCTCCATTCTGGCTATGTATCTCTTCTTTCTATGGGAGATTTTTCCAAAAACAGTTTTGTTCCACTTCTTCACATCTCCACTAATCGGTCAATTTTATCAGCCAGACTCCTATTAGTTCTACTCCATGTGTCTGAAAGAAAGTTATTGAAATTTGGATGTTCGAGCCAGAAGGTGAAGAACCAAAATGGTTGTTCTCCTATTTTGCTGATGCCCCTCCAGTGAAACAAGGGATGGTGCATGATCAGACTGTGTGCGTACTAGGTGCGCTACTATTGCTTGTTGACTTAACACAATTCAAAATATCTCTGTCCTCACGTAGGGATAGAATTTTACAACAAAATTTTCCATCATATTATTGAAAACTTAAAATACCTCAATTCTACTGCTCAATTAATTTGATCCTTGTCTCATTCATTTATTCCTCTTCTTAATATGGTTGATCAACAAAAACAAAAATTAGGATAATTGCCCAAATAATATTTATACTTATTTTTTATATTTTTTTAAAAGAAGGAATAAGAATGAAATCCATACTATCTATCACCTAATATTGAGTGTCTTTAACGAAGTAGTTATGATCACAATCTCCATAACTATTTAGATAATAATATTTTTGTCCCGAACTTTTTACATGTTATATTTTTAAAATTTTTTTTATTTATCCTCAAACAATTTTAAGATATATTTTCGTCATCAAAATAATTTTTTGAATGCTAGAATAATCTTAGAAGCCAATTAATTTGGTGTAAAAGGATTACACATTCGATCCCCTAATACAATAATACATTTTAACAAAAACAAAATAGGTCATGCAAGCTCCATCTCTTGAAATTCAAAAGTCAAAACAAGAATATGCAACATTTTTATCAATTTAAAATTATTTGAAATAAAAATCTAAAAATGTTATGAATTTATTTTTATATAATGGATGTCCATTATAATCCAAGAAGAAATAATTGCTTAACGTGACTCATCTTTAATCTTTACAGAATATGATGTCCTAGTCACATCCTATCTATATTAGATGATAGAATTTATATTCCAATTCTTATCCCCTCTTTGCTTATGCCCTAAAGCTCTATAAATAGGGCACTTAGGCTCCACCTGCATTGGGTTTTCAAGAAAAAGTCCAAAATAAGTTGGAGTTTCATAAAAATCCACTTGGACAAGAATTAAACAAAAAAAAAAAAAAAAAAGAAACTCAAGATGAACTCTCTCTTAGCCCAAATATCAATTCCAAACCTTGGGAACAAAAAACAAAACTCCACATGTCAATGTCTTGCCTTTTTTTTTTTTTTTTTTTTTAAAATCCTGCATCATTTCATTAAAAACACAAAGTCTTGTGGTATAAATGTAGCTACAAATGATAGGGTATGTGCTTCCAGCCAAACCAGAAAGTTCGACATAGTTAAACTTGAACAGCCAGACTAACATCTAACTAGTCTAATGGCTATGACTTGGTTCAGGAAGACTTACCATTACAACTGTTGCAATAACAACCCTCCAAGCTTAGACAACAACTTTGGTTTGTCCAGAAAAGGGATACACCCCTAAGTCTTATTTATTTAACAACTAACAAGCATCTAAATTAAAGATATAGAAAAACAAAACACCAACACCAACCACATCAGTACAAACTAGAAATATAAAGTCTGATTTGAAGCCACCAATTGCAAATACCGGCAGCACTGGGTCGCAAAAGCTTCGCTCCGATGAAGAGCATATAGCAGCAGCAAAGCTAAGCAAAGAAATCAAAATTCATCCACGATTATCCTACCTTTGGAGGAAGAACAATTGGAGAACACCAATGAAAAAGCCCATAGACTCCACACCGGAAGATATGCAGCACAGATTCAAGCCACCCTTTACCTAAATCTCCATTCAAACTTAGTTAGTGATTGCAAAAAATAGTATCAGACCACCACACCAATCATATTTTGGTAGAAATAAGATAAAAGAAACATGGATAACTGGGATGCTCAATAAGTAGAGAAGACACAAAGAAAGACGGAAAAATTAGATCTAAAAAATACAACTAAAAAAACTAAAAACTACTACCTGCAAACTATCCCCACTCAAACAGCAAAAAAAGAGCCCTGAATCACCCCTTCGATGGCGAGCAGGGGCTAAGGGAAGGAGAAGAAGGTTTGGCTCAAGTGAGGGGCAGAATCCACGAGGTTGAGAGAGAGAGAGAGAGAGAGAGAGAGAAATGTTAGGTGGTGGTCAAATGTTGTTTATCCCATCGTAGTCCAAGACACTGTCTTGTCCTAATGGGTGGGAAAAAAATTAAAGTTCTCCTCCTTCTTCAATTTGGTAATGCCCTAGAATGAGAAATCAACGACGCCTTTCTCTTGTTGCAGACAAATTGCCGGGAAATTTAATTACCTTAATTGCTTCCTCCACAAACCATGACTATTGAGGAAGGTGGGTAGATTTGGTGTTTCTAGGTCTGATGGTTACCAATTACAGCTGTTTTTTTGTTTTTTTATTTTAATGGTCGGCTAAGTGTAATTTGGAAGATTTTCTATTACCTTAGCATTGTTTTTCATTTTATCTGTTCGGATTTTTAAGGATTGCTTGTGTTATAGTATGCTATAACATTCATTTTTATTTTTGATGTAGTATGAAATGTACTTTTTTGTTTCGTCATATAACATTTGATGTCCTAAACCCGTGATTTATGCTTTTTTATTAATGACTATGTGAAAATAATTAATTTACAAACTGACTATAACATAAACTAGTCGACTACAATTCCGAATAGTCGACTATCATACCCCCAATAAATTCATCCGAGACACAACAAACCACTGACATGACCTATGGATTTCGCTTATTTTGATGTGACAATTCAGGAAAATACAGATAAAAAATTCTTGTCCAAGTGAAGCCAGAACTTATAATAAACTACTACCAAACTCCAAATAAACCCATTTTTTTATTCTGAACCTGCCACATCAACATTTTTTTAAGGAAAACATAATCCAAGTTGAGCCTAGGTCTTGTAAATTAGTAAGAGTGAAAAGTGAATAATATTGTATAGTCTTCTCATTCTCTTTGTTCTTTACTTTTAGTCATTTTATATTAGTTCTTGAGAAATTAGCTATAAATAACCACGAACTATTTTAACTTTTTTTGTTTATATCTATGAACTTTTATTTTATCTTTTTCTAACTAAGAACTATTTTATATCTTCTGTTTAATAGCCACAAACTTTTATTTATCTTTTTCTAACCATAAACTATTTTAGTTTTTCTGAAAATAGCTATAAATTATTTTCAACCTCTCAAATATAGCCATGAATTTATGGCTATATTTGAGAGGTCGAAAATAGTTCATGGTTATAAGTAGAATAACAAAAAAAAGGTTCATGGTTTTAAAAAGATAAAAGAAAAATTCATGGTTATAAACAAAAAAGTTAAAATAGTTCATAGTTATTTATAACTAATTTCTCTTAGTTCTTTAATATAAGTTTCTCTCAAATAATTTTTAATTTTACACCATTGTAATAATATTTATAATAAAAAATAATAGTGATCCAAATAATTATTTAAAAAAAAAAAAAAGAGTTCCAAATAATTCTTAAAAGAAATAAAAAAGAAACCACATGATAATGAACAATAATGAGGTATTTGCTGGGCTGGGTTAGTGATGAAGATTATTGGAATTCGGCTTTTCATCGATGCCCAGACAACGACTATTCCCAAACTCTCCCTATATATATATATATATATATGTATATATATATGTATGTATCTCTGTCAAGCATTTATGCCAGCGTAATTATGCCTTGGATATTTTATCTAACACTGGATTCCTGGGTGCCAAGCCACTTACTTTTCCTATGGAGCCAAATCATCAGCTTGGTAAGGCTAAGAGTTATTTGCTGCCTCATCCTGAGTCTTACCGCCATCTTATGGGCTGTCTAATTTATCTCATGTTCACTCGACCGGACCTAGCATATTCTGTGCAAGTCCTATCTCAATTCATATATCAACATTGACAAGAATACTGGGATGCTGCCCTCTATATTCTCAGATATATTAAGGTCACTCCGGCTTAAGGTCTTCTTCTTTGGGCAGACTCTGACTTGCAGCTTCAAGCTTATTGTGATTCAGATCATAATTGTCTGCCTTCAATTTGATGTGGGCAAGTAGTGCCCCCAAAGTATCCTTGACAAGAGTGTGTAGCGATTGAGATCGCTCATTTGCGGAAAACTCCATGTCATGCGGTCACCTTTCTCGTTACTACTGCTAGGCATGGCAGCATTGGTATCCATGTGAGTTTTCTCACTAGCCATGGTCAAGATGAACAAGGAAGAAGAATATGGAGAGGAACTGTGCAACAGAGAAAAGAAAAGCAATTTGGATGTCAATGTGAGAGAATATCACTCTCAGTCAAATTTTTTTGCCATGAGAAAAAAACCTTTCCCTTTTGCGTTTTTTTTAGATTGGCTCTGATACCATGTTAAAAGAATATTTTTCAGAAAGGAAGCTTCAATGCTTGCCCAATTCTATTATGGGAAGAATAAGATATACACTTACATATTGCCTAATCTAAGAAGAGAAATATGCCAAAATTATATCTATAAATAATATACTACCTAATCTAGAAAATTCTTACTATTGCATAGAATGTAATATACTCAATACAATCATTTACATATTTACAATCAATGCTTAACATATTGTGAATATTCCATACATGCAGGCACAGAACTATGCTTTGGAAAGGGGGGGTCAGCTACCCCCCCATTTATCGAAAAAGCCTATGAATTCGTTTACCAGAATCAGTTGCAGAGAGGCAGCATGACAGGCAACAAAGGGGCGCAGGCGACAGAGCAGAGGGAAGAGGCATCGAAGAAAGAAGATGAAGAAATTGAAGAGGCTTTTGGATTTTTTTTAAATTTCATTAGATCAAAATGACGTCATTCAAATTAATAATTTTTTTAATTAAAAAATCCTTACATTTTTTTAAGCCCCATAACATTCTATTTTCAAAGTTAAGGGACCGAATTAAAAATAAACTAAAATTTAAACTAAAGAAATAAATGAGTCCCGTAACCCCTAGGCATTCTCTCTCTTTGGCCCCTCTTCTCCCCAATCCCTTCTCTTCTTCTCCCTCTCACCTGGATCGCCGACCACACTCCAACCAATAGCCGCTCCATCCTCCCCATCCTCCGTCCCCCACCTAGTGCCCAGCAACAATAACTGCCAGCTGCCGCTGGTCGCCTCCCAGTGCCGCCGCTGGCCGTCTGGTAGTAATCTCTCTCTCTCTCTCTCTCTCTCTCTCTCTCTCTCTCGCTCTCTCTCTCTCTTTTAAATTATAATTTTTACCTTGAAACTTGATCTATAATTAGATATTCCATATTTATGATAGAAATTAGTTATTATTAATATTATACATTTACCTGAAGTGATTTAGGGTTAAAAAAGTAAATGAATATTTTAGAAGGTTTCAATATTTTTTTATAATTTGATTTGAGGTGCTTGAAATCAATAGGCTTTTTCTATTGAGAGTTGAGGTGTCGTGGTGATTTGTATAATTTGTTGTGATTTGAATATGTTTTTCCTTGATGCTTGATATTTGAGAAAGTTTCAACTTTTTTTATAATTTGATTTGAGGTGCTTGAAATCAATATGCTTTTTCTATTGAGACTTGAGGTGTTGTGGTGATTTGTATAATTTGTTGTGATTTGAATATGGTTTTTTCTTAATGCTTGATATTTGAGAAGGTTTCAACTTTTTTAATAATTTGATTTGAGGTACTTGAAATCAATAAGTTTTTTTCTATTGAGACTTGAGGTGTTGTGATTTGTATAATTTATTATGATTTATATAATTTGATATGTATAGAATAAGAAGTTGTATAATTTGTGTTGATTATTATTTAGGCATTTCACCATCTCTAAGCGGCCTATGGATAAATATGTTATTAAATTAAACAAACCGAGTCCATCTATATCAAATAACGCATTTCATTATATTAGAGAAGATGTCACTAGTAAAAGACCCGAAATAGAAAAAGAATTATCGGATGATGACATTTTTGGTGATCCATGATTGCGTAAACCAATTAATAGTTTTCCCGCGGACATTAGAGATGAAATGAGAAGACGATACTTGGGTAAAAGTCCCTGTCAACTATGTAACCATAAACTCCCGCCAATTATGTTTAGTGGATCGGGTATGAGAAAGTTTAATGAGGAATGGTTTTAGAAATATGAATGGGTAGAATATAGTATACAAAAGATGCTACATTTTGTTTATGGTGTTACTTGTTTAATAATGGTAAGAAATCTGGCGAACACGATGCTTTCATCACAGTTGGTTTTAAAAATTGGAAAAAAGGAGCCGAAAGACTCAACAAACATTAAGTAGAATTAAGTGGTGCACACCATTATTCTACTATTCAGGTTTCGACATATAGAAATTAAAGACAAAATATGGATTATGTGTTATAAGAAAAAGTAAGACAATGGAAATGGATTACCACGTTCGGTTAATGGCGGTTATGGATGTGGTTTGATATCTTCTAGAGCAGGATATGGCGTTTCCTAGAGATATGAATCAAAGGAGTCAGTGCGCCGCGGTAATTTTCTTGCATTGATCGGTTGGTATTATAATCGTTGTGAAGAAATAAATAAGGTAATGAACTCAAATGCTCTGAGACTGAACTAAGAAGTCAAAACACTGCTTCAAGCTTGACTAATAAAATGTTAGTTTTGAGTTTGTGTTCATTGCTCATTTCATGGTGAGATTGTTGGCAAAATAAGTGCACTGTCAGCGGCGTTGCAACAAAAGAATAAAAACATTGCCAATGTTGTAGTGTTGACATCAATGGTGAAATATGACTTAAAGAAATTCAAGGATGATGATGGTTGGGAGGACTTATTGGGAGTTGAAACCACTTTTTGTTAAAAAAAAAATATATTTATGTGTCCAATGTGGAAGATGCTATGCCAAGTCGGGCTAGAGCTCAAAGAAAAGTTGATGGCCAACAACAGACCTATTTTCACCATTTTAGACGAGATGTTTTTTTCCAGGTACTTGTCTAACTTGATTTCATATTAACAAATATTAAATCCTTTATCAATATTATATTCATTAACTTTTTCCTTAATATGCTAGATTATTGATTATATCATACAAGAAATGGATAATCGTTTTGCTGAGTCAAGTTCGGAGCTTCTAAACCCTAGACACTCATTTGCTAGTTTTAATATTCAACGTTTACTCTATCTTGCTGAGTTTTATCCAGATGATTTTCATGATAAGCTTAAATTAACTGAAGAACTTAACCAGTACATTTCAGTAGTCAAAACAAGTGAACATAGTTTTTTCTCCAGCCTTCAGAGTATTGGAGATCTTGCAAAGAGAATGGTTGAGAGGAAATGGCACACTACTTTGAAGTTAGAGTATGGACTCATCGAGTTGGCATTAGTTTTGCCTGTTGCAACAGCTACAGTTGAAAGATCCTTCTCCACGATGACGATTATCAAGAATGATTTGCGCAATAAAATTGGAGATGATTTTCTCATAGATACCTTGGTGTTTTACATTGGGATAGAGATTTTTCAAAAGATTGAAAATGAAGCTATTTTGCATCAGTTTTAGAATATGAGCAGTCGAAGATTATAATTGCCATCTATCAACCATACTCATTAAATGTATACATTTTTTTTAAATGGTCTTTTCATATCGCTTGCATTACATAAAGTCATTTCTTTTTTTATTATTTACAAATTTCAAAATCATTTTTTCTTTCTTTAAGTATATGAAAAAATATTATTTATTTTTATATTATTCTTCTGATCGTTATAAATTAATCAAACATATTATATTTGCAGGTTGCAGCTCATATTGGAGGTCACCTTTTTTATCATGCTCGGTTATCTTAACGATTTTTGCATTGGTGACTTCAACTTTCATTGAGGTATTTATCTCGTGAGTGCTGGGTGATCATTCCTCGTTGGTAATGGATGATTACTTATTGTTTTGCTATTTGTTTACAAATGCTTATAATTAGTTAGAAAATGGTGAAAATGATTGATATATACTATTTTCAGTTAGTATTTCTCTTGTCCAAGATTCTGGATACTTGTCAGGAGTGCAAATAGCGGATGCAATTTTATTTTGGACTAAAACATCTTTCATTTTCTATGCCACATTACAAAATTAGATTTGCCATCGAACTTGTCTGTTTCAAGTTTTGGAACAGACATGTTAAATAGTGGCAAATGTGAGTGTGCGAAAAATGAAAGATTTGAGAAAAATTTTGTCACAAAATCAGCCCGGAAAAACAATACAGCTAAAAAACAGGCAATATGCAGATAATGAATTCACAATAGAACAATTAGATAGTAAAGGCTGAGCAACAGCCACAAAACAATCAACAGAGAAACAATATAAATAACCATAGGCTGAGCAACAGCCCCTCAAACAGACAATAGAACAATCTCAACGATCACGGACAATAAAAAAAATTCGCAATCGAACAAGAAAAATACCAAGATACAGATACTTCAAGTCTCAATAGGACTTAAGCCAGGCTTGGGTTTTGGTTTTTCAGAGAAACACAGAAATCACAAAAATTTGGTCTGTAATCAAAGATACAAGCAGCAGAATATGTATATATCAGGACAATAAACTTTAAATGAAAGGAAAGCAAAAACTGTAATAGTGACCCATGCCAGATTCACATAACTCAACAATTCCTGTGAGTTTGGAAAGTAACATGAGAGGCTTCGGATGACGTCTGTATCGTAGGAGGAATGCATAGACACCAGACACCAGAAAGATCAAATTTCCTTCTGACTCTGATACCATTTTTGGGAAGAGTTACTCTGGTGAACAGCCTTGTTACATTAACAAAACCTCTACAGAAAAACTATTACAAAAGCAGAACAGCGGAAGAACAGAAGATATACTAATCTATTACAAAAAAAAAAAAAAAAAAAACAGATGATAGAACAGGGTAACAACTCTTAAACAAAACTCTTCAAAATTGGATGCGGTGTCCGAAAAACGGACTACCGAATCTTCTTCAAATACCTGCAAAACAGATAAACAAAATCGGATGAGACTGGAAAAAAATCAAACATTCAATTTTTGCCACAAGACAAAACCAGATGACCGAAACCAAAACCGGACGTCTAGTTATGAAAAACAAATGCCAACACAGAAGAAAATAGACGACCGATTTCTGTGAAAGAAGAGAATAGAGATATTCGGACGATCAAAATGGATGAGAGGAAGAAAAACTGGACGACCGATTTTCTCTGTAAATAAGAATATCGATCAAACCCTCAGTAATGGATGAGCCTCACACAATAACAATCTAATCTCTCACTTTCGGTTCTCTCCTTCACAAACTACCCAAGCACGTGGTCAACTAGAAATGGTGACTAACGGCGGTAGCAATAGAAGAATTCACAAAGAACAAGCAGAAGCAAGAATCTACAGAGAAGAAGAAGGCTTCACGTAGAATAAACAGTCACGTCTCATCTGTTAGCAACAAGAGAAGGATAAGAGAATTTATAGAGATTCTATGGTAGACTTATTCAAACAACAGAACAGTCATCTGGAAGGATCGTTCAATAACAGAACATCCTCTTACCTGGAAGACTTTTTCAAAGAAGCAACAGCCAAGTCACTTGGGAAGACTCAAGAAAAATTGGGCTGTTTACTAGCTTGGCCCACCCGGTATCTTAGATTAGACATAAACTTATCCTATTTGAGTTGTGAGGCTCACTCCATCTCATCATAGTGAATAAAACACATGGGTTGAGAAGAGAAAATGTGTGAACAATGGCCCAATTGGCCTACACATATGCTTTAGATGATGCATATGTTGTTGGTTATGATATTCATATGTTTTAGATGATATGATGATGCTTTATATGGCTTAATATGGTTGACAATGTCTTGATGACTTGGTGTTGCCTTGATGTTTTTGAACACAATGTGTTGGCAACATACCTTGAGTTGTATAAAGTTATGCCTTATTACTTATATGGCCTTGAGTTCTCTTGATGATAATTTTTGGTGCCATATTTGTTGTGAAGCATGCTTTTAGGGGGAGCTTTAACTTCCTAGATTATTTTTCAAACCTTGGCTTGCTTTCAAAATGAAAAAGGGAGTTCTTTCTCCCTCTTTTTTTATGCTTGGCTCTAAATGTTGATCTTTTGAAGTATGCTCTTAGCTAAACCTTGTTCTTTTGTTCTATATAATCACCATCTTGCATTTTTGTTTGTCATAATAAAAAAAGGGGAGATTGTAAGCCCTAAGGGCATATTTGTAATGTTTTTATTATGATTAAATTGTGCTTTGTGATAAGTAGAAATAACTTTATATAGAAGAACAAAAGATGCACAAGAGAAGTCTTAAGTGTAATCTACAAAGCAAAAAAAAGATCACTCAAGACAACAAGAGTTTATGAAGATGAAGTGATCAAGTTAAATACCTTGAAGACAAGAAGATTAGTTAAGGGTATCTTTAAGGTAACTTTGTAAAACTCCCTAACTTGTCTCTTTGATTTTTTGATCAAGTATAATAGCTCTTGAGAAGAAACATTTTTAACAAACTATCCTTGAAAAATGAAGTGTTCTTGATAAAGTTTTGATGTTTTAAATGTATTACAAATTTCTTAAAGAGTATCAAGAATACATGTTTTAAAATGTGAAGGAAAATGTATATTTTGCATGAAAACCAATTGTCTTTTTTCTGTCATAAGTCTAAACCTGGTCATCCGATTTCCTATTACTAAGAAAATCGGACATCCGATTTTTGGTTTTCAAAATGAAAAAAGGTTCATCTAATTTTAAAACCGGTCATCCGATTTTTTAAAGATATTAAAAATCGGTCGCCTGCTTTTAAAAAGGGTCATATGATTTTCTATTCATAAGAAAAATCGAACGTCCTATTTTGAAAATCGGACGTCCGATTTTGAAAACCGGTTGTCCGGTTTTCACTTTTACTGTCAAAAAATAACCGTCGCTCTGACAGTAACAGCTAGTTTTTACCTTTACCTATAGAATGATTCTTTGATCAGCTATAAATTCTAAGTTGTTGAAAAACATTTATTAACAATTTGAAGAGTATTAAAAAGCACACTTTTAACCTTATTTATCTTACAAAAGAAAATCTCCTTGGAGCTACATTTTTATCATCATTCAAAGAAGGAGAAAAAGAGAGCTTGTAGAAGTATTCAATTGAGTTGTATCATTTTCTTCTCAAGCTTCTTTTGTAATATTGTTCCATCCTTACTCTCTTATATCATTTTGTGATCAAAGGTTTTGTGAAAACCCCTTTTGGTGAAACCCCTTTTGGTGATCCTTTGAAAATTGTTATATTGTTGTGTTTTGTAAACATTGAGGTTTGAGTGCAAAACCCTTGAAGGGTGATCCTCATTGTGTGATCGTAAAAAAACTTGTGATTAGTGGATTTGTGAAATCCTTGAGTTGAGTTTCAAGGTAGTGGATGTAGCTCTATTGAGAGACTGAACCACTACTTGTGTTTTTAGTTTAATTCTTGAATATAAAAATATTTTCTTTGGCTAGGAATTTTATTAAAAATGAGTTATTAAATTCTTTTTTAAACAAAATCAAAAGTTTATTTTAAGAATTGTTCAAAAAGTTTTTAAATTAGCCAAAAACCTTATTCACTCCTTTCCTCCCCCTACCCTCTCCCCCCTCCCCTCTAAGGCTTTTCAATTTGTTTAAAAAGTTGGAAGTGGGGGAACCAAAACCTACTAGGATGAGTATACAACTCGCAAATAAATCTATTAAATATCCTAGGGGTGTGATAGAGGATGTTTTAGTGGAAGTAGAGGATTTGGTTTTCCTTGCTGACTTTGTAGCTATGGATATAAGTGGAGACATTGAAATCTCTCTCATTCTTGGTCGTCCCTTCCTCACAACTGCTAAGGCCCTAATTGATACAGGGGAATGGAAGTTGACCCTTAGGTTAGGAGACGAGAAAGTCGTCCTTAAACTTCCTAATGCTATGCGTAGATCATTAGATCATGATGATAGTTGTTTAATTATCGATGTTATTGATCCTTATATTTCTACTCATATGTAGGAATTTATTCAAGAAGGTGTTCCCAGTTGATAGGCTATACAACAGGATGACAAAGGCTAGGTAGACTCTGAAGAGGTTCAAGCAGTGATGAACAAATTAGATGAATCAGAGGTGGAGAAGAAAACTCCTGTAAAAGAAGACTTAAAGGCACCTCCTAGGCCTTCACTTAAGTCCTCTCTTGATGAACCTCCAAAGTTGGAGCTGAAATCGTGGCTGGATTATTTGGAGTATACATTCTTTGGGGAGAATTCAACACTCCCGGTCATCATTTCTTTCAGCCTGAGACGCCCGCAAAAACGAGCCTTGCTAAGGACTTTGCAGAAATATAACCAGGTTATCTCATGGAAGATAGCAGACATTCAAGGCATAAGTCCATCCTTCTGCACTCACAAGATTTTACTTCAAGAGCATTCTAACCCGATCATTCAATGGTCGGGATTTTTATAATAAACCTTTAAACCCAATATTTGCAAGTGCACAAGATCAATGTAATATGGAAGTATCAGGGTATCTAACCACAGAGAAATGCTTAACTGCTTAAATTACTATTTTCTAAATTAATTTCATATAAAGAGAAGAATCAAATTATATTATCTAAAATTTATTCCTAAATTAGGTAAAAAAAATAAATAAAATAACTAAATTATAATTAACAAGAGTTTTAATCAAAGAGATGATTTAGAACCTTGAATCCACAACCAACCTATATAACAATGATTTAATTTTATTTAGGAGAAAAGATTATACCTTTATGTGGTGATCTATGCTACAAGCTTCGATTCACTAAAGAATTATATTGTGCTTAAATGCATGACATAATCCATCTAACTATTAGCATGACTGATCATTCCTATAACATAAATCATCTAAAATTAGCATTAACTATTCAATTCTAAAACCCACAATATACTTGCAAAAATCATCTCTCTCATACTCAAGACTACTAGAATTAAGCATGGATAAAATTATCAATTAACCCAAATAATTATTCTATAAGAACAATCATAAAGAATTAATTGCATCACACCAAATAATTTCTAAAGATATGCAATCACATAAATAATATAATAAATCACAAAAAATAAAATAAATCAAAGTCACATGGCTAGGGTTTCATCAAGATTTTAAAAAGAAAATTAGTTCATGGTTAAAGGGAAAGAAGGAACTAATTTGTAGATCATGGCTTTTTTTCTTCCAATTAATTTCAGCTGCTTCGATTTTTCTTCCTTCTTCAACTTGCTGCGTCCGTTTTCTCCTTCTTCAGCTGCTGCGTCCGTTTTCTCCTTCTTCAGCTGCTGCGTCCGTTTTCTGCTATGGAGCTCCTGCTGCTCTCAACAATTTCTGCCGCTTTTTCTGTTGCTGATTCAGCTGCTTCTGCTTTGTATTTTTCTGCCGCAGCAGCTTGGTCAGCTGCTTCAGATTTTCTGCTTCAGGTTTGCTGCTTTGCGTCTTCAGCTGTTGCGCACGGCAGTTTCTTCTGCAGTTTGTGGCTGCAGCTACTGATTCTTTTCTTTCCTTTCGTGGCCCTGGTCCCGAAGCTACTCTCTCAGGTCTCTTTTTCTCCCAGCAGCTGCGGCTCTCTTTGGCCTTTTCCTCTACTGCTTGCGCAGCTGCCTCCTCTCTTTTGGCCTCCTCCTGCTCTCCTTTTAAAACTTCTTCACAACTCTCTCTTTTCCTATTCCAATTGTGACTCTTTCTTCGCAGCCCTCCTTCTTCTATTCTTTCTTGGATTTCCCCTTTCCTAATTCTTCTCGGTAGCCCTTCTTTCTTTTTTCTTTTCTGTCCTGGGCTTCCTTTTTCCTTTTATATTCTTCTTGCAGGCTGCTTTTAATATTTCGTGCTGTTGTGGGCTGTTGTTCCTTCTTGGACTTCTCTCCCTTTATCACCTAAATAAAATAAATTAAATATAATAATTATATTTAATAAATAAATTAAATATTTTTAAGTGATAATAATTAAAACTTAAGGTGTTTATTTGTACCAAAAATCAACTCAATCATTCAACCTCTAAGAAGGTTGAATCTGAATATGCAAGAAGTAGTGAAGAACGAGGTGATCAAACTCCTAGATGCCAAAATTATCTATTCGATATCAAATAGCATCTGGGGAAGTCTGGTACAAGTGATACTGAAGAAAGGTGGCATGACGGTGGTTCCAAATGAAAAGAACGCGCTAATCCCGACACGAGTAATCATCGGATAAAGGGTACGTATCGACTATAGAAGATTGAATGAGGCGACAGGAAATGACCATTTTCCTCTCCCATTCATCGATTTGATGCTTGAGAGATTGGCAAGCCACTCTTTTTATTGCTTTCTAGAGGGGTTCTCAAGCAACTTTCAAATTCCCATTGCTCCGGAATATCAGGAGAAAACCACCTTCACCTGCCCAAATAGTACATTTTCTTATAGGCATATGCCTTTTGGTTTGTGCAATGCTCCGACCACTTTTCCTTGTCGCATGATTTCTATATTTGAGGGTTTGGTGGGGGTATTATGGATGTTTTTTTACTTTTGAAAATTATTTTGATGTTTGCTTGTCTAACCTGGAAATTTTTTTTAAAAAGGTGTGAGGAAACTCACCTTGTTTTAAACTGAGAAAAGTGTCATTTTATGGTCCAAGAAGAGATAGTTTTGGGCCATAAGATTTCTAAAAACGGCCTTGAGTTTTATATGGCCAAGATAGAGAAGATTGAAAGGTTACCTCTCCCTTCTTCTGTGAAGGCAATGAGGAGTTTCTTAGGGCATGCAGAGTTTTATAGGAGATTCGTTAAAGATTTTTCAAAGATGACTAAACTTCTTACTGCTTTTTGCTTGAGAAAGATGCACCTTTTAATTTTTTTGATAATTGCTTGTTTTCTTTTACTTTGCTTAAGGAAAAGCTAATAAACTCTCCAATTTTAGTCTCTCCAAATTGGTCACTCTCTTTTAAACTTATGTATGATGCTAGTGACTATGCAATAGGTGTTGTGTTAGGCCAGATAAAGGTAAGTTCCTCCAACTGATATACTATGCGAGTAATACTCTTACGACACCTAGGCGAATTACACAACAACTGAAAAAGAGCTTCTTGCATTAGTTTTCGCGTTTGATAAATTTCTCTCTTACTTGATTCCTTTTAAAGTCATAGTTTACACTGACCACTCTACTCTTATGTACCTTCTTTCTAGAAATGATGCTAAACCTAGATTGATTAGAAGGCTGCTTTTGTTGCATAAATTCGATTTTTGAGATCAAAGATAAGAAGGGAGCTGCAAATATAGTTGTTGTTACCTCTCTCAGTTAGAGGATCCTAACCTTCAATTGCTGGATGAGGAGTAAATTGATGACATATTTCCTAATGAACAACTTCTTTTCTGTCAAGCTATTACGGATAATTCACCTCGGTATGCCGATATAGCTTACTATTTCGTTGCTAATATTGTATGTGTAGGTACCCACAACAGAAGAAGAAGCTCTTTATAGACCTCAAGTATTTCTTTTAGGAAGACACTACCTTTTTTTCCAATGTGCCGATCAGATCATCTAGAGATGCATAGCGTATCTTGAAACAGAAGATATTCTACGCCATTGTCATAAGGGTCCCGCTAGCGGACATTTCCAAGTAAATGGGATTGCTCAAAAGGTACTCAAGTCGGGCTTCTATTGGCCGACTCTGTTTGAGGATGCAAAGAGGTATGTTCTAACTTGTGATAATTGCCAGCAAACAGGTAACATATATAAACAAAATGCTATGCCTATGTCTACTTTTCAAGTCTGTGAGGTGTTTGACTGTTGGGATATAGGCTTTATGGGCCCTTGCCCTAATTCCACTAGCAAACAGTATATCTTAGTCGATGTAAGTATGTGTCTAGGTGGGTTGAGGCTCAAGCTTTACCTACAAATGATACTAGAGTTGTGGTAAAGTTTTTAAAACAATTGTTTTCTCACTCTGGCATTTCTTGGGCTATCATCTCATTTTTATAACCAACATCTGGAGAAAGCGTTTAAGCAGTCGGGGGTGAGTCGAAAGAAAGGTATCATCTATCACCCTCAAACTAGTGGCCAAGTAGAAGTAATGAATAGGAAAATCAAACAAATACCAAGAAAATTGTAGATAATACCCGGAAGGATGGAGCATTAACTTAAATGATGGGTTTTTTCTGGGTTGGGCCCAATTAAAATTATTGGGTACAAAAGTGGCCCAAATTTTTTTTTATCCGACTTTGGCCATAACACACAATGGTTGTGCATTATCAGTTAATCACGATTGCTCCACTAATCAGGCTTATGTGGCTAATAACGCACAATGGGTGTGCGTTATGATTAGGCGATAACGCATACTCATTGTGCGTTATCAGCCACGTAATTATTTTTTTTTAATTTTTCTTTTATTTTTTTAATTTTTTTTAATTTAATTTTTTTTAATGAACAATTTTTTTGTTTTTAATAAATTTTTTCTAGTATTTTGTTTAATGAATTGTTTTTTTTTAATGAAAATTTATTTTGAAAAAACTTATAATTGTATAATTTTTTTAAAAAGACTGTATTTATTACATGTAATTGATTTGTAATATTTATATCATTTTCTTGGAAAATATATTTACATTTTAACCATTTCATCGCAAGTTATTTGAAGAAGTAATACTAAAGAAACTGTAAAAATTTAGAGCAATGATTCAGTAATTAGATGCAATTGAAAGAAAATTTCATAATATAAACATGTTTGATTACAACTATTTCAAGAAAATGTCAAACTTACACATTGCTCGGTTCGGGGTTATTACAATTTTTCCTATATGTCTCGCGACATCTACCACATCTTGGGGGAGAATCTGGATTTCTATGATCCATTTTCCCCTTAAATCACTTGCCCTGTTTCCTACCCCGTTCATTTTTCATGTTTGGAGGATAGAATGTCAAATTAAAAGGAACATCCCTCCAAAAGTTCTCACTCAAGACCGGATGAAAATTCGCTTGAGTTCTTCTGTACGTTTAGGGTTTATATCTCCGGCACATAAGTATCTGTTCTTGACCCATTTTCTCTACACACTGCAAGAACATGAGAATAAGACAATGTATATATTTTCCATTTTCCGCAATTACAAAATTTATTATTTAGCCGCAATGTATAGATGTTGTTGCCCGTACCAGAAACCCGGATTGGAGATCTGACCATGTATATCCCCTCTTGCGGATTGTAAGTTGTAATATTGTGTTCTCTTGATTTCAGTTCAATTCGCAAGAACTTGTCAAAAATTCGAGTTGGAAATGGATGCACACAATTTTCTGCCTCTTCACGGTGTTGGTGAAAGTACTTAACTAGTTTGTTGAATATTAGTTCAACCAGAGCTTTTAAAGGTAGAACCCTAGCTTTCTTCAACACAATGTTAAGTGCTTCGGAAATGTTGGTTGTCATGATACCGCGTCTGCGACCGCCATCATGCAACAGTGTCTATTTCTCTGCGCCAACTTCATCAAGTAAATGTAAGCATCAACATTTCTTTCTTGAATCTCTTTCATTACACGGTCAAATTTCCATTGTTTTGTTTCTGTTCCGGCCTGCCACATCAAGCTTTTTAGGTTTGTATTTTTAAAAATCTTGTTGAAATTTGCTCGAATGTGGTGTAAGCAAAACCGGTGAACTGCAGATGGTGGTTGCCACAAAGGTTGACTTTGAATAGCAGAGAAAATACCTTTGTGGCAATCAGAAATGAGGCATACGTGGCGATCTTTGACTACGTATTCTCGCAAGTTTTTAAGGAACCAATTCCAACTCTCGGAAGATTCCTTATCAACAATTGCAAAGGCAAGTGGGAACAATTGATTATTTGCATCCCACGTACTTGCAAATAACAGCACGCCCTTTTATGGTCCCCTTAAATGTGTTCCATCCACAGAAATCACCGGCCGGCAATATGAAAATCCGTCTACACATGGCGAAAAACACCAGAAAAAAAATTTGAAAACATAATTAGCGGGACTGCTTGTTCTGTGATGCAAAAATTCGTATACAGTCCCCGGGTTTATATTCTGTACAGCCTGTAAGTATTTAGGTAGAATACTGAAGGTTGTATCCCAGCTACCAAAAACCCTCTCGATGGCAAATTTTCGAGCATACCATGCCCCGCTTGTAAGTACAGCCAGTTTGAAACATTACTTGCACTTCTTGAATGATGTTCGAAACAGGTATCTCAGGATCGTCGGCAACTAGGTGTGATATAGACATTGATATAAATTTTGAAGACAAGTTTCTGTGTTTGTTTTGTTCAATCTGTACAAGGCATGTGTGTTTCTTGACGAATCTGGTTATTTCCCACCGATTGTGCGTGGCTTTCTTTTTTATACGGATGTATCATGAACAATAATTATCGTCACTGTGATGGTAACATCTTGCGGTTCATGTATCAATCTTACTTTTCAATCTTGGTACTCAAGCCCCACACTGACAGAGTACTTACGAACCGCACTTAATGCCTGCACTTTGTCAACGAATCTTATGCCTAACTGTATGTCAGTCATGGAATTGTTCCAATCGAGTAATCAGACGGTACCAGATTCTATAATGTCATCTATAAGAGAACCCGAGCCCATATCTAGGAATGCTCTAGAATGTGTGTAGTCATACCTAGCGTTGCTGAACCATTGGCTGCTCTCCCATTGTTGCACTATGTTTTCGATGACCGGGTTGACAGGATTTTCAGGATTCAGGGGAGGATGGAACTCTCCTTTTTCTAGGTCATTGTCATCATCTGATTTAGATTGACTAGAAACGACATCACCTCTGTCTAAACCGTCAACCTCATCGTCATCATTTTTTACGATACTGTACAAGATAGACGGTTCATCAGAAACCATATGTGTTACGGCCATAATATGTTTGGGCAAAATTGTTGTGTTTCGGTCGTGTGTACTTGGAATATTTTGTTGTTCAATAGGCTCGAATTCAACAAGAATATGAATTCCTTCCTTCGATAGGTCGGTCGAAATAGTCCATAAATACCGCATTTCTTCATCATTGTTCATGCTATATAAATTAAAGTAAAACATACGATGCACCTCGTAGTACGAAGGCGCCCTCATCGTCATTCGAACATTCCAGAGATTGGGATCCATATCTCGATATTTCAAAATTTTTTTTACGAGTTCCGTATGTGAAATAATTAGGTTCGTTGGCAATGTCCAACTTTTTCAAATTGTTCCTGTAAAATAGGGACCGTATGCATCCCTTGCAATTTCAGAATCTCAAAATAGTTGTACTCCAACAGGGTTGATTGCTTCTATTTCAAAATTATTTAACTGTAAGAGGTTCGGGAATTGAAAAAGAATGGTTGGAATGTTAAGGGAGGTAAGTTTAATATGGTTTATGTGTTTAGTAGATGTAGAGAAGGATGAATGAATGTATCTATTTATAAGGATACAATGGTTTAGGGGGCAGAGAATGGATTGTCGATGGAAAGAGGGAAAAGTAATTGGAGGGATGAATTATTGTCCTTTGATGAGCTGGGTTCACGGGATGAGCTATTTTGACGTCCTTGCAACCAAATTATTGTCCTGGAAAAGAGCTATGGCCGAGCTGTGGGCGAATTATTGTAATTGAAAAAAGGTGACAAGTGAGGATAACGCACAACGTTAACCTCAGTTTTATTTTTTTATTTTTTTTTTAGGAATTTTTTTTTACTGGGAGGTTCCTTTCAAACTAGGTTTCCAATAGCCTTTTGAAGAAGATTTTCAGGGGCGAGCCTGGTCAATAGTGGTTCTCCCCATGAGATAAAAGATGCGGTCCTCCAGTAGCTTAACAACCATTAACCAAAAGAAAAGTACGTTGAAGTGAAAAAGGGGCAGTTTTTAATGCCAGAGCTAGCTGGTTCTATTTCTCCACCAGCTGAAGCAGATTGAGCGGCGTTCCAGGGGTTAGCAGCTTCTTCTTCCCCCCCCCCCCCCCCTTAATCCTCCTCAGGGGGAGATTGAGCTAACTGAAGTGAGAGATCAAAGAACTAAAAACGAAAGAAGTATTTCCCCTTAAAAATTTACCTTTCCTAGGGTGAGCCGTGTGATGGAAACCTTCCCGCACGGTTCAAAGAATCTCGAGGTCTTTTTGATGGCTGCGCTCAGCCATTCTCTTGCACTTGAACTAAGGGATTGATCCCACGGGTCCGGTATGAAATGAACTTATTATCATGCTAAGGTGAGACTATCACCACTACACTGTCAATGAAAAAATTCAGCTCCTCTTGGCCTACAATCACAAGAACAAGCTCCAAAGAGGAAGGACTCCCTCAGATCAGGCTAGGCTCTCTAGCTGAGCTGGGCGTTCAATTCGGACACCGATTAGGATGGCCCACGGCATCCTCATTGAAATCAGAGGGCGCAGTGAGAAGGGGGGAGTGCCATCGAAAGAGAGCTTTCTAGGTTACGTCATTCTCCGAAAGCGTGAAAATTCGTAATAAAAAGAATGACTAGGGGGAAAGCTGGGGAAAAGCATAGAGCGTGTGTGCTCAGCTCGTCTTGGGTTGATCTCAGACTTCAATCAACTCCTTCGTACTTCGATCCAATCAATTGATCGATCAAGAGGTCCTCGTTTTACGAGTTGACCCGGTTTTTTTTATATAGAAAATTTTTTTTCCCGGGTAAATTTTTTTCCTTTTAGAAATTGAGCCGTTTTTCAGTAAAATTTTTTCTTTTAGGGTTTTACCCTTTTTTTTTAAAAGCAAACTTTTTTCTGTTATACATTTACCCCTTTTTTTCCCCCCTTTTTTCAAGCTAATTAAAAGATTTGTTAAAATTCTTAGTATTAAACTTTTGGTTTAGGATTTTAACGCTCAAATTGAAAATTTAAACTACATATAACTGGCAATGAAAACTAGAAAATAATAATTACAGCTAAGGCCAGTCGAATGGCGTGAACCGCACAGTCTTCTTACCAACACGATGCCCGAAGCTAAGAGGCTGAACACCGTCCATGTCATCCTGTCGCTCCTCTTCGTCAGACGAGGATGCCTGCGATATAAGCTGATGTGGCATTGATGAACCGGCTGTGCTAGGAGGAGGTGGTGCCCGAAACTCGGAAAACCCATAGGCTGTAGAATGCGGTGATTGAAATGATGCAAATCGTAAACCGGGCGCGGGAGGCATCTGCGACGTCCCGGCTCTACTAGGTGTGGCTGGGAAGCTACGTCAAACCCAAACAATAAGAAGGCATATCTAGGTTCGGGCTGTCAAAGAGGCCGACATACGGTTGACCACTACCAGATCCCTCACCCCTCTCAACCACTGCTGGGCCGGGTCGACATGTTCGTGCCTTTGTGGAGCAAGAGGTATAGGAGGGCGTTCACCTCCTGCTCCACGTCCAGGATGTCTCCGAGCACCCCTTTTAACTCCACGAGCACCTCAATCTGGTACGTGCTCCCGGGGACAGCGATGCGACTGCTGCACAGGGAACGTCTCCTAGATATCGTGCTGTGAAGGAGTGCATCCCAAAGTACCCCCGATAGAGATCATACACTGCCAGATAATCGTCTGTACTTTCTTCATAACCACGGCCATCTGTGAAGGAGATGAAGGTGGCTCTTGAATCGCCACTAAAGCCATATAATCCACCTCCTGCAACATAGAAGTCTTAAAAAAAAAGAATTTAACAAATGAAATAAATAAATAAATTAAAACGTTAGAATCCAACATAAATAACTGAAATGCATAAGAACTTACCATCATCCGTCTGTCCACACCGGCAGGCTGATATCCATGCGAATGGGTATCACGGTTAGCTGGATTGCCGATGTAAACTCGTGTGATACCCCTATACCATCTAATGTACTCGTCACTGGGGTATGACAATACCGCAGCAGCTACAGCAGGACCATCCCTAACACGAAATCGCCACTGGTTCCAAGCATCGAGATGGATAGCATGCTGTGTAACCCAGGATGTGTTATCATTACCTCTCAGCTGGATCTGGTGCAGGTCCAGACGAGTATCAACTGCATCTGGAACCATCTGAGCCCGTGCGAACTGGCGCATCACATGCCCGGGATAGTGGTACTCCACTATCTCGTAACATATGAGCGGGACCTCTGTCCACCACAAGTCAGATTGAACCAGAGGATGGTCATAATAAGGGAGCCTCAAAAACTGTCATGCCAAAATTCAAAATCAATAAAAATGTAAGTACATAAAAAAAAAATCAATTAATTACAAATAATACAAGCTATTGTAAAGCGATCCTGTTCAGATGGCATAAAATCTAACTAGTCTCTGTACATAAACAGAGTGTACTTAGGCAGCTGGTTACAGTCAAATGTTGTGCACCATATTGCACCAAGAGGAGCAAGAGGGTCAGCATGAATCTCCGTCATCAGCTGAGACTGCAATGTAGGTATACGCGACCATGCCCAAATCTGAACTAACACTAAAGCCCCCCCAATCTGTCGTGCACCTCCCAAAGCCATCGTGCACAACTGCCTATACAAAAATCCAAGAACGCAGCGACCCCAGCTATATGTCCTAATAGCATCAAAATCCTCTAATAAACTGAGGTAGCGCACGTGAACCAAATTCCCGAAGAAGTCGGGAAGCATGTGTCCGCCAATGAGTAAGAAAATAAATCCACGAGCGCGCAGGATTAGATCATCATCGGTCTCTGAACGGTGAACGCTCTCAGGATCTTCCAATAGTTCCTTCTTCACCTTGTATCCGGAAAAGTGGCTGAGAGACAACCGCACACCAAGTAGTCTCTCGATAAGATCTATCCAGTACTGTTTCAGGTTTACACTCCATTTAGGGCCGGTAACGGCCATACCATCTATCCCTAAACCCCACAGTGCTTGTACATCCTGCAGTGTCATTGACACTTCACCATACGTCATGTGAAATGTGTGAGACTCCGGTCTACACCGCTCTACCAATGATATAATAAGTGCGTAGTCTAACCCAATATAACCACACCTAAAGACTCCGCCCAACCCGGTTCTGTCAATAATCTCAACCAATCTACGGGGAGCCGTACTGTAGGACTGGAATAGGTTGCGCCCAAAACGCCTACACTGAAGGTCAGTATAACACGTCTCGCGATCCCCACTCCAGATCAAACCGGATCTGTGCTCGTGCTGTCTGGATAAGACATCAGGGACAATGGGCCCTGGATGCACGTGTGCTGGCACTTCTTCCATCTACATTAATTATATTTTCAGATAGTGTTAATATCTATATCTTAAAATTAAAAAGTTTTAAACATATTCTAAATAAACAGGGATGCAAAATTTAGGGATGTTCAAATAAATAAGAATTTAAAGTTTTTAAGGTTTACTGTTACGTACCATACATGGTTTTATCGAATAAATGTTTAAAATATTCAGATTTTCGTTTTTTTAAGGGTTTGCTGTTAAAATGTTTGCAGTTTCATTTTTTATTATCTAAAATATTAAGATTTTAATGCAAGAGGGATTACTGTTACAACGTTGATAATTTCACGGTTTAATGTTTCAAAAATCAACTTTAAGAGTTTTTAAAGTTTTTATAATGTACCCTGTAGAATTTTAATATTATGATTTTGGTTGTTTAGGTTTACTATTAAAAAGTTTATAGTTTCACGGTTTATTGTTTGATGTAAATTTTTGGATTTTGATAATAGATTTTTACGTTTTCTTGTATTTAAAGTTTAGAATTTTTAAGTCTTTTAAGGTTACTTATAGTATATTTTATAGGTAAGCATTTTACTACTTCATAAATTCACTATTACGATTTTACAGTTTAAATAAACGTATTAATTACTAAACTATAAATTTTCAAGTACCGGTTCCCATACTTTCTACTCGAAAATTTATACGAAATATTCAAAATAATTATCTAGGTAATTAAGAAATTTTCAAATAATCATAAAGTAAGGTAAAAAATTCAACCCTAATTATCCAAATATATAAATTCATGAAAATAATTCATCACACTAAGATCACTTTTTCTAACATGCAAAATAATTATCTAAACAATTAAAAATATTTTCAAATAATCATAAAGCAAGGTAAGAAATTAAACTGAATTATTCAAATAAATTAATGAAAATAATACATCACCCTAATATCACTTTTTAAATGCAAAAAAAAAAATTATATACATAACATTATCAAATTCGTACAAATTTATTAATAACTACAATTTTAAACATAAATCCAAACCCCACTTTCACTAAAAAAAATTAATGTAAAATTTTGGATTTTAATAATAGATTTTTAAGTTTTGTATTATTTAAATTTTACAATTTTTAAGTTACAAAAAAAAAAAAGTTTCCATATTTTCTACTATTTAAAAAAATAAATATTAAAAATACCGAATTACAGGTTCCCATATTTTCTAACATGCAAATTAATTATCTAAATAATTAAAAAAATTTCTAATAATCATAAAGTAAGAAATTAAACCTAATTATCCAAATAAATTCATGAAAAAAATCCTAAACCCTAATATCACTTTTTAAATGCAAAAAAACAATTACATACATAAAATTATCAAATTTGTACAAGTTTATTAATAACTACAATTTTAAACATAAATCCAAACCCCACTTTCACAAAAAATAATAATAATAATAATGTAAAATTTTGGATTTTAATAATAGATTTTTAAATTTTGTATTATTTTATTTTTAGAATTTTTAAGTTACAACAAAAAGTTTCCATATTTTCTAATGTTTACAAAAAAATAAAAAAAAGTTTAAAAATATTGAATTACAGGTTCCCATATTTTATACTCAATAATTTATACGAAATATGCAAAATAATTATCTAAATAATTAAAATAAAATTTCTAATAATCATAAAGTAAGGTAAGAAATTAAACTTAATTATCCAAATAAAATCATGAAAATAATACATCACCCTAATATCACTTTTTAAATTTAAAAATAATTATATACATAAAATTATCAAATTTGTACAAATTTATTAATAACAACCATTTTAAACATAAATCCAAAACCCAATTCCACAAAAAATAAATTAATTCAAATTAATAAATAAAATTCATAAAAAAGATTAACAAACAACAATAACGAAATAATTACACTTAATAAATAATACACAAAAAAAATTTTAAATCCCTAAAAACTTACCGAAAATTTAAAATGCAGCTTTAGTCTATCGTTTTCTACTCCAAATCTTTAATAACCTTCCTACTCAAAAAAAGGTCTCCAAGATTAACTAATTTTTAACTGTAAATTTCAAAATAAAATACACATTTATTAGAAGAAGAGAAGTCAAAGGATAATAATAAGAAGTAAAAAAAAATAAAAGGAAGAGTAAAATAATTTACCTAGCAGTTGGCGGAGGCAGCTGCAAAAAAATTTCTGAAGGAGAATGATGAAAAAAGAAAGAAGAATGAGATGGGGAAGGCTGAAAAAATGAAGAAGAATGAAGGAGGAAAGAGAGAGAAGAGGTTGCTGGAAGAAATAAGGGGGAAGAAGGGGGGAAAGAATGAATAAGCTGGGAAAATGAAAGGGGAGGAAGGGGGCGGCAGCTCCCAGCTAGGGTTTTTTTTATAACATGATAACGCACAGTCACTGTGCGTTATCAAGCTTAATAACGCATAATGGTTGTGCGTTATTAAGCATGGTAACGCACAGTCATTGTGAGTTATTTACAGGTCAGCGCCAAATAGGATCCACGTCAGTTTTTTACGTAATTAGCGCGGTGATTAGGGATAACGCACAACGATTGTGCGTTATCATCTGAAATAACGCACGATCGCCGTGCATTATGGCCAGAGTCGGAGGAAAAAAAAAATTGGGCCACTTCAGTACCCAATAATTTTAACTGGGCCTAACCCAGAAAAGGCCTAAATGATGTTATTTGGGCTTATAGAACTGCTTACAAGACTCCCATAGTTTTACTTCATTTTGTCTTTTATATGGAAGTCTTGTCATTTACCTGTCGAAGTTGAGCATAAAGCTCATTGGTCGATTCCATTAGTTAACTTTGATTATGTTCGTGCATGTAAAAATGGCTACTCCAACTCAATGAGCTTAACGAATGGCGATTACAAGCATAAAAGAACTCAAGCATCTACAAGGAAAAAATAAAGAGGTGGCAAGACAAGCACTTGATCAAGAAGGAGTTCAAGGATGAAGATTCAGTCCTCCTTTACAACTCCCGTCTTCGTCTTTTCCCTGTGAAGCTTAAATCTCGATGGTCCGGACCGTTTATAGTAAGTAAGGTTTTCCCTTATGGTACAGTCAAGAGAACACACCTTACACATGGTACTTTCAAGGTAAAAAAGGCATTGTTTGAAGCTATACTTTGTAGAGAATATGGGAACCCTTGAAAAGGATTCCCTCGTTCACCAAAATGAGTGAGATTAGTCCTCTTTTGAATTTGTATTATGTAATTGTATACTTGTATGTTTTTCTCTCTTCTTCCGTTTTAATCCTTTCGATTGCTTGTGTTATTGCCAAGATCTTTTGGGGAGTTGAATGCATGCTAACCGGAGATTAATTGCTTAGAAAAAGTACAAGACCCGACTGGACATGAAACAAGGCTTCAAAATCATCTAACATAGACAAATTGAAGTTTGGGTAGAACTCTATCACAGACGGTAGGATACCCTACCGCACGCGACTGGGTCAAGGTTCCAAAATTTTTGGAGAAACATAAACCTACCGCGAACGGTAGGCTAGACGCGGTAGGTCTACGGTTACATTTTCCTTAAGAAACAGAAGCCTACTGCGGATGGTAGTCCTTGACCTACTGCACGCGATAGGGTCCGACTAGTACATGGGTCAAGTCAAATCGCGTGTAACGGGTCGGGTTTGGTCCATTTTAACTCAATTTCAACAGTTATCCCCTAAAAATTTCTGCAATTTTTCCCCAAATTCACCTCTCTAAAATCCCTAATTCCTTAAATTATTCTCTTCTCCTCCCGCTACTTTCTCCCACCTCTTAGTTTTTTCCCTCTCAAAACTCCCATCTGCGGCCTCACCATTGGCAACCTTCCTTTCTTCCGGCGGCCTACCATTCTGACGCCTCCCTCACTACCATTCCCGATTAGTTCCCCTTTCCCCCCTTCCCTCTTGGTTCTTCATCTTTCTTTCTCTCCTCTTTTCTTCTTCTCTTATTATTTCTCCATTTTTTTTCCACCACCACCTTCCCTATTCTTTTTCTTTAACTCCATAAGAAATTCTCTTTTCCCTCTTCTGCCAGCCACCCTCCTGTCCCAACCCCCACTGTCCTTCCTCTTTTATTTCTTTTTCCTTATTTTCTTCGTCTTTCCTTACTAACAACATATTTTTTTGCTTCTTTGTTTTACCCACAATTTTTTGCATAAAAGTTATCAAAAAAAATTTTGGTGAAGATTCTGGCAGGTTTTTGACAACTCTGACGGACCTCCGATGACACCTACTTCGGGGCAGCGGATGCGATTTAGTTACATTGTGTGCGGCGGTTTGTTTGTTCAAACAAACCAAGGCTAATTCTATACAACCTTGCCTTAATTTTGTATTTTTCCTTTTTTGTTGTCTTCTACTTATTTTACTTTGTTCGTTTTGTTTTAGATGTGTTTCCGTTTTTAGTTGTCGAGTTGCATCATTTTCCTCATTTTCTTTTGTTCGTTGTTTTCTTGTTACACTTCGTCCACACAGGCAATGATAGTATACCTAATCACACACTGGCTATGATAATTTCTATACTTCTTTTTGTGTGTATATTCTTATGATTATCACATTTTCATTGTGTTGGAGTATTTGCAAGTTTTCTTGTATTTTGGTACAGTCTCTCTCTTTCCAAATGGCACCTAAAAAGTCTACCGCCTCCTTCTCAAAATGCACTAACACTTCTAAAAGGGCTCGGGTGATGATTCCCTACCCAACCCTACCAACCTTGCCATTTCACCCTATCCAGAGCGCCTTTCTGCAGCTGCTCGAAAATGGGTAGCCGATAGGAACACCTTAAGCTCATCGTAGAAAAAGCTTTTGATGAACATGTCATAGAGCACCTAGGCTTGAATACTCTATTTGGTAGTTTCGTTGGGAACCCTTTTTATACATTTTTTGAAATTATTATCCTGAACTTGTCTTTGAATTTTATGCCAACATGTTTCATAAGACAAACAAGGATCTTTCCACAATTATTTCCACGGTCAAGGGGGTGAAGATAGTTTTTGAGAGAGAGCGTCTCGCTTCTATTCTGGGGATTAGGGAAGAGGGAAATACTGTCTCCGCCGATTCCAATCGAAAATCTGTTGTTGAGGACTCGGATTGGAACTACAAGGCCACTTGCGATCACCTTGAGATTCGCCTACGTCCGTTTGATAAGCGCTTGCATTCTTTACGGGGATGATTTTTCCCAACTCTTACCCCGAGTCCTTACCTACTTTTTTTGTCACACTTTAATTCAAAAGAGGATAGGGCAAAGTGAGGTTAGGATTATAGATCTTTACATGATTGTTAAATTGTAGAAACAATCCCCATTTTCTATAGTGTCCCTCATTATACACACAATATGCAACACCGGTTGTGATACCACTTGTACACGTGTATTCCGTTACCCTATGATACTTTCGCGTGTTTTTGTTACCTTTAATGTTAATTTCACAGGTGAACTTAGAGCGACAACTGGGGAAGCACACATCATCAGGTTCACTACCTTCAACAACTGCGGCTATGCTTAGAACGAAGCTCAACAGATATGGATACCCCTTGCAGAGGAGGATCGGATGAGAGAAAGAAATATTGCTGGATTTCAAAAAATAAAGAAAACAGCAAAAATCGACATTGGGGCATCTCCTCCCAGCCTACTGATGATGAGGTTGTGCACTCTTCAGATGATGACAGGTCCTACGACACCTCCATTGAGGACCCACCTCCCACCATCCCCATGGATGCTTTCTAAGCAGAGATACAAACTGCTTTTGAGCAGCTTCATGTCACCTAAGAGGTCCATGGTTCCCAACTGGTAGAAATAGTAGAGTCTTCTCGCAAATATGCGGACGAGTTAGCACATCAAGGGCATCCATAGACTGACAGGAGGTGATGCTGGCCCGACTGCGCAGTCGATTCTTACTCGATCAGGCCAGTAGTAGAGTTCTGCAATAGGGAGTTTTTCCTTTCTCTTCCTTCTTGTATTTTTCCAGTTTTTCTTATTTGTCCTTTTAATTTTTATGTTTCTTATTACTGCTTCTTATTTCTCTTTTATGTTTAAACATTTCATGGGGATTGCTTCCCGACTTGCTTACTTGCTTTATTTCTCTGGGATAGCTTCTCATGTATGTGTGTTTTTGTGTTTGTGTTTTGCTTTGGCCCCTACATTGAGGACAATGTGGTTTTAATTGTAGGGTATGTGTGTCTTTTAGCTATTTCTTTTATGTTTTTAGTTGTTTTTGTGTTTAGATTTTAGTCATAGTTCATGAAGTCTTGTTTTTCTTTATACATTCTAAAAATCCAAAAACAAAATTGAGATAGTTTTGAAAAATCCAAAATTTTTTTATAATTCTAAAAAAAAAACCAAAATCTTTCCTTTGTTTCCTTTTTTTTTTTCAATCTCTTTATAAGTAGAAAAACCTAAAAAAAATTTCTTTTTGTCACAGCCAGCGGGGATCTTGATTGCAAAAACCCTTAGGATTTTAAAGGAGTTTGACTTGATCGATTTGAAAACCGCACTTACCTATTATTCTTGCAAAATCAATAGTTTTCACGCTCTTGCAAGTGTCGGTTAATAGTAGAAGCCTTGGAATCTTAGGGGATTAGCATAGTGAGTATTTTTCAAGTCTTTGTCTTCATTCTTGTGTTCTCTTTGCTTTTCAGCGAAAAGGTCTAGTCTAGGTTCATCCCGAAAATGATGGTCACAGGCCTTCGTAGTATTGGTTGTGCCTTTCTTGCCTAACCCTTTTAAAATCTTCCTGTAGTTCCCTTTTTTAGCCTTCATGGCAAGGGTTTTTAATTCCTTCAGTTCTTTGCTTCTTAAACTCACACTTCATAAAACCTCAATTCGTGGAGCTAATGATTGATGACTTTTTAGCCGTCTTGAGTGAGGAAAAAATATAAGTGTGGGAGTATTTGAGTGAAGAAAAAGATTTATGTATAAAAGGGGTATTCTGGAAAATCTTTGTAAGCAAGGTATATTTAGCTGATGAAAAAGAGAAAGCAAAGTTCCAAAAAAAAAAAAAATATGAGAAAACAAAGAAAAAAATGAGTACTTGAAATTTTCTATAGCTTATCTCTCAAAGTATTGAGCTGCTCTCTCCTTATGTGAAATTTCCTTGGAAATATGTGATTAATGAGAAATAAAGAATGTTAGGGGGATTGTGCACTATTTGAACGAAGCAAGACGTTCAAAGGTAGGCGTTCAAATATATATTGTTCATTATCTTTGATTTATTTCCTTTTGGTTTCATTAGCTCTATCTCAATTACTTTTGCTTTCCCTTTATTTGACAAATTGAAAATTCCTACCTAATTTGAGAACGACTTAGAATAGAACTTAGAGTAGAGAGGTTTTGGGAAATATGAGATGTGTTGTGCATTTTCCATAAAAGTATTTCACTATGTTAATAATCTGATATTCCCTGTTTTCTTTGAAAGGCGACACAAGCAATTCACACACACACACCGTTGATTAGTAAAGATATTAGTAAGGTAGCAGTGGATTGTCGATTCTTGTGATTCATCCTTTGAAATTTCCTTATGTGGTTGAGTAGTTATGTCCCCTATTGAAGTGATGTTTTTATTTGTTTTTGTTCTGTTTTGCCTTTTTGTCCTTTCATTAGTAGAGTCTTGTGTTTCTTTGGCCGGTTGTGTTTTTCCTTCGTGTGTCATTTTCAATGAATGAAACCTTGTGCACTTCTTTGATTATGTTTTCTAAGTTTTGCCTAGTTTTGTTTTGCTTGAGGGAAAGTAACAGATAAGTGTGAGGGTATTTGATATGTGCCATATTGTCATTACTTTTATATGTTATTTTCGTTGTTTCTATGATGCTTTTTATATATAAAATGTATAAGTTACACCATTTCCCTTTAATCTTATTTTAGGTGCTTTTCGGTGAAGAAGATAGAGAATACAAGTGAAAACGGGCAAAAACAGAGTGAAAACGGAGAAAATGGAAGCTGCCAGCACCAAAGTCAATAATCTACCGCAGACGGTAGGGTAACCTACTGTATGCGGTAGGTTAGAAGCATTCAAGTAGAGTCGGAACAAAAGCCTACCGGTGATGGTAGGCTTTACCCTACTGTCGGTGGTAGGTCCAAAGCATTCAAGAAAGATTCTTAACAAAACCCTACTGTGGACGGTAGGGCTCAACCTACCGCACGCAGTACGTCCCAACCGTAGCACAAGTTAATGTATTTTTCAGCTTTATTTATATAATTTTTCCCTTTTTTGGGGTATTCTTCAGCTTAGGTTTAGAGAGAAGAAATTGGGAACGAAAAACTGGCATCAAAACCCTCTCAATTCCTCTTCAATTAGGTAGTCTTTCATCAATTAAACATTGAATTAGAGATTTTTGGGTAGAGATTGAAGTCATTCTACGGACAAATGTCGAGATTCATCAAGCAATTCGAAAGACGAGCTCGAGTGACCTTCAGAACCATGGAAGTGACTCTTCTTGATCCTAAGCTTTCTTTTCCCCTGTTCTTTATGAATAATTTGAATTTTGTTAGGATGTTTAGTAGCTAAATTATCATTTTTTGAATGAAGGTTAAACCTTAACTTTCGGGTGATGTGATTTTTTATTGGATTCTATGAAACTGATAATTGTTTTACTTTGGGTTGTTCTTCAATTATGTTTTTGTGATAATTGATTTGCATGGAATCGATTTTATCGCAAGATTGGTTTGAATTGAAAAAGGAAAACCGATCTATGGTAACTAATTGAATAATAAAAGTTGGAAACTGAATAGAGATGTTCTTTGCACTTTTAGGTTTTTGAGATCACCTAATCTAATTACATTCATAATCAATTAGAGAGAGAAAAGATTCACCTTTAGACATTAGTGAGTAGAGTAGCCTTTACCTAGAGATAGGGATTACCCGATTAATGTGTGATGACCAAACCATGTGTTTCTTAAACATCATTTTATGAATTTTCGAATTGAAATAGTTGACAGAAGTTAAGGAATTCCACCATTCGAACTCTTTTCCAATATTTCTATCTCTTAAGCAATTTGTTTTCATTTAATCTTTTCTTATTAGTTTCTTTCTAGATATTTTCTCAAAAAAAATCAGTTTTGTTGACTAGACTTTAGATTTAACGATTAGTATTTGAGCTTATCTGTTCCTTGAGTTCTACAATCCGGGTGTGTTTCTTTTACTACAATGATAGGTACACTTGTCTGTTGCGTATTTTTAGGATTTATCCCATTTGAAACATCAATGCCTGTGATAGGGAGGTATTCAATAGATCTTACCACATATTATGTAGAAGGCACGTTGATTAAAATGTACTTACAAAATTAACTGAGGTTATTAAAAACGATGATATAGTATCACGGTTTGTAAATGGCACGTGGCACAAATGGATATTAATGTATATGCTAGTATTTTAATTCATATTAACATAGAGTAATAAATAATTGCAGAACATAAAGACATAAAGAAATACTACAAAGGCGAAAAAAAATAAATAGCACAACACTACATCCGAATACAAATAAAGAATAGAAATACATAAGAAATCAATAAAACCTAAAGAAATAAATAAGAAATCCCAATCACTATGGAGATGAAACTCCTCCATGATATGACATATATATTTGTACATCCCGATTGCGTTACATGTATCAGGGTCTATGAAATGAGCTAACATGTAGAGGATAATAGCAGTGGATGGCCGACCAGGTATTGGGTACTGAACTCCACGTGGTAATCTATCAGGCTTCTATATCCGAGGATGAGTGAGGAAGAGGAAGTATGCATATAGTCATGTCTGAATAGGCTCGAAGGTATAGCAAGCAAACTGGTCCAAGACTCCATAAGTAAATGGTACTCTGCCTCTAGCCACAAGCCCTCTATGAATGTGTCTTCACAACATACATCATGTTATTAGTTGGTCGGTGAGCTTCTTGAGGTCTAATAGTATGTGCAAGAATGCACTACTGCCACTCATACTGCCGGACAACTCTATCGTGCATGTATGGCTCAATATACTCGCAGAAGGCTATCATGCCATGCTAAGTAGACACACATACTCACTCCCTTTATCTCCCTTGGCCTATACGTTATCCATCATACTTCTTTCGCAGTCATCACATATAATCGGAGTCGAATATCTAACAACTTATGCTCAGATTTCGTTCCCAGCATTTCGTACTGCTGGATATACGGCTTCCCCAACTTCGCTCCTGGTCTCACTGTTGGGGCAAAAATAGGAAAATATATATATCCATTTTACAATATACATAAATATAAATAATTTAATTTATATTAAATAGTAAAAAAAATAATACTAATAAACACAATTTTTTCAAAATTGTTAATAAATAAAAAATACAAGCTATTAACTATAAACACATTTTAAATTAAAGCATAAGTTCAAGAAAGAGAATAATACCTCAAGCAATGACCAACAGCCTGCTACCTTCTTTGCATCAACACGCGAGGCCTGCCTAAGATTTCGGTACAGGAACGCCAATGTCGTTGCAGCCCAAGCCAACCTCTCACAACCTCAAAAATTCTTCACGATGGCCATAGCTTAGCAAGTACGATGTTCCCACTCTTATCAGTGAAGATGGAACTCCCAAGTATGTACGTGATGTAACATGCTGCCCTCAACTTGGGAAAAAGTCCACTATGGGGAACCTCTACAACATATGAAAGATCAGTTATCTCTCAAGCATAGGTTTAGGTTCGGCCTCAATGGGAAAATAAAATGGAGCACCTAACAACGCATCTTCATAGATCAAGAACTACGAGATCACTCTTTTCATTATTCATTATGGGGTGACGGAAGGATCGTACCATTCGAGCCGTTTCTTTGTCATGCTTTTCCCGGAGGTCTAGAGAAAGCTGCAATCAATAGAATTTCCCTAATCCTCCCTTCCCGAAAGGAAGAGCGTGAAATTCTTTTTCCTTTCTGTAGGGACAAAGAGATAGGATCTAGCCGTAAGAAGAATGCTCATGCGCATTTACACCACCACCAGTGTAAGTGATGCCTAAGTCGCTCTAAACAAAACACCTCCTGGCTAAGGGGGGACCAGAAAAAGCAAGACGTTTTCCCCCTTTTCTTGGCCCTTGCCGCCTTCCTATCCGGTAAAAAGTAAAGGAGCGCCTATCTTTATTAGTATACGGACTTGGAAAGTCAAAGGCAGTACTCTTTAGATTCAATTCTAACTCTTTTTTTAGGCCCGACAAGCTGGTCACAGAAATACTGAGCATCCACAACACAATCGTAAGCAGGTATCCGAAATATCAGCTCCACATCATATAAGGTAATCGTCATTTCTCCGAAAGGTATATGGAAGGTGTTGGTGTTTGGCTGCTACCTCTCAACAAAAGCAGATAATAACGTTGAATGTAGGTGCTGGAATATGCAGGACTTCAAATGGACGAGTCTTGTACTCTCTGCTAACTCCTTACCTCTCGATGGCTAGGTGTCCAACCCGTAAGTGAAATAAAACACGACTGCGACTTCAATATACTTCGCTCTTGTGCGTTAAAAAATAATTAAATAAAAAGATTAAATAATAATGTTGAGATTAAACAATAATGAAATGTAAAATTTACCTGTTCACACCATATAGCAGCGGCGACATGTCCGCTTTATGATGGAGTAACCTCTGGATCCGGTAGACCTCCTTAAGCAGGAGCTGTCTCCTCCCAAGAAGCATACTTTGCCTTTTTCTTCTGTGCCTACATCAAAGGAATAGTCTTACCAAGTCTTTTTTTCCAAGACCCTGTGATCCTACTCACAATATTTCTCATACCACCGATAAACCCTTTGCCTTTCCCTATTCTAGGTCTAATTCCGGATGACGATGGAGGGGCCTCATCAATTAGCTCGTCCTTGTCACTATCACCCTATTTTTTTTTATAAAGGTCACTGTCACCCTCACCATTACCACGTCCATATCTCCCTCAGCATCATCACCCTTTCCTCCAACCACATTACCCTGCACCCCGACATAGATATCTTCTGCCTCATCACTCTACCCCTCAGATCGGGCCCTGCCTACCTGAACAATGTCATCACCCTCAACTTCATCCCCAGTATTCCTCCTTAACTGAGGTGAATATGCTTAAATTTGTGGATCGGTGGCTATATACTCTATCGTGCTATATGAGGAGTCCGTCAAGACTCTTGAAATAATCTCCTAAAAAAAAAGATGTCCCCAATTGCGCCCCTGTATCCTCAATGGCTAATGGTTGTTGTACACTGAGGTTGATATAAAAGGATGTTGGTCGGACGTATGGGGATCAATAGAATAACTCGATGTATACGGGTCATAAGAATAAGGTTGTGGCTGAGAAGATGAAGCTAGGGTAATATGAATAAATTTGTGAAGATGACCTAAATGGTTGATATGATATTGGAGTGTAAGGATCATGTGATAGGGGGGAGGGGGAGTACGAATCCGAGTCTGTAATATATCCCTAGTCCTATTGGGGTAGGAGTACTAGGTATGTCGCGGGTACTATGATGACCCCTCAAACCATGGGAGGAAGTAGTAACCCTATGGTCGTGAATTCAATCGGTCATGTCCGCCACAGGACCTAGATCATCATGTCTCCTACGTGCTCCATCCCAAACAATCTAAATAAATTTCAAAAGAACTATAAATAATTATGTATATATATGCCTAATATATATTACTTTATACTTTTATATTATTAAAATTTTGTACTATTACATGTTTAAATTTTTATATTTTATTATTTAACTTCATACTTTATACTTTTCTATTATTAAATTATATTTATTAATTTCTAATTTAAATTATTTTATTATTTCTCTTAATTTATATACAGCATTTATAACTTTATATTTTTTCATTAAGACATTATTATTAAATTATTAGTTATTATGTGGATAGTGTAATCATTATTTAAATTACCATTTAAAAAGAGTTACATGTTTAAATTTTTAATATTTTATTATTTAACTTCGTACTTTTTAATTTTTATTATTAAAGTATATTTATAAATTATTTTATTATTTTCCTTAAATTATACATATATATGGGCATTAACTTTATATTTTTTTATTCATACATCATTATTAAATTATTAGTGATTAAGTAGATAGTGTAATTATTATTTAAATTACTATTTAAAAATGATTACATGTTTAAATTTTTAATATTTTATGATTTAACTTCATACTTTGTGCTTTTCCATTATTAAATTATATTTATTATTTATTTAATTTAAATTATTTTATTATTTTCCTTAAATTATATATACAGGCATTTATAACTTTATATTTTTTATTAATACATTATTAGTAAATTATTAGTTATTATGTGGATAGTGTAATTATTATTTAAATTATTATTTAATTGCTATTTAAAAAGGGTTACATGTTTAAATGTTTAATATTTACTATTTAACTTCATACTTTATACTTTTTTATTATTAAATTATATTTATTAGTTATTTAATTTAAATGATTTTATTATTTTCCTTAAATTGTATATGCGGGTATTTATAACTTTATATTTTTTATTATTAAATTATTATTAAATTATTAGTTATTATATGGATAGTGTAATTATTATCTAAATTTATTATTTAAATTTACTATTAAAAGATTATTATTTAAATTATTATTAAATTATTATTATTTAATTCATTATTAAATTATTATTATTATTTACACAATGTTTTCATAATTATTATTTAAAAATTATTCATTAATCTTTTTAAATTAATAACTTCATACTTTTATTTAAATTTCTATTATCATATAAAATTATTATTTAATATCTAAATATACTCTAATATTTCTATCCAATGATTATAATTGTTATTACAATGACTATATTTTTTTTCATAATTTAAAATTAATAAAGAAACTTGATTAACCTAAACATATAAATTAATTTAAAAATATAAAACATAGATAATTGTAATAAGTGTCTCACGAAAAAAAATAAAAAATAATAATTAACGAAAACTTAAAATTAAATAATTCATAATTCATGTAAGAGTGAAAATAGAACAACTATTATAGCATATCATACTAAACATAATCTAAATTAAATAATTAAAATTAAACAAATAATTATTGACTAAACAAGTTAAACCACTAACATACAAACATGTATTATAAATACATAACTAATAACATAAATAAATAAATATAAATTTAAACATAACTAACATAATATGAAATTATAACTAAAAAAATAAAAATAAAAATAAAAATAATTCGAATCGCCCAGGCCAGAGAAAATGTAAGGAGAATTTTACCCAAGCTGAAGAATTTCACTCGATCAAGCAAATTCTTGGAGAATTTTGCCCAAGTAACAATTTTATTTTTCAATTCGGTTGATTTTTTTTTAAATTTTAAATAGATGAAAAATAAATGAGTATAGATCGATGAACTAATTCAACGATTGGATTTGAGAGGATATGAGTTTGAAACTGTTGACGCTAGAGAGAAGGTAGAGGGAGAAAGTTTTCGGTGAAAAATTAAAATTTTTTAAAATTTTTGAACTTTTATATTCTCGAGAGTTAATTTTATTAACCCAAATATAATGTAATCAAATGAATTTCACTCTTGAGTTAAAAAAACCTCTGATGGAGAGGTAATCCAAATACATGTATAATAAAGTGCTATTTAATGAGCACTTTGTTCTTCCATCTGTAGACACAGGATTAGAGTTATCTGTAGTTACATTAACGATTTTATTACCAGTTATGAGCCTGGGAGTATCCCTTGTACACTTACACTGTAATTGTTGTTTGATTTGATTAATAAAAGGACGAGATCCATTTCACAGCAGCAAATACACGTGTAATTATGCCTGGCTTTCAGCTTTCGATAATTTTCAGGGAAAGAAAAAAGAAAAAGAAGTGATGAAATAACTTTTTTCCCTTCTTTTGACAGATAGTTTTGTGTTGGGCCTTTGGGGCTCACAATATGTTTTGACTACTGTTACAGAGCATGAAGACATAAAAACATTGGCAAAAGGGTAGGGCCGAGCCAACCAACAACTGGGCCCAAGTTATGGTCCATACTTAATCAGTCAACTCGTTCTTGTGTTTCACAAAGAGAGGGCATTGCCATAAATTTCATGGATGCAATTTTTTTTCTTTTGGACTTCTTTTTTCTTTTTCTGGGTATGATTACATGAATAACTATCTTTTCAGGAGGAAAAAAAAACGAATAACTATTTTTTTTATAGTTTAGTGTATAAAAAATTTAGACTTGGATTTAATTCATCCTAAAAAGTAGCTTAAGACTAGATATCTGTATGGATGGCATAACACGGGTAATTCAATAATTGGCTTTGATACCGTATTAAAATATTAAGTTTGGATATAACACATCCCAAAAGATATCTCCAGAGGAGAGGACTGTCCCAACATTTATAAGGAGTAACTATTCCTCAAATATTAACCCTATGAGATTCCTAACATACTGAATAGGTGAACCATCTTACGGATTAATGGACACTTTTTACTTATTTATTTCGGTAAATAATTCTTATTAGCATTGTATACTGCTAACTATAAACTCAAGGTTAGACTCACTTTTATATACTCGCTCTCTTTCAAAATAAAAGTTCTTTTAACTTTTGACATAAGTATTAAAGATTTTGAAATTAAGGAAATATATTACTCATATATCCTTGGTAAATATAGAGAGAGAGAAATATAAAGAAAGAGAAATAAGTGAAATGAATAAAGAGATAGATAAAGATAAAATTGAAAAAAGTATAATAAATGTTCTTTGAAATTTGTAAAAAGACAATTATTATGAAATAAAATAAACTACTAAAAATACCACTTATTTTGAAACAGGAGAGTAATATTTCTTATAGAGTAATATTTAATTTCGAAAAATTGTCCTATTTAGTTATCAAATAATTTAGCTTTCTCAATTTTGATTCTTCAATTTTAATTTTAGCCGTTTTGATCCCCAAATAATTTACTTTTGTCCTTTTTGGTCATTTTGGACAAATTTACCCCTATCAAAAAATTTAGATTTTTTTTCTCAAAATATCACAAGGATAATTCTATAATTTACATACATAATAAAGAATGAGAAAGATAATGGTGGGTTTTATAAGGTTTTTTTTAATATTATGTATTTAAAATTACAAAATTATTGTTGTGATCTTTTGAGAAAAAAAATCTAATTTTTTATAGGGATAAATTTTTCTAAAATGACCAAAAAGGACAAGAATAAATTATTTAAGGATGAAGACGACTAAAATTAAAATTAAAGGATCAAAATAGAGAGCGCTAAATTATTTGGGACTAAATATGACAATCTTCCTCCATTTTTATATATCTTTTACTTATTTTTAAGTCTAGTATTTATATTTTACTATGTATGGTTTATTAACAAAATATTACACAAAAAATGTTATTAAAAATAGTGTATTAATAAATGTTGTAGAGAACTTATAAATAGCCAAGATTCAATCAAATATTTCACCTAATTTGTCGTGTTGTTTATCCTCATGACAATTTTTCCCTTTTATTTTCTAATTGAAATTGCTATCGAGATACACCCTATAAGATCATTTATTTTATTTTTCAAACTCACAAACCATATACAAATCAACATTTCTCTTCTCTACATATTCATAATTTCTCATTTTCATCTTTAACTAATATATTAATTATTTGGTAATATTATTTTTTCTTGTTTTAGAGTTATCATATTGTTGACCTCTTTAACAAGTTGTCGATTATAAGGATGACAATGGGACAGGTCTAATTAGATATTCACTCGCTCCCAATCTATTTTTATCCGTTCGATTTCGATTTAATTAGGGACCTAAATGGGAATGAGAATAAATTTTGTATCCAAGTTTGAGGATGAGTTGAAGGCGGGGATTAGATTCTATCCATCCCCATCCACTCCACCCATTCCCATCCATCTCACCCATCCCTATTATTTTTATATATTTATATTGATTGATCAATGAAGATTTTCATGAACTTGTCACTTTTACCTTTTAAAATTATTCAATTTTATCTATGCACTTATGTTATTGAACTTTTGCACTTATGACATTAAACTTACGTATTATTTAGGTTGAAAATTATTGAATTAGCTTACGAATTTTTTTATTGTTCCACATGGTCAGACTTTTTTTAAAAAAAAAAAAGGATTAATACTTATATTATTTTTTTACGTTTTAATTCATTTAATTTTATTGCATACATATTTATATATTTTGTGTTTAAGAAGATTATTGAAAATAATACATGTAATTTCTTATTTGGGTCCCAAATTCCTAAATAAGTTTAGTGGGGTTGAGATTAAATTTCATTCCTAAATGTAAGGATATATTAGAGATGAGGCTTAATTAAGGAAAAATGGATTGAGAATGGAAATATATTTCGTACTCCAACAAATGAATAAATTAGGGATGAAGAGGGATAAATTAGCAACAATATATTTCGAGGCCCGAGTTGGGTCCGAAACCCATTGCCATTCCAGTCCAACCTAGCCATTATAGACTTATATATTTTTCATTAAAAAAAATTAACTTATATGCATATTAAAACATAAAACCAACATAAATTGAAAGACATATATGATCATATTTCTTACACAAGGGCCACAGCAAAATAATGGGGCAGGCCCCAACGAAGGTATATTTCTATTTCCTCTAGAAAAATAACACTCTTTATTTTATTAAATACCAGCTCAATGGATCATCGATTAAAAAATAAATAAAATTTAACCTTTATATATCCATAAATTCTTTTTTCGTTGAAATATATCCATAAATTCAAAGCATAGAAATGTGAATGAAACTTGATTTCGTTCTTTATAGGGTGCACCATAAAATTCACTCAAGATCCTTTGTAACAATTCCTGTAATATTTTTTTTATAATATATTTTTCCTCTTAAAGTTTACCCTTTTCTTTTAGGTTTATCTTTTATTTGGTAAGTTTTATTAATAAAATATACCAAATTAAGAATAATACAGAGAGTGTTACAAGAAATGTTACAGAGGATCCGAACCGCATAGAATTAGGGTTTATAATTAAAATTAAAATTTTAATTTTAATTCTTTTACTTGATTGAACAATTAAATTTTGAGTTTTAATTTTACAAAATTCAGTAATTCAAATTTCAATTCTAAATCAAAACCTAACAATTATAATTTCAATTCTACAAGATTTTCATATTCATAACTTCAATTCTTATTTATACAATTTGAATATTTATATTTTCTCACATACTTTCTCTTTCTAAAACTTATGACACTTTTTCTCACTAAACTTCACGAGACTTTCTCTCTCTAAAATTTACGACACATCTTCTCTCACTAAAATTTACGACATTTTCTCACTAAAATTCATGATACTTTCTCTCGCTAAAATTCACGACACTTTCTTTTCTAAAATTCATGAGAATTTCTCTCCTAAAATTCATAGCACTTTCTTTCTCTAGAATTTACAATACTTTCTCTTTCTAAAATTTATGTCACATTCTCTCTTTAGAACTTACGACACTTTCTCTCTCTAGAATTCACACTCATTTTCTCTCTATAATTCCCGACACTTTCTCTCTCTAAAATTCACACTCACTTTCTATCTCTAAATTCATGTTCACTATCTCTCTACAAATGATTCACACACTCCCACACTCATCTCTCTCTTTCTCTCTCTTATACATATACCCATATTGAGCAAATATATTTATATTTTAAATTTCTAATTTTATAAATTTTTTTAGTCTTCTAAACAAAAAATTTAGAATTAGAAAATGAATTCTATGATAATTCTATAATTTTACCGAACATAATAATTAGAATTACAATACTTAAAATTCTATATAGAATTCCAATTCTAGAAGCCAAACACCGCTTAAGAAAAAAAGTTAACAAACTGAATGATTGTCTCACCATAAGTTTCATGTAAAGATAATAGTTTGATTTTCTTATATAAATTCTATCATTTGAAACTAAAAGCAACTTTAGGAACTATTTGTTAAAAGAAAAAGGTTTTGTGACTATGTTTAGAAATTTAAAATGACTTAGAGACCAAGAGTGCAAAAGTTCACCTTTATGGATTTTTTTTTCTTGTAAAGAGAAAATCACCTTCATAATAATTGAAATAGGCGGTTTAAACTTTAAAGTCACAGAGATAAATTTGTCCCAAAAAGACTAAAGAGGCAGAGATAAATGATCTTCAGTGCACGCGCCCACGGTAATCACCAGATGATCTGAGATCAGAGGGCATATGATGGGGCAGACAGCAAAAATGTGGAGCCCATCACTAAATCAATTCAGCTGATTAGTCGACTACTTGTTAGCATGAAGACACAAATTTTGGGTCTCCACCGCACATGTCTAGGGATTATCAATTATGGGCTGAACCAAACAAGGGCATTCATTCCCCCCCCAAAAACCAAGTATTTTTATGGACTAGAACTTGTGTTCGAGGTTTGCTAGGAATATTATCTTTCCAAATTCCAATCCGTAAATAGTGTTGAAATATAAATGTAAAAACAATTCATAACTTTTAAAGCAAATTCTTAGGCCTGTTTTGTTTAAGAATTTTAATGAGGAAAAGGAAAACAAAATAAAATTTTTAAAAAATAAAAATCCTTATATTGTTTGGTTAAACAAAAAATGTTAAAGAAAACAATTTCTCTTAATTGGTTGACTGAAATTTGAGGTGGAAATTGAATATTAAATATATATTTTTCAAAACTCCACGTTTTTAAAATAAAAATTAAATATTTAAAAAATCATATATTGTTAGTGCATGATAAAAATATATAGTTAAACATATATTGATTTAATTTGATTTTTTTTAATTTTCTTTCGATAATGAACAACCCTAGATAAAAAAAGATTAGAAAATAAAGCAGAATTTTTTTTTTTTTTTTAATTCGAAAGGAGCAGATGGACAATAACTATTTATATATAAACATACCAATATACATATATATATTTTTCGAGTGTCCGTATTTTAAATGAAAAACAAAGATAAAAGTCTAGTTGCAGTGCAGCAGAGAGCCCACTGGGAATTGATTTTTTTAAAACAGAAAAAGTCTTAGCTAGGTAGGAGAGTATACACAAAATGGGAAGGAGGGGATGCCAAAGGGAGATGCAGCACATGGGAGTGGATTAATGTTCAATATTTCAGAGTTTTCCTCTACATTCTTTTTTTCTCACACTTTCGTGAGAAAATTTTTTTTCACATTTTATTAATTAAATTTTTCTTCATTAATTTCCTTATCATATTTTCTTTAGCATTTTCTTTCATTATCAATTAACGAAAAACTTTTTCCAAAGAAAAGAATTTTCTTTTCCACAACAAATTTCATGAACCAAACAAGACTTTAGAATATAAATTAACTTAATTTACGCACATAATATACACCTACAACATTTCATCTCAAGAACACAAATAGTTTGGTTGAGACTTCTAAAAGCTTCCAAATCTTCTTAGTCGTTTGAATAAAAAAAATTATAGTGAAAATTCATTATATATTCGTACTTTCAAAACAAATTTCATCATTTTTCAAAGCAAAATTTCAAGAATCATATTTTTTTTAATAAAACATTAGAAAACCTAAACTTTTTTTTTTTTTTTTTTGGTATATTCTACAATCCTATACCTTTTTACTTATTGGTTTCATCAAACTCACTCTGCTAACACATGGATAAATAGACTAAACAATATAATAACCACTTCAAAAGGGATAGAAAATGCAAAAATTTGTCAAGAAACTATATGTTATATGTTACAGTATTCAAAAAGTTAAAAAAACTCTAGGATTTCTGAAATTTTGAACTAATCATAAACCTTTTAATTTCTAGACATCAAAAGGGCAAAATAAAGGAAAGAAAAAAGTGGCTAATATGTGCCAAAAATTGAAAAAGGTGTTATAAAATTAATGGATACATAGTGGATGTTAAAAAACGTTTCATAAAGAGAACTAAACTTCCGAAATATTAATACTAGTTAGATTCATGATATCCTTATTAATTTAGTTAGATCCTAGATCCCTTTAAGATTTTGCAATCTCTTATACCTTGAGCCCATAAACAAGCTTTACGAGAAGACATTAAGAGTTATCATACTTGATTCTTGAGTTATACTTTCTTTGTCTTGTTATTTCTTTGTCTATATTCTCCCCTTTATATTTGTATTGTTACAAGCAAATGTGTGTCGAGATTATCCAATTCATGACACGTTATCAACACGATTGCACAAACGAGTTAAATTGCTTGAAGAAGGAGACTCCCTAGAGGTAAAAGAAGTAAAAGATTCTTGAAGTTTCATGAGGTAAGAAATATCTAATCTTTTCTTTGTTTTATTAAAAGTTTTATATATGACTTTAATCTCATTAAATGATCAAATTTTTATTAAGATTCTTGTAGAAATCCTATTTATATAACGAGTACTGAAGACGCCATAAAAAGAAAAATTACAATTATAAAGATTTCTTTCTTCATTAATTTATAAGGCCTTATAAAAGGCTAAATAATTTATTAAGAAAGATTTTGGCAAAATCTAAAAGAAATGTACAACCACCAAAAGCTGTTCATTATGCCAATACTCATTATGATTGGGTATATTTATAGTTACTATATTATAATATTTTGAATTATGTGTATGCAAGATTTTTGGGATCTAGATCCTTTTATAAAATAATAGATAGAAAATATTTTTCCTTTCTCATATCTCAAATATGCTCATATAGTAGCGACATTGAGATAAAAGAATCACAATATTCTATTGATTATCTTTTGATTCTTAATAAAATAATGAGTCATTATGGATGGAAGAATATTGTGAAATTCCAACCAATTATATGTCATTCCCTAGAGTGAATGCAATTAAAAATTATATTTTATTTGTAAAATATTTATGCTCGTGATTATAACTTTTTATAATTATGATGATATTTATAATGATTCATTGAACCTAAAATTTAGATTATTACTAGAAGTGATCAATTAATAATGAGAAAGAAAAAAGGAATATATAATCCCAAATAAATATTGTCGATGCAATATGAAAAAGAGCTTGTAGCATACTTGTCGTATGTCAAACAAAATTGTAAATCTCTTATTAGAAAAGAAAGATAAAAAAAGGTTGGAGTTTGTTTATTCCTAGTATTATGCTACTGAAAATTGATCTTGATTCTAAATATTAATCATGCCTATTGTTATACACACTTGTTAAGATAATTTTTTTAAATAATTAGAGGAAAAAATTTGATCTTTTGTCTGTAATCAAATTTGGTTTTTGCATATTATATATATGCTCCTTGATCTATTATATATTCAAGAATAGCAAAAACGATATTTGTTGGTAGAATGGATGGTAGTATAAATTAAAACTCCAGAAAAGTTAATTAAACGAAAGTTCCAATAGAGCTAATAGATTGAAATTAAAGCTCCGCAAGAGCTAATGAACTGAAAGCTCCAGAAGAGCAATTGATTTAAGTCTCTAGAAGAGATAATTAGTCAGTAACTTTGGGAGAGTTTATTTACTAAAGATTCTAAAAGAATCAATTAATAGAAAGTTTTAGAAGAACTAATCATGTAAAGACTCTAGAAGAGTAAATTGACATAGAAGATCACATGATAATTATGTAATGCATTATTCTCTTCCAAGTCTCATAAAATTTTTTTATCCTTAAAATATTTTTATATATTGAGACAATGGATAAATAGAATTTTTCAGAGTCTATGTATCATTATTAGACTCACAAAATAAATGTGAATTATATAAATCACTATTTTCTCCCCATATAATTTTTCAATTTGCTAAGGGTAATACAATTGTAATGCATCATTGAATAAACTTGAAGTTTACTTATCCTAAAATATTAATGTTGGCATGACCGGTTAGACCACTTTGGATCAATAAAATATGAATTATCATAAAGAATTTGTGACAATATTTTTAAGTAACCAGAAGTTTCTAATTACACAAATTTTATTTGTATTACTATTTTTTACTGCAAAATAATTTTATGAATGCCCTCAATATATTAGGGTAGAATGTGTTTTGGGATGAATATATAATCAATGCACCAACCAACAGTCACATATATGTACATGCAATCTGAAATTTGTAGTTTTTATAATGAGCTCATATTTAGATTCTCTTATTAGCATACTTTGTCCTAATTGATGATGTTGCACTATGTTTATAAATATTAGATGTTCATGCATAAAATGTCCATGGACATAGTAAACGATTTTGTAGAACCATACGTTCCTTGAGTTAATTGATATATATTTTCTAGTAGTGCTCATTCATGTTTCGCCAACTTGTTATTTTGAGTTCTCCTTATTATAATTGGATCATGTATCTAAATGTTTTCCCATCTAATAATTATATATACTCTAGAAATATATTAATCCACCAAAATTCATTGAGATGGATTGAAAAGAGGAAAAATTATATATTCAGATAAAGATAAAATTATGTGTCTCAATTTGATCCTCATACAAAGATAATTTGAACTAGAAGTTCAAAAGATGAATAGCCAGACATTTTTATTTAATAAAAGAAAATTCGACAGATAATGCTCCTATTACTTAATGTCCACGAAGGACGGCCTACCAATACTTATGATTTTGATACATGTAAAATGTGATATAATAAATTGGTTCCAAAAAAATATCACATATGTAAAGGAGCAAAATTTTAAGATGGTCATATTAAGTCGAGGAGATGAAAGTTCTAGTAAAATTTTCCATGACATGACTTTATTATTATATTCAGAAAAAATTTAGCATCTGAAAGTCGTCAAAATTATGAGATTTCATTGTATCTTGTCATTATGTTAAATAAATGGAACAATAAAATAGCACAAAATGTCGATGATATTTATGTGCATGTTATTTAATAGAATGAGGATCTTGAATTAAAGTCTGCATACTCAAAATTATAATATGCTGGAGATATTTTGCCAAAATAGAATATAAAGTTCGCATGAGAAAATATGAAAAGTCTGGACAATTATTAAGTACACTTGAAGTATACATGTTTTCCTTGAAAGAATTAATTATAGACCTAAAGTATAATCCGAGAAGGATAAGAGTTAATAAATAAAGTGCGAACTTGTTTAAGTTATGACATAAGATACTTCGTAAAGTGCTGGTAATATTTAGACGAAGAAATAAAATCTATGGTGGTGGATTGAGTTAGATAATAACATACTAAACTCTTAGAATTTATATTAAGTCCTTGAAGGATTTAATTTACATGCTTAAAGCATATAAGTGAATTGTTCTTGAAGAACATAACATCATTGTTTTAGTGTTGTTTATTGAAAGAAAGATACGAAAGATTGAATATATCAATGAAAATTTTCTTAGAATTCGTTATGGTTGCCTCTTATGATTCCTTATCTATTTTTAATGTTCTCAACACCAGGAGGAGAAAATTAGAATCATAAACTATCATATTCATTATTGAAGTAACTTGATCTATATATAAGTATTTGTGAATTAGAAGTTCTATAGTTTAGCTGTTTGTAAAAGTTGCAAATTTACTTGATATTTTGTTGACTCTAAAAGAGTTACAAAATTGAATTCATGGATACTTCTATATATATAGATGTCCCAATAGGTTAGAATATGCCTGATAACTAACAATGAAAAATCATGCCTGAAGTGTGATCGTCCTTTTATTTATAAAGGTTCGGAGAGAAATAATTAAAATTTGAAGTATTCTTCCTGAAAAGTTTAAAATGACAAGAAAATACTAGAAGTATTGAAATCAAGTATTTCAAGTTCTTTTGTTTTGATTTACAAATGTAACATCCTGAAGGTGAAATTTAATCATAAAAGATTGTACATGGATATAGTATATTACCCATCACTGTCCAATTATCAGTAATTAGTTATCAAATGTTAGCAAATACCACATGTCAATATATGAGAATGTAATGGATACCTTTTGGTCCTGAAGTACCATAATACTGCACAATTAGTGCAAATCCTTCTCTATATGACTTTTGAGATAATATTATTTTAAGGATAATTAATCTCAGATTATGAAGAAAATCCAACTTTTGATGAGATGGATAAAAGCAACGAGTTAATTAATGTAATTCACAAAAGACACATTTTGAAATAAACAAGCTATGCATATGTGAACAAGATGATATTATCATTTATATAGCAACCACTCCTTTAACTATGTTGAAATTTTAAATTTTTATGTGGCTTACTAAGAATCTTGATCATTATTGATAATTAATTCCGAGATATTTATACGATATCCTCTAAGGATGAAATTACAACCATATTTTGGATTGTGAAATTTGAGAATATTTTAGAAAGATATGACAAATAAATTTCACTAAAATTTTCTTATAATAAATGTGAAATTAATGTGCAATACTGCAATCAAATACGATACATAATCCCGAAGATTTATTCACTAGGACATACTAATATTTGGCTTAATAATGTTTTAATAGGGGCAGTATATAAAACATAAATGAATAGTGTACTTTTTTCCTTTACTAAACGTTTTTCTCGCATAGGTTCTTTTCCTAGTAAAGTTTTAACGAGGCATATTAATATATTCATTTTATATATGGTTTTACAATGTTTAATGTTCGGTTTTTGAAGGATTTTATGTGTAAAATAGAACATTTACCCACCATTTCTTCTCTTTTGATTATAGGTATGTCCTAGATGAGTTAAAAGAAAGAATGAAGTGAAACAGGAATATACAGAGCAAGAATGGACAAACAAAAGACCACATCACCGGCCGGACTGGACCGAAGCAATATCCCGGAGGAGAATTTTTACAAGGTCCGGTCGGGTTCGGCAACGTGCAAATGGCCGGACCTGGCTGGTCGCACAGTAGAGGTTAAACTGAAATGTTTTAGCTTATTTTTAAATAGACTTTCAATGTATTTTAAACAAATCATCGTTTAGGGTTTCTAGGGAGCTGAGAGAGCCGATTTTTGAGAGAAAATCCTTCCAAAAAACTTCTTTTAATCCACTTAGATTATTAGTTTGTTTAGATTTTCAAGTTTTAAGAGTTGAATTGAAGGTCGTTGTTTGGGTTTCTTCAAGCGATTTCAAGAGAATAGCTCGGGTAAGCTCCAGAGCCGTGGATTCTTCAATAATCTCCATAAGGTTTCTTTTCTCTTGCCTTTTCATGAATTTGATTATAAATTTGTGTTTATTGATAATGATTAGTTGCAAGGTTTTATTTATTTTTTTGAATGGGGATAAACCCTAGTTTTGATTCTACTTTTTCCAATTTGGAGATTTTATGAATTGAATGTTATTTTGCAATTGCTTGTTGTTTAATTGTTAATACGTTCGTAGAGTTGTTTAATTTGAAAGATTAATTGAAATTGAGATAGGAAGATTAATCTAAGGCAACCGATCAAATAATAAAAGTTGGTTAGAGATACTGATATATACATTTTATGTATGTTTTTACAGTATTTAATCTTTGATGTTCTAAGTATTTTATTAGTAAAATAGTATATCTATCCTCCGTTTCTTCTCTTTTATTTGTAGGTATGTCTCGGATAAGTTAGAAGATAGAATGAAGTGAAACGGGAGCATAAAACACAAGAACGGACGAAAAAGAGAAGACTGACGAAAAGAGAAATACGCACAAAATCTAGCAAGTGGGAGGACCCGGCCACAACATTGACTGGACCCGGCCGCACCAGCAACCAGAAGGCAAGACTTGACCACCTGAGGTTGAAACTACAATTTTCTACATCTTTTTAAATATTCTTTCTTTGTAATTTTAAGATATCTTCGGTTAGGGTTTCTAGGGAGCGAAAGGGGGAGAATTTTTAGAGAATACCTCCAAAAAACTCCCATTAATCTCCTTATATCATAGTTTAATTCTTGAATTCAAATTTCAATAGCTTAATTGAAGGTTTTCTTTAGAGCAATTTCGGGACTTTTCAGGCAATTTGGAAAACTTCAAGCAATATTTCAGGACTGTGGATTCTTCAATTTTACTTCCTAAGCTTCTAAACTTATCTCTTATTACGAATTCTTATATGGATTTTATAATCATGATGAAGTTTAGTGACTAAGTTTCTTTGTGTTTAAATGGGGTTGAACCCTAGATGATCTTAGCTTTATTTTTATTGGATTCTTTGGATTAATTTGTTGAATGGAAGTTGATTGTTGTTCAATTGAGTTATTTTTGTTGGTAATTTTACTAGTATTTGGCACTTTTGCATAGGTTGTTTGGAATTGAGAAAGAAAGAACAATCTAAGGCTATAATTGAACAATAGGAATTTGGTAGTTAATTAGAGATAATAGATATGGTTCCTAGGTCTTTAGTAATCATTCTTATGCTTTAATCATTCATAGTTGAGTTAGGGAGAGAAGAGTTTCTTCTCTAATCAATTAGGGGAATGGTGGGTTTTCTCCTAGAGATAGGATTGATCATAATTTACAAGTGAGACTCAATCAACAATTCAACTATTTTTCCAAAGTTTTCAATAACTTAGCTAAGGGATTCTAGGGGGATTCCACCGTTTAAATATTTCTATCTAAAACTTGATTTCAATTATTTTTAGATTATTTTTAAAAATATTTTACTTTTCTTAGTTAAAAAATTCTTTTTAACTCTTTTATTTTGATTAAACCTTAGACAGACGGTCATTGTTATAACTTCTCTGTTCCCTGAGTTCGACAACCCTAGAGGTTCGCTAGTACTACATTGATAGATTCACTTGCTTATTGTATGTTAATAGTCCAATTTTTAAACATCAAATTTTTTGGCGTCAATGTCGGGGAATGGTAACTTTATTAATGACATTAATCTATTGTTTTAATCGCTTTTAGTTTTCTTGTTTTTGTATTTTTTTTAGTTTTGTTCTTGTATTATTAGTATTTCAGTTGTGGCTATTTCTTAGAAGTTTTATTTTTGTTAGTCTTGGATTGATTTGATTTTTTGTCCGTTTCAGGTTTTATTGAACTAGTTTATGCTTTGTAGCAATCGAGGTAAATTAGTTTCATATGACCCAGAGGTCAGGCATACGTTGCAAAGTACCTGCCGTGCCCTTAAATTTGCACTGGTAGAAAAAGGCATCATCTAGGTGGATAAAAGGGAGGAACAGCAACAGGATCCACCACATATCCTTTCTATTAATCCACCTCCACCTCTAATAATGAAGAGAACAATGGTGAACTACGTCCGACCATTCATTACTGGGGCACAGTTGAGCATAACTAGATTGCCAATGCAAGCCCATAACTTTGAGATTAAGCTGAACGTGTTATAGATGGTGCTGAATAATGTGCAATTTGATGGGCTCCAAGAAGAAGATCCAAATGCGCATATCGCGAAATTTTTGGAGGTCTACAACAAGTTCAAAATCTTTGATGAAATCACTTCCTTTCGAACTGATTACATCAAGAGATTCTTTAGCCAATAAGTCTTGGGCAGATACTTTCCCTCTGGTCGCACTGCTAAGTTAAGAAACGAAATATTATCATTTCAACAAATTGATGGGAAAGTTTATATGAAGCCTGGGAGAGATGGAAGGAGTTGCTTAGAAAATGTCCTCATCACAACCTCAACTTGGGGATTTAGATTCAGACGTTCTATAGCGGAGTCTCTTTTGGGGCCAGACAACTGATTGATGCTTCTGTTCGTGGGTTCTCAAACAATAAGACTCCTCAACAAGTGTACGATCTGATAGAGCAGATAACCATGAACCATTACACTTGGGGAAGACATAGAGAAAAGCCTTAGTATGCTAGAGTCTATACTATTGATGCTATTATTGCTATGGAGGCCAGACTAGCAGCAACAGTTGAGCAGAAGATGGGGAATATGACTTCGACGCCTTTGAATATAAATCCCCAACAAATCATGTTTTGTTACTTTTGAAATGGAGGGCATCCCAACCATGAATGCCCTAGCATGGGTACTTTAATGGAGCAAGTGGAGTTCGTTCAAGAGAATTGGCAAGGGAATAACCCCTATTCTAACACTTACAATCCTGGTTGGAGGAATCACCCCAATTTTCATCGGGTAATCAAGGTCAGCAACGTACACAACAACCTCAAGAATTTTAGAATAGAGGTCCTACTCAGCCCCTGCCCTATGATGCACCCCCTCAAAATCCTCCACCAGTAAAGACCAATTTAGAAGATTTGATGCTCAAATTCATGAGTGCAATAGATGCATAAATCAATAATGTAGAAACTGCTCAAAGAAATCAAGAGGCATCTATCTGTAATCTAGAGAAGCAAATCAGACAATTGTTTAAATTGGTATCAGAGAGAACTCCTGGAACTCTCCCAAGCAATATTAAAGTGAATCCAAGAGAGCATGTCAATTCTATCTCAGTGAGATTTGATAAGGCATTTCCCAAGGAAGAGAAGGTGGTAGTCATCCAAGAAAAGAGTTGTGATGAAAGAGTTACAGAAGAACCGAATAAGAAGCCGATCGTTGAAGTTTATGAGCCGAAAGTTTCATATCCAGAGGCTCTTGTTCGTGACTGAGGCAAAGACGAGATGAGGAGATTTGTAGAGATCTTCAAATAATTAAAAATTAACTTACCTCTCTGTGATTTGCTTTTGCAGGTGCCCAAGTATACGAAGTACTTGAAGGAGATGGTTTCAAGGGAAAAGAGGTTGGACAAAGCATCTACATTCACATTAGGCAAGGAATTTTCAGCAATTGAGATAAACAAGGAAAAGCTGCCATAGAAATTATATGACCCAGGGAGTATTTCATTCCCTTGTATGATTGGTATTTTTTCCATTGATAGAGCTTTAGCCGACCTAGGAGCTAGCATAAACGTTATTTCCCATAATATGTCTAAAAAGTTAGGTCTAGAGGAGCCAAAACCTACTAGGATGACTGTAAGTTCGGCTGGTAAGAGTACTAGACATCCTAGAGGGGTGATAGAAGATGTTTTGGTAAAGGTCAAGGATATTGTTGTTCTTGATATACAAGAGGATGTAGATTTTTCTTTGATTTTAGGACGTCCATTTTTATATACTTCTAGATCTTTAACAGACATGGACAAAGGGAAATTGTGCATGAGAGTTGGAAAAAATGAAGTTGTTTTTAATTTCCTACTACTCCTACTCCTTTGCATTGTAATGACACTTTGTTTTATATAGATCGCATTAATATTGAAGTGTCTTACCCCTTGCAAGAAAATAAATTGCCACTCACTAAGGTTTCTAAGGAATTAAAGGAGGTGGAGAAGTCAATATCTCCTCATTCGATAATGAAGAGCTTGATAAGAATGGGTGCAAAAATGATGAAAGAAATGAGAAAAGGCCAAAATGAATTTGGATTTTAAAGATTCGGAAGGTGCTTTAGACACCTAAAAGGAAGTATTGCTTGCTTCTTCTGTGAAATATGTTGCATCATTAGTGCAGTTTGAGTTTGATTTATCAAATTTTGAGTTCTGCATGTTTCGCTTCTTGAGTTTGGTTTTTGATTTTGTGACCGTTTTTCTCTTTTGGTTCATTAGTTTTTGCGTTTTGTGTAAGTTTCGAGGTGGAATTAGTAATTTACTATACAATTTTTGTGGCCTAAATATATTTATTATCATGTATGCAGGTTAAACTAGGAAAAAAGGCATAAACAGTGGAGAAAAAGGTTAAAAATCAGTTTTTTTAAGGCCCAGCCGGACCCGGCCAGGAGGGGGGACCCGACCGGACCAAATTTAAGCACCGATAGAGTATTCTAGAAAGATACCAGTGATGGTAGGTGGGAGCTACCGTCGCGCGGTAGGTCTTTTTGTGTTTAAAAAAAAAACCAATTTTCTTAAAATCCCTAATTTCCTAACCCCCTCCTCTCATTCTTCCCCGTTTTTCTTCCTCCTCCAGCCACCACGCTCTACCACTACAACCTTGTCACCATAACCCTCTTCTTTTCTCCTCTTTCTCTCCTTCTTCCTTCTCTTCCCCTCTCCCTTCTTCTCCAATCTCCACTTCATCGAGCCTACTGCTACATCACGGTACCAACATCCTATGCTCCTCCTCTGTTTCTACTCCTTCATGCATGCACCACTACTTTCGTTCATTTCTTCTCCATCTAATCCCAACCCACAATCCTCTCACCATTGTTTTCCTCCCAATGCCACTGCCGGCCTTCTCCTTCCTCCCTTTGTTTTTCTTCTTCTTGTCACTACTCCTACCACACTACTGTTTGACCGTGCTCACAGTTTTCTCCTTCTCTTTATTTTTCCCACACCAATAGACCACTACCATCACTGAACTTCGGCCTTTGCTGCAACAACACAACAACTCCTCTCGGTTATGCTCAAAGTAGCTACTACATCGGAGCAAAGACAGGAACCACACTGCCTACTTCTATCTTCACATCGTAGCAGCAACGACCATACTGGAACACTGACACAGTGCAACAGTAAAAGCATCACTCACTGAGCCACTCCAAAAAATTAGACTAAGTTTTTCCCCTATTAGTTTTGTTTTCTTAGTCTCAATTTTCTGCAATTTGTTTATTTACAATTGATAAAGCTTTTTTGGTTATTGGGTCATATTTTTGCGAAACTGAAATGTTTTCGGTCATTATCTTGCTGTTAGTTTTTTCGTTTGGTGAATCTTGCTCTCTTGTGCATCATTTGTTGTAATTTACAGTTAAATTTAAACCCTCAACACACATTGGCTACTCACAATTCACACACGGGCGATGTTTATTTGTCTTTAGTTTTCTGTGCTATTTATGTTCTTTATCTTCGTGTTTTGTGCTCAAGTTACTTTTTTTTTTTTTTTTTTTTTATGTTCGTGTTGTTTTGTGTGGTTTCTCTATGTTTGGAAAGCATAGAGTAATTTTTTTGAGCTCTTCTTTTTTTTTTTTACTGTAGCCTGTTATATCTATTTTCAGTATCATGTCGTGTTAGTTAATTTTGCTTTGTCTCCATTTTGTATGTTTGTGGTTAGCTTTTTGTGTTCGTTTTGAGCCGTGGGGTTCGAGCATTGTCAAGTTGGTAGCAATTTTTTATTTTTGGTATTTTTCGTGTTAGTTATATGCCCTAAACCAATTGACTTACATTTATATTGGTTATTTATGAGGTTTTGAATTGTATTTTATGCTCTTGGTCATCAGGTATGTGACTTGATAGTAAAACCCTTCGTGCTAAAAAAATACTATTCTTGTTTGTCCCTAATTTTATCACATCTTGTATTATTAAATTAGTATGAAGTGATTGATGATCAAGTTTTACTAATCATGAATATGAGATATAAAATCAATTCATAAATACATATTGTAAATTTTATTATGTTGGACGTGACCCAAAGTGAAGAAGAAATATTGCATGGGCTTAAGTCATAAATATTTCTTTTAGCACTTATTTTCTAATTTTTTTAATCAAATTTTCTAGTTTAATTTAGTCAACATACGTATAAGCCTTTGACAATATAAATTAGCCAACATAATCTCTTTTTTTTATTTTTTTTTATTGAAGAATTTTGCAAGTAGTGGATCATGGAGACCTCCTATCAAGATTTTGCTCTAATACTAAATGGTTTCTTACCATGAAAGGGGGTTTTTTTCTTACTTGAGCCCAGTTTTTTGAAATGTGTACTAAAGAGGCCCAATTTTTTTTAAAATTCTGGAACAGGCCATAACGCACAGTCATCGTGTGTTATCTCAGGTGATAACGCACAATGGTTATGCATTATCCCCAATCACGCTGCTTAAGCTGCGTTAAGCTGTGCTTAATGCGTTAAAAACTAACGTGGCGCTGATGTGGCGATAACACACGTCCATTTTGCGTTATCATTCATGATAACGTACGTCCATTGTGCGTTATCATTCATGATAACGTATGTCCATTGTGTGTTATTATGAGTGATAACACACAATGACTGTGCGTTATCACATTATAAACCTTAGCCGCCTTATTTCTTTTCCTCCTTCTTCTTCCTCCTTATTTATTCTCTCTTATTTCAGCCTCCCTTCTTCTTCTTTTTCTTCTTATTTCCGCCTTCTTTCTTCTTCTCTTCCTTATTTCTTCTCTCAATATTTCTGCTTTATCTATTTCTTCCGCCTCAATATTTCTGCTTTCTCTGGTTTCTCTCTTTCTTCAGCCTCCTTATTTCTTCTTATTTCCTTCTTTCTTCTTTCTAATTTCCTCCCTAAAAATTTTCAACCTCATCCGTTGCCACCAATTGGTAAGTTCTTTTCATCTTCCATTTATTTTCTTCATTCTTCTTATACTTTGACTTCTTTTTCTTCTAATACTTTTGTATTTAATTTTGAAATTTACAGTTAAAATTTAGTTAATATTTGAAGTTTAAGTTTCACTCTGCGAGACTTTCTTTGGAGTACGAATGTCATTAAAGATTTGGAGTGGAAAACGGTAGACTAGAGCTGCATTTTTAATTTTCGGTAAGTTTTTAGTTATTTAAATTAATCGGTGTATTATTTATTAATTTTAATTATTGTGTGCTTGGGTTTGTTATTTGTTGTTTGTTAATCATTTTTATGAATTTTATTTGTTAATTTGTGTTAATTCATTTTTTTGTGAAAGTGCGGGTTTGGATTTATGTTTAAAATTGTTGTTATTAATAAATTTGTGCAAATTTGATAATTTTATGTATATAATTAATTTTTGTATTGCAAAAGTGATCTCAGGGTGATGAATTATTTTTCATGAATTTATTTGGATAATTAGCATTTAATTTTTCACTTTACTTTATGATTATTTTAATTTGTTTTAATTATTAGATAATTATTTTGCATATTTCATATAAATTTTTGAGTAGAAAAGATGTGAACCTGTAATTTGGGTTTTTTCTCGTCTGTTTTTTTTTTGTTTTTTTTTTTTGTATAGTAGAACCGAAACTTGAAAATTTAGAGTTTAGTAATTAATATTTTTATTTAAACTCTAAAACTCTAATAGTAAATTTACGAAGTAGTAAAATACTTACTTATAAAATATACTATAAGTAACCTTAAAAAACTTAAAAATTCTAAACTTTAAATAATAGAAAACTTAAAAATCTATTGATAAAATCCAAAAGTTTACATCAAACATTAAACCGTAAAACTATAAAGTTTTTAACAGTAAACCTCAAAAAGCCAAAATCATAATATTAAAATCCTATAGGGTAAATTATAAAAACCTTAAAAACCCATAAAATTGATTTTTGAAACATTAAAAAATAAAACTAGAAACCTTGTAACAGTAAACCCCAATAACCTTCAAGAACCTTAAAATTGATAGTTTAAATATTAAACCGTGAAACTGTAAACTTTGTAACAGTAATCCCTCTTGCCTTAAAATCTTAATATTTTAAACCCTAAACCATAAAACTGTAAACTTTGTAACAGTAAACCCTAAAAAAAACTAAAATCTGAATATTTTAAACATTAAGTCGTATAACTGTAAAGTTTCTAACCGTAAACCTTAAAAATGATATTTTAAACATTAAACCGTAAAACTCTAAACTTTCTAACCGCAAACCCTAAAAACTCTAAAATCTTAACAATTTAAACATTAAAACGTGAAACTATAAACTTTCTAGCCATAAACTGTAATAACACTTAAATCTTAATATTCTTGATATTTAACTGTAAATGATAAAACATTAAAAACCTTGAAAACCCTAAAAACACTAAATTTGATATGCTAAAAATCATACAAACCCTAAAACCCTAAAATGAAGTGTACCATAAAGAACACACCTCAAAGAGTTTGGAATTAGAATTTATATAAAAAATTTTACTTTTAATAAATAGATATTGACCGTAACTCAAACAATAAATAATGTAGATGGAAGAAGTCCCAGCCCACGTGCATCTGGGTCCCATAGTCCCTAATGTTTTATCGCGACAGCACGAACACCGATCTGATTTGATCTGGGGTGGGGATCACGATACGTATTTTACTGATCTTCAGTGTAGGCGTTTCGGGCGCAACCTATTCTAGTACTATAGTACGGCTCCTGGTAGGTTGGTGGAGCTTATTGATAGAATTGGTTTGGGGGGAGTGTTTAGATGTGGTTAAATTGGGCTGGATCACGCACTTATTACCACATTAGTATAGAGGTGGAGACTGGAGACTCACACATTTCACTTGACCTATGGTGAAGTCTTAATAACCTTGCAGGATGTACAGGCATTGTGGGGTTTAGGGATAGAGGGTTTGGCCATTACCGGCCCTAGGTGGAGTGTAAACCCTAAGCAGTACTGGATTGAGCTTATCGAGAGACTTCTTGGTGTGCGGTTGTCTCTCAGCCACTTTTCCAGATACAAGGTCAAGAAGGAACCTTTGGAAGCATGGATCCTAAGAGCGTTTACCGGTTCAGAGACTGATGATGATCTAATCCTGTGTGCTCATGGATTTATTTTCTTACTCATTGGTGGACATATGCTTTTCGACTTCTCTAGGAACTTGGATCATGTGCACTACCTCAGTTTATTAGAGGATATTGATGTTATCAGGACATATAGTTGGGGTAGCTGCGTACTTGGATTTTTTTATAGGCAGTTGTTCACGGCAGCTTTGGGGGGTGCACGACAGATAGGGAGAGCCTTAGTCTTACTACAGATTTGGGCATGGTCGCGTATACCTGCATTGCGGCCTCAGCTGATTACGGATGCTCAGATCGACCCTCTTGCTCCTCTTGGCGCTATATGGTGCAGATCCTTTGACTGTAGCCAACTGCCTACGCAGACTCTCGTGACATACAAGGACCAGTTAGATTTCATGCCATCTGATCAGGTTCGCTTTATAATATTTTGTATTATTTGTAATTAATTGAGATTTTTTTATGCACTTAAATTTTTATTGATTTTGAATTTTGACTTGACAGTTTATATGGCTCCCTTATCTTGACCGTGCTCTGGTTTCATCTTACCTGTGGCGAGCAAAGGTCTCACTCATCTGTTATGAGATAGTGGAGTACCACTATCCCGAGCGTGTGATGCACCAGTTTGCACGGGCTCAGATGGTTCCAGATGTATGTGATACTCGTCTAGACCTGCACTAGATTCAGCTTAGGGGGAACGACAACACTTACTGGGGGACACAGCATGCTAGTCATTCAGAGGCCTGGCTACAGTGGCGACTTCGCATTAGGGATGGCCCTGCCCTAGCTGCTGAGATGTTATCATACCCAGTGACGAGTATATCAGGTGGTATCAGGGTATCACACGAGTTTACATCGGCAATCTAGCTAACTGTGATACCCATTTGCATGGATATCAACCTGCCGGGGTGAATAGACGGATGATGGTACTTTCTTCAAATACATTGCTTTTTTTAAAAAATATTCTCATGCATTTATTTTTTTAATTTATTTATTTAATTTTTTTTGTTTAGGCTTCCATGTTGCATGGGGTGGATGATATTGCTTCAGTGGTGATACAGGAACCACCACTGATCCTTCACAGATGGCCGTGTTCGCGAAGAAAGTGCAGACAATTATTCAGAGGTGCATGGTCTCTATCGGCGGTACTTTGGGTTTCACACCATCACAACACGGTATCCAGCTGACGTTCCCTGTACGACTGTCGCATCCCTGTCCTCGGGAGCACGTATCGGACCGGGGTGCTCGTAGAGTTAAGAGGGGCGTTCGCAGACAGCTTGGTTGTGGAGCAGGCGGTGGACGTCCTCCTATACCGCCTTTTCCAGACAGGCACGAACATGTCAACCCCGAGCATGTAGAAGTGGAGAGGGGTGAGGGATCTGGATGTGGACAACTGATTATTGACCCATTTGATAGCCTGAACTTAGATATACCTTCTTTCAGTTTGGGTTTGATGCCAGCTTCTCAGTCACTTCCTAGTGGATCCGGGACATCGCAGATGCCTCCCCCTCCCGGTTTAGGATTTGCCTCATTTCAATCACCACATTCTACATCTTTTGGGTTTTTCGGATTTCGTGCACCCCCTCCTCCGGGCACAGCCGGTTCATCTACACCGTATTAGCCTATATTGCAGGCATCTTCATCTGATGAAGAAGAGCGGACGAATGACATGGATGGTGGACAGCATTACGGATTCGGGCATCGTGTTGGTAAGAAGACAACGAGGTTCACGCCATCCAAATGGCCGTAGTTATAATTAGTATTTTCTAGTTTTCATTCCCAATTATATGTAAATTAAATTTCTATATAAAGTATTCACTTCATGTTTATATTATTGATTTATTTATTTTACGTATCTTAATTATTGATTATTTTGTTAAAAATTCACATTTTACATTTTACCAATAACATTTTTAATTCGGTTTGAAAAAGCAAAATCCTAAAAGCGGAAAAAAATAATATTTTACATTTTAACAAATCTTTTAATTGATTTGAAAAAGGAAAAAATAAAAACTGGGAAATGTGAAATAGAAAAAAAATTTACTGAGGAGAACAAAAAAAAAAATTACTGAAGATAACAAAAAAAAAGTTTGCTGAAAAAAAAATCAAGGATAACGCACAACTGTTGTGCATATAACGCACAACAGTCATGCGTTATATTCATGGATAACGCATGACTGTTGTGCGTTATTCTTGAAGATAAGATAACGCACAATGGTTGTGCGTTATCCTTGAAGATGACGCACAACAATTGTGCGTTATCTTCATTTGTCACCTCCTCAGACAATAATTCACTCATCCCAGCTCATTGTCACCTTGTCCAGGACAATAATTCACTCATCCCAGCTCATCCCAGGATGATAATTCACTCATCCCAGTACAATAATTCCCGCATCAGCCATTCAAAGGTATTCACTCATCCAATTACTTTATAAATACATTCATTCATTCTTCTCTCCATCTACAAAACACTTACAGCATATCCAACTTCTCTATATTAACAATCCATTCATTCTTTTTCAATTCACAAAGTTCTTAACTTCTTCATATTTCATCCTCCCTAAACATTTACAGTTAAGCCATTTTAAAATGGAAGCAATCAACCCTGTTAAGAGTGATGCTATTTTGGGATTCTGAAATTGCGAGGGATGCACATGGTCCCTATTTTACTGGAGTAGTGCGTTAAAAGTTGGACATTGCCAACGAACCGAATGATTTCACATGACGAACTAGTAAGAAAAATATTAAAATACCGAGATATGGATCCCAATCTCTGGAATGTTCGAATAACAATGAGGGTGCCTTCATACTACGAAGTGCATCATATGTTTTACTTTAATTTATATAGCATGAACAACGATGAAGAAATGCGTTATCTATGAACTATTCCACCCCACCTAGCGAAGGAAGGGATTCATATTCTTGTTGAATTCGAGCATATCCAACAACAAAATATTCCAATTCCAAATGACACAAATACAACAACTTTGCCGGAACATATTATAGTGGTAACACAGATGGTTTCTGATGAACCGTCTATGTTGTACAATACCGTCAATAACGATGACAATGAGGTTGACGGATCGGACGGAGATGATGCCGTTTCTAGTCAATCTGAATCGGATGATGACAATGACCCCGAAGAAGGAGAGTTCCAAACTCCCCTGAACCCTGGAAATTCTGTCAACCCGGTAACCGAAAACATAGTGCCACAATGGGAGAGCAGCCAATGGTTCAGCAGCGCTAGGTATGATTACACACATTCTGGAGCATTCCTAGATAGGCTCGGGTTCTCCTATAGATGACCTTGTAGAATCTGGTATCGTCCGATTACTCGATTGGAACGACTCCATGACTGACATTCAGTTAGACATGAGATTCGTTGACAAAGTGCAGACAATAAGTGCGGTCCGTAAGTGGTCTATCAGTGTGGGACGTGAATACCAAGTTTTGAAAGTAAGATTGACACATGGACTGCAAGATATTACCATCACAGTGATGATAATTACTATTCATGGTACATCCGTATAAAAAAAGAAAGCCACGCACAGTCGATGAGAAATAACCAGATTCGTAAAAGAACACACATGCCTTGTACAAATTAAACAAAACAAGCACAGAAACTTGTCTTCAAAATTTATATCAATGTCTATATCACACCTAGTTGTCAACGACCCTGAGACACCTATGTCGAACATCATTCAAGAAGTGTAGGTATTATTTCAAACGGGCTATACTTACAAGCGGGCATGGTATGCTCGAAAATTTGCCATCGAGAGGGTTTTTGGTAGCTGGGATACAATCTTCAATATTTTACCTAAATACTTACAAGCTGTACAGGATTTAAACTCAGGGACTGTATACGAATTTTTGCATCACAGAACAAGCAGTCCCCCTAATTATGTTTCCAAATTTGTTTTCTAGTGTTTCTCGCCATGTATAGATGGATTTCTATATTGTCGGCCGGTGATTTTTGTGGATGGAACATACTTAAGGGGACCATACAAGGGCGTGCTGTTAATTGCAAGTACGTGGGATGCAAATAATCACTTTTTCCCACTTGCTTTTGCAATTGTTGATAAGGAATCCTCTGAGAGTTGGAATTGGTTCCTTAAAAACTTGCGAGAATACATTGTCAAAGATCGCCACGTATGCCTCATTTCTGATCGCCACAAAGGTATTTTCTCTGCTATTCAAAGTCAACATTTGTGGCAACCACCATTTGCAGTTCACCAGTTTTGTTTACGCCACATTCGAGCAAATTTCCGGAACAGAATCCAAACAATGGAAATTTGACCGTGTAATGAAAGAAATTCAAGAAAGAAATATTGATGCTTATATTTACTTAATGAAGTTGAAACCAGAGAAATGGACACTGTTGCATGATGGTGGTCACAGACACGATATCATGACAACCAACATTTTTGAAGTACTTAACAGTGTGTTAAAGAAAGCTAGGGTTCTACCTTTAAAAACCCTGGTTTAACTAATATTCAACAAACAGTTAAGTACTTTCACCAACATCGTGAAGAGGCTGAAAATTATGTGCATCCATTTCCAACACGAATTTTTGACAAGTTCTTGCGGATTGAAATGAAATCAAGAGAACACAAAGTTACAACTTACAATCCGCGAGAGGGAATATACATGGTCAAATCTCCAATCCGGGTTTCTGGTACGGGTAACAATGTCTATACATTGCGGATAAATAATAAATTCTGTAGTTGCGGAAAATGGCAAACATATACATTGCCTTGTTCTCATGTTCTTGCAGTGTGTAGAGAAAATGGGTCAAGAATAGATACTTATGTGCAAGAGATATATTCGCGACACACGTACATAAGAACTTACCAAGCGAATTTTCATCTGGTCTTGAGTGAGAACTTTTGGAAGGATGTTCCTTTTAGTTTAACATTTTATCCTCCAAACATGAAAAGTGAACGGGGTAGGAAATAGGGCAAGCGATTTCAGGGAGAAATGGATTATAGAAATCCGGATTCTCTCCCAAGATGTGGCAGATGTCGCATGCCGAGACATAATAGAAAAAATTGTAATAACCCCAGACCAACAATGTATAAGTTTGACATTTTCTTGAAATTGCTGTAATAAAACATGTTTCTATTAATGAAATTTTTCTTTCAATTTCTGCTATTACTATATCATTGCTCTAAATTTTTACAATATCTTTAGTATTACTTCTTCAAATAACTTGAGATGAAATGGTTAAAAGTTAAATATATTTACCAAGAAAACGATATAAATATTATCATCATAAATACACTTAAAATAAGTTAAATACAATAAATACAGTCTTTTTTAAACAATTATACAATTATAAGTTTTCCTAGAAGAAATTTTCATTAAAAAAAAAAAAATTTAAAAATAAAAAAATTTTAAAAAAATTTACGTGGCTGATAATGCACAACGAGTGTGCGTTATTGCCTAATCATAACGCACAATCGTTGTGCGTTATCAGCCACATCGGCTGATTAGTGGAAAAATCGTAATTATGTGATAACGCACAATGGTTGTGCGTTATCATCATAGATAACGCACAACCATTGTGCGTTATGGCCTGTTCCAGAATTAAAAAAAAAAAAAAAGGTTTCTTTAGTACCCATTTTAAAAAACCAGGCTCAAATAAGAAAAAAACCATGAAAGGGTTTAATTGGGTCAAAACACATAAGATTTGACCCCATATGTGCTTAATATTTCTTACTCCACTTTTTTTTCTCTCTTCTTGATTAGAGATATTTTATATCATTAGATGTGTGTGATACCCGTCTCATTGGGATAATGTGAAAATAAAGATATAATATAACGTATGAGTTCGAAAAATTCATTATCAACTTGAAATATGCATATGTACCAATGAGATATTGTTTAAGTTGATAAGAGATAAAATCCTTAACAGAAAAGTTAGTTGTTTGATGACTCTGCATAATGCGGGAGATTTCTCCCATCCATTTTAACATAAGATTTGACCTCATATGCTCAATGTTTCTGATCCCTTTTTTTTTTTTCTCTTCTTGATTTGAGATATATTTTCCGTTATACTAAATGTGATATGATACCCCATCTCAGGAGGAATAAATGTGAAAATAAAGAAATAATTTAAATGTATGTACGAATCAAGAATTCATTGTCAACTTGAAATATTCATATTCATATATATAAGGTTTTGTCTAAGTCATTAAAAGTTGAGGCCCCAACTGAAAGATTGAGGGTTTGACGACTCTTGTCTAGCACAAAGATTGATCCCTTATTTGTATTCTTCGTTTATATACTTATATGACAATATAATCTATTAAATGTATTAGCTGTTGTCTTAAAAGATATTTAAAGTATTCATTTTAATATTTTATTTAAACATCTTAGATTACTCTCAAAATGACGAATATGGAGGACTATGATATTTTTTACTGTCCTCAGCTTTGGCTTTTGCACTTTTACTCTCAAAAGAAAAAAATTGAGAAAAATAACATTTGTTTTCTTAATTTTATATAAATTTTATAAATACTAAAGCTAAATAGAAATTCAAATATTCTATATTTTGAAATGATTGATTGATGGATGGATATTAATCAAGAAATCATTTAATTGATGGATAATTAGCACAATCTCAATTCTCACCCTAAATAAAAGAAGGACAAGGACAAATTGCTATGATGGAAATTAATAGAGAAGCTTACTTAAGCTTCTTGTTTAATTCATTATGAATTTTTTCTTGCTAAATGATTAATTATGAGATTTTATCTCCTTCTCTAATATATATATATATATTATAAATCATATTTTTAACTACAATTACATACTTTAGTCATAAAACTATATTTTAACTATAGTTACATACTATAATTTTAAATATAGTTATATTTTATAAATATAAACTATATATTATAAATCATATTTTTAAATAGTTATATAAATGAAAAATTATCTATATATATATATATTAATAAATAGTAACCTTATTATTTGAGTTTTATAAACATTTATCTTTGAACTTTATTAAGATTATTATTATTATTATTATCATTTATATATATATATATATTAATAAATAGTAACCTTATTATTTGAGTTTTATAAATATTTATCTTTGAACTTTATTAAGATTATTATTATTATTATTATTATTATCATTATTATTATTATTACTACTATTATTATTCTGTTTATTTCAATATATTAATCACTTAGAGTTTTACCATGCTTTTTTTTTTCGTTCTCTTGGATGGTAAATTTTTTGTGTTATTTATGTATTTTATGTCTATTATCTTACTTCGAACATTGTATTTGAAATCTTGAAGTTTTAATATCCTTGTTTAATACTATTCTCTCTTTTTCTTATAATTTTATTAGTGAGGATTTCGGTGACATATTGTCCATTATATACACGTTGGAGGTGTGTGTTAAATTAGTTTAAACTTTGTTTTACGGGGGAACTCTGACTCTTCAAAGTTTTACGGGGAGCCCTATCTCTTTAAAATTTTACGGGGAAGCCCTGAGTCTTTAAAGCTTTACGGGAGAGCCCTGAATTTTAATTATTTTTTTAGTATGCGGTTGTTGCTTGTTTGGTGATATGTGTGTCAAAAAAATGTCCATAATACAGAGAGAGCTCTACCAAAATTTTTCCAATCTTATAAAAAAAAACTTAAATTTTTTAGTAATGCTTTCAAAGAGAGTAACCTTACTTCAATACTCAATTTCTCCTTTGAAAATCATATCGGACATTAATTTCAAAATTTTTATTATGTACTCACGTATATTATGATCCCTATTAATATTTCTTATTTGGGTCCTTTTTCATATACTAAATTATGATATGCATTATTTTCTTCTACTACTTTAGCAATACACAAAGTGTAAATGTTACCAAAGGCATGATCAGGTACATTTTAGGTCTCATGTTCACCACGTGGGATATTTTAAAAGTATTTTTATTTCCGATTTTAACTTTGTGAATTTCTATCATTTTTCTCAAAATAAAAGATGTGACGACCTAAACCCGACTTGGATCCATTAACTTTTAATTCTTAATATGAAAGAATAACTTCTTTAAGTTTTTCTATGTTTTGTTTTTTTGAACAAAAACCGATTTGTCACAATTTTTTCTTTGAAAATCTAATTGTGTGGCTTTAGACTAAAGCTATGTAGATTTTGTGAAGGAAATAATTTTGAAATATCAAATATGAATTTTAAAATTTCTTTGACTAGCGGCAAGAAGGACATAATCTATACATATATATATATATATATTATTTTTTAGATGTTTTAGCAGGTAAAGTAAGATGGGACTTTTATTTTAGATTTTTTTTGTCATTTTATTTAAAAAGGTGCTTAGAATTTTTTTGGGGTAATAGGTGCTTTAATTTTTTTTACTATAATATGTTTTTGTAATTAGTTTTGCTACATTAAATTTCTTTTTTATTGGTTAATTTGTTTTATTCTATATTTGATCATTTTGTTTGTGTTGCAGAGTAATTAAGAACTCTAAATATAAGAATCTGTTTTGTTTTCTTTGTTGTAGTATTAATTGTCATATTCATGAACTAGCAAAATAATTTCTGCTATACACAGAGTCAATATTCGGTAAATAAAATTAATTATTATGAATTTTTATATAATTTTCAAATTCTTTTATTTTTTTAAAACACATCATTTTTGGAGGAACTTTTCAAAAGTAGGAAAGAAGAAATGTTCGTAGCTATTGTTAAATGATATTTATCATATTAATTCAATAATATTTTTTCTCAAAAATAGAATATTATGTATTTACAAGATAAAACAATGAAAAATTTTTTACTAATTTTTTAAATTTGTAACATTTTCAAATTATTACATTTGACATTTCGTTTCTAAACCTAACTAATTTTTACTTTTTACATAACTAATTTTTATTTTTTCCCTAATAACGTCTTGGATCTTTTGACTAATAAAGAGATAAATAGGTATATAAAAGTTGATTAGGCTCACAAGAGTTTAACAAGAAAATGCAGATGATTATTATTGAGAATTTCACACCAACTAATTAAAAAATTGATAAAGCCTTAAATAAAACTTGGTACCTGAGAATCTCACATGACTAGTGTTCCTTTTCTCTTGAGGTACTTTTTGGTATGGATTCGTCCAAGCCCAAATTTAACAATTATATTTAAAACTTATATTAAAATAATTATTAAGGGGGCCGATAAATTTAACACGGGAATATGAATGTATAGTGAAAAAAATTATTATTTTCCCTCATCTTTCTCTCTCTACACAGTTTCTCTCTAACTTCTTTCTACTCCTTCTCTACTCTAAAACTAAAATCTTTGACATTGAACTCGTATTGGAGGTAGATATAGATCATTATGAAGAATTTGTAAAAGAAAATATCAATTTAGATGTAAGAAAAGTTAAATTTTTTTTTTCAAAACTGGGCTCGGATCGCCCAGACGGGCGACCAGCACACATCCGGGTCGCTGGCTCGGGCAACCGGCTCACGTCCGGGTCGCCGGCCCGGGCGATCCGAAGTTTTTTTTTTTTTTTAAGAAAGTAAGAATTCTTTTAGGTATTTGGAAAACTTTAAACATGAATAACTTTGCGATCGAATGTCCGTTCACGCGTATGACCACTCGTTTTGATGGTTCTCGTAAAGAGGAACGCAACGGCATCTTCGAAAAAGTGATCCGGACACGTTTTGGGGCAAAAAAATTGTTTCGTATAGTCAAAAACTTTGACAAGGCATAACTTTGCGCTCGAACGTCCGATTGAGGCGACTCTTGTGGGCATTTCGGTTATTTTTTTGAGACCTACGCGTTAGAAACGTTCTAACGGTTTCCCACCCACCGTTCCCACAAATACCTCCTATTTTCGTTTTAATTTATATTTTTGTAATTTTCTAATACTTTCTCTCTTGTTAACTAAAAAATTACGGCACCATTTGAAAATTAAACAGAGGAGCAGTCTTATTTTTGCTCTAATTAAAAATTCAAAGGATTGAAGTAGTTAAATATTGGAATTCTTTTTGTGCGCAATTTTTTTGCCCCGAAACGCGTTCAGATCACTTTTTTAACGATGCCGTGGCGTTTGTCTTTACGAGAACCATCAAAATGAGTGGTCATATGCATGAAACGGACATCCGATCGCAAAGTTATTCATGTTTAAAGTTTTCCAAATACCTACAAAAATTCTTACTTTCTTAAAAAAAAAAAATTTTTGAATCGCCCGGGGCGGCGACCTTGACATGAGCCGGTCGCCCGTCTGGGCGATCCGCCCATGTTTGGGTTGCCCGTCTGGGGGATCCGAGCCCAGTTTCCAAAAAAATTTTTTTTTAAACTTTTCTTTTCTAAATTGATATTTTCTTCTACAAATTCTTCGTAATGATCTATATCTACCTCCAATACGAGTTCAATGTTAAAGATTTTAGTTTTGGAGTGGAGAAGGAGTAGAGAGAAGTTAGAGAGAAACTGTGTAGAGAGAGAAAGATGAGGGAAAATAATAATTTTTTTCTCTATATATTCATATTCCCGAGTTAGATTTATTATGCCCCATTATTAAAATGATGGTTATTGATCCTCAAAAAACTTATTATTATTTATCAGTTTCATAAAATGACTTGTCATTATTATTAAAATGAGTGATGGATATGATTGTTAGTACAATAACTTATCAAATATTTGAGAGAAAATATATGAAAACAATATTCAAGAATCACAAAATTTGCATATCAACCTATTTCTTTCTTTTTTTTTTTTTTTTCTGAATAAGCTATTTCTTTAAGACGCATCAAATAATTGAGCAACAAATTTGCCAAAATAAGTATAGTTTTGTTTTATAAGTTACTTGAAGGGGTTGATAAACATGTTTAAAATATTACTCATTAAGTAAGGCAGATGTACATTGTACTCAACAAATTGTTTGTATTATGATAAGGCCAATGAAAGTACTATTTTTGCATATGATGCTACTATTTTAGCAATTAGTCTGTAGTTTTGTCCTTAGCATATTTTGTAAGTTTGGGAGCATACACCTTAGCAAAACATGACTATATTAGAGTAATATTTGGATCAGGGATTTTTGCCAAAAAAAATAAATTCAAATGTTTGTTTCCTATTCATATTAGTGATAGAAAATATGAGAAGGTAAAGCTTTTTTTGTTTCAGTTAAAAAATAAAAACTAATTCACTAGTTATATAATTTCTTAAAATAAAGGTGTGACCAAAAAAAATAGTCATCATGCTTGGTTGTGGTGTCAACAGTCATAATGCAAATAACTACTTAGACAAATTAAAAAAATATTGGGATTGTGTAATACATATTGTAATACACTCTTTAATACATATTTTTTATAATAATTTTATTAATATAAATTTTATAAAATAAAAAGATAAACCTTAAAGAAATACTACTACTACAAGATCATACTATAAAATGTATTACATAATTTTGAGTGCTAAAAAAAATTATTTTTATCGTCTTTAAATATGTGTATTAATCTAAAAAAAAGAAAAAAACTTATGTGTTTTGATAAACAAATATAAAAATTAGCAGACGAAATTCCCGCAAATAGCTGAGATGTTCAATCAATGAACAAAAAAAAAAAAAAAAAATTTTATCAAATGGGTCAAATTAACCTATTAAACTTTCAATTAAGAAATTTTCACTCTTCACGTTCAAGTAAGATTTTAAAGATTATCAAATTTTTTTACTGAGACTATCAAAACTCATAACCAAAACTCTTATTCTATTTAACAAATAATTCAACTTCAAAAGAAATCCAAAGTTTTTATGCATAGTTAAGTTATTTATCAATTTCTACTTGGCAAAAAAAAAAAAAAATCGATATTCAAGGTTAAGACAATAATCCTCCATCATCATAAAAAAATGGTAGTGAAAAGAAAAACACCAGACAAATTATTCTCCCTTACATATCCCAAGAATCCGATTAATATTAGTACTAGTATAAAGTTTTGTGCTTGTGAGTAAAATGGGGTTGATTTGAATAGATTAGTGAGTAATGGGGAAGCATTAGAAAAAATTTGCCAAGGCGCGTGTTGAATAGACACCTAGGAAGAAGAAGAATGTCGCCCATGGAACACATTACTATGGAGTAGCTCTCTCTCTCTCTCTCTCTCCTCTCTCTCAAATTGTATAAATTCCACTTACAAAATGAACAAACCTTTTTAAACACTTTCAGCAGTTACAAGTAATATTCACTTCTCTCTCTTCCTCTACAGGGCTCTTTGTGCCCTAGATCCACTCATGCCTTTTCTTCCACCAAACGCTCTATACTCTTTCATGGCACTTTATCTTCTGAAGTTTATCAGCTATAGTTCCTCAACTTCCATTTTGAGGTACTATGAGCAGAACCCATTTTAGTTTTCCGGAAAATTATGCTGATTTTTCTTTCTTTAAGATGCCCGTTGTGAGCACTGAATGAATTGTTTATTGGTAATTTAATGAGTTGGGTTCTCATTAATTTCTTGAATTTGTGAGGAACATTGGTTATGTGCCAGTTGGGTAAGCTGGAACATATCGTAAAGTTGGTGTCTTGGTTTGATTTTTTTTAATGCAATGGACTGATGGAAGAAGGGGAAGTTATTGCTGGAGTAAATTGGTGTGGCAGTGGCAGTGAAAAGGTATGATTTTGGGAGCTGGGATTTTGTGGGTTTCTGTTACTTTGCTGTAGAATGGGGTGTATTTGCTGTAAACCCTCTGCCATTGAAGATAGTAAGGAAAGTCCCCGGGAGAGGATATCCAGTAAGGCATCTTCGGATTTGCGGGCGCCTAGGGCTGTTTCTTCCAGGAGAGACGAAGGTTATAGAGCGAATAAAGATCGGCTGGATGATAATGAAGGGAGGGTTGTGTTGATTGACAAGCAAATTAATGGTTCAACCATGGTGCATGGTGAGAATTTTGAAAGGAAAAAGGAGAAAACTGAATATATTTTCATGCCCAATCACCCGGGATCAGGCAGGGTTCCGAAAGCTACTGAGGGGGAGCAAGTGGCGGCTGGATGGCCTCCCTGGTTAGCTGCGGTGGCTGGTGAGGCAATCAGGGGATGGGTGCCTAGGCGTGCTGATTCTTTTGAGAAGTTGGATAAAGTATGCTTCTTTCTTTCTTTCACTATCAGCATCACTTTCATTTTTGGAATAATTCCGCATTTGGATTAGGCTAACTATTTTTATCTGATATTTCTGTACTTTTGTTTGTTATGCATATTTTTGAATTGACTGATAATTTATTTAACAATATTAGTAAAATTGTAGCCGAGAGTCATTGACTGATCTCAAACTCCCAGATTAATCCGCTGTCTGCAATTTTTAAGCATCTTACCACCATCCATGCTTTAAGAATCTTCATTTCTATCTTTATTTGAGAATTTGCATATCTGTTTGTGATTGAGTTGCCATCCAGAACTGAATATGTTCAATTAATTAAGGCCTAGCTTGGGAGTTTAGGAGGGGAGAGAAAAGAAGGGAAAAGAAGAGAAGAGGAGAGAAGAAAAAGAAGGTGAAGTGATTTATCCAAATGTGTTTGAGAGTTTTGGGAGGAATAGGAAAGAAGTAGAATTTTCTTATTAGGGAGTTCGGAGGGAAGTGGAGAGAAAGATATCTTTTGACAAAAGTAACCTTAAGAGGAGAGAATAAAATATTTAATGCTTATGTAATTTGTTATTGTGTATAGGGATAAAATAGGTATTTCACACCATTTTTAAACTTTCTCTCCATTTTCTTCCCTTTCATCCCACTTTAGGAAGGAAAGAAAATGGAGAGAAAGACCTCCATTTCCCCCCTCCACTTTCCTCCCTTTCTTTCCCTTTCTCTCCTTAAGAAACTCCCAATTAAAACTCCTACACCTCCTTTCCCTCCCTTTCTCTTCTCTTCTCTCCAATCTTCCCATCCAAACTAGCCCTAAAGGTTTAACGTTGAGCATAACCGATTGCCACTAAGAGGTGTATGCCATAGCTAAGATAGACATAGAAAAAGATTGCGATATATATTTGGAAGAGAGTCTGAAGGGTGAGGAAGAAGTGGTTGCTCCAGATTCGTAGTCTGGTTGAAGAATTGGAGATTAGCACTGTCATGATATTCTTGCTGTCCTATTGAAGTTCTGTTACTGGTTCTAAGGTTGTTCTTATTTCATTCCTGTAATTATGGAGCTCTGTTGGCTGGTGGAATTACTGTTGAAAGTCCCCTTATCAGACAAAGATGGGGAGAAGGGCATATGCTTCTTCAGTATGAGTATTACCAGATATTCTGGAAGTTGAGAAAGCCATTTTCATAATAGAAAGTCAAGTAAATTTGAAATCTTCTGGTGTTTGCTTTATCTCTTCCCATATTTTAAAGGTCAAGGTTAATTTTTTTCATTACATATCAACTCCTGACTTTTTGTTGGGTGAATTCAACTTCTGGCCTGTAGTCATGATATCTTTGAGGTTTCTATAATTCATTTTAGGATAAAAGGAATAATTTAGGCTGCTTACTTGAGGAATCATTTGATTTGCAGTATGGTTCCTGCCTTTAATGTTTCATTTTCTGACAATTGATTCAAAAGTTGCTGCTCTTATCTGACAAAGAGGCGAAACAGAAACAAAAGGAACTGGCAGTTAATCTTTTAGGTGCTGGCCATGCATCTTCTGCTTTGAGATTTGGGTGATACAATCAGTTTCTGATGTGGTTATTGTTGTGATGGATTCTTTCTGTGTAGATTGGCCAGGGCACTTACAGTAATGTTTACCGGGCTCGTGATCTTGATCAAAACAAGATTGTTGCCTTGAAGAAAGTAAGGTTTGACAATTTGGAGCCTGAGAGTGTTCGTTTCATGGCTAGGGAAATTCACATTCTGCGTAGGCTTGATCATCCTAATATTATAAAGTTGGAAGGTCTAGTTACATCTCGAATGTCTTGCAGTTTGTACCTTGTTTTTGAGTACATGGAGCATGACCTAGCAGGTCTTGCATCACACCCGGGTCTCAAGTTCACTGAATCACAGGTATTCACTTTGAATATGGTTGTCAACTAGATTGCTTGTCACTATAGTTGTGAAGAGTAGCTTCTTGTAGTTCTCGTAAGATTTTCTGAAATCAGCTTGCATGTATCCAGAGTAACTTCCCGCTGTAAATTAATGTAAAATAGGAAAATGGTTAATATATGGAAGTTGAAGAGATATCTATTTCTTCTTGTCCTGATCTCTTTTGTCTGATGCCTTAAACTTAATTACTAATGATTTTGGATGTTTATTATAATATTTTCAGGTTAAATGTTACATGCAACAACTTTTACGTGGACTTGATCACTGTCATACTCAGGGTGTTCTGCATCGTGATATTAAAGGTTCCAACCTTCTAATTGACAATACTGGGATTCTAAAGATAGCAGATTTTGGTCTGGCTAGCTTCTTTGATCCACGTCAAATCCAGCCTCTGACGAGCCGTGTTGTTACTCTATGGTACCGTCCCCCCGAGCTTCTACTTGGAGCAACATATTATGGCCCTGCTGTTGATTTATGGAGTACTGGTTGCATACTTGCAGAACTTTATGCTGGCAAGCCTATCATGCCCGGAAGAACTGAGGTATATTTTGTCATTATTCTGTTACTGACTCAAGTTTATAGGATCGATATCCAAATCAAGGCATGGGAAATGATCCCTATACCATACTGTTTATTTTGCTAATTCTTGAATAATAAAATAGTTATGAGGAACAGTGGGTTTTTCATATATTTTTGTTACTTGAGGCACTTTGGCAAAGTATGGATGATTTCCATTTGTTTACCAACTATGTGTGTCATTGTCCTGGACTCAAGATGGAAAAATACCCAACAGCATTCATTAATGCCAATTTCGAGTATGGTAAATATTCAACTTCACAGCTAAAAAAGAATGTTGTAAATACGTGTAGTTTACGGAACCCTTAATTTATTGAATGCTATTTATTTGGGTATGGACCGTACTTCCATTTAGACGTCATTTAGAGAAATTCTAATTTTTTTCCTTACTAATTTATTATTGGCTGGAAATCATTCAAAAGAATTAAACTATACTGTCTTCCATAATTTTGGTATCTTATAAACTAAATCTTGATGGTCAGTGGCTAATTAATTTCTGTTTGGTTTTTCTCTCTCGGTTGTCATATTTCCTTGCTTAGGTAAGCTCAAACAAGTTCAACATGCTCTCATATGTATATATCCAATGAACTTCCATGTAGGTTGAGCAGTTACATAAAATTTTCAAACTCTGCGGCTCACCCTCTGAGGATTATTGGAGAAAATCAAAGTTGCCCCATGCTACAATATTTAAACCCCAGCAGCCATATAGACGCTGTGTTGCTGACACATTCAAAGACTTCCCTGCACCGGCATTAGCACTTATGGAGATTTTACTTTCTATAGATCCTGCAGATCGGGGTTCTGCAGCTTCTGCTCTCCAGAGTGAGGTACTATTATTGTATTTAACTAGATCTTCTGGTCTTGTATTGAAAAGGACCTTTCTCTCTATCTATGTCCCCCAAAGAAGAAAAAGAGAAATGAAAAGTAACCAAAGCGAATCTTTAAAGTTTTTCTCACGCAGGAAATAAATGCCAAATCCTTGATTGGACATCATTACCTGTCATGATTGCTCAACATTACGTACTTTATGATTTTGAGCCTGGAAGTGTTTTTTCCTATGTGGATATCTGGTATCTCTCCAGCTCTTGCTCATATACTTGATGGATGTGGGAAGAGCATATTAAGGGTGCATTTGGATTTAGATTTTAGTTTGGAAAAGGTGGAGATTTTTTTCTTAGATTTCGTAAAAGGTAAATTGCATGTGAGAGGGAATGTGGGTCCAAAATAAAACTATTTTTAGTTCTATTCCAATCCAAATAAACCCAGTCTTTCATTTAAGCTTTTCAATTTCTTTATTGAATGAGATTCATCCCATGTTTGTCTTCCCTTTTTTTTTTTCCTGGGAATTTGTCATAATATGTACAATGGCCTTCCTAAGAAAGTAACAGAAAGAAATGTCTGTTTGCACTTTGAGTGAAGATGGCCTATTGTTAATTTAGGGTTAACTTGGATAGGAGTTTAGTTTGAGTTTTTTTGTGGTTTTTCTTCTTGGGTTTCGTGAAAGTTAAATTAGTTGTGAGAGAAGATGTGAGACCCAAAGTTGAAAAAATGAAAAAGGAAAAATTTTAAGTAGCTATCCAAGTTGAGCCTTAGTTGCTTCTTTATTGGCACACATAATCAGACCATATACTTAACCATGATATGACGACCTTTATTGCAATATCATTACGTCATCTGCAGAATCCACGTGCACTTAACAGTATACTTATAATTATTGTCCTTTATTGCAATATCATTACGTCATCTGCAGAATCCACGTGGACTTAACGGTATACTTCTAATTACTGTCCTTTTCGTTTCGTTTTACTTACATCACCTCCATGTCCTACCATTTGGCTAAAAACAATATCCAATCTCTGCCTTACTTGCCTACCATTTAGGATCGTTTGTAGCATCCTTTGTGACATTTTCCTTTATAATACTTTTTCCTTTAGGGTTTACCTTATAGAATTTAGATTTATTTTTTATTTGGTAGGTTTTATTAATAAAATAATATATTAAGAATGCCGTAGAGGAAGCGTTACAGATGATCCAAACCGCTTGCCTACTCTGCGAAGTTGTTTGAAAACTGTTGGATAGGATCAGATTTTAAGTGGTATTCATCATCTTATTATGCATTCTGATAATCTTGTTATTTATCATACTAACAATCATGCAAAAAAACTTCTATAATCTGTTCCTGAACTTAATTATTTATTTGTAATTTTGCAGTTCTTTGCAACAAAACCGCTTCCTTGTGATCCTTCAAGCTTACCAAAGTACCCTCCGAGTAAGGAGTTTGATGCAAAAGTACGAGATGAAGAAGCTAGAAGGTGAACAAGTCTGCTAAAGAATCACTTGTTTTTGGTGTTCATACTCTCTAACCTAGTTAACTGGTTATCCCGGATGGGAATTGATTGGACTTAGAGAACTTTCTCATTTTCACTTTTATTGCATGTAACTGCCTGAAGTATGCTGATTGCTTTTGTACTAGAATAAGTTTTGCTGCATGAAATGTGAAGGGCACTCGACTAATGTCCTTAATGCTGGAAATTTTCAGACTAGCAGCAGCTGGAAATAAGGGTCACAGATATGACCCTGAAAGGAGAGGCATGAGGGAATCTCGTGCAGTTCCAGCACCTGATGCTAATGCTGAGTTAGTAGTATCAATGCAGGTAATAGTTCTGGTGACATGTCCAGGAATGTGTGAGCAACCCTTCTGCATTTACCATGATGGTAGAGCCCACATGTTTAATAGATTGAATCATGGAATAGAGGCAACTAGGCGTTTTTTTTGTCTATCATGAGAGCGTACAAGTTGACTAAAGACCCAAGTTCATAGGTATAATGAGAATCACGGAAGTAATGTACATACCAAAAACCCTTAGTTGGGGTGACTACACTTCTCCGTTCCTCATGCTATTCTCACCATGTGACTGAAATCCCCTTAACTATCTTGTTTATGCATACATATTCTATATGGATATCTTTTCATATACTTGCTACTGTATTTCCTGTTAAATTTTCCACGGTTTATTTCTGTGTCCAGAAAAGACAAGCACAGTCCAATTCCAAAAGCAGGAGCGAAATGTTCAGCTCTCATCAGGAAGAAGTTGCTTCTGGTTTCCCCATTGACCCACCTAGACCATCTCAAGCTGTTGAGGAGACGAGGAATGATCCCCAGGGTAATCTTCATAAGAGAGCTTCCCATTCTGGACCTTTGGTTCCGCGAGCTGCCTGGGCGAAGGCTGGAAAGAACACAGAAGAAGCTCCAAAAGTTTCAACTGGGGTCGAGTTGTCAGCAATGTCAGGTTTAGTTGCTGCAAGGAGAAGCTTGTTATCTGAGGAGCACAGAGAGAAGTCTGGTACTTCTCAGCAGGAAGTTTCCAAACTTTATGCAAGATTTCCTGGATCTTTTAAGGAGGCATCAAATTCCATGATGAAACAAGATCAGAGAAACCATGCAGGTGAAGGCTCTTGCCAGAATGAGGATGGAAGAACCGGCAACAATGATCCTGTTCTCGTAAGTAATCTACAATTCTCGTTCGTTTTGAACTTTAGTCCTTTACAATCACCATCTGGATTTCTATTTATTTCTCTAATTCGCTCATGTTAATTACTTGCTATAACAATTCCATGCACTTATACTTGTCTTGTTTGTCTATAACTCTCTATTCAGCTTGGTTATGGGTCAAAAGGCAACAAAATACACTACTCGGGACCACTAATGGTTCCCTCGGGCAAAATGGACCAGATGATGAAAGACCATGATCGGCAAGTTCAAGAAGCAGTAAGGCGAGCACGCTTGGACAAGGCGAAAATGAGAAAAGTTCAGGGTGAGGGGAAACAATTATCAATCAATTCATTATTCGTTTCTGGTCGTTGATTCAGTGTTATATTGTGAACCTTAAATTGTTGCAAAATGATGAGAAGAGGCAAAAATTACTGCTGTAAAATTGAGCTGTATAGATGATGTTGCTGCTTTGAGTATGTATGGCTGGGGGATATGCCATCTTTTGGCCAATTGTAGAATTAAATAGGAAACCATTTTTAGTTCTCTTCTTATATTTACCCTAAGCTGTATTTCTTGAGAATATCTTTGTAGTTCATCATATATGCGCCATTCTTACAAAGAGCTTAATTATCATACAGCCTTGTGTATTAGAAGTACATTTAGAAACAATGATTGTAATATTTATATTTAGATTGATCAAAGAATGTTAGTAGCATGAAAAGTGGTGTTATTTTGGTTGTTTCTTGAATGAATGTATCTCTTTCTTTCATTTCTCTTCACTTGGGATCTTCGAGTATATTGTCCGATACACACGCTTCCTTTCATTAGTAACTCTTTACTCAACGTTTATATTTTAAAGTTTAAAATTTTTAAAATTTATATTAAAAAGTGTGTTAAAAAAATATATTAAAAAGTGTATCTAATTTAGTTTATATTGAAAAAGGAAGGTTGAAGAAAAAATGCATTAGAAAAATACATCAGATGATCTTGGCCGTTTTCTCCTTTGAAGCATATAAGGTCATGAATATCAGTAAAATTTTACAGCTAGTAAAATAAAATATACCCTAAACCCAAAGAAATCCTAAACCCAAAGAAATCCATACTGCCCAAATCATAATGTGGTAAATTTTACACATTAACCTGCTTTTCTTTTCTTCTTCCAAAGTATATATTTTCTTGAATTGCCTTTAACAAAAATCTTCATATTCATAGTTCAATTCCCAACCTTAAAAAAGGACCATTATAATAAATAGAACTAGATACCATCTCAAATATCAATTTTTTTAACTTATATATTTTCTTATAAATAATTCTATCCTTAAAAATTCAAAAAAAAATCACAATCAAACTTTATCCAAATAGTTTAAAATTATATTCTTTGTTCCATTCTTAAAAAGTGTCACCGTTACTTTTACTTTCCGAGATTCTATTTCTCTATAGATTTTATACTCCCTGTCTCATTAAGACAGTCTCGTTTTTTTTTTCTTTCGTTCCAAATTATAGTCCCATTTTCCTTTGAATGGTAGTTTCTAAAGGGTTTATTTAACACTTGCTTTTAAGGCATATGTTAATATGAATTAAATGTAAATTTTCATAGAGCTTAGCAATTTCTATTATATTTTTAGATTTTATAAGATTCGACTATCATATATAATATATTTTATTCATATATGTTTACCTATATTAACGTGTGCTTCGAAGGCACACGTTAGATATACCTATTTCTTAATCTCCTTTTATGCCTTTTTTAATTCTACATCTTAACTACTAAACATCTCCACTTTTTAAAAAAATATTAAATAAAACACACCTTTTTGTATTTGTAAAATTTTAATATAAAAAAGTCAGTCATTTAATATTAGTGAGGGGCATAAAAGGAAAATTAAAGTAAAATGTATTAATTTAATTATCTTTCTTAATTTCTACTATTATAAAAGTGAAGAAGGTGGTCATGGATGATATATATATATATATATATATTTTTGGTTTCTTACTATTTTGAATTATCTAAAATGCTATTTAGTTAAATGAATTATTAATTTTGAATAGTTATAAAGTTAAACGGGGAGTATTAAATAATAAATGGATATAGAGTACAACAATATGAGTTTAATTACATAGAGGAGTTGAAGAGAATTTATTTATCAAATAGTTATTTGAAAGTTACATAAAAGATAATAAAATTGCATGAGATAGATAAAATTTGCTAGAAGGATAATAAAAATTTCAGTAAGATTGTAAGTAAAGGAAGAAATAATGAATTTTTGGAAAGTTAAAATATATTATTTTACAAAATATAAATTTAAAAATATTAAATAAGTTAAAATTCAAGAAAAATAAATTATTAATAAAAATATAAAAATTAGTAATCATTAATTAAAATTATCTAATGTTAGAGGAGGATAAAAATTAGATGGAGAGAGATTAACTCAGAAGTAAAGGTATTTAAATAGAGAAGTAAATAAATATTTATTTAGAAATTTATAATTGAATAGGGAATAATAAAAATTACATAAAAGATAATATATTGTGAAAATTACTTTTAAAATACGTTTTAAAAAAAAGAATGTTATTAAAACATTTTCACATGTATAAAACAATTTCATTTTACAAATTTGTTATAATTAATTTACGTGAAATAAAAATTAAATTATCTAGGAACAGAATATATTTTACTAAAAGAAAGTATTAATGTGTGATTGTATGTCTAATAATAATGATGTAACGTAATATAAAACAATGAATGGGAAAAAGGAGATCTGAACTGAATGTGCGTATATATAAACATTGATGGCCCCGTTTGTGAAGAAGCATTACATTATGCCCACAAAATGAAGCAGCATGAGATTGAAAGGCAAAGAGTTAACTATGAAACAAATGTCGTTGCACAATGATGATGCCATCACTAAGATATATGAACGAGTCTAAAGTTGTTGCAACTACCTTATTGTTCATGCCGTTAAGGACTTCGGAACCATCTTCTTCTTCAACATTCATGATCTCATAGAGTATTTGGATTATCATTCTTCTACTTGGACATCATATATATATTTCGATTGTTAAATTATTATCTAAATAATAAGAGAAGAAGATGAATTTAATTTACTATTAAATGATTTTAGATGGTGATAATAATAAGTGAATTATTTTTAATTACTATTTTATTAAGAAAAAATAAACTTTCACTATATTCTTTAATAATTTTCACAAGTTTATTATAATGCATTATATAATGTTCTTTACTTTTATTAGTAATAATATTCTTTCATAGTTTCTTATTATAAGACCGATACCATTTATTATTATTAGAGAAAGCTATATATGAGTTAACTTTCAAGTATTTAATGTTTGAAGACTTTCGATATATGAGAGGATGACATTGAGAGGTTTCGCATGAGGAAGCGGATGCATGTTGAGTAAAATCAATTAAAAATTTCGTGAATTAATCCGTATAATTTTCTCAGCGGAGTATAGACTTTTATGACAAAATTTATTTCTAATGTACCATATCAAGTGAGATAGTAAAATAAGGCAGCCTTCAACTACTTCTCGGAGCGTTTGACAATCGAGTGTACGAGGTGTTTGAAACTTGGTGCATTTAGTCTCATTCATTTTCTCACCATCGGTAATTGCTGTCAAATAATCCGCATGCCTATCTTGTCCTTCCGTTGGATGACCACAATGCACGTATTCAATCCATTTGTAAAAACTCTTCTTCATGACGTCTTCTGTGTGCTCAGGATATTGTGAGAGAGAGCTTTAATAATATGAGTTTGAACAATATATGTTACTGCTGCCGATGTAACAAAAATAAAGTTTTTTCAAGGTGTGTTTCGAAAATACATATTAATACTATAAATTTTTTTAAAAAAAATTCAATGATTTTCATATGTTTCTTAAATTTTAGATGATATATGTTTTATTTGTAATAAGCCTAACAGATCAATATTCCTTATATTTTTATTAGGGGTTGATAAACCTAATTCGAGAATATATTTGAATAGTGCGAAAAAATTCATTATGTTCCCTCCTCTTCTCTACTTTTTCTCTATGTACAAAATTTCTCTGTTACTTTTCTTTACTCTCTCTACTCTAAAATTGTAACATTTAACATTGAACTTATATTTAAGGTATATATGGATGATTATGAAGAATTTGTAGAAGAAAATATCGGTTTTGAGGTAAGAAAATTTAAATTTATTTTCTTTCGCCATTGGGGCTCGGTTCGCATAGCCGAGCGATTCTTCTTTGAAGTCGGTCGCCCAGCGGCACAACCCAGTCATGTCCAGACCGCCGGCCTGGGCGACCCGAGCATAGGAATTTTTTTTTAGAATATTACTATTGTTTTTTTATAATGTTCCTTTTTTTAAAATTTTAGATGTTACGTTTTTTTTTTTAATTTTAGAATTTTACTATTTTTTTTTAGGATGTTACTAATTTTTTTTAGAATGTTATTTTTTTTAAAAAATTTTAGACGTTATGTTTTTTTTTTAAAATTTTAGAATGTTACTAATTTTTTTTTAGAATGTTACTATTTTTTTTTGTTTTTTTAGAATGTTACTTTGTTTTTTTTTAATTTTAAGAATTTTACTATTTTTTTAATTTTAGAATGTTACTAAATTTTTTTTTTAATGTTACTTTTTTGTTTTTTTAATTTTAGATGTTACTTTTTTTTTAATTTTAGAATTTCCTTTTTTTTAGAATGTTACTAATTTTTTTTTAATTTTTTGTTTTCTTTAGAATGTTAATTTTTTAAAAAATGTTACTATATTAACTTTGTGTTTTTTTATGCTTTTTTTTCTTAAATCTTAGTATATGGAATATTTTTTTTTTCTAAATGTTAGTATATGAAATTTTTGTTTATTTGATTGTTTTTACAATTTATTTTTAATATATAATGTGTTCATATTTTAATTTTTTCGTACTATATCGTAACAGAACGGTGTATATCCAAATACATTTGAAGAATTTTTAGAACCGTAAGAATATGTGGATCACGAACATTTATTTGTAATTGATCAAATTTTTAATTCGAAACTAGAGTTGGTGAACTGGGCAAAAGAAACAGCTATAAAAGTGAACACGTATTTGATTGTCACTCAGTATTTAAGTTCAAAAACATCCGACCGCTGACCGTATGTTACACTGGGTTGCAAGCGTGGAGGTGCAAATAAACCGAGAAAGAATCCCGTAATTGACGATGAAGAAGAAGAAGTTCAAGTAAAAAGGTGGGGTCCTTACGGGACTAAAAAGTGTGGTTGTCCCTTCAAATTAAAAGACAAGCAAATGGCAATATGTGAAAATCGGCAAGTATTCGTAAACGATGGGAGACATAACCATGCAATAGGTGTATATACTCACGGTCACGCTCAGGCAACAAAACTTACGGAGGAGTAGCTGATACAGATTGAGCAATTCAGGAAGAGTCATGTGCCACCCCGTAATATTTTACGATTTTTTCGGGAACAAAATGTGGGTTGTGCTGTCAGGTATGTTGCATTAACTCTAATGCATCCTGATTTTATGTTTAGGGTTTAAATTGAGGTTCTAATAATATGATTTGCATGATTTTTTGTAGCGCCCAGAAAATATATAACATCGTTGCGAAGATTAAGAAGAATAGGATGCAGAGGCGAAACACGGTGGAAGAAGTTCTCTACCTAAGTGCTAAACGGGATTACATGGTCTTCTATAGAAATCGTGAGGAGAACAACATGATCAGTGACATTGTCGTTGCACATCCGACATCAATTGAAATGTTGAGAACGTGGCCATATGTACTTATAATGGATACGACATATAAAACAAACAAGTATGTTGTATTAAATTTGTTATATTAATTATACATTTAGATGTTATTTGCAAATTGACTGTTTAGAGTTATATTATAAATACTGTTTAGGATTAACCCTTGAATGAATACTAGAATGAAATATGTCATATTTAATCGGTTTTGGGTTAAGTTTATTGGGTTTTATGTTTAGTTTCTAAACAAGTTATCTGCTTTATGTGTTTTTTTAAAATAGGTACAACATGCCACTGTTGGAAGTCGTAGGGATGACCCTGACTGGTAAGAATTTCACTGTGACTAATGCTTTTATGCGAAATGAGCAGGCCACGACTTATAGATGGGTTCTTCAACAGATTAAGCATCTATACTTTTCAAATATAATGTCAACAGAGAATCAAAAAGATGTTTGTGAGACTATGCCGAAGGTAATTATTACAGACAGGGAATGCAGTTTAATGCTCGTGATAAGCAAAGTGTTCAGTACATCGTACCATATGCTATGTAGAAGGCACATCAATCAGAACGTATTGGCCAAATTAACCGAGTTGACAAAAGATGAAGATGTTGCATCACGGTTTGTAAATGGGTCATGGAAGAAATTGTTGGATGAAATCGATGAGTAGGAATACTTAAGGAAATTGGATGCTCTGAAGACGAAGTGGAGGAGCAGGCCGGACTTCCTAGACTATTTGTTCAACAATTGGTTGAATCCCTTTACTCATAAATTCGTGAGACGTTGGACTAAGAGTCATATGCATTTTGGGTTGGAGACCACTAATCGGGTTGAGAGTGAACACTCAATGCTGAAGCTATGGCTTTCAACATGACATGGTGATTTGGATACTGTGTTCCTTAATATTGACTCACTTATTGAAGGTCAAATAGCAGACATTAAGACATCATTAGAGTTTTCCAAGACTAAAGAGAAGAACAACGCAAAGAGTAATCATATATTTTATATTGTAGGTAATAAAATCAGTCACTTGGCATTGAAAAAGATATGGTCGGAGATAACAAGAGCTGCCGGGATCTATGATGATCCAAAAAATAAGTGCGGGCACTATTTGAGGACGTCACACGGCCTCCCTTGTGCTTGCGAGCTGATTACACGGTTCGATCACATTCTTTCTATATTGAGGCCTTTTGGAAGACACTAGAAATTGGCGGTCGTCATCCTTTAGTCTGGCAGCATGACAAGGATTTTGAGATGTGTTCTCTCACTGACCTCTTGCATCAGATAAGTATAGGACCCATATCCAAAGTTAGAGAGATGCGTCGTCTTGCGAAAGGGGTATTGAATCTGATTTTGCCTGAAGATCCGGGTGTGACATTGACATCACCTCCCAAAGTAGCAGTCACTAAAGGGCAAAAGAAGATGAACTCAACAAAAAGAGACAAGTCACATTAGGATCACGTGTCAATTGCTCATCAAAAGATACAAAAGTCAAGTGGTTCTGGTTCTGGCACTGGATTTGGGTTGTGGTTCAGTTCGGGTTCTAGGTCGGGATCCCGTGGGAGAGGGAGATCGCCACAAGCTCCTAGGGGAAGGGGCAGAGGGCGCGACCGTAGCCGAAGTAGTTTATCTACTGTGATACATGCATCCCCGTGTTCCATATTCCCTTATACAAACGGTTTCCCTACTTTCATTTATCCTTTCATCAGTAATTGGAAGAACGTGATTGGTAATGGAAATTGCGGTTATCGGGTTGTGGCAGATTTTGTGTTCGGTGATGAACATCAATGGAAGCTTCGTCGATGAATGCTTTATGAATTGGAGCATTCGACGAATATGTATGTTAATTTAGTGGGTTCAGATGTACGTGTTAATGAGCTTGTTCATAGGATACATTGGCCAGTGGATGAACCTGCGCCGAACGAGCATTGGTTCGAAACACCTGATTCGCTTTACGTCATAGCAAATGCATTCAATCTGTGTGTAATACTAATTGCACAGCTTGGTTCTACGACTGTGTTACCTTTGTGTTTGTACTCGGATCGTCCAGGAAGTACATTGGTTATTGGTCTCTTGATAGAACAATAACACTTTATTCAAGTAAGTGTCGAATATGTGTATCTTTATGATTTTTACGTTGTTCTGTATTACATGATGTTTGGATTTACGGTTTTTTTTACATTTAAATATTTCTCTTTGTCTAACATAGCTACAGTTGAATGATGGGTGTCTGATACCTCCTTTACACGTTCAATGGATTCATCATCGTACCGAACAAGTCAGCAATTGGGCAGATACGTATTAGAATAGGATTGCAGATCGGAACGCGAGGATTTCTCGAAATAGAAAGTAAATAGGATTTTTTTTTTTATTAAAAAAATTATATGTATGAAATTTTTTAACTTAGTTTTAAAACATATACACGTTAACTTTTTTGGCATATTTCCAATTTTTGATTAATGTAAACTCGTTTTACGGTTCAATATATTTATATTTAATGTGTTTCGGGTTTATGGTGCTTTATATTTTTTCTATTACAATTGTAAAAATACTGAATGCATAAAAAAATTTCCATCAACCAAGTAACAACAACACTACAAAAAAAGTAATACGCTACAAAATAGGTCATAAATAACAACCAGTCAAGTACATAAAACAACACTAACGTCGAGTCTGATGATACCTCTTGATATATCGGAAGTCCTACCAACCTTCGTAGCATCATCAATATCGTCACGGTCCAACTCACGAGCTATCATATCTAATAGAACATGCGGTGTAATAGGAGCAGTAGTCGGCAATTGCATGCCACGAAGAGACTGTCCGTATTCTGAATACTTGGATGAGTGTGGGGGAGAAACCAAGGCGTGTAATCATCTGTGTACCGAGATGGAGGTATAGCAGGTATACTGGTCCATGTAGACGTAAGCAGATGAGATAGTGGCTCCAGCCAAAATGCCTCTATGAACACATTCTTCACTATGTACACCCTGTTATTTGTTGGCCTGCGGTGCTCCTGAGACGAATAGGATGAGCTGGAATGCATTAAACCCACCCAAACTATCTGACAACCCTATTGGGCATGTAGGGCTCTACTCAATTAAAGTATGCAATCATCCCATGATATGTAGAAACACATATATTAGTAATCTCATCGGATCTGTGCGGAGTTCACCTGACCTCGTCAGCAATCATCGTGTCTAAACGAATGCGTAAGTCGATTAATTTGTTCTCCGTTTTGTGACCTAACATCGCAAACCTCTGGATGTGAGGTTTGCACAACCTCACTCCCAGTCTCACCGGAGGTGCAAACATAGGAAAATACAGGTATATCCAAGCCTTTAGAAAAAAAATAATAAAAAAAATCAGCAACACTATCATTAGACAAAAATAAACCCTAAAATGTAAAAAATAATAAAACAGGATGAAGATTATAATGTTATTACCTCAAGCAGCGACCAACAACTAAACAACTCCTTTGCATCAACACGAGAGGCCTGCCCTAAACTCCGGTACAAGTAGGCAAGTGTAGCAGCACCCCATGCAAATCCACCAACAGAACTAACATTCTTCACGAGCGGCCACAGCTTCCCAGAGACATTATTTCCACTCTTGTCGGTGAAGAGCGAACTTCCGAGTAAATACAAAACATAACAGCAGGCCCTTTGCTTCGTAGACAGTCCACTACGAGGTGATTCAGCAACTGCCGCTAAGTCCTAACCATTTATGTCGATACTGGAGTCAGAGATATCGAGACTGCTCTGGATAACTGCAATTAACTACTCCCATGAATAATAATGGTCGACGACGTTACCGTAAGAAGTTATACCCAAAATCAACTCAACATCATGCAATGTAACTTTCATCTTCCCCCATGGCATGTGGAAATTGTTGGTGTCTGGCTACCACCTCTCTACCAAAGCAGATAGTAAGGAGGAGATCAGATGCTGGAACATACAGGACCTCAAATGTGATAGTCCTGTCTCCCCTGCCAACTGTACAACTGCAGGATCACTAGGGGTCCAACCAGTCAGGGACACGTAGCTGGACCTCGACTTCAGAATGCCTCTATCCTACAAAAATAATGTAAACACCATAAATAAAAATTAAACAAAATATTCAAATCTATAATCAGAAATAAAAAATATACAAAATATTCAAATTGACTGTCCACGCTATATACTACCAACGACATAACCGCTATACAAAGGGACAAGGACTGGATCATGTATACCTCAATCAGCTGGACCTGTTTGCTCCTAACCGTCATTCTTTGATTTCTTCCTCTACATAGGCTAGGTAGGAGGACGCGACTTCTCGGGTCTTTTGTATCGTGACCCAGCAATCTTACTCATCACTGATATGAAACTGTCAGTCAACCCTTTCTCCTTACCCGGAGCAGGCCTATGGCCAGACGATGAGGCCTCAACCACAGGAACAGGCTCGTAATCATCACCGTCACCATCATCATCATCATCATCATCATCATCATCATCATCATTATCATCATCATCATCATCATGTCCACCATCATCCTCACGCTCATCCTCATTGCCCTCACCGTTATGAATGCGGAGGGAACCAACCCTGACAACCTCCTTAGACCGAGATGTACAAGAATCCCTACCCAACCCAACATCAGATGAAGGATTACCATGAGCAGTGGCTCCATACTCAGCATCGCTGTAAGATGAGTCCACCTGGACGGACCCAGCAAGTTGCTCGAAGAACTGTGCACCTAGCTGCAACCCTGGACCACTAACCTCATTTAATGGAATATGAGTTTTAGAGAAATACTGTGTCGGATCTAGGCCAAGCATACGGATAGGCAGAGAAGGAGCATGTGCATATGGATCATATGATGTTTGTGGTGGCTGAGAATATCCATAAGGGACATAGGCTACAGGGGCTTACGGATGGTATGATGTGGTAGGAGGATGGGTCCTAAACGGTATAGGCGTTGGCTGGGTAGAAGATCCCGGTGCACCAGGGTCGTAATACTTACCCAGTCCGATAGGTACAGAAGTGGACGGCATGTCTAATGTACTGTAGCTCCCCTCACACCACGGGATGACGCAATCACTGCACGACCTTCAACCCGACCGGTCCTGTCTATCACAGGACCTAAATCATCATCACCTCTACGTGCTCCAGGCTGAGCCATCTAAACAAATTATCAAACATGTGCCTCAATGACATTACATAATATCTGTCTAATTCATCATATTTTTATACGATACAAGTAATGCATTTTTCATCATCCTTATATTATTAAGTTAAAGCCGTGCATTAAGCTAAATTCATTATAGTTATATTTATTACATGAACTGCATTGCTGATATTAACCCCAAAAAAGAAAGAATAGGTACAACTAGTCCGCGACATCTCATTGTCCCATTTGAACACTTCACACTTTTTTATTACATTGTGTAACCTTAAACACATAAAATCTTTAAATATAACAAACCTAAACCTAAATTGCATAAACGCTTATTTATGCAATTTGTTTACGACGTTTGTTTATAAAGTTGTATTATTTATATAAACCCTAAACTCTAGATAAACAAAATTATACAATCAGTCAAGTCCACAGGCACCCTAATAAACATAAACAAATTATGCCGAACATAATATAACCTCTAAATTGAACAAATAAACATAAACGTAATAATAATCTTTAAAAAATCACATAATCATTAATTATAATAACATAATTATAAACAAATCCTAAAAAAATTAAACATATTAAACAACATAACATAAACTACAAATTAAACAAATAAACATAAACGTAATCATAATTTTAAAAAAAATTAACATTATCATTGATTATAACAACATAATTATAAAAAAATGTTAAAAAAATTTTAAAAAATTAAACAAATTAAATAACATAATATAAACTCTAAATAAAACAAATAGACAAACGAAATCGTAACTTAAAAAAATAACATAAGCATAAACAAATGTAAGAAAAAAAATTAAAAAATTAATAAATAAAAAAATAAAAAAATAAAAAGTAAAAAAATAAAAAAAATAAAAAGTAAAAAAATAAAAAATAATAATAAATTAAAAAAATTAAAAATTAAAAAATAATAAAATAATAAAAATAAAAAAATAAACAAAACAAAAAATAATTAAAAATAAAAATAAAAATTAATAAAAAATAAAAAGTACAAAAAATAAAAAAAATTAATAAAAGAATTTAAAAAATAAAAAAAACAAAAAATAATTTAAAAATTAAAAAATAATCAAAAAAATAATTAAAAAAAAAACTGGGTGGCCGCTTGAGCCGACGACCGCGAATGAACCGGATCGCTAGACCGGGCGACCTGACGCTTTTTCGGTCGGCGGTCTAGGCGATCCGACGCAATTCCGACAGAAAATTCTCTTTGCAAAAACAGTTATTTTTTTTCAATCCAACAGTTATTTTCAAATATTCAACTGATAAAAATGTAAATAAATGAGTATAAATCGAAGTACTAACCTTTTTTTCAAATTACAACAGTCGAATCTTCCTAAATCTGAAGTTGAAATTTGAAGTTTTAAAGAGAAGTTAGAGGATTTGTTGAAGAGAGAGAAAGTTTATATTTTAAAATGAAATATTTTGAATTTTTTTGCACTATACATATATATTTCCGAGTTAAATTATTGACCCCTTTATTAGTTGTCAAATTTTAAATATCACACTGTTTAAATAAATACGAAGTTTTAGATATTATTTTCTTGTGTACACTATAATACCCTTCAAAATTTTCTATCTTCTCATTATTATTTCTAGTAATTTCTATGTTAAAAGAATAAGAACAGGTTGGAATTTTTTTATTAATGTACAGCTATAATATGAAAAAAAAAAAAAATTGGAAATGAGCATCTGCCTACTTATATAACAGATCGTACGGTCGGCCACAAATTGGGAGGAAGAGTACTAAAAAGAATTTCAAATGACATTTGAATTCAAATTCATAAATGACTTTCTTAACAGCCTATTTTTGTCTCAGTAGAATATTTCAGTAGCATGTTTTGGTGCTCATTTGGATGGGGCTATACGCCTTGATTTTGGCTGATTCGCGGAGCTGTCGAAGTCCTCCAATGGAAAAAGTCTTCTCTCGAAAGAAGAGGGTACCATAGAAGTACAAGAATTCGTGAATAGCGAACAACCAGTTTAGATATTCACGCTCAAGAAGTACTAGATTCTCTTTTCTTTCGGATAGGTCCTGAAAATTTTACTGCTACTTAATATCGGTAATAGATCTGAAAAAGTATCTAAAAATATCAAATTTAGATATTTGTACCCTATCGAAGTAAGGAATCTAGTGTTCAAGACATTTATATAATTTACTAATTCCGCCCATGACACTAGTTCAAAAGGGATGGGGCTTCTTCCTTTTCCGACGACACTACAAAATTTTCAACATACGTAGTCTTATCCAATAGTAGGTAGAACTTATTAGATACCACTGACTCTAGTATCTAATAAGCTTTTTTTTTTTAATTCCTATGATGCAATTGGGGCTTATAGGGAAATTATTTAAATTTGTCATTTTTTAATTTGAATTCAAATGTCATTTGAAATTCTTTTTAGTACACTTCTATATTTTATATATCATTTGACTGTTAGTCGTCGTACTTTTAGGCCTTTATTTTAAATTAACTCTTGTGTATGGACATCTCCCCTGGTATCCAAGGATTTCAAATATTTTTTATTTTTGTCGATTTGCTTCTACAACCCCAAAAAAGAAATTTCTAGATCTTGCATTTACTTAAAGTGTGGGAATATGATAATATCTTACATTGAACGAATTTTCTATTGAATTGAGCATAATTTCAAAAAACTATTTATATTATGATAATAGTATATGACGGTTAGGCGAATAGGCTCCAATCGTCTAGTGGTCCAGGACATCTCTTTTTCAAAGAGTTAACAGCATTGAATATTATTTACGAAGTACAATGTGACAAGTAAAAAAAATACGAAAATGTGTAGAATATATATGTGTGTGTGTGTATGTGAAGCGCAATTAATTCAATTAGGGGGGTCGAAAAACCTAACTCGGGAATCTATATGTATAGTGTGAAAAAATTCATTATTTACCCTCCTCTTTCTCTCTCTAACTTCACTCTACCCTAAAACTCCAATCTTTAACATTCAACACTGGTTTGAGGTAGATATGGATCATTTTGAAGATTTTGTGAAAGAAAATATTATTTTTGAGGTAAGAAAAGTAGCAAAAATTTTTTTTTTGTCACTGAACAGACTTTCACCCAGAGTGGTGAAATTCGCTGAAGAATTTCGCTCAATCAAGTGATAGGTTTAAGAAGATTTTGCCCAGCTGCGCAAAACTGCTTGCAAAATTTTGTCGATCTGGTCGAAAGTCGGGTTAAGTCGGTTTTTTTGGGTTAATATGTTAAATTTTTTTTATTACACTGTTTTACAATTTTATTTTTAATATGAAATGTGTTCATAATTTTTTTCGTATTATAACATAATATGATGACGTAGATCCGAACACATTTGAAGAATATTTGGAACCATAATACGTGGATCATGAACATTTATTTGTAACCGATCTAATTTTTAATTCGAAAATAGAGTTGGTGGAATGGGCAAAAGAAACGGCTATGAAAGTGAACACATACTTGATTGTCACTCGGTATTTGAGTTCTAGAACATTCGACCGCCGACCCTACGTTACATTGGACTGCGAGCATGGAGGTGCAAATAAACGGAGAACAAAGCCCAGAGTTGACGATGAAGAAGAAGAAGTTCCCATAAAAAGGCGGGGTCCTTACGGGACTAAAAGTGTGGTTGTCCCTTCAAATTAAAAGGCGAGTAAATGACCATGTGTGAAAATTGGCAATTATATGTACATGATGGGAGACATAACCATGCAATAGGTGTCTATAATTACAGTCATGCTCAGGTTGCAAAACTAACGGAGGAGCAGTTGATACAGACTGAGCAATTTAGGAAGAGTCACGTACCACCACGTAATATCTTATGATTTTTCCGAGAACAAAATGTGGGTTGTGCCGTAAGGTATATCGCATTACTTTTAATGCCTCCTGGTTATATTTTAAATTTGAATTTAGGTTCTAATAATATGATTTTCATGATTTATATAGTGCCCAGAAAATATACAACACCATTGCTAAGATTAAGAAGAATAGGATGCAAGAGCAAAACACGGTTGTTACACGGTCTTCTATAGAAACTGTGGCGACAACAACGTATTTAGTGACATTGTTGTTGCTTACCTGACATCAATTGAAATGATGAGAATGTGGGCTATATGTACTTATAATGGATACAACATATAAGACAAACAAGTAAGTTGTCTCTATTTTTTATATTAAGTGTAGATTTCATTGTAATTTGCAAATTGATTGTTTAAGTTATATTATTAATAGGATTAGGTTTTAGGCTTTAAATTCTCAGTGCTTATTGTTTTAGGTTTTACACTGTACGCTAGTGTTTAACTTAGTTTTCTGTTAGTGTAAAAGTATTTGACTAATATTTGATGAGTATTTGAATCAATAGGCCATATTTACTCTGTTTAGGCTTTAGGGTTTCTCGGTTGTATATTTAGTTTCTAAATATGTTATTTGTCCTATATGTTTTTAAAAGATATACAATATGCCACTGTTGGAAGTCGTAGAAGGCATATCGATTAGAATGTATTGGCCAAATTAACCGAGTTAATAAAAGATGAAGAGGTGGCATCACAGTTTATAAATGGCTCATAGGACAAATTGTTGAATGAAATCGATGAGCAGGAATACTTAAGGAAATTGGATGTTCTAAAGAGGAAGTGGCAGAAAAGGCCAAACTTCTTACATTATTTGTTCAATACTTTGTTGAATCTTCTTGCTCATAAATTCGTGAGAGTTTGGACAAGTCGAGTAATGCATTTTGGGGTGGACACCACCATCGGTGCTGAGAGTGAACATTCAGTCCTAAAACTATGGCTTTCAACAAGCTATGGTGATTTGGACACTGTGTTCCTTAATATTGACTCACTCATTCAAAGTCAAATAGCTGAAATTAAGAGCTCATTGGAGAATTCTATGACTAAAGAAGTTTAATGCGAAGAGTAATCCGATATTGAGGAATATAAGTAATAAAATCAGTCACTTGGCCTTGAAAAAGATATGTGTTGAGATAAAAAGAGCTGCAAAGATAATTGATGATTCCAAAAATAAGTGTGGCCACTATATAAGGACATCACACGGCCTCCCCTGTTCTTGCGAGTTGATTACACGATTCGAGCACATGCTCCTTATCCAATTGGTTGATATTGAGGCTTTTTGGAGGACACTAGAAATTGGCAGTTTTCATCCTTCATCGCAAGAGAAGGACATGGATATGGATTCTGAAATGCATTCTCTCACCGACCTCTTGTATCAGATAAGTACATGACTCATATCCAAAGTTAGAGAGATGTGTCGTCTTGTGAAAGGAGTATTAAGTCCAATTTTACCCGAAGATCCGGGTATGAAATTAACATCCCCTCCTGAAGTTACAGCCATAAAAGGGCGAAATAAGATGAACTCAATAAAAAGAGACAAGTCGTATTGGGAGCACGTGTCAATTGCTCATAGAAAGATATAAAAGTCAAGCAGTTCTGGTTCGGGTTCTGGCTCTGGATCCGGGTTGGGTTCGGGTTCTGGTTCGTGTTCACGTGGGAGAGGGAGACCGCCACGAGCTCCTAGGGGTAAGGGTAGAGGGCGTAGCCTTGGACGAAGTAGTTTATCTTCTGTTATAATTCATCTCCATGTTCCATATTCCCTTATACCGACGCTTTCCCTACTTTCATTTATCCTTTCTTTGAGAATTCAAAGAACGTGATCGATGATGGAAATTGTGGTTATCGGTTGTGGCAGATTTTGTGTTTGGTGATGAACATCAATGGCAGGAAGTACGTAGACGAATGGTTTTTGAATTAGAACATACGACGAACATGTATCTTTCACTCTTCGGATTAGCGGAACATGTTTATGAGCTCGTACATAGGACATAGTGGTAGAATGGACCTACGCCTTTAAATCATTGATTGGAAACACTAGATTTCCTTTATGTCATAGTAAATGCATTCAATCTGTGTGTGATATTAATTGCACGACTTGTTTCTACGACTGCGTTGCCTTTGTATTCGTATTTGGATCGTCCAGTAGTCCTGATAGAAAAACACTTTATTCAAGTAAGTGTAAATTAATATAGGAAAGTACGTGCTTTTGTGGAATAATATTTTGTTCACTTGATCTGATGCTAATTAACATATTTTAATTGTCTTATACAGCTCCAAATGCATGACGGATGCCCAATCCCCTTTTACACGTGCAATGGGTTCATCATCGTAGTGATCAAGTCAGCAGTTGGGTAGATGCTTAATATGAGGATTGTAGATTGGAATGCAAGGATTGCAGATTGGAACGCGAGGTTTGCTAGAAAATATCCATCAGGAGATCCCATTCATGTATAACATATAAATTATAACAGCAATTACTAAACCATAATTCCAATCTAACTTTAAAAAAAAAAAAAAGCGATCGGCTGACTCTTAAAATCGGACGTCCGATTTTTAAATCGATCGTCCGTTTTGATCGTCCGATTATCTGGGTTTGAATTCTTCTCAATGTAATTAGTTTTTTCTTAATTCAAAGTGCTCAAGGCCGACGTCTGATTTTAAAAATCGGTCGTCCGATTTTCTCGGGTTTGAATTCTTCTCAATCGCAGTTATTTTTTTCTTCTTTCGAAATGATTTCGGTCGTCCGTTTTTTATTTTTGGTCGTCCTCCTTTTATTTTGGTTGTCCGATATCTATTTTCCTCATCCAATTTTTCCTGTCCAGTGTCGTCTGCAGCAACAATGTCATTTTATTGTCTTTTTCACCTATAATATACATAGAGTTCTCCAAATTTTTACCGTTGATTATGAGCAATAGTTGCAAACATACTAAAAGTAAACATAAAACCATTAATAAAACTATTAAATGAAGAAACCGCCCATAAGTATACAAATGCCAAAAGTAACATACTAGAGCAGATACGAAAAACAACAATCTAAGGGCGAGGCTGATAATACTTCTTAAGCATGTTGGATATCCTTCCGATCTTCGTATCTGAATCAGCATTGTCACGGTCCACCTCACGAGCAATCATGTCCAGGAGAACACCCTTGGAAAGCGGAGTTGTACTCGGCAATTGAACGCCACGTGGGAGCCTTTTCAGGATTCTGTATCCTCAGATGAGTGCGATGGAAAACCAAAGCATGTAATTATTTGTGCAACGAAAGGGTAGTACAACAGGGACACTGGTCCATGTCTCAGTCAGCAGATGTGAAGGTACCTCCAGCCACAATGCCTCGATAAACACATTCTTGGCATTGTACTACCTGTTGTTGGCTGGCCTGCCGTGCTCTAAAGGGCAAATAGGATGTGCTGGAATGCATTAAACCCACCCAAATTGTCGGATAACTCTATCAGGCATATACGGCTCAATACAGTCGAAGTATGCAAGCATCCCATTCCATGCAGAAACCCAAACATTCTTTATCCCCTCGGGTTTGTACGGAGTCCACCTGACTTCGTCGGCAGTCATCATGTCTAACAAATGTGGATGTCGACTAATTTGTGCTCCGATTTGTGGCCTAACATCTCAAACCTCTGGATATATGGGTTGCACAACTTCACTCCTAGTCTCACCGTTGGGGCAAACATAGGAAAGTACAAGTATATCCATGCCTAGAAAAAAAAATAAAAAATCATCATTCATATGATGTTAAACAATAAACGATAATAACTAGTTACGTTAAGCGACAACATAATCGAAGTAAATAAAGAAATGCAGACAGTGAATGATATTACCTCAAGCAGTGACCAACACCCAGACAACTCCTTCGTATCAACCTGCGAGGCCTGCCCTAAGTTCTGGTACAAGTATGCCAGTGTCGCAGCACCTTATGCAAATCCACCACTAGATCGAACATCCTTCACGATCGGCCACAGCTTGGCAGAGACAATGTTACTACTCTTATCAGTAAAGAGTGAACTGTCAAGTAAATACTGGACATAACATGCGGACCTCAGCTCCGTAGAAAGCCGACTATCAAGCTCCTCTGCAACTTGTGCCAACTCCTGACCATTTATACCACCTCCGGAGTAGATAATACGCAAGTCGCTCTGAATAACTGCAATCAGCTGGTCCCGAGAATAATGTAGATCGACAACGTTACCGTAAGCAGGTACGCACAGAATCAACTCCACATCATGCAAGGTAACTGTCATCTCCCCCTAGGGCATATGGAAACTATTGGTGTCTGGCTGCCACCTCTCCAGAAAGCAGATAATAACAAAGAGTTCAGATGCTAGAACATGCAAGACCTCAAATGTGCTAGTCCCATCTCCCAGGCCAACTCTGCAACTGCAGGTCACTAGGGGTCCAACCTGTCAGTGACACGAAGAAGAACCGCGAATTTAATATGCCTCTCTCCTGCATATAAAAAAAATTAAATTAACACAAATATTAAATCAATGAATACCGAACATTTGTTATCAAAAATAAAAAATTAAAGAAATATTCAATTTATCAGTCCATGCCATATACTACTAGCAATATGCCCACTGTACGAAGGGATAAGGACTGGATCCAGTGGACCTCCATCAGCTGGTCCTGTATGCTCCCATTTCTTTTGCGTAGGGTTTGTAGGAGGACACGAGTTCTCAGGTCTTTTTTGTCGAGACCCAGCAACCTTATTCATCACTGACATGAAATTGCCAGTCAACCCTTTCCCCTTTCCCGGAGCAGGCTTACCACCGAACGATGATGTGGGAGCCACAGGAACAGGCTCGTCCTCATCACCGTGACTCTCGCCATCATCATCATCATCATGACCATCATCCTCAGGCTGAATCTCATCGTCCTCATCGCCAATAAGGAGAGAACCAATCATGTCAGGCTCCTAAGATGGGGTCCTGTCACCATCTCCTGATGCACCAAAATCCCTATCCAATCCAGCATCAGATGAGGGATTGCCATAATCAGTGGCTTCATATTCAGTTGCGCTGTAAGATGAGTCGACTGGGACGGATGACACAAGCTGCTCGAAGAACTGGGCACCTAACTACAGCCCTGGACCACTAACCTCATTTAATGGCACATGAATTTTACTTCTACAATGTGGCCAATCCTTGTCGGGCATACGGAGAGGCAGAGTAGGAGCATGTGCATATGGATCATATGATATAGGTGGTGGCTGAGAAGATCCATAAGGGTCATAGGGTATGTGGGTGTACGGGCGGTGTGATAGGGGAGGAGGACGGGTCCTAAACAGGATAGGGGTGGCTGGGTGGAATACCCCGGTGCCCTAGGGTCATAATATATACCCGATCCAATTGGCGCAAGAGTTGACGGAATGTCAGAAGTACTGTGACGTCCCCTTACACCACGAGATGACACAGTGACTATATGACCTTCAAGTCTACCGGTCCTGTCTACCACAGGACCTATATCATCATCACCTCTACGTGCTCCAGGCCGAACCGTCTAAACAAATTACCACACATTTTCATCAATCACATTATTTAACTTCTTTCTTCATAATTTTTTATTGCTTGAATTATATTTTTTAATTACGTCAAATCTAATTTTTTATTATTTATTTTTTAATTTACTATATTATTTCTTTTGTATTATTACATTATTTTCTTACAGAATAAAATTGTCTATATATTTTCATAATTTGAATCAATATTGGATTTACTATTCATAATTTTTTGTTAATTGAATTATAATTTTTAATTACATGATTTACATAGGGTTGTTATTATTTATTATATTTATTGTATATTTCTTTTATATTATTATATTAACTTTTTATCTTTTAGTACGTCTATTAGTTTATTTACATTACTTTATAATTGATTATTATGAATAAAGGATAACTAATGTCAACTCTAAACATAATTTTTACTTCTAAATCCCCTTTACGCATTTCATAATTTTTTATTAACTAATGTCAACCCTAAATATATAAATTGATTCAAAATATAACATGAAAAATTATAACACTTGTACTAACAAATATTCAATTTGAAGTCGTATTATTCATGTAAACATAATTCATAATCATGTTAAACAACTAATTATAACTAAACCGCATAAACAACTACTTAATAAATTCTAAATAAATAAAATTAAACATGGGAAATAAACATGCACCCTAATTTATGTAAACTCTAAATTAATTAACATAACATAAACATAATCATAACTTTTTTAAAAAAACATAATCATAATAATTATAATAACATAATCATAAACAAATGTAAAAAAATGGACATTCTGGCGAAAACATTCAGAAAATTTTGCCTAGAAATGGGCAGTCAAACAATGTTCCTATCGCCAGACTCAGCGCAAGACCTAGAACTGTTTCGGCGGACCGAGCGAAACTCAACTGAGTTTTTCGCTCGTCTCGGCAAATTGTCCATTTCCGGCAGAATTTCACGCAACAAAAAACCGTTATTTTTTTTCTGATCCAACGGATATTTTCAAATTTTAAACCAATAAAATTGTAAATAGATGAGTATAGATTGAAGTACTAACTTTTTTTTTTTCCGAGTTACAACGATTGGATTTTTCTAAATTTAAAATTGAAATTTAAAGTTTTAGAGAGATGTTAGAAGATTTGTTGAAAATAGAGAAAGTTTATAATAAAAAATAAAATTTTTCATATTTTTTTCGCATTATACATATAAATTATATATTCACCACTTTAATTAATTAATAGTAATAGGTTAAAGGAAAGGCATTGCATCCCCATGCAAAGTACCAGAAAATCTCGAATGGGTAGCTACTACCAGTACCAGTAAGTTGATTCCAAGTAGCAGTGGCTACCAGGACAAGTCATTCATACAACACCCCACCCGGCATCCATACTAATGAGCTGCGTGTAGCTCTTCTTGCCACGTGCTTAGTATATTTCACATTTCATGTCCTCATTCATAACATAATTCCCCAAATCAAATCACCCCACCAATCACCAACCATACTCACTTCAACTCTGCTCTTAATTCCCACCGTTTTCCCCCTCCAAAGAATCAAATTGAAACAACTCAAGGTTTTCTCTCTCTAATTCTCTGCAAATTTCTCTGATCCTTAGTACTAAATTTTAGTAGGTTATTAAATTACTTAACTGACCACTGGTGGTTTAACAGTTAATTCTGCTTTCTGGGATCGCACTGTGGTAAATCAATCAGCTCATGTAAAATTCGTCAGTTTTCTTTGACAGCTAGCAGTTCTTTGATTCAGTTGCAGCAACAGGAGATTTTCGCTGTTAAAAATTTGAGGACTTTAGGGTTTTTACGGACAAATATGGACCATCTTCATGACGATGACATAGGTCAAAAAGTTAGTGCTTTAGTTTTTTTAATACACTACTATTACTACGATGGACTTCTATATGATTATCTGACTGATCATTAGCATTGAGTTTTTTATTGTTTTCTTTTGCTGTTTTATCACTAGTTTATGTATGATTTTTAGAGCAATACATTTGTTTAATTCTGTGTCTTCCAAATGGGTTACTTTTAATTATATATTTTAAAGATTCATTATCAATTTATCATTAAACAAATAATTCACCCGGCCCGTTCTTCGATTGGCTAAAGAGTGGATTGTTTTTTATTTTCTAAAAAAGAATCGATCTTTGGAAACTGAAATAAAAAACCAAAGGGGTGGGGTGGGGTTTACCATTTCATTCCTTTTCTTGCTGACATAATTTTGAGGATACGAATGAGCCACGTAAAGAAGATGAAATGTAAGCAGGAATCAATGGGATGTTGATAACGTGTGGCCCTAGAATTTCCAAAAGAAAACAAACACATGAAAAACAGTAGTATTATGAAAAAAAGCAGATTATTTAATTAATTTATTGTGATCATGGACGTCAAGGTCATCAGGGATATACAGTACATCCAAGCTCTCAGCCTTTTTTAATTAGTATATTTTGTGAGGGAGGATTTTCTTTCTATTCGGAGCAGTAACTCACAATTCTTTTTCTTTTTTCTTCATCTTTTGAGTTTTTCTTGTTCCTGTGTACTTTTTTTTTTATACTTTGCAGAAGAAAAGACTTTGGCAATTTTCTGAGGCTGTGGTGGTTCCTTTGGAAAAAGCACACTATTCTGTTCTGTTAAAAGTATCAGGTGTGTGGTTCTGATTCTTTTGTTTGCTCTTGCTCAGTTGACAATCAAACCATCTCAGCTTCTTTCTCTTCTTCTTGATGATATCTTGTAGCTTGCCTTTACTTCCCCCGCCTCCCTCTCTCCCTCTCTTTCTCTATCGACTATCTAGTTATGTAGAATCGTCAATTGTCTGATGTTAATCTTCTGAAGGGCGAAGGCAAAGTATAGTGCATGTGTACTACCTCCAGGGTCTACTGGATTTGCCTTTTGTGTTTCTTCTTATTGGGTCTGGGAGTTAGTTTTTCTAAGAAGGGCTCCTTCTAGAGTTGGGGGCTTTGCTTCTTTATGCTAAAAGGTAACTGCTTTATTCTTACCCCTACGCATCTGTGTGGTTAGCAGGAAGTTTGGACGCGTTGAGTGATCAAATAGGCTTGAGGAAAGTGATGAATTTTGGGGCCTTGTGTTGTTGTTAAAGATGACTTTTTGATTCAAAACATGGCAATGGTGGAAGTGAAAGAATGTGTTAGAAGTTTGAGATTCCCTACATGTATTGTGTTTGAGCCTGCTTTTCTTGAGCTACTGTCAAATAGAGGTAGATAGCATGGAGGGTTCATCTGAATCTGGCTGGCAAAGGTCAGATAGCTCTAGAGGATTGAATTTTTCTTCAGTCTTGGAGAGGAATCTTCGAGTTGTTCGTGCGAACTCTAACAGGTCCTCAGGAGAGACCTCGAGTGATTTTGTGCTTAGACCGACAAGGAAAGGCAGGGAGAGAATTGTGCTGCCTCAAACAAATCAGTTGAAGAACTACACCGGAGGCTCTGAGGATAGAGTCTCTGTGGACCCAATTGTTCGCGGCCTTGAATGCAATGATATAAGTCTGAGACAGTGGTTGGACAAACCAGAAAGAACAGTTGATGCTCTTGAATGCTTGCACATATTTTCTCAAGTGGTAGAGATTGTTAACCTGGCCCATTCCCAGGGAATTGTTGTTCACAACGTGCGTCCATCATGTTTTGTAATGTCCTCATTTAATCGTGTGTCTTTCATTGAATCTGCTTCTTGCTCGGACTCAGGTTCTGATTCAAATGAGGAAGGAACAAACAGTCAAACAGCTGAGTTTAAGGGTTCATCTTTGCCTCAGGAATTACACCCAAGACATAGTAAGTTAGTTAGAGAAAGACTGCTACTTCCAAGGAATCCTTCAGATGAATCACAAGTTGTATCTGACCCCAGCTGTTATGATGCTCAAAAGGAAGAAAAGAATCTCTCCTTCCCAATGAAACAAATATTGGTCATGGAAACCAATTGGTATACTAGTCCAGAAGAAGTTGCTGGTGCTCCAGGTTCATGTGCCTCGGATATTTATCGGCTTGGGGTTCTGCTCTTTGAGGTTGGTACAATAATCATTCTAGGGTGACTAAAAAAAATATATCCTCTTTATTCATTTTATATTTTCTTAATTCTATTTGTATTTTTTTTTCTCGAATGCCATTGCTGAATAATTTGCATTTGAACAGTTATTCTGCCCATTTAGCTCAGCAGGAGAGAAAAGCACGATTATGTCTAGCCTTCGGCATCGTGTTCTCCCTCCTCAGTTGCTGCTGAAGTGGCCTAAAGAAGCATCGTTTTGCCTATGGCTGCTTCACCCTGAGCCAAGTAGTCGTCCAAAAATGGGGTATGGTTTCTTTTACAGTGATGTTGAACCTGCTGCTTCCATTTGTGTTCTCTTTCCACCTCCGAGGTTGCTGATATTATGTTATTGCCTAAAGGAGTATTTTCTTGCATTTGTCTTCTCACTTTTATGCTTGAGTTTGCATAAGTGAAGATCTCATGCTAATTGCCTATTAACAGTGGCAGTATCTGATGACATTGCCGAGTAAAAAAAAAAAAACATCCTTTTACCACAGATCCAGGAAATACACATTAATCCTTTATATGGGACCGTTCAGTTTGGGGAAAATATGCAAGCCACATTTTATTTTGAATTTTGAAACAAGCTTTGTAATGACTCTTGGTTCCTGAAATTTTAAGTTGAATCAACCGCTGCTTGATAAGAGCAGTACATAGATATTACTAAATACTGGGGTTTAGACTTTAGAGGGAAGAAAAGGGACAATTGGACAAACCATCAAATGTGTTTTGATGCAGCTTTTAGATGGTTAAGCGTAGAAAACAAATTCAATGTAATGGTTAAGCTTAGAAAACAAATTCAATGTATAGCTAGTACGTTATCCATTGAGTCATTTGTTTTGTTTTAGTAGGTTTTAACTCCTGGAAAAAAATTTAGGTCTAGTTTCACTGGTATGCTCTTATGAAGGGCCTATGTCATGTAATAGTGAATTATACCCTTGAAGCCTTCTCGTCTGTTTCCTTCTTTCTGATCTGGCTTTGGGAAACGAAGTCTGAAATGATATTTTGAAAAGTAAACCTAGTGGGAGTCGATACATAGTTTTTTCTTAAATGTACATTTTAGTTCATATTTCAAGTAGCTCCTTCAGTAATCACATGTTTTCCATCTTTGAAGAAGCTGAAAGCAACAATGAACTCAATGTTCTTGTATTGGTTTAGTCTCTTTGGTTTCTGGACCTACCCATGGAAACAACCCAGTCTTACGCCCTATTTAATATATATTTCAGGGAGTTGCTGCAAAGTGAGTTTCTTAATGCACCAAGAGAGAACATAGAGGAGCGTGAGATAGCAATAGAACTTCGAGAAAAAATAGAGGAACAGGAGTTGTTGCTGGAATTCTTATTACTTCTAAAGCAAAAGAAACAAGAGGCAGCAGATCACTTGCATGAAATGGTGTCCTTTATATCATCAGATATTGAAGAGGTCACAAAGCTGCAGACAGCCGTTCGGTTAAAGGGAGGCTTAAGCATAGATTTGGGGAAGGATTCAGCCAATAGTGTTGACGATGGTGATTCTGGTAGCTCGGGATCAAGAAAACGATGCAGGCCGGGAATATGTACTCGTAGTGCTGAGGAAGTTGACAGCCAACAGGACGAGGATCAGAAGTCAGATGGGCCTGTTGAAAATCAATCAAGTATCCTTTCCAGAAGTTCTCGACTGATGAAGCACTTCAGAAAATTGGAGTCGGCTTACTTTTTAACAAGACATCGGGCTCTCAAACCTGTAGGAAAACCCTTGGCTAGAAATTCTGCAATTGGTAGTGGTAGTGATGCAAGAGGATCAGTTGTGGGGACAGACAGAAGTTCTATAAGCAACTTGTCCTCAAAAGAACAATACAATGAGGACAGACAAACTGGATGGATAAACTCATTCCTTGAGGGGTTGTGTAAGTACCTTTCATTCAGTGAGTTAAAGGTGAAAGCAGACTTGAAGCAAGGGGATCTTTTAAACTCTTCAAACCTTGTTTGCTCTCTGAGTTTTGACCGTGATGGAGAATTTTTTGCAACTGCTGGTGTAAATAAGAAGATCAAAGTGTTCGATTATAATTCTATTCTAGATGAAGATCGTGATATCCACTATCCTGTTGTCGAAATGGCCAGCAGATCAAAGCTAAGCAGTATATGTTGGAATGGCTATATAAAAAGCCAGATAGCTTCAAGTAACTTTGAAGGTGTGGTGCAGGTGAAGCAAATTAACTCTTTTCTGCTTCTCTTGTGAAAGAATATATTAAGAATATATATTTATTAACTTGTGTGCTGAAAAATTTTCCAGGTATGGGATGTTACAAGGAGTCAAATCTTTATGGAGATGAGGGAGCATGAGAGGCGAGTCTGGTCCGTTGACTATTCAGTAGCTGATCCAACAATGCTGGCCAGCGGCAGCGATGATGGTTCTGTTAAGCTCTGGAATATCAATCAGGCAATTATATTTTTGCACTTGGTGGATGTCAGCTTTGAAACTAAACGTACTAAGTCATCTAATTATCGTTGTTATGTATATTGGGTTCTGGATGTGTAATAAGTTGTTTTTCTTACATGGGCTGCAACTGCAGGGAGCAAGTGTCGCAACCATTAAGACAAAGGCTAATGTCTGCTGTGTTCAGTTTCCAATGGAATCAGGCCGCAGCCTTGCATTTGGTTCAGCAGATCACAAGATATATTATTATGATCTACGCAACTCTAAGATGCCTCTTTGCACATTATTGGGACACAACAAGACTGTTAGCTATGTCAAGTTCATAGACTCAAGGACCCTTGTATCTGCGTCAACGGATAACACATTGAAGCTTTGGGACTTGTCCATGTGCACTTCTAGGGTTCTTGATTGCCCCCTGCAGTCATTTACAGGTCATCTGAACATTAAGGTACTTGTGTTCTCTTTTGGCTTGAGAATAAGTAATTTAATTTGTTTTCTTGCTTTTTTTTGCATTCTATCGGAATAAGTTATAGTTAGGAATTGGACAGAGTAGAAGGTTACAACACTAAGGCTGTGTTAGTTAACATAGCTTGAGATAATAGAAGCATGTTTTCCCTCTTTCTCATTCATGTTTTCCCCAGGTCAAAAGCATAGGAGATTTTAATATGGTATAGCATTTCTTGCAGTGTTTCTCATGATTCATGTACAGAAAAGCTTAGTAGGCATTATGGACAGAAACAATCTAAGAAGGTCATGACTCAATACTTTGGCATTTGACAATGGGAAACACAGGAGTCAATATAGAAAAAGGATCTACTCTAGTCAAATTTCACATCTCCTTTTGGGGTTTTCTTTCATCCGTCCTCTGATCAGTGAATAGTTTGATTTGATACCTTTGTGGTGCTTTTATTCATCATTCTTGATAATGTGATACTCAGATGATGATGATAATAATAATAATAATAATAGTAATACTATAATTTGTCCTGATTGACTGTCTTTTTTTGTTTCAGAACTTCGTTGGTTTATCTGTTTCTGAAGGTTACATTGCAACAGGGTCAGAGACAAACGAGGTACTAATCAAACCATGAAGATATGAAACCATATCATATTATTCATTTGTATTGCAATTTATTCAATGCTTGAAATTGATCTTATGATGATAAACATACCGCTCTGGGTGGTTGCCTCCTGATATATTGCTCTGGGATAAGGACCTATCTTTCCCCATGCCCTTCTCCACCCCACCCCACACCACAAAAAGGAGAAATAATTCTGCCCCCATAAAAAGGAAAGCTAGAAGAAAAAGCTAAAACAAGAAGAGGAAGGAAAAGAGAAATGGGGCTGGAGATATATATATATATATATATAACTCTTCTTGATAAAACTTGTTGTATTTTACTTGTCCAGAGTGTTTTCTTTCAGTTTTCGGCATCTTTTGAATCAAGAGCCTCGCTCATGCAGCATTGTTCTTTCTTGTTCTAGAGCAGCTAAGTTAATAAGTAATAGGTTTCTTTCTTCTGTGAGAGATAAACGAGCCTCTCTTTTAACTGTTGGGATTCCAGATATAGTACTTTCAAGTAAAATCTTTCTTTTCCAGTGTTCTTTCCTGTTTATATCCCATGCAAAAGTCGCAAGGGAAGATGATTAAAGCACAGGGAACTATCAAATAAAAAGCCATCACGCATATCTGAAATGAATGTATTTTCTTCTTCATCGTAAGAAGGCATTTCTATGGTTCTAATGCATTGTCGACATAGTGTGCTCGTTTGACGATTATGTATGCATTGTCTAAGAGGTTGTGATCTCTTCTGCAAGGATGAAGGGATTGCCGAATAGCATTCCCAATCTCTTTTCTTTTTTGGATGATCATTTTTAAACAACTTTTGTTTGTTTGGAATGTAGGAGAGGGTGGTAGATGTGAGCCGGTACATGTCCAGACACAAATGCATCTTTGTCTTGGTGTTTAAAATATTGAACTAGTTTGATTTTGTGTGAGCAGGTGTACGTATACCACAAATCTCTCCCGATGCCAGCCCTATCATTCAAATTTAACAGTGTAGATCCACTTTCGGGTGATGAAGTGGATGACGACAGTGCACAATTCATCTCTTCTGTATGTTGGCGCGGTCAGTCAAGCACATTAGTTGCTGCAAATTCAATGGGAAACATCAAGCTGTTGGAGATGGTTTGAGGTAATCCATTCTTGTCCAGTCCAGTCCAAGAAAAAAGAAAATCCAAATGGTTTCATTTATTTATGTATGGCTAAACCAGCAGTGGGGTGCCTATGTATGTAATCTTTGAGCTTTATTTATTTATGTGGTGGGATGGGACGGGAGCCCTCTGCTGCTACTGAAACAACAACAACAACAACAACAACAACAAATCAGGAAAGTACAAAACAATTTTTTTTCTTTTTTTTTTTTTTGTTATTAGCGGATCGGATAAAGTTAAAACAGGAAGATTTGACAAGTGTCATTGATAAAAAAAAAAAAAAAAAGTATTGTAGATAACAATTAGTAAGAGTATAAAAAGAGGTAAGTTCTATTTTTCTCTGCATATTCCTGTAATTCTTTTCAAGTGTACATTTTTTTTTTATTATTATTATTATTATTTGTTGCTAGATATTTCATCAGTATTATTATAGTAATAATTATTAGCCTGTTGTGGATTACAAGTATAGTGCAATGGTTTGGTTGGAGTTTTCGGGTGCAATAGGGAGCGCGGAGGTTCTTTCTATTGAATCTCTTATTTTTGCTTCACATGAACATGTGCATTTGGATTCGGAACGGATTTTAGTTTGAAAATATTTAAGATTAAAGGTTAATTATTTGTGAGAAAGAATGTAGGGTTTAAAATAAAAGGCTATATAACTATTTGTATTTTTCTGCTTTTAGTCTTATTTTGTTTCGTTTAACTATAAATTATTTTTAATATTATTGTAAATTTTAATAATTTCATAGTAATTTTTTATGTTTTTTTTCTTCAGGTTTTTATAACTTAATTAATATAAAGGTTTTAGTTATTTTTTATTATTCTAATTAGGTCCATATGTGAAATTTTATAAAGGTTTTAGTTAATTATAAAGGTTTTAGTTAAATTTTATTGTGAAAATAATACTAGTTTAAGATTTTATATATATATATATATATATAGTTAAATTTGTAAAAGAAAACAATAAAATAGTAGTACTTGTCTTTAGTAGCCTGTGAAAAGATCATTTAGTATTTTTTTAATATAATTTTTAGTCGGTCTTTTTGGATTAAACTTATTACTCTTTCTAATATAATTTTATAGTCTTTTTGGATTAAATTTAGATAAGGAAAAGGTAAGGAAGATGGTCTTATTTAGTTTTTAAACAAATTAGGTTTCTCTATTTTGATTTTTTAATTTTAATTTTATCTATGTTGATCTTTAAATAATTTACTTTTTGGTTTTTAAGATCGTTTTAGACAAATCTATTCTTGACAAAATTTATATTTTATCCTTAAAAAAATCACAGAATAATTTTATAATTTCACTTACAGAAGAAAGAAGAGGAAGGGGATGATGGGTTTTTGGAGTTTTTTTTTTAATAATTTGTATTTGGGGTTATATAATTTTCCTTCGATCTTTTTTTGTTTGTTTTTTTTTTTTTTTTATTTTGACAAGAATAAATTTGTTTAAAATGACAAAAATGATCAAGGCAAATTATTTGGATATTAAAATGATTGAAATTAAAATAAAAAAATCTAATTTATTTGGAGATTAAATAAAATAATCTTTTAAAAGATAGAAATGAGAGACAGGTACTTGTGATTAAAAGATAGAAATGATAGACAGGTACTAGTGGCTTTACTTGCGAACAAGTCATAGTAATAGTAATAGAAGAACAAATTATTGATAAAAAATAAATATAATAGAAAAACATTTTTAGGCTCTTGGATTGGTTTTATTTAGAAATATTTATATTAGAGTAGATGATAAACGCATTGTAATAAGATGTATCTTCCTCCATCTTTTAATTTGCTACTTTAGTGGAGAACCGATGGCGGCAACTTAAATGTGGAGAAGCCACATGAATTCGTAGGTTCTCTCAAATATCGTCACAATTGTGGAGGTTTCTGGTATATACTGTTCACTCACAAGGGTGGGTGGAAAAGTATGGAGAAACTTTCTATGAATATGGTTTTGAGTATTCAAGATTCCAGAATGAAGATCTTTTGATCCTAATGGTAATGACACAGCTGGAGTTAATGTTATGTTTAAGGGTTTTGGAGGTCTTTTTTTTTAGGGTTTTCAGAACTATAGAGACGAATTTGTCATATGAGTACGTGGACATGATGATATACATTATGAACATCTTTTATTTATTTATTTATGTTTCTTTTAGGGCAGATTATAAATGATAAAATTATTATAAAAAACCTCATAAAAACGAGAAAAAAAAGTAATTGTTCTTAAAGAAAATAGAATCAATCATTTGGAGTATTGGTTTTGTGTTTTGTAGAGATTGAAATAGTTTGTATTTTAGTTAATAAATAACTTATGTTAATCATATATGAATTATGTATCAAATAAATAATTATGATAGTAGATGGAAATAAAAATTATTAATTCCAAATCCATTCAAAAGAAACATGGTTTCTCTTATCATAAAAATAGGCATACCATTCATCTTGAATGTTATATATAATAAGCACTTTAATTATAAAAGTAGGCGGTTCTAATATTAAAAATACAGTAACTTATCTTCCATATTATATAGAATAAACATCATTAATATTGAAAGTAGGCACCTCTAGTTGTAAAAATAGACACTATTAGTTATAAAAATAGGCACTTTTACTTACAGTAATTTATCTTACATGTTATACAGAATAAGCACCTGTATTTATAAAAATATGCACTCCTAGTTGTAAAATTGAACACCCCTATTTACACTCATCTTGCATATTATATATATCTTGCATATTATATAGTTATACGTGCTCTTAGTTATAAAAATAAGCACCCTTGGTTATAAGAATAGGTACTCTTAATTATAAAAATAGAAACTCAATTCTTTTTGGATTAAATTTTAGTTTAAAAAAGACAAGGAAGATTGTCTTATTTAGTCCCCAAATAAATTAGGTTTCTCTATTTTGTTCATTCAATTTTAATTTCAACTGTTTTTTGATTCCCAAATAATTTACTTTTGTCTTTTTTTTTTTTTCTTTTCGGACAAATTTATTCCTATCAAAATTTATATTTTTTTCTCAACAAATCACGAGAATAACTTTATGAAATTATATAATTATCTTTGTGATCTTTTGAGGAAAAAATTTAAATTTTAACAAAGATAAATTTATCCAAAAAGATAAAAAAAAATGACAAAAATAAATTATTTAAGAATAAAAACAGTTGAAATAAAAAATTGAAGGACCAAAATAGATAAATTTAATGTATTTGGAATTAAATAGGATAATTTTTCGCAGAGATAAATTATTTATGAGACGAGAAAATAGTACTTGTGATTTTCACATGAGAACAAGTCATATTATTGATAAGAAAATAGAGTTATAGAAAAAACAAATCGTAATAATTGTTATTGTTTGTGAAACAATAAGCAGTGTCCCAAAATTTAAAAAAAAAAAAAAGAATTTTCAAAATTAAAAACAATCCAAGTGGAGCCAGCCTGAATCTTCGTAATCTACGAAAATCGATCCTGTAAGTCTTGCAATGCCAACGTTGGTTGGTTTCGTTCCATGTCCCAATTTTTGCATAAAAACAAAACGTCGAAAACTATTAACTCATCTGCTGCTGTAGTATTATCCAATCCAATGTAACAAAAATGATTGTGACTAATACAATAATCCAATTCCTACCAAGACAATAAATAATAATATTGTGCTGTCTGGAGTGAACTAAGTTTATATTTCCACAAAGTCTGTCTTAGTATGAGATCTACACTAACCAAAAAGAATTCTAAATACATTGATGTTCGCTAAATTCTGGTGAAAAAACTAACCTATTTATTAGACGCCGAAGCCTTTTAGCACCTGGACCTGGTTTAAGTTTGGTGATATTTCCAACTTTTGTACAACGAGGCTTGCCGGCACACCATCCACCAGGGGTGAAGCTACCATTTTTCCGGTTCAGTAATTCCTTGTCAATTATATCCAATGCTGGATCATCTTGCTTGAATTTCCGAGCAAATGCAGCACCACTCGCAATCATTTTAGCTGTGTCGTTAACAGTGAGAGTATGGGGATGCTGTTTCGGAGGGAAGTCCCAAGAAATGTAATGCATATCATGGTTTGCAGCAGTTTGTATGAATTCAGGGGCATTGCATATGACTGTCTGAAAGTATCCTTCTGGGGAGGAAACGAAGTTTGTGTAGTACATGAGTAGGATTCTGGGCAAATTATCCCAACCCCAAATGCAATACTCGACAAATGATCGTGACAAGATCATCCAAGCTGAGCCTGCATAGATCACAATTGATATATGAGGAACATTATAAAAGAAATGGTAGCAGCAAGTGAAGAAATTATCATGGTCTCCCCAGTAGGTTCTGCAAATATTCAATGCCATCATGCTAATCTATGTTTTCTCGCTAAGAAAAGGTTGATGAATAAGCCCTAATTGTTCTTATAACAGTTCATTCAAAGCAATAGCAGATTGAAACAGGGATGGAAAATTTAACTTCTTGTTAAGGATGAAGGGGAACAAAACAACGGACTCGGTGTCTCCAATACATGAACACAACTTTTATAAAAGCATAAACAGTAATATCACATGGTCATCAGACATAAATTAAAGCAGTCACAAAATTTTTCAAAGTAAAGCAGACAAATTTGAGTTCCTTGTTCCTTTTGTGGGGAGGGAACAGATTATGTTTCAGTTAAGCAGTTAACTCCAATTCAATTTACAACTACACCTTATGCTACAATATATCATCTAGGTTGTGATCAAGCAGATAGGAACTGAGGATGCAAAAACAGTTTCAGTGCTTCTAACATATTTTGTCATGGCTCAGTACTAACCAGTAAACAATTTGAATGCAGTGGGTAAAGCTCTCCTTGGGGCGACCCAGAATATATCCTGCTTTGTTGTTTGGTAAAGCCCAGGGTCTACAATCAGAGGCATGGCCCTTTGACCTCTGTATTGAACAGAATGTAATAGAAAAAGGCATCAATACTTCAGCTCACTATAAACACACGTCTAGGCAGAGAAAACTTACTCTTTCCAGCCCAATCGGCTTGTATGCTCAATAAAATTCAGGTCTCTTTTTAAGTCTTTGAATGCATACAGAAGATCTGCAAGAACACAGTCAATGAATTGAATACTTCATTCAACCACAAAAGAATGAAAAGTCTCCTGGAAAACTTCCTTTCCAATAAAATTAGACAAAGGAACTTTGACACTGAAAATATAAGGTACTAACCATCTTGAGTCACCAAAGGGTAGTCTGAAGCACTTAGGTTAATGAACCAATCCCAATCCTTGTGCCTCTTTAGAAGAATGGCACAGGCATGCAGAGTATTAGCAACCATAGTTGGACCTCTGTAGGTAACCATATTAGCCTTGGTAATCATAAACACATTCCCCACCTTCAAAAAAATGGGATCCTTCTCAACTCGGGAAGCAAGTTCCAGCCTCTCCTCTTCTGGCGATTCTAGGTCCAAATGAACAACATAGTAATTCCGCGGATGATACAATGACCGCAGAGTTCTCCAAAGTTTGTCTAGATCACCTTTTGATCCTGATACTAGATAAGCAAAGCGAGGAAGGGGAGGAGCAGCTGGAGGGGCCGGAGGAACATTAACCTTTGATTCAGCGAAGTACTGGCTTGTTTCATTGCTTATAACATGAGTTGGAAAGATTGGGAAGATTGAATTGATTGTACGAATCGATGATACAAGCCCCATATTGAAGGAGGTCGCAAACAGGAAAGTGCATATCAGTGAACTGACTACCAGAGGAAAAACCCATTTCTTCTCCATGTTTAAGGACCCCATTGCTAGTTTGTATCATTAGTTCCAGGCGATGTCCTTCAGTTCTGACTTGGCTTCATCTGCACCAATCCACAAGAATTTGTAGATTAAAGGGGCCCTAATGGGTTCAATTGTGTGGTGGTGCTGCACGAAATGTTCAAACAAGGATCAATGCCGTCTTGAGATGGACACCATATCTGGCACGCTCCAAATATAGCTGATTAAAACATCAGAGTGAAACAAACTAAGACTCAGCCTATTATATTAATCCACAGCATTAATTTATAAACCCAAGGACCCCAAAACCAATGGCAAATAAATTATTAGGACAGAATTTCAAAGTAGTACAGATCCCAAAGATAAATATTTGGGCTAATAATGAGTTCATAGATAGAATATGGAGGAGTAAATAATTGATCACAAAAGGACAGCTACCGCACATAAAAAAAAAATGGGTAGGGGAACGCATTAGCAATCCAACAGAGCAAGAAAGAAACCAAAATAAATAAGCTGATATGCAGATGTAGTTTTCGATCGCATTTTATTATAAAATACAAACGTCCTATTCAGAACAATACGAAACACAAATGATTTAAACAAAACGATAAATGTTAGAATAAAAAATTCAACAATTGATAAACATCTCAGAAAGAGACAAAATCATACTAGCACCTACCAACATAAAAAGCTAACCAGAAATTTGGGTTTCTACTAAAAAAAGCAAACATCTTTTAAATCAAAACAACATCCCCAAAGAGATCAAATCTTCAAATTCAGTCCGATTAAGGGCTCAAACATTAGAAAGATCAGAGCATTAACCAACCCTCAACTTAAAAGACCATAAAGCTCATACTCACCTACACAAAATCTGAAGCTGAACAGAAACAATGAAACCCATATATAATTATATATGTATATATATATATATATATATATATAAACAACCATACCTAAATCCCAACAAAGGATTCTTATCAACAATTAAAAAATGATAAATCAGTGCGTAATGCAATGCGTATGCACACATGCCTTTCGTGTTTTTCTGGGAGCGCCCCTGTATGTCATTGAGAAATCGGAGCAAAACAAGCACTTTAACGCTGCTGCTGGAAAAATTGAGTTTTACCTTTGGTTTTGCGTCCACGACTCGATTGAGGAGGAAAAAATCGCACTTATAAAAAAGATTATAAAAAATTGAATTTTCAGATCAGAAATAATGATTGGTGAAGACGTGATGAACGAGATATATGCTGAAATTGAAGCGGTTGTTGGTCATATAATAAATACTACTTATTAAATTCCTCGAGATTAATTAATGTTGATACTGTTTGGGGAGAAGAGCTGGCTTGGGTTGTTATTTCGTGAGTACTACTCCATGAATCGCGGCGGGGACGGCGGAGGAAGGTGGTGGAAGGGGCGGAAGGAAAGCGGTGGTGATCTGATGATGAAGGAGAAGGAAGAAGGAGGAGGAAGAGGAGGTTGTTGTGTGAGATTTGGCAAAGTTAAATAAGTGACCAATAAAGGTTGGAAGGACAAATGTTTTTTTGAGTACTATTCTCATGTTTATATATGTTTGACCAAACAGACGGCAATCACTCCTTCCTCTTCTCTTTTTTTACTTTCCTTTTTTCCCCTTTTTCCAAACTTTTAATACATTTTTCACAAAATTAATTTTCAAAATTAAGTTAAAAATAATTTTATTTTTTGATTTTAAGTTTGACATTCTCTTACCCATCAAATTTATCTTTCACAAAATTTGAGTAATGTACTTCATTTTTTTTAATTTGGATTGGAGTATAGGAAGAGAACTCTATTTGGTTTTTTCTTTTTTTTTTTTTTCCATTTTGAACCTCACATGTTTTTTTACACAACATTCGTTTTTATTTTTCTGAATTCTCTTACACAATGTTCACTGTTCACAAAAATCGAATAAAAAATCTCAACTTTTTTTTAATTCTTAAGTCCAATTCAAATACACCACTTAAATCCAATCCAAATCTCTTTAGGTGAGATTGGCTAGTTTATTAAATCTAAAATCTTAATCTTGTAACTCACATTGTCTCTTACAAATCATTTTACTTTTTCAAAGCTCAAAACAAAACTATCATATTATTTTTTAATCTCAAAATTAACTTTTTTTTTTTTCAAAAACTATTCTCTCAATTTTTTTAGTTGTCCCAATTCAAACATCATTTCAAGAAAAAAATTTTCAAACATCACACATTTTAATAAAAGTACTAAATTTGGAATGTTTTCATGTATAGAATAGGTGCAATGATTTTTAAATTAATCTCTCTCATCATTATTACTCTAACATTTTATGTTACAGGAATTAAAAAAGGCTTGATTTGATTTTTATGGAAAAGTGTAAAAGAAAGTCCATTAAATGTTTACATTTTCACAATGTAATAACCAGTGGTTATACGTTGCACTCGAGTGCACCGAGAAACACAAAAAAATTATCTCAATCACAGCAAAAGCGAGTGGCGCACATACCTATGGTTCTACAAATTATGCATTAATGTTCAATTTGTGATGTTCTAATATTCCATAAATTTTGTATTAATAGTTCACGCATTTTTCGTATTTTTTCTTTGTGGATTCCTATGTTTACTCATGAAACATGAATTATATTCTCATGAAAATATAATATTTGACTCTGAAATGCGTAGTGATCCCAATTTTAACCAAAAAAAAGAAATATTGATGTTAATATTATACATTTTGGAACATTAGCAATTGAAAAATGGAATTGTAGTTATTTACCTGTGGAATATTAATAATTGGAAAATAGAACTCCGTAACTTCGGTGATATATAACTTTAACACTAATAAAAAACATCAATTATACAGAAAAAAACCTAATCTTCCTCGTCATCTTCTCCAATAACGATTTTTTCAAGATTCTCTATACATAATACGCTAAATAAGATAGAAAACATATCAAATCATATGAAATACATGCTACTATCATTATGGAACATTAACAATTGAAAAATAGAATTATAGTTACATTCCTGTGTAACATTAGCAACGTTTGCAAAATGGAACTCCATAACTCTAGTGACATATAACTTTAATACACAAGGAAACATTAATTACACAACAAAAATAAAGTCTTCCTCCTCATCATCTTCAATAACGATTTTTCCATTATTCTCTATACACAATACACTAAACAAGATTAAAACAATGTCAAATAATATGAAACGCAAAACTGCCATAACTATTGTGGAATATTAACAATTGAAAAATAGAACTCCGTAACTCCGGTGATATATAACTTTAGCATACAAAAAAAACATCAATTACATAGGAAAAAACAAATCTTCTTCCTCATCTTCTCCAATAACGATTCCCCATAATTCTTCCTCCTCATCTCTTCCAAAATAATTTTTTCTCAATTATCTATAGATTTACCTCACACAATACACTCGAGAAGATAAAAAGATCATATAATAACACAAATAAATAACTGAGAAGATTGCTATCGTTGATTATAAAACCTAAGAAAAGAACTACTACTGCCGTTGAAATCTGTTGTTGTTGTAAAAATTATTCTTGTAAAGAAGAAACATATGGTAACGATGAAGAAAAAGAAACGAAGAAAAGAAAAAGGAGAAGCGGTTGAAGAAGGAGGAGGAAAAGAAGAAGGCGCGTGAGAGCAAGGAATCCTATAAATTCTCCTTTTAAATAGGATGGTGCCGTTTCGCTCCTTCTTGTATTAAAACTCTTCATTTCAAATTTCAACACACGGAATGCACATTGCAATATGTACTCGAGTGCAACGTATAATTAATGTTGATATCCATAAAAAAGTAATAAATTAATATTTGTGAAATTTGATAATTAATCAAACTACGGGAATGTTGGTTTCAACCATATTTCCTACACTACAATTTGTCAAATTCTTGTACGTGATTTTTTTTTCTCTTGGTAAAATGGCATAAATTTTTTATATGCCTATCATTTAATCTCATCATCACATTCCAACTTAATCATCAACAGAAAAAAAAAAATGAATATCCCCTCATTTGTCATATGTGGTTATTTTAATTTTTATGTATGTTTTAGAGTTTAGTTTTTAAATCTATTTTCATGTTGTGTTCTAGAATTGTGCTTGTTTTATTCTATTTTGCCCTCAAAATAATAGCACATGCCGGGTATTAATTTTTTTGACTTGAAATTAAGTATGGAATTTGATTATGGAATCAAATTATATACATAAAAAAGATTTGGGACTGTAACGACTAAAAAAAATACTTGTGGCACTGACTAATAATATTTAATGAAATATTGTTAAGAAAAAAGGAAAAAAATAATTTTGAGACTAAAATTATGAATAAATGAATACTTTTGAGATTGATTTTGTCAATTTATTAATTAGAAATTATTTACTGAAAATGTAAAATCCCTTGTCGAAGTTTGCTTGAAGTTGTTGGGAGAAAGATGGGGAGCTTGTCAATTATGGTTAAACTATGTTGTATACACGTTAGTCTTGAGAGGAAGAGATAACATATTTGGGATAAAATACTACATAAGTACATAGGCATCGATAATCCCTTTGTAAGTTATTTTGATAAAAGTAGTAATCGGACGAGAGATGGAGAACTAGTCAAGTTACTTATGATCATGCAATATAAGTGGTCAAAAAGAGATGGTATTGAAAAGGGGGAAAAAAAAAAAGAAAATTACAAAGTGATAATCACTAGACTTTGGTATGTTTGATGGAGAAAAATTTTCCTTTTTTGTCATTCTTTTTGCTACAAAATTGACAATGTCCTTATTAATTACTTAGACTCACTTCCATTTTTTTCTTGCCCCAAAGTATAAAATATTGATATGTTTTATTTATATTAGAGTGGTACTTAAATTGTTAATTCCTTCGTATACTTTACATTATTGTACTATACATTTTTATTTTTTGAAAATATATTAGTGAAATTCATAATGTTTTAATATAGCTTCATATTTACACTTTTACAATTTTCAAAATAAAATATTAGTCATTTAGAATTAATATAAAGCAAAAAACATAATACAAATTCGTTAAACTAACTCTCTTGATAGCATAAATTAGGTCCCAAGAAATAGATTATATTTGTAAGAGTGAAGAAATAAAAGAAGAATTATTTGTCAGATTTCGTTCGAAACATTGACAAATCTTTCATAAAGTTCTATAATGTGAAAATAATGAAAATGTCTCAAAACACTTTTAAGCTAAAATTGCTTAGAATTATAATGTTACTGTAGTAGATCAAAAACATTTCATGCCACGTAGCTCGTGCTAATTTTATTTGATATTAAAAAAACCTAAGTTGTTTTTGCTTTAAAAAATTGGAATCGGTATACGTTATAAATCTTTGCAGACAATCAAATCTTCATTAATTTATTTAATTAAAAACTAAATCAAATAAATATTTTAGTCTTAATTATTTATTTAATAAAAAAGTATTTAGATAATCTTAATTGACCTGAATTTGAAATTATTTTAAATAATATTAAAACTTATTTAAAATGAAGCTTAATAAATATAAGGCTTATGCTTTCCATCCCAATTAAATTGAACCCAAATCATTTTCAATTAAATAATATGTTAAATTATGGGTCTCATCAATTAAGGAACATCCCAATACCAATAATGAATCACTTGGTAGAACTTCATCTTTGCCTATAGATTAGGGACTTTTCCAAGATTGAGGATCATTCAGAAGAATTGACAAGACACTCAAGCTTCTAGAGAAAGCTCTCTGTCCACTCTCTCCAAAAGCAGCTTTGTGATGTGAGATTAAGCCCAAACGCAATTCTGTAATTTGAGATTAAGTTTTTAAGCTAGATGTCGTTAAATTCGAGATCAATTTTCTATATGTTCGAGTTATAATCAAAGTTCGTCCAATCTAAATCAAACTTTTCAAGTCTAAGAGTCAACATTTTAAAAAGAAGAATAAGATAATTTTCCTATAAATTAGAAATCTTTTTTAGAAATTTTATAACCACTTCAAATATTAATCAATGATATTTTCTTCTCTTTTATTTACACATTCGAAATCTAAAAAAGAACTGATATTGATATTAAGAAGAAAAGCAGCTGCTGAGACATTAGTAGGAGTATTTTTCCATGCCAAGTTTGAAGCTCTGCAATTTTTGCAAATTTCGTAACGCTTCAATTTATATGTCATTATGTGTATTGCATCTTCCCCGGCTCATTGACTGGAAATTAGTTATTAGATTTTCTGCAAATAATAATAATTATAATAATAATAATATATTTTTGACACGAAACCATCATTACACTTGAGAAGATAGATTTTCATATTGACAAGTAAAGTCTAAACTAAAAAGGTTATTAGAGAATCGACTCTTATTTTAAATGTATGGGATCATTTTCAATATGGTTTGATGGGCGAGCATTCATTCTAAGCATTAGGACACACTTACCTTCTTTGCTCTCCTTTACGGTAAAAAAGGATTTTATCTTAAAATTGATGTCTAATTAGTCTTTTATATTTTTTTAGGGAAATAAGCACTTTTATATTTTTTAGTGAATACTGTACTTTAACAATTTTTTCCCTAATTTATTACCTTTTAGTATATATTTTGCTATTTATCACAATTATTAAACTAATAAATACATTATGAATATCCAATACGTTTTCCAGTGAGAACTAAATTCTCAAAGTACTAATCCTATTTGAATTCATCATATTCTCATTGATTTAATTAGATCATTTTACCATTATGTAATTTCTTGTATCTTCATCCTATAAATAGGTCATATGAGAAGTATTAATAACATAATTTAGGCTTGATTCTTTAAATTCTACTTTTCTCTCTCTTGTACTTTTCTTTCTCTATGTTCTTCCTCTTTATATTATATTATTATTCCGAGTAATTCGTCGTGTCCCGATCATCAAATTCATAATACATTATCAGCATGATTACATATATGACACGATTGTTTGAAGAACGAGACTCTGAAGGTGATTTTTCAAAATTTGTTAAAAGTAAAATGATTCTTGAAGCTTCTTGAGGTAAGAAAAGTCGAATCTTTTCTTTGTTTTGTGTTTTCTTTTTAATATATGACTTGATGTCATGGAAAGATCAAATCTTTTTTCATAGATTCTTGTATAAATCTATTTAAGTCCTGAATACGCAATGAAAAGAGAAATCACGATTATAAAGATTTCTTTCCTCATTAATTTATGAGGCCCTGAATGCTCAATAATCTACTAAGAAAGATTTTGACAAAATCTAAAATAAAGGCATAACCACCAGAAGATCATCATTATGCCAATACCCATTTTCATCATTGAATATATCTGTCGCTATAATCTTTTGATTAATATATCAATATGCATTATTATATTTGATCTAGATTCTTTCTCAATTAAAATAATATAGAAGATCATCATTATGCCAATACCCATTATCGTCATTGAATATATCTGTCGCTATAATATTTTGATTAATCTATCAGTATGCATTATTATATTCGATCTAGATTCTTTCTCAATTAAAATAATATAGAGATAATATTTCATTTTACATATCTCAAATATACTTATGTAGTAGCAATATTGAGAGAGAAGATCTCAAGGTTATTAATCATCTTTTGAGACTGAATAAATGATTGAGTCATTATTTATGAAATATTATGATATTCTTAATAATTTTATGTAATTCCCTGAAGCGAATGCAATTAGAAATTTTATTTTTATAATATGTTGTATTCATTATTATAATTATCTATAGTAATTTGTAATTATTATGACTCAGGAACCTAATATCTAAATTATCACCAGAAGTGATAATAATGAGAAGAAAAAGGGAATGCATAATCCCAAATAAATATTATTGATGCAATACAATAGAGAGTTTGTAGCTTACCTGTAGTACATCAAACAAAATTTTATATATCTAGTATGTTATGTCATTATTGATCTTATATGTTAATCATGTCTATTGATATATAGACTTGTTAATGTAGTCAATTCTTTAAGAAAAAAGTTACTTTTTGTTTGTGAATAAAATGCTTTAGAAAAGCTAATATTTTAAAATCTCCAGGAGAGCTAAATATCTAAAATATATCTAAGAGTTAGTTAATAGAAAGTTCTAGAAGAACTAATTATTCAAAAACTCTAGAAGTTATGTAATTAAGAAGATATCTGTAATATCTTAGACTCAGAAGAGTTAGTTAATAGAAAAAGAATAGTTAGTTAATAGAAAGTTATAGAAGAACTAATTATTCAAAAACTCTGAAAGAGTAAATTGACCTAGGAGGTCACATGATAATTATGTTTTATTATCATGACTTATAGAATAAATTTGAATTACATACACTATCATGTTCTCCCATCGTAATTTGTAATTCGCAAAAGTTGATATAATTTAATGCATCATTGAGTAAATCTGAAGTTTACTTATTCAAAAAATATTAAATATTGGTTTGACCGGTTAGACCATTCCGAATCATTAGAATACGAATTATCAAATTCTTTATGACAATAATTTTATGGAACCAGAAGTTTCTGATTACACATTAATTTGTACTACTATTTTTCAAGGCAAAATAATTTTATGGGTACCATCAATATATTAGGGTTGAATATGTTTTGGGATGAATATATTGTCGATGCATCGACCCATTTTCACGATATATTGCTGGGTTCAAGCTGAACTTTGCAATTTCGACAATGAGCTCATATTTTAGATTCTCCCATTAACTAATTTGTCTTAATATTATTGATAATATTGCACTATTTGCACAGAGATTAAACGTTCCTGCAGAACATGTGCATAGACTTAGTAAATGGTTTTATAAAATTATAAGTGCCTCGAAATTGATTTATGTATATTTTGTAGTAGTACTTATTCTTATTTTGCCAACATACTATTTTTGTTCTCCTTATTGTACTTGGTTCATCGTGAGAACCCAAATATTTTGCCACCTTAGCATTAAATATGTGCTATAGAAATATACTATTCCACCACAATGTATTTAAGATAGGTATTAAAAGAGGAGAAAATTATATAGTCAGATAAATACTAAATTGTGCGTCTCATTTTGATCCTCATATAAAGATAATTTGAACCAGAAGTTCAAAGGATTAATAGCCAGGCATATTTATTGATAAAAGAAAATCCGACATAGAATGCTCCAATTATTTAACGTCCCCGAAAGACAGTCTACCACTAATAAATTTGAGACACATACAAAAAGTGGTAGAATAAATTGGTTCTAATAAAATCTCTGCTTATGTAAATGAGTAATAATTTAAGATAGTCCTATGTGATTAAGTCGAGGAGATGAAAATTCTAGCAGAATTTTTCATGACATGACCCTATTATTATTTCCAGAAGAAATTTAGGTACCTGAATTCATAATAATTATGAGATCTCAATGTATCTGTAGATAATGAATTTTTTAATTTATTTATTTAATCAAGTATTAAAATAAAATAAATATCTTTAGCCTTGGTTATTTAAATTAAATTAATAAAGAAGTCTTTTGGGCCATGAAGATTAGATCATCCGAGTTGGGCTATGAAGATTGGATCATTCGAGTTGGGCTATAAAGATGGGATCATTCGATTTGGGTCATGTAAATTGGGTCAGATTTGGAATTATTTAAATAAAATCCAAACCTACTTTAAATAAAGCCAAATACAACAAGACTTATGCCTTTGGACCCAAGTAAATTTAGCTCAAAGTCATTTTAAATTAAATTCATTACATGAAGGGTTAAACTCATTGAGCTTCATCAAATAAGGAAATAGGCCGACCTAACACCTTGATGGGTCGCTTAGTGGCCAAGCAATCTAATGCACTATTTCCACCCATAAATGAGGGTATTCCCAAGGTTGAAAGGGCATTCAGAAGACACTCAAGCTCAAGACAAGTGAAAAGCTCTCCAGAAGTTCTTCCCAAAAGCTCTCCAACAAAGGTCTTCCTCAAAGTTCAAGCATTTCCTCGAAGTGTTCCTCACCTTCTTCCTCCTAAAGATCAAAGGAAGCTCCAGTGGCTCTGCCATCCATCAATCATCTTCAAAGTCCGTTCGATTTGAGAAGAAGCTTCCAAACCCTCAAGCCAACACATTGCAGAAGAGAAGAATCGGAAGATTATCCTATATACTAGGAATTCTCCAGAGATTTTGTAACCACTACTATATCATAAATCAAATCACTATGTTTGCTATTTATATTTTACTCGATTTTCAGACTTAAGATTTTGCTGCATACAAATTTTGACACGCCCAGTGGAACAATCTCTTCCTCCCATCTCTTCTCCTTCAAGTTCAATCATTCAACTTCAAATCTTCAAAGATCAAACACATAGCTCCCAAGAATGACAACTCAAAATCAATCTACTCATTCCAAGGTTGCTGCTGCCAAAGAAGCTGTCACTGCTTCCGCCATAGCTTCAAATGATGGGGATGATGACGAGAAGCAAAATAAAGGCACTTTCTCAAATCTCACAAGACTAGTTGAAGGCTTAGCAAAGTGTACCCAAGAGCAAGAGTATTCTTTCGCTCAACTGATGAATCACTTGGAGAGAAGTGGCGAGACAAGTCAAGCTCCACTCAAGAAGCCAGAGTTTCAAGAAGAAGTGGTCAACTCTAAGAAGGACCATGATATTTAAGTGTCTACTGATGGTTTGATCCCCTTCGACCAATTGAAAGATTTCATCAATATTGCCATCAAGGAGTAATATGAGGAGGGAACCAAGTCAATCAACACTTATGCCAAGCCTTATTCCCAAGGAATTGATAACATGAGAATTCCTACTGATTATTAACCGCCAAAATTTCAGCACTTTGATGGGAAAGGAAATCCAAAGCAACATGTGGCTCATTTTGTGGAAACTTGCAAGAATACTGGTACCTATGTAGATCTTCTAGTGAAACAATTCTTGTGATCTTTGAAAGGTAATGATTTCAACTGGTACACGGATTTGGATCCTGGATCCATTAATAACTTGGGACAACTTGAACAAGAGTTTCTAAATCGTTTCAACAGTACCCATTAGATTATTAGCAGGGTGGAATTGACTAATTCCCGACAATGGAAGGAAGAACCTGTAATCGGTTACATGAACAGGTGGAGTAATTTGAACTTGAACTGCAAAGATCATTTGAGCAAGTCTTCTACTATGGCGATGTGTATTCAAGGCATGCACTGGGGACTTCAATACATCCTCAAAGGAATTATGCCTAGAACATTTGAAGAACTAGCAACTCATGCGCATGACATAGAATTGAGTATAACTGCAAAGGGAAGAAAGGCACCTGTGCAGGATTTGAACAAAGGAAAAGAGAAGCAAGACTTCAAGAAACAAAGTAAGGCTTCTTCCAAGATCAAGACAAAAGAGTCAATGGCCACAAATGCTATTGCAATCAAGGTATCTACCAAGGTTTCTCAAAAAGTGACCAAGAAGATCGATCCTCCTCAGGAGTGAAGGAAAAAGACCTTGGAAGAAATGAAGGCCGAAGAATATCTCTTCTTGGATTCCAATGTCTCTTCAATGTTTGATGAACTTATAGCTGCTGATGTTATAAAATTTCCAGACTCAAACGACCAAGAGAAATCGGACGCAATGATGATCCAAACTACTGCAAGTATCATCGTATAATTGGTCATCCTATCGAGAAGTACTTTGTATTCAAGGATTTAGTAATGCGGCTAGCTCGCAAAGGACGTTTTCTTCTTGAAGAGGATGAAGTGGCTACTCATGTGACATCTGTAACCACTGTCTCTATCCAACTAACTTCCCCAAAAGAGGTAGTTAGAGAAATCAAGTTTTGAGAGTTTGATGCTGTGAAGATTGGGGTTGATGGATCCATCATCTCTATGAAAAAATGTCAAGTGCATATTGAAATACCCCCAACAAATGAACTTATCTCAACTGATGATGAAGATTGGACCATTATGACCTGCCAAAGAAATCATACGAGATCCATCAAATCAAGAACTATGTTGATAAGGAGCAAATTCATCAAAGGAAATGTTCTAAAGTCAAGTAGTCAAAAGATCAGGCACTTTCCGACGTTATCATAAGGTTGTCCAAAAAGAACTCTGCATCCCATCACCTTAGGAGATTTTCTACCTGAAGGTTTTGTTGAAGTAGATGTGGCCCCATGCAATACCATTCATGATCATTTGGAAGGAGAAAACGACGAAGAAAAAGCCGTAGATTATGCTCAAATCACTTTTGATGATGACGATTTGCTGCTTGCCGCAACTCCTTATAATAATAGGCCACTATTTGTGGCAGGATATGTGAAAGAACAAAGGGTCAATAGAATTTTATTAGATGGTCGATCTGTAGTCAATATCCTACCCTTGTAAACATTAAAAGAATTGGAAATTCCTACTGAGGACTTGTCTCTAAGTCGTTTGATGATCCAATGATTCAACTAAAGTGGACAAAGGGAAATTGAGAATTTGCGATTGAACTTGATGATGGATGATATGAGTACAAGTGCTCTTTTACATGTAATAGATGCTAAGACTTCCTACAACATTCTTTTGGGAAGGCCATGGTTGAATGAGAATGGTGTTGTCCATTTACCCTTCATCAGTGTTTCAAGTATTGCAGGAATGGAGTTGTGAAGGAGGTGGCTGTCGATGATAAACCTTTCACAGAAGTTGAAGCTCACATTACTAATGCCAAGTACTACATCTGAAAGAAAACGGGTTCATCCAATATTTTTTCATCGACAAAAGGAGAAGTTCAAGAAGCTAGCTCTTTAAAGAATCCTTCAAGTAAGAAAAAGTTGGCAGTCGAATCCACAAGTCAAAATAAGTTGCCTTTGGAAGATCTAGCGAAACAACAAGATCTCACTATCCCTCTTACCAAAGTTGAGCCTGTGAAGGCCTTAGGCACTCTTTTAAAATGATTTGTCCGACCCACAGAAGATGCCAAGATGGAGGGTAGTAAGATTGTTAAAATCCTAAGTACTTCTTCAAAGGATTTTTATAAGCTTCTAACTTCACATAGAAGCAATAGATTTGATCCTAATGCCTATAAACTTCTTGCCAAGGTAGGATACAATTCAAAATTATTGGGTAAACTACCTCAGGAAGCTTCTAGAGAAAATGGAAACAATACCGGAGTTGGGTACAAATGTGCATCTCCCATACATCTCAAGATCAATAGAGCAACTGCCCAACACATCACTATAGAGGACAAAGCTACCTCAAAACTTAAATTGAACAGGGAAGCAAAGGTAAGCACTCAGATTTCTGTTTTTGACCACTTGGGATTAAAAGGAAAGCTTTTCCATGTGTATATCTTAAAACTCCTTCGAGGCAGTACCATATCAAAAAGAAAAAGGTAAGAGAAGCATCCTCGTAGGGCAAGATGTGTGATCAAGAAACCTTCCCAAATATGGGTTAGACTCAACTACAACAAAGATTTAAAAGCTAAGGTTCACATGGACGTACGTACCATACCTCGAGTCAAAGAGGATGACGAAAGTGTAGGATCATCCTACCAAATCTCAACCTCAGGAAGTACCATAGTCCATACCTATAAGTGAAGAGATGCATTGACCAAAGAGGTTGCAAGATTAGTTGAAAATGGATACATTTGCAATGTGAAGAATTAGGACATTCACTTACATAGTGTGGAAATAAGAAATAGAGTATTCCAAAGAACCATCGTCTTTAAGAGAGACATAACCCTACGAATGTTGAAGAATATGATGGAACTGAAAATGAATAAGTTGTTGCAACACATCATATCAATATCATGGAAGAAGGAGCTTTTGAAGAAGATGGTGAAGATGCTCCATCAGAACTTGAAGAGGGCGTAAAAGCTACTATGGATGAATTAAAGGAAGTCAATCTTGGCACGATTGAAGATCCCTGAATTGTCTACATCAGTTCCCTTCTCACTCCTGAAGAACAAGAAGCTTATGCCAATCTATTGAAAGAATAGAAAAACGTCTTTGCATGGACGTACAAAGAAATGCCTAGTTTGGACCCAAGGATAGTCGTCTACCGATTAGCTGTCAAAAGGGAGGGTCGGCCAATAAAAAAAACTCAAAGGCTTTTTTGACCCCAATTGCTTCCATCAATTGAGACAGAAATCAATAGATTAATTGAAGCTGGATTCATCCACGAGATCAAGTATCCCACATGAATTACAAACATTGTTCTTGTGAAGAAGAAGAATGACCAAATTCGCATATGTGTTGACTTTAGAAATTTAAACAACGCATATCCAAAGGATGATTTTCCATTTCCTATCCCAGAGATAATGATTGATGCTAAAACCGAGCATGAAGCCTTATCTTTTATGGATGGTTCATCTTGCTACAATCAAATAAAGATGGCACCGTAAGATGAATAACTGCATTCCGCACACTTAAAGGCATTTACTTCTATAAAGTGATGCCCTTCAGGCTGAAGAATGCTGGCACAACATATCAAAGGGCTATGTAGAAAATCTTCGATGACCTGCTACACAAAATGGTGCAATGCTATGTTGATGACCTTGTAGTTAAGTCACAAAAACGTGGTGATCACCTGAAAAGCTTGAAGATCACTTTTGAGCAACTTTGTAGATATTAATTAAAGATGAATCCCTTGAAGTGAGCATTTGGTGTTACCTCTGGAAAGTTTCTTGGCTTTATTGTCTGTCATAGAGGAATTGAAATTGATCAATCTAAGATTGATGCAATCTTGAAGATGCCTGAGCCTCGAAATATTCATGAGCTGAGAAGTTTGCAAGGAAAGTTAGCCTATCTCCGAAGATTTATCTCAAATCTTGTTTGACGGTGCCAGCCAATTAGCCACTTGGTAAGGAAGGGCACACCTTTCGAATGGGATGAAGCTTGTAAAAATGCTTTCAAAAGCATCAAGTCATATTTCATGAAACCTCTAGTGCTAGCTGCGCCTACTCTTGGAAAACCATTGGTCTTGTATATTGTTGCTCAAGAACGTTCTGTAGGGGCATTACTCACCTAAGAGAATGAAGATGGGATGGAAAATACCTTGTATTATTTGAGCCGGACAATGACGCCTAATGAACTAAATTATTTTTCGATAGAAAAGCTCTATTTGGTCTTGATATTCGCTATTCAGAAACTCAGGCACTACTTTCAGGCATACACAGTACATCTCATCTCCATGGCAAACCCAATTAAATATGTAATGTCAAGGCCTGTGTTGTCTGATCATCTAGCGAGATGGTACTTGAAATTCGACATTTTGAAATTATTTATGTACCCCAGAAAGTTGTTAAGGGTCAAGTTTTGGCGTACTTCTTGGCTGATCATCCTATACATGCAGAATTGGAGTTGAATGATGAGCTACCTGATGAAAATGTCTTGGTGATAGAAATCTTTCCTCAGTGAAAAATGTTCTTTGATGGTGCATCACACCGTGAAGGGGCTAGAGCTGGCATAGTATTTCTTACCACCGAAGGTGATGTACTACCATATGCCTTTACTTTAAGTCAACAATGTTCTAACAACATAGCTGAGAATCAAGCTCTCATACTTGGGTCAAAATTGGCTGTTGACATGAAGCAACTACAGCTTGAAGTATATGGAGATTCTCAACTGGTGGTCAACCAATTACTTAGAGTATACGAAGTTAAGAAGCCTGAGTTACTCCCATACTATAAATATGCACGATGTCTTATGGGATGGTTAAGCGATGTGACAATATCACACATCTTGAGAAATGGAAATAGGAAAGTAGATGCACTGGCTAAACTTTCTTTAAACTTGACTTTGTCATATCGCCACATTGAAATTCCATTATGTCAAAGATGGGTGGTGCCACCCATGTTCGAAGATGAAAAAGATGAAGAATGTGAAATCTATTCTGTCTCAATCTTCGAGGTTAAGAAGGATTGGCGTCAGCCATTCATAGAGTATCTAAAAGAAGGAAAGTTGCCAAATGATCTGCAAAGAAAAACTGATGTTCGGTGCCGAGTTGCTGGTTTTATATATTATAAAGATACATTGTTTCAGATATCTCTTGAAAGCATTTTCCTAAGATGCTTGAGCGAAGAAGAAATTGTTCAAGCAATGGAGGAAGCTCATTCTGGCATTTGTGGATCTCATCAATCCGGTCCGAAGCTTCACTTTTGCATTAAGAAAATGGGGTACTACTGCCTGCGATGGTGAAAGATTGCACGGATGATGTGCAAAGATGTCAAGCTTGTCAATTCCATTATAATTACATACATCAACCTCTTGAGCCTTTGCATCCAACTGTAGCTTCATGGCCTTCCGACGCATGGGGTCTTGATATTGTTGGGTTTTTGCCAAAGTCATCTGTTGGTCATTTGTACATCTTAGCTTCTACAGATTACTTTTCCAAATGGGCAGATGTCGTAGCATTGACGGAAACAAAGAAAGAGAATGTTGTGAACTTTAATCGAACAAACATTATCTACCATTATAGAGTTCCAAGATAAATAACCATTGATAATGTGAAGCCATTCTGCAACAGTCTGATGAACAAATTGTGTGAAAATTTTGGTTTCAAATAACACAATTCCCCTATGTATTATGTTCCCGCAAATAGACTTGCTGAGGCGTTTAACAAAACCTTAGTAAACTCTTATTAAAAGTTGTGTATAAATCTAAAAAAGACTAGCACATTCGAATTGCAGAAGCGGTTGTGGGCTTATAGAACCACTTATCGCATGCCAACCTAAGCAACTCCATATGCTCTCATCTATGGTGTTGAGGCAGTACTTCTATTGGAGCGACAAACCCCTTCTTTGAGGATTTCTATTCAAGAAGGCTTGATGAAGGAAGAAAATGCTCGCTTGAGACTTGAAGAGTTAGAAGTCCTTGATGAGAAAATATTGGAGGCACAACAACGTTTGGAATGCTATCAAGCTCGCATCTCTAAGGCTTTCAATAAAAAGGTTCGGCTTCGATTATTCCAAATTGGGGATCTAGTGCTTGCTGTGAAGAGGCCAATCATCATTGGACACAAAACCAAAAAGTTCACATCAAAGTGGGATGGCTTCTATGTTGTCCAAAAGGTCTACTCAAATAGATCTTACAAGATAGTTGCTGAAGATGGTTTAAGGATTGGTCCTATCAACGACAAGTATTTGAAGTGATACTACAGATAAACTACATGCTTCTTGACTGCACGAGCCTAAACTGCAAAGTTATTCCTCCAATTCAAAAAGTTGAAAAGAAAAAGATGCTCTTTGACTGCATGGGTTTAAACTGCAAAGTCATCTCAAGTCCCAAAGGATGAAATATATGCTCATTGACTGCACAATCCTAAACTGCAAAGTTATTCCACCGAAGTTGTTGCATGTGGATAAACTGCTAAAATATCTCAACAAGTCCAAGTTGGTAGAAATAGATACTTCAGGCCCGCATGAGTAATAAACCGTATTAAGGCAACCATAAAAAGTGTAGCATGTGGATAAACTGGTAAAGTACTCTAAAAGTCAAAGTTGGTAAAAATGGACACTCCTGAGCCCCAAGAGTTAAAACTGTGCACGACTAAAAATCTTTTTCCCCCAAAACTTTGAACTATGTTTGACTTGATTCTTAAGTTCTTCTTAAGATGTGTAGGCAGCTTAGGATTAAAAAAAAAAAAAAAATCTAAGTTCAGTCATAAGTTTTCAACAAATAAACAACATTTGTTTGGTTTGTACAATTGTAACTAAATCATTGTAAGTTGGCATTTCATGCGAATATCGCAAAATAAATTATGCAGACAAAGGAAGAAATGAAACAAAGAAAAGGAATAAATTTTATTCATAAGTAGAAGCGACAAAGTTCGAATTAAATTTGACAAAGTACTTGAAAAAAAATGCTAAAGTACATCAAGGAAAGAGATTGAAAAATTCCAAGTTCTGTCACAAAACCAACGACTATTCTTTAGCTTCCTCAACTTTGTCCTCATCTTCCTTGTGTATTGTAGAAGTACACCAAGCATACAAGATACTTCCAAGAAGTTGAAGTTGCGGGCATAGGTAAAGAGTAATGCGGGATGTTGTTGTAGATTATTGCAGTCGTTAAATCTTCGCAAAAACTCGAGGCATCTTGCACACATTGCTCTTATGTGGAACTTGCTAGGAAACTCAAATTTTGAACTCCATTGAACCCTTCCATTGATTATTCTTCGATCGAGTTAAAAGAATTATATCAAAGCAATTCAAAACACGACGAGTTGAGACGAGGAGGATCTAAGCTTTCTGAGATCACAAACTTCTGAAGTTGATGTTCGTTGACAAATCCTTCATGAAACGTGTCGTCGTTGTCTCTGGTGGCAAATCCTTCATGGAATGAGTCATCATTGTTTCTAGAGGCAAATCCTTCATGGAATGAGTCGTTATTGTTTCTAGTGACAAATCCTTCATGGAATGAGTCGCCGTTGTCTCTAGTGGTAAATCCTTCATAGAATGAGTCATTATTTTTGCAAATCCTTCATCGAATGAGTCGTTGTTGTCTCTGTTGGCAAATCCTTCATGGAATCAGTTGTCATTGCTACTGGTGGAAAATTTTTCATGGAACGAGTCATCATTGTTTCTGGTGGCAAATCCTTCATGGGACAAGTCATCATTGTTTCTGGTGGCAAATCCTTCATGAAATGAATCGTCATTGTCTCTAGTGGCAAATCTTTCATGAAACGAGTCATCATTGTTTCTGATGGCAAATCTTTCATGGAACGAGTCGTCATTGTTTTTCTCCTTCATGGAATGAGTCGTCATTTTTTCTGGTGCCAAATCCTTCATGAAATGAGTCGTCATTGTCTCTAATGGCGAATCCTTCATGGAACGAGTCGTCATTGTATCTAGAGAAGGAGTACTTCTAAAGTTGATCAATCCTTCATGGAATGAGTGGTGGTCGTTTTGGCAGTAGGCCCACATATCTGCCAGGAACTGCCTTGTAAGTCATCAAAATTGTTGCCGCATTCATTGAATCGTCAGAATTGGCTCGAATGACTAAGACATGTTGGCCAGACGAAGACTTGGAGTCCATGAAATGCACCATAGTTGGTCTAAAAAAAAGTTAGTCTTGTTAAAAAAAAATAAAAAAAAAAAAAAGAAATTGTGTGCATGAAAAAAAAAGCATGGGATCAAAGTTAAAAAAAAAAAAAATGTATGGTTGAACGCTAATAAATAAATAAAAATAAAAAATCAACCTTCTTGGTCAGTAACAAAGCCTAGGTCACCCATTTATTAATACTTCTTTTGATTAAAAAAAATTCTGAGAACTTTGTCTCAACAGATACAAGAGAGAAAGAGATTCTTGAATTGGGATGAAGAGAATGGTGGAATAAGCTCTCTATATATAAGGGCTTGGAAGGTAGAGATTGTCTCTATAATCTGCACGAGTCTACACTGCAAAGTTATTCCTCCAAGTCAACAAGTTGGAAAGAAAAAGAAGATCTTTGACTGCACGAGTTTAAACAGCAAAGTCAACTCAAGTCCCAAATGATAAAATATACGCTCATTGACTGCACGAGCCCAAACTATAAAGTTATTCCACCAAAGTTGTTGTATATGAATAAATTGCTAAAATATCCCAACAAATCCAAGCTAGTAAAAATAGATACTCCTGGCCCGCATAGTAATAAATTGTGCTAAGGCAACCACCAAACGTGTAGCATATGGATAAACTGCTTAAACACTCTAACAAGTCCAAGTTGATAAAAATGGATACTCCTGGCCCTCAAGAGTTAAAACTGTGAACGGCTAAAAAATCTTTTTCCCCCAAAACTTTCAACTACGTTTGACTTAATTCTTAAGTTCTTCTTAAGATACGTAGGCATCTTAGAATTAAAAAAAAAAAAATTAAGTTCAGTCATAAATTTTCAACGAACAAACAAGTTTGTTTAGTTTGTACAATTGTAACTAAATCATTGTAAGTCGGCATTTCATGTGAACAAAGCAAAATAAATTATGCAGACAAAAGAAGAAATGCAAGAAAGAAAAGGAATGATGTTTGTAAGCTCTAAGGGCATATTTGTAATGTTTTGATTATTATTAACTTGTGCTTTGTGATAATAGAAATAGTTTTATAAGAAGATTAAAAGATGCACAAAAGGAGTCTCAAGGGTAATCTACAAAGAATCAAAAGATCACTCAAGACTACAGGATTTTATGAAGATGAAGTGATCAAGATAAAAACCTTGAAGACAAGAAGAATGGTTAGGGATAGCTTATAAGGTATTTATGTAAAACTCCCTAACTTGATTCTTTAATTTTTTGATCAATTGTGTTAGCTCCTTAGAAGAAATATTATTTGAGAAATTATCCTTAAAAAAAACTAAGTGCTCTTGATAAAACTTTGATGATTTAAAAGTGTTACATGTTTTAAAGTTGCATCAAGAATACATGTTTTGAAAGTGAAGGAATATCTGTGTTTTACAGGAAAACCGGTTGTCCAAATTTTTCTAAGTCTAAAACCCGTTCATCCGATTTTCTATTTCTTAGAAAATCAGAAGTCCAATTTTGTTGTTTTCACAAAGAAAATCAGTCATTCGATTTTAAAATCGGATGTCGAAATTTTTCCTTAGGATTAAAAAATCAATCTTCTGTTTTTACTCTTCAAGAAAATCGGTCATCCGATTTTATATTGTTCAAGAAAATCGGACGTCCATTTTTTGAAACCGGTCGTCCAGTTTCTACTTTTATTATCAAAAAATGACCGTTGCTGCTGACAGTAGCGACTAGTTTTTTCACCTTCTTTTTATTGGTCAACCATAAATATTAAGTAGTTGAAGAACATTCAAGAAAAAGTTTAAGAGCATTAAAGAGCACATTTTAAATCTTCTTCATCTTACTAAAATAAAAAGAAAAACTCCTTGGAGCTGCATTTATTGATCATTATTTCAAAGAAGGAGAAAAGGTAGCTTGTAGAAGCAATTGCAAAAAGTTGTATCATTATCTTATCAAGTTTCTTTGGTAATATTGTACCATCTCTATTCTTTCATCTTATATACTGATCAAAGGTTTTGTGAAAAATCCTTTTGGATGATCCTTTGATAATTTGTATTGTTTTGTGATCTTTGAGGTTTGTGTGCAAAAAGCTTGAAGCGTAATCCTTATTGGGGTTTCTTTGTAAAAACTTGTGTTTAGTGAATTTGTGAAATCCTTGATTTGTCTCAAGGTAGTAGACGTAGCTCTATTGAGAGAGCGAACCGCTATATCATTTGTCTCTCTTTTGTGGTTTTCACATTATCTTTATGTTTATTATTTAATCCTTGTTCATAAAAGAGATTTTGATTGGCTAGGAATTTATTAAAAAGAGTTATTAAATTCTTCTTCAAACAAAATCAGAGGTTTTATTTATAATTGTAGAAAAAGTTTTAATTAGCCAAAAACCTTATTCATCCTCATACAATTTTTCAAATACATCAAAGAAATGATTGAAAAATTCCAAGTTCTGTCGCAGAACCAACAACTACTCTTTCTCTTCCTCAACTTTGACCTCATTGTCCTCGCCCTTTGTAGAAGTACACCAAACACACAAGATGCTTCCAAGAAGTTGAACTTGCGGGCGTAGGTAAATAGTAATGCTACACGTTATTGTAGATCATTGCAGTCTCAAATGTTCGCAACGACTCAAGGCATCTTACACACACTGCTCTTATATGGAACTTGCTAAGAAACTCAAATGTTGAACTCCATTGAACCCCTCCATTATTGTTCTTTGATCGAGTTAATAGAATTCTATCAAAGCAATTCAAAACACGACGAGTTGAGACGAGGAGGATCTAAGCTTTCTGAGATTGCAAACTTCTAAAGTTCATGCTCCTTGGCAAATCCTTCATGAAATGTGTTGTCATTGTCTCTGGTGGCAAATCCTTAATAGAATGAGTCGTCATTATTTCTGGTGGCAAATCCTTCATGGAATGAGTCGTTGTTGCCTCTGGTGGCAAATCCTTCATGGATGAGTTGTCATTGTTACTAGTGGCAAATTCTTTATGGAACGAGTCGTTATTGTTTCTGGTGGTAAATCCTTCATGGAATGAATCATCATTGTCTCTAGTGGAAAATCCTTCATGGAACGTGTCATCATTGTTTCTGGTGGCAAATCCTTCATGGAACGAGTCATCGTTGTATTTGCCTGTCATGGAATGAGTCTTCATTGTTTCTGGTAGAAAATCCTTCATGAAATGAATTGCCGTTGTCTCTAATGACAAATCCTTTATGGAACGAGTTGTTATTGTCTTTGGAGAAGGAGTACTTCTAAAGTTAATCAATCCTTCATGGGATGAGTGGTAGTCATTTTGGCAATAGGCCCACATATCTGCTAGGAACTGCCGTGTAATTCGTCAAAATTGTTGCCACCTTCATTGGATCTTCAGAATTGGCTCGAATGACTAGGACATCTTGGCCGGTTGAAGACTTGGAGTCCATGATGTGCACCATGGTTGGTCTAAAAAAAATGTTAGTCTTGTTAAAAAAAAATTTGTGTGCATGAAAAAAAATGCATGGCTGAACGCCAAAAAAATCAGCATTCATGAATTCTTCTTTTGACTAAAAAAAAAGTCCGCGAACTTCGACTCGACAAATAAAAGAGAGGAAGAGATTCTTGAATTGGGATGAAGAGAATGGTAAAGTAAGCTCTGTATATATGGAGGCTTGGAAGGTAGAGATTGTCCCTATAATCCTACAAAGACTCTAGTTAAGGTTCTATAAGGATTCAATCTCAAAGTTCACAAGGATTCTATTCTTTCAAATCATATGAAGATTCAAGTTTAAAATTCTACAAGAATTCAAATTTTATGAGAAGTAAAATCCTTAATTTGAGAAGAATTCAATTCCCATGGTAGTTCAACCTCCTTAGATCTTCAAGGATTCTGCCCCCTAAATTTGATTGGAATTCAAGACTCCAAGTTGACACAAAAAAAAGTTAGTCTAAAAGATAAAAAGAGAAGCCTTTTCGGAATTTTGCTTGAATAATATAGCAATTGCCATAAATGTTCATAGCACTAGTTTATTTTAAAATGGAGAATTTTGGCAATTTGAAATAAAAAAAAAAAAAAAAAAGAATTGCACTTAAGTACTTCAAGTCTTGTCTTCAAAGTTTTAGCCCCAAAACTTTTATCAAAGTCTTGAAGTTGGGGCATTTATAGAGAATGAATTTTTTAATTTATTTATTTAATCAATGACTAAAATAAAATAAATATCTTTAGTCTTGGCTATTTAAATGAAATTAATAAAAGAAGTCTTTTGGGTCATGAAAATTGGATCATCCGAGTCGGGTTATGAAGATTGGATCATTTGAGTTGGGGCTATAAAGATTGGATCATTTGAGTTGGGCCATGTCAATTGGGTCGGATTTTGAATTATTTAAATAAAATCCAAACCCACTTTAAATAAAGCTCAATACAACAAGACCTATGCATTTCGGCCCAAGTAAATTTAGCCAAAATCATTTTAAATTAAATCCATTAATGATGGTTTAATCTCATTGGGCCTAAAATAAAGAAATGGGCCGACTCAACATCGTTGATAAGCCGCTTAGTGGTCAAGCAACCCAATTCCCTATTTCCGCCTATAAATAAGAGTATTCCCAAGGTTGAAAGGGCATTCAAAAAACACTCAAGTTCGAAGTACGTGAAAAGCTCTCTAGAAGCTCTTCTCAAAAGCTCTCCAACAAAGGTCTTCCTCAAAGTTCAAGCATTTTCTCGAAGCGTTCCTCGTCTTCTTCCTCCCAAAGATCAAAGAAAGTTCCAGCGGCTCTGCCATCCATCAATCATCTTCAAAGTCTGTTTGATTTGAGAAGAAGCTTCCAAGCCCTCAAGTCAACACTTTGGCGAAGAGAAGAATCGGAGGATTATCATACATACTAAGAATTCCCCATAGATTTTGTAACCACTACTATATCATGAATCAAATCACATTATTTGCTATTTATCTTTTGTTCAATTTTCAGATTTAAGATTTTGCTGCATACAGTATCATGTCATGATATAAAAATATGAAACTATAAAATAGCACAAAACGTTGACGATATTTATATGCATGTGATATATTATAATGAGGATCTTGAATCAAAGTCTGAAGACTTGAAATTATAAATATTAGAGATATTTGGCCAAAATATAATATAGAAGTTTGCTTGAAAATTATGAAAAGTCTAGACAATTGTTAAGTACACTTGAAGTGTACATATATTTCCTAAAGGAATTATACACCTGAAATGTAATCTCAGAAAGATCATAATTAACAAATAAAGTGCGAATTGGTATAAGTTATAATATAAGATTCTTCATAAAGTTCTTGGCAATATTGATACGAAGAATAAAATTTATGGTGGTGGATCGAGTTTAGATAATAGCGCATTAAGCTCTAAAAATTTATTTAAAATCCTTGAAGGACTTGATTGGTATGTATGAAGCATGTAAGTGAATTATTCCTGAAGAACATAACATCATTGTCTTAGTGATTTTTATTTAAATAAATATATGAAATTAAGATCGAATATATATCCATGAAAGTTCTCTTAAAATTTGCTATACTTGATTCTTTATATATTTTTAATGTTCTCCACATTAGGGGGAGAAAATCATAATCATAAAATGTCATGTTTAATATTGAAGCATCTTGATTTATATGCAAGTAATCATGAACTAGAAGTTCTATAGATTATTTATTTGTTAAAGTTGCAAATCTATTAGATATTTTGTTAACTCTAGAAGAGTTACAGAATTGAATTTGTGGATACTTCTATAGATGTCCCAGTAGGACATGATTACTAACAATGTTAAATCATGCCTAAAGCGTGATCGACTTTTTATTTATAAAGGCCCTTTAACGAAATAATTAAATACTTGAAGTATTCCTCTTGAAGCGTTTTGGCAAGCAAATACTTGAAGTAAGTATTTCAAGATTTTTGTTTTGATTTACACATGGAAACATCCTGAATGTGATGCCCCCAACCCTGCCACTAGGTCAACTGTGGCTGAGTAGGGCATCTGCGTGCCTCTCGGCACTAAATTATAAGTTTCACACTAAAACAAAACCCTAGAATAATACTAACAGGTATACACAAAGTACGCAGAATACTTAAGTAAATTAAATACTACTGGTGCGCTCAAACACAGGATAAAAGAAAACTTCTCATTTCCGTTTTATAATAAACACAAAAGTAATCTTACATCAACCACTTACATAAACATAAAAAGAAACTCTACAGACGATTCGAGTCTAAAAAGATAAAACATAAATCTATGCCCTTTCGGGGGGATTTGATTCAAAAACTCCTAGCCTAAAACTTCAGTGGCTCGTGGAACCTCTGACCATTCCAAGCTAATCTGAGAAGAAAACATGATATGGAAAAATGTGAGCGCGAACGCTCAGTGAGTCCACGTGTGTGTGCGGTAGTGTTTTCTTTAAAATCATGATGATGCCGTTTTACAAAACAATTCATGCAATGTTATAAGAAAAATATTTCTTTTACTATTTTAACAAAACTGATGCCTGAACCTACATGAGGGTTTCGAGTGCAGCTGGGAAGTCTGAGCGAATCAAGACACATCAGCGCAGCTCTATGCCCAATTTTAAAAGAACATGTAATGCAACAGGGGGAGCTCCACAGACAAAGTCCGGATAGCCGAAATGAGGCCATCGGAACTAAGTTCCGGCATCTCGTAGCCAAATACCAACCAAACAACATACGAGCGCTCGATTATAAACAACCGCACTCCCATAACACTGGTCAAAACAGGCTACAGACTCCTGGGGCACCTACCAGGTCTGCCTTGGAACCAACCTCGGTGTCGAGCCCCTCCTAACTCTCCACTAGGCGGTCGAACCCCACCGTAGAGCATGATACGGTGTCCACGTAGACCGATTGGGCCACACCCTCCGCGGTCTACGCCACTCTTAAAGTGGATCCACCTTCAGAGTCAAAATCCGTCCACGTCATCGGAAGAGGCCCTAGTACGGGGGACTAGCCACGTATAGTGCAATCCGCTAACGCGTCCGTTCACTTGATCAACAATAAACTTTAATCTTGGTCGGAATGAGGTTTCGTATGTATTTACAAATCAAATGGGCCATTTGCCCGACCATAATAACATATTCAAGTCATAAACATTTCAGAATACAAAAGAAAATCCTCATTCGCCAGTCATCACATGTTTATGCAATTTCACAATTATGCCAATGCCCTATATTCATGTATATCAAAATACATAACTTTTCAAGTTAGAACATTTTTCAATATATAAATATTTCCGAAAACTTGCATACAACAAACTTCTTATGTACCACCATAGTAATCTGTTTTAAAAGAAACACCTATTTGGAGCACCGCTCCTATGCATTTTTCTACGAAACACGTAACACATTAGGGAGAACATCTCCAAAAACACGCTGAGAAATATTGTTCGAAAAATAGCAAAATTTTGTAAATGTAAAAAAATATATATATATTTGAAATAAAATGGAGTTGGTGGACTCACCTGGATGTAGATCTGGTGCTAAGATCCTACAAAATAATAATGCGAAAATACTTAATACCTGGGTATCGATTAAATAATCCTATTCCTTAAATAATATCGAAATCTTATAAAATGGACTTTGGGATGTATATAAATATACCTATATAATAATACGTATACTTATATAATTCTTTAAAAAGATCGAAAAATCCTATACTCTAAAAAAATATATACTCTCCTAAGAAACCATAATTAACTATATACTTTATACTGAAAATCCATTTAAAATATTGAAATCTTAAAATAAATAACTAGCCTAAAAAAAATATATAAACTAACTAGAAATAGATCTCACTATATATTAAAGAAAATAAATAAATATATACTATAGATATACATATATATATAACCTAACTAATTAAAAAAAAGAAAACAAAACATGCAACTTACTTGAGAAACATGCAAACATGCAAACTAACCTTAACTATATTATTGTTGCCTTAGCTTGTTCTTGTTGCCAACCAAATTTAAAAGAAAAAAAAGACTCATGCTATATATATATATATATATATATAATGGCTTGAGGTGATTAGGAAGAAAAGAAAAAGAAAGAAAAAAAATTGGAGTTGTGAGGCGGTTAAGGGGGAAAGAAAAGGGAGAAATTGGTGGGGTGACGGGTGTTGTTGTGAGGTGGCTGCAAATCTTCATAATTAAGTTTTTTTTTTTTTTTTTAATTCCTATATGAAAATGCCAAGTATTTAAATTTCTAAAATAAATATACTATGTATTAAAACTAAAAATCCACTTAAAGGCATTTAGAAACTTTAATAATAAAACCTCAATAAAATAATAAAATTTTATTCCTAATCCTAAATATCTCCAAAATACTACTAAGTGCCAAAAACACTACATCCCACCATATATATCAAAACTATATTTTCATCACGTTCTTAATTTTAAGGTCATGCTAGGTGCTTTCGGGGTAGGGCGTTACACTGAAGGTGAAATTTGATCATAAAAAGTTTTACATGAATATAGTATATTGCACATCATTATCCAATTGTCATTTAATCATCAAATATTGGATTAAGTATTTTAAAAATAATTAATCTCGAATTATGAAGAAAATCAACTCTTGATGAACTAGATAAAGCAACAAGTTTCTTACTTATATGATACGTTTAAAACTGATTCTCAAACAAACAAGTTATGCGTATGTGATATGAAATTATCATTTATATAACAATCACACCTTCAACTATATTGAAGTGCTAGTTAACTTTTTATGTGGATTGCTGAGAATGTGTATGATCATTATTGATAATTAATTCTGAGATATGTATATGGTATCTTAGAAGGATGAAACTACAACCATATTGTTGGGTTGTGAAATTTGAAGACGTGTTTAGAGAGATGAGACAAAATAAATTTCACCAAAATTTCTTTGTAAGAAAGGTGAAATTAATGTGTAATACTTCGATCAAACGGGTGTATTATCCTGAAAGTTTATTCACTAAGACATAACAATGTATTGGTAATGTTTTAAATAGAGAGCATATAAAACATAAATGAATATTGTACTCTTTTTCCTTTACTAGATGTTTTTCTCCCACTGAATTTTTTTCTCTAGTAAAGTTTTAACAAGACATATTTTTTATGTTATGGACATCCAAGTAGGAGCATTATGAAACTAATGAATACATAGTGAATGTCCAAATACGCTCCATGAAGAGAACTAAACTCCTAGAATATTAATCATATTTGAATTCGTGATATCCCTATTAATTTAGTTAAATATTTTTAAAATTTTATAATTTCTTATATCTTAAACCTATAAATAAAACATATAAGAAATATTAATAAGATAACTTAAATTTAATTTTTAAATTTTACTTTTCTCTCTTATACTTTCATTTCTTTATATATATATATATTATATTATTATTCAAACAATTCGTTTTCATAACATAGTTTACTTGCTTTGGTATGGTTAGGCACCCAAAACAGCCCCCACAAAGCATAAGCCACCGTCATCTTCTCTTCAGGGCTTGCGAAGTCATTTTTCGTACAGGAAACGTACAATCATTAAAAAAAGATGTGGTTTGTCATCATTTAATTAATTTATTTAGAAAATTTTGAACGTAAACGTTACATGGTGCGAATATCAAGGGACATTTTTTTGGTTAGTGATAAAAGTTTGGTATTTAATGATTGCCGTCCGATCTTCCAAAGGAACCACCAATTGCGTGCCACGTCGTAAGTTGGGAGAGAATGCAGTTGGGCTTTTATTGAAGGAAGTGGGGACCACAGGTAATTGGTGGAGCTCATGTTGCTAGCTACTGCTGTATCTACCTATAGAACTGCCCAACTTTTTAATGCAATGTGTCTTTCTTTTTTTTCTTTTTTCCTTTTTCCAATTTTCTTTTTTTTTTTTCCCTTTTAGGAGTGAATGGTTCTTTACATTCCAATTTCCACGTATGTGAAGAAAGACGGTAGTCTGTGCAACATTGAAAGGTGCATAAAAAAAAAGTGAGAAAATTATTTCAAATGCAATAAAAATAAGTGACGCATACTTATTAAAAATATTCTATAAATTATGAGTTTTATTTATGCATTTTTTTATTTTCTCTTGAATTTTAATTTTTTTTGAAACATTTGTTATATTCTATAAGAATATAATGTTTGACTCTGTAATGAATAAGAATCTTTTGATTTGGTATCAATAGTTAAAATTTCTCGCCCTCAGAATTTGTATAAAACTGTCCGGCATCTAGGTGGAGTATATAAATTATGGTAAGTCAACCTAATATGCATAAGGAACTACTTCTATACTAGAAATGTTGAAATTCCTATACTTTTACTACTAAGATTTAAATATTAACTTTAGAGTCTAAAATCAATTAAATTACTCGCTGTTGCGTGCTCAAAACCTTCCAACTCTTGAGCACAATGGAAAGACTAAAGAGAAGTGTAAATTGGTGTAGTGACCCCAGTAAACTATCTCTAATTTCTTATTGAGTAGTTGACTTTGATTTTTAACTAATGTTCCAAACTTTCCTTTCAAAGTAGAACTAGCCACCATTAGTGAATGAAGAAAATGCAAAAAAGGAAGAAAATGGGGATTGAACTTGTAAGTAAATGTTTCCACTTCTAGAGAAGACACTAATTCTACATACCAAAATTCCAAAGACCCCACCATGCAAGAAATAGTTTCCCTTGTTTTCACATTCCATGTATTTCACTTAATTAAACCTTTTCTTCCCCACCTTGTCGGAGTTTCTTGGAGCTTTTTCTTGAAATATTGATTAACTTTCTCATTCTTGGGGGTAGTTAAGGGAAGCCACTTATAACAAATGTCTCACCTGAATATAGTACTACTATTTCTTTTTTTCTTTGTTTACTTGACTTTGTTACAAAATTTAAAAATTCACTTTTAAAATGTAAGTTTTAAAATGTAAGGTTAGAACTTTTTTTATGACGGTATAAAACATCTAGAATTATATCTTAGCATAAGAGTCAAATACTCAGATGTTACAAAAATTTAATTTGAATTAATTAAGATCGTATACCTTTAAATATAAGAAATCTCTGAAAAGTATAAAAAATGGTTATTCCTTTTTAAAAGAATTTCTCAAATAAATTTTGATTGAAACACACATTTTCTCTTTTGAGAATTAGCTCTAACTCGCCTGGCCGGGGTGGATGTAAATTTTCAAGTGTAAAACCATTTTTTTTCCGAAAGTTTGTATAAAGCTATTTCAAATGCATTTTTTATTTTTCAATTACATGGACCTAGTGTGATAAGGTAATAGTTCAAATTGTAAGAGAACTCCCTTATTAGGTTTGAGGAGGGTTTGAACCACACCACTCTTCTCTCATGTTTCAAAAAGAAAAAAATTTTACGTAGATCCAGTGATTAGATAGAACCTCAATCTTTAAAATACGCTTTATCAAATCACAAGTATTGAGTTTAAACCATATCCCTTCCTGAATGTGTTAAAAAAAAAATTATGTGGACCGATACTTTTTTTCCCTGGCATTTTCATGACAAAATCATGTCACAATTATAAGAAGGGTTATACAAGTGTTTCATTCTTGTATCATAAAGAAGCCATTCATTAATTCATTATGCTAGTAGTATTAGATGTGGGCTTGGGTTCATAACTTGATTCTATTTCTATTTATCTGGGTTCACGAAAAAAAAAAAAAAGAATTTGTAAACATAAAGTAGTTCGTCTATTCTGGGCCAGGTAGGAGAATATGAATTTGAGAACCTAAAACTAAACTATAACCATTTTCCATATCCAGTAAGCCCAATGCAATTCTGGATTTTTTTTCACTGGAAAGGGATCTAGTATATATATTATATATAGATAAAATATCTGGTCCTCTCTCTATAACTGCCATAATCAACCTCCTTCGGGAAGATTCTTCATCCTCTCCTCCCTTTCGTTAATTGCTCCCCGTTTCTTCGCCTTAATTTTCCTTTCCTTTTCTGCTATGTTTTTTCCTTTTTTCGGACGATTATAATCTCCAACAGTCCCTTTTCTAGCCGTTTCAGTCTACCCTTCTCCTTGGCCATGGCAGCTCCAACCCCGATGGCTGCTGGTAGAGTATGGAATAGGAAATCCTTCGCGGATTTATTTGCCAATCATCCACTTCGGTTGAATTTCAATCAAAGGTGAAGCCACCTTCTCAATTCAAAGGCGAACTGACAGTATCTTCTAAGTCTAATCGGGAAATTCTCATATGAGCGGCCATCAATGGACAACCTCCCTAGGGAATTCCATACTCTAGGCTTTATAGGATCTTTTACAATTAGATGGCTTGACTCTAGACATGTGCTGATTCTCTTCGACTTAGAGGAAGATTACATGCGCCTGTGGTTAAAGGGCTCTTGGCCTTTAAAGGGGTATTCGATGAGGGTGTTCAAATAGTCTGTTGACTTCTAATCAGGGATGGAATCAGGACAAAAAGGTTGGGGGCTGAAAAATAATAAAAATTTTGCTAGAATTTTTTCTATTTTATAGATGCATTTCAAGTACAAAACTATTCAAACAATTCCAAATTTACCAGTAAAATAGCAAAAAAATAAATAATCGCCCATTACTAATGAGGAGTGATCATCTATCACTCACGAGGAATGATTACCCATCACTCACGGGATAAACATTATAATTCTAAATTTATAAATAAAATAGCAAAAGTAGGTAATCGCCCATTACTAATAAGGAGTGCTCACCCATCACTCACGAGGAATGATTACCCATTACTCACGGGATAAATACCTCAATCAAAATTGAGAATCTTGAGATAATCGATGAGCACGATCAGAAGACGAAATCCAATATGACCTGCAATTGATTTAGAACGATTAAAAGTAAAAAATATTTTCATATTAAATTACATAATAATCATATTTTTACCAAAAAACTCTAAAAAATTTTTCACTACCAAAATCAAAAATAAAAAATGTTTCTACATAGATTAATCTATAAAATCTAATTAGAAAGCTTATTTTTTTCTTCTTCAAAGTTTAAAGAATAGCTGGAACTTGGAATTGGAAGCTTGCCTGTTGCTGCGCGTTGCCTGTGACCTGTTGTCTGTTGCAGGTCGCCGACGCCAACTCACCAACCGCCGTTGCGCCCGGTGCCGCCGAGTCAAGAGGGTCCGAGGAGGGAGGAAGGAAGACTTGTGGAATCGAAGAGAGAGAGAGAGAGAGAGAGAGAGAGAGAGAGAGAGAGAGAGAGAGAGAGAGAGAGAGAGAGAGACCAGAGAGTGTTTTTTTTGGAAAGTCAGTACCTAAGTTTTGGGAAGGTTATATTGAAAAAAAAATTGGGAGGCTTGAAAGTAAAATACTTAAAAATTCTAAAGTTTTCAAAATTTCCCTAGGGGGCTCGAGCCCGCCCAAGGCCCCTGGTTCCATCCCTGCTTCCAATTAAGTGCTGAACCTTCGGTTCCGGCTCGGATTGCCTATCCATCTCTTTAACAAAGCTTCTCTTTTTTCAATAGCAAACTTAGTTGGAAAACCTATGAAGCTTGATGAACCTACAGCTAATCTAAGTAGGCCTGGTGTTGCTAGAATTTATGTTGAGATGGATTTGTTGAAGGAATTGCTAGCCATAATATGGATTGGAATTGGGGTTGGCAAAGGCTTTTGGCAATTTGTTTTGTATGAGGATTTGCCTCCTTACTGCTCTCATTGTAAGAAGGTAAGGCATGATTATTCTAATTGTAAGAAACTGCTCTTTGTATGGCTTGCCGAGAAGGATGGTGTTGATCCAATTGCAGCACGAAAGGAGCACAAGCAGCATGATGCCCCAGCCTTCTCTGGGGGGAATAAAAGGATGACTTGGGCACCTAAGGGTAAAGAACTCTTGGCTCCAGCAACTGTGCTTCTACAGTCTTCACTCTCCACAAAAGTTCAGATTGTCTCTGAATCAATTGAAGCTTTGGTGGCTCCTGTATCTAATTCAGTTGAGAATTAGACATGCCAGACCACAACTCTACTGTTGTCCTCTCATTACAGCTCCTTTTGCTAGGTTTAAAGAGGCTTGATATTAATCCAACAGGGATGCATCACCGCTCTTCTTCTACCAACACTAATGCTGCATCTGATTTAGAATTGCTTGTAGCTGCTACACAAGCTGGTACTAATCCAGATTTAGGCCACCTCAAAGAAACTGCTACTGTTTGTAGTGCATCCTTGGGACAGGATCATCTGGTTGCTGTCAAAAGCTCTAACAAATTGCCTGGTGTCTCAGATGACTTGCTGCAACATGGCAAAGCTACTCTCATACATTTACAGTACAGGGGATATACTCTGATTCTAATACAACTGCTGGTCTTGTGCAGGATAAAGAGAGGGAATTTGCTTCCTTCAAGGATTTTCATAAGCTGTTGATGGGTAGAACTGCTTCCAAGTCTGTTGTAGCTTTACATTTGGGAGCAACCTCCTCAAAAGTCCTAAATGCAAATGATAAGCGCAGAAAATCAGGAAGGAACAAAAAATAGCTACATAGGTTATTCTAATCCTTTGCTTTTCTTTAGATGTTTTCCTGTTATTGCTTTCTTACTTTTGTTTATATTATGAATAGCATTATTTGGAATATTAGAGGTATTGGTAACCAAGCTTCTGTTGATAGGGTTAGGAAACTTACTTATGATCACCATATTTCTTGTCTTTGTATTCTTGAACCCCTGATTGAGTATTCTAAACTTTCGGAGGTTGCCAAGTAAATTGGTTTTAATAATTTCTTTTTGTAATGTAAATGGTAAAATCTAGTTCCTATGGAGGCATTATTTTATTTGCTCGTGTTATGGATACCGAGCAATTGCTTCATATCAGCTATCCTTCATAATTTGGATTCTATTTGTTGTACTTTCATCTCTGCTAAGTGTAATTATGTTGACAGGCAAAGTCTCTGGTTTGATTTGAGATCTCTTACTGTGAATATTTATTGTCCTTTGTTGATGGGTGGAGACTTTAATGTTGTTCTTAATTCTAAGGACTGTTTAGGCACATCCTCTCCTATTTACCTTCCCAAGAGTTTTTTTATATGATTTCTGATTGTGAGGGCTTTGTGATTCTCCTTTTATTGGTAGTATTTATACTTGGTGTCAATCTCACTCCCATTTTAAAACGTCTTGACCGTGTTCTTGTTAAGTCGGCCTGGAATGCCTTATTTGGTTCTACTTCTATTGAACACCTTCATTGGACTCTCTCTAATCATTCCCCCTATTTATTTCTTCTAAGTTTCTAAATGGCCTTAGAGGCTCCGAGTTTAGGTTTCAAAACATGTGGACTAGTCATCATTTCCTTTTAGGTGTGGTGTGTGACTCTTGGCAACAGTCTTTCTTTGGGTCGGGTCTTCACAGTTTAGCTTCTAAACTTAAAGCTTTAAAATCTTCCCTTAAAGTTTGGAACTACTCGGTCTTTGGGAATCTTAAAAATAACCTTTAGCGTGCTTAAAAAAACTCTTTTTCTGAGTCTATTTATGATGTAGACCCTAATCCCTCTAATCAGGAGCATCTTCAAAAAACTCGGGCTTATTATCTTGGTCATTTAAAAAATGAATGTACCTTTTGGAAACAAAAGTCCCGCCTCAAATAGCTTTTTGAGGGTGATGCTAATACTTCCTTTTTTCATGTTGATTGCCAAACTAGGAGAAACCATCTTCATATTTCAATTTTTAAGGATGATTTTGGTCCTTGACTCTCAAGATACTATTAAAGCTGAAGCAATTCCTTTTTTCTCAACTCTCTTTTCCGAAGATACCTCCTTCGATTTAGGGCCTCCTTCTTCTATTTTGGAGTATGTTCCACCTCTTGATACTCCCTCTGCTAATACTATGTTAGACAAACTCCCTTCTTTACAGGAGGTTAGGGAAGCGATTTTTGCTCTTGGTAGGACAGTGCTCCAGGGCCTAATGGCTTTTCTAGGGCCTTCTTCACTCACTGTTGGGATATTATTAGTGCGGATATTCTCTAGGCTGTTCGTGATTTCTAGGCTTGTCTTCCTCTCCCTAAGTCCTTTTCCAACACTTCTATTATGCTGATTCCGAAAATTCCTAATCCCATATCCTTCTCGAATTTCTGCCCTATAAGTCTTTGCAACTTTGTTCAGAAAATTCTGTCAAAAGTCCTCGCTCTTTGTCTTGGGGTTATTCTTCCTTCTATCATTTTTGATAATCAATCTACTTTTGTGAAAGATAGATATATTACAAATAATATCCTCCTCGCATTAGAGCTTACTCATTCCATTAATAGAGCTAACCCGGGAGGGAATATTATCAAACTTGACCTTCAAAAAGCTTTTGATCGGGTTTCCTGGGACTTCTTACAACAGGTTCTTTCTCATTTTGGGTTTAGCTCTCATTTTTGACATCTGCTTAAAAATTGTGTGGAATCTAATTACTTTTTTGTTCTGATTAATGGCAGTCCAGCAGGATTTTTCCCTTCTTCTAGAGGGTCCAAACAAGGTGACCCCTCTCCTCCATCCCTTTATTCTGGTTGCAGATGTTCTCTCCCGGAGTCTTAATAGTCTTGCTCAAGGTCGTATTATTAATTCCTACTCTCTTCCCCGAGGATGCTTGCCTGTCTCCCACCTCTTATATGCTGATAGCATTATTCTTTTCACCTCAGGTCATTCTAGAAGTCTCAAGCAACTTATGGTTGTTTTTTGAAAGACTATGAGATAGCTTCTTGCCAAAGGATCAATCTTCCTAAGAGCTCATTTTTACCCCAAAGCATTGTACACCACTTAGGATTGGCGTTATCCTAAATATAACTGATTTCCAAAAGCATAATTTTCTTTTTACTTATCTGTGGTGTCCTATTTACTTGGGCAGGAAAACTCTCTCTTTTTTTTCAAGATCTTATAGATAAGATTGAGTCTCGTATTCAGGGTTGGCAAAGTAAACTTCTCTCGATGGGGGTTCATCTAATTCTCATTAATCATGTGCTTCAGTCTATTCCCATGTATGTTCTGGCTGCTGTGGACCCTCCAAAATAGATCATCTCTAGGATTGGATGATCTTTTGCCAATTTTTTGTGGAGCTCCCATGAGGGGTTGAATAGACGGGATTGGATGTCCTGGCAGAGGGTTTGTAGGCCTACTTTATCCAATGGCCTGGGGGGGGGGTTCTTTCTCCCGCATCATCTATCTTTGGCCTTCTTTGGGAAACATTGGGGGAACTGTCGTACTAAAAATTCCATTTAGACCAATTTCATGAGAACCAAATATGGTGATGACCCTATTCATATTCTTACTAATCCTATCCCTATCAAAGTCTATAATTTTCATACTTGGATTCATCTGCTGTACCTTCATGAATGGTTCCAAAGTTTCCCAAGCTTTCTTTGCAGATGTGCAAGTTGAGATCAACTTGAATTGCTCTTCATTCATACCAGCAAAGATGGTGTTCAATGCCTTAGCATTAGCATGGGCTAATTTTCTCTCAACATTAGTCCATTCTAATTTGGGCTTCACAACTACCTTAGTTAATTTAGTTGTAGCATCTTTCTCGGTCTTCGTAGGAGGTTTCTATTCAATCTCAACAGTATCCCGTGTAGTTTCATCCAATGATTGAATAAGAATTCATGTCTTCATCTTCCAGTAGGCATGATTTGTGCCTTCAAGCAGAGGAGGTTTTGTAACAGATCCACCTTCCTTGGTTGTCATAATCTTCCAAGTACCAACTTCCGACGATCTTCACTTGCTAGATAACTAGCACAATGTACGATGCCAAAGCTCTGATACCAGTTGTAAGTTATTACTTAGGCAATTAGTGCAGTGTGACTGATTTTGCTGTGTGAGGAGTAGTGTGATATACCGTGTGAAAAGCAATAAACCACACAAACACACAAGACAAAGAAATTGGTAACAAACTTTGGCCAAACCTACGTTTACAGGGCCACACCCAGAAAGCAATCGACTAATAACTGTCAACACAGCACAAGAAAACACCTAGCTATTTAACACAACTAGTGGTTCCTTAGTGGAATCAGTGCAAAATCCCTTTGTACACTGCACAGTTAAATCTTTTCAACTCCTCAAGCTTTTCCCTTGGAATAAGCTGCTTGATCTTAAATCCCTTCAAGTCTTCAATACTATTGAACTGCAGCACAACTTCTATCCTTAGAAGCTATAGTCTTCAAAACAAGGACTCTTTTGAATTATGAAGCATGAACAACATGCATCAATGGAGAATCACAGTGTTTGAAGTTTGTGACTGCACAACTTAACCACCGAGAACCGCCATCTTCTCTCTTGCAGAACGTCTTCGAAGAATTGCAAAACAGCTCTATTCAACTTTCAATTATATTCCTCTATTTATAGATGTTGAGGGTGAACAATAGGTCTTGAATTACCAATCCTTTTTCAATTAGACTTTTGACCAAGGACTTTGTTTTCAAAAAGACTTCTAGTTTTAATACCAACAAAGTCCCATTTCCCTTAGGTTTTTATCTTTCCTTCTCCTTAAAATCTCCTTAAGTTAACATCCCAATTGGACTCCAATATTACAGCTCATGATCTTCAAACAATAGACAAACAAAATCTTCGAGATCTTCCAAGCATCCTAAAACAATGTCAATACATAGTGCTCGTGAAATCTAGAGCTTGTGTTGTCACATGACCATCCTGTATGGCCACATTCAAGCTGTGTGACAAGTTTCTACAACATTTATAAACCATAATAAGAAAAATAGAAACTCTATTAAAAGGAAGATAAATTCTGCATCAAACATCAACTAAAGCTCTAACCTTTTAGTTAGAAGACCTCGTCTCAAAATAATTTGAACTTCCCTTGGCTTTTGAAGTTTCTTCCATGGAGGTGAGTTTGCAAGTAGTTCATATATTAAAAGTTAAACTAATCGCTAATTAGGTCCAACCTCTTATACGTATACCCACATAAAAAAATATCAAGCTGGAACCAACTCAATAAAAAAAAAGGATCAAAAGTTGTTTCCCTCCAAGGTGGCATTTTAGAATCATATTATCAAGACAACTAACAGAACAAATTCTTGCTCGTGAAGTTTTTATGTTTCACATATTCTAACTTCCAAGTCAAACAAACTAGGAATTCTATTTTCATTTTTCCAACAAAAAAAGCCAAGTACCCCCTCAGGCCCACAAGATTGATTGAGTTTTAGAATAGTTTTAAACTATAAAGATTAGCAAATATTCAAAAAGTTTAAAACCAGCTAAATCTCATAGTCAATCCTTAAGTAATAATGATTTTGTATCTTTGTTTTAGGCACATATTTTAGACTTAGTTCGTTTTATCTGCCTTCATTGAGGTATGTATTATGCAATTATATTTTTTTTGTCATTATTAAGGGAGAGCCCGGACTCTTAAATATGTGGCTATATAAATTATTTGTTGTCTTTATGAGGGGACACCCGGACTCTTAAAATATATAAATATTGTTTATATTATTGGGGAACTTAGATTCTTAAAATATATAAATATTTGTTATATTATGGGGGAGCCTGATGTCTACAAAACAGGAATTCCTAATCACTACAATGCAAGGCAGCAGGTGGACCTAACACTGCAGATGTGAGTTCAACCCGAGTGTCGAATCACTCGAGGATGGTAAATGTGAAAGTACTAATCGTGTCTCTAATGTTTAGTCTAAGAAAATATTGGTCATTGAAAACGAAATAATAAAGAAAACTGAAAATAATTAACCAACTAAGAAAGCAGTGAAAACTTAGGATTTTAAAAATTAATAAAGCAAGAGTTTGGATGGTGGAATCCCCCTAATCCTTTTTACTAATTCAATTGGAAAAAAAACTTTTATGAAAATGATGTTGAATTAATTAAGTTGGACCATCACTTAAGTCAGGCCATTCCTATCTATAAGTGAAAGCTACCCTACTCACTAACCCTTAGAGAAAAATCTCTTTTCTCCCTAACAAATTATGAGTGCAATAAAATTAGGTGATTTACAAGACCTAAAAGTGCATATCGTATCTCTAGTCAATTGCCCCAATTAACCCCTAATTGGTTGCCCTAGACCGTTCTTCCTTTTTCAATTCTTAACAATCTTGCGATTAACTAATCTCGTGACAATTATATTGCAAACAAGCACAATTAGAAGATAACTTAAATCAAAACAAGCATCGAATTCAAGATTTTAAACCAAGAACTTCATAATCAAGAATTATGGTTCAACCCTCACCCAAACATAAAGAGCTACTCGCTATTCATTATATAAGAACTTAAAATTTAACGTAAAATTTAATAACAAGTAAGGAAAAAGAAAGCTTAGGACTGAATCGAAGCCGCAATTGAAATCCCGAACTTCAAAGCTCGTTTTTCGAGTCGCCAAGTTGAAGATCGAAATCTTGAAGTTAAGTCGACTTCTTGAATCCAAGAAACTAAATTGCAGAAAAATAAAACTTGTCTAGCTAATTGAATGTATAAAAGCTGAAAATTGAAGAATCGTCTAATTTAATCTACTCCTAACTAATCTAATACTAACCCTAATTAATCCCATTCTAAACCCTAATCTAACTCCTAATTTGTATCTTCCAAATAGTTGTAGAAAAACCCCTTATGTAGAGGTGAAAATTTCAAGAAAATAGAGTTTGAATTGGACTCAACTACCCTGCCTAAAGGGACCTGCTGCCGATGGTAGTTCGAGCCCTACCGTCTGAGGTAGGGATCTGTTTTGCCAACGCTTATGTGCCAAGGACCTACTGCTAATGGTAGGTTAGACTACGTCGCACAGTAAGTCAGCTTCTTCATTGTTGACGGCTCCATTTTCATTGTCTTGGCTCCGTTTTTGTTTCCTTTCGTCATTTTCTCTTTCGGAGGGCACTTAAGACAAGAATAAGGGAGATTAAACTAAAATATACACTTTTACATATTAAAACATCGAAAAATGATGAAATTAACATATAAAAAATATAGACAACTATGCATATATCAAATACCCCCACACTTATCTGTTGTTTTCCCTTAAGCAACAAAAACTAAACGGGCAAACGAAGGAATTAAAAACTTTTATTTTTAAAAGACACAACATGAAAACAATAGAAGCCGAATGAAACAGTTAAAATCTAAAAAACGGTCACAAGAATTGGTAACCAAAAACAAGCTCAACAAAAGCAAAACAAAAACAAACAAAACTTAGAAAAATTAAAGATAAAACCACTTTAAATAGAATATTCACTGCCCATCTCCAAATATGAATAAAAAATATATGAATGACAAAATCACTAAGCCTACCACAGGTTACTAGAATCACTATCGACCAAAGGTGTGTGTATGTGATTTGCTCATGCTGTTTTTCATAGAAGAGGTGAAATGTTAAGTGATTAACACAATGAAATATTTTAAGATAAAATGCATACAACTCATACTTCTATCATTTATCTACTTTAAAGTCTATTCTAGATCGTTTCCGGATTAGGTAGGACTTTTTGGCTTGTAATGTTAGGCTAGAAACATAATTAGGTTACAAACTAAGGAAAAAAGAGACAAAAACAACTGAGATAGAGCTAACAAAATCAAAAGGAAAAGATAACAAAAGTAAAGAACTACTTTCTAGCCGTCTTTTTTTTTTTTTTTTTCACTCTTCTCACTCACATTTGTGCAACTTTCTTTGTTTTTCTTGGTGCACAACCCACCTAACAACCTACTTCTTCAAATCTTTCAAGAATTAACAAATATAGGAGAGAGATGCTTGATTTTTTAAGAATTTACAGTAAAATAAAAACTCATATATTTTTCTTCGTTTTTTGCCATTTTTCCATTTTTTTGAATTTTTCTCTTTTTTTTCTATTTTTTTTCTTTTCAAGCATCAACTATTTTTCTTTCTTTCTCTCTTTTCATAAGCAAAAACACCGAACACATGAAATTACCTATAATACCCTTTCTTTTAAACAGGGGTTTTCTTTTTTTTTTTTTTTTTTCACCCTTTTACCCCCACACTTATTTGTTTCCCATTCTCAAAACGACTAAAAAAGATATAATAACACTTAGCTCCACGAATTGAGATTTTATGTATAACAGAACAAGAAAAGAAGGGATTAAAACCCTTGGCAAAGAAGGGATTAAAACCCTTGGCATGAAGGCACAAAAAAGGAACTAGTGATTGATTTCATTTAGGATAATAGCAAGAAAGACACAAACGGTTCAAAGAAGGCCTAAGACTATCATCTCTGGAACCATCCTAGATTAGACTTCTTTGTTTTTAAAGATAGAAAAGATATGAAATTGCAGGCAAAGACTCAAAAATTATTATCATGATGCTAATTACCCAAGATTCCTAAGCTTCTATTACTTAAAAAATATTTACAAGTGCATGAAAACGATTGATCATGAAAGAAATTTAGTAAATATGGTTTTCAAAGTAATTAAGTAATACGCCTTTTCCCGAAAAACCTAAAGAATTTTTTGCAAATAGTACTTTACTAAAAGTGGCAAAACAAAATATTTTTGGATTTTTATAAGAATAGGAAAAATAAAAAGAAATAAAAGCTTATAGATTTTTCAAATTTTCTGATTTCTTTGGAGTTTTCAAATAAGAGACTTGAAGTAAAATAATAAGAAAGAAGGAAAAGATGAAATAGAAGACGAGAACACCCTCCCACACTTAAATCACATCGTCCTCAATGTGGGGGTTTGACTAAAGGAAAAAATTAAACACATACATGGGAAGCAATTCCGTAGTTATAAAGCGATAAAGGCTATCGAGAAGCCATCCCCACACAAAACAAAACAAATAGAAGAAAAGAAAAACAAATAGAAAGTAGAAAAGATAACATAAAGGAAAGTGCTATAAAGGGAGGGAGTTTAAGAAGTGTTATCTTGTGGTTGCTTGAGCAAACAACCCTTTTGTCAGTCTCTGGAGAAGAATTTCAAAACGTAGCTGTCAGGGAGACCTACTGCCGACGGTAGGGTTTAGCCTCCCATTGGTGGTAGGCTTATCTATCTTCATGGGGGAAAAAACATTGCCAACCTACCGCATGCGGTAGGTTAAGCCTACCGTCCGTGGTAGGCTTCTATCGGACTATCTGGAAGGTCTTTCGCTGGGTGTGATTCAGCTCCCCGGTTCACTCCTTCTAATCTAATAGTACTTGCAGTGCATAGGGGTAGTCCGAGCACACAAATAACTCTCCCAAGAGATTTTGACATTCACCATAACAAATAGTTAAGAAAAATCAACTAAAATAAAGTACGAAACAGTGGAAATAACTATCCAAACACAAATTACAACATGGCACGATCAATCTTACTTGTCTGGAACAACGAGGGATTCCTTCTGAAGGGTTTTGATGTGTAAATAAAATGGGATATTCTATCACTACAGTGCTAGACAATTGGACCTAACAAAGTAGAGGTGAGTTTAACTCGAGGGTTGAATCTCTCAGAGACGGACAAAGGTTCAAGTACTACTTGTATCTCTAATGTTTAGCCAAATAAAAATGTTGTCGTTGAGAAAAACATAAAACAATAAAAGCAACTAAAAGAAAAAGCAATAATAAAACGATTTAAAAAGATTAATAAAAACAAGAGTTTGGTTTGGTATAATCCTTGTTACTAGCTCAATTGGAAAAAATTTTAATGAAAATGATGTTGAATTAATTAATTTGGGTTATCGCTAAAAAATCGGGTAATCCCTATCTCTAGGACGAAAGCCACCTTACTCACTAACCCTTAGAGGAAAATCTCTTTTCTCCCTAACAAATTATGAGTACCATAAACTTAGGTGATTTAAAGGACCTAAAGTGTAATACCCTATCTCTAGTCAATTGCCCCAATTAACCCCCATCAAGTTGCCCTAGATCGTTCTTCCTTTTTCAATTCCAAACAACATTGTGAATAATCTAATCTCGCAACAAGTAAATTACAAGAAACATAATTGGAAGACAACTTAAATTAAAACAAGCATCGAAATCAAGAAATTAGACCAAGAACTTCATAATCAAGAACTAGTGTTCAACCCCAAATCCAAATAATAAAACTACTCATTATTCATTATAATTAAAACTGAAAATTAATTATAGAATTCAATAACAAGAAAAGTAAAAAGAAAGCTTAGGATTAAAGTCTTGAAGCCGAAGTCGAATCCCGAATGTCTTCTAAGATCGTCTCTCGAGTCATCAAGTCGAAGATTGAAATCTTGAATCAAAGTCTCCAATTTTGAATCCAAGAAAGTAAATCTTGCACAAAACTTGAAATTCTATATCTAAAGAAAATATAAAAGCTAGAATTTTAAAAAATGTTTAACTAATCTAACCTAATTATCTACTCCTAATCTAAATCTAATCTATTCTAAACTATTCTAAATTGTATGAATTGTCTATTACAATGGCTGCATAAGAGCCCTATATATAGAGAGGTAAAAATACAAGAAATCCAAGCTAAAGTTGAAGTAGGACTCAAGAAAATCGAGTTTGAAAAGGATTGGATTTGCCCCTTGCCAGCCTACCTACCGCCAACGGTAGGGTGAGGCCTACCGTCCACAGTAGGTCTCGGTTTATAGCTTTCCAGGCATTCTTCGCACCTACCGTCGATGGTAGGTTGCCCTGCCATCCGCAATAGGTGCGGTTGCTTTGCCGACGGCTTCTGTTTTTTGTCGTTTTTGCCCGTTTTCGTTTTCTTTTCATCGTTTCTACTTCCGGAGGGTACCTAGACAAGAGTAAGAGATATTTAGCTCAAATATATACTTTTACATATTAAAAACACTGAAACGATAAAATTAACATATAGAAAATATAGACAAAAATGCACTTATCATATACCCCCATACTTACCTGTTACTTGCCTCAAGCAATACAAACTAAATAGACAAACAAAGGATATAAGACTTTCAATGCTAAAGACGAAAATGATATAAGCCGAATAAAATATATAACTCAAAAAGATTTCAAGCAATATGCTCCAAAACAAGCTTTTCAAAAACAAAAACTAAAGCAAAACAGAACAAAATAAAACTTAGAAAAATAAAAGAAATAATACCACTTCAATAGAGTACATCAACATCCAATTCCAAAGATACAATCAAGAATAGACAAATGAAAAAATTACTAAGTTAACCACAACCAACCAAAATCATTACCAATGAACAGTGTGTAAGTGTGATTTTCGCTCATGCCGTTTTTCACAAAAAAAGATGAATTTTAAGTGATTAGCAATAAGAAATATTTTCAAAGACAATTCATACTTTTTCTATCACTTAGCCACATTAAAGTCTGTTTTAGGTCGTTCCCGGATTAGGTAGGATTTTGTGGCTTGTAATGTTAGGCTAGGGACATAAATAGGTTACAGACAAAGGTAAAAGGAGAAAAATAAATGAGATAGAGCTAGATAAGATAATGAAATAAAAGAACACTTTCTAGCCTCTGTTTTCACTTTTCTCACTTATCTTTATACAACTTCATTCTTCTTTGATAACAACCCATCTAAAAATATACTTTTCTCAAGATTTTCCTTTCAATAATAACCAAAGTAATTTAGAGAGAGAGATAATGCTTATGTTTTTCAAGATTTTTCTATAAAAATAAAGCACATATATTTTCCTTTTTTTCTGCCAATTTTTTCTCATCTTTTTTACTTTTTCTCTTTTTATTTTTTTTCTTTTCAAGCATCAAGATATTTTTTTTCTTTCTCTCTTTTCAAGCCAAAGTTATCGAATGCATGAAAAATACCCAACAATACCTTTTTTTTTTTAATACATTAGGGCTTTTCTTTCTTTCTTTATTTCTTTATCACTTTTTCCTCGACACTTATTCGTTCTTTCACTCAAGAGGGCCAAAAGTCTATACTAACCGATAGCTCACGAATCGAGGTTTACTCAAAACGGCCAAAAGTTCATACTAATCATTAGCTCACGAATTAAGGCTATATATATAATGAGGTTTTAAAAGAACAAAGAAAAGAAGAGAATAACCCTTGGCATGAAGGCACAAAAAGGGATTAATTTCATAAAGGATATAAGATAAGAAAGGCTCAATCAGTTCAAAGAAGGCCTAAGAACATCATCTCCGAGACCATCCTAGACTAGACTTCTTTGCTTTTAAAGATAGAAAAATTATGAAATTGTAGGCAAAGTTAAAAAATTATTATCATAATGCTAATTATTCAAGATTCTTAAATTTCTATTACTCAAACAACATTCACAGGTGCATAAAAACCATTGATCAAGTAAAACTTTAGTAAATGTGATTTTCAAAGTAATTTTCCTTTTTCAAAAAACCTAAGGAATTTTTCCGTTTTAAACTCTATCGGAAGTGATGAAAATATTTTTGGATTTTTAAATAACGAAGTAAAAAGAAAAAGACAAAATATTTTTGGAATTTTTAATTTTCTGATTTTTTTGGTATTTTTAGAGTAAGCGACTAACAAAAAAAAAAACTTTTACAAAGACAAAAACGAAAAAGAGACTAACATAAAAAAAACTCAAACAAAGAAAAGAAACAAAAGAGACTAACATAAAAAAATTTAAAAAAATTGAAAAACAAGAAATACCCCCCACACTTAAACTCACATTATCCTCAATATGGGGGTTATACTAAAGAAATAAGAAAATAAACACATACATGGGAAGCAATCCCGCAAATATAAAGCGATTAAAGCATATCAGGAAGCCATCCCCACAAAAAAATAAAACAAGCAATTAACAAATAAATGAAACAAGAAAAACAAAGAGAAATCAAATAAAACACAAAAATATAAAATAAGGGAAAAGAAAAGAAAACTCCCTATTTTGGAGCTCAGTCCGTGCTTCTGCTCTTACTACTGTCGTGATCAAGCATGAATTTGTTACACAGTGGGGTAGCATCAATTCTTGGTGATCGATCGATGCCCTTTGATGTGCCAACTCGTCCGCATAGCGGCGAGTGGACTCTACTATTTCGTTCAATTGCATCCTTTGGATTTCTTGATTGATCCGGAGTTGCTCAAAGGCAGTCTGCATCTCTGTTTAGAATGCATCCATCGGGATCATGTTTTGGGGACTGGCCTCTTTCTCCCCATCATCTAAGGCTTCGGCCTCATCATCATCTTCACCTAGTTGCGAGGACGACGCTCCTATGCCAGATTAAGTGGTTTTCTTTATTGGTCGAAAACCACTGGCGGAGCGACCCAGCAACTTATCTTCTTCAGGGGGGGAGGGGGAGGAGGGAGGGGAAGGGGAGAATCTACTCTTTTCTCCTCTCATCCCATCAGCAACCGCAATTGTTGAATTTTTTGAATTGAATCACTTGTTGCGGTCCGATTGATAATCGTCATTCTCTTACAAAATTAACATTGAAAGCAGGAAATATACGAGATAATATTACAGGATAACGAAAGGCACGCTTTTTGGTAATATCACAACCCTTGTTATGCATCATATGGATTATCAAAGACGAGAGAGAAAGAGGGGATTTTCTATGGAGTTTATCAAGAAGGTACATATCTACAATATGGACTTTACTAAATTTGCCCCCCTTTTTGAACAAGAGTATGGCTAAAGAAATAGGCGAGGGCCTGTGGAAGGAGGGATGGGAAATGACTCCCGTGGATTATTCTATGATAATCGAGCGCCCGGTGCTGGATATTAAAATAGCTACAAGCCGTATCAAAATTCCAGTCTGGGTCCTCATATATAGACCTCCTATTCAAATTCACAATGACCGTGTTCCCATTGTCCGGAATCCCAAGAATGGATGTCGGAAAGTCCCTTTCTAGAAACATCCTAACCCTTTTGACATGGGAGATGATGGTAGGAAGATCCTTGTCCGTTTTATGAAGCATGGTCGCGTAGATTTCTTGGACAAGATCTGGATAGTAATCACCAGAGAGGTGGAAGAGAGGAATCTAACCCAACCCTCTAAAAATATTTTCAAGCCCAAAATGCTCTATAACCTTTTCATCAAAATATTTTTCAACAATCATATTAAGAGAGGCCCTATCGGCGAGCCATTCCCAGGCTGAATTCGTGAGACGCTCGGGGAAAGGAAGAATATTAGGAGTGGGGTTGGGCGAGGTCCCTTCAACTCTAGTCCTTTTTTATTTAGATTTTGAGGAAGAAGCTACATCTTTCTTGGGAGCCATAGGGAGAATAGAAATGAAAGGAAAGATAGGAAAACGAAAAGGAAAAACAACAATGCAACACAAGAAGCACCAACACAAACAATTATGGAACACAAAAACACACAGTAAGCAAAATGCTAACGTAGCCCATGTGTGTAATAGTGTCCTACATAGCCCGTGGGTGTAATAGTGTGCACAAAATGGTTAAAATAAAATACAGTAAAATTTCTAACAAAACAAAAGCAAAAGTTCAAATGTGTACTAAAGTATAGGCAAAAAGGGAGACTAATTTTAAAGTAAGCCCGTAGTTGTTTGAGAAAACAACTATTTTCCACGAAATTTTGCTCTTTTCTATGTCTTTCTTGGAATGCTGCCGGAGTTTACCGGAATTCTTGTTGGAAAATTTTCTTGGACTTTTTCTGCAAAATTTTGTTAGAGAGCACAATGCAACACAAAACTAAGTTAGTTTATCACATAAAGAACACAAAGAAATGAAACTACAAAGAATTCAAGAAAAATTTGAAAATTATAGAAAAATGTGATGGAAGGGGAAATTGAAGGGAAAGGTTAGGTTTTTTGGGTGAGAGATGGAAAATGAAGATGGTTATGTGGTTTAATTTGGCTAGAATATTGAGAGGAAGAGTGGAGGAGGTAGAGGATTTTTAGGAGAAAAGAGGAGAAATAGAAGAACAATAGAAGAGAAAGAAATAGAGAGAAGGAAAAATACCAACCAAGAGGGAGAGGGAGAGTGTTGCCGCCTTCTTCTCGCAGGAATTGGTGAAATTTCATCGGAGTTTTAGAGGAAGATGGAGAATGATTGAGGAAGTTTAAAGGTGAGAGGAGGTTATGAAGACTTTGAGAGAAGAGGAAGAGGGAAAATAAAATTTGTTTGGGTTTTGGAAGTTGCGAGGCAAGAATAGTGCAACAAAAATATCCTAAAACTACAATTTAGAGCTGAAAATTAGGTCGACGACGACCCGTTTTACCTTAGAAAGACCCAACCCAAAACTCACTTGGACCCTACCATCGATGGTAAGGCACGGTAGGTCTCGGGTTGCTGGTGCCGAGAAATTCCTGTAGCCTACCACTGACGGTAGCACGAAACCTGCCATCCACAGTAGGTTGCTGTTGAATGATGCCCATGTTCGCCTATATGTACCAGCAAAAGTAGGGCAACCTACCATCTACGGTATGTTGCTGTCAAACTTCTGTTTTGCTTCGTCTTCTCCATTTTTCGAATCTTGTTCATGCCACCTACCTTGTTAACTCAAATTAACTTCTTGTAGGCCTTTAGGTTATCACTTTTTCTTCCAAAATGTCCTTACAAAATTAATAAATGATTAAAATAGAAAAAAACGAAAAGACGAAAGAGAAAAACGTAAAGAATACAAATTTACAATTTACAATTATAAAGTGTACTCCTCTTTCTTAGGCGCTAATTGCACCTCTCGGATCACAGTAATAAGAGTTTTTCTTTAAGTCCTTCTTCTGTACCGACACCCATTCCATCTTACCACTTTTTTATTTTAGATGTGTTGCCTTCATTTCTTTCGTTTTCTTCTTGGCTTTTCTTTTCTTTCTTTTTTAGTGGTGCATAGTTGAGAATACTTCGTTAGTTTTAGTAGTTACTATATATAAGGTATTCTTAGTTTTGGATGGGGAGGTCGGGAGTAAAGGAAATTGGAATATTATTTCATTTCCTTCGACCCTTAGGATTAGCTTTCCTTTTTCCATATCTATTAACACCCTAGACGTACCTAAGAAAGGGCGACCTAAAATAACCAGGAAATCAATGTCTTTCTTCATGTCCAAAACTACAAAGTCAATGGGGAATACTAAATCCTTGGCTTTGATTAACACATCCTCTATTACCCCTCTTAGATATCTAACACTGATATCTGCTAGATTTATAGACATTTTAACAGGTTTCCGGGTACCTAAACCTAGACGCTCACACATAGATGAAGAAATAACATTAATACTTGCGCTTAAGTCAGCTAAAGCCCTATCTATTTTGGTACTACCAATAATGCAAGGAAAAGAGAAACTCACTATATCTTCTAACTTTTGTGGTAGTGTTTCTGTCTTGATTGCGAGGGCTAAACTTTCTTCTTCCATGATAATCCCTTATTTATTTGGAATCTCCTCATTAGTTGAGATAGCATGGACATACTTTCTCAGGTTTTACTTCTATATTACTTAGGAGAGTTCCCGGAGTTCTTTCAGAAACAATTTTGACCAGTTGCCCAATTTGCTTCTCTAAGTTCCTAATGGAGGCCTCTTGATTCCTTTGGGTTACCTCAATTGTATTCATTCTACTTTCAGTTTTAGACATAAACTTTACCATTAAGTCCTCCAAATTTGTCTTATTTGGTAGAGGATGGTTTTTTTGACCCGCTTCATAAGGTAAAGGTGGTGGAGGACATCTATTCTGAAAACCCGGAGGTTGATTTTGTCTTTGTTGTCCTTGGCCAGCCTAAGAGAAATTAGGGTGGTTTCTCCATCCCCGATTGTGCGTATTTGAGTAGGGATTATTTTGTCGATTCCCTTGCACAAACTCTACTTGCTCTACTTGTCCTCCTATACTTGGGCACTCTTGAGTGAATGCCCCCCATTACAAAAATCACAAAATACGACTGCTTGATTATTCTTACTTGTTGATGGACCGGCCAAGTTTCCTATTCTTTGCTCAATAACCGCATTAGTCTTGCTTCTATAGCCGATATTGAATCCACATTGTGTACTCCAACCGTTATTAGCTTTCCTCTTTGGCCTCCCCAATTATAACTGTCCATTGCTATTTGTTCTATTAAATCATATACTTGTAGGGGGGTTTTATTATCTATTGATCACCTAAGGCCTCTATTAATTGTCTAGCACCAAAAGAAACTCCATTATAAAAACTTTGAATTTGTATCCCAAAATCTAGCCTATGATAGGGACACTTTCTTAATAATTCCTTCTATCGTTCCCATGCCTTATAGAGTCTTTCTCCGTCTATTTTTCAAAACGAGAGAATCTCGTTCCTTAGTTGCGTTTTTCGCCCCAGAGGAAAGTACCTCCCTGAAAATTTTCTGCTAATGATTCCCATGAAGTAATGGAACCCGTTGGTAGGGACTTCAGCCAAGACTTCGCTTTTCCCCTTAGAGAGAATGGGAAAAGACGGAATCGAACTCCATCCTCAAAACTCCATTAACTTTAAAAGTATCACATATCTCTAATAAATTACCTATATGCGCATTGGGATCTTCATCAGGAAGTCTGTCGAATTGAACTTGATTTTGCAATATCTGAATTATGTTTGGTTTAATCTCAAAGTTGTTCGCCTCTATCCTTGGCCTTATTATACTCAATTGCATCCCGAAGATGGACGGTCGAGCATAATCCGCCATTGTTCTCTCCAGTACCATATTGGCTGTGCCGCCATTGGAGGTGTTGATACGAAGAGAGGGTTGTTAAACGGAGGAGCTTCGAGTTCTTCTTTCGCCTTAACTTCAGGTGTTATTGCACTAGTTCCTGCCATTCCAAACTTAAGAACACGTCGAGCACTCTTCAGTGTACATTCAGGCTCGGGATCGAACGGTACTAACTCACCCCTTTTCTTTCAGGGCATAAACCACACAATCTGCAATAACTGAAGAATGTGATTAGCTCCACAAAACACAAAACAATTCGAGAATATAAACTAAAAATAATAGAATGATGCAAAAACCAACAATTCAACAAAGATAAAAACGAAAAGAAAAATAAAAGACTGTGACTAAAGCACTAAATAAACGATATTCCTTAAACTTGTTGTCCCCGGAAACAGCGCCAAAAATTTGATGTGTAAAAGTAAAACGGGGAATTCTAATCACTATAATGCTAGACAAGTGGACCTAACAAAGTAGATGTGAGTTCAACCCGAGTATCGAATATCTCAGAGATGGATGAAGGTTCAAATACTACTCGTGTCTCTAATGTTTAGCCGAATAAAAAGATTGTCGTTAAGAAAAAAAACAATAAAAGCAATTAAAAGAAAGCAATAATAAAGTGATTTTAAATGATTAATAAAACAAAAGTTTGGTTTGGTGGAATCCCCTAATCTTTGTTACTAGCTCAATTGGAAAAGACTTCAATGAAAACGATGTTTAATTAATTAAGTTGGGACGTCACTCAAAAATTAGGCAATCGCTATCTTTAGGACGAGAGCCACCTTATTCACTAACCCTTAGAGGAAAATATCTTTTCTCCCTAAAATTATGAGTGCCATAAACTTAGATGATTTAAAAGACCTAAAAGTCCAATATCGTATCTTTAGTCAATTGCCCCAATTAACCCCCAATCAGTTGCCCTAGATTGTTCTTCCTTTTTCAATTCCAAACAACCTTGCGAATAATCTAATCTCGCAACAATAAATTAACAAGAAATGCAATTGGAATACAACTTAAATTAAAACAAGCATCGAAATCAAGAAATCAAACCAAGAACTTCATAATCAAGAACTAGGGTTCAACCCCAAATCCAAACAATAAAACTACTCACTATTCAAGCTAAAGTTGAATTAGGAATCAAGAAAATCGAGTTTGAAAAGGATTGGATTCGTCCCTTGCCAACATACCTACCGTCGATGGTAGGGTGAGGCCTACCATCCACGATAGGTCTCAGGTTATAGCTTCCTAGGCATTCTCGGTACCTACCGTCGATGGTAGGTTGCCCTGCCATCTGCGATAGTTGCGGCTGCTTTGTCGACGGCTTCCATTTTTGTCATTTTCGCTCTGTTTTTGTCCGTTTTCATTTCCATTTTATCGTTTCTACTTCCGAAGGGTACCTAAACAAGAATAAGAGATATTTAGCTCAAATATATACTTTTACATGTTAAAAATAGCGAATATGGTGAAATTAACATATAAAAAGTATAGACAAAGACGCACTTATCAGGTTCCCACATCCACACCAAAGTATGGTTTAAGGCGATGGTCGTTTACTACCGCTTTTAATAAAAATGAAAGAATTTGAAACCCCTTATAAGAAAAGAAATAAAAAATTTAAGATCGAGCTTGAGAAATATGTTACAAATAACAAATAATTTTAACTCTTTAAAGGAAAACAATGTTGGAATCCGTAGGTAAAAACAAAATAAAATAAAACTACGGAAATCCACCAACAGGATTTGCACATACTAGAAAAACCGATTGGATAGGAATTACCTCAATGTTTTGATTGTTCGGTGTGGAGGCGCTGCTTTTTACGCTTCGCCCTCTACTGGTATCCACGCGACGAACTCCTCTACAAGTGATCGGGATGCTAGCCCCTTCTGTGTTCCGAAAACTGTTCAGAACTGATCCTGACTATCTGGTAATCGGTCGTATTTCGGAGAGAGGAGGCTAGATACTATACCGCCGTTCTAGGGTTTAGGGTTTTGTTTTTCTTTATTCAGATAAAGGACGGCTGCCAAGAAAAGGTTAACATAACCTTTTATAGCTGTCAATATCAAAACCCTAACTGTCATCTAATGACAATTTAATCTCGTCCGTCTATTCCTATAATCATCCAATGATTGGATGAGTAATATTAAGTAATTAATTTCATTTATTCGATTAAATAAAAGTAATTACTTATTAACTTACCAGAAAATACAATATGGGATCTGATTCCCCTTTTGTATACGTTCAACGAATCTAGATACAATCTAGATTCATTGAACGTGGACATTATGCTCACAAGATCGTCTATGCGTGTGACCCTGTAGGTTCACTTAACATTGACAGTGAATGAAAAAATGTCCTAGACATTTACTCACAAAACATAAGCGGCCTCTAGCAAGACATTATGTTTACCCAAGTTAAGTCAATGCAATAATAACCTAGCATCAGATTTAATATTTAGTCCTTTTGTCACACGATATCCTAATTAAGTATAAGGCATGGACCAAGTCATCCTTATAAAACTTAATTAAACATTTATTTGATCACCAGGCAGACTGTTCCAACAAATAATATTAATTACACCTTATTAATACTTATTTGAGCATGGACATGCATATTTTCCAGTCTTCCTTATCAAGGGGCCCATGGATATCTCTCTCTAAAAATAGAGGAACAAATCCCTTTCACTATCTCCAATATTCAAGCCATGACAAGAAAATAAGCCAACCAATAGTCATAATGATCACCTAATTAAAAGTGATGTTTGACTATGTCAAAACATATTTTCTCCCCATGCAAGAAACATTAGAAACATTAGGTCAAAGAACACCAAATATAAAACTGAGAAGAAATACTTATAACTTAAACCCATGCAATATTTATTCTTCACTTTGGGTCATGTCCAATACAATATTCTCATTATGTATTTATGAATTGATTTTATATCTCATATTCATGATCAGTAAAACTTGACCCTCAATCAACTTCACACTAGTTTACAAGATGTAATAAACTAGGGACAAATAAGAATAGTATTTTATTAGCTATAAGGGTTTTACTATCAAGTCACATACTTGATGACCAAGAGCATAAAATACAATTAAAAAATACATGCTTCGTAAATCATAAATGTGAGTCAATTGGTCTTAGGGCATATACTAACAAACAAAAGTTTAACGAGGGTTAAGTTTGAAGAAAACTCATTCGCGATTTTCCACTGTATAAGGGTCGTGTTCTTCCAATGCTCTCGCAATTCCTTTGAATTCTATGAGATGTCTTCTCTCTTTGTTATTCTCCTTATGTTGCTTCCATGATTCCTGCATACATAAAGAATTATTAACAAGAACAAAGTTAGTTTCATTAATAAGTAGGACACTCCCTCACTCTTTTCGACAACTTCTATCTTTATTTCTTGTCGCTCTTTTGTATGATCCTTTTCATTCTCCACGAGACTCTCGTTTTTCTTTTCTGGCTCACCTTCCTCAAACTCACTCTTATTCTCTGGCAAGCACTCTTCTCTCTTATTTTTGTTCACCACACTTGTATGCGGTAGAGGTTCTTGAAGTCTTGGGGAAGTGGACTCCTCCGGTTCTTGAGCAGTTTCCTCACAACTATGGAAATGTCATCACTTGTTCTTCCGCATCCCGCAAGGTGACCATATTACTAGGTATATTACTAAGCGATCTTTTAATGATCATCTTTGCTAAAAGCTTGATTTGATTCTCCATGTTGTGGATGGAAGTCGTTTGGATTCTTTGGACTGCTTCTATACTTCCACCCCGGTACTCGATGAATCGATATACTTTGAAACAAGATCTTTCAAATTAGGTCATAGGGGAGATAGGTGTACCGGTAGAGTATAAGTGTATGATAAATATTAAGTATAATCTCCCCAAAGAAGATTCGACTAATCCTCTAGTCTGAATTGTACTGGCTAGGATATGTGTTGTACTCCAGCCAGTTTCCTTGGAACATGGTCGGCTGATGAGGCATATGTTGAGAATTTTGTACACAAAAGCGTAATAAAAAAAAACTAAGAACACCGGCAACAGGATCCGCACATGCTAGAAAAACTTATTGGAAAGAAAACTACCTCAATATTTTGATACCACTAGGTATGGAGGCTCTATTGTTTATGCTTCGCCCTCTACCGGTATCCACACAATGATTAAGTTAATAAGTAATTAGTTTCATTTATTTGATAAATAAATTCGTTACTTATTAACTTACCATATAAATACAACACAAAATCTGATCCCCTTTTTGTATATATTCAACGAATCTGGACACAATCTAGATTCATCAAACGTAGACATCGTGCTCACAAGATCGTCTATGCATGTGACCTTGTAGGTTCACTTAACATTGGCAGTGAATAAAAATTTCCTACACATTTATCCACAAAATATAAGTGGCCTCTAGCAAGATATTATGCTTACCTAAGTTAAGTGAAAGATATGATAACCTAACATTAGTTTTGATATTTAGTCCTTTTGCCACACGATGTCCTAGTTAAGTATAAGGCATGGACCGAATCATCCTTATAAAACTCAATTAACCATTTATTTGATCACCAGGAAGATTGTTCCCATAGATAATACTAATACTTATTTGAGCATGGCCATGTGTATTTTACAGTCTTCCTTATGAGGGGCCCATGGATATCTCTCTCTAATAAGAGAGGGATAAATCCCTTTCACTATTTTTCTAATATTCAAGCTATGGCAAGAAAATAGTCCAACAAATAGTTATAATAATCACCTGATTAAAGGTGATGTTTGACTATGTCAAAACATATTTTCTCCCCATGGAAGAAGTATTAGAAACATTAGGTCAAAGACACCAAACATAAAACTGAGAAGAAATACTTGTGATTTAAACTCAAGCAATATTTCTTCTTCACTTTAGCTCATGTCTAATACAATATTCTCAATATGTATTAATGAATTGATTTTATATCTCATATTAATGATCAGTAAAACTTGATCATCAATCAACTTCATACTAGTTTAATAATACAAGATGTAATAAAACTAGGGACAAACAAGAATAGTATTTTATTAGCAAGAAGGATTTTACTATCAAGTCACATACTTGATGACCAAGAACATAAAATACAATTCAAAATATATGCCTCATAAATAACCAATATAAATGTAAGTCAATTGTGTTAGGGCATATAACTAATAGTATATTGAGGCTGAAAGGTCATGTTCTCCACTCTGTGTTCTAACCTTGCTGCCCATCGGCCTTCCATGGTATCATCGGTATCCATGTCGTACTATCCAAAACCTGGAACAAATAATTGGATGAGCAATTAACACAGGTTCCAGAAATAATAAGTCGAATACACAACATCTATACCACAAACACCTAAGTGCAACAACAGAACGGAACAAGGAAAAACAATTCAAAGACAAAGACTAATTCAATAAATAAACGATTTTCCTTAAGCTGCTAAAAACTTGAGTCTATGAAACGGGAATTCCTAATCACTACAATGCAAGGGAAGTGGACCTAACGCTGCAGAGGTGAGTTCAACTCGAGTGTCGGATCTCTCGAGGACGGTAAGGTTGAAAGTACTAATCGTGTCTCTAATGTTTAGTCTAAGAAAAGATTGGTCATTGAAAACGAAATAACGAAAGAAAACTGAAAATAATTAACTAACTAGGAAAGCAATGAAAACTTATGATTTTAAAAATTAATAAAGCAAGAGTTTAGATAGTGGAATCTCCCTAATCCTTGTTACTAATTCATTTGGGAAAAAAAAACTTTGTAAAAACAATGTTGAATTAATTAAGTTGGGTCATCACTCAAGTCGGACAATCCCTATCTCCAAGTGAAATCCACCCCACTCACTAACATTTAGAGGAAAATCTCTTTTCTCCCAAACAAATTATGAGTGCAATAAAATTAGGTGATTTACAAGACCTAAAAGTGCAATATCGTATCTCTAGTCAATTGCCCCAATTAACCACCAATTGGTTGCCCTAGACTTTTCTTCCCTTTTCAATTCTGAACAATCTTGCAATTAATCTAATCTCACGACAATTAAATTGTAAACAAGCACAATTGAAAGATAACTTAAATCAAAACAAGCATCGAATTCAAGAATTTAAACCAAGAACTTCATAATCAAGAATTAGAGTTCAACCCTCACCAAAACATAAAGAACTACTCATTATTCATTATATAAAAACTGGAATTTAACATAAAATTAAATAACAAGAAAGTAGAAAGCTAAGGATTGAAATCGAAGCCGCAATTGAAATCCTGAACGTCTTCAAAGCTCTTCTTTCGAGTCGCTAAGTTGAAGATCGCAATCTTTCAATTAATTCTTGAATTCTTGAAATCCAAGAAACTAAATTGTAGAAAAATAAAACCTGTCTAGCTAATTGAATGTATAAAGGCCAAAAATTGAAGAAGCCTCTAATCTAATCTACTCCTAACTACCTAATACTAACCCTAGTTAATCCTATTCTAAACCCTAATCTAAATCCTAATATGTATCTTCCAAATAGCTGCCAAAAAAAAAAAAAAACCCTTATATAGAGGTGAAAATTTCAAGAAAACAGAGTTTGAATTGGACTTAACTATCCTGCTTGTCGGGACCTACCGTCGACGGTAGGTCAAGCTCTACCGTCCGCAGTAGGATTCTATTTTGCCAACGCTTGTCTGTCAAGGACCTACCGCCGATAGTATGTTAGCCTACCTCGTGCAGTCGGTTCCGTTTTCGTTGTTTTCGCTCCGTTTTTATTTGCTTCCCTCGTTTTCTCTTCGGGAGGGCACCTAAGACAAGAAATAATGAAATTAACATATAGAAAATATAGACAATAATGCACATATCAGAGCCTGGACTCTTATAAGCTTAGTAATTGTGTTTTTATATTAGTCTTTGTGTTTTGTTGATTTATTGTGTGGCTATGATGGCTAGTTTTTGTTCGTTTTACAAGGGAAGCTCCGCCAAAAAATTTTCAAAAATTAAATTTTGAAGTCTTTATTTCTTAAACTCTTAAGTTATGTAATTAATTTTGAAAAGTTATGACAACATATTTTGGGAGTGATATTTTAATGTACGTGTAATACATAAATAGTTAGAGAATTCTTTAAATTAATAATATAATTTAAACATTTTGATGTATTTGTAATACTTAAATAAATAGATAAATCTTTTAAACACTTAAACTCTAAAAACATGTTGATACAAACTCTTTAACATAAAACTCTTAAACTCTAAATATTTCATAAATCATATTTAACACTTTAAACATATGAAATGATGAGTAATAAGTTCAAAATTTAAATTATTCATCTGTAAATGTCATTCTTCTAAACAGTTATATTAAAGTAAATGTGTTTTGTGTTGTGAAGTTATGGAGGAGGATCATAGTTGGATGTATAGAAGAACTGTGGCTAGAGTTGTGGGGATTAGTAGTTAGTTTGTTAATAGTGTGAAGCGTTTTTTGGATTGGTGTATTAATTACGGTCTTGGTGAAGTTAATGAGTTACGGTGTTTGTGTGCAAAGAAGTTGCACCTTTATAAATATGGTTTTTTACGTGATTACTACAATTGGATTGCACATGGCGAGCCGTCGTGGGGTTACCGACCGAATGTTGGGTAAGGTAGCGATAGGAGCAATGTTGAAAGTAACACGTACCGTGAGGGCAAATTTAATGCGCCCAGTCCAGATTTTGAACCCGATGTAGCGGGGCACCTAATCCTGAGGCTCAACGGTTTTATGACATGTTGAAATCTGTTGATACACCATTATATAAAAGGTGTACAAAGTGTTCACAGTTGTCTGCATGGTAAGGTTTTTGAATAGTAAGTCAGAGAACAACATGTCTAAAAAGTGCTTTGATCAAATACTATAGTTGTTGAAGGATGTACTCCTCGAAGGCAATAAGATGCTATATGATTGGTACCAAACGAAGAAGTTAGTATCTTGTTCGAATATGCCAATAGTGAAGATTGATGTATGCATTAATAGATGTATGTTGTATTGGAAGGATGATGCTCAAGCACTTTAGTGTAAGTTTAGTGGCCATGATAGTTACATGAGAATAAAGAAAAATAAGAAGAAGAAGTCCAAAGAGATTCCGTGCAAGAAGATGTATTATTTTCTGCTAACTCCTAGATTACAGAGGTTGTATACTTCTAAAAGAACGACTGAACATATGAGATGGCACTCAGAAAATGTACCTGAGCCGGATATGATGAGTCATCCAAGGGATGGAGAAGCTTGGAAACATTTCGATAGTACTCATCCTGAGTTTGCATCCAAATCAAGGAATGTCAAACTTGGATTGTTGTATTGATGGTTTTGCACTGTTTGAGATGTCCGAAAAAATAGTATTCTCCATGGCCAGTAATTATGACGCCGTACAACTTGCCTCCTTGGATGTGTGTAAAGAATCCTGAATTGTTCTTGACCTGTATTATTCTAGATCCTCAGAATCCTAAACATAAGTTGGATGTGTACTTGCAATCGTTGATAGAAGAATTGAATATATTGTGGGTGCATGGAGTTAACACCTATGATATTTTGAAGAAACAAAACTTCAATATGAAAGCTGCCTTATGTGTATTGTTAGTGACTTTCTAGCATAAGAGATGTTCGGTTAGAGTACTGCAGGTGAATTGGCATGTCCGTATTGCATAGAACACATAAGTTCATTCAAAGTACAAAGTGGTGGAAAACAATCTTAGTTCGATTGTTATCTTTCTGCCTTTGGATCATCAATTTCAGAGGGATTCGAGGTTTCAAGAAGAGTAGAGGAGAAGATCATTCTCCACCACCACATCGTCTTACTGGAGATCAGTTATGGGGAGAGTTCAAGACCTTGCAAAGATTATTGAAACCAGTACAGAAATGGGTAAGGAAGATGGTAGAGGAGTATCTCACAATTGGACAAATCATAGTATCTTTTGGGATCTTCCATATTTACTCTTCTCATTCGTCATAATCTTGACATCATGCATAATGAGAAGAATGTATTTGATAATGTTTTTAACACAGTGATGGATGTAAAAGAGAAGACAATGACAACGTTAATTCCAGGGAAGATGCTCAAAGATATTGTAATTAGTCTGAACTAAATCTCAATAGTGTTGCAAAACTGAAGACGTGTTACACTTTAACAAAAGAACAAAGGAGAGCCATACTTGAGTAGATGAAAGACTTGAAACTACCGAATTGATAAGCCTCTAACTTAAGCAGATATGCCGATTTGAAGGAATTGAGAATGTTTGGAATTAAGAGATATGATTGCCATGTGTTTATGGAGAGATTGATTCTTATTGCTCTTAAAGAGATGCTTGCCACAAAGATTTGGTGTACCTTAGCAGAATTAAGCTTGTTTTATAGGGACTTGTGTTCTCCTAAATTAGGTGAGATGCACATGCATGGATTGGAGAGTAAGACTGTTGTTTTGTTGTGCAAATTAGAAAGGATATTTCCTCTGTCATTTTTCAATGCCATAGAGCATTTAATGGTTCACGTTTCATATGAGGCTAGGGTGTGTGGTCCTGTACAGTACATATGGATGTAACTGTTCTAGAGGTACTTAAATCATTTGAAGAAGAAAATTAAGAATAAGGCTGGGGTTGAGGGAGCAATATGCAATGCTTATTTCGTTAAAGAGGCTACCACATTTTATAACTACTACTTTGAACCTCATGTATCCACCAAGGCAAGAGATGTTGGGAGAAATTATGAGGGTGATCAGCCTGAAGTGCAAGGTTCGATTCTATCAATTGCAATGTAGAAAGAAGGGCATACGGTAAGATGACGACAAAAATTATAGATGGCAGAGATTATTGGGCTGCAATGAACTGCATTCTATTAAATTACGATGAAGTCAAACCTTACATTGAGTAAGTAAATTTAATAAAGTATTACATAAGAAGTTATTTTTTAATTACATATTATATCGATGAGTTCATTACTTGTAAGAAGTACACCATGGAATTCAGGATGTGTTGTCCAAGTGTAACTGACGATATAGTGTAGAAGAGTATCAGAGAGGGATTCACATCGTGGTTTATGAATGAAGTAAGTTAAAAACTCCATAATTTCGTAATGGAACCTTAATTTTGTATAATATTTTTATAAACTAAATAAATATTATTTGTTTTATTCAGGTGCACAATCCCCTAAATGCAAGCAATAGCCAATGCTTTAGAAACTTAGCTTGGGGTGCTTCTAGACTTGTGAAATGGTATAATGGGTATTTGGTTAATGGATTTAGGTTTCATGCACAAGAACGAGAATCAGGGAGTCTCACATATAATTATAGTGTACGAGTAAAACATGACTATCATGGGATTTTAAAAGATATCATGGAGGTTGAATTACCGAAAATACCAATTCAGAAAGTTGTTCTTTTTAAGTGTGATTGGTTTAATTCATCTTTACAAAGAGGTCTTAAGATTCATTATAAATATAAATTTGTGGAGGTGCACATGAAAAGAAGATATGGTGGGGGGTATGATCCTTCCATATTGCCCAACAGGTGGAGCAAGTGTCTTTCATCCTATATCCTACGACTAAATGACAAAAGAGTGATTGGTCTGTTGTAATGAAATCAAGATCTCGTGTTTTAGATTTCCCTAGTGGACATTCCATTTCAAGAAAATGTTGATAGTGTTGAGACTTCAATGACAAATGTTGATATTCAAGATGTTTGGACCTCTCGTTCATGATCCGGCGATTCTGAACGAATAGACAGGCGTGAGAGGAATAGCATTGATAATGAAAATGAGGAAGAAGAAGATGAGGTAGAATGGGAGTCCAATGATGAAACAAATGAAGAAAAGGAAGAGTTTCAACCCGAGTCCAATTCCTGAACTTAGAATATGAAGTATGTTTAAAAATATGATATGTATTTGTATATATATATATATTATATAGTTGTTGTTAAAATGTATATGTATGCTCGATTTATATATAGTTGTTAAAATGTATGCTACGATGTTCATTTATATATAAGTTTACATAGTTGGTTTTAAAATGTATATGTATGCTCGGTTTATTTTTATGCTTTTATAATGTGTGATTTTGTTTAAGTAAATTATAACAATTCTTCTTATCTTTTAAATATAGGTACGATGGTTCATAGGCAAAAAAAGAAGAGTACGGTGCCCCCGGCAGTAGTAGAGGCTTCTACTCCATTGACCCCGACACCCCCGACTGCAGCAGGCCTTCTACTCCACCAGTGACATTGCCTTCTATTCAGGCCCTACCGTGTACGAGTCTAGCTACTACTTCCACCATTTCATCTTCTGCTGGCCCATCACCTTTGCATCAAGTAGTTGATGTTCGAGGGTTATAGTACTAACCTCAGATAGGTAAAATTAAACTTTACATTTTAATTCATTAACCATAGAAAATAAGATGTAAATATAAGCAACTAAGCTTGTAGTCAACACAATCACTGAAGCCTAAGTTCTAGCGAAGTTCATTCCATATTAACATTAGCCAACAAGCATCAAAACCATTGAGATACAAAGGCCTTCCTTTCAAACTAAAATGAGTTCCTCTTCTTTGAACAAATCTATTTTTATGACAATATCCTAATCTGAAAAGGAATAAAAGAGCAATTGTCTCAAAAGATTTGTAAAAAGACTTTTTTACTTCAACATTTTTTGTAGATGCAAATTCTAAATTTCGAGCCAATAAATTTTGGCTAGAAAAAATTTGTCTTTATATTATAGAAAACTAAACTAGGCATTGCTGAAATTAGGAAAATACAGAATGATTTTTTATTTTGTTATGGTTAATATATATATATTTTTTTTTGCTTACAACTTACATAAATTGCTTTTGCTAAACAGTTTCTCTAACCAGTCGGATTGTGCCAAGGTTATTTGGGTCATTATGCAGCAGCATTTCATCGGGGCTTATGCCAATTACGGCAAGGTCCCTTCGAACGTTAAATATATATGGTTTGGAGAGTTTTGTGCAAGTGTTTTAATTTACTAAGTTTTGATTATTACTTTAACTACATGCAATGTTATTTGACTTGTATTGGCAATTTTTTACCTGTAATTGCAGAAAACAATTTCTGTGGGACCTAGCACATCATACACAGATACACAGGCATCCAAGCATTATAAGGACATGTATGAAATTCGTCAAGACGGTAAGAGGCTTAATTGGATGACGGAGTGATTGTACACTGATCTTCTGGGGCAGTGGAATGACCCTAAGTACAAGAGGAAGCAAGAGACAACTCAGAGGAATCAGGTTGAGGGGCATGGTGGCTAGGGCCCCAATAAACACACTGAGGGTCATTGTCATTTATTGAATGGGTAAGTATGTTATAAGTCTTGCTTCTTCAATGTTGTTGGTTTCTTTTAAGTCTTATGCTTGTTGTTTATAAGCCTTATAAAATTATGGTTGTTTCTTAAAATGATATTAGTTTCTTATATGTCTTATGACATGATGTTCATTTCTTATAAGTCTTTTTTGGTGTTATAACTTATGCTTGTTATAAGTCTTATGGAATGATGTTCATTTCCGAACATGATTTTTGTTGCTATAATTTTTGTTTATAAGTCTTATAAAATGATGTTCGTTTCTTAAAATGTCATTAGTTTCTTTTTTGTCGTTATAACATGATGTTTATTTTTTATACATCTTATGAAATGATTTTCGTTTCTTATAAGTCTTATTTGGTGTTAAATTATTTAATAATATTCATTTCTTAAAATGATATTAGTTTCTTATAAGTCTTATAAAATGTTAAATTGATATTAGTTTCTTTCCTTTATTTTGCAGAAGGAAAAAATGGGGGATAACTTCAAATAATCGGATTTTGTACATCCTCCTCTATCAGCAAAGAATAGGGAAAAATAAGTGGAAGCGGATCGACTTGTGTCCAGACGAGTTTTGGTAAGTATGTTAATGTTATTCTTAAATTGCATGCTTAAATACTCAAATTTCTTAACAATAACTTATTCTCTTTTTTCTAGGCTAAGTTCTTAGAACTAAAGGTGAATGCGGAACGCGTAGCACAGAGACTAGGACACCAGTCCGAGCGATGATGCGTTGATGTTCGAGGCTGTTGGGGGCATCAACAAAGGCCACACCTATGATTTTGGATCACAATTTGCAGCCTTCGCAGCGAGGAGCCAGGGCGGCGGTAGGTCGTCATCAACACCTTCAGTTTCTTCTTCATCTGTCCCTGATTGTTGTGTTCAGACCACGAAGATATTGATGGGCTATATGGAGCATGCTCAGGACCAATTTTCCTGTTACATGAAGAATTTTACTAGGAAGGTTGGTCTGCCTGATCCTGTTCCTAGACTCTTTCCATTCTCATTCCCCCCCTCCCTCTCATGGAGGATTCTCTGTCTGATATTGCACTGCGTGACCCTCCTTCAAGCGATCCCCCCTCATTTGGCACCCCCCTCCCATTACAGTTATAGATATTTGACACTTTGTTTAAGTACTTTATATATTTCATACTTTGTTTGCTTTTAGTACTTTAAATGTTTAATGCTTTAGTATTGATGTTGAATTTTGTTGGTTTCAGTATGTTAGAATTGATGTTGACTTTGGGACTTTTGTGAATTTTTTCTGTTATAGTATGATTTTGGTTTGAATGATGTCCGTTTGGAACTTTTGTAAATTACAGGGAGATTATTATAAATTTAAAAATATATATCGAAAACAAATTTACCCACCGAATTCTTCGGTCGGTAAAAAAAGTTTTTTTTAATATTTTTTAAATTAATTTCAAAATATACACCGACTGATTACCGACTGGAGTAATCTATCGATAAATATAAATACTTTTATTATTTAATCTAAAAATTTATTGATCGATGCAACTGGTCGTAATTCGGTCAGTAAGTTATTAAATATACCGATCAAAATTCAGTCGGTATACATGAAACATCGATTGGTACTATTTCGAAATTTGAATTTATTTAAATCGAAAAAAATCAACGACCGACCAATACGGTCAGTAACTTTTTCCGACTGGCTTAATTTCGGTCAAATTTTCTCCCCGATCAACAAATACACAATTGAGCTTGATCGGTCATTAATTTCAATTTAGCGACTGTTTACCGACCGAAAAGTTGATCGGCAAATCCCCTTTTCTTGTAGTGGCAAACTCCTCCTCCTTAATCACCACCTCGTTGGGATCCCTTTTCTTTATACCTGCATTCTCTACACAAGGAATCTTAACTACTTCCTCCTTCATCTTCTCTTTCAGCTTTCTCACCCTCGTTCTTTTCCCTTTCCTCTTCTTCCTTATCTCACTCTTTTACCTTGGGTCTTAGAGCTCTTTTCTCTCATTTTGCTCTCAATCCCCTTCTCACCATGGCCCTTAGGTCTTTTTTATCCCTTACCACACTTACCTTTATCTTTTCTTCCTCCCTTTTCCTTCTCTCCAGGCCATATTTTATTTTTTAGTCTTCAAGTCCAAATTTATTATGGTTGAAGGTACAGACCTAAGGGTGGTTTTCTTCTCATTCCACACAAAAGAGTAAGTATTTATATATCCACCATGCACAACTTTCCTATCAAATATCTAAGGTCTACCCAACACAATATGAGTGATATGCATAGACACAATGTCACACAACACCTTATCCTCATACCTTCCTATAGAGAATGCAATCTAGCTTGCTTGTTTACTTTCAATTCTCCATATTCATTCACCCATTGAAGTTTAGAAGGCTTGGGTGTTTAATGTAATGAATTTTGAACTTTTTAATCACATAGGAACTAATCAAATTAGTACAACTCCCATTGTCTATCACTAAACTACAAGTTTTATCAAGAATTTGGCAGCGAGTATAAAACACGTTTTTCCTTTGTTGAGAATCCCATCCACCCAAGTCACGAGGACAAGAGGTAGCTTGTCTAACCATGGATATTTGCCTTTATTGGTACCCTAACATCAACTTGATTACCTCTCGTAGGTGGAATGCAACTCACATCTCCACTACTCCTTTTGTCTACTCTTTTCCTCCAATCTCTCCCATCATTCTCCCATATACTTCCCTCACCCAACATTTCTTTCCTATCTCCTCTACTTCCATGTCTTTTCCATAATCTCCATCCATCCTTGTGTCATGTTTTCTTCGTCTACACACACCCTTAAGTTTAGAAATCTCCTTTCTTTGTCCATCTATCGCGTTAGCATCTTCAAAAGTACTATTGCTAAAAAAAATTAAAAATCAGGTTATTTAGTAGACAGAAGCATATTACAAAATATTCATAATGTCCGATTTATGCTTTTATTCTTTTGATATAGACATGATGTGATCCTTTTTGTTAATACAAAAGTAAGTACCCTTAAATTTGAGGAATTGTCAATTAAGGGACCGTTCTTTTCAAAATGTTAATTGATGGTCAATTTAGGGTAAATGTATAATTTTCAAAACTCATGATTTAATTTCATACCCAATTCACCCCCAATTTTTCTGAATCTTTTTAAATTTTCTAATCTATTTCACCCTCCAAAATTTTCATCTTTCTTCATTATATTTCACACCAATTAACCTATATATGTTTCTAGTATTTTATTTATATGGGATACTATTTAATGTTGATGCTCAACAACAACTCTTTAACTCTTTATTTATTTTTTTAAAAAAAAAACTCTTTACGTTGTTTTACATTTATTTTCATTTTTTGTTCTCACTATCATTAACCATTTCCCGATTTACCACTATTTCTTCTCTTTTCTTTCACACTCCAGTCTTCTTTTTGATTAAACTAAAATAACAAGAAGAGGGATGTAGGGTAGAAGGAGAGAGAAGATTAAGATTTGAGAGAATAGTAAAGATACAACAAAAAAGAAATGAGGCAACTGGGATGAATGGTGATGGAGATGAGGCAGTTCAATCACAATTTTTTCCACAAGTATAGGATATCCAAAGAAATAAAATGATATTAAAAATATATGTGTTGAGTTGACGTGAAATACGATGAAGAAAGATTAAAAAATTGGAGGATGAAATAGATTAGGAAATTCAAAAAACTTTAGAAAAATGGGGGATGAACTTGATATGAAAATTAAGTCATGAGTTTTAAAATTATACATTTATCTCAAACTGACCTTCAATTGATAATTTGAAAAGAACAATCCCTTAATTGATAATTCTTCAAACTTAAGGGCACTTATTTGGTATTTGTTATAAAATTGTTGAATTCTTAAGCAGAATAACAACATCTAAATTAAAAGATACATTTGAAGAAGAAAAGAGAGAAGATAGTAGAGAGACAAGAAAAATGTGTAGAGAATCTCAAAATTTTCTCATTTTATTCATATTTTTCACAAGGTCACTCTAGCCCTATTGATAGACATTAGAAGATAGAAGATGGAGATGGAGGGGAAAAACAAGAGTTACATTCTATCCTTTAATAAGGATAGGATAGCCTTAATGATGACCACTAGTTATCAAACCTCTAAAGAGATAATGAAATTATCTTAATAAACACGGATTACTTCTTTTGGGATAGACATCCACTTAATAATTTCATAACACTCCTCCTTGGATGTCTATTACATAAAGAACGTACCTCGTTAAAAATCTTACTAGAAAAAAACCCAGTTGTAGAAAAACTTCTAGTTAAGGAAGAAAAGAATATACCATTCTTTATATTTTTCTCCCCGTATTTTGTACATCATTGAACCTACACATTCCAAATTCCAATCCTCAAATATAGTAGTCTGTTATGTCTTAGTGTTGAAATCGTTGAACATCAATTTAACTATCTTTAAGAAGAAAATATTGTAAAATCTACTTTATCATATCTTCTTTAATATATCCTTCAAATTCATTCTCAAAATGATTGGAATGTATCATATGAGTAGAGTATCTTTATCAATTATCAAGTATCCGAATGACTATTTTTGTACTTAATGATGTGACGTGCCCATATAAAATATCTTCTAGATTTTCAAGCTTGATTTTCCGAAACCTTTGACCATAGTATTTGCCTTTAATATTTACTTGCCTTAAGAATACTCTTCATGAGAATCATTTATCACTCTTTCATTAAAGATATGTTTCCTTCTAAGATGGCATATTTGCAATTCTTAACAAATTGACAAACTTGTGAACTTCTATTCACTGATTCATATACATAGACCAAAATGATATAGTGAGCATCTTTCTTTGCTTGAGAGTATAGAGCACATAAGAATTTTATGTGATAAAATAAAATATAATTTTCATCCATCAATAGAAATTTTTTGCTCTTCATTCTTAGTGACAAGCTTTACGAAGAACCTTATGCCACAAGTAATGTCTTTTACAATTTATAGTTCACATTAATTTTTTTGTAGAAATATTCATGCTTATCCTTATAGGATCACATTTAAGTGCATCATTCCTACTAGGAGTATATATATATATACACGCCAGGTGTACTTATTTATAATTGTCTGGACATTTTATATTTCTCATGCGAACCCCATATTATTATCTTGATTATCTTCAATTTCGAGTATATATTTTAGATCCTCATTTAGATTACTAATAATATGTGCATAAAAACCGTCGACGTATTGTACTATTTTGTAGTTTTATCATAATTTCTAATCAAGACATGCCATATTGATATCTCATTATCACAATTTTCAGGTACCTGAATTTCTTCTAGAAATAATACATGTCATGTTTAGAAATTTCTGCAAGAATTTTTTTCTCGATTTCTTAATTATTTGCTTTGTTTATATGTAAGGAAGATATTTTGTTGGAACTGACTTACCTATCACTCTTTTAATTGTGTTTCAAATTATATGTAGTGGTAGTTTTTCCTTCTGCGACATGAACTAAGCATATTATTATATTCGGATATTGGTTAGTAAATTTCTTTGCTACATAACTTATTTTTTGAACTTCAAATGTAAAATATTCTTCTATGAGGATCAAGAATATTAGACACAAAGTAATATATTATATTAAGTCAGTTTTATTACATATCATCTCCTCTTTATATTGGAAAACGTATTTAAAATCATCAAAATAAGAATCTTCTCCCTTGAGATTTGCTCCCAATATTTTTATATATAACCTTTCTTCAGATCCTATCTCATTACTTGTGGGGGAGTATATTAAAAAAAATTCACAATCATATTTAACATGTAGATGGAAAATATTTGGTTACTGATCACAAACTAATTAAAAATAGAGGAGACCTCATATAATTTGTTGACAAAATATGAAGTGATACTAAGAATCACATCAATAATTCAAGGCATCTATGGTTCTTCAAAACCGTTTGCTGCATTAACATATTCTGCAAAATGTTCATATGATACTACCTATATTATTAGGATAAATTGTGTTGGAAGGAGATATTAAATGTAAGCTCATAATCAAAGAGATACAACAAGCTTGTGTGTCAAAAATATATACATGACTATTTATGTTGTCAATGTACATTGACTATTATTTATTTATAATACAGGTAACATTCATAAAATTATGTTCTCTTGTAAGTTTTCATATTATAGTGACTTGGGACTAGGGATGTAAACAAGCCGAATCGAGCTTGAGTTTACACAAGCTCGAGCTCAACTCGAGCTTCATCGAGTTTATTAATTTTGGCTCGAGCTCGAATTCAATTTTTTTAAAAGATATATTATATATAACAATTAAAAAAAGTCAAAGAGTTATATATTCTGGCCCGATAGGCTCGACAAACCATAGAGTCAGTGTTAATGAGATACGAACTCGGCTCGTTTGCTTATCGAGTCGGCTCGAGCTCGGTCAACAGCAAGCTCGAACCAAGTTTTGACCAAGTGAGCGGCTTGCGACTGACTCATGGGTGGCTTGCCTCGCCTATACCCCTACTTGGGATTGTCTAACTAGTCACGCCAACAGTTCAATTATTTGAATAAGTAAATTGACTATTTGAATTAGTAAACTTCAGGTTATTAATGGATATAATTTATTTTACAGTAAATACTTCAGTCAATAATAACTCTTCTAGAGTTACAATTAACTAGGACTAATCCGGGAGGGATTGGAGGGCACAAGGCCACTAAAGAGCTGCACTAGGCTGGCATGCAGTATTAAACTGCTCCATAGTTGACTCAAACTTAGGACCTCTCACTTTGCATGCCATGTGGAGGATCCTACGTGAGGGGGTCAAGCCATTGAACCACACATCTCTTGTCTGAGAATTTAAATTACATAGTATGTAAACTTGAAAATTGTAAATTTACAACATGATAGAAAATAAAATAATAATTCAATTCTGTTAAAAATTTCTATTATCAATCAAAATGCCAAATATTCTCTTCTAGAGATTCAGGGAAATTAGCTACATTAGCATGTACCATAATAGAGAGAACCATTAGTACCGATTTCACTAATATTTGTATTATAATTTCAAGAGAAGTAAAATAATACTTTTTATTTTCTCATTTCTTAATCAAAGTTAATTAACAATATAAGATTTAAACGTTAGAATTTGATTTCACAAATATAATTGTGGAGAGTATTTTTATCATAATCAGTTCCATAAATAAATCACTTTAACAAATAAATTACAAAATTTAATTTTATTTACATCAAGGAATAATATAGAATATTGGTCAAGCATCACGTCAATTACTCATTTTTTCATTCAATTTCAAACAAATATAACATCAATTCAAAAATAATTTTAAAAACATTCCCCTCGATATATCTTCTTCTAGAGCATATTTGAGGTACATGATGGGAAAAAAATTTTCCTTTATCACATGACCAGTAATATTTCATATTATATAGCTTTGATTGATTAAGAATCCCGAAAGTCACAAAATATGCATAATGATAGAATACATTTTTGTAGCCACAAGTGTAACTCATTAGAATTTATGTTTATATATCAACCATCTTCTGACAGTTATATGTATTTGCTCATTTCCAACAATCAAGTGGCATAGATTCGTTATTATTTTTCTTGTGGTATCATCAATATCCACTATATCCAAATGGATTTTAACATCAAATATTCATATTCGATAGATAACTTATATATAGAATTTGAAGAGTTACAAACTAAAATTTAACAAATTCATAAAGAAAATGGAGATTTTGATAGGAACTTATCTCAATCTTCAAATCATTTAAGTAAGAAAACTTGAAAAGAAAAGTCCGTCTTAGAACTCATGTTTGATTTTCAAACAGTCCTTAGCAAGGACTCATATTGATAACTTGTTATAAAATAATTGAATTATTAACGAGAATAATATCTAAACTAGAAGAATACACTTAAAAGAGAAGAGTTAAGATAGTAGAAAGACCAGAAAAATGTTTGAAAAATCTTAAAATTTTCTCATTTTATTCACATCTTTCACAAGGTTACTCTAATTCTATTTATAGGTGTTAAGAGATAGAAGATACGATGAGAGATAAATAAGAGTTATATTTTGCCATTTAATAAGGATATGATAGTCTTATTGATTTCTAGTCATCAAACCTCTAAAGAGATAATAAAATTATCTTAATAAACATGGATTTTTTTTTTATAGAGTTCCACTTAATAATTTCATAAAAATATTAACTTTTTTTAAAATTTTGATCCCATTATTTGACTTGATTAGAAATATTGTAGGAATAATACAATCTTGAAAAATGGCAATTAATGGGAAATTCAAAACCATTCAAGGGTATTCCTGGAATCGGAACTACAATCTGTTGCTTTTCGTGATCAACGAGGTTGATGTAAGGGTTCAAAAAAGTCCAAAAATTTGCACAAACACGTGTTCATAAAATGACATTTTCTATCGAAAGAAAATTAATTTTCTTGACAACAAAATACATAATTAAAAAAAAATCTGTTTCTTTTCCTTTCTGTGTACCGTGTGAAATTTATCCTTTCATTCAGCATAATAAAATTAGCTACATACCAAAAAAAAGTTACATATACTAGAATTTACATGATTAATTAAAAAAGAATTTATATAATTAATACTCTATAATCAATAATCCTTTAAAAAGTTCCTAAAAAAAATAATCCTTTAAAAAGTAATATTTATTTCTGAGTTTTGATTAGCCAAAAGTCAGTAAGTTCATTATATTAATAAAACAAAAATTTTGTGAAGACTCTTATATAAAATATATAGTGTCATCATCAGGGTTAATAAATATAATTCGAGAATTTATAAAAATAGCGTGAAAAAAATCATTTGTTACCTTAAACTCTCTTTCTCTCTACCACTTTCTCTCTAATTTCTCTCTAAAAAAAACATTAATCTTTCACATTCAACATAATTTGGAAGTGGATATAGATTATTTTGAAGATTATGTACAAGAGAATATCGATTTTGAGGTAAGAAAACATGGTAATTTTTTTCCCGATTCTGAACCATTTTCGCCCATATTTGCGAAATTTTAAAAAAAATTCGTCCAGTTTAGCGAAACTTCTGGATAGTTTCTCCTATCTCGGCGAAAATGGATCAGTAAAGGGTTTTTCTGTTTTAATTTAAATGTAATATTTTAGTTTTTTAAAGTTTTTTAATTAATATAAAACGTATTAGTAATTTGTTTCGCATTACGTTTTAACGTAACAAGATGATATAGATCCGAACACATTTGAAGAATTTTTGAAATCGAAAGAATACGTGAATCACGGACATTTATTCACAACAGAGTGAATTTCAATTCGAAAGTAGAGTTGGTGGATTGGGCAAAAGAAATGGCGATGAAAGTGAATACATATTTGATCATCACTCGGTATTTGAGATCAAGAACATCCGACCGTTAACCTTACATTACATTGGCTTGCGAGGTTGGAGGTGAAATTAATCAAGAACGAAGCCGAGAGTTGATGATGAAGAAAAAGTTCCCATGAAAAGGCAGGGTCCTTATGAGACTAAAAAGTTTGGCTGTCCATTTAAATTAAAAGGTGCGCAAATCGCCACAAGTGAGAATTGGCAATTGTTCGTACATGATGGGAAGCACAACCAAAATAGGTGTCTATAGTTATGATCACGTTCAGGCTGCAAGACTAATGGAGTACCAGCTGATGCAGACCAAGCAATTTAAGAAAAGTCATGTGTCGCCACGTAATATGTTAAGATTTTTTCAAGAACAAATTTAAATAACATGTGAAATAAACATGAAATTAAATTTATGTAAACACTAAATTAAATAGCATAACATTAACAAATAAACATAATTATAATGTTAAACATTTATAAACACAAAACTAAATAATATAAACAAATATTTTAAAAAAAATACATTTCTATTACTTTCTCCAGACTGGCAAAAAAAATTATAATTTTCGCCCAGCCTAACGAAAATTTTTTTTTAAAAAAAAAATCCCCCAGCATAATGGTCAGCAGCCATTTTTTTTGCCAGAAAGGGCAACATATAAGGAGATTTTTGCCGGACCGGGTGAAAATCCATAAAACATTCGCCAGTCTAGACGAAGGTGTACGGAAATGGTAGAAAAGTAAGGAAAAAAAGACGGCTTTTTTTTTCCAATCCAATGCATATTTTCAAATTTTAAACTAATAACATTGTAAATAAATGAGCATAGATCGAAGTACTAACCTTAACGGTTGGATCTTCTTATATGTGAGGTTGAAATTTGAATTTTTAGAGAGAGGGGAGAGGATTTGTTCAAGAGAGAGGAAGTTGGTAGATGAAATGAAATTTTTTGAATTTTTTCGCGCTATCCTTATAGATTCTCGAGTTATATTTATTGGGTTCCTCATCAATATCCTAAATCAATTTAAAAACATAATTAGAATATTTTAGTATGAACAATAATTATTTGTTTTTTCTTGAATTCAAATACTCCCTCCACCACAAAGATGGTCCAAATTTCTTTTTTCTTTCGTACCAAATTATGGTTCTATTTCTATATATATATATATATATATATATATATGTTAGCTAATATGTTAATTCCTTTGTGTGTCCCTCATTATTCTACATCTTAATTTATAGAATCTCCACTTTCCCAAGAAATTTTAATAAAACGTACACCATTCTAATAACTTTATATAAGTTTCAAAACAAAAAGTCAAATACATTTAATATAAAGGAAAGGTATAGAAGAGAAATCAAAACAAAATTTAATTAGTCTAAATAACTTTCTTAATCTTTTTAAAAATTGAAATCGAATCATCTTTGTGGAACGGAAGGAGTATTTATTTTCATTTATAATTTTATTTCATTCTTATGTTTCTCAAATTATAATACTTATAAATGAAGAGATACTAATGTAGACAATGAATTTTTAATTTATTTATTTAATTAAGGACTAAAATAAAAAAAAAATATCTTTAGTCTTGGCTATTTAAATTAAATTAATAAACGAAGTCTTTTGGGCCATGATCATCTGAGTTGGGGCATGAAGATTGGATCATTTGAGTTGAGTTATGTAAATTGGGTCGGTTTTGGAATTATTTAAATAATATCCAAACCCACTTTAAATAAGCCCAATACAATGAAACCTATACCTTTCAGCCCAAGTAAATTTAGCACAAAGTCATTTTAAATGAGCCTCATCAAATAAGGAAATGGGCCGAACCAACACAGTTGATGGCCATTTAGTCCTATTTTTGCCTATACATAAGGGTCTTCGCAAGTTTGAAAATCATTCAGAAGACACTGAAGCTCGAGACAAGCGAAAAGCTCTCCAGAAGCTCTTCAGAAAAGCTCTCCAACAAAGGTCTTCCTCAAAGTTCAAGCATTTCCTCGCAGTGTTCCTCGTCTTCTTCCTTGCAAAGATCGAAAAAAGTTCCAACGGCTATGCAATCCATCGATCATCTTCAAAGTCCGCTCGATTGAGAAGAAGCTTCCAAGCCCTCAAGTCAATACTTTGCCGAAGAGAAGAATCGGAGGATTATCCTACAAACCAGGAATTCCCCAGAGATTTTGTATCCACTATTTGCTATTTATCTTTTGCTCGATTCCCAGACTTAAGATTTTGCTGCATACAGATTTTGGCATGCCCAGTGGGACCATCTCTGCCTCCCATCTCTTCTCTTTAAAGCTTAAGTCAATCAAATTTCAAGCATCAATGGCTCCTAAGAACAACTCAAAGTCAATTGTTCCAAGATTGCTGCTGTGAAAGAAACTGTCACCGATTCTGCCATAGCTTCAAATGTTGGGATGATGACGAGAAGCAAGACAATGGTACTTTCTCAAAAGGAAGTCCAAAATACACTGGCTCCAAAAGCACCATCATTTGCAAAGCGAGATTATAAATCCTCAAGCAACGGCTCTGATGATGAAGTTCTTATGAGAATCCAATGTATGAATCTTTGAAGATTGAAGATTCAACTACTTCATCAGTATTGCCAGTTATGATTACTAGAACGCTTAGCACTGAAGAACAACTGGAAAATCTTACAAGACTAGTTGAAGGCTTAGCTTAGCATACCCAAGAGCAAGAGTATTCTATCGCTCAACTGATGAATCGCCTGAAGAGAAGTGGCGAGACAAGTCAAGCTCCACTCAAGAAGCCACAGGTTCAAGAAGAAGTGATCAATTCCAAGAAGGACCATGATATCCAAGTGTCTACTGATAGTTTGATCCCCTTCGACCAATTGAAAGATATCATCAATATTGCCATCAAGGAGAAATATGAAGAGGGAACCAAGTCGATCAACATTTATGCCAAGCCCTATTCTCAAAGAATTGATAACATGAGAATGCCTGTTGGTTATCAATCGCTAAAGGTTCAACAATTTGATAGGAAAGGAAATCTAAAACAACATGTGGCTCATTTTGTGGAAACTTGCAATAATGTTGGTACCTATGGAGATCTTCTAGTGAAACAATTCATGCGATCTCTGAAAGGTAATACTTTTGACTGGTACACGGATTTGGAGCCTGGATCCATTAATAGCTGGGAAAAACTTGAACAAGAGTTTCTAAATCACTTCTATGGCACCCGTCAAATTGTTAGCATAGTGGAATTAACTAATTCCCGTAATGGAAAGAAGAACATGTGATCGATTACATCAACAAGTGGAGGAATTTGAACTTGAACTGCAGAGATCGCCTGAGAGAGTCTTCTACTATAGAGATAAATGTGTATTCAAGGCATACACTAGGGACTGCAATACATCCTCAAAGGAATTATGCCTAGAATGTTTGAAGAACTAGAAACTCACAAGCATGACATGGAATTGAGTATAACTGCAAATGGAGGAAAGGCAGCCGTGCAGGATTTGAACATAGAAAAAGAGAAACAAGACTTCAAAAAATAAAGTAAGGCTTCTTCCAAGAGTGAGACAAAAGAGTCAATGGCCACAAATGCTAGTCATATCAAGGTTTCTCAAAAAGTAACCAAGAAGATCGATCCTCCTAAAGAGCGAAGGAAAAAGACCTTGGAAGAAATGAAGGCCAAAGAATATCCCTTCTTGGACTCCAATGTCTGTTCAATGTTTGATGAATTTATAACTGCTAATGCTTTAATTTTGCCAGACTCAAAACGACCAAGCAAGATCGGACGCAAGGATGATCTACTACTGCAAGTATCATCGCATAATTGGTCATCCTATCGAGAAGTGCTTTGTATTCAAGGATCTAGTAATGCGGCTAGCCTGCGAAGGACGTGTTCTTCTTGAAGAAGATATAGTTGCTGCTCATGTGACATCTGTAACACCGCCTCTGTCCAAAAAACTACTTCAAAGGAGATAGTTGGAGTAATCAAGCTTAGAGAGTTTGATGCTGTGAAGGACATGTTCTTCTTGAAGAGGATAAAGTTGCTGCTCATGTGACATCTGTAACACCGCCTCTGTCCAACAAACTACTTCAAAGGAGATAGTTGGAGTAATCAAGCTTAGAGAGTTTGATGTTGTGAAGGTTGGGATTGATGGATCCATCATCTCCATTAAGGAATGTCAAACGTATATTGAAATACGCCCTACAAATGAAGAGGTTATTTCAACTAATGCTGAAAGTTGGACCATGGTGACCCACAAAAGAGATCGCACGAGATCTATCAAACCAAGAACTATGTTGACAAGTAGCAAATTCATCAAAAGAAATATGCTAAAGTCAAGTAGTCAAAAGATCAGGTATTTTCCGACGTTATCAGAAGGTTTTCCAAAAAGAACCCCCCGTCCCATCACCTTAGGAGATTTTCTACCTGAAGGTTTTGTTGAAATAGATGTGGCCCCATGCTATACCATTCATATTATTTGGAAGGAGAAAGTGACCAAGAAAAAGCTGTAGATTGTGCTCAAATCACTTTTGGTGATGACATCTGCTACTTAGCGCAACTCTTCACAATAGGCCACTATTTGTGGCAAGATATGTGAAAGAACAAATAGTCAATAGAATCTTATTAGATGGTGGACCTGCAGTCAACATCCTACCCTTGCGGACATTGAAAGAATTCAGAATTCCTACTGAGGACTTATCTCAAAGTCATTTGATGATCCAAGGACAAAGGGTAATTGGGACTTTAAGATTGAACCTGATGATGGATGATATGAGTACAAGTGTCTTTTACATGTAAAGATGCTAAGACTTCCTACAACATTATTTCAGGAAGGCCATGGTTGCATGAGAATGGTATTGTTCCATCTACCCTCCATCAACGTTTCAAATATTGTAGGAATGGAGTTGTGAAGAAGGTGGCTGCCGATGATAAACCTTTCACAGAAGCTGAAGCTCACAGTGTTGGTGCCAAGTACTACATCAGAAAGAAAACGGATTCATCCAATATTTCTTCATCAATAGAAGGAGAAGTTCAAGAAGTTAGCTCCTTAAAGAATCCTTCAAGTAAGAAAAAGTTGATAGTCAAATCCACAAGCCAAGATAAGCAGTTGCCTCTAGAAGATCTAGTGAAACAACAAGATCTCATTATGCCCCTTACAAAAGTTGAGCCTGTGAAGGCCTTAGCCACTCCTTGAAAAGGATTTGTCTGACCCACAGAAGATGCCAAGATGGAAAGTAGTAAGGCTATTAAACTCCTGGGTACTTCTTCAAGGATTTTGAAGTGTAAGCCCCAAAGGCATATTTGTTTAAAGTTATTTGATTATGATTAACTTGTGCTTTGTGATAATAGAAGTAGTTTTGTAAGAAGAACAAAAGATGCACAAGTCTCAAAGATGATGTACAAAGAAGCAAAAGATCATTCGAGATTACAAGACTTATTGAAGATAAGTGATCAAGTAAAAGACTTTGAAGACTAGAAGAATGGTTAGGCATAGATTTATAAGGTATTTATGTAAAACTCCCTAACTTGTTTCTTTTATTTTTGATCATTCATATTAGCTCCTTAGAAGAAACATTTTTTGAGAAATTATCCTAGAAAAACTAAGTTTTCTTGATGAAGCTTTTAGGATTTAAAGTTGTTACATGTTTTATAAGCTTTTGCATCAAGAATAGATGTTTTGAAAGTGAAGGAAAATCTGTGTTTTACAACAATTTCACAAAGCCTGAAAAATAGAAAAATAGGTCATCTAAGTCCAAATTATTTTTGAAGACTCATAAAATCGGTCATCCGATTTGAAAAATCAGACGTCTGAATTTCTTAACCTTCTAAAGAAATTGGCTATCTTATCTTTGTCCTTCAAAAAAATCGGTCATCCTATTTTTTGTTCCCAAAAAATCAGAAGACCTATTTTAAAAATTGGACGTCTAAATTTCTTAAACCTTTTAAAGAAATTAGTCATCATATTTTGTCTTGTACAAAAATCGGTCATCCTATTTTTTGTTTGATCATTCTTCAAAGAGGAAGAAAGAAAGCTTGTAGAATTAGTTCACAGAGTTGTATTCTATTCATTTCAAGCTTCTTTGGTAATATTGTTCAATTTCTATTCTCTCATCTTATAATGTGATCAAAGGTTTTGTGAAAACCCTTTGGGTAATCCTTTGATATTTTGTTATCTTGTATTGATATGTCATCTTTGAGGGTCTTGTGCAAAACACTTGAAGGGTGATCCTCTTTTGTGGTGTTTTTTTTGTAAAAGCTTGTGATTAGTGGAATTGGTGAAATCCTTGAGTTAAGTCTCAATGTAGTGGATCTAGATCTATTAGAGAGTGAACCACTATAAATTCTTTGTCTTTCTCTTTGTATTTTTGCTTGTTGCCTCTTTGTTTATTGTTTGAACATTCTTTATAAAAGAGATTTTGTTTGGTTAGGAATTTTATTAAAAAGAGTTATTAAATTCTTTTTCAAACAAAATCAAAGGTTATATATATAATTGTGCAAAAGTTTTTTAATTAGCCAAAAACCTTATTCACCCCTCCTCTAAGGTTTTTCAATAAGCTTCTAACTTCACGTACAAGCGATGGATTTGATCCCAATGCCTACAGACTTCATGCCAAGGTAGGATACAATTCAAAAAGTCAAAGTTTGTTGGGTAAACTGCCCCAGGAAGCTTCTAGAGAAAATGGAAACACTATTGGACTTGGTTATAAATGTGCATCTCCCATACGTCTCAAGATCAAGAGAGCAACTACCCAATACATCACTACAGAGGACGGCGTTACCTCAAAACTTAAATTGAACAACGAAGCAAAGGCAAGCACTCAAATTTCTGTTCCTGACCACTTGGGATCAAAAGGAAAGCTTTCTCGTATGTTTATCTTCAAACGCCTTGGAGGCAGTACCATATAAAAAAGAAATAGGCAAGAGAAGCATCCTTGTGGGGCAAGATTTGTGGTCAAGGCACCTTCCTAAATATGGGTCAAAGTGAACTGGAATGGGGATTCAATAGCTAAGGTTCACACGGATATACATGCCATACCTCGAATCAAATAGGATGACGAAAGTGTAGGACCATCCTGCCAAATCTCAACCTCAGAAATATCGTAGTCTACACCCATAGCCGAAGAGATGCATTAACCAGGGAGGTTGTGAGACTAGTTGAAAATGGATACATTTGCAATGTGAGGAACTGGGACATTCACTTACATAATGTGGAAATAAGAAGTAGAGTATTCTAAAGAACCATCATCTTTACAAGACACAACCCCACGAATTTTAAAGAATATGATGGAACTAAAAAGGAAAAAATTGTTGCAACACATCATATCAGTATCGTGGAAGAAGGAGCTTTTGAAGAAGATGCTAAAGATGCTCCATCAGAACTTGAAGAGGGCAATATAAATTAAAGGAAGTCAATCTTGGCACAATGGAAGAATCCCCCCTGTCTACATAAGTGCCCTACTCACTCCTAAGAAGAAGAAGCTTATGCAAATCTATTGAAAGAATACAAAGACGTCTTTGCATGGACTTATAAAGAAATGCCTGTTTTGGACCTAAAGATAACCGTCTACCAATGATTTATGTTACCATCGAGCATGAAGCCTTGTCTTTTCTGGATGGTTTATTTGGCTACAGTCAAATAAAGATGACACCACAAGATGTAGAGCTAACTACATTCCGCAGGCATTTTCTACTATAAAGTGATACCCTTCAGACTGAAGAATGTTGGCGCAATATATCAAAGGACTATGCAGAAAATCTTCGATGACATGCTCCACAAAATGGTGGAATGCTATGTTGATTATCTTGTAGTCAAATAAAAAAAATGCGGCTATCACCTCAAAGACTTGAAGATTACTTTTGAGCGACTCCGTAGATATCAATTAATGATGAATCCTTTGAAGTGTGCCTTTGGTGTTACCTTTGGAAAGTTTCGTGGCTTTATTGTCCGTTACAGAGGAATTGAAATTGATCAATCCAAGATTGATGCAATCTTGAAGATTCCTGAGCCTTGAAATATTCATGAGCTAGTTTGCAAGGAAAGTTAGCCTATCTTCGAAGATTTATCCCAAATCTTGCTAGACAGGGCTAACCATTTAGTCACTTGGTAAGGAAGGGCATATCTTCCGAATGGGATGAAGCTTGTAAAAATGCTTTCAAAAGCATCAATTCATATCTCATGAAACTTCCCGTGCTAGTTGCGCCTACTCTTGGAAAACCATTAGTCTTCTATATTGCTGCTCAAGAACATTCTGTGGCGGCATTACTCGACCAAGAAAATGAATATGGAAAGGAAAATGTGTTTTATTATTTGAGCCAGACAATGACACCTAATGTGAACTGAATTATTTGACGATAGAGAAGCTCTGTTTAGCCCTGATATTCGTATTTAGAAACCGAGATACTACTTTCAAGCACACACGGTGTATCTTATCTCCAAGGCGAATTCAATTATATATGTAATGTCAAGGCTTGTGTTGTTTGATCGGCTAGCGAGATGGTACTTGAAAATTCAACCATTTGAAATTGTTTATGTACCCTAGAAAGTTGTTAAGGGGCAAGTGTTGGCAAACTTCTTGGCTGATCATCCTATACCTGTTGAAACCTGCTGAATGGGAGTTGAATGACGAGCTACCTGATGAAAATATCTTGGTGATAGAAGTCCTTTTTCCATAGAAAAAGTTCTTTGATAGTGCATCACATCGTGAAGGGGCTTGAGCTGGTGTAGTATTTCTTACCCCCGAAGGTGATGTACTACCATGGACCTTTACTTTAAGTCAACAATGTTCTAACAACATGGGCAAGTATCAAGCTCTCATACTTGGGTTAGAATTTGTTGTTGACATGAAGCAACTATAGCTTGAGGTATATGGAGATTCTCAACTGGTGGTAAACCAATTACTTGGAATATACGAAGTTAAGAAGCCTAAGTTCCTCCCATACGATAAATATGCAAGGCACCTCATGGGATGATTAAGCAGCGTGACAATATCACACGTCTTGAGAAATGGAAATAGGAAAGTTGATGCACTAGCTAAACTTGCTTCAAACTTGACTTTGTCATATCAGCACACCGAAATTCTATTGTGTCAAAGATGGACAGTCCCACCCATGTTAGAAGATGAAAAAGATGAAGAATGTGAAGTGTCTTCTGTCTTAGTCTTCGAGGTTGATAAGGAGGATTGACGTCAACCATTTATAGATTATCTGAAAGAAGGAAAGTTGCCAAATGATCTACAAAGAAGAACTGATGTTCGGCACCGAGCTGCTTATTTTATATATTATAAAGATACATTGTTTCGGAGATCTTTTGAAGGCATTTTCCTAAGATGCTTGGGCGAAGAAGAAATTGTTCAAGTAATGGAAGAAGCTCATTCTGGCATTTGTGGAGGTCATTAATTCGGTCTGAAGCTTCATTTTTGTATTAAGAGAATGAGGTACTACTAGCTGACGATGGTGAAAGATTGCATGGACTATACGCAAAGATGTAAAGCTTGTCAATTCCATGCTAACTACAACATCAACCTCCTGAGCCTTTGCATCCAACTGTAGCTTCATGGCCTTTGAACGCATGGGGTCTTGATATTATTGGGCCTTTGCCAAAGTTATTTGCTGGACATTTGTACATCTTAGCTGCTACAGATTACTTTTCCAAATGGTCAAAAGTTGTAGCATTGAAGGAAACAAAGAAAGAGAATGTTGTGGACTTTATTCCAACAAACATTATCTACTGTTATGGAGTTCCAAGATATATAATCACTGATAATGGGAAGCCATTCTGCAATAGTCTGATGAACAAATTGTTTGAGAAGTTTGGTTTCAAACAACACAATTCCTCTATGTATTATGTCCCTGCAGATGGACTTGCTGAGGCATTTAACAAAACCTTATGTAAACTCTTACAAGAGACTGGCACATTCGAATTGGAGAATCGTTGTGAGCTTATAGAACCACTTATCGCACGCCAACCCAAGTGACTCCATATGCTCTCGTCTATGGGGTTGAGACAGTACTTCCATTGGAGTGACAAATCCCTTCTTAGAGGATTGCTATTCAAGAAAGCTTGACAAAGGAAGAAAATGCTCGCTTGAGACTTGAAAGTTTAGAAGCCTTGATGAGAAAATGTTGGAGGCAAAACAACGTTTAGAATGCTATCAAGCTCGCATCTCTAAGGCTTTCAATAAAAAGTTTCAGCTTCGCTCCTTCCAAGTTGGGGATCTAGTGCTTGCTGTGAAGAGGCCAATCATCATTGGACACAAAACTAAAAAAGTTCACATCAAAATGAGATGACCCCTACATTGTCCAAGAGTTCTACTCAAATGGATCTTACAAGATAGTTGCCAAAGATGGTCTAAGGAAGAGTCCTATCAACGGCAAGTATTTGAAGCGATATTATGCATAAAGTACACGCTCCTTGATTGCACGAGCCTAAACTGCAAAATTATTCCCTCAAGTCAAAAAGTTGGAAAGAAAAATACGCTCATTGACTGCACAAGTTTAAACTGTAAAGTCATCTCAAGTCCCAAAGGATGAAATATACGCTCCTTCACTGCACGGGCCTAAACTGCAAAGTTATTCCACCAAAGTTGTTGTATGTGGATAAACTGCTAAAACATCCCAACAAGTCCAAGTTGGTAAAAATGGATACTCCTCGCCCGCATGAGTATAAACTGTGTTAGGGCAACCACCAAAAGTGTAACATGTGTATAAACTGCTAAAACACTCTAACAAATCCAAGTTAGTAAAAATGGATACTCTTGACCCGCAAGAGCTAAAACTGTGAACTGCTAAAAGAATCTTTTTTCCCCAAAACTTTGAACTACGTTTGGCTTGATTTTTAAGTTCTTCTTAAGATACGTAGGCAGCTTAGAACTAAAAAAAAAAAAAATCTAAGTTCAGTTATAAGTTTTCAACAAACAAGTTTGTTTGTTTTGTACAATTGTAACTAAATTATTATAAGTTGGCATTGCATGTGAACAAAGCAAAAGAAATTATACAGGCAAAGGAAGAAATGCAAGAAAAAAAGGAGAATGAAGTTTATTCATAAGTAGAAGCGACAAAGTTCAAATTATATTTGATAAAGTACTTGAAAAAAAAATGCTAAACTACATCAAGGAAAGAGATTGAAAAATTCCAAGTTCTGTCGCAGAACCAACAGTTGCTCTTTCACTTCATCAATTTTGACCTCATCGTCCTTGCCCACTATAGGAGTACTCTCAAGCTTACACATTCTTCTTCAATAATGGCATAGGCATGTTCTTCTTTCGCAAGTGCATTTTTTGTTCCTCAAGTGTGGGTAGGAATAATGCCCCTTTATTCTTCTAACACTTCAACTTCTTGTTCAAAGATTTTATCTTCTCATCAATCTTTTTGAGACTGACTTTACATGCACCAACTTGTTCTTGAAGATTGTCAACATGATTTTTTGAAGCACTTGAACGTTATTAGCAAATGAAAGAGATTTTGTATATGCCTCCTTAGCCATCTTCTCCGAACTAGAAGATTGTGCGTCATCAAAATCATGTGCCTTGGTGACAAAAGACGTCAAAAGGTTCTTCAATGGAGAAATATCAATGGTGTTAGTTTCGGAAATCTTTTCAAGAACATAAATCACATTGCCCTCAAGAGAAGAAACTTGTTCAAGAGAAAGTCTCTTGATCTTTTGAAGGAGCTCTTGCCACATGTTCATTACACACTTCTTTTGAAAGTTGAACAAGAAAGACTTGCTCTCGAAAATAGAAATAGCTGAAGCATTTTCACGGGTAACTTATTTACTGTGGCAACCAAGTCTGATTTACAAGAAGAACCTACTTCATGTTGATTCTTAATCACAATGTTTGAATTGCATGTAGAGTCTTGAAAAAGAGCTTCAATGTCAACAAGAATGTCATCTTCTTCCTTTAAAAAAAAAGATTTACAAGTAAAAGTTAAAAATAAATAAACAAAAAAAGGAAAGAAAAGAAGAGAAAATGTTTAGTAATTCTTACGACATTTTTCAAGACTTGGTCTTTTTTCAAATGTTTGGCTAGCAGCTGTGGTTTCAACTCTGACATGTTTCCAACATCGATCTTGGCTACTAGAATTGTCCTCTCTAGCCTGCAATGGTTGGGGCATTTTTTGAGAAGATGGACCTACAACATTAGTTAAAGTTCGACTCGAAGAAGAGTTACTTTCTTCTTCCAAAAGCACTCCTCTATCATTTGATCCTTTAAGAGCTTCATCATTCGCAGGGACTTTCCTCTTAAGGAAAGAAGAGCGTTCGTCAACTTTTGGAGCACTCTGAAAGGAAATAAGTGCTATAATATTGTCTTCAAGACTTAAACTCTTAAGTATAATACTTCTTCACACTATAAGGTCTAGCAGGGAAGGTGACTTTAGACATCGTATGGCGAAGGGTGCATTTCACCCACAAGCGTAAACCATCTTCTAGAAAAGCTTCATGGATGAGAGACTTCAAATACCCAGGAGTATGTTGAAGAAATCCGAATTGGCGGCTAAATCGATGAGGGCCATAAGGCTCAATGATGAAGTGATTTTTTCCCTTAGTGAAAGTTAACACGAGTGAAGACTCAAAAAGTATCATTGCTTTACAACTATATCTTTTCATCATCAACAAAGTTGTGAGCTTTATCCTTCATAAGTGTAGTGGCATGCCAAACTACAGCTTTACCTCTATAAATTCGCTTGTGAGCATCTTCGATATTGAAGCATCTAACACTACCTTCACCAGATTAAGTCATCATCTTTGGACCCTTAAGGCCTTGAGGGGCACGAAAATGAGTTCTGAAGTAATGGGCCAACCATCCATTCAAGTAGTGGTTCGGAAGACAGAATTCTCTTTGCTAGAATGAACGGAGTTAGAGAGGCAATTTAACCCTCTGTAGACTAGTTAAGACTAGGACTACCAAGTTAATTTGCTCACCAAAGGCCATCAAGTTCGCCATCTTAAAAGTGCTAAGGCGGATAAGGGTCACACATTCCTTGGGCAAAACGAAGACACAAAGCCAACATGATAGAAAAGCAGTAAAGAACGTCTCCAATTTGAGGATGGGATCTTGAATGTTTAGCTTGGAGAACAAAGGCCTTGTTTTTTGCTGTCCATGCTTCATGAGGTGAAATGATGCCACAAGGATTCTCAGTAAATTTAGGGCATTGTCTTCTTCTTCCCTTTAAGGAGGTTCTTCATACTTCGCGGCTTTCTTGAACCAAAAAGTGATCTATGATTGATGGTGACTCCCAAGTTGGTGCCATTCCCCTTCTTGATCAAGCGGTATGCGTGGAACAAATGCCCGCAACTTTTTGGGAGATACTTCTTGCCTTGGAGATCCACTCTGGTAAGTTCTACAGTAAAAGGAACAACTTCATCGTAATGGTGGCCAAGTATGGGCATGCCTCTAATTTCGTTCAAATCTCACAAAGAGATGGACACCTCGCCGGTTGTTGTCAAAAGTGTGTTGGTAGAGGGACACCAAGTTTCGAAAAAAGCCTTCATGATATTCGAGTTGTGATCATATGTGAAGAGTGAGGTATACATGGTGTCATGGATTCTTGCATCTTTCAAACATTCGCATCGACTTAAGACGTCTTCTATCCATTCCTAATACTTTTCTCTGTAGTGGAGCGCACAATGGAACTTAATTGTTGAACTCCATTGAACCTCGCCATTGATCATTCTGCGGCCAAGTGAGGGAAGTTAGTCGACGCAATTCAGAGAATGATGAGTTGAGTCGAGGAGGATCAAAGCTTTTTGAGATTGCGTCTATTTTTTGAAGCGAGGGGCCTTCAAGCATCCGAAATACGTCGGGGTTGTAAATGATGACTTAGATGTCTCGTATTTCTCGAAAAAGTGATTCGATTGATGGGATTTGGTATGAGAACTTGTATAGAAAAATACGACTTACAAATTATAACTTAGAAAGAGTCTCTTGCGTATCCAATGGCATGTTTGATGGAATGAAATGATTTTTCAAATTCTTTTTCCAATTTATTTAGTAAAGTATTGAAGTAAAAAAAGTTTTCATTAAAAAGTTTATTGTAGAAAAAAGTAAAAAAAAAGTTTGACTTTTCAAGTTGATAAGAGTTGACCAATCCTTCATGCGATAAGTGGTGGTTGTTTCGATAATAGGCCAACATATTTGCTAGAAATCGCCTTGTAAACCATCAAAATAGTTGCCACCTTCATTGGGTCATTGGAATTGTCACGAATGACTAGAACATCTTGACCGGATTAAGACTTAGAGTCTATGAAGTACACCATGGTTAGTCTAGAAAAAAAAGTTAGTTTAAAAAAAAAAAAAAAGAAACTGTGCGCATGAAGAAATGCATGGGATCAAAGTTAAAAAAGGTTAGCCTAAAATTGAAAAAAAAAAGAGAATATTAGAAACATAAGGGATCAAAGTTAAAAAAAAAAAAAAAAGATTAGCCTTCTGGGACAGTAAAAAAGCCGATATCTTCATGAATTCTTCTTTTGAAAAAGAAAATAACGATGGACAAATCAGTTTGTGTAAGTAGCGATCAAAATTATAAACATATATATTGTGCAAATCGAATTTTTCAAAGGAATCACTCCTACTCGAAGGAAATTCTTGAATGCTTCTTGAATTGGAAACTTCTTGAAGATTTCTTGAATTAGGATGAAGGATGAAACACTTCTTGAATTGGGATGAAGAGAAGGGTGGAATAAAATCCCTATATATAGGGGGTTGGGAGGTAGAGATTGATCCTATAATTCTACAAAGATTCTAGTTAAAGATTTATAAAGATTCAATATCAAAGTTTCACAAGGATTCAATTCTTTCAAATAATATGAAGGTTCAAAGTTCAAAATTCTACAATGATTTAAATTTCCAAATTTTATGAGAAATAAAATCCTTAGTTTGAGAAGAATTCAATTTCATTGGTAACTCAACCTTCTCAGATCATCAAGGGTTCTGCCATCTAATTTGATTGGAATTCAAGACTCCAAGTTGGTAAAAACAAAAGATGGTAAGGCCTTTTCAGAATTCGCGAACAATATGGTAATTGCCAATAAATGTTCATAGCACTATCTTGTTTGAAAATGGAGGATGTTGGCAATTTCAAAAGGAAAAAAAATACACTTTAGTACTTCAAGTCTTGTCTTCAAAATTTTAGCCCCATAAATTTTCCTCAAATCTTAAAGTGGGAGCATTTGTAGACAATGGTTTTTAAATTTATTTATTTAATCAAGGACTAGAATAAAATAAATATCTTTAGACTTGGTTATTTAAATTAAATTAATAAAAGAAGTCATTTTGGCCATGAAGATTGGATCATCCGAGTTGGGTCATAAAGATTGGATCATTCGAGATAGGCTATGAAGATTGGATCATTTGAGTTGGCCCATGTAAATTTGGTCGGATTTGAAATTATTTAAATAATATCCAAATCCATTTTAAATAAAATCAATACAATAAAACCTATGCCTTTGGGCCCAAGTAAATTTAGTTCAAAATCGTTTTAAATTAAATCCATTAAATGATGGTTAAACTAATTGGCCTCATCAAATAAGAAAATAGGCCGACCCAACGCTGTTGATGGGCCGCTTAGTGGCCAAGTAACCCAATGCCTTAATTTTTCCTATAAATAAGGATAGTTCGAGACAAGTGAAAAGCTCTCTAACAAAAGTCTTCCTCAAAGTTTAAGCGTTTCCTTGCAGTGTTCTCTGTAATCCATGTTGTTTGCTATTTATTTTTTACTCAATTTTCAGATGTAAGATTTTGTTACAATTAAAGTGGAGTCTCAAGGGTGCAACTAATTATAATTTTAATGATTAACAAAGTTAATGGTTTGCTAATGTTCTTACTTTGTGTGCAGAATGGCAAGGCTGGGTGAAGACATATTTTCAAGTTAAAAGAATGTATATTTTAAAGCTAAATATTCTTAAGAGATAAATACATATTTTGTTAGTGTAAATGATTACTCTCGATTCACCTGAATTCTTTTTTTCATGAACAAAGATGAGGTTGTTAAGAAGTTAATCTTACTATGTAAAAAAATCTAAAAGGAAAGATAACCATTCGCAGTGATCATGAGTTTTTTTGTTTGAAAAGTAACATGAGAAATAATTTGAGGACAAACTGTTTCAAAAAGGTTTTCTGATGATAAACAAATCAACAACAATTTCCAACTATGAAGAATGCTTATAAGAACAAAACTTATATATTCAATCATAAAATTGATTGTAGAACTTTTCAGTTTTTAAGGCATCTCACCTTAAATTACCAGACATTTATATTTCAAGACATGTTCCTTTTTGTTTTTATTTTTCTCATATTTTGGTGCGAAAAATTTTAATTTATGAATTTTTTAAATTGTTATCGATGTTTTTTATTTAAAAAATTAAAAATAATTATATTTAATTTATTTAATAGGGGTCAATAACATAACTCGAGAATATATAAGTATACCGCGAAAAAAATTATTTTTTTGTTCTACTCTAAAACTGACCCTGCGAAAATCAGTTCAGTGATTTTTTTTTTTTTTAAAATACCTTCTATTATATGAGATTTGAACCCTTGATGTCAAGGGAATAAGATAGAAAACTTATTAAGAAACCAACATGAAACTTTATATTAAGTAAAAGAGATTTTATATAATAATAACTTATTTACGTATTTTTAAAAAAAAAATTCACCGGAACTTATTTTGCTCATCTGGGCGAAATGAACTTCAATCTCGAAAAAAATTTAAAACTTTTCTAACCTCAAAATCAACATTTTCTTGCAAAAAATCTTCAAAGTGATTCATATTTACCTCCAAAATGTGTTAAATGTGAAAAAGATAGAAGTTTTAGTGTAGAGAGAAGTTAGAGAGAAAGAGGGAGGGAAAAAGTAATTTTTTAGCGATATCCTTATAAATTTCGGAATTATGTTTATTGATCCCATTTAATATGATAAAAATAAAAATATTATATTATTTTTAAAACAATTTTTTATAAGCACATTTTAATAACTGTTTTAATAAAGAACAAACAATAAAGAATCGAACCAAATTATTACAAAAAAAAAGTACTAGAAATATACTTTTTTTAAAAAAATTCATCGATAAGTACGCCATCGACAAAACATGTGGCAATCAAATTGAAATCACAAATCTGAACTCCAAAATTTTTAAACGGTGTTTTCATAATACTGTCGACATAAAAAAATTGACAAAAATGTCTTCATTTAGACTATAGAACCAGCGATTAAAAAAAAAAAAAACACAAAAGTTATATCTCTCCCCCGCAATCACTATCATCATCCATACTTGAATTCACACTTCAAACATTTTCTTTAAGAGGAATCAAAGAAAATCTTTATTAAATTCAAAATATAAGGATATGGTAAAATCAGAAGAATTCACTGTTATTTAGAAGGAAAAAAAAGACTTCACCGTTCATGCATTTATAGCAAATAAATCATAGTATTTCTCGATTTATCCAACTTCATCTTTATCTCTCAAAAAGTTGAAAAAAGAATTGTTTTCCTCATAAAAAAGCAAGACCCACATATAATATTTTTTCCCAAAAAATAGTAAAAATAAATTGATCACAATGAATTATATTTGCAAAAATTGTACATTATAACAGAAAACAAGAATCATTGGTTATCCCATATTTTACTGATTATAGAAAAATAAAGATTTTTAAAAAACCCAAAATTCCAATTGTGTTAAGGTCTTCTTCTCCTTTTATTTTTTGTTTCTCTATTGAGTCCTTTATATACACCGTAATCTTCTTCTACTATACTAAATACTCTCTCTCTATCTCTCTTCCACAAGCGGAAAAAACTATTGAGAGAGATCTGGGGTCTGACTCTCTGCATCTCTCTTTCTTTCTTGGTCTTTCAACGGGCCTCCCTTTTCAAAAGGGGTCTTTACGGTTTGCCTTGATTCTGTACGTTTTCCTTTCATTTGTGGTAAGTCTTTGTTTTTCTCTCTTGTTTCTGCCGGGTTTCAATCTATCATTGCATTTATTGATTTGTTTCATTCTGGTTTCTGTTTGGTTAATAGTTTTTGGATCTTCTGTTTCAATTTGGATTTGGGGTCTTCTGTTGTATGATGGATTGTTTTGATCTGTGTTGATCTTGCGATTGCACTGGTTTGTTGATTTATTATATTATATTTACGATTTATTATTTTTCTTTTCATGGGAGATAATTTAGGATGTTTTTGTTGGATAAATTTGTATAAAGATGTATTTTTTTCATCGTAGAGATTGAACTTGCATGTTGAATCTTCGGGTTGAATTTTGTTTTTTTGAATTAAAAATTGAGTCTTTCTGCCACAAATTAGCTGAATATTTGGCTCCCTTTACTCATGACATGAGCGGGGATAGATGGGATATATAGTGTTGGTTGTCACCAAATTGGATAATTGGACTACTAATCGGAAGCAATTCTATCTGTACTTTTTCTTGATAAAGCAGAGAACTTGGATCCATATCGGGTTAGACTTGTTGAAGCCTTTTTATTAAGTCATGGAATTTTTCTTATGGTATCTAATCCATTAGTGCTGACACCTTTTAGGAGATGCATTTATCTTATTGTGCTTGCAATTCATATGACACAAACCTTTTTGTTTCAATGACTGAATTTTTTGAATTTTTGGTAGGGGTTCGAGATTTTAATATTGCTCTGGAATTATGGTTGTGGATGTTGTTGATTCTAAGTTGGCCCATGTTTCTGTGGAGAATGGGGGTGAAGAAAATAGCTCTGTGAAGGAGAATGGAAAGATCAATCAGGCTGCAGGGCTCCATGAACCAATAAAATTTGGATCGCATGGCGTGGATGAGCCAGTCAAAGGAGAAGTGAATAAAGTTTCTGAGGCCAACTTCCCAAAGGATGCAGTTGATGAATGGCCTGCACCTAAGCAGGTCCATTCATTCTATTTTGTCAAGTATAGGTCATTTGAAGATCAGAAGATCAAGGCAAAACTGGAACAGGCTGATAAAGAGTTACAAAAGAAGAATCAAATGCGGTCTCAGCTCATTGATAAATTAAGGGCAAAAAAGGTTAGTGAAAGTTATGTGCTTAGGCTCTGTTGCCCATATTAACTTTGTCATGGTTGCTGTCGTTTCTTCTATTTACATGATGCATACTTCAGACGGAATTTTAGTGTTTCCTGTATCCTTGTGCAGTCAGAGCGAGCACAAGTGATATCTCATCTGAAGGCTCATGGTGAAGAGAACAAGCAATACTGGATGAAGATAGATGAGAAGAAAAAGGAAATGGAACCTCTGCAGCAGGCTCTGGGCCAGCTGCGTGGTGCCAATTATGGTGGCAGAGGAGACAGGAGATCTGGTTTGTGTTCATCTGAGGAAGAGCTCAATGATGTTGTAAGCTTCAATGTTCAAAATTTTAGCACTTATAGACACTTTGTTTTTTGTCAATCTGTGAAGTCATTCCTCTTTTTAGTTATTGGTTATCTCTTTTGGAGGGGGTGGTATATTGGGGAGGTCTTTCCTTGTTTGCTAAGCTGCTCACAGGTGTATTAATCATGTTTTTTCTTTTTTTTTGGTTTTCACCTAGATTAAAAGTCTGCAATACCGCATTCAACATGAAAGCATTCCCCTTACTGAGGAGAAGCAAATCCTTAGGGAAATTAAACAACTTGAAGGGACAAGGGAAAAGGTTATCGCAAATGCTGCTGTGAGGGCAAAGATTCAGGAGTCCATGGGTGAAAAAGAAGCTCTTCAGGACCAGGTCAAAGTAAGTTACCTCCCGGAACTAACATTGGTTGGTATTACTTCCTTTCTAGAATAATTTTCCAGTTTTCAGGTTATGAATGGATTAGGAAAACGACTGGATGATCAATTATTGTGGGAGAGAACAGTCTAAAAGTTTCCTTCACTAAAATGGTCTAAGTATGTAATGAATCTATTATAACTCCCAAGTTCCAACAACAGTAACTTCTTGCAAAAAGAAATTGACCAATGCAACTCTTGATCTAATTGTGATCCCCCAACTCAAGATATTGGGGATGCATATTGGTTTCCAGATTATGACATTTTGGAAGAAAAGGATACAGTGTGACTGTTATTCTGGATATATGATTTTCTGCTTGTTATACGGAAAAAAAAAATATCAACCCTTTTAATTTCATTATAGCTTATAGGAGGTGATATGGATGGAGTGCGGAAGGAACAACAAATGGTGAAGGCCAAGCTTAAGCAATTTGAAGAGGAAAAGGAGGCAATAGACAAGGAGATCAAGTCTCTGGAGGAGGAATTGACAGCCCTGACGCAGAAGAGAGATCAGACTTTTGAAAGCATTCATCAATTGAGGAAACAACGCGAAGAAGGGGTATGTCAGTGTTTTTGCAATTCTTGTTTGGGGTAAAGTTTTCAGATAGAGATTGTATTTATCATTAATCATGGAAATTTTGGCTCAAATACATGCATGGGCTGGCTAACTTGCAACTTTTTCCTACTAAAGTTTAGTATGCAAGGCACCAAGATTTCCAGCAGGCTGTTGTCACAATTCACAAATCCATGTTTTATCTCTTTTTCTTTTATGCACATGGGAATGTGCTTGCATTGAATGTATAGATGAGCCTATGCGTCATTTACAGTATGTGCTTCATATAGAAATTTTTCTTATTTTCTATAACTGCAACCAATTAGTTCCACACTTGTATTAATTGAATATAGCTTTCATGGAGGAGAAAAGCTTCCCTTGTTTCTTTTGGTGCTTATTTCAGTTGCTTTTAGTAGATGTAAATATTCTTACATTCAGAATTAAGAGTATTTTGCTTCTGAAACATTAATGACCATTTTATCTTTTACATGTTTATACACCTTCATCTCTGTAATCTAAAGGCGCTGAAGATTTTGAACATTGAATGCCCTTCTGCTTGTAGATTGATCTCTTTATGATGATTAATGTTTCAACTTTGCAGAATTCCTCTTTTTATGAAAACCGTTCATTGTTGATCAAAGCCAAAGAGTTTGCAGCAAAGAAGGATGTTGAAGCCCTAAAAGATCTTTCAGAAACTGAGGTTGGTGGAACAGATACTTTGAATTTTATTAATTCTCTGCAATTTTTCTGTCTTATTGATATTTGCCTTCTCTTATAATAGGTTAATAAATTCATAACCGTCTGGAGTAGTAATAAGGTCTTCAGAGAAGACTATGAGAGGAGAATTATGCCATCTCTCGACATGCGTCAATTGAGTAGGGACGGAAGGATGAGGAATCCTGATGAGAAGCCTCTTTTGGCAGTGGTTTCATCAACTCCAGTTGAAGCTGAGGTAGTTCCTAGGACAAATGTTAAGCAAGAGAAGAATGTTAAGCAGGCAAAGGTAGATTTAAGCCCCCCATCAGAACCTGATGCTTCTTCTGTCCAGAAAGGTCAGAAAGAGAAGAAGAAAGAAGCAACGGACAAAAAGGCAGGAACTGCTGTAAAGTCAAGAGATGTTGAAGACGAACCAGAATTCTATGTTCCTGAAAAGTCAAAAAAAGATCCTCCAAAGTCGGGCAAATTTGACGAGCTGAAAATGAAGGAGATGAAAAGGGAGGAGGAGATAGCAAAGGCTAAGTTAGCAATGGAAAGGAAGAAAAAGTTGGCCGAGAAAGCAGCTGCGAAAGCTGAACTTAGGAAGCAGAAGGAAGCTGAGAAGAAAGAAAAGGTATAATTTCTTTTTACCATGTTCAAGATTAAGAGAAGAAATTAATATGAGTAGATTGCTGACTGAAAGTTTTCTCTAAACTTGTTGTTGCAGGAGCGTGAGAAAAAGCTAAAGAAGAAGGCAGGTGGTGCTTCTGCCACAGCTGCACCTCCAGAGTCTGAGGAACAAACTGAGGCAGCAGTTGCAGAGGTGGCCGAATCAGAAAAGGTGGAGGAAGTAGTGGAGACTCAGGCGCCAGCAAAGAATAAAGAGAGGAAGGAGAATGGTATCAGGTATAGAAAACGCTCGAAAGGCACGGATTCACTACCGAGGACCTTGCTCAAGCGTAAGAAAGCAACAAATTACTGGATGTGGGCAGCTCCTGCTGCTGCTTTAGCAGTAGCTTTGTTGTTCATAGTTGGGTATAAATATCTCCTCTAAGTTAGGAATCAACCTGGTATCTTCGAGAAAGTAACATTACTTGTTTTTGAGGATTGTGGCTGAGTTTAGGTTTGTGTTAGTAGAAAGACAAAAGTTATCCTTGGAATATTTTTTGCTGTTTCTTTTGCATCCTATGGAAGGATGTACCAGAAAACCATAAGTGGTAGAGTTACCAGTTTGTTTTTGTCTACAGTTTTGACAATATTTTCTTGTTACGTGTTGAATATAGTGAACTTTGGTATTAATAAGTTATATAGCAGCCAGCTTATTCTCATTAGATTTTGCCTCAAAAGTTAAATTGAGTTTGTGAAGTCCAGTACTGTATAATGATTTGAGTTACCGCTCTTATTCCTAGTGGTTAGATTCTGCTTTGTACCAATTCCATCTTTCGATACACCAATTATAGGCTAATAGGTTGATAAAAAAGTGTTATTTATTGAAGATAAAAATATCATTTATAGCATAAAGAATTTGTCTAAATAGTCATGTACAGTTTTCTTGTTAATAATTTTATACCACGCCAGTCCAAGCATCTAAATACATAAGTAGTATCTAGTGTAAATTTTCAAATAATTTTCAGATTTGTATTTTTTTTTTCAAATTTCAAATGTAAGATTTCTATTTCTTTTCAGAATCAATCTTTTAAATTTTCAGATTTGAGATTTATATTTTTTTTCTTTTCAAATTTCAAATTTGTAATTTACATTTCTTTTTGAAGACAATCTTTAAAATTTCAATGAGATTTATGTTTTTTTCCGAAAACATCCTGTGTAAAATTTCAAAATTGAGATTTATATTTCTTTTGAAAACAATTTAAATTTTTAAAATTAAACCAAAAGTATACTTTTTTTAATACTGGAAAAATTATCTTTATAAATGCACATTATTTCTTTTAATCTCTGACATATTAGTTCCTAAACTATTTTTAAGTGTTAATTTAGTGCTTAATTTTTATTTTTATTTTTTTAATTTTTAAATATTTATTTTTAGAAAGTTTTAATCACCGCTATCAATTCTAAAGCAAAATTCGGTGATAAAAATATATGAGTCGCACATAACTCAAAGTTAAAAAATTTACTCAATTCTCATCATTCTATTAAACAAAACAATGTACTCTAATTGAATACTTGGAATATTCTTTGGGTTTATATGAAATTTTCTTTAAATACCTAAAACTTTCCTCTAAATTTGGAGAAAAAATTTCTCTGATTGAATACTTAAAATATTCTTGGTGTTTAAACTTGTTTTTCATTCAAGTTTAGAAAAATTTTCAAATAAACCCCTAGAATATTTTAAATTTTCAATTAGACTCCATTGTTTTGTTTAATAAAGTATGGGTAAGTTGAGTAAGTGAAATGTTGTTTTCAACTTTGTTCATGAGTCAAGTGTGACTCACATATTTTTTATTGTCAGATTCTGCGAGAGTGAGACTCAAGAGTCAAAGGAGAACTAAAACTTTTAGAAAATAAAAGTTCATGGACTAAAAAAATGAAAACAAAGATTAAAAACTAAATTAAGACAAAATATAATGTAGAGACTTTATTTTAAACTTCTAATAGTGCCAATTTCTCTCCTTTTAAAAAACGGTCTATCAATAAAAAAAATGTAAATGCATTATTATAGATGAACGCATTGGCAAAGTGTTACTATTTTATTTTGGGTACAGTGTTGGGGGTTAATAAACCCACCTCAAGAATCTATATGTATAGCATGAAAAAATTTTAAAAATTTCATTTTTGAATATAAAATTTCTCCAACTTCAACAAACCCTCTAAACTCTCTCTAAAACCACAAATTTCAACTTCAAATTTATGAAGATCCGCCCGTTGTAAATTGGAAAAAAGGTTAGTACTTCGATCTACACTCATTTATTTACATTTTTATCGATTGAAAATTTGAAAATATCCGCTGGATTGAAAAAAATGAATATTTTTTTATGCTTCAAAAATCTACCCGAAACCCTTTGAATCTCCCAGTCCGGAGATTGGAGAAGAGTCGGATCTCCCGGTCTGGGCAATTCCTAGTAGTGGCGAACTCAGGTTCTGGCGGTTGAGAGAGGCTTTGACCGCCAAAATCTTGGCGAATGAAATATTTTTTTTTTTTAAATTTGCAAAAGGTTTTAATCGCCCAGACCGACGAGCTGGAGCTAAGGGGGTCGCTCATTTGGGCGATCGTTCTGAGAACGGACCGCCTGAACGGGCGAATCACTTAGCTCCGGCTCGCCGGTCTGGGCAATTCAAACCTTAGTCCTGAAAAAAAAATAATTTTAATTTTTCTTACCTCAAATTCGATATTTTCTTTTACAAATTCTTCAGAATGATCCATATCTACCTCCAATACAAGTTCAATGTTAAACATTACAGTTTTAGAGTAGAGAGAGTAGAGAGAAGTAACAGAGAAAGTGTGTAGAGAGAGAAAGATGAGGGAAAATAATAAATTTTTTCGCGCTATACATATAGATTCTCAAGTTGGGTTATCGACTCCCAAAGTGTTATAGACATTTGAACTTTCTCGTTTTCTTTATTTTAGCACTCAAACTAAAAAACTATCAATTTTAGCACTTTAACTTAAAAAAACTCTCCAATCTAATATTTTTACCGTGAGGTACTAACATGCTAAGGTATTTCTATGAAATTATAATTATTCTTTTATATTTGTTTCTTTCCTCCCGATTCTCTCCAAATCTAACCCTAATCTTTAGGATGTCTATTTTACCTCCTTCTGCTCTCCAATCTCTTTCCCTCACCACCACCACCTCCATTTCCTATCTTATTTAGAATGTCTTCAAACTCCATTCCTACAGATTATACAGTGGTCACCAAACTATAGAGCATCAATACCAGTTATAGAGGGCCTCATACATATCAAGAATTCGAATTAATTTTTCTGGTTGATAATATGGTCCAATAGCTATTGCTTCAACAAAATTCATAAGATGCAAAGCAGAGACTTTTGATGATTTTGCAAAACATACTGAACTGACTAATTTAAACTCTAAAAAATCTAATAAGAGTCATTTCTCACTATGAAGATAAACTCACTCAAAAAGCTTCATAGCTCGAATCAACCTCTTGATTTTGGAGTTCAATGTCTTCCACTCCAACTTCAATACATCTTCGGTGCTCAATTTCTCCACTTCAAGGATGTAAAGACAATCATCAAGTGCATATATATATATATATATTCAATTTCTCTGTGTAGCGGGCTAAAGTTTCTTATATAATTAAAATTACTACATGTCTTGTCCCTTGCAAACTAATTTCATATGCCATTGGTTTTTGACGTCTTTTGCTAAAGAAAGGAAAAACTATGGCCTTTCTTCTTGGGAAGAAAGCAAGAGCTTCTCAAAGCAATTAATAATGGATGTATAGTTAGTCTTCTATCCGGATCTGTTGTCTTTTGCATAGTTGCTCGGCCCACTAGGAATTTTAGGAAGAGGAGGAGAAGGTTATCTTTTACTTGGATCAAAGCCTGGGGGTTGGGGTGGCAAAGTACTAATTTAGAAAAGAAGTAGAAAAAAAGAAGAAAAAAAGATGAGATGAGAGGAGACGGGGAGAAAAGACATAAAAAATAAAAAAATAAAGATAAATTTCATTATCTTACATTTGGACAAAAGTAGCCGTGATATATTAGTACTTAAAGGTAATAATGGATAAAAGTGTTAAATTGGATAACTTTTTAAAATTAAAATGTTAAAATAGATAGTTTTTTAGTGTTAGTACTAAAATTGATAAAACTGAAAAGTTTATGTGCACTTTTTACAGTTTAGTTTTTAGCTTGGTCTTCTATCTATTGATATTTGCACTTCTGCTCCTCGAAACGAAACTGTTAGAAGAGTTAACAGGAGTAAAACACTCGCGCAATTCAGCTCATGAGTTCAGTACGAACATCGGCCATGGGCATGGCTGCCACCAGCTTGGCTACATTAAGAATAGCCCTTCACTCATTCATATGCCCCGGCGTCAAAGAAAAGTTCTTCAGGAATTTCGTAACTCCTTTGAAATTGAATTCCCCAGGTCTGTGAATACATCTTTACCATCTTTATTCTTCTCTCTGTCCGAAAAGAGAAAGATTATGTAACGGTTCCGCTATTTATTTATGCTGTTTTCTAATTATTTTTTCATGTTCTTGAATATCCTTTTGCTGAATCGTATGAAACAGCGAATCTTTTGGAGTATTAAATTAATAGAATGGTAGAAGATAAAAGAAGTAAACTTTCTGTTTATCCGCAATAGGAAAAATTGAATTTTTCAAGGGATGTAGATGTCTCTGGATTTATTGAATTCATTTTTTCTTGAAGTTTCTATTTTATTGAAGAGTATTGCAGTTAGTGAAGCAATAAATTCTTCTTCTGTTTAGTGACCAAAAAGTGGCTTTCTTAGTCAAAGAAATTATTCTCTATCTCTCTCTCATAGAAAAAAAAAAGTGGCTTTCTTGGTTCTATGGATAATTAGCTTAACCAATGTCTAACAATACCTGCATGCTATTCATACACATTATAAAATAACGAGCATTATCTAATGACTTTCGGTGGCTAGATTGTGGTTTATTTATTAGAATGAAAGAGTACATGCTGCCAACACAACAGTAGCTAATCTGGATCCTTAGCACTGGATAATTTTATTAATAGTAAGGATGTGCTCTTCTTGTTTTGATTCCATTGTACCACCATTAGTGGTTACTGAGGCTATGGGTTTTAGGACGGCTTTGCACACAGCAGTCATGGTTACAAGTTCGTGATGCCATTTCATTCACCAGGCCTTTTTGCCAGTTAGCAGCAGAGGCTGTAAAGAGCGACCCAGGAGTTATATCTAAAAGAGTGGGAGACAAGGGCACGGCTGAAGAAATTAAGCGTATTGTTGAAATGGTAGGGATGTTTAGAGTTTCAGATAATAGTTACCTTTAACTTGTTTGCCTTGTTGAATTCTTGATCGCTTCTTTCCTGTTCCACTTCTCCTCCTTTTTATTGTATTGTTGACGAATAAAAGTTACAAAGAATTGACAAATTCAAATGATTGTAAGTGTTGATAGTCATACTTTGGAATTTTTTAGGCAAATCGGGCCTCATTAAGGAGAGAAGTTCTACATACTGACTTTCTCACTCCGCCTGTGCTAAAAGAGTCGATGCTGCTATTAGAAAATCTGGCAGATGTGAAAATGGTTGCTCAAGGAGGATATCCAGAGGTTGACATCAATATTTTGCTCAATTTCGTTTCCTCATAAGAGTTCTTATTTGTTCTCTATAAATTAGCCTCAATAAATTATTTCAGGCTGAACGGTGCCGGCTCTCAATTGGGCATCCGGATCTCTTGACTAATGATCCAGATATCGTTGGAGCTTTGAGGTAGACATATGAAACGTCCCTTGTTCTATTCTTCAATTGAATCAGATATTTTAAGCTAAAAGATTCAGTTTCTTGTTGTAAAGCACTTTTCCCCACTTTGCCCCCCAGCATTTCTGGTAACTTCAGTTTCCAGCCATACTCTCATGGCGATTTCCTTGGTGCAATCCTTGGTACAGGGATTTCCAGAGATAAGATCGGAGATATTATTTTGCAGGTAGAGATTTTTGGTCCTAGATTTACCTAAACTCATCTTTCTTGAACTTAGGAAGCATAGTTGAAATGTTTAAAAATGAAAAGTTTTCATGATTTCTTAGTATCTTTCTTTTCACTTATCTTTCCAATTAAAAAAGCTGCTCAGCAGCCATTTCTTACTTTCAGCATTAGATTTGGACTTGTTTGAAGACTAAGTACATCTCATTTCTCCTTTGCCGTTCACATTTTTCTGTTTAGGGCGAAAAGGGGGCCCAAGTCCTTGTTGTTCCAGAACTTGTGGACTATCTCACTTCATCCTTAGACAAGGTATTTGATCTGGTCTATTGCTTACTAGTACCTTGTAATCATGAATATGCTGCTGCCGAAGCATGGTCTGTTCTTGAATCTTTTTGTTATCTGTATTAGCATTTGTGTCTAAGAATTCTTCATTAAATTGCCGAAAACTAGATAAAAGTTGGACATGCAGTATTAAATATGCAAGGAAAAGGCATAGGACTTATACTATTGAAGCTTCTTACATTTTTGAGCAATGCATGAGCAATATTCGCTAAACTCTAATACTTGGTGGTACTGATGTTCCGATTGTTATTTCTTTTGCAGGTTGGAAATGTTTCAGTGACATGTAAGAAGATGCCACTGCTTGCCCTTGAATATGAACCGCCAAGGTTCCAAGATTTATATCTATCCTTTTTCATGGTCAGTTAAATCAACATTTTGATTCTAGCTTTAGTACGAATTGAATTCTGCTCCTACACTTGACACAGGACAAAATCACTGAAAACTGTAGAAGCATCACTTAGGCTTGATGCCATTGCTAGTGCAGGATTCAAAATTTCACGTTCTAAAATGGCTGTTTTAGTTAGGTATGTTGTTTACATGCAGAAACATACCTCATGTTGTTTATTCTTCATTAACTTTACTGAATTACAGCCTTGGTTTGGTTATTCCATCTCATGGGCAGTGATTATCACGTTCTTAACTATTCCTACGTGCATGAAAAGAAAGAAAAGAATGCTTTTGCCCTAACGTTACATTTGTGTGTTTCATTGCACTGCAGTAATGGAGATGTTCGGGTCAATTGGACTACCATACTGAAGAACAATACTACAGTTAGGACCGGAGACATCATCTCAGTCAGTGGAAAAGGACGACTAAAGGTAAGTATAGCAAGGATTTCTTGTTTTATTTATAATATGATGATTTGGCCTTAGTAGATGAGTAAGTGTAGCGAGAATGAGCTGAGTAGCAGAGCCATATTCTCTGTTGTTTTGTTGTTTAGGTAGGAGAAATAAACTCAACAAGAAAGGGTAAATATAGTGTTGAGCTCATACGATATATATGATGTATAAAAATGGAGCATCTTGACAAGAATTTGTGGTTCCAAAATTGCTCAGTCCTCCTCCTGGATTTCTCAATTTTCACCTTCTGGAAATGGAATCACATACTGGAAATGTATTTCTTGTGTTGACATTTTTTTTTTTTAATCTTCTGAACTGAGTTGTTGCATTTCTTGTTACCCAAAGGCGACATGGGTTGTTGTATTTCTTATTATTAAGCCAACAGAGACTTTGATCTTTTTCAAGGCTAAAGATCCCAAGCTGACTGTAACACTCTTCTGAACTCTGATCTATTCTTATGTCATACAAATCTGGTGTGAAAATGGGTGAATTTGTATGGGAAAATACAGAGTTAGTTGACTTTTCTCCCCCCGCCCCCCGCCCCCCCCCCAAAGAAAAAAAAAAGAAAAAAGAAAAAGATCTCAGATTAGGAGAAATATGAGTTGAACTGAAACACTTACCAGTTACAATTGTTGTACAAGAGTTCCATGGTAAATGTCAATAATTACTTGTATTTGAATTTGTTTTCTAATATATAATGATGCACTTTTTTCAAAATTTTTTGTCAGGAAACTCATTTTCAGCCTGGTTTTCAATCAAGATCATATAAATACGTTTTTTTTAATCAATACTATATAATTATATAATTACTTTTTTTTAATAAAGACTATAATTATATAATTACTTTTTTTGCGCGATTTAAATCACTTTTTATTTTTATACGCCAATTATACATTTTGCATTTCTTTCAAAGAGGAAAGAGAGAAAAATGATAATTGTATAGATTCTTTTTTTTTTTTTTTTGTTGGTTTTGTTACAATGAAAAAGTATGAATTATTTGTAGTTTTTCGAAAAAAAAAAAAAGAAGGAAAAAATGGTACAGCCCAAATAAGGAAAAGAAATGCATGGTAATGGTGGTACGTAACACATCCCAAACGACTAATGACTATCAATACGAAACGATTTCGGTGGTTTGATTGTACGGGCTCAGCTTGGACACCGTGAACTTGAACCTATTTTATTTTATTTACTATTCTCTATCAAATACAAATGTTACAAGTGTTATGAATGATTTGAGCCGTAATTTGAACACAAATTTATTGTGAATTTTGTGTATGTTTTTTTTTTAAAATTCGAAAAAAATAAGTTGTTTGTAAAGAAATATATGAGTCTTAAAATTAAAAATTGATGAAAAATTTAATTATAACTCTATGAAAGTTGAACGGTTTACCTTTAATTCGACAAAGAAAAAGAAAGAGTGAAATTTGTATTGGTAGGTATATGTTTCTTCTTCAAAAGTAAGATTATAAGCATCCAATTTGCTATGTTTGCATCCTTCATTGTAAAGTCCGCTGGAAATAGGGATTCTAATGGGCTGAAAAAGCACGATATCAAATCAAAACCAACAAATTCAGAAAAAAAAAAAAAAAAATCAAAACCAACAATATAATTTCTTCATCCACTAGCTACACGATTATAATATATCCAACCTTCTCTTTCTTTTCTTTATTATTTTCTGGAGATCGCATTCTCTTCTCTTTTTCCCTTTCAATTACATATAACATAACAAATACTCTGCTGTTCATTGTAACATGAAATCAGTAAATCCACTGTATAATTATATACTACTATTACAATACAAATCATAAATTTTTCTCCGCCAAAAAATAAAACTCTTCATAACAAAAAAAAAAAAAAAAAGAAGGTTTATCTTGATTACTATCTAGTATTTTTATTTTTCATAAATATGACAAATCCAAAAGAGAAAAATTCAAAATTTGTCTACATGATGAATACGTGAGGTACGTATACACTCATATATATCCTCTAATAAATCAAATAATATTTTTTCTTTTGAAGAATATTAATTGAAGCGAATATATGTTAAGAAGATTTATTAGAGAATATGATGAAAAGTATAAATCAAGCATAGCCACAATATCCATACTCACACCTTTGACCGCGAGAGCATTTCCCATTGCACTTTCCACAGTGTTCTGGATTGTACAATACATTGATGCAGTAACCGTTACAGCAACGCTCGTTCATTTTGCATTTACGGCCGCATTGGCCGCAATTGTTCATATCGCCGAGTACATTCCGGCAATGCTTTTTACAGCAATACAATAAGCTCGTTCCTTTATTCGCCCATATTCCGTTACACACATTTTTGTAACTTGATCTAGCATCGCACTGGTGTCCTTTCTTAATACTTGCCAAAAATCGGCTTCTTAGTCGATTTCCGCCCGCTACGAACGGAGCATCGAGTACGTACTCTTCTGAATCGTCTTCTTCGTCTTTGATTCCGAACGATTTCGCCGTTTGAGAATGCGTCATAAGTATGAGGAACAGAGAGAGGTTGAGTAGTAGCAGTACTCTGCCTATGGCGGCCATCTCTCTCTCTCTCTCTCTCTCTCTCTCTCTCTCTCTCACAGAAGTAGTAATTAGGGGATGTTGTTGAGGATCAGATCAGAAGAGTGAAATCTAAGGGAAGGACATACGTAATTTAAATCTGGAAGTTCTGATGAAAAATTCCATGTTTTAAGGAAGATTTCACATGGTTTCTGAAAGAATTCATCTGAGGCCATATGCATAGTTCTTTGGGAGCTCTAGATTCTCGCTTGTGGAGATGTTGACTTATCAAAAAATGCTTAAATTAATTAATGAAATTCATTCCAATTTCGTTTCTCTTCTGTAAATTCAGGACGTGTCTTTTTTTTTTTTCATTTTTTATTTTATTTTTTTTAAGTACAAGAGATACTCACTATGTGTGGATGTTCAAGCATGAATAAAATAATCTATATGACCATTCATACAGTATTTTATAAATATAAAGAATTTTAGATGGTGTATAATAATTAAACATATTAAAAATAAATTAAACTATCCTTTATATTCTTAGTAAATAAAGAAAAAGAAATATACACTAAGAGGGTAATAAATGAAAAAAAGATAGATATAAATAGAAAATATATAATAAATGTTCATTTATTTATTTGTAACATTAAAAAATTAATGGAGTAAATCTTATAAAATTTAAAAATTTTAATAAAAAATTATTGAATTTTTTAAATAATCATATATTAAATTAGGAAGTTAATTTAAATCCGGGTGTGCGCATTAAAAAACATATGAATAGTAATTCAAATTGCAAAAAGAGATTAGCTATTTATAATTATTTTTGCTTTTATATTTATAGTCATGAACTTATTTTATCATTTCTAGTCATAAGCTATAACATATTAGGTATAAAAATTTAATGATTTTATGGTGAAATTGTGCATTTTTGACACATTTTTATAATCTATTTTGAATGATTTAGTTATTTTGTACCATTTAATACGTGTAATTCAAATGTCAAATGTACTAAACTCCGTAGTAGAAACATTAAATTGTTACATGTAATATGGTTCATGTTTAGAAAAATATAAAAATAAAAATTATTGACTGTAAATAGAAAAGTAAAAATAGTTTAGATTATAAATAGTCAATTTCTTTTTAAAAAATTTAGTGAAGTATATTGTACACAATTAATTTTTGAAAGAATAGTTGACTTATTAAAAATTTTAAAAAGTAAAAATAAAATTATATTTAGAGTTAATAACAACCTAAAATAATTAGTTTGTAATGAACACATAAGCGGAAGAGTGGAATGATCAGATTTCCCAACATGTGGTACGTAAAGCGAGTGAGCGATTGTGATTTTCAACGCTAGATCTTGGTCGTAGGGTGTTTTTCCTTGACATGGGTACCATCATAATACTCTTGGATCAATCATGGAATGATTGTGCTTTTTTAGATTTTGATATATTATTGGACTCAAATTATTTCCATATATATATATATTGGATTTTGATATTATGAAAGCCCTTTTTGAATAATTTGAATTTAAGACTATATTACCCTTTATAAGATAAAAACAAGTGAGTGATTCATCTTTTTATCCTTATTCCTGAAGGAGAAAATGGTTCATTTGTTCCTAAATAGCTTCTTTCAAAAGAGTTTCCACTTCCTTGGTGAATGTCTTGGTAGAATAGATGATTTCTTGAAACTGAGGTTTATTAGTTTTTACGTAAGTCCGTAACTCAACAAGAAATTTCCTTACCTGCCTAATATCTAATGTATCAAGACAACCGTTTCGAATAATATTCAAGATTCTCTGTTTTCGATTATCTAGTAAATCACTTAATGAAAGTGGATTACCTTTCTATTTATTTCAAAGCTTCCATAATCCCTTCCCGAACCACACATGAATCTTTTGACTCATTTGGCTCTCCTACTCAATTGTGTAAGAAAATTTTCATATTTTTTTATGAATGTAATGAGCCTATCCTCTCTTCTTGTTTGTTCATATTTTTATATTAAAAATATATATAATCTTATACCAAATCAAAATAATCAGAGGACGATTTTGACTAAAACTAAAAATATGTAATTGTCAACATGGTTGGTTTTTTTTTTTCTTCAAATCCAAAAAACTCTCCTTACTTACTTATACATAGGTCATCGATTCAACATTGGATAAAAAAGGTGAAATACCCTTTTCATATTTTATAAGATTTGAATTTAATATCTTATAAGGAGTTCAAATCATTTTATGGATAGGAGAGTTTTCTATTAATAAAATATTTATTTTGAACCATCTCTATTATCATAGTGGTTGAAAGAGTACTACGCGTCTAGACTTCGAATAGTTTACTTTAACTATATTAATGACCCCACATTATTGGTTGATAGAGAATCAAAGTAGATTTACCAATGAATCATGAAATGTTATTGGTTCTTACCTACCTATTGTTTCTTAATTTATTCCGAAGTCACTCGTGAGACCATGCACCTTTCTTTTCTAATTCTAACGAAAAAGATACAATTGGTTGGATCGAGCATATTCTTGAAATAAATAACCTGCACACACTTCCTTTACAAAAAAAAGATTAATACACCAAGCACTACACTTAGATTTATTAGATTTTTGATAAAATATCGGTATTAAACTCGAAATTCTCGGCGAATGGCCAATGGCCCAAAGAAACGAAAGAATCAGTTACATTTTTCATAAGATCTCCTTTATGGATAGACTAAATAGATAGACTAAAATATTGAATAGAGTTCTTTTTGTATCACTTTGTCCCTCTTTTTATTTATTTCCTATTTTAGTATCTTAAAATTAAAAGTTATTCGATTTATGTGAACTATCCCTCTTTGTTCAATCCTTAGTTTCCCTTGGGCTACGAAGGGGAAGGATGAAAGCAAATCGGTATACTAATCCCTTATTTGTAAATCAAATCTTCCCATAGGTTATTTTGTCAACGAGTAGGTAATTGTAGGAGTTAAATTTTAATAGAATTCAAAAACGAAAACAATAAGTCCAAGGCAATAAAATAGGGATTAGCAAACAAAAACGCTAATGCTACAATAAGTCCATAAATTGTTAAAGCTTCCATAAAAGCTAGGCTAAGCAATAGAGTACCTCATATTTCCCTCTCCCTTAGGCTGTCTCGCGATACCCTCTAGAACTTGAACTGGAGCAATCACTTGGCCAATTTCGGGTCCAATAGAAGCAAGCCCTACGGCCAACCCACAATAACGGAAGCGACAGAAATCAGTGGATTCATGATAAATTCCCTCGCACAAAAGAAAAAAAAAGTGGTTAATGATACCAAATTAAACAACGAATTATGACTTAATTATTTCGTTGCTAGGATTCGATATAACTAATAACTTCGAGTTGAAGTTATAGTATTAGCGAATCATTAGAACTACTTTTGATTCATAGAATCTTTGTGAATCCAAACGACTTTCGATCTTTCATTTCGTGATTCCAAATTGTTATTTGAATTATTCCCATTTTTCTTGATTTTTGATTTCATCTGTTTATTCATTTAATTAACAGTCACATGGAGACGAAAAGGGGAGGACTTCTATTGGTAATGGAATCCTTGTCTAAATTCCTAGGAGTAGGGAAGATAAAATATATCTTTATTTCATAAAGAATCAGTCAATATCTAATATCACATATACGTATCTTTCTTCCATAACATAAACCAAGCAGTCATCGTAGATTCAATCAGATTTGAGAATCAATTGGTGAACTATCTACAAGTATTGACTTATTTTTATTTATAGCCATTCAATTACATATACCTACCCTCTCCGAAGCAAACCCATTCTTTTATGAATTCTATTTTTGTAAATTGTTTTTGCTCTTCCCTTTTCTTTACCATTATGTATCTAAGCTAGGACAAATTGGTTAGTCCGAATCATTGCATATAAGAAATATTATTATTTGATTGATCTAAGTTCATACAATTTGTTGTTTATTATTTATTATATTACTATTTTGGTTTAGTCAATCGTTGAATAAAACAACTGAAACAAGAATCCTTTGTCCTTTTTATTTTAATTTTCTCTAATATTTACTATTTAATAACACGTCCTAAAGATATACTATAGGCATTCGTATTCAATATTCAAATAATAAAAGAATTTGATATTGAATAATGAATAGAGATGGAATATTCACTGAGGGGGGATATCATATTAAGTGGACGAAATGTAACTTTAGGAAAAATATCTTTTCGATTTATTTCTTTTTTATACCTATCTAATATCATAATTTGTTTGCTATTACTCCATATCGTATATGGTGTAGTTGTATATTCTCTAAGTCAATTTTATTGAACCAAATGCCTGTGAGTTTGAAAAACTATTTCAATGATGGTCCTACATGGATTCACCTATATAAGCCGCATCTAAAGTTACAAAAATAAGAACTTAAATACCACTTTTAAATAATCCAAGGAACACAACAAGTATAGGAACCACTGAAGGTACTGAAGAAACAAGAAAACAATTTCTAATTCATCAGTTAAGATATTCCTGAAAAGTTGAAAACTTAGCGATAGGGGTTTTCTGAAATCTTCTAAGATGTTAATGGGTAAAAGGATTGGAGTTGGTTGAATATATTTCCTGACATAACCTAATCCGTTTTCGGCAAGAACCGCATAGAAATAGGCCATTGGCGTAAGTAAAGCCAAAACAACAGTAGTACTTATATCATTCGTGTGTACGACTAACTCCCCATGAGGTAATTGTATGATTTTCAAAGGTAAAAGAGCCCCTGATCAATTAGAAATAAAAATAAATAGAAACATAGTTCCAATAAAAGGAACCCAATACCCATATTCTTCTCCAATTTGAGTTTTACTAACATCTCGAATGAATTCAAGAACATATTCGAAGAAATTCTAAATCTGCTCGGAATGGTTTGTGGGTCACGGACAGCTATAGCGGCCAAACCTAATAAGATAGAAATTACAACCCAAGAAGTAATAAGTACTTGGCCATGGACCTTTTCTTCAATAAAAGATGCAGTAGCTAATGCATAAGAAACGCAATATAAATAACCATATATATATATAGTGGGTTTCTTAGAGGTCCTTTTAGCCCTATTCCTAGTCAATTGGTAATCACTAAGGGCCTAAGATTGGACTTCAATATTATTCACATCATTATCAGAATTTTTTGACTCAGGCCCATTACTGATTTTAGATATATGATTTGAACTACCTGTTCATTCTTAGGATCAAGTTCTGATTAGAAAAAAAGCCTAAAGGTGTCCTCCACCTCAATTTGGACTTACGTACGAAGGGAGAATCGGCAACAATAGTGGGAACAGATTCAGGCTTAAAATAAGGCATATCGGATTCATTAAAAATGATATCCCCACTAATTACTACCCTCACTCTTGGTTCATTTATAAGCCAAACCTTGTACCCTTTAACACTATTTGAATAGCCTAGGAAGACACTCTTCTTAGACCTAGTGATGTGAATCCACTTATAGAAGCTTGATTGATTCAATCACCATCTGAAGATCACCTCCATGCATTGAGGTACTTCTATTGAAGATTTAAAATCAACACACTCCACTATAAAACCTATGGAGAACTAAGCACCATAAACCCCATAATGAGAGGGATGATTCTTTCCGGATTGGAAACAAGAACCTTAGTGAAACAAAGGTCCTAAAACCCAAGCTACACAATTCAAAGACCTAATCAATCAACAAAAGAAATAAGATTTCTAGGATTTATTAAAGAGGAATTGAAGATAATCAATTGAATTTCCATAGACCTTCAATCTATGAATATCAATTGAGCACTCAATAAGGAAGAAAAGCCTTAGAGAACTTAGTTAAGAAGGTTGAAAAACCCTAGAACACTAGAGAGAATCCTTTCTATTCAATTTATTATTTCATCAAACTATAATGACAAAGGAGGCATAATGAGGTATTTATAGAAAAACCCTACTCCTCTTCTTAAATCTAATTAGCCTTTAAAAGACGTAACTAACCTTTAATAAAGTTAATTACAAAACTTGGAAATAAAAAAACACAAAAAATTAACCCAAAATAACTAAAAAGTAACCAATTGATCACATTATTGATTTGATCTGGCCAGTCTGGCTGAGAAGGTAGTTGGGTCCGGAAACTCATCTTCAAAACTCCTTTTTTAGACTGAGCTATACTGGGGACGGTAGCGTGGGAGCCTACCATCGCCGGTAGGCTCTATTTTCTTCTCTTCCTTGCTTCTTTCGTCATCTATGATGACTAAGAGCTTCTAGTTTGATTCTGTTGAGCTTCTTATGACTTTGATGAGTCTTGGAGGTCCGATAAACTCTTCAAAGCTTTCAATTTGAACCTGAAATCCCTCATTTGAAGCTTTCAATCATGATGTCTTCAATCTTCTAGTGCAACTAATTGCTCTTCTGGAAATTATTAAATGACTCTTTGTCAATTTTATATCATACCCCCTCTCTTAAAAAGAATTCGTCCTCATATCCATTCCTTTAAATATCCACAATAAGGCGGGCAACATTAGAACAAAATTCAACAAGATAAACATTACTAAGATTTAAACAAATAAAATCTAGATGCCATCTAACAACAAAACAAGCAAAGGCTCTGGAACTTCATTAAAGGGTCTAAGATAAGCAAAGATTATGTAGACCAAGAAAGTCAAAGAAAGCATCTCCAAAAAAGGACTCTTCAATGACCATCAAAATTTTACAAGAATTCTCCAAATAAAATTGCAATTGAAAGTATAAAAATCTTGTAAATCAAAGAAAGGGTTAATAACAACATCTTTAGAAGGAAAATGAAAGTAGAAAATTTCATCATTTCCTAACTCTAAAAGTAAATCAAGAAAGTTATAAGTTTTGAATATCTTCAAAAGATGATGAAATCTAGAGTTCAAGGTGTGAAATAATTTCAAATGTTGAAACGAGAAGTTATAAGGATTTTCAATGCTCCAGACACAAGGTGTTTTCTCAAGAATTCTAAGAAGGAAATTTAAACCACGTGTTAAGAAACAACTTCCTTGTGAAATTTCCAAAGAAAGGTCCAAAATCACAATCCTTGAATTGAAAATGCATGTTCAGATTGAAATTAGAAGCGTTTGACAATAAACAACAAACTTTGTGTTTCCAAATTTCCACCATGCAACTATTGAGATAAGAAAGAGTAGACACAAAATTTGCAAAAATCTAAGATTTACTACCATCCCCTTTAAAACTCATTCCTCCTTAAAACTCTTTAAAAGGTAAATTATACAATAAAGTTCCATCAAATAAATGATCATGAAATGAAGCGCAAGGGTATTTCTTTTGAAAACAAACGATTAAAATGATCAGCTTCCAACTCCAATTTTTGAAAGGCTTATGAAAGTAAAGATAGTCATCAACATATACTTTCCAAGTTAGATCCATAGAATCTTTTCCAAAATAACTTTCAAAAGCCTACAATGCTTAGTTTCAAACTTTTCAAATCCTATCTCTACCGTGATTCTAAAACCTTTTAACAAGAAATCCTTGAAATGGACATGATAGAATTTAAAACCTTGGTCATTTCCAATCAAGATGTTCAAAGATTGATTTACATTTGAATGCTCATGTTTGATACAATAGAAAGTAATTTTCTTACCAAAAAAGGACTCAAGTTGGTTAGTAAAATAAGCGTATTGAAATCTCTAATAAAATCATCACAGAGAGTTAGCACATAGCCAAAATGTTCCACAAGCTTTCCTAAACAATTCTTATGAAGCATATCAAACATGTGACAAAATAACCAACTATCAACCAACTTTGATTCAAGGAAAGAATCTCCACAAAAACACTTATGTTCAATGCAAGGTAGTCCAAGTTTAACTTCATTAGGAAATACATGATTCAAAAAAGAGGCATTGAAAGAAAGTCAATTAGACATAGAAGACACAAAAAGAAAGAGACCACCACCAAAAGAGATAACACAAACGTCTCTAAGTATGCTCACATGAGGAGTATAAGAAACTAACGAAGATTTTAATTCCTAAAAAGAGACTTCATTAAATGAAATAGAAGGGTTCAGGAATAGGCTCATTGGTAAGTCTTCAAGACAAATGCCAAGCTTTTTCTCTATGCTCCTTCTTTTGTCTTCTATTCCTAGACTATAACAAGAATAATTAGCAAAATTGATATAATATTCATCATCTCTCGGAATGACATAAGATAAGGAATTAAACTCTATGAAATGTTTCTTTTCAATTAAATAATATGAATCTTGTTGTATAAAGATCAAAAGCCTTCAACTAAGCTTCCCAAGGACCTTTTGCCTTCAATAGGACTTGAATACTCCCTATCCTCAAGCAACCCCTAGATAATCTAAGGACCTCTTGAATCTATGTTGAATATTCTTTCCTTCATAAGCCAATACAACAATGGGGATTGTTTACCCATCACCTAATTAGTCTCTCATGAAGAAGACCTTGCTCTAGGATAATTACAAGGATGTAATATCAAAGAGTAGGAATTAAGATCAAATTGAGAATCCTTGGATCTTCCCAATTCAAGTGTTCAATAAAATCAATCTAAGGAATGATCAAACCCTAGATGAAGTTCCAAGGAGAAAGCCTCAAAACTTAAGAACCCTAGAGATAAATTCATCAATTTTCATAAAACATCAATTAGTCTTACAATTAGGCTAGAGGGATATTTATAGAAATTAGGCTAAACCCTAACCTAAACATGGTCTTAAGTCAACCCAAGACTCATTAGTGACTTCATTAAAAGCTGTAAAGTGAATTAAAATAGCGATTCTTGCCTAAAATATCACATTACATAAAATCAGTACCGCATCGTCGACGATGGGGTACCCTACTGCATGTGGTAGGTCTTCAGCACACAAGTCCATTTCGGATAGAAGCCTACTGTGGACGGTATGTACGGGCCCTGGTGGGCTCTGTTCTTGCCTCTTCTTGAATTCTTTCTCTCCTAATCTGCTCCATTAGTTGCTCCAAGTTTAGGCATTAAACCATAAGCAACTTAGGAGGATTTCTATCATCTTCTAAGCCTTCATTCTTGAACTTTAGGCCTTCTTTCATAGTTTTTCAATTGCCATCATCAATCCTTGAGCAATTTGATCCTCCTTCTCCTTAATTCTCCTTGCTCTTGCTCTTGTGATGGGTCCTTGAAGCTTTCTATCTTCTTGGCCATCATGGTTCATATCAATAAAGTTCCAAGAGAGTTGAGAAAGTAAAATTCATATCCATTTTCCATAAAAGCAAGTGAGAACAACTTAATTTTCTTAAAATAAATCTCAAAGCACAAGTAGGAACTAGAAGGAAAGAAATTTATAGTCTTGATGGACTTGTAGGCAAGCTTTTCTCCTTCATCCTTGCTTGAATCTTACAAATTCTGCACACATAAGGATTCACTAGCAAAGAAAGAGTTAGTTCCACTAGCATAGAAATTCACTTCCTCACTCTTTTCAAGTATAACTATTTCTTTTACTCTTTTCTCTTCTTTTTCACACTTGTTTTTCAAGCACTCATATTTTTTACTCTCTTACTTTTCTCAAGCTCACTCTCTTTCTCTTTTGAACACTCTAAATGTTCATTCTCTTTTGAAAGGATAGGATAGAATAAAAAATACATAATCTATCAACAAATCTCTCTTTTTCTTCCCTTCTTACCTTTTCCTTAATTTTATTGTTCTTCTCACTCATGATATAACAAGGTTCCTCTTTGGATTTCTCTTCCACAACATGTCTTTTAGCACTTTCTTCAATTTTAGCTTGTGAAAGCCCATTTACTTTTGTAGACTCTTCAACCATTAATGATTCCATGAATTTAACTTTTGATTTACCTTGTCCTAGTCTTTCATGATTTTAAACTCCAGATTTAATCCTCAATGCTTGCTTTATTAAGCTCTAATTCTTGATTGGTTTTAATCCTATTCTCGTTCTATTTTGCAATTATAATCTCACCACTCATTGACCACATAAGAGAAAGATTTTAGCACCAATTGAACTTCTCTTCTTCTCTTACACCATAGGAAGAGAACATGGATTCCACTTCTCCTATGCTATATAATAAGGATCAAAAGTTCCCCACAAAAGAGGTAATTTCAAATTGTTGTAACTAAGAGGTCTTGATGTAGTTCCTAAAGTTTGACAACTTCTTCCACAACTATACCCAACATAGTTATAACTATCATAGTTTCTCTCATATTCACCTCTACTTTATGGAACCTCCCGTCCTTATTCACATAATTTCCTTCATTTCTAACTCTAGTAATTGGAAGTCTCATAAGATCTATCATTATAACAATTTCTAACTCCAATTCTACTGTTCCCGTAGCAATCATAAGAGTTATAAGATCTAGCATATGGAGAGAAATTTTCATATCCCTATTGACTATTATGCATTGATTGTCCACAAAGATTCCTTCTACTACTTTGTTCCAAAATGGCATCCTCTTCCCTTTTTAAGTCTCCCACATCTTTTGCTAGGCATGATAGTTGTTGCAAAATCCTTCCATGGCTCATTGCACATGATGCAATTCATCTTCCATGTTTGATTTAGATATTTTAAAACCTAAAAAATATCAATAAAACCAACAAAAAGAACCTCTCCATAACTCCCTAAGTCTTTGCGCTCTTTTGATGAACAGCAGCGGAAATAACATGAGGCACCACCCCATCCAAACATTGGAGGGATAATTTTGTACGATCTGAGCTGCCAATAAGTGTGCCAACGAATTAGCACTTCGTCTAGTGAAAGGTAAAATAAAATAAAGCCTATCAATAAAAGCGTCATCTTCATAGATGATATTTTCATTTTCCCAATCTTCTCCAACTTTGAGAGCAAACAAGAGTGTTGCTGCTTCTGCCACGAAAGAGTCCACCACAATATCTTTGCAAGTATATAATAAAAAAATTCCACCTGTGTGATCTCTGATAACACATGAACTATACCATATGAATGAAAGTGGCATCGAAATTGCATTTGTGTTCTTCCACGCTTGGAGATTGCCATTGTTTCTTGATCACTTGGGATGCAACTGCCTACGTCTAACTGAGGGTTGCTAATACTCCTGTGTTCTTGATGATGAGTGTACAAATCTCCTCAAATTTCAAAATTTCCTTACCATGAGTAACTTGGTTCCTCATGATCCATATAATTTCAGCTGCAACAATTGCAAAATTTAGGAACCCTTCCTTCTCTACAAGATCCAGAAGAAAGTCATTTGTTCATGTTAAGAATTTTCCCAAACCACTCCTTAGCAGTCCAATTCCTGAATATCAATTTTAAAATTCCAAGGAAATGAGAACCATACCACCGTGATTAGTGGGCCATGCAGAAAAAGACGGTCCACAGTTTCAACCATATGCCCACAAAAACATCTAGTTTCAATTCCTTTATCGAAAGAAAGCTTTCGTCCAGTAGGTAATGTATCAGACAACATCTTCCAAAGGAGATTTTTATGGCTATTGTGCACTTTGATGTCTATAGGTTTTTCCATATAGGATTCAAGGGTTGTTGTGAATGTTGCGAATGAGAGTTAGTTGCTAACTGATATGCTGTTTTCACGGTAAAAGCTCATGTCATGGAGGGGCCCCATACCATCTCATCCTCGACCTCCGGAGGAGGTAAAATAATTTTCAGGATCAAACTTGAAATATTTGGAGGGAAAAAATATTAAACAGTTCATGAGCTTTCTAGCAGTACAAATCTTGATCAATAAGGTCACTAACCTTAGTGTAAACTTAGTTCTCAGCTACATATCTAGTTTGAAACCTTGAAGACCCGGCAGAAAGGGATCTGACCAAATATCCAGCTCCGTTGTTGGTCGAAACTTAAAATAGAGCCTATTCTGTAGTATCCCTTTGACGCCCCGTATACTCTGCCATATCCATGAAGCTCTAATGGGAGAAATCTTAAGATTTAAGATATTCCTTCCTCTCAAATACTTAGCCCTAATGAGTAGGGCCCATGGGTTGTGAGGATTTGTAGCTTCCTGCCATGCCATTTTAGAGACTAATGCCTCGTTCATATCTTTAGAGTTTCGAAAACCCCAGCCCTCCAACCTCTTTTGGCCTACACATATAATCCCAAGCTTTAAGATATAAATGACGACCACTATTTTCCTTATGACCCCAAAATAAATCTCGATTTAAACTATCTATTTTCCTGGAAATAAATACCAGCAAGAGAAAGCTCTGCATAGGATGAATAGTAAGAGATCGGGTAACCGAATTGATGAGAGTTGATCTTTCAGCTTGAGATAGAGTGTAATTTAAAGCCACTTATCCTACTACGAACTTTATTTACAACCTCCATAAAAGTATCTTTCTTGGATCTAGTTTTATAGAATGGTAGGCCGAGATACATGGATGTATGATCATACTCTTTTATACGTATAATGCCACAAATACTATGATTGAGATTAGCTTGGAAGTTTTGCTAAAATGGACACTAGTCTTCTCAAAACTAACAAGCTGCCTGGACCGTTGAGAGAAAGTATTTAGAGCTTGATTTATAGTGACAGCTTGGTGTAGCATGACAGTGAATAGTTAACTCATCTGCAGCTATGAGGTGTGAGAATCGAATGCTTTCCCTACAAACCTTAATGCCATGAAGATGACCCTCGGACTCTGCTTTAGAAAAAATTCTCGAAAGCACATAAAAAATAAGGGTGAAAAAAGTCGGAGAAATTAGGTCTCCTTGACTAAGGCCTCGGGATGGACAAAAATTCCCAAAAGGAGATCTATTGATCAGAGAATAGAGAAAGCTCCATTCAACACCATATGCTTTAGCCATTTCGAATTTCAAAGCCGTAAGGGACAAATTTCCCTTTTTTTTATTCATATGATGCATGATTTCATGTGAAACAATTATATTGTCATTCATAGACCTCCCTGGAATAAAAGCAACTTGAGAAGGTGAGATAATAGAATCCAATAAGGCCTTAATCCTCCCGACCAAAATTTTGGTAATGATTTTTAAAATCAGATTACACACTACAATTGGGCAGAATTGTTCCACTTTCTTAGCCTTTTTTTTTATATGAACGGGTATGATTGAGAAGCTAATGAGTTAATTCAAGGATTATTATTAGAGCAAGGGCAAGAAAGATCAAAGAATATGAGGATAGAATGGCAAGAGGAATGATGACATTTATTAAAGAATCAGGCATTTGTTGAAGAATCAAAGAAAGAAGGATTAAAACTCTAGATAGAAGGCTTAGAAATGGTGACAACACTACAAAAAAATCTCTTTTTATTGATGGTACTTACCGACAGAAACCTTGCCCGTCGGTAAATATCGTTGGTTTTCTGAACATGTAGAACTACACATTGGTTTTTCACATATTTCGCAAAAAATTAGAGGGGAAATACGTGCCATGAAATGACGTATACTGATGGAAAGCTCCGTCGGTAACAAAAAGTTAGCTACAACCTTAGACATTTTCCGTCGGTAAGACATTTAATGTAGCGACGGTTGTTACGACAGAACTTCCATTGCTACTTTATGAATTAAAATTATCGACGGTTACTCCGTAGGTTTTTTGTTGATAAATAAGGAATAGAAAAACAAAACAGGACAAACCCTCCTCCCTCTCCTTAGAAATTAGGAAACAAATTTCTTCCCAAAACCCCCTCCCCTGAAAGAGCCACCCGATGGCGTGGCTACGACCACCCATCTCTGACGCCACCCCCTATCAATGACGAGCTGCTCATTCAGGTACTCTCTCTCTCTCTCTGTGTGTATTCTGTATTTTCTTCTTCTTCTTCTTCTTCTTCTTCTTCTCTCTCTCTCTCTCTCTCTCTCTCTCTCTCTCTCTCTCTCTTTGTAATCTTTTTCTTCTCTCTCAGCTGATTGTCGCCTCTGTTCATTGTCGAGAACTAGCCAGAACAACTGACCCTAGCCATTTTACTGCTTGGAGAAAGACCACAGTAAATATGCTATATAGGTCCCTTTTAATTTAATTTTAATTGATTATCTCTTCAACTGATATTCTTGTGATGGATGTATTTCGTACTATTTTAATTTTTTTGGAAATTTTTTGTTGTATTTATATGCTTTTAGCTCTAAGAATGGGGAAAATGCATATGTGATTGATATTAAAAAAAATGGAATTTACATTGATGTATATAGAACATTGAGATGGATGTATTTTTTGCTGTTTTAAATTTTTTTGGAATTTTTTGTTGTATTTTTCCTGTTTTTAGCTCTAATAATGGGGAAAATGCATATCTTATTGGTATTTTTTCACTACAAAAAAGAGCCATTTACCGACAGTCATCCCCATCGGCCAACTATTGGTACCACTTCATCATCGACGACATTCCAATAGAAAATGGACCGTCAGGCACTTTATGTTGGTAACAAAAAGTACCAAAGATTTGCCATCAACAATTGTTGTTCTTAACAATGTTTTTGACAGTTTTTTAGTTTTTCGACAGCTTGTCAGCAGCCGACGCCTGTGTTCCGTCGGAAACAGATACTGGCAGTCGTTTTGATGGGTTTTCTATGCTGTCGCTAAGTTGAACTGATGAGGTTGCTGACGGTTCTCTTTATGTTGATGACACCGACGGCTCTTACCAATGGCTCTTTTTGTCAGTTTCCAAATTTGTGAACTTTTTAATTTTGCTACGGAAAGGCCATCGGTATCCTATCGGTAATTATTTTTAATATAATTTGTAAAACCGACCCAAAACTCTCTGGAATACAAAAAAAAACCCAACGACAATAGTATATACTCGTAAAATCATCCACAAAAAGTATCTATTCATAAACATCAAATCCATAACATATCCATAAACTAAAAATCCATAAAACATAAAATGTACAAGTACTAAAGATCCTTGGGATCCCTATCATCATTAGAGGGCCGGGGGGAGGGGGAGGATGAATAGTGCTTGTGCTCGGGCATCAATAGAGGGAGGAGGGGGAGTAGAGGAAGATACCCTTGCCACGTCTGAAGTCCCCGCAACTGCTCCTGTCAATGAAGATGGCGATGGAATGGCAGCCATAATAGCTCTCACGATGTCCATTCATCGGTGGCATCGGGGTGTACGACAAGTCTCTCTACTCGGCAAATCGCCTCATGTGCTTGTCGAAGGCGGCACAAACACTGGAAACAGCAGCCTCAACCCGTCTCATGATCCTCTACTTCGCTTCCAAACAGCAAGGTGGTGATCCAACTGTGGCTTGACTGCTCTCGGCTCTTTGATGAGCTATCTTAGAATCATCTCCATATAACTGACAGCGATCCAATCCACTAGATACAGTAGTCATCAACTAGAGATCATTTGGCAAAGGAGCATCCGTGGCTGCAGCTTTCTCCTCGGCCTCCTATCAAGCCTCGTGAAATATTGCCTACAATATGAAATGTTAGTTGGATATTAAGTTATAAAATATTATATAAAATTTAAAGTTGTAAGTTACAAAACATTATAAAAACTTAAGTTATAAATTTCACTAAACTTATCCAAAAATCCTCTGAATGAAAATCCACATACTGCCCGTTCTTATCCTCACTCTGATGCTTGTGGAGTTCCTTCCTCTTTGAGAACCTCTCCCTTAAATCTGCTTGCTGCAAAAAAACATTTAAGTTATTATTTACATTATAACAAAGTAACAAAATGAAATAATGAATTTAAAAATAAGTTCTTACCCTCTTTAATTGATGCTCTGTGAAGGATATAGAACTACACGGGTACTTCCTCTCGCCCTGATCCCCCTCTTCTCCTCCCTCCTTCCTCCCCGCCCGGTCCCTCATTCATTTTTCTTTTATTCTATTCACAAAATGCTTTGTACTCACGACTTTCCCAATACATCATCATTTGCTCCCAAAACATCTCAGGAATCCAAATGAGCCTCTTACTTGCCCCCGAGCATCGCCAAGCAAATCTCTCATCTAGTAGCGGACCTTGTCCTCCTATGCATGCCTCATCTTGGTCATGTATAAACTCGGGTCCCATACGCATCTTTTCTAAATTTCAATGAAATATGAAAACATTAGAAAATAATATGCTCCCAATATAAGTATAACCAGTATAATAGTAAAAAAGAAACATTCAAAATATTATAAGTACTAAAGACTTGTAAAAGAATTAAGAAAAAGTAAAATAACTATAATATTAGATTAATTTACCTGAAACTCTTCCCACCGCATGTGGCGGATATCCAGCGAGACATCAGACCAACGATGGTAAGGGCCTGTGAACGGTCTCATATTATACCTATTCAAATTGGAAAAAATTTGTACGTAATTTCATCCTCATCAATTTGCGCTTCTAAATAAACCAATTTGACTCTATTTGGAGTTTTACCTTTTGAGAAATTGCAATCTTTGTGATTAGGTGTCAGTGACCTCTGTTTTTCGTGAAAATTTATTTTAGTACTCTTACTTCTTTGTTTAGCTTAAGTTTGTTTTGATTCATTGTTTTTTAACTCTAATTTTTTCCGTCAGTGTTTCTAAGTCTTTTTGATGATCAATTATCTTTGATTGACTTCTGCAAGATAGCTGAGATATGGGTGGCGGCTCTAAAAAATAGATGTAGTCTGGACATATTAATGTTAGTATATATTAATTACAATTTAATTATAATTTATATAATACTAACGATATATAGTTTATTGAACTTACCGATCTACATTTAGGGTTAATAACTGGTGAGTATTACCGGGGAGCGCTTTCCAAGCCGCAGGATGCGTAGAAGGAGCCGTAGATGATGACAGATGTGTGGTCGGTGCAGAAGTGTGGACGGCTTTGGATCCTTTCTCTTCTGTCCTCTAGCCATCGAACTTATATAAACATAAGTATAATTATGGTTTATTATTATAAATATTATTAGTTAATAAACATGATAAACATAAGTGCAAGAAGTTAACAAATATAATTATAATGTTAGCACAAGTATTATAACATAAGTACAATGAAACATAAGAATACAATCTTTTATATGTCGGAGTCCTCATCGGAATCATTATCGGATGCAGCGTCAGAATCCTTGTTGGTCTCTTCATTGGAATCTTCTTCATCAGAATCCCATTCTACTTCATCATTTTGTACTTCTTCAAAATATGTATCGACTGTGATATCTAATTCTTTCGACGAACTAGTGGACGAGAGGTCGTGCGTCTTCAATCATAGCATCTATTGTCAAACCATCGTGAATGTCTACGTTCTCTTGGAACGCATCATCTTGGTGGGGAAATCTATTAGGCGGGGTCAAGATTTAACCACACTAACCCAATCGATCCTCGGTCTTTAGAGCCAGGATATAGGAGGAACTAAACTTACTCAGCTTGATGAGCTAACACGAAAGGATCATATCCTCCATATCTCCGGTCTTTGTACAAATGAACAATTTTATATTGAGGACGGATTCTCATTCCTCTATCCGAAGAATCAAATCAATCACAATGAAACAAGACGACCTTTTGGATTGGTGTTCCAATCAACTCTACCTCGACTATTTCTTTTAAAATAACGTAATAGTTCAGTTTCACACACACACCATCATTATAAGTTTCTCCCTGCTGACCCCTTTCTTTTGTGTGAAATCGAAACCCATTGACAATATATTCCATGTACGTCTTAACTTTTTCAGAAGGGCTCAAGATAGATTTTTCAAGAGTTGACTACACTTTTGCGTGGACTTATGCATCTGTATACATATTTGACAAGGTTAATAAGGTTAGGTAACGACTATTTTTAATTAAATTTAAATGCTTAGGTGAGATTAACTTACTTCAACTCTAAACCACTCTGCGAATCCCTCGCTTATTTTCTTTTGAATTTCATCATCCAATATATTATATAATTGAGATTTCTCAGTTCTAATTCGTATTTCTTGCATAAGTAAATTTAAAGTTTACAAGATGTGTATATATGTATACGAAATATGTGTGAAAGGATTATTTGTCGATTAACTTCCTAAAGGTAAGGTTCCACTTCCTCACAATTAAGGAGGATATAGTTCCAGGCCATTTTCCATTCTTGATCATCCAAGAATTTTTTTTTTTCATCTCGCCAAATTTTCGTTCTAGTTGATCGCATCTTGGCAGGTGCAACTCTTTAACCTAATCAAGCACTAATTTTTTTTGTTCCTTCATCAAGCTGTAACATGTCGTTGGCTTCGAACACTTACCACCACTATTTTTTCCATCAACAAGTCGGTCGGTTGTAATACAGACGTAGATTTTGTCTAGCCTTGATATTATCCTTTGACCTCCCTTTTACATCCATAACTGTGTTGAAGACATTATCAGACACATTCTTTTCATTGTGCATCATGTTAATGTTATGATGCACTAAAAGGGTACGCCAATAAGGAATATCCCAAAATATACTCCTCTTGGTCCAATTGTGATCCTTCCCCCTACCATCTTCCTTGTGTAGTTCATTTCCTATTTTTGTGATTTTTGAAAAGTCCAGGACCCTATCCCATATACGATCTCTCGAAAGTCTCGATGGCGGCGACTAGCAATCTTTGCCTCTACCCTTTTTGAAAGACCTAGAATCTCGTCTAAATTGATGATCTGGTGGCAAGAAACATCGATGGCAACCAAGCTTGTTTTCCACCATTTTGCAATCGGAATGATAGTGTCTGTTCTATGCAATACGGACAAGCCAACGCCTCCGTTGTATTCCAACTACTCAACATACCATATGCCAGGAAGTTTCTAATGGTCCAAATATATGCGGCCCGTATTTGGAAATTCTATTTTTTTGATATGTCATAAATAAGGGTCCTGACATCCCGTAAATGATTTAATTCATCTATGAACATTTGCAAATAAACATCCAAGTTATTTTTCAAATTCTTCGGACTTGGGATGAGAACCGTCAAGAACGTCACCTTTTTCTTCTTATACATTCAAGGCGGAAAATTATATGGAGTTACCATTACTGGCTAGCTCTTAGCGCTTCAGGCTAAATGGAAGAAAGCAAGCAGGCAAGTCGATATGAATGGAAGATGTCTCTCTGGAACTTGTGTAAGTAGTGGATTTGTTTCCAAGGGCTCCTCAGGTTTGTCGACATCCAGATCATTGTCAATGGCATTGGGCCGTTCATCAACTTCTTCGGATAAGGAAAAGCAGGCTTAGAACTGTTAGATCATGCCTTGGGCTTTGGTTTGAGCACTGGATTCGGCTTTCACAAAGAGCATGTCTTTCCTGCCATTCCAAAATGTGAAACCTATCCGTACACAAGCCAAGTCTCACATTCCCTGTTTCTGCTAAATAATCTGAGTATGTCATATCAAAATGCTTCCAAGCTTCTCCATTCCTAGGATGACTCATCACATTTGGCTTCTGTGAACTTGCAGAATGCCATCGCATGTGTTTGATAGTTCTTTTCGAGGTATACAATCTTTGCAATGTAGGAGTTAACGGAGAATAAAACATTATCTTCACCAACCTCTTCAGCACAAGTTTCCTCTTCTTCTCTCTCTTCTTCCTACATACCTTGTACCAATGACTGCCACAAAACTTACATTTCGTTATGTCGGAGTCCTCCTTCTAATAAAGCATACAACTATTGGGACACACATCAATCCTTTGCATGGACAATCCTAACCCAGATATCAATTTTTACGTTGCATAACAATCTTTGACCATATTATTTCCTAGCAGAAAATGCTTCTTTATGAATGCACAACAACTCCGCAGAATCAGATAACACTGAATGTCTGTCATTGCTTTCAACCAACGGTGTCTCTACCACTTTTAACATGTCAAAAAACTTTTTTGCCATAGGATTAGGTGGTTCTTCATGAGGGATAAAGTTTAGACCGGCTGCATCAATTATCATCTTACGATAGGAGTTCATTTCCTCCGACATTGACCGTGTACTTTCTAACCCAACCTTTGACCAGAATGCACTAGGACGTTCCGCAAGAACATGTCCCTCATCATGTGGCCATATTTTTTCACCATGACCCATCCAATTATGATAACAAGGCAAAAAAATCCCAACGCAAAAGATGATCCTTCACACTATCCACTTTTATAAATTTCTTATTTTTACACTTTGCACATGGACGTCTCATCTATTTTTTTACTTCCGTTATTCGTTTCAAGACAATGTGAAATAAAACCATTAACCCTAGGCACCAGTCATTCTCTGTACATCCAACTACAATCTGGTGTATTTTCCATAGCTAGGAAGAATGATTAGGAGAAAGAATTATTAGTTCCATAACTTCTAAGTTACGATTACTTCTTTATTAATTTTAGAAATACTTAAATTTCTTAGGGTTAAGGGTTTCGCATTTTAGGGGTTTAAGGTTTAGGGTTTAGGGTTTATAATCTTAACAAAGTTTTCCTTAAAAGATTTAAAAAGTTTCAACTCCAATTTTCATTTAAAATTTTACGTTAAGTCATTACTAAAATTCTAAGTTTTTTTTAAGATAGAAATTTTTTTGCAGAGTTTCTTTTGTATTACGCACATTTCTTAGGCACACAAGCCAAGCAAAAAAGCAACAAACTCACATTTTGACTCCCTACAACTCAATTTAGATTTAAGTAAAACTAGAAAAACAATAATCCCAAGTATACCCCAAAACAAATAACCCTTTCATACAAATTCACGTAGAGGTAAAACAAACACAAAAGAATAACTCCCTTCACAAACTCAAACCCTATAGTTTATGAACATAAACAAAATAGATTATGCATATAATAAAAATTGAAAATAAATTCATAAAACATTTTCCCTTAATAAACAAGGTTCCTCTTTTTTATAAGCTTAACAAAGTTTCACTGTGTTGATTTTAAAAGTTTTAACTTCTTTCGTTTTAAATTTTACGTTTAGTCATTACTAAAAAATTAAGTCTTTTATAGCATTGAAATTTTTTTTGCAGAGTTTCCTTTGTATTATGAACATTTTCAAGGAATACAGGCCACTCAAACAAGCAACACACAAAACCAAACAAAAATTAAGAGTCAGGGCTCTCCCATAAAACTTTAAAGAGTTAGGGCTCTCCCATAAAATTTTAAAGAGTCAAGGCACCCCTGTAATACTTTAAAGAGTTAGGGCTCCCCCGTAAAACTTTAAAGAGTCAGGGCTCCCTCGTAAAATACAATTTAAACTAATTAAACACATATCTTTAACGTGTATATGATGGAAAATATGTCATTGAAATCCTCACGAACAAAACTATAAGAAAAAAAGAGAATAACATTAAACTACTTAACTTAAGGTCATAAACTTAAAGTCATTTAACAACTTAAACTAATTTAACTGCCATGTGAATTTACAGAAACATTACTAGATATTTCTTTCGTTTTCTTTTGAAATTAAATGCTAAAATAGTAAATATTTAAAGGTGATTAATAAAAGTAGAATTTTTGTGCCTAGATGATTAATAAAATAGTAAACATTCTTATGTGATAACTATACCGATCTCTCTTTTAAAAAAGTGTAGATTTTCATGAAAAAAGTATGATAAAATGAATAGAATTGGACCATGTGCATTTTAATGGATTTTCAAAAACAAACTTTTGGTGACTATAATCTTGCATTTTCTTTAACAAAACATACCATTCTTATGTGAGAACTATAACAATCTCTCCTTTAAAAAAGTGTAGATTTAGTTTAAAAAAGTATGATAATGAATAAGTATTATTTTAATTATACTTCTTTGGTTTGTGTTAACATATTAAGGTGAAAATGTAAGAAAATTGAATTTGAGATTTTTATACTCCCTATGTTTAAAAATTATACTCCTTATGCCATTTTTAATTATACATACATACTATGCTTCAAAAGTGTATTGAGAACTCTCATCACCAATGTATTACAGATTTGAAAAACCTTGAGGGGGGGAGGGGGGTTTGAATAAGGTTTTCGGCTAATTGGAAAACTTTTGCACAATTAAAAGGTAGAACCTCTGATTTTGTTCGAAGAAGAATTTAATAACTCTTTTTAATAAAATTCTTAACCAAACAAAATCTCTTTTATAAAGAATGTTCAAACAATAAACATATAGGCAACAAGCAAAAACACAAAGAGAAAGACAAAGAATTTATAGTGGTTCACTCTCTTAATAGAGCTACATCCACTACCTTGAGACTTAACTCAAGGATTTTATAAATTTCACTAATCACAAGCTTTTACAAAAACACCACAAATGAGGATCACCCTTCAAGGGTTTTGCACATGAACCTCAAAGCTCACAAATCAATACAAGATAATGAAATATCAAAGGATCACCCAAAGGGTTTTTCAGAAATCCTTTGATCACAATTTAAGTTGAGAGAGTAGAGATGGAACAATATTACCAAAGAAGCTTGATATAAAAATGATAAAACTTTGTGAAATACTTCTACAAGCTTCCTTTCCTCCTTTTTTGAAAAATGATCAATAAATGCAGCTCCAAGAAATTTTCCTTTTTAATATGATAAAGAGGATTGAAAATATACTCTTTAATGCTCTTAAAAATGTTCTTAAAACTTCTTCAACAACTGTCCATTTATAGAGGACCAATAGCCCTTTTATATGTGAAGGTAAAAAAAACTAGCCATTACTGTCAGCAGTAACATTCATTTTTTTTTACAGTAAAACAAAAACTAGCCAACCGGTTTTGAAAGTGGACGTCCAATTTTCTTAAAGGACATCGATTTTCTTATAGAGTAAAAAATTGGATGACCGATTTTTATGATATTCAAAAATTTGGGAGGTCCGATTTAAAAATCGGATGATCGGTTTTCCTGTTTTCAGCAACGATAATTTTTTTTACAGTAAAAACAAAAACTGGACAATTGATTTTGAAAGTGGACGTCTACTTTCTTAAAGAACAGAAAATCGGATGACCGATTTTTTATGATATTCAAAAAATTTCGGACGTCTGATTTAAAAATCAGATGACTGGTTTTCCTATTTTCCAGAACTTGTGAAATATTATAAATATAGATTCTCCTTGACTTTTAAAACATATATTCTTGTTGCAAAAGCTTATAAAATATAATAACTTTAAATCCTGAAGGCTTTATCAAGAACACTTAGTTTTTCAAAGATAATCTTTAAAAAAAATTTCTTCTAAGATGCTAACATAAATGATCAAGACTTTAAAGAAACAAGTTAAGGAGTTTTACATATATACCTTAGAGAGCTATCCCTAACCATTCTTCTCGTTTTCAAGGTCTTTTACTTGATCACTTCATCTTCATAAAGTCTTATAATCTTAAGTGATCTTTTGCTTCTTTGTATATCATCCTTGAGACTCCTTTTGTGCATCTTTTGTTCTTCTTACAAAACTACTTCCACTATCATAAAACACAAGTTAATTATAATCAAAATACTTAAACAAATATGCTCTTAGGGTTTACAATCTTCCCTTTTTTGATTATGACAAACAAAGATGCAAGATGATGACCATATAGAACAAAAGTACATAGTTAAGCTTAGAGAATGCTTCAAAAGATCAGAAAGAGAAAGAACTTCCCCGTTTATTTTGAAAACAAGCCAAGGTTTGAAAATAGTTAAAAGAAAACTTAAAGCTCCCCTTAATACATGCTTCACAACAAATGTGGCACCAGAACATCATCAATAAAACTCAAGGCGATATAAGCAACAAGGCATAATGCATAAAGCTTTATACAACTCAAAGCATGTTGCCAACACAAAGTATCAAAACATCAAGGCAACATAACTCAAGTCATCAAGATAATATCAACAAAACAATATCAACAAAACAATATGCATCAATATGCATCTCATATATCTCCACCTTAATGCATCAACATAATACCATCAACAACATAATGCATCTTATATATTTTTTTTCTCCCCCTTTTGTCATAACTCAAAAAGCATAAGGAATATAAGGGATCATTGAAAAAGAACAATGGAACTCTCATCATAAAGATATCATCATCAAGTTCCAAAATAAGAAAAGAAGACAAAAGTTTCAAAAGCAAGACTTCATAAGCAATAAAACATAAGTTCCAAAAATAGTCAATGACCAAAAGGAAATAAAAGCTATGAAACTTAAGAAGTTAAAACATAAGGAACGAAACATAAGCTAATAAACTTGAAACTCCCCTTTTGTTTTGCTTTCTTCGTTCCTTTGGAGATCCACATTGCCTTATTTATCTTCTTCTCTTCCTCTTGCTTCTAACCTCATCACCATTTCTTAAATATTTGATATTTTTCCATCTAGGGCATCAAACCGGTTATTCATTTGGGCTTGCATAGAGGCCATCATCTCTATAAGTTGAGATATACCCCCGGATGATTGTCCTTCTTGAACCCTTTCTTATCTCTTTTTCTATCTCATCTCTCTTCTAAAGGTCTCCTCTTCAATTTCTTCTTCACTAACCTCTTCATCAACATTCACAGCATCTTGCCCCTCATCTTCTTCTTCTTCCTTATCACTTTCATCATCATCCTTTTGTCCTCCTCTCACCAATATACCTTCCTCATTCCTTGAAAAACCCATTCTTCCATATCAGATACATCAACTCTACGCCCTGGAGCAATCTTCCTCCTTTTTCCTGTCTATTCTTCAAAATTTGTAGCTGCTTTGACCAAAATGAATCTTTTCTAGTAGTCTCACTTCACTTGCCACTTTTTTCCCTTTTCCCTTTCCAGTTCTTCTATCTCTGTTACTTCTTCCTTCTTCATAATTTTATGCCCTTCCAACATTTTCATTCTTGACTTTAGTCATTTTAGAGAAATCAAAGTAAAAAATAGATTAATCTTTGACAGAGAGAAGATATGGGTGTCGGCTTTGAGGAGAGAGAGAGAGAGAGAGAGAGAGAGAGAGAGAGAGAGAGAGAGAGAGAGAGAGTTGAGTCATTGGAGAGGATTTCAACGAGAGAGTGTGTCGACTATGAAGGTTTGAGAAAAAGAGAAAGAGTCAACAACAACTCTTGAGAGAAACCGATTCTAGGTGTGTGAGAGAGTGAAACAGACGATTGAGGGTTTCTAGAGAGACAGTAGTGAAAGAAAAATGAGAAAACCTCTCCCCTTTTTTATTTATTTATAACATCCATCATTGGAAAATAGAAAAGTCAGTTGGCCGGTTTTTAAAAACGGTAAATTTTAAAATCATAGGGAATCGAACGTCCAATTTTTTTGAGTGCATCCGGTTTTGTAGTTCGAAACTCTTGGCTTTTTTTGTGAAGGAAAAGAAAGAAATTAAAACACTAAGGAAAAGCGGACGTCTTGTTTTTTCTAGACTCGTCTGATTTTGTAGTCCGAAGCTCTTGGCTTAAAAAGTGAAGAAAAAATTTGAAACTAAAAAACATACATTAGTCATGGAATTTATCAATGCCAAGTAATTTCGTTAAATAAGAAAAGCGATTTTCAGAAAGTGATTTCGTAAAAATATCAGCAATTTGATCTTCTGTGCAAATGTATTATAAAAATACATCTCCTTTTGCAACATGATCTCTTATAAAATGATGTTTGATTTCAGTATATTTTGTTTTTGAATGTTGCACAGGGTTTACAGAAAGATTTATAGAACTTGTGTTATCACACAAAATAGGTATGTTTTTGAAAACAAAACTAAAATCAAGTAATGTATGCTTCATCCAAAGTACCTGAGCATAACAACAACCTGCTGCTATATATTCCGCTTCGGCAGTTAATAAGGACACACATGATTGTTTCTTGTTGTACTAAGACAGTAAACATCCCCCTAAGAATTTGCAATTTCCGCTTGTACTTTTTCTTTCTACCTTGCATCTGGCATAATCCGCATCGGTGTAAGCAATAAGATCAAAGCAAGATTGTTTAGAGTACCATAAACCATAATCATTAGAAGATATTAAATATCTTAAAATATGCTTAACAACTACTAAATGAGATGCCTTGGGGCAAGCTTGGAAGCTAGCACACAAACAAACGACAAACATAATATCCAACCTACTAGCTGTTAAATAAAGTAAGCTTCCGATCATATCTCTATAGCATTTTTCATCCACCTTTTTACCTTTTTCGTCTTTGTTGAGTTTTAATGATGGGCTCATTGGAGTTTTTATTCCTTTTGCATCGTTCATCCCAAACCTTTTGAGAAATTCCTTTGTGTACTTCTCTTGGTTGATGAAGATACCTTCTTTGGTTTGTTTAATTTGAAGTCTAAGAAAATAGGTCAACTCTCCCATCATGCTCATCTCAAACTCCTTTTGCTTTAATGAGGCAAACTCTTCGCACAAGAAAACATTAGTGCCTCCAAAAATAATATCATCTACATAAATTTGGACAAGTAGAAGATCATTGTTACAAGAGGTTTTTGTAAAAAAGGTTGTGTCCACCACACCTCTTGAAAAATCGTTTGAAAGGAGAAAACCACTTAGTTTTTCATACCAAACTCTTAGAGCTTGTTTTAAACCATATAACACTTTTAAAGTTTATAAACATAGTTTGGAAAATTTTTATGTACAAAACCGGGAGGTTGTTCAACATAAACTTCCTCTTCAATAACACCAATTTAAAAATGCACTTTTAACATCCATTTGAAAAATCTTGAATCCCTTAAAACAAGCAAAAGCTAAAAGCATTCTTATAATTCAAGTCTAGCAACCAGAGCAAAGATTTCATCAAAATCTATGCCCTCTTCTTGATTAAATGCTTGGGCAACAAGTCTACCTTTGTTTCTTACAACTTCTCCGGATTCATTTAGTTTGTTTCTAAAAACCCATTTTGTACCAATAGTGGGGTGATTACTAGGTCTTGGGACTAAAGTCCAAACTTTGTTTCTTTCAAATTGATTAAGTTCCCATTGTATTGAAATAATCCAAAACTCATCATATAAAGCATCATCTATAAACTTAGGTCAATTTTAGATAATAAAACAAAGTTATCAATGAAATACTTCCTTGCTACCCCTTGTGATACATCACCAATGACTTCATCGTTAGAATGTCCCTTTATATATATATATATATATCACATCTTGAGGAAGATTTTGAGTTTCTTGATCATTTTCTTGTTTCTCCTCAATCTCCTCTTTCTCCTTTGCCAGTTCCTCCATAGTTTGAGTGTGCAATGGTTGGTTGCTCAAAGAATTGTCCATATCATCATCATCATCATCTTTCTTTTCAAAAATGTTAGATTCATCAATGTTCACATGAATTGACTCTTCAACACATAAGGTTCTTTTGTTGTAAATCCTATAAGCTTTCTTGTTTGAAGAGTAACTAAGAAAAATTCCCTCATCAGATTTTCTATCAAACTTTCCAAGGTTGTCCTTGGTGTTTAAATAAAACATCTACATCCAAAAACTTTGAAATAGCCAATTGAGGTAGTTTTGTTAAAAATAAGTTCAAAAGGAGTTTTCTTCGAAAATGGTCTCAAGAGAACACGATTCATCACATAGAAAGTGGTGTTAACAGCCTCAACCAAAAAATATTTTGGTAGAGAGTTTTTACAAAGCATTGATCTTGCCATTTCTTGTAAAGTGTGGTTTTTCCTCTCCACAACACGATTTTGTTGTAGGGTTTTAGCGGTTGAAAAAATGTGTGTAATACCAAAATCATTACATAGTTTTGTAAAATCTTAATTGTTAAATTCTCTCTCATTATCACTTCTCATAGTGATCAGTTTACAATCGAGAGGGGTTTGAACTCTTTTGAAAAGTTTGACAAACTCTTGAAATCCCTCATCCTTTTCGCTTAAAAACAATGTCCAAGTGAATCTTGAAAAATCATCCACTATGACAAAAGCATACCTCTTACCACCAAGACTAGTGGGTCCTCATTGGTCCAAATAAATCCATGTAAATGAGTTCTCTAAAGTTTTGAAGTAGAAATCATCTTCTTTGGTTTAAAAGAGATTTTAACTTGTTTCCCAAATTGGTAAGCATCACAAAGTTTAGTTTTCTCAAAATGTAGTTTTGGTAATCCTTTAACAATCTCTTTTGAAGAAAGATGGTTTAGTAAATCCATGTTAAAATGGCCAAGCCTTCTATGCCACAAAAATGCATCATTATGATGAACCAAGAGACACTTTAAGTTTTGAGAAATAAGATCTTCAAGATGAAAAACATAAATATTTCTAACTCTTTTTGCAACAAAAATTGTTTTGTTTTCAAGCTTATAAATGATAGAAGAAGAATCACTTTAAAAAACAACTTTGCAACCATTATCACATAATTGACTAATACTAAGCAAATTGAGCTTTAAACCATCAATTAAGAGAACTTGCTTAATTAAAGAATAAGAGTCATTACCAATGATTTTTTCTTTCTTCTTATCTCCGAAAGTGACAAAGTCACTTTCGGTTTCCTTAAGCTCACTCATAAGAGATGCATTGCCGGTCATGTGTCTTGAGCATCCACTATCCACGTACCATTTAGTTGAGCTTGTTTTGTGTTTCTACAAAAGAAGAAGTAGAAATGACTTTTGGTACCCATATTCTTTTGGATCCATGAATGTTAGTTGCCTTTTCTTTTACTTCCCAAATAGTTTTTACTCCCATTTCAATATTTCTTTTTATAAAACATTTTGTGACCTTATGACCACTCTTTTCACAATATGTGCAACAAAGATGTGAGAAAGATGAAGAAGCTTTTACAAAGCGAGTTTGTTTTGAAAGGGTATTGGAGTGATTATAACCAATATCGTTTTTGTCAAATGGTGATCTTTGAGAACCAAGGAGTTCTTCAAAGTTTTCGTTTCCTTTTGTAAATTTTCAGTACACATAGTGAGATATTCACCTTTTTCTTCAAATCATTGTAATCAACCATGCACGTTTCAAGAGAAAGAACTTTTTTACAAAGATTTTTGTTCTCTAAGACAAGTTCTTGAAATTCTTTGTTTGAGAAATCCTTTTCATTTTTCAAAACTTTTAAAGATTCAAGAAGGGTTTTGTTTTCACAAACAAGTTTTGAATTTACATTTAATAAATGATCAATCTTGTTTTTTAAATCCTTGTTTCTTTTGAAAATCTCTCAGTCATACATTTCAATAAGCATAAAGTTAGGATCATCATCATTATCATCATCTTCATCATCATCATCATCATCATCATCATCATCATCAATAGAACTAGAAAAGTTAGAAGATAAAGATTGTACCTCACTTTCTAATGCCATGAAGCACATGTTTGCTTTCTCTTCTCCTTCACTCTCACTTGATTCTTGATCCCAAGCTCCTATTAGACCTTTACCTTTCTTCTTTTTTCTTTATTGCCTCAAGCTTTGCCTCTAATGCTCCTTTTTCCTTTTCTATGGCTTTTGGGAAATCGGCTACAAGATGATCGGTGCTATTGCATTCAAAGCATCTAGCCTTGAAGAGTGAGGAACTTTGTCCTCGTTTCTGGAATGGAGGTTTCTTTCCTCTTTTGTTGAAACATTTCTTTAAAAACTTGTTGAATTTTCAAACCACCAAAGACACATCTTTATCTTCATTAGTTTCATCCTCATTGTCAGATGAATTTGCTTGCTCTTCCTCATTTACTTTAAGCACCACACCTTTTCTTCCCTTGTCTTCTTCTTCCATTTCATTTAATCTCTTTATCTTCATCTCATAGGTGCGAAGGGATCCTATGAGCTCTTCAATGGGAAGAAATCTCAAATCTTTGGATTCTTCTATGGCAAGAGCTTTTGGCTGCCATACCTTTAGAAGTATATCTAGAACTTTTCTATCTACCTCTCCCCTTGTGTATTCTTTCCCATGTGCCTTTAGCCCATTTGTGATGTTGGTGAATCTTGTGAACATGTCACTAATGCTTTCATTTTGCTTCATCATGAATAATTCATAGTCTCTTATCAACATGGCAAATTTTGATTCTTTTACTTGATTTGTGCCTTCATGAGTGACTTCTAATAATATTTCATGAGATAAATCGCATCCGCTCACTCTGTTATACTCATTTGCATCCAAAGCACAACTTAGTATATTCATGGCTTAAAAATTGAGAGTCATCTTTCTTGATTCAAATCGTCGAATTCTTCAACCTTCTTGACTCTTCCATCCTTTTAGGGAACAAAATGTCATTTTTCTACAATACTCCAAAGATCAAAGTTAATAGAGAAAATATAGATTTTAATCCTTGACTTCCAAAAAGTATAATTAGTGCCATTAAAAAAAGGAGGTCTATTTGTAGAAGAGCCTTCTACATAAGGTAAGCTTGAAATACTAGTCATTTTAATAAAAGATCTTTTGCTTCTTAGGATGATAATCCTTTTAAAAGAAGACCTGCTTTGATACTAATTGAAAAACCTTAGAGGGAGGGGGAAGGGGGAGGTGAATAAGGTTTTTGGCTAATTGGAAAACTTTTGTAAAATTCAAAGAGAGAACCTCCGATTTTGTTTGAAGAAGAATTTAATAAACTTTTAATAAAATTCCTAACCAAACAAAATCTTTTTTATAAAGAATGTTCAAACAATAAACATATAGGCAACAAGAAAAAACACAAAGAAAGACACAAAGAATTTATAGTGGTCTACTCTCTTAATAGAGCTACATCCACTACCTTGAGACTTAACTCAAGGATTTCACAAATTCGAATAATCACGAGCTTTTACAAAAACACCACAAATGAGGATCACCCTTCAAGGGTTTTGCACATGAACCTCAAAGATCACAAATCAATACAAGATAACAAAATATCAAATGATCACCCAAAGGGTTTTTCAAAAAACCTTTGATCACAATTTAAGATGAGGGAGTAGAGATGGAACAATGTTACCAAAGAAGCTTGATAAGAAAATGATACAACTTTGTGAAATGCTTCTACAAGCTTCCTTTCCTCATTCTTTGAAGAATGATCAATAAATGCAGCTCCAAGAAGTTTTCCTTTTTAATATGATAAAGAAGATTGAAAATATACTCTTTAATGATCTTAAAAGTGTTCTTAAAACTTCTTCAACGACTGTCCATTTATGGATGATCAATAGCCCTTTTATATGTGAAGGTTAAAAAAAACAAAAAGAAAAACTAGCGATTACTGTCAGCAGCATTGGTCATTTATTTTTACAATAAAAACAAAAGCTGGACGACCGGTTTTGAAAGTGTACGTCTGATTTTCTTAAAGAATAGAAAATCGGATAACCGATTTTCTTAAAGAGTGAAAAATTGAATGATCGATTTTTATGATACTAAAAAATTTCGGACGTCTGATTTAAAAATCAAATGACCAGTTTTCCAGTTTTCAGCAACGGTCATTTTTTTCAGTAAAAACAAAAATTGGATGACCGATTTTTTTTTGTTGCAGCTAAAATTGACTAAACAGTGGAGTATTCCCACGATAAGGAAAGAATCAACTTTGAATAATTATTTAGGAGAGTTTCCTTACACCCAAAATTTTTAAATTTTTTTATTTTCATTTTACTACTACGCAATTTTTGTTTTTTCTTTTGATAAAATGGACATCCAATTTTCTTAAAGAACATAAAATCGGATGACCAATTTTTTTAAAGAGTAAAATATTGGATGACCGATTTTCTTAAAGAGTAACCGATTTTTTATTATATTCAAAAAATTTCAGACGTCCGATTTAAAAATATGATGACTGGTTCTCTGTTTCCCAGAACTTGTAAATATTGTAAAACACAGATTTTCCTTCACTTTTAAAACGTGTATTCTTGTTGCAAAAGCTTATAAAATATAATAACTTTAAATCCTCAAGGCTTTATCAAGAACACTTAGTTTTCAAAGATAATCTTTAAAAAAAAGTTTCTTCTAAGATGCTAACATAAATGATCAAGACTTTAAAGAAACAAGTTAACGAGTTTCACATATATACCTTATAGAGCTATTTCTAACAATTTTTCTTGTATTCAAGGTCTTTTACTTGATCACTTCATCTTCATAAAGTCTTGTAATCTTGAGTGATCTTTTGCTTCTTTGTATATCATCCTTGAGACTCCTTTTGTGCATCTTTTGTTCTTCTTACAAAACTACTTCCATTATCACAAAGCACAAGTTAAAATAATCAAAATACTTAAACAAATATGCCCTTAGGGCTTATAGTATTAACTATTTATCGAACTCTATAACTATTATTCATGTCCTAACATTAACAAAAACATATTAAGTGTTTAAAGAGTAAGTAGATAGTACATTTTCATAAAATTTACTTAGATAGTACATCAACAAAAGCATATTAAGTAGAACCAAACATATTAAGGCACATTACATTAGAGAGAAGGGACTACCATAATGGATTGTGAGTGGGCTAGAGAAATCTTGTGTTATTTGATAAAAGGATAACGTTAGAATGCTGCTTTTATGGGGTGAAGCACATCAAAAGCTTAAGTGGATATAAAATTAACAAGCCACAGTCTTGATATTGAGTGAAAGTATGTATTCAGAGAGGCCATAAATTCAATTTTATTATGGAAAAATAAGAAAGTGTTAGCTCAACAGATTCCTTAAGGTGCACACATTGATGAGGAAATTTTGAATAAAGTCCATGAATGGAAGATGTCATGGAATGACAGATTATTAGTAATGGTTACAGCCTAATGTACAAGGGGATTTGTGACATCCTAAGTTCTTTGTAATAATTTTTTCTCCCTTGTTTATTCAATATACAGATCCCTAAATTCAACCAAAAATAACATATATTTTTTTTTTGAAGAGGAGAAAGATATAGTTAATTGTTTAAAAAAATTACTTTTGAAACCCAGTACCCCTTTATCATTTTTCAACACACATCTTCTACAGATTGTTTGAATAGGATAAAATCTTTTCCTAAATAACTAGAAAAGCAAAAAACCCCGATACAATACATTTCTAAAACAACAAAGAAATTCCACGAATAAAATAATAATAATAATAATAACAGATATGTTTAGTAAGGGAAACCAACCCAAGCCAAAAACTTCAAGATATTGTAAGAACCTTTGGAAAAAGAGGAATTTCATTTGCAAATCAATGATTCAACAATCAAAACTGAGAAATTTTTAATCAACCATCTAAGAATATTACAAAATCCATTCCAAAATGCAGATTTTCATCAATAATCATCAATCAAAAAACAAAGAACCAAGTATATCTCAAAAAAAAAATAAAAAAACCTTACCAGAAATAATTTACCAAGCTCTGGCCGACTAGCAGCAATAATGATTTTCGGCGGTAGCAATATCAACTATTTCGACAGCAACAGCTGCAACAAGAGAAGAAGAAAATGAAGAAAAAGAATAGGAGAGAAGAAGAGAAGAAGAAAAAATAAAAAGAGCGAGAGAGAAGGAGACACAGGGAGTACCGGAGAGAGAGAGAGAGAGAGAGAGAGAGAGAGAGAGAGAGAGAGAGAGAGAGAGAGAGAGAGAGAGAAATCGGTAGGGCAACGGCACGAGACATCATCAGTGAGGGGCGTCAGTGGCGAGACGTCGGTGAGAGAAGTGCCATCAATGAGTTGGGTGTGGGAGGGGTTGGGGAGGGTTTTTGCTGCTGAACAAATTGGGCAAAGAAAGGGGTTTTTTTTTATTTTGGGTATCTCTAAAGTTATTGTCGAAGGGACACCGACGGTCAACCCGTCAGTAACATAATATAAAAAATACCGACGGTCATCTCTTCGTAAAACTGAAGGTAAATAAACATTAATTATCGATGGTAAAATGGCCGTGGGAAAACCGTCGGTATAGTGCTCAACCGACGGCAATAACCGTGGGTACCAACTCGTTATTTTTGGAGCACAATTTCCCTCCATTTTTTTGCTGGTATTCCTAAATGTCGACGATAATCGTCGTCTCCGTCGATACCCTGTCATTAAATACTGGCAACAAATGCTCTGTCAGTAAATGGCTCTTTTCTTGTAATGTTTTGTTTTTCTAATTCTGATTTATGGGGTGTGTAAGATCATTTGAAATTGTTAAGGATTGAGTAATAAAATGGTTTGAAAACCTTAAATTATAAACAAAGGGAAATTCAGAAGCCAACTACATCTCTAATTGCTGTTTGTGATTCTTTTATGCTATCTTGTGGAAAGAAGAAAATGAATACATGAAAATAAATATAGGAATTATGAGCTTACATGAAAAAGAATACTAAGAAGAATCGGAGAAAGAAAGAAAGAAAGAAAAGCATTTTTGTTTAAATGGTGTGCATTCATGTTTATATTTTTATTATATGCTAAGTGAGATGGTCATACTATGTTAAAAAGAAAACATCTCTATTTTTCCTTAAAATTTTCTTTTTTAAAAATATAGTTTACAGCTTGGTAAATTAAATAAGGTAAAGTAATAGAAGAAAGAAGTAAATGCTTGTACCTAATATCTAATCAATTGTACTAATCATACCTTTTTCTTATAAATAATTTAAATTTAATGAAAATCAAAGAAAAAATAAACTTTTTTCCAATTAAAAACCAATATTTTACATAAAGTTAATGAAAGATTAATTAAAAGGACATTTGAGCTATATTTTTAGCCATAGTATATAGATTTTTAGAGTTCTTAACATGTATTTAAACTTTTAAAAGATCCTCTATTATGAAATAGACAGAGTATTAGGTTTTCATTCTACTAGATTAGGTCAATGGTCAATACATTCTCAAATTAGCTAATAATTGATAGAAAATTGAAAATCTTCTTAAGAAAAAAAGTAAGGTATATATTCAATATATCACTTTTAACATGAAAATATTATCCATTTTGTTCAGTTTAGTAGTTAGATGATCTCAAAGGCAATATCTTTGTTTCTAATGAAGCATTCATGGAGAGTTTTGGTAAAATATGTAAAAAAAAAAAGGAATAATAAAATGGTTCTAAACATGAATTGGAGTTTAATTATTTGTTCGTTCTTAAGATAATGTTATAAAGTAATTAGATAACGTAATTAATACCCTCTAATTACTTGAGAGGGAGATCACATTAATTTGAGCATTCTAATTTATAATTTTTGAGATAAAGTAATTAGATTGAAAAGAGAAAAGACTGAGTTCGATATATAAAACCCTAAACCATTTTTACATTTTTTTTGAATTGATGATTGATAAGTATTTTTCTTACTTAAATTTATATCTCTATAGAGACTATAATATTTACCAGAAAATTGTCTTGATTTAGAACATGAATGGAACATTTAAATCAAGACAAAGAACTAATTTTGATTTGTCTTTATTTAGATACCCTCTCATTCCAAAAAGAATTGAATCTAAAAAATTTCAATTTTAAAATGAAATCATGTTCTTAATTGGAATATCAATGGGTGATATGCATTAAATAAAATGCATATTTTACCCATTTGCTCCATATACGTGTAAAATATTTTAGTAACTGTAAATATATGTATGCCATCTTTTATAAATTGTAAATATAAATATGTAATCAAGTTTATAATTCAATCACCTAAAATGGACTTATTACTCTTTGTTGTTTAGTATTGTTTTTTAGTATCCGAGTTCCACATTATTGATTCATTGTATTGTCATTAAATTCACAACTGCTAGTTGAGATGCTCCGCACGTACAAGAGTTCATAGGCTATTATTTTGTAATGTTATATGTTAAAGGTGTAAATTAAAAATTGGATTTGCTTGAGCATATGAGGAATCAAGAATTGTTTCATGTATAACCATTATGTCACTGAAACATTGTATTTTTAGCAGTATTGTGATCTTTTTATGCCTTCTTTTCCTTCATATATAGTGTACTACTAACTAGAAATGTTCTTTATATACAGTTTAAATTAAATATGCCTTTATATGTATGGCTGATTAAGTTTAGTAAAAAATATTATTCACTTTTTTTCTTATAATTTTGTTCGTGAGGATTTCAGTGACATATTTTCCATTATATACACATTAGAGGTATGTGTTTAATTAGTTTAAATTTTGTTTTACGAGGGACCCCTGACTCTTTAAAGCTTTACGAGGAAGCCCTGACTCTTCATATTTTGTTTAGTATGTGTGTGTTGCCTGTTTGTATGGCTTGTGTGCCTGGAAAATATCCATAACACTGGGGAAACTCTATCAAAAAATTTTTAAACTTATAAAAAACTAAGATTGTTATGTAATGAGTTACAATAAAATATAAAATGAAAGTATTTTGATGATGATAAACTTGAGAAATTCCTTCGACTTTTGAAAGACTTTGGTTAACTTCCATTCTCATGTGTTTCTAAAGATTATAAACGGTTGAAAGTTTAAATCATTGTTTCTAAAGATTATAAGATTTTGTGGTATGTTTAAAGTTTAAAGATTATAATTGTAACTTAGAATAACAAATAACAATATTCCTTCTCTTAATGATCCATAGAAGCTATGGAAAATATACCAGATTCGAGTTGGATGTATAGAGAAAGAAGGTTCGGAGTTAAAGGTCTTATTATAAGTGAATTTATTAATGGCGTAGATTGTTTTGTTCGTCGTTATCTCGAAACGAACAACGGACATGAAAATGAGATGAGGTATCCGTGTTCAAAGTGTAAAAATAAGAAGTTTATACCTTCCAAAGCTGTGAGGGAACATCTTTTGAAGTGGGGTTTTGTGCCTTTATATCATAATTGGATAGCTCATAGGGAAAAATGTGGCCACAGGAGAGGAACGTTTTCGCGCAGAATTTACTAGTACAACAAGGTCGAAAATTAGGGTAGAAAGTTCAAGGTCAATGCTGATTGAAAGCAACTCATATCGGGAGATGATATTTGATGCAGTCGGTCAGAACTTTTTCTCTCAAGAAGAAATGAATTATGAAAAGCCGCCTAATCCTGAGGCAAAAAGTTTTTTGATATGTTAAAAGCAGTGAAGGCACCTTTGGTGGATGGTGATGATAGATATTCGATTTTATCTGCTATTGCGAACTTATTGTACTTTAAGTCCGAGAACCAATAGACAAAAAGTCGTACAATAAGATTTGTGCATACATAAAGAAGCATTTGCCACCAGGCAATCATATGGTTGAAGATTGGTACACGATGCAGAAATTGATATCAGGCTTGGGATTGCCCATGCAAAGGATTGATATTTGTGTCAACAATTACATGCTTTATTGAGAGGAGGACTCTGATAGAATGGATATAAGTTTTGTGGGAGTCACCGGTACAACATAAGTAGGAAAAAGGGAGGGAAGTTAAGGAAAATTGTGCCAAAGAGATCGATGAAGACAACGTTTTACTTCCATTAACAACTAGATTGCAAAAATTGTATGCCTTGAAAAGAACTGTAGAACAAATGAGATAGCATTTTGAAAGATCACAAGAGCCGGATGTGATGAGTTATCCTAGGGATGGAGAAGCTTGGGAGCATTTTGATAGATTTACTCTAATTTTTCAATAGAAACAAGGAACGTGAGACTTGGCTTGTGTCTTGATTGGTTTTCACCTTTTGGAATGGCGGGAAAGACATACTCTTTGTGGCCAGGAATGGTAACCTCTTATAACTTACCGCCTTGTATGTGTATGAAAAACGAGGTAAACTTCTTGACGGTTCTTATCCCAGGTCCGAGAAATTCAAAAAGTAACTTGGATGTTTATTTGCAACCGTTGATAGAATAATTAAATGAGTTGTGGGATTTTGTGACCCTTACTTATGACATATCAAAGAAATAAAATTTTCGAATGTGGACTGCAATTCTTTGGACGGTTAGTGACTTCCCGGCATACGGTATATTGAGCTATTAGAGTACAACAGGGCACTGGCTTGTCCATATTGCATGGAACAGACACGGTCCTTTTGTTTGCAAAATGGTGAAAAAAATCTTGGTTCAATGTCATTGATGTTTCTTGCCACTAGGTCATCAATTTATGTGAGATTCGAGATCTTTCAAGAGGGGTGAGGTTAAGACCGCTCGTCATCGCCACCGAGAATTGGGAGTACGGATATGGAACCGTGACTTTTCAAAGATCACCGATGCAAGAAAGGAATTGGGCAAGGAAGATGGTAGGGGGAAGAATCACAACTGGACAATGAGGAGTATATTTTAGGATCTTCCTTATTGGTAATACCCTTTTAGTTCGTCATAACATTAACGTGATGCACAGTGAGAAGAATGTGTTTGATAATATGTTCAACACTGTTATGGATGTGAAACGAAAGTCAAAAGATAATATCAAGGCTAGAGAAGACCTACATTTGTATTGCAATAGACGGACTTGTAAGGGGAAGAGAGTGGTAAGGGTAAGTGCTTGAAGCCAACATGTTATAGCTTGACTAAGGAAAAAAAATGATTCTTGATTGGGTTAAAGAACTACAACTGCCAAATGGCTATGCATTTAACATGGAAAGGTGTGTTGATTATAAAGAAATAAAGTTGACCGGCATGAAAAACCATGATTATCACGTGTTCATGTAACAACTGCTACCCATCGCCTTTTGAGAGCTCCTTCCGGCGATGGTGTGGAGTTGTTTGGCCGAGTTGAGTTTCTTCTACCAAGACTTGTGCCCCCCGAAAATAAGTAAGTCTCATATATGTGAATTAGAGGAAAGCATTCCCATTTTGTATGCAAGTTAGAACAGATATTCCCTCCGAGTTTTTTTGATGTAATGGAGCATTTGATGATTCATTTTTCGTATGAGGCAAGGGTATGCTGTCCCGTCCAAAACAGGTGGATGTACCTATTCAAGAGGTAAAAATGAAACTTTACTTAAATTCAACGTCATTTTATGGTATTTATATAAATAATTCATTTATACTTGAAATTTATTAGGTACTTACACCATAAAAAGAAGACAATAAAAAATAAGGCAAGAGTCGGGGATCAATATGCAATGCTTACTTAATCAAGGAGGCGGCAATATTCTTCAGCTACTACTTTGAAGAAAGCATACCTACCCTCCACAAAAGAGTAAGACGAAATGATGATTTCGGGAATCCTCTAGATGAGGGTGAGGTTATATCAATATGTAATCAACAAGGACAAAAATTTGGTGAAACAAAAAAAAGAATGTTAGATGATCGGGAATATAAAGCAGTGAAGAATTATATCCTTCTTAATTGCGAGGAAGTGGAACCTTACCTTCAGTAAGTTAATCGACTTTGTAAACCTAATACACATTTAATATACATATATATCTTGTAAGATTTGATTTAAATTTATAAATGCGGGAAAAACGAATCGGAACTACGAAATGTCAATTCGAATACAACGGATGATGAAATTCAAAAGAAAATAAGCGAGTGATTCGAAGATTGGTTTAGAATCGAAGTAAGTAAATATATTTGAATGCATTCAAATTTAATTAATCTTATTAACTCATTTAATTAACAATTGTGCTTCAGTTTATATAGATGCATAATCTCACGGAACAGTATAGTCAACTTTTGAAAAATCTATCTTGGGGAAAAAGTTAAGACATATATCAGTTACAATTTGAATAGGTTTCGGTTTAGAGATAGGGGTAAAGAGAGGGAAACTTGTAATGATGGTATGTGTGTGAAACCAAATTGTTATGGTGTTTTAAAATAAGTACTTGAGGTAGAGCTATCATTTACACCATTCAAAATATTGTATTGTTCGTTTGTGATTAGTTTGATTCTTCAGATCGAGGAATAAAGATTCATCCTCAGTATAAAATTGTGGAGTTGCACAAAGACCGAAGATATAGAGGATATGATAATTTTATTTTAGCTTATCAAGCAGAGCAATTGTCGTTTCTCCCATATCCTGGCTCCAAAAGACCGAGTAACGACTAGATTAGTGTAATAAAATCTCAACCCCGAGTAATAGATGTTCTAGTCAAAGATGATGCATTCCAAGAGAATGTGGATGTTCACGAGGCTACAATAATAGATGTGATGATTGAAGATGTAGGACCTCTTGTCTATGAGTTTTGTTCATTGGAAGAGGTTGATATCAACATCGAGACATATTTTGAAGAGTTATAAAATGATGAAATTGAGATAGAATGGGATTCAGATGGAGATTATGATGAGGAAATCAAGGAATATGACGTTTGATGATTTCGATGATCATTCCAATGATGATTCCGACACCTAAAACATTGTATAATTATTATATTTATATGATTAATAATTTTATTTTTATACTTATGTTATCACACTTTAAGCATTTTACTTTTCTGATTATACTTATGTTATTACACGTTAAGCATGTTACTTAATCTAATTCTCTTTTTTCTTACAGTCTTACGTGCGAGGATTTTGGTGGGCATATTATCTTTCATAGACATGGTTGAGGTATGTGTTTTATTTTAAAAATTGTATGAAATACATGTGACAATGAGGATTTTATTTTGAGCTTAGGACTTTAAGTTAATAATTAAGTGGTGTAATTTAATGTTATGGTGTTTTATAAAGAAATAGTTACTTTGTTAATTAATAGTTATTTTGAGTTTAAATGAAGAAGAAATAATTGGCCACATTATTTTGAGTTCATGAATAGTTCTTCTATTCATAAATAAAACTTGTTACTTTTGAGACCCTATTAATAGAAAGAAGAGTTTAAGTTAAGTAGTTTAAGTTTAATAATTAATATTATTCTCTTTTTTGTCTTATAATTTTATTTGTGAGGACTTTGGTGGCATATTCCTTGTCATATACACAGTTGAGGTATGTGTTTTAGTTTAAATACTGCTTTAAAGGGGAGCCCTGACTCTTTAAGTTTAAATACTGCTTTACAGGGGAGCCCTGACTCTTTAATTTTTAATATTGCTTTATGGGGAAGCCATGACTCTTTTAGTTTAAATATTGCTTTACAACAGAGCACTGACTCTTTCACATTGTGAATTTGTGTTTGTTGCCTATTTGTGTGGCATGTGTACCCGGAAAATATCCATAATACATGTGAAACTCTATCAAAATTTTTCCAAACTAATAAAAACTTAGATTTTTTTTTTCTAATGACTTACATAAGAAACATATCTTAAGATTATTAAAGTTTATTATGTCGTATTCATAATGTTAAGAAGTTTTTTAAAGTTTATTATGTCAGATATCGTAGGCATAATGGCATTGGACAGAAGAGAAACTATGCGAGGATGCTAGCACATCTCAAGAGGAGCTATCGCCATCTACTACTCACACGCCATCTACCACACCTGATGTACCTACGTTGTCTTTATTGTTGCCTTTTGAGTTCCTCACACCCCCTCCAACACAGATGCAGCCAACCTCTGTCTCAGAGGTTCCCATGGCATCTACCCAGCTGGCCACACAGCCATCAGCTTCTTCCCAAGCTCCCGTGGCTTGGAAGAAGCCTCTCGGTGATCCTCGGGAGCAGTTGGAGCTGAATGTAGATCAGTAGTTTAATTTACTTTATATAATTGTCATTATTAAACTATAATATATACTTACCCTATCTCTGTGTAACTGATTGCATGCATCTTCGAGAGCCGCCACTGCTATCACTTCTATATTCCATGAGATGTTCGTGAGGAATACTGTATATGGAGTCAGGTCCCTCCGAAGGTTTGGGATTTGTGGTGGGGAGAGTTCCAGGTAAATAAATCAAATTTCAAAGTTTTTTTTATTGGTTTAGTTTTTTCTAATAATAAATTTAATAATCTTATGATTTTTCATCAAATGCAGAAAAAAGTGTATGGGACCCGGTCTTACCCATGTCAAAGGCCAGGGATGCTTGGGAGGACATGGCAAGTATTCAGTTAAGGGATTTGATGGGCGACATTCAGAAAGATGGTAAGCAATGTTAGATTATTGGAAAAGCATGCGGTTTCTAACCCTATCCCAGCAGAATAAGAAGAACAGGAATGAGGGACGGGAGAGAGGGAGGACGGGGAGTCGAGAAATACACAGTGGGTCCATTTGCTTTATCGAGTCTCTCACGAATAAGGTATTCAATTTCATTTACATTATATCTTTCGGTTAGTTAATTGTAAATCACGTTAAGCATATATTGTTGTTTTGCAGCAAGAGATATTTTAGTTGAGAAATATTAATTGAGAAATGTTAGTTTTGCAGCATATATTAGTTGAGAAATGTTAGTTTTGCAGCATATATTAGTTGAGAAATGTTCGAAGGGCAAGGAATTGGACGAGCTGCACAAGTATCACTCGGGGAACAAGGAGGGGAAGTATGTGGATTTTACCTCAGAAGAGTTCTGGGTATGTTAGTGAAAAATTAAGTTTATATAAAGTTTTAATGTTTTAAAGTGTATCTAATTAATATTGTAGAAGTTGTTATTATCTACCTAACATTTCATATTGTAAGAGAGATTTCACGAGGTGAAGAAGAAGGGCGAGGAAGAGAGTTTAGGGAGCATAATCATCTGGTGTACATTCATCTGCCTCCTATGTTGGACCTCATCAGAGCGTCTATGGCTACCAATAGTGCCTTGACATCTTCACTGCCTGCACCTGCTGCGGACTCGAAGACCCCGCTCCTGATGTTGCGATTCGATCTTTCTCTACTCCCTCTCCCTCTATTCATGCTCCCAACATTGATAACGTACCCTTCTCCCTGCCCTCAAGTGATCCTAGGACAGATCAAGATGTTTGATTTATTTTTACTTCTGTTTTTTATTAGGATGTTTTATACATGTATATATATGTTATGTTTAGTATTATTGAGTATGAATATTTTAGTATTTTACATCGAACATTGTTAATTATGTTGAACGTTTAATATTATTGCTTATGTCGGGAATTGTGTTGTTTTTTTAGGGGTTTTCACTCATTTGGTAAATTATATAAAAAAATTTCTTACCAAAGGCCTTATCGGTAATATGTGTTATTTTTTAAATTTATGTATTCAATGTCCGTCGTTAAGACTTTTGGTAACAAACGTACCGATTGTAGGCTCTCCATCTTCAGATTCCTTTAGTATTTGTTACCGACAGATATAACAATGTCAACAAAAATTTTTTTGTATGCCGACGTCCCACGATCAAACTATCGGGAAATAGACTTACTAAAGGAAAACGTGTCATAAATTGAATTTACCAATGTAAAAGAGCTGATAGAAACATTTATATCGGTACGTTGTCGGTAACATTGTCATTGTGACGGGCGATCGACGGGAACCTATCGCTGGTATTAGGGTGGATTTTTGTAGTGCAAACCTCCCAAGTTGCACATGATTCATGTCTTGAACAAGGAGCAACCAATGTAGCAAGTTGAAGGTACAAAAGGTCAAGGAAAGCTGAAATTAGAGCCTATTGTCAGTCGTAGGCCCTACACCTACCGTCCACGGTAGGCTTCTGGCCAAAATCAACAAATGAGTAACAACATACCGTCGAAAGTAGGGTACTAATTTCATTATGCGATGTTTAGGGCGGTTGCTAGTGTTTGAACTCTTTTGCCAGTTTTTAATTAACATCCTAAATGGTCATCTAGTGACCTAAGACCATAGTCAAAGTAGGGTTAAGTCCTAAACTCTATAAATACTTCTTATTAGCTCATTTGTATTAAGTTGGACTATATATGAATTGAGAGTGTTTGAATTACAGTTCTTGAGTTCTTCAAGTTTTTTCCTAACTTCTGTCTAAGGTTTGATCATCCTTAGGTTGATTTTATTTGAATCACTTGGAATGTGAAGATCCAAGGGTTTCTACAATTGATCATAATTCCTACTCTTTGATATTTACGAACTTATAATAGTCATAAAACTAGGTCTTCTCCGTAAGAGTCTAATTAGGTGTTGGGTACTCAATCCCAATGTTGAATTGGCTTATGAAGGAAAGATTATTCATCATGGATTCAAGAGTTTTTTAGATTGCTAGAGGTTACTTGAGGATGGTAAATTTTCAAGTTCTATTGAAGGCAAAGATCCTTGGTACTGTCATGCCCCAGATCTGGGCTTGCCGAACTTGAGACAGACACGTCGTGTCCACAAGGACGCAAGGCTCAAAGCTAGTAGGTAAAAAAAATCATTTTAAAAATAAAACAAAATATGGTTTAAAAGCTCAACTGAACCAAAACTTTCCCCAATCTCGAACTCAAATTTATCCAAATGCTTTCTCGCTTTCGGAGTCAACCTGAACGGATAAGAAGAAGTAATGGAGTGAATACGACGACTCAATAAGCTGAGAACAAATCATAACTTCTGGGATTGAACATGCATTTATCAAACCTTCTTACTTAGTCTAATAAAAAGTGTCATTCATGTCTAAAATATTTTATGGAATAAAATTACAATTTTCAAAAGTTCATAAAATGATTCTAAGTATCAACATAAGACTTAAATGGTTTAGGGACTAAACTATAAATTCTGCAAAGTATGTCTTTCAATTAATCATTTCATAAAACTTCCAATGACCTTAAAAATGGTTTCCCAAACAAGCTTTTCCAAAACCAATATTTTCTAAAACATATCTTAACTAAGTATCGACATTTCTCAAAACAATTCTCATATATTCAAACTTTCTGAAAGCAATCCTTATAACAATATTCTTCATATCATAATATTAACACTAAGCTCAAGACAGTACAAAGGATAATAATGAGTCAATTACATGATATCATGCTTGACTGTTTATCATGTCAAGTAGGCCAAGACAAATATGTGGGGTTTTTTTTCCTTGCTCAAGGAGTTCAACTAGAGGCAGAACATGTCCCCCCACGATTAATCTAGAGATAATCAGAAGTTCAATGCCCAAATAAAAATCATATCTTAAAACTAATATGAAATTTCCATTTTCCAAAATAAATACATTTAGCAAATTCTTCATTAATGTCATACAAAAGTTCATCACATATTAATTTAACAAAGCACATCACTTGCTCAATCCAATTATTATATTCAATTAAAATATAGTAAGATTTTCATAATTAATAAATAGTTATAGAGTTAAGGTTTGTTCTCCACTTACCTCAAATGAAGAAAACTATGATTAGCTCGATCTATGAGCTTTGAACCTTCCTCGATACTCCCTACCATTAACCAAACAAAAATCATAAATCAAATGAGATCCTAAAGATAATAACTTAAGAACCCAACTACAAAACCCAATAATTTCTAACCAAATAATACAAGAAGAACTAAGTAATATATCTAAGAAGTTCTAAAAAAATTTAACCAAGTAAAAATAAATATAAAGAGGAAGAGAAGCTTACCTAATGAGCTACAGGGGTCACACAAAGCAAAAGAAAAGAAGAGGAAAAAAGGTAGTAATATCTCATATATATATATATATATATAGAGTGAGAGACTAAGTCAGTTAAGGGGAAGGGAAATGATGGATGAGGCGGTGCAAAGGATTAGGGATAAGGACAGGGATTATCTTAAGGGGTAAGGAAGTGAGGGATAAGAGTACAAATGGCATGAGCAATGGAAAATTGTGGCTTTTTCTTTTTTTTCTACGGCTCTTACACTTGGGGTGTTTAATTGTAGATTTTGATCCTTTCACATCAAAGTGCATATCATGTGGTATCGGAGCTACCATCAAGTAAGCTCTAATTTGCTTCAATTGTTGCAATTCAAAAAAAAAAAAAAAATTATATGATCAAAGAGAAAAAATAGATGATGATCATACAAAATTTCGGATAGAAAAATGATGCCAGAAGATTGGCTTGAATTAGGAAGTTTAATTGATGCATTTATGCAAAACTTTCTTATGGATCCCATCTACGAAGAATTTGTTATGATTTGGAATTAATTTCATTGAATTTGGATTTGATTTAATTGATCAATTTGATCAAAAGTTTGATTCTGTCCAGAAACCAGAACTGTTTAAAAATTATGGATCAATTTGATCATTCTAATTACTCTTTGATTTTTTTTAACCTCTTGCACTTCAAGAGTTTGTTGAAAATTCTCTTTGAATTCCTTTTAAATACCTCAACGAATTGTTTTGATTGAAATTTATTCTTTGGTTGATTATATTGGTAATTGAGGTGGAAGGATTTTGAAGGCTTAAAAGATGCTTGAAAGGTGAGAGTTTGGAAAAGGTAACAGGGTAAGTCTATCTTGATAAAAGTCATATAGAGAGTATACATGAGTGAAAAGAGTGTTCATCTCACAAGAGTGCATACACTTAGGGAGTGACTGTGAGGTCCTTTTTGTTGGTTTCTATTGTTAAATTGTGAGCATACACTATTATAAGTGTATACTTCGTCCTCTATGCTCCACAGATAGATTGTGAGGTCCTTTTTGTTAGTTTAAATACGTGTACAGAAGCTCAATTACCTACTCTCACAATGATGGAACTAGTGAAAGTCCTCATTCCAATTTGGATCCAATAAAGGCTGTGATACCTCCAACCCTGCCACGAGATTAACTGCGGATGAGCAGGGTATCTGCATGCCTCTCAGCACTAAACTACAAGTTCCAAATGCAAAAGCACAATCCTGGGACAACACTTAGAAGTATATACACGTAATATGCAACGGAAAACTAAGTAAACTGAACATTAGTGGGGTGCTCAGGACAGAAGGTTCAAAGAAAAATTCTTATGATCATTTTAATACAAGGATGGAAATACTTTATAACGGCTCGAGCATAAAAACAAAAACACATGTTCTTTCTGGGAATAACCCGATCTCACAACTCCAGGCATACTACTTCAGTGGCTTGCTGCGCCTCTGTTTGTCCTGAGTTAATCTGGGAAGAAAACATGATATGGAAAAATGTGAGTGCGAATGCTCAGTGAGTCCGCGTGTGTGTGCATTAGTGATATCTTTGAAACAATGATGATGCAGTTTCAGGAAAGCAGTTTATGCAATTATATAAGAAAATATTTTTATTTTGTTTCTTTAACAATACTGATGCTTGAACCTACATAGGGGGTTCGAGCGCAGTTGGGAAGTCTAAGTGAATCAAGACACATCAGCACAGCTTCGACACCTGAATTCAAACGAACATGTAATGCAACAGTCGCGCTCCATCGGAAACAAGGTCTCATAGTCAATACCAGCCAAACACCATACGAGTGCTCGATTTCCATAACAATCGCACCCTCCATATTACTCACCAAACCAGTCTAAAGATTCTTGGGGCACCTACCAGGTCTACTTTGAGGGCAACCTTAGTTTCAAGCTCCTCCTGGTTGTCCACAAGGTGGCCGACCCACTGCAGATCATGATGCAATATCCACGTAAATCGATTGGGCCAAACCCTCCAGGTACTATGCCCCTCTTCAAGTGGATCCACCCTCGGAGTCAAAAACCGTCCACGTCATTGGAAGAGGCCCTAGTATGAAGAACTAGCCACGTACAGTGCAATCCTTTAACACTTCAGAACACATGATTATAACCAAAACTTTAACCCTAGTCGGAATGGTGTTTTATATGTATATACAAACCGAAAAGCCACTTGCTTGGCCGTCGAAATAGATTCAAGTCAATAGCAAAAATCTACATTTGCCAGTCAACACATGCTTGTGCAGATTTACAAATATGCCAGGTCTACATTCATGCATGCCAAATCATAAAGTATTTTCCAACTCATAGATATTTCCAGAAAACCCATGTACAGACTAATTCTTTTTCATCACAAAAATAATCTGTTCTAAAAAGAATATGTGCAGCATCGCTCCTATGCATTTCTAATGAACATGTAACGCATTGTGGAGAACATCTCCAATTAAGATAACTATGTCAAGCTATACCGTTCCAAAAACAGTAAATATTTTATGATAAGTTTCGAAAACATATTCATATAGCCTGTAACATTTGAAATAACATAATAAAACGGAGTTTGTGGACTCACATGAATACAGATCTGGTGCTATGATCTTGCAAATATAGCGATAAAAATACTTAATATTTCACTAAGCACCAAACAAATAATCCTATTTCCTAAATAATACCTAGATCTTACGAAATGAACTTAGGATTGTTAGAATATGCCCTAGACCAATTGACTTATATTTATTATTCATGATGCATGTATTTGGAATTGTATTTTATGCTCTTGGTCATCAAGTATGTGTCTTGATGGTAAAACCCTTCTTGCTAATAAAATACTATTCTTGTTTGTCCCTAGTTTTATCACATATTGTATTAAACTAGTATGAAGTTGATTGATGATCAAGTTTTACTGATCATGAATATGAGATATAAAATCAATTCATAAATACATATTGAGAATATTGTATTGGACATGACCCAAAGTGAAGAACAAATATTGCATGGGTTTAAGTCATAAATATTTCTTCTCAGTTTTATGTTTGGCGTCCTTTGACCTAATGTTTCTAATGATTCTTGCATAGGAAGAAAATATGTTTTGACATAGTCAAACATCACTTTTAATTAGGTGTTTATTATGAATATTGGTTGGGATATTTTCTTGTCATGGCTTGAATATTAGAGATAGTGAAAGTGATTTGTCCCTCTCTTACTAGAGAGAGATATCCATGGGCCCCTTGATAAGGAAGACTGGAGAATATGCATAGCCATGCTCAAATAAGTATTAATAAGGTGTTATTAATATTATTTATCATAACAGTCTACCTGGTGATCAAGTAAATAGTTAATTAAGTTTTATAAGGATGACTCAGTCCATGCCTTATACTTAATTAGGATATTGTATGACAAAATGACTAAATATTAAAAACTAATGTTAGGTTATCATTTCGTTTACTTAACTTGGGTAAGCATAATGTCTTGCTAGAGGCCGCTTATGTTTTGTGAATAAATGTTTAGGACATTTTTCATTCACCGCCAACGTTAAGTGAACCTATAGGGTCACACACATTGGCGATTTTGTGAGCACAATGTCCACGTTCAATGAATCTAGAACGTGTCCAGATTCATTGAACATATACAATAAGGGAATCAGATTCCATAATGCATTTATTTGGTAGTTTAATAAGTAACTAATTTTATTTATCAGATAAATGAAATTAATTACTTAATAATATTCATCCAACCATTGGATGATTATAGGAATAGACGGACGAGAGTAAATTGTTATTAGATGACAATTAGGGTTCTGATATTAACAGCTATAAAAGGTTATGTTAACATTTTCTCGGCAGCCGTCTTCATCAGATTAAAAATAGAACCCTTTAACCCTAGAACAGTGATAGTAGTATCTAGCCTTTCTCTCTTTAAAAATTCCACGTATTACTAGATAGTCAGGATATGTTCTGAACAGTTTTTAGAACACTGAAAGGGCTAGCATCCCGATCTCTTGTAGAGGAGTTCATTGCATGGATACCAGTAGAGGGCAAAGTGTAAACAGCAGCGCCTCCACACTTAATAGCTAAAACATTCAGGTAGTTTCTATCCAATCGATTTTTCTAGTACGTGCGGATCCTGTTGGTGGATTTTCATGGTTTTATTTTTGTTTGTTTTCACCTACTAATTCCAATAATGATATCAGAGCCTCGTACATACTAGTTTTACTGATTTTATCTATTAATGCTTTGATTACATGTATTGTTTTCAATCAGCCTTATAGTAAGATTTCTGATTAGTATAGTAATCAAAGTTAATTGAATTATAGGATTCACATATATCGTATTCTGTTTTACTTGTTAATGCGATTAAATAAACAGAATGTTGCTATTGCCGAATTGTTTGGCGTACATGGTATAATTTATGCAGTTTAATTGTTAAACTAATATGCAGAATCACATAATTTAATGTTTATTTGTTAAACATAATTTCTGGCGGCATGATATTAGGGTTTATGACGACAATAACTCATTCAATGACCGGCCAGCGGGACTGCCGTTTTCTTCTAGGGCTTCGGCCTCGGAAACCCCCTCGTTGGTTTTGACATATTTCTTTCTATCTTTAGATGCATGGTGTATAGCATGGCCCTTTACCTGTTGTGATTGGTTTGTTTATTTTGTTAATAGGTTTTAATGTTTTTAAATACGGCTTGCGTGTCGTCGTTTTCATTGATGTAATATTATCAAGCTTTAGTAGAATAGATTTATTCTATTTCCTATTCCTATGTATGTTTTTTCTATCCTATGTAACAAGATCAGAAGGCAGCCAAGACGTTGGAGGCAAGCTCATGGAAATGAAGACTTACCTAGATTGACCTTTGACTTCCATGAGGCTCATGGAAATCAATATAGGATTGGGGCCATTCTATGACACATTTTATTCTATGTATATAGTATGCATGTGATGTTTAGTTTATTTCCTTTTATTTTATGGGATACATGTTTTATAATATATATATATATATATATAAGGAAGAAGGTTTTTGAAACCATGTAAAAAAAATTAAGTTGTAAAATGCGTCCTATAATCATAAACACTTCTCCATGCCTGGATTATCATTCTGTATCATTGCTAAAGCAAGAGATAAATGTTTATCTAAGTAGGGGAAGATGGAAAATGGTGATTTCCATATGCTTGGAATGGTTTGGCTTAACTAGGCTATCAAAACGGTTTTGAGTCTAGGGCATCATATGGGATTTTGCCAGTACATATAGATGTAAATCCCATTAATCCATTTTTCTTTAATTATGGGTGTTAAGCCAAAGCTACTTATGATTATTATAAAATATAATTTTTCTACCCACGATTTATATCAAGTGTTGAATATTTCAGGAAAAATTAATGCTTCATTTGTTTAATTTTATTTTGCAAATTCTATGTAGATAATGGCCTCAAACAATTCAAACACCTCGTTGCGATCCGTGCTTGAAAAGAATAAGCTTAGTGGGACTAACTTTCTTGATTGGGCACGAAATTTAAGGATTGTCCTTAAACAAGAAAAAAAGGCTATATGTACTTGAGAACCCAATCCCTAATCAACCAGCTAACAACTCTCCTAGAGTTGAAAAAGATGCTTATAGTAAGAATAAAGATGATTCTAATGATGTAACATGTCTCATGTTGGCTACGATGGAATCTGAGTTGCAAAAGCAATTCGAGAAAGTCGAGGCTTATGAGATGATGAAACAGCTCAAGGAAATGTTCCAAGAGCAAGCACGTCAAGAGAGATATCTTACTACTCAGGCATTGAATAGTTGTAAAATGACCGCAGGCACTTTAGTTAGTGCTTTTGATCGGCTTGAAAAACTTGGAGCACCTGTAAGTCATGACTTGGCTGCTGATATGATCTTGGCCTCTTTAACTTCTTACTACTATCAGTTTGTCATGAACTTCAATATGCATAATATGGAAAAGTCCATAAATGAATTGCACGGGATGCTCAAGCAAGCTGAGCAAAATATTAGGAAATCTACTCCTAATGTTCTGATGGTTCAGAAGGGGCAGTTCAAGAAGAACAAGGGAAAGGGAAAGGGAAAGGGAAAGGATATGGTCAAGAAGGGTAAAGGCAAGCAGAAGGCCAAGCCCAAGGTTAAACCACCAAAGGAAGGGACTTGCTTCCACTGCAATGAACCCGATCATTGGAAGAGGAACTGCAAGCTCTACTTGGAAGAAAAGAAGAAGCAAAAGGCCAGTGAGACTATTGCTTCAGGTATTTTCGTTATAGAAATTAATATGTCTACTCCTACTTCATGGGTATTAGATACCATATGTGGAGCTCACATTTGTGTAAATGTGCAGGGACTCAAAAGGGGTAGACCTTTGGTAAAAGGAGAGGTAGACCTGCGAGTAGCAAATGGAGCAAAAGTTGCTATCGTAGCTATAGGGACATTTGATTTACTTTTGCCTAGTGGGCTTATCATTGAACTTAAAGATTGTTATGATGTTCCTACTAGTAGGAACATCATTTCATTTTCTTGTTTGGATATTGATGGTTTTGAGTTTAATACTAAGAATGGTAAAAGTTCCATTTATGAAAATGGTATTTTCTATGGGAATGCCTCTTTATGTAATGGACTTTACATTCTGAACCGAGTATGGACACTCAGTTGGACTCACGTATTCATACTGAGCCCGAACCTTTGACACAAGGCTCAAGAAGGTCTGGTAGGATTCCTCAAGTACCACAGAGATATAGATTTCTTATGACTGAGGATCATAATGTTGATATTATTGATCAAGGTGAATCTAATTCCTACCAAGATGCTATTCGTATTCCTGAATCTAGCAAATGACTAGAGGCTATGAAATCAGAAATGCAATCCATGCATGACAATCAAGTTTGGACATTGATTGATCCACCTGAAGGTTGCAAGACCATAGGGTGTAAATGGGTTTTCAAAAAGAAAACTGACACGGATGGCAATGTGCACACTTACAAAGCATGACTGGTAGCAAAAGGTTATAGACAAACTCATGGTATATACTATGATGAAACCTTTTCTCCAGTTGTAATGCTGAAGTCAATCAGAATTATACTTGCCATTGCAGCATAGTATGATTATGAATATGGCAAATGGATGTTAAAACTGCCTTTCTCAATGGAAATCTACTAGAGGATGTGTATATGATACAATCTGAAGGTTTTATTTATCCTTCGAGTTCTAGTAAGTGTGTAAATTTCAAAGATCCATTTATGGCTTGAAGCAAGCATCTCGAAGTTGGAATCTTCGTTTTGATGAAGCAATTAAAGAATACAATTTCATCAAGAATGAAGATGAACCTTGTGTGTACAAAAGAGTTACAGAAAATGTAGTAGTCTTCTTAGTGCTCTATGTCGATGACATCTTGTTAATTGGGAATGATATCCCTACTTTGCAAAGTGTAAAAAATTGGTTAGGGAAGTGTTTTTCAATGAAAGATTTAGATAAGCAGCCTATATTCTAGGCATTAGGATCTATCGAGATAGATCTAAAAACCTAATTGGCCTAAGTCAGAGTGATATATTGATAAGGTACTGAAAAGGTTCAGTATGCAATATTCTAATAGAGGATTCTTGCCAATATCACATGGCGTTAAACTCAATAAGTCTCAAAGTCCTATCACAAGGGAGGATACAGAACGCATGAGTAAGATCCCTTACACTTCTGTAATTGGGTCTATTATGTACGCCATGTTATGCACTCACCCAGATGTCTCGTATGCATTAAGCATGACTAGCAGATTCCAGTCTAAACCTGGTGAACCATATTGGACTGCAGTATAAAACATGCTTAAGTACTTAAGAAGGACTAAAGAGATGTTTTTTATCTATGGAGGTAAGGAAAGAGAACTTGTTGTAAATGGTTACACAGACGCTAGCTTCTAGACTGATGTAGATGATTTTAGATCGCAATATAGATTTGTGTTTTGTTTAAATGGAGGTGCTATGAGTTGGAAGAGTTCAAAGCAAGATATCGTGACCGATTCTATTATGGAGGCTGAGTATGTGGCTGCTTCTGATACAGCCAAGAATGCAATTTGGATCAAAAAGTTCATCACTGAACTAGGTGTGATTTCTAGCATTGTGAATCCAGTGGACCCATATTGTGATAATACAAGGACCATTGCATAAGCTAAGGAACCTAAATCTCATCAACGATCTAAACATATTCTTAGGCGTTTCCATTTCATCCGAGAAATCATTGAACGTGGAGAGGTAAAAATTTGCAAAGTAGATACTAATGACAATGTAGCGGATCCATTGACAAAGCCACTCCCACAACTTAAGCATGAGAGTCATACTAGGTCAATGGGTTTGATAGCCATGTCAAATTGGCAGTAGGGCAAGTGGGAGATTGTTAGAATATGCCCTAGACCAATTGACTTACATTTATTATTCATGATGCATGTATTTGGAATTGTATTTTATGCTCTTGATCATCAAGTATGTGACTTGATAGTAAAACCCTTCTTGCTAATAAAATACTATTCTTGTTTGTCCCTAGTTTTATCATATCTTGTATTAAACTAGTATGAAGTTGATTGATGATCAAGTTTTACTGATCATGAATATGAGATATAAAATCAATTCATAAATACATATTGAGAATATTGTATTGGACATGACCTAATGTGAAGAACAAATATTGCATGGGTTTAAGTCAAAAATATTTCTTCTCAGTTTTATGTTTGGTGTCCTTTGATCTAATGTTTCTAATGATTCTTGCATGGAAAGAAATATGTTTTAACATAGTCAAACATCACTTTTACTTAGGTGTTTATTATGACTATTGGTACGGCTATTTTTTTGTCATGACTTGAATATTAGAGATAGTGAAAGGGATTTGTCCCTCTCTTACTAGAGAGAGATATCCATGGGCCCCTTGATAAGGAAGACTGGAGAATAAGCATGGCCATGCTCAAATAAGTATTAATAAGGTGTTATTAATATTATTTATCATAACAGTCTATATAGTGATCAAGTAAATGGTTAATTAAGTTTTGTAAGGGTGACTCAGTCCATGCCTTATACTTAATTAGGATATCGGATGACAAAAGGACTAAATATTAAAAATTGATGTTAGGTTATCATTTCGTTTACTTAACTTGGGTAAGCATAATGTCTTGCTAGAGGCCGCTTATGTTTTGTGAATAAATGTTTAGGACATATTTCATTCACCGCCAATGTTAAGTGAACCTACAGGGTCACACGCATTGGCGATCTTGTGAGCACGATGTCCACGTTCAATGAATCTAGAACGTGTCCAGATTCATTGAACATATACGAAAGGGGAATCAGATTCCATAATGTATTTATTTGGTAGGTTAATAAGTAACTAATTTTATTTATCAGATAAATGAAATTAATTACTTAATAATATTCATCCAACCGTTGGATGAATATAGGAATAGACAGACGAGATTAAACTGTCATTAGATGACAATTAGGGTTCCGATATTAACAGCTATAAAAGGTTATGTTAACCTTTTCTCGGCAGCCGTCTTCATCAGACTAAAAACAAAATCCTTTAACCCTAGAACGGTGATAATAATATCTAACATTTCTCTCTCTAAAAATTCCACGTATTACCAGATAGTTAGGATACGTTCTAAACAGTTTTCAGAACACAAAAAGGGGTAGCATCCCGATCGCTTACAAAGGAGTTCGTTGTGTGGATACCAGTAGAGGGTGAAGCGTAAACAGTAGCGTCTCCACACCTAACAGCTAAAACATTGAGGTAGTTTCTATCCAATCAGTTTTTCTAGTATGTGCGGATCCTGTTGGTAGATTGTCGTACTTTTTTTTTTTTGTTTGTTTTCCGCCTACGAATTCCAACAAGAATTTATATATATATATATATATATATACATATCCTCTAAAGCAGATCCAAAATTTTCTAATCTTAAGAATATTTAATTTGAACACTTACTTGAAGTGCCTAAATTGCCTAAAATATAAAACCTAGAAACTAATCTTACAATTAACTATATACTAAACCCATTTAAAATATTTAAATCCTAAAAAAAATCACAAACCTAAACTATATATATCTAACTGACTAAAGGAAAAAAATGAAAAGAACATGAATCCATGCAACATACTAACCTCATTTTAGGAGAATACTCTGGCTACTTCTTCTCTTTTTTTTTTTTTGCCAAACAAATTAACAAATAAAATAAGAATGAAATGGTATATATATATATATATGGGTAATGGCGGTTATGGGCCAAAAGAAAAAAAAAAAAAAAAACGAAAAAGGAAGCCAGGTGGTGGTGACGGGTGGATAGAGGAGGTGGCAGCAAAGTCCTTAATCGTTAAGTTTTTTTAAAAAAAGAAAAACCTTATATGGGAATGTCAAGTATTTAAATTTCTAAAATAAGTATACTAGGTATAAAAAAATTTCCACTTAAAGGCATTTATAAACCCACTAATAAAAACTCAATATAATAAAATTTTACTCTCATTCCTTAAGTATCTCCAAAATACTACTAAGTGTCAAAAACACTATACTTCACTACATCATATCCCAAACTCTACCTTCATAACGTCCATAATTTTAAAGTCGTGTGAGGTACTTACTGGGTAGGGCGTTACAAAGGTTATCATGCAAGAGCTTTAACAAATGAGAAAGGATACGGGGGATATGAGAGGGGACATGACCAATCTATCTATGGACGTAGTAACATTAGAGGGCATGTCACTCCACATACTCAAAGGAGTTATGGAAGCTACAATCCCCATGGTCCATATGAAACACCGGTTCAAAGCACTCCTTTGATGGATGTTGAAGAATACTTTGGTGGTGTTGAAGAAGATGGATATACAAATGAAGCATGCCATGAAACACTGATTTTCAAAGCACCCGCCGAATTGAAGATGCTCATGAGACAAAGGTTTATTACAGAACATTTCCATAGAAAACTTTATTATAAGTTGATGACTCTTAAACAAGAAACCAAAGGTTTTGAAAAGTATAGACACTAGTGCTTGAGTTATACCTTTTGAGATTGAGCATAGAAGAAGACAAAGATGTATTCATGGGTAAATTATTAAGTGGACTCAATAGGAATATAGCTAATCAATTTGAGTTGTACCCTTTTTACACTTATGAGGGAATGTACCATCTAATGGTTAAGATTGAAAGTCAAAGGAAAATGAGCAGATTCATGAAAACCTCTATCCCTCCTTCAAGAGGCCTTTCTACCAAACCTCAAGCATTTACTTTTAAAGGGTGGCCAAGGAAGGATAGCGTACCTAAGGTCCTTTCAAGGATAATTCTAAACCTAAGGTGGAGGATAAAGGTATATTGATTCATTACTAATCCAAATAAATGCTTCAAGTGTAATGGTGTGCGACATGTAGCCATAAATTATCCTACCAAGAGAACTTTGATCTTTCGTGAATACTTGAATGGTTGGATTGAAAAGGATAGAGAGGATTGTCTTGAAGATCTTGCTGATGAAAAGGATAACCATGAGATGAAGTCATTGGAAACACCACTCTAGATGCCAAAAAAGATGCTTTGAGTTTGGTGACTATAAGGGCTTTGACCACACAATCTATTGATGAGGATTCAAGCATTCAAAGGGAGAACATCTTTCATACCAAGTGCAAGGTGGAAGGTAGACTTGTTAACCTCATGTTTGATAGTGGTAGTTGCACTAATGTAGTTAGCTTCTATCTTTTTGGAAAAATTGAATTTGCCTACTTCAAACATCATAATCCTTACAAGTTGTATTGGTTGAATAATAGTGGTGAGGTCAAGGTATAAAGCAAGTGAAAGTACCTATTTCCTTGGGATCCTACAATGATGAAGTAGTATGTGATGTTGTTCCTATACAAGCGGGGCGTTTTTTGTTTGATCGTCCTTGGCAATTTGATAGGAAAGCCATTCATCATGGGGAGAAGAACACTTATACTTTTATAAAAGATAGAAAATCCTATACCATGAGCCCTTTATCCCCTCAACAAGTTCATGAAGAGCAACAAAAAATGAGAGAGAAAAAGAGCATTGAAATTGAAATGAAGAAAAAGATTATAAGTGAGGGAAAAAAAATAGAGGGACAAGATGTTAGTGAAGAAAAATCAATAGAGGAAAAAATGAAGAGCGGCAAGAAATGAGTGATTAAAAAAAAAAAAAGAGTACTATGAAAGAAAAGAGATGGTTTTATGCAAAAGAGAGTGAGATCATAGAGGCCATTGAGAAGGAAGAATTGATCTTACTTTTATATTGCAAGGGTACATTTGTTTTTATTAATGATCATTTGTCTTCTTTTTCTATTGCTATAGTGAAGGTCATTGAAGAGTTCAAGGATGTCTTTCCTAATAAGATGCCCAGTGGACTTCCTCCTTTGAGAGAATTGAATATCAAATTGATTTGGGGCGCAGAGCGGTGCTTCTAAATAAGTCGGTGTATAGCAGTCCACCCGAAGAGACCAAAGATTTGAGAAGACAAGTTGAAGAATTACTCTCTAAAGGGTATGTAAGAGAAAGCTTAAGCCCTTGTGTTGTGTGTAGATTAAAGAGCCATTAACAACATTACCATCAAGTATAGGCATCCCATTCCCAGATTAGATGATTTGCTTGATGATTTTTGTGGTTCCCAAATACTTTCAAAGATAGATTTAAAATCGGGTTACCATCAAATTCGCATGAGGGAAGGGGATGAATAGAAAACGGCTTTCAAAACTAATTTTGGTCTATATGATGGTTAGTCATGTCTGTTAGCTTAAGTAATGTACCAAGCACATTCATGAGATTCATGCATCATGTTTAGAGAGATTTCATTGGAAAATTTGACGTAGTCTACTTTGATGACATCTTGTTTTATAGCAAAACTTATAAAGATCATTTGCATCTTTTAAGCAAGTTTTGTTAGTTTTAAGAAGTGACAAACTCTATGCTAACTTTGGAAAATATGATTTTTGTTTGGAAAATGTGACTTTTCTAGGTTATGTGGTGAGTTCTCAAGGACTACAAGTAGATGGGGACAAAGTGAAAGCTATCAAGGAGTAGTCTACTCCAAAGAATGCATCCAAAGTTAGGAGTTTCCAAGGTTTTGCAAGCTTTTAAAGAAGATTCCTCAAGGATTTTAGCACCATTGCTAGTCCTTTGACGGATGTAATAAAAAAGATGAATAACTTTAAGTGGGAGGATAAGCAAAAAAAAGGCATTCAAGTTGTTGAAGAAAAGGTTGAGTAATGCACCTCTACTTGCACTACCTAACTTTGACAAGACATTGGAGATTGAATGTGATGCTTCGGAAGTTGGGATTGGTGGAGTCTTGATGTAATACAAGCGACCTTTGGCATATTTTAGTGAAACGTTGACTGGTGCAACCTTAAACTATACTATATATGACAAGGAGTTATATGCACTAGTAAGGACATCGAAGCATTAGCTACACTACCTATGGCCCAAGGAGTCTGTTATTCATACGGATCACGAGTCCTTGAAGCATCTCAAGGAAAAATAAAATCTTAATAGGAGGCATGAACGTAGGATGAATTCATTGAAACGTCATACGTTACAAGAAAGGTAAAGAAAACATTGTCATCTATGCTTTGTCTTGGAGGTACACTTTATCTCTACAAGCTCAATTACTTGGTCTTTGAAAGGATTAAGGAATTTTATGCTAGTGATCATGATTTCAAGGACATATTTGATGATTGTTTGATTGTGCCTAAAGAAAAGTATCTCATACATGATAGTCTTCTTTATCATGAGGGTAGATTGTGGATTCCTTCTTGTTCTACTAGATTGTTGTTGGTGAAAGAAGCTCATTATGGTGGTGTAATGGGTCATTTTGGAATTGCTAAAACATATAAGATATTACATGAGTCCTTTTTTGGGCCTCATATGAGAAAATATTGAAAAACCTTAGGGGGAGGTAAATAAGGTTTTTGGCTAGTTTAAAAACTTTTTTTGAACAATTTTTAATATAAACCTCCGATTTTGTTTGAAGAAGAATGTAATACCGCTTTTTTAATAAAATGCTTGGCCAAACAAAATCTCTTTTATAAACAAGTATTCAACTTTAAACTTAGAAGTAAAAAGGCAAACCACAAGGAAAAGAGACAAAGAATTTATAGTGATTCACTCACTTAATAGAGCTACATCCACTACCTTAAGACTTAACTCAAGGATTTCACAATTCCACTAATTTCAAGTTTTTACACAACACACAATGAGGATCATCCTTCGGGGGTTTTACACTAAAACCTCAATGATTACAAAACACAACAATTCAACAATTTATCAAAGCATCACCCAAAGGGTTTTCCACAAACCTTTGATCACAAGATAGTACAAAAGAGTAAGGATGGAACAATGTTACCAAATGAGCTTGAGAAAGGAAAGATAAAACACAATAATTGTTTCTACAAGCTCCTCTTTTCTTCTTCTTTGATGGATGATCAATAATGAAGCTCCAAGAAAATTTTTCCTTTTTGTGAGATAAAGATGTTTTGAAGAATGTACTTTAAAGCTCTTTAAATGTTCTTAAATGATCTCAAATATGTTTTTAACTTCTCAGCATTTACTATTGATAAAAAATCTCTACTTATAAGTGCAGAAAAAACTAGTCGTTACTGGCTATAACGGTTAAATTTTTAACAGTAAAAATAAAAAACCGGACGACCGGTTTCTAAACACGAATGTCCGATTTCCTTATAAAAGGAAAATCAAATGAGCCCTTTTTAAAATAGGAAGACTAATTTTTGCTTTAACAGAAAAATCAGATGACCTTTTTTAAAAAACGGACGATCGATTTTTCTATAGCCTAAAAAATCGGACGATCGATTTTAAAATAGGATGATCGATTTTAAAATCGGATGACCCTTTATTTTGGAGAAAGATTTGACAACCAGTTTTCCTTAAACAAAAAGAACTTTCCTTCACATTTCAAAAACATGTATCTTGATACTCTTTAAAATAAGTAAACATTCAAGAGCATCAAAAACTCCATCAAGAATACTTAGGTTTTTCTTCAAGGAGCTAACATTCTTAATAAAAAGCAAAGATAAAAGTTAGGGAGTTTTACAAAATATTTTATCATATCCCTAACTAAACATTGTCTTCAAGGCATCCATCTTGATCACTCATCTTCAGTGATTCTTGTTGGCTTGAGTGATCTTTTGCTTCTTCTATGTGGAACACCCTTGAGACTTCTCTTGTGCAACTTTTATTCTTCTATATAAAACTATATCTACTTAACACAAAGTACAAGTTAATCATAATCAAAGCATTATAAATAGTACCCTTAGGGCTTACAATCTCCCCCTTTTTGATTATGACAAACAAAGATGCAAGATAGTGTTTGTATAGAACAAAAGATTAAGGTTTAGCCAGGAGAATGCTTTTGAAAGATCAATATTTAGAGCTAAGCATGTATATATATAAAAAGAATGAGAGAGTTATAACTCCCCTTTTTATTTTGATAGCATGCCAAGGTTTGAAAAATAGTTTAGAAAGATAAGCTCCCCCTAAAAACATGCTTCACAACAAATATGGCATCAAAAATTTTCAAGGAAACTCAAATCCATATACCAATAAAAAATGATGCATAAGACCTTATACAACTCAAAAACTCAAGTCATCAAAACATATTCATCATAAGGAAACACCAAGTTATACCAAGTCATTATCAACCATCTTAAACATATAAAGCATCATTTAACCTTATAAAGCGACATCAAACCTTCTAAAATATATAAAGCACCATAGATCATCAAACCTTTTAAAGCATATCATGCCCATTAATAACATCTATAACTTTGTATCTTACATTTTATCACCCTTTGTCATAAATCAAAAGGTATAAGGATTAGAAGGGATCATTGAAACAAAGATCAATAAGATCAAGGGAACTCTCATCAATAAGATTTCATCATGGAGTTCCAAAACTAAGTAAGAAGAGATATAAGCAAGAGTACTTCATAAGAACCAAAGTAGTTTAAAGAAAAACTCCATAAACACCAAAGTCATAACACACCAAGAAAACGTAGTTCAAAACAGAAGGAGTACAAAGTTTGAAACTAAACAAGAGAAATAAAAGCCAATGAAATAGTATGTTACTCCCTTTTTCTCTTTCAATGACCTTCACCTCTATCTCTTGCTTCCAATCTCATAACCCTTTCTTGAATGTCGAATATCTTAACATCTAAAGCGTCAAACTGAGTGTTCATTGATGTTCATAGGGAAGCTATCATGTCCATGATTTGAGTCATGCTCCCTGATGATGAACCTTTTTTCGTTCTTTCTTGTCTCTTCTTTTTCCTTATTTCCCTTTTATGAGTCTCTTCCTTCGGTTCTTCTTCACTTTCATCTTCCTCCATATTCATTTCTTCTTGTTCCTCATCTCCTTCATCATCTTCATTGTCTTCATCACTTTCATCTTGTCCACCTCTAACTAACATCCCCTTCCTTATTTCTTTCAAATCCCATGCTCTTGAAAGTATGCTTGTTATATATTTTTCCAAGTCCAATGGGATCACTAACTCCAACCAAGTTGAGTACAAAATATTGAAAGATCTTCGTAATGAAGCAATCATACGGCAAATGTTTGGTGGATGATGATTGTGCGGCTAACATATGCTCTATGGCCATAAAACCAAAATTCATTCTCCTATGCTCGTGAAGTGCATGACAAATGAATGCATATTTGTGATGGATGACTTATGTCTAACATTAGGAATAATGATGTTTGAGATCATATGATAGAGTAATCTATCATAGGCATCAAGCTTGTTTACATTTTTATCATCATGTTGTTTGAGTACCTCTCCCTTAGTAAATATCTCCTCAAATTATCTTTCACTATATAGATTAGCATCATAACACTTCTTATTCTTTGTGTAAAATCTTATACCATCTTGAGGAGTTTCTAATATATTATTCAACAACCTATCATCAAAAGCAATGTCCTTTCCACCAGAGCACCTATTGATGGGTTATATTTCTAATTTTCAACTCTACCTTATGTAGGTTAGCATAAAACTCATAAATCATCTCAGGGTAAAACAGTTCATTAACAGTGAGCAGAGACCCCCAACTAATATTTTTGAAGAGATTTGGAATAATTTCTATACCTTCCATATCATTCAAGTCCACCCTATGACTAGGAGCAATTTTTCTTCTCTTCCTTGTCCATTCTTCGGAATTGGCAGCTTTCTTCACAAAGATGAACCTGTCTGGTGCCCTAGCTCTAGATGGCACCCTTTTCTTTTTCCTACTCTTCCTCTCCTGCTTTCTCCTTCTTCAATATTCTCACCTATACCAATGTTTTCATTCTTCACTTTCCATTTTGGAGGATTTTGAATTTAGGGTTTAAAGGTCTTTGAATTTGAAGGTTTCAGATAGAGAGATTAGAGAGAGAAAAAAACTGAACGGTTTACTTGAATGAGAAAGAAAGTAACTGAAGAAAAGGGAGAATAGGACTTTGTAAACGGTCAGGCTTTTTGGAGAGAGAATTTCTGGAAGAGAGAGTGAGAGAGAGTTGTAAGAAATAAAATGAAAAATAAGGATTTTTTGGAATTTTAAAAGCAGTACCAGATATTTAGATGAAAATCAGTGGACCAATTTCTGAAAACAATCGTCCAGTTTTCTTAAATACAAAAAATTGGACGTCCGATTTTTTTGAACGCGTCTCATTTGGTCGTCGAAAGTCTCGGCTTTTTGTGAAGAAAAATTTTTGAAACCTTTTTATGAAACCGAGGTCCAGTTTTCAAAATGGTGATCCGATTTTGTAGTCCGATTTTTCTAGGCTAAAAATAAAGAAGAAGAGGAAATCTGAAAACTCAAAGAACACACATTAGCCATGGAATTTGCCAATACCAAGCGATTTTCTCAAGTAACAAAAGTGTTCTTCAGAAAGGGGTTTTGTAAAGATGTCAGCAATTTGATCTTCTGTGCAAATATAGTTTAAACACACATCTCCTTTTGCAACATGATCTCTTATAAATCGATGTTTGATTTCAATGTGCTTAGTTTTAGAATGTTGCACAGGGTTTACAAAAAGATTAATTGCACTAGTGTTATCGCACAAAAAAAGTATGTTTCTTAAAATCAAAACCAAAATCAAGCAAAGTGTGCTTCATCCAAAGTACTTGAGCACAACAACAACCAGCTGCGATATATTCCACTTCGGCGGTCGATAAGGATACGCACGATTGCTTCTTGCTGTACCAAGATACTAAGAATCCTCCCAAGAATTGACAATTTCCACTTTTACTCTTCCTTTCTACCTTACATCCGGCATAATCCACATTGGTGTAAGCAATAAGATCAAAACAAGATTGTTTAGCGTACTATAAGCCATAATCATAAGATAAAATTAAAAATCTCAAAATACGTTTAATAGCTATTAATTGGGATTCTTTGGGGCAAGTTTGGAATCTAGCATATAAACATACGACAAACATAATATCGGCCTACTAGCCGTTAAATAAAGTAAACTACAAATCATACATCTATACCATTTTTTATCTACCTTTTACCTCTTTCATCCTTATCAAGTTTCAAAGATGAGCTCATTGGAGTTACTATGCCTTCATCCTCATCCCAAATCTCTTGAGAAGTTCCTTTATGTACTTCTCTTGATTGATGAAGATGTCTTCTTTGGTTTGTTTGATTTGTAATTCAAGAAAGTAGGTTAACTATCCCATTATGCTCATTTCAAACTCTTTTTGCATAAGGGAGGCAAATTCTTCACATAAAGAAACATTAGTAGCACCAAAAATAATATCATCAACATAAATTTGGACAAGAAGAAGATCATTGTTACAAGAGATTTTTGTAAAAAGAGTAGTTTTCCACCACACCTCTTGAAAAATTGTTTGAAAGAAGAAAACCACTTAATTTTTCATACCAAGCTCTTAGAGCTTGTTTTAAACCATAAAGAGCTTTTGAAAGTTTGTAGATATAGTTTGGAAATTTTTCATGCACAAAACTGAGAGATTGTTCAACATATCCTCCTCAATATCACCATTTAGAAAAGCATTCTTAACATCCATTTGAAAAAGCTTGAATCCTTTAAAACAAGCAAAAGCTAAACGTATTCTTATGGATTCAAGTCCAGTAACCGGAGCAAAAGTTTCATCAAAATATTTGCCCTCTTCTTAATTGAATCCTTGGGCAACAAGTCTAGCTTTGTTTCTAATAGCTTCTTCGGGTTCATTTAGTTTATTTTAAAAACCCATTTTGTGCCAATGATGAGGTGATCACAAGGTCTTGGGACTAAAGTCCAAACTTTGTTTTTTTTTTCAAATTGATTTAATTCCTCTTGCATAGTAATAATCCAAAACTCATCACACAAGGGATCATCAATAAATTTAGGCTCAATTTGAGATAATATGGCAAATTTATCAATAAATTACCTTATTGTTCTTACCCCTTGTGATACATCACCAATTATTTCATCCTTGGAGTGTCCCTTTGGATATATCACATATAGAGGAAGACTTTGAGATTCTTGATCATTTTCTTGTTTCTCTTCAATCTCTTCCTCCTCCTTAGCATGTTCCTCCATTGCTTGAGTATACAATGGTTCTCAAAGAGCTATCTATGTCATCATCATCATCTTTCTTTTCAGAAAAGTTAGATTCATCGAAGTTTACATAAATTGACTCTTTAACGCACAAAGTTCTTTTGTTGTAAATTCTACACGCCTTTTTCTTTGAAGAGTAACCTAGAAAAATTTCCTCATCGAATTTTCTGTCAAAATTACCAAGATTGTCCTTGGTGTTTAAGATAAAGTATTTACATCTAAAAACTTTGAAATAGATAATTGAGGGAGTTTTGTTGAAAATGAGCACAAAAGGAGTTTTCTTTAAAAAGGGTCTCAAAAGAACACAATTCATTATGTAGCACGCAGTGTTAATGGCTTCAGCCCAAAAATACTTAGGTAGGAAGTTTTCACAAAGTATTGATCTTGCCATTTCTTGTAAAGTACGATTTTTCCATTCCACAACATCATTCTGTTGTGGGGTTTTTGCAGCCGAAAAAATTGTGTTATTCCAAAATCATCACATTGTTTTGTCAAATTTCTTTCCCGTTATTACTTCTCATAGAGAACAATTTACAATCAAGGGAGGTTTGGACCTTTTTGAAAAGTTTTACAAATTCTTGAAATGCCTCATCCTTTTGGCTTAAAAATAAAGTCCAAGTAAATCTTGAGAAATCATCCACTATGACAAAAGCATACTTCTTACCACCAAGACTAGTGGTCCTCATTGGTCCAAATGAATCCATGTGAATGAGTTCTAAAGGTCTGAAGTAGAAATCATTTTCTTTGGTTCAAAAAAGGTCTAAATTTGTTTTCCAAATTGGCAAGCATCATAAAGTTTATGTTTCTTAAAATGTAGTTTTGGTAATCCTCTAACGAGTTCTTTTGAAGAAAGTTGGTTAAATAAATCCATGCTAACATAGCCAAGTCTTCTGTCACAAAAATGCATCATCATCATGAACCGAGAGACACTTCAAATTTTGTGAAATAAGATCTTCAAGATGAAAGACATAAACATTGCCAACTTTTTTTGCAACAAAAACAATTTTATTTTCATTCTTATCAATGACAAAAGAAGAGTCGCTTTCAAAAATAACTTTGTGCACATTATCACATAATTGACTAATACTATGAAAATTAAACTTCAAACCATCAACTAAAAGAACATCCTTAATGAAAGAAGAGGAGACATTACCAGTGTTACCTATACCAATGATCTTTCTGTTCTTCTTACCTCCAAAGGTAATGAAGCCACTTCCGGTCTCCTTAAGCTCACTAATAAGGGATGCATTGCCGATCATATACCTTGAGTAACCACTATCAAAATACCACTTAGTTGAGTTTGATTTGCGTACCTACAATAGAGGAAGTAGAAATGAATTTTAGCACCCATATCTTTTTGGGTACATAAGTGTTAGTTGAATTTTATTTTGTTTTCCAAATAGTTTTTACTCCCCTTTCAATTGTCCTTTTTATAAAACATTTTGTGGCTTTATGACCACTCTTTTCACAATAAGTGCAACAAAGATGTCAGAGGGATGAGGAAGCTTTTACAAGACGTGTTTGTTTAGAAAAAGTATTAGAATGATTATATCCAATACTATTTTTATCAAAAGGTGATCTTTGAGAACCAATAAGCTTTTCAAAATTTTCTTTTCCTATTGTAAACTTTTCAATACATATGGTGAGATCACTCACCTTTTTCTTCAAATCATTATAATCTTTCATGCATTTCTCAAGAGAGAAAACTTTTTCACAAAGATTTTTGTTTTCTAAAATGAGTTTTTGAAAATCTAAGTTTGAGAAGTTCTTTTCCTTTTTCAAAACTTATAAGGATTAAAGAAGAGGTTTGTTTTCACAAACAAGTTTTGAATTATCATTTAATAAATTGTCAATCTTAATTTTTAACTCCTTGTTCTTTTTGTAAATATTTTTCAATTCATCATACATTTCAATGAGCATAGAACTAGGATCATCATCATCATCATCAAGAAAGTTAGATAAATTTGAGGGTGAAGATTGTACCTCATTTTCTAATGCCATGAAGTGTTGGTACTTTCTTCTTCTTCTTCACTTTCATTTGAGTCTTGATCCGAAGCTCCCATTAGACCTTTTTCTTTCTTCTTTATCTTTAATTTCTCATGAGTGAATTCTAGTAATTTCCACATTTCGTGAGCCGAATCGTATCTACTCACTCTATTATACTCGTTTACATCTAAGCCACAACTTAATTTGTTCATAGTTTGAAAGTTTAGAGTCATCTTCCTTGAGTCAAACTCATCAAATTCTTTAACCTTCTTGACTCTTCCATCCTTTTGAGGAACATAAGGTCCTTTCTGTACAATGCTCAAAAGATCAAAGTTAATAGAGCAAATATAAATTCTAATTCTTGACTTCCAAAGAGTATAATTTGTGCCACTAAAAAGTGGAGGCCTATTTGTAGAATAGCCTTCTACATAAGGTAGGTTTGAAATACTAGCCACTTTGTAAAAGACTTTTTGCTTCTTAAGATGTTAAGCCTTTTAAATAAGACAATCTCTGATACCAATTGAAAAACTTTAGAGGGAGGTGAATACAGTTTTTAGCTAGTTGTTTAAAAACTTTTTTTGAATAATTTTTAATATAATTTTTGAATAACTCATTTTTAATAAAATGCTTAGACAAATAAAATCTCTTTTATAAACAAGTATTAAACTTTAAAACTTAGAAGTAAAAAGGCAACCCACAAGAAAAAGAGATAAAGAATATATAGTGGCTACATCCACTACCTTGAGACTCAACTAAGGATTTCACAATTTCACTAATTTCAAGTTTTTACACAACACACAATGAGAATCACCCTTCAAGGGTTTTACACTATAACCTCAATTATTACAAAACATAACAATTCAACAATTTATCAAAGGATCACCCAAAGGGTTTTCTACAAACCTTTGATCACAAGATAATAAAGAAGAGTAAGGACGGAACAATATTACCAAATGAGCTTGAGAAGAGAAAGATACAACACAATAATTGTTTCTACAAACTCCTCTTTTCTTCTTCTTTGATGGATGATTAATAATGAAGCTCCAATAAGATTTTTCCTTTTTACTTTTGTGAAATAAAGATGCTTTGAAGAATGTACTTTAAAGCTCTTTAAATGTTCTTAAATAATCTCAAATATGTTTTTAACTTCTTAGCATTTACTTTTGATCAAAAATCTCTATTTATAAGTGAAGGAAAAAACTAGTTGTTACTGTCTATAAGGATTAAATTTTAACAGTAAAAATAAAAAACCGAACGACTAGTTTTTAAAAACAAACGTCCGATTTCCTTGTAAAAGTAAAATCGGATGAGCCCTTTTTAAAATAGGAAGACTGATTTTTTTTTAACAGAAAAATTAGATGACCCTTTTAAAAAATGGATGACCGATTTTTCTATAGCTTGAAAAATCAGACGATCAATTTTAAAATAAGACGACCGATTTTCTTTTCCTTTGAAAAAATCGGATGACCCTTTTTTTTTTTTTTTTTTGGGGAGAAATATTTGAGAACTAGTTTTTCTTAAACAAAAAGAACTTTCCTTCACATTTAAAAAACATGTACTCTTGATACTATTTAAAATAAGTAAACATTGAAGAGCATCAAAAACTCCATCAAGAATACTTAGGTTTTTCAAGTATAGCTTGTAAAAAATATTTCATCCAAGGAGATAACATCTTTAATAAAAAATCAAAGATACCCTAACTAAACTTTGTCTTCAAGGCATCCATCTTGATCACTTCATCTTCATCGATTCTTGTTAGCTTGACTGATCTTTTGCTTCTATGTGGAATACCTTTGAGACTTCTCTTGTGCAACTTTTGTTCTTCTATATAAAACTATATCTACTTAACACAAAGCACAAGTTAATCATAATCAAAACATTATGAATATGCCCTTAGAACTTACAAATATGTTGAAAAGTTCATTAGTAATTGCTTAGAATATAAAAGAGCTAAATCTACTTCTTTGCCACATGGTCTTTGTACTCCTTTAGAAGTGCCTAAGGAACCTTAGGTTGATATATCTATGGATTTTATTCTTGGTTTACCTAGATCTCATAAGAAAACTCTTTTTTTATAACGGTCTAAACCCGTCGCAAATAGTCCCAAAACCGTTGCAAAAAGTATTTGTGACCTACGGACGACGGTTTTTGGACCGTCCACGAAAAAGGCGTCGTTTATACTTTAACAATGGTTTAGGACCATCGTATATAGTATTTGCGACACTGAGATGACGTATCTATATTCAGAGATGCAAAAAAAAAAGACAAATAAGGACAAATATAAGTAGGACTTTTCGAGGCGAAAACCGTCTTATTTAATGACCTATATGTGATGGTTTCTATCGTCGTATATATTTGTGTATTTGCGACGGTTTCGTATATAATCATGAAATACGACGATTTTCACTATCGTTTATAATAAAATTATATTAAATTAAAATGAAATTATTATAGACAAGTATTTGCGACGATCTGGTACTCATCCTAAATACCATTTAATCTTTTTTTAAAAAATATATGCATTATAACAATATTAATTCTAAAATAATGAAAAAACTTGTAAAAATATTTTAAATAGTACATTTAAATTCAAATGCATCAAATGTAAAGGTAGAAATAAAAATTTATATAATATCAAATATCTCTAAACAATACAATCTAAAATAATCAAAATATCTCTAAACAATAATGTAAAAATAAAAAATAAAAAAAAAACCCAAGTAGCTTTAAACAAAAATAACCCAAATTGCTGTAAACAAAAATAACCCAAATATTTCAAAATATTCATCATTTCCTTAAAAATTCATAAAAACATCCTTCTACATTGCACATCCAATCATTCGAAGCATGCTTCAATCTTGATTCCGTTCATCTACTACAATAATAAAACAAAATCACATAAGAATTCAACTTATAGAACGTAAATAAATAAAATTATAAATAATTAAAATTCCCACTAATTAAATAACAAGAAAAGCACAAATTAATAAAAGGCTAATTGATGTTATAAGAGCATCATAAATCGATGCATCTTTTTTCGGTTACTAAAATTCAAGTAAAACCATTACTGATGAGTTTTCTAATAATAAGATAAACAATAGGCCTTCGTCAAACCATCACTAAGGAGTGTTAATAACATAATAACTATCACAAATAGAAGATAAATAAAGATATAAATTTATCTAAAAATACAACATATCTAAACTTAATATACCAACCAAGTTTCAAGAAATTCTACAGAATGGCTAGCATATAAAATGTACAAAGATCAAATTCTTCATACATATCGACGCATTATGAGCAAATAAATAAATCACATAGATAAAAAATATGTCAATAACAAATCCAAACGCTTGTCAAACACTCCCCCTAAATGAAATAGAACAAGATGGATTACCAAACCTATGAGTACAAATATATTATATAGGGATATGATATGAGCACAACAGACAAATGAGAATGATGAGATCCCAATAGTCAATCTTTTGAAAGCTCAATGAAGTGGAAAAGCAAGTGCAGTCATACTTTATGGGGAGAACACTTCCTAGTTATTCCAAGACAGCAATACAAGCTTTATACCAAACCTTCACAACGTAAACCAAACAAACAAAGCCTACAAAAATGCTTCTATAGACCCTTGACTAGATAACATGTTTCAGTGTTTGCGAACTCAGAAGAACTCTTTTTGAGATGTCACAATTAGATTTCAAGAAATTACGAACTAGGAAAATTTAACAAAAGAAAATCTTGAAGATGTCGAATGCTCCCCTTTAAATAGGTAGTGAGCAAAATACTAATACTAATACGAGCACATAAAAATTCTAAACCCACGACTATTAGAATTTCTTAACTTTAAGAATTCAACATAAAATATTACACATGCACATTAAAACTTATCCAAAATGCCCCAGTAAATTACTTTCAAGTCAATTTCTCATAAACTTATTATCTCAGAGATATAACAGTAGCTTATACGTGACAAACAAGAGCATTGCTTTAAAATTTAATCCTACTGTGACAATAAAACAATTTGAAGACACATACCTCTAGGTAGAGTTTGAATGGAGCTAGAACCAATCCCAAGAGATATCTCAGCAGTATTAGATAAAGGAAATGTAACTGTCCTAATAGCGCCACAATTTTGGGCCATTGATATCATCGTATCCATGGAACGCATTCATTCCATCATTTCTTCCCTCAAACTAATTATTCTTGTCAGAATTTCTTCCTTCTCACGTTTAAATTCCTCTCTTTCTCGTTCTCAAGGCAAATGGGAATTTTAATAATGCTAATAAAATAATATCATTAGTATTGAGATGACAGAAAAGATCTTAATAATTTTTAGTACAAAAAAGAGTCAAGAATCAAAACCTATAAAAAACAAGCAAACATATCATTTGAGCTTTAAAACATGATTCTTAACTACAAGTTATAGTAATTGCAGTCTGCAAAGTAAGAATAAGAATGCAAAACAAAACAAATTTAATGGATGATTTTTAAGAGTGAAACAAATTAAAGTCATGTTCCTTTCTCTATTAATTCTATTAATTGAATGGATGATTTTTAGTGATTCTCTTATATTGCTAATAGTATAAATATTGATCCTTTCTCTATTTAATGGGAAAAATAACTATTACTATAAAACTGAACAAAAACTTTTCAAAGGAGAAAACAGTACTAGCCAATACTTTTTTATCCATTAATCCGGAAACAATGTAGAAGGGAAAGGGAAAGAGCCTTCTGATTCTTGGAAGTTTGTTAGTAAATAAGGTTTGAATTTTCAGCATTGTTGTTGAGAGATAATATAGTATAATATTACTACATTTTATGTTGGTTATTATGCATCAACAATTTCTGAAGGGAGGGAGAGGGAAAACTCATAAAATTATTCTTAGACCAGGAAGCATGAATGATAATTAGTGACCGAAGTTGCTTTAAGGAGTGGAGGAGTGGAAGATTGACTGTGTTTCCTAGATCCACCTAGCAGAATAGTATGTGAAAAAATAAATAATCTCTTATATCTATTATTCCTAAGTATGTTATGAATTGATAGTACATAGTAGTATCTTTTTGAGTTTTTTGTTTATAATTTTGTTTTTTTTATATTACAAAAGATGGGTTTAAGTTAGATTCCTAAATATTATTTTATTTGGGTGAAACTATTGGTTTCATGCCTTAAAAGCTAATTGGCTTAGGATTATAATTTATATTTATTGCAATATATTTAGAATTTAAAAAGGTCACACACAAAAGAGCAATATCTTAGATTAATTATAAGATAATAAAAGATATTTATTTATAAGATAAGTTAATCCTAAAGACTTATTATTAAATAAGCTATTGAGTTATTAGACCTTTTGACTCAAACTCATTAGACAACTTATTATGTAAACTTCAACCATTAGTCTTAAATTAAGTAGAATTCCATGATTCTCTAAGATTTTAGAAACCCTAGTCATTATTGAAACTCTACGGTTTAGAGGAACTAACCGTCATTGTCTGGTACTTAATCCAAGAATTGTTCGTGTGGATACCGTTAGAAGTCGAATACTTGTTCGACTCGTGATCGAAATCACCTACGCTATTTGTTGCTAGTGAATCTACTATAGAGATAACATGACTACTGCTTTTCCTCATATTATTCATAGATTACAAAGTGATTTTGGTATGAAACTAGTCTGTGTTTTATTCCATTGTATATAGATTGATTTACTAACACTGATATCAGAGCAAACTTTGTTTAATTTATGTTTGATATCTAATTGTCATGGGTTTGATTGTTCATAGGTATATAATTTTTTGAGAAGGCTTTTTTAAAAAAATGTTTTTTGTTAAAATTGTTTTAAAACGAAGAAAAAATTTTCCGGCAACAAAACATAACTTGGCGGCAGAAGATATGTGAAATCAATTTGAGAGCATATATGATATGTGATATCAATCATGTGATACTAGTCAGCAAAGCCTTTCATTTTCTTGTTACCTAGAAAAGGTTAGCACAACATTTGATGAAAAAAGAGCACGGTGCTAGTGCTCAAGCTTTCTTCACCTTGGTGGATTGGTGTGCTCTAACTTTGATTGATATGAAAAAGCCCAAATTTTAATGGTTAGAGGCTTAAAGCAGTGTTTTGTTTGTCAAAAACAATTCAAATTCAAAGAAAAAGTTTCTTGTTATCTGTTTTTATTGGAAAATTAACTCTTCATTAATCGAAGAGTATTAGTAGACATGAAAGAGTTCATGGATCTTTAATTTTAAAAATTATTACAAAAGGTCAGATGTTTGATTTACTGGATTGGTTAATTTTAGCTCAAAGAATCAACTTTTAATTGTGAATTGAGTTACATTTACGAAAACGTCTACCATGAGGAGTTCCATATTCATGGAAGAAGGAAAAAAAATTAGTACTAAATTTATTGAGAAAATTGTTTTTTTATAAATAAATTTTATTTCTAAAAGAGTTTTATAAAAAGTTTTATGTATTATTTGTAATTATGAAACCGTTGGATTTATTATTGTAAGTTCAATTGTAGATTTTTAAATTTAGATATGATTCAAGTTTAGAAATTTTTTCTATTTAAATATGATTTAAAGTTTTTAGTAAGTTTTGGATTGACACAAGACTTCTCAAATTTTACTAAAAGTTGTGTTTTAATGTGATTAGATGAGGTTTTACACATATATTCATGACTTGATATTAAATATGTTTGGGAATGTAATATTTAATATAATTAATTAATTACATATTAATATGCAACATGATGATATATTGAAAGTTTTCAGTGGGAAAAACAATCCAATGTTTTCTGTCTATTATTGTAAAATATGGTACATTATATAGTTGTCACCATTTGATATGAATTCTAACAAAAATAACAATCCTAATAATATTAGAATTGTAATCTTCAACACTCCCCTCAAGTTGGAGCATGAAGGTCTGAAATGCCCAACTAAGAAACTAGATGATGTTGAGTAGGATGAAGAGCTTTAGTGAGAATATCAGCCGGCTGAAGTGCGCTTCGAATATAATAAGGAGAAATGAAACTAGCTTGAAATGCATCGCGGACGAAGTGACAATCAATTTCTATGTGTTTAGTGTGTTCGTGGAACATAGGATTTTTGGCGATATGATGAGCAGCTTGATTATCACAATGTAACGGAATAGGGCGCATGATAGGCACATGAAGATCACGAAGAAGGCTAGATAGCCATTTTAATTTACAGATAGTCATCGCCATTGAGCGATATTCGGCTTCGGCATAAGAGCGAGAGATGGTATGTTGTTTCTTTGTTTTCTAAGAAATAGGGGAGCTACCAAGGGAAATAAAATAGCCTGTAACAGAGCGCCTTGTAATGGGGCAGGTGGCCCAATCGGAATCACAATAGGCTGTGAGTAAAAGAGGAGAATTTGATTGGAGAATAATACCAAGACCAGGACTACCCTTGAGGTATCGAACAACCCATAAAGCTGCATCCCAATGAGCACACCGAGGGGCATGCATAAACTGAGCGAGCGTATGAACTGAATAAGCAAGCTCAGGTCTTGTAAGAGTAAGATAGATGAGTTTGTCAATGAGTCTGCGGTATCTTTCTGGGTTATCAAAAGAGGGACTAGTATCTTTAGCCAACTGGTGATTTGGTTCTATAGGTGTAGAAACTGGTTTAGCTCCCAATAGGCCAGCCTCAGAGAGAATTTTCAAAGTGTACTTTCTTTGGCACAAAAATAAACCCGAGGGATTTCTTGCAATTTCAATGCCCAAAAAGTATTTAAGAGTACCTAAATCCTTCATGTGAAAGGATTTATTTAAGGAAGCTTTGAAGGCATTTTTTTTATGGTAGTGAATTGCTAGTGAGTAACAAGTCATTCACATAAAGGAGAACACATAAAAAAAATATTATCCCGTGAGTATGTAAAAAGTGAATAATCGGCATAAGATTGGGAAAAACCACACTTAAGAAGAGCCACAGTTAGTTTTGAGAACCAACACCTGGGGGCTTGTCGAAGAGTGTATAAAGATTTTTTCAGAAGACAAACATGTCCAATAGAAGGGTGAAAACCAGGTGGGGGCATATGTATACTTCTTCTTGTAAGTCACCGTGTAAAAATGCATGTGGACATCTATCTGATGAATAGGTCAGTTTCGAGCAGCAGCAACCAAAAGTAAGGTACGGACAATAACCATTTTAACAACGGGAGCAAAAGTGTCTGTGAAATCAATGCCTGCCATTTGTGTGTTGCCTAGAATCACCAAGCGAGCTTTGTATCGTTCGATAGTACCATCTGCTTTATATTTAATACGATATACCCATTTACTTCTAAGAGCACGTTTGCCAGGAGGCAAGGATGTTAAAGTCCAGGTATCATTCTTTTGTAAAGCATCAATTTCTTGTTTCATGGCAGTGTGCCATTTAGAATTGGAGATAGCTTCAGAGAAAGTGGTAGGTTCCTTTTCTGTGGCAACAGATGCTAAAAAATGCCGATGGGAATGAGAGAACTTTTTATAGTCTACAAATTGTGTTATAGGATAAAGAGACCTACCTGTGAGATCTGAACGGGGTGAGGGAGGAGAAGAGGAATGGGATATAGAAGATTTCCAAATGGCATTGCAGTCATAATCTTAGAGACGGACTAGAATAGTCTTCATTCTGGTGCTCTTCCGAATTCCAATATTTTGTCTATTTTCTTGTAAAGCAATTTTGGATGAAGCTGGTGGTGGAAATTAGTCTTGGGGGGATGCTGGTGGCGAGGTTGGCTGCAAGAGGGAGAAATGGTGGGCTGATCAGGTGGGCTAGAAGGAGTGTCGGCTGGGCTGCTAGAAGGAGGGTTGATGGGCTGCGGATGGCTGGTGCGCTGGGCGCGGCTGTGAGAGGAGGGCGAGATTCTGGTGGGACGGGAGAGGGACTGGTGTGTTTCGGTGGGCTGGACGCGGGTAGGCTGGGAAAAGGGCTAGTGTGTTTCATTGGGCTGGACGCGGGTGGGCCGTGAGAAGGACTGACCTAATCTGAGGATAGGTGTTGTGGATTGGGCTGGAATGGGGATGGGCTGGAAAGAGTGCTTGGCTGTTGGGCTTTGTGGTTTTGTGGGTTTAGTTTGGTTGTGGGACTTATACTCCCCCTTTCTTTGGAGCCCAAAAGTTGTTCTCCAAAATTGTATAATTGTTGGAATTGGTAGCTTTCATGGAAGTACTGGATTGCTCTTGGTAGGGAAATTTGGTTTCATCAAAGATTATATCTCGGGATAAAATAAACTTCTCTGCTTCCAAATCATAAAAAAGCCAATTTTTCTTATTATATGGATATCCAAGGAAGACACACATTCTGCTTCTAGCTTTGAATTTATCTCTAAGTAAACCATGATCATGAACATAAGCCAGACATCCAAAGCTTTTGATGTGAGAATAAGACTGCTTATTCCCATATAATAATTCATAGGGAGTTTTTCCATGTAATAATTGGGAGGGTGTGCAGTTGATAAGATAGCCTGCAGTGAGTACACATTTTCCCAAAATTTTATGGGCAAGTTGGCTTGAAAACGCAGAGCTCAAGCAATATTTAGAATATGCCGATGCTTCCGTTCAACCCTACCATTTTGTTTTGGAGTATCAGCAATAGTAGTTTGATGCACCATGCCATGAGTTGAAAAATATGGCTTTAAACATGTAAATTTTGTGTCATTATCACTTCGTACTACTTTGATGGTTTTGTGAAATTGAGTTTTTATCATGGCAAAGTAATCTTTTAGAGTAGGCGCAACTTCATTTTTTCCGGATATTAGATATATCCAAATAGCCCTAGAATAATCATCAAGTATGGTAAGAAAATATGAAGCACCTGTAGTAGATGGAGTTTTGTATGGTCCCCACAGATCACAATGTATCAAATCAAAATTTTCAGATGCCTTATTATTACTTAAAGAGAAACAATCACGAGTTTGTTTAGCTTGCAAACATATATTGCAAGAAACAGTTCTAGTGCTAGAATTTTTAGAGATTCCCAAAGGTTTATTCACCACAGAATCCGAAGGATGTCCTAACCTTATGTGCCATAATGTGGTGGAGTCTTGAACAGTACTAGAAAGAGCATATAGTGCTAACGGTGGCATCGCCTTGTAGAAGAAAATTCCATTCCTCTGCTCATCCACTCCAATCGGCCTCATCGAGATACAGTCCTGTATAACACAAAAGTTGTCAGAAAGGATGATAAAGCACTGTGAGTCTCGAGCCAATTGAGATAAGGAAATTATGTTGCATTTAAGTTCGGGAATTAAAAGTACATTTTGGAGTTTAAGTCCAGGAGTTAAGGAGATTGTTCCTTCTTGTAGAGCAACTGCCTTAGCTCCATTGGGAAGGCCAACAGTATATGGATAGACATTATTTAAATTACTTAAAAAATCTCTCCTACAAGTCATATGATGAGAACATCCTGAATCTAGAATCAATAAATTTTTCATACCAGATAACTTTTCAGATTGAGGTGTATTTGAGTTATTTAAGTCAATCAACAGCTTTGACCATTAGTCTGCTGTCAAAAAAGGAAACCCGCTACTAAGATTCGGCCCACTGGTACTTGTATTGGGCCCGTTCGGGCCATTCAGCCCGAGCCCATCTCCTTCTTCTTCTCCAGTGAGTTCACCACTGCAAGTATTTTCTCTGCGCTGGACGCTTGCTGTGTTGGCCCAGGCGTCTGGCCATCGACCACCTGGAGTGTTCCCTGCATCCATTCGACTTAGGGATCGAGCACGCAGCCTGTCGCGACCTACTCCCACATTCTGGACCACTCTTCCACCGCAACCCAGCTATGTTCTACGGCCGCTGGTGCTCATGGTACTGCGACTGCTTGTGTTGGAAAGAGCACCCCTTGGCCACCAGTCGGGATATCCGATGAGCTTAAAACAGCCCTAGATGTCATGTCCGCTGCGATTATAGTGGCTGCAAAACAAATTTGCCGTTTTCGGTGGCCGGCAGGTTTCGGCGACGGTGAAGGCGACACCGTCGACGGCGTGGTGCTCCTTAGCTCGTGTTAAATTTTTTATGCTGTTCTTCTTTGCAGATTTGAGCGAGGACTGTCCGTAATTTTGGCATGCGTTCTTGTTGAATCATATGAGAACGAAGAGTGCCATAAATTGCACTATTTAATCCCATTAAAAATTGCAAAACCTTTTCATTTTCTCTTTCTTTTATGATAAAAGTCAAGAGTTCTGTATCTGTGTTGGACGGAAGTTGAGTGTAATGTTCTAATTCATCTCATAACTTTTTCAAACATAAAAATACACATTTACTAAGTCTCCGCCTTGTTTACAATTTGCCAATCTGCCTTTAATTCGTATATTCTTGGCCCGGTGCCAACCAAGAATCTTTCCTTCAAATTTAATTCATCAGCTCTCTCGAAAGTAACTCATGGAAGATCGGAGAGAGGGTTCGATAGTATTGAGAATTCAAGAATTTACCAGGTTATTGATTTCCCACCATTCTTCCTCTTTATCTGGGTCATCTTCGGGAATTGTCTTTTTCGGTTTCTCTTAGCTGAACTGTTGTGAGAATCAGTCTAGGTCCATCGGCGGATGCTACATAATAAGCATCTTTCTTTATTCTGTGGACATGGCTTTCTTCCACCATGTCGTTATCAACATTGCCAATATTGTCGCTACTCATTATAAGAGATTTTAGACAATTGACTCTGATACCATAAAAGTTTCCAGTGGAGAAAACAATCCAATGTTTTATGTCTATTATTGTAAAATATGGTATATTATATAGTTGTGACCATGTGTGACCAATCCTAAACAAACTATCATTAGGAAAACTAAATAAACTAGAATTAGGAGACATGAATCTTAACAAAAATAACAATCTTAATCATAGTAGAATTGTAATATTTAGCATATATAAATGATATATATGTGATATATTAATGATCATGTAATTAGATTATACGATTGCAATTTTGTGTCACAATATTAATATGATGTAAAAAAACAAAAAAACTGTATGTTCTTAATATGCCTATTCCTAAAGAGCCTCATAAAGATGATGACAAGACAACTCAAGATGCTTATTTGCGGCATGAAGAGGCTAATGAACTAGCTTGTTGTATCATGGCTGAAAATAGTTAATGGCTATTTTCACAGGAATAAAAATAGTTCATGGTTAGAAAATATAGAAAAAAAAAAGTTCATGGCTATTTTTCAGAAGAATAAAAATAGTCCATAGTTAAAAAAAGATAAAATAAAATTTTAAAGTTATAAATAAAAAATTTAAAATAGTTCATGGTTATTTTTAGCTAATTCTTATTTTTTTTTAGTTAAGGTTTTTCTAAAACTCAAATCTAAACAATTCCGATTAAATATTTGTTTTTTTGAGGATAATTCGATCCAGAGTCAAATTGGTTAACATAATCAATGGTTAATACATTAAATTTAGGTAATTTTCATTTAGTACCCCAATGTTGTGTTCATACTTTAGTATCTTTTATTAGACAACATAAAAAAAATTTGTGACAAGAATACCCTTTTATTTATAAAGCTATTTTAATAAAATTGAAAAAGTATTATTTTTTTAAAAACTCCTTTATATATATATATATATATATGATTTTACACTATATATATATAGAGAGACCTGCAATATTCCACTTTTAAGTGACAATGACAGATAATGAGAAAAGAAAAACTTAAAGAACTTCCTCCTTATGGTTTATATATTCATTCTTAATATATAAACTATTATATAATCATGTTCAACTCTTATGTTAATGTTTTATATTTATCATTTATTTCTTAATATTTAGATTGAACAATAATGAATGAATAGTAATATTAATTTATTTTGAATGAACTTTTTATTTAATGTAGTACATCCACTAGATTTCGATTCTAGATGCGTTAGTGACAATATTCCAAACCCATGAGATTCGAATAAGAGCCAAGCATCACCAGCCTAATTTTTTAATATTTCGGATTTGAGTCGAACATGAGTTTTTTTTCAAGCTTTTGTTTTACAGTGTCTAGTTCATTGTGACACTCTTTTGTAGAAAATATTAAGAAAAAAAAGTATACAACACTAATTAATTGAAAATATAAGAGTAAAAAATAAATAGGTAAACTTAATTATAAATTTTATTTAAATTATGAGTTTCTAAAAATGTAATTAATATAGATTTACTAATTAAATTTACAACTTTCTATTTATTTTTGTATTGGTATAAGACTCAATTTTAATGGTCGCTTTAACAAAGTTCATAATATTAAATTTTTATTATTTAATTAAAAATTTTATATCTTAAATAACATATAAAAATATAATATTGTATACAATTATTTTTTTTTCAAGCTTTCTCGCCGAGCTTTGGAAGACTTGAGCTTGACTTGTCACAATACTCAAGTCCAAGTCGAGCTCAATCAACTCGAGTTCGAACAAAGCATTGACGGAGTTTTTTCGCGATTCATGAACGGCTTAGTTCATTTGCACCCTCAATCTAGTATACTTAGTTAATGTGTTGCTACTATAAAATATGCTTTTTTTGACACAATTTTACACGATGGTATAGAACCATCAAAATTTTCCTTTAAATATGGCAGATTGTTGCAAAAAAAGTCATTAAAAATGATGGACCGTTGTAAAAAGAGTCATTAAGTACGACGGTCATACGACCGTCATAGTAAGCACTATTTGCGATGAACCGTCGTAGTGCTTATTTACAAGGTATTAAGACCGCCATATTTACTAGCTCTGTTCGCGACGGCTCCTTGTATTTAATGACTCTTTTTGCAACAGTTCTTGTATTGTCGTGTAATAAAGAGTCACAAAAAGCATTTTTTGTTGTAGTAGATTGTTGTTTGGTTGTTCCCGGCAATTTGATAGGAAAGCCATTCACCGTGGAGAGAAGAACACTTATACTTTTGTAAAGGATGGAAAATCTATACCGTGAACCCTTTATTCCCTCAACAAGTTTGTAAAGTTCAAAGAAAAATAAAAGAGAAAGAGAGGGTTGAAAATGAAATGAACAAAAAGAGTATAAGTAAGGGAAAAAGAATAGAGGGGTAAGATGTTAGTGAAGAAAAATCAAGAGAGGAAAAATTGAAGATTGGCAAGAAAATGAATGATCAAAAGAAAGAGAGTGATATGAAAGAAAATAGATGTTTTTATACAAAAGGGAGTGAGATCTTAGAGGCCCTTGAAGAAGGAAGAATTAGTCTTACTTTTATATTGCAAGGGTACATTTGTTTCCAATAATGATCATTTGTCTTTTTTATCTAGTGCTATAGTGAAGGTCATTAAAGAGTTCAAGCATGTCTTGCTCAATGAGATGCCCGGTAGACTTCCTACTTTAAGGGAAATTGAATATCAAATTGATTTGGTTCCCAGAATGTTGTTTCTAAATAGGCTTGCGTATTAAAGTCCACCCAAAAAGACCAAGGAGTTGAGAAGACAAGTTGAAAAGTTACTCCCCAAAAGCTATGTAAGAGAAGCTTAATCCCTTGTATCGTTCCCATTTTATTAGTTCCTAAGAAAGATAGTACATGGAGCATGTGTGTAGATTGTAGAGCTATTAATAACATTACCGTCAAGTATAGGCATCTCATTCATAGATTAGATGATTTGCTTGAAAAGTTGTATAGTTCCCAAATATTTTCAATGATAGATTTAAAACTGGGTTACCATCAAATTTGCATGAGAGAAAGGGATGAATGAAAAACGACTTCAAAACTAATTTTGGTCTATATAAATGGTTATTCATTCCTTTTGGTTAAGCTAATGCACCTAGCGCATTCATGAGACTCCAGCATCATGTTTTGAGAGATTTTATTGGAAAATTTCTTTAGTCTACTTTGATGACATCTTGTTTTATAGCAAAACTTATAAAGATTATTTGCATCATTTTAAGCAAGTTTTGTTGGATTTAAGAAGTGAGAAACTCTATGCTAACCTTGGAAAATATTATGTTTTTGGAAAACATGACTTTTCTAGGTTACCTGGTGAGTCCTCAAGGACTACAAGTAGATGGGGATAAAGTAAAAGCTATCAAGGAATGGTCTACTCCAAAGAATGCATCGGAAGTTAGGAGTTTACAAGGTTTAGCAAGTTTTTATAGAAGATTTCTCAAGGATTTTATCACCATTGCTAGTCCTTTGATGGATACAATAGAAAAGATGAATAACTTCAAGTAGGAAGATAAGCAAGAGAAGGCATTCAAGTTGTTGAAGGAAAGGTTGAGTAATGCACCTCAACTTGGACTACCTAACTTTAAAAAGACATTTGAATTGAATGTGATGCTTCAGGAGTTGGGATCAGTGGAATCCTAATACAAGACAAGTGAAATTTGGCATATTTTAGTAAAAAGTTGGCCAGTGCGACCTCAAAACTATGCTACATATGACAAGGAGTTATATACACTAGTAAGGACATCGAAGCATTGGCAATGCTACTTACGGCACAAGGAATTTGTTATTCATAACGATTATGAGTCCTTGAAGTATCTCAAGGGACAACAAAAGCTTAATAAGAAGCATGCATGTTGGATGGAATTCATTGAACATCATATGTAACAAGAAAGCTAAAGAAAACATTGCCGTCGATGTTTTGTCTAAGAGGTACACTCTTCTCTCTACTTTACAAGCTCAATTACTTGGTTTTGAAATGTTAAGGAATTATATGCTAGTGATCATGATTTTCATGACATATTTGATGATTGTTTGATTGTAGCTAATGAAAAGTATCTCTCACATGATGGTTTACTTTATCATGAGGGTAGATTGTGAATTCCTTCTTATTCTACTAGATTGTTGTTGGTGAAAGAAGCTCATTATGGTGGTTTAGTAGGACATTTTGGCATTGCTAAAACATATTGCATGAGCACTTTCTTTGGCCTCATATGAGAAAAGATATTGAAAAGTTCATTAAGTTGCAATGAATGATTTAACTCACTAGAACATTTTATAATCGTATTGATCACCCATAGAAAATTATAATTTGCAATGTCACAAATTATCAGAAGTTTGAGGATAAATTTTGAGGGGCAATTTTTCCATTCTTCACACCGAGATTTCAAAGCAAGGTAATGAGACAAATTTTTTTAATAGAGTTGAATTATGTTGAATCTCAAAGACATATTCACCAAATATAAGTTTACCTCTCTTCTTGGAGTAAAACTTCTCAAAAGTTCAAAGTGATTCTTGTGTCCTTCACATTTTTTTCCTAGGTCTTGCATCCTTCATATGGCATACTATATTGTTGTTTAAAACGGGACAAATCAAGTTTTAGAAATAATGTGTTTAAATAGTGGAATCTCTCTACAATCCCTTAGCTAATTCATTAAAAACTTTGGAAAAGTAGTTGAATCGTTGATCGAGTCTCACTTGCTAATTAGGATTACCCTATCTCTAGGTGAAAACTCATTATTCCCCTAATTGATTAGAGAAGAATCTCTTCTCTCCCTAACTCAATTATGAATGATTAAAGTATATAAGCAATTAATAATGACCTAAACTCATAACTATTAGCTCTAATTAACTACCAAATTTCTATTGTTTAATTATAGCCTTGGATTGTTCTTCCTTTCCCAATTCTAAACAACCTATTCGAATGTGCCAATTTACCAATAAAATTATCAACACAAACAACATAATTGAACAACAATCAACTTTCAATTTGATAATTCATTCATAGAATCCAATAAAAATAAAGCTAAGATCATCTAGGGTTCACTCCCATAAACACAAAGAAACCTAGCCACTAAACATCATCATCATAATCATAAAATCCATATAAGAATCCATAATAAAAATAAGTTTAGAAGCTTAAGAAGTAAAATTGAATGATTTACAGTCCCGGAATGTTGCTGAACTCTTCTCTCGAATTGCCCAAAAAATTCCAAAATTGCTCCGAAGAAAACCTTCTATTTAACTAATGAGACTTGAAAATCAAAACTAAACTATGATCTAAGGAGATTAATGGGATTTTTTTGGATGGATTTTTTCTCGAAATTCTCCCATTTTTGCTCCCTAGAACTTGAACCTAAGATATTTTAAAAATATAATGAAAGACTATTTAAAAAGATACCAAAAATTGCAGAATCGGCCCTTACTGCCCAACTAGTCGGGTCCTCCCACTAGAAAGACCTGGCCACCTAAGTGCGTACCTTGAAGTTGCCAATAAAAGACTATGAAGGGTAGGGCTTAAAGACATGAAGGAAGTGAATGTTATAGCCTTAGCTCGGACCACATGGAGGATTCTTCGAAACCGTGATCAACTTTGGGCCCAAGTGTTATATGCTAAGTATGGAGATGTAAGGGAATGCAATTTAGGAAGACCTTTCGAATATCTTCCTATACTTGGCTCAGCATATAGGAAAGTTACAAAGTGCTAAAACATGTTTTGGATTGAGAGATTCGAGATAGTAAATTTATTAGATTTTGGATGGATGATTGATAGAAAAACCAAGATCTTTAACTCCAAGAGGTTGATGAAATTGAGTTTCCAAACTTGTTCTTGAAAATGCCTAGCTAGAGGCCAAATTCCTTGATAATCTTCTTGCAAAATTAAACCTTCTATCTTGAAGATAACAACACCCAATGATGACAACAAGAATCTACAACAAAAATCTTAACAAGAACCTAGGAAATCAAAGAATTCCAAGACCTATTTGAGAGGAGAATTTGAGAGAACATTCAAGAACGTTTGAAGATAATCTATCAAAGACCCAAGAAGAGATAAACAATCACAAGGTGTTCAAATCCTTGGCTGCAAATTCATGGAGAGTTAATCTCCTACAAAGTGAAGAAAGAACGCTAAGGGTTTCTTCAAGCAAGAGCAAGGCTCAAGGCTGCAAATTTTCAAGAGGTTCAAAAACTAAATGATGTTTAGCCTTAAGGGGTATAAATACATGCCGAGTCCTATCCCAACTAGTATCAAGGTAAATGTGGCTTAAAACTACTTAATTACATCATTTCAGGGCTCAAATAGAAATTACTAGAAAAAGTCAAAGAAAAATCGAGAAAAGCCAAAATATAGCAATAGGAGAGGATTCGGCATCGATTTTGTTAAATCAGGTGCTGGATTTTTGTGCTTTTGCCAAAATATACATTCCCAAGAGTTTCCAGTGTAGAGTTTAATTTGAGCCTCTTAACAACCAAATCAGCTCTTGTGGTCTCCATAAAAGTTGTAGGCTTTTCTCTTATCTTTCCAAAGCAACAAGAATCAGATATCTAAATCTCAAGTTATGATCATTCCAACCAAAACATGTCCGACTGGGATTAGAAGTTAGAACATTGATTTTGTACAATTCTTTGGATGACCAAAACATATCCGTTTGGATGAACATTAATACTTTGGAAACATTATAAAATTATCTACAAACTTATAGAAGGAGACAAATTTATTTGGAGACTTTATGTACCTAAAAAATCCACTTGGATGTAGGCTATCTTCAAAGTTACCCATTTTCATCCATTGACGGAAATGCTCAACTCTATACATCCTTCCCCAACCTTTTATACATGACTTTGAAATCCTTTGAAACTCTGGGAAGTCTTCATAACATGATGAAATTGGTCTTAAAGTGCCGCTCATGTTTCTTCACCCTTGGAATGTCTTCAAATTTCCATTTTCATGATATTGATATTCCTTGCAAGAAATTAAAGACTCTAAAGAATGCTCTTGTGCATGCCTAGTCATGGACTTATAAATGATCGACTAGGTGTCGGTAAGATTGTGGATTTACTACTATTTTCACCACCTGCTGAAGTTCTAAGGAAGTCCTTGGCCTTTTATCTATCCCTGTTAACTTCATAGGATCAAGAATCTGAGGTGCAGAATCTCCCGTCATCAGTGCTACAGAAATTGAGCTTATAGTTGCTCCTATTCGGCAAGAAGGGGTAATGGATATACTATGATGGGTAGGAGATGGAGGTGGATTGTTTAGCTCTTGGTCAGGCTGCAACCACTGATCGCAAAAATTGAGCGTTGCTTTGGAAGTCTGGAAGTCCACTGCGATTCTCCTTGCATTTGTGGATGACCCGATGGCGTCAATTGAAGATGAGAAAATTTTTCGCTTCTCGTGGTATGCAGGTCACTCCATACTGCTATTTGTGTGAAAGTATTATGGAAACTGATATGCATGTCCTAAGGGATTTTACCGTTGCTTCCTCTGTGTAGAAATTATTACTTCCGCCATCCAGGAAGCGAACTTTTTTCTCTTTCTCGGATGCAAAATAGTGGAATGATTGGAATTTAAATCAAGATCGGTACTCCATTCCACCCTAAGTTTGGCCCTTGCTCTTCAAAACCTCTAGCTACTGACTTTGGCAATCGAGAAATTAGCTTTTGCAATGGTGCTTCTATGTCTACCTCTACTAAGATAGGTTTCTTATAAATATGTTCTAGATCTCTTGATTGCTAAAATAGTAAATGTGATGGATATCCATTTTGTAATATTTTTTTTGTGGTTAAGATATAGATCCTTCTTTTCAAAAAAAAAAAAAAAAAGACTCCTCCTTTATAATTTTGCATCAAAAGCGCAGAAAAACAAAACCAACTATGGAGTTGTCTTACTTTTAAACAGTGTTGAGAAATCGATCGGATTGATTGAACTAGGAATCGATCCTTAGACCAGTCTGATTTTCTAAAAAACTAATGTTGGAAATCGAACCAATCAAATTTCGTCAAAAACTATAGGCCAATTGGGCCAATGTTCACACATTCTCTTCTCAGCTCATGTTCTTTAATTCCTGTGATGAGTTGAACTGAGCCTCACAACCCAAATAGGATGATTTTATTTTTAACCCAAGATGCAAGGCAGGCCAGGCTGGTTAACAGCCCAATCTTCTTGAGTCTTCCCAGATGGCTTGGCTGCTGCTTATTAGAAAAGGTCTTCCAGGTAGCAGGATGTTCTGTTATTGAACGATCCTTCCAGATGACTTTTATGTTATTTGAATAAGTCTACCATAGAAACTCTATAAATACTTTTATCCTTTCTTGTTGCTAACAGATGAGACGTGACTGTTTATTTTGTGTGAAGCCTTCTTCTTTTCTCTCTTCTTCTCTGCAGATTCTTATTTCTGTTTGTTCTCTGTGAATTCTTCTATTACTACCGCCGTTAGTCACCATTTCTAGTTGACCACGTACTTAGGTAGTTTGTGAAGGAACGAACCAAAAGTGACAAATTAGATTGTTGTTGTATGAGGCTCATCCATTATTGAGGGTCTGATCGAGATTCTGACATATAGAGAAAAATCGGTCGTCCTTCTCATCCGTTTTGATCGTCCGAATATCTCTGTTCCCTTTTTTCACAGAAATCAGTCGTCTGTTTTCTTTTGTGTTGGCATTCGTTTTTCATAACCGGATGTCCGGTTTTGGTGTCGGTCGTCCAGTTTTGTCTTGTGGCAAAAATTAGATGTTCGATTTTTTCTAGACTCATCCTGTTTTGTTTAGCTGTTTTGTAGGTATTTAAAGAAGAAACGGAAGTTTGTTTTTCAGACTTCACATCCAATTTTGAAGAGCTTTGATTAAGAGTTGTTATCCGATTCCATCATCTGGTTTTTGTAATAGATTAGTAATTTTTTGTTCTTCTGCTCTTTTGCTGTTGTAATAGTTTTTCTATAGAGGTTTTATATTAGTGTAACATGGCTGATCACCAGAGCAACCACACTTAACAGTGATATGAGACCTTAGGCGCTTCCCAACAAAAACTAATTGAACTGCTCGTTTGACTGGTCATTTGAACTAGTTAACCCAGTTTTTGATTTTTTTTTTAAAAAAATTCTCACTAAAACTTATATTTTTGTATGTATTTTTGAGTTAATAAGTTTATAATTTTTTTAAAATTATATTTAGTGCTAATTGATGTACAATGTGTATGTGGACGAATTATTAATATATATTTATAAATTTTTTTTATATGTTTATAATGTTATCCGGTTCAATTACTAGTCTGATCGATTGAACCAGTAGCTTGACCAATTTGATCTCTGGTCCGATTTTTCAACATTGCTTTTTTTTTTTTTTTAAACCATCAACATTGCTTTTTTTTTAAAACCATCAACATTGCTTGCGCTTATTGATGTTTTTGGTAATAATATATAGTTATGAATTCAAAAAAAAAAAAAGTCTTACGTTTAAATGCGTAGTGTTACAGAGAGCTTTTAATATGATAAATATGTTTCCTTTAGGTTGTTAACCTCTTCAATAATTCTCATACCCGCCTTTCTCTTTATTCAAATTCAAATTCAATTACTGGTTAAGATTACTGATTTGACTGATTAAAACATGAACTAGTAAATTAATAGATTGACTGATTTGATCTCTGGTATAATTTTTCAACATTTTTTTGAATCATCATTGCTTTTAAATGTGTATTGATGCTTCTCATAATAATATATTGTTATGAATTAAAAAAAAAAAAAAAAAAAAGTCTTACTTTTAAACGCGCGGTATTGCAGAACGTTTTTCATATGATATACGGGTATGTTTTCTCAGTGTTGTTAAACGTCTTTAATTATTCCCATTTCCGCCTCCTCCTCATTCAAATTCAAATTCCAGATTCTCCCTCCATCAGGCGGCGGAGCTTGGCACTGAGGCCTCTCGGCTGCAATGGCGACGGCGAACAATGCAGCCTTCCTAACTACCCCAACAAAAACACCTACAGCGGAAAAATCTACATCGTCCGTTTCCAAAAGGAACTACAACCAATTAACGGATCCCTCATCAAACCGATCCGGTTCGGACCTCAAGACCCGATTCGAAGCCTACAACAGGTTACAGGCTGCCGCCGTAGCCTTTGGCGAGAAACTGCCCATTCCAGAGATTGTCGCCCTCGGTGGCCAGTCTGATGGCAAAAGCTCTCTTCTTGAAGCCCTTCTTGGGTTCCGTTTCAATGTACGAGAAGTTGAAATGGGTACCCGACGGCCCCTCATTCTTCAAATGATTCATGACCCAACTGCTTTGGAGCCGCGTTGCCGCTTCCAGGTTACTGTAGTTTCTTTTTTTTTTTAAATGAAATTTGAAGTTTTGATTTAATTTTAAGAACTGTAATTCAGATTGAAGTCATGGACTATGACTTTTGGGCGTCCATCATTGCTGCTAGCTTATCAATATGAAGAACTAAATTAGTAGAAAACAATATTATAAAATTTTGTATGGTTAATTCAAGTTTGTTCTTTATGGTATATTTGAAAGGACAGAACTACTGATCATTTGGGAGCTAAGGATCATCAGCAAATAGTAATTTTAGATTACGACATTAAATGAGCCAATAGAGATTATAATAAAGAACTCATTCGCTTGTGCATTTAGCCATTATGCATAGATTTTTCTTTGTATTATACATCCTATTTCTCTTAATGCTACATATATAGGCATATATCAATCTTATATTTGAAAATAAATGTATCGCAGGAGGAGGATTCAGATGAATATGGAAATCCCATTTGTTCATCATCTGTGATTGCAGATACCATAAAGTCCCGGACAGAGGCACTGCTAAAGAAGACCAAGACTGCAGTTTCTTCTCAGCCCATAGTGATGAGAGCAGAATATGCACATTGTCCCAATCTCACCATCATTGATACCCCGGGCTTTGTTCTCAAAGTGAGTTTGTAATCTGACCGCAAATGTATATGTGAAATCAAAGGGCAGCTGAGGTTTTCTAGTACAAAAAAATAAACATATATATAAATATATATATGTATGTATTCTATATTTGTTTTTAATTTATTAGTTTCTTGGCAGGCTAAGAAAGGTGAACCTGAAAATACACCAGATGAGATCCTATCTATGGTGAAGTCGCTAGCCAGTCCACCGCATCGCATTCTTTTGTTCCTTCAACAAAGCAGTGTTGAATGGTGCTCGTCTTTGTGGTTAGATGCCATTCGGGAGATTGATCCAACCTTCAGGAGAACAGTGATTGTTGTCTCAAAATTTGATAACAGGCTGAAGGTAGACAACCAAAAATTTTTAGACGAGCTTCAATATACATCTATTGTATAGCTTTCCTGTTTGCTTGATAATTCGCAGCAAATACAGGAGGAAGGGTAGAATACTATAGCTACAATTTTGCCCTTTCCGTTCATTAAAAGAAGTTACGCATATGAAAAGAGCAACAGAAGAAATTACATATGCTTAAAATAGTTAAAGAAAACCAAGAGGAGGGAAAAGTACCTAGTGCATCTGCATGCATGTACAAATTGTACATATGTTGCTTATAGCATAATTGAGAATTGCAGATGCTGTTGAAATGAAGCACAATGTATAACATGATTGAATCTTATTAGTTTCAGGACTGAGGATGAATGAAGAAATTTCTGACTCAGATTGCTGTTCTAGTGGCATGTATGAGTTTCCATGTTTATTAGAAAATGCAGCTCCTCCTCCATGGTTTATGGCAAGTCAACTGGAGCTTAGTTTTCCCTGATAACAGTTATATCCCTATGTTCATTATTTATTATTTGAATACTTAAATTGAGAAAACAATAAGATATCTTGAAGTTGGTAACTAGTGAAGCATTATTGTTTCAAGAGATATTCCTTTGATTTCAGAAGACATGCTATTAAGTCTATTGTGTTTCAGGAGTTCAGTGATCGATGGGAAGTAGATCGCTACTTGAGCGCAAGTGGCTACCTTGGTGAGAACACTCGACCTTTCTTTGTGGCCTTACCAAAGGATAGGGGCACTGTTTCAAATGATGAATTCCGTAAGCAGATATCACAGGTAGATGGAGAAATACTTCGCTATCTACGTGATGGTGTTAAAGGGGGTTTTGATGAAGAAAAGTACAGGCCTCACATTGGTTTTGGTTGTCTCCGAGATTATCTGGAATCTGAACTTCAAAAGAGATACAAAGAAGCTGCACCAGCAACACTGGCTTTACTTGAAGAGCGCTGTAATGAAGTTGCGGCTGAATTAGCAAAAATAGACTTAAAAATACAATCCACTTCTGATGTTGCTCATCTGCGAAGATCTGCTATGTTGCATGCTGCTTCTATATGCAATCACATGGTATGTTAAATATGTTTCTTTGTTGTGCTCTCATCATCCCAGTATTTGATATTCAGAATTTTAATTTACTGGAGTATGGTTTCCTTTATGATTGGTGAAGGGAGCCCTTATTGATGGAGCAGCAGATCCTGCCCCTGAGCAATGGGGGAGAACAACAGAGGAGGAGAGATTGGAGAGTGGTATTGGTACTTGGCCTGGTGTCTTAGCTGATATAAAACCACCCAATGCTACATTACGTCTTTATGGGGGTGCTGCTTTTGAGAGGGTAATCCATGAATTTCGATGCGCAACTTACTCTCTTGAATGCCCTCCAGTGTCGAGGGAGAAGGTACATATTTAGAAAAGCTTAATGATAAATCACCATAGGAGTTATAGAACTTGATTGTAGCATGTAATGTGACAGGTAGCAAATATATTACTTGCTCATGCTGGCCGTGGGGGCAATCGAGGAATTACAGAGGCAGCTGCCGAGATTGCACGTGCTGCTGCACGGTCATGGCTTTCTCCTCTTCTTGACACAGCATGTGAACGCCTTGCCTTTGTTCTGGGAAAACTTTTTGATCTTGCTATTGAGAGAAATAACAGCCAGAATACTGAATGTAAGACTTCATGTAAGTAGCTTTACAAGATGTTTTTATCATTCTCCGAATGGATGTGTTCTAGTCTCACTGTAGTGGAGCAATTTCTAAATTGGATACAGAAATAGACAGTTCCTAAGAAAGAGATTAAATTATTGAGATCGGCCACTGTATGTTGATATCTGTTAGTTTAGGTTTTGGTCTTATAACTCCTTTCATCATCCTTCTTAATGAGCACTTGCTGGCAGGATCCATTCAGATAAATTATGGAAAGAAATGGTTTCGATCATCTGCTCAAGCACTTTGAAATAGGAAATGCATCCTCTATATTGTGTATGATAGTTGATTTATTAGGTTGCACAATTAGTAGAATTTTGAATCTACCTTCGTGCATCTCATGCTTTAATTGGATTAACAAGAGTAATTACTCAATAAAACGCAAAAGCGGTGTCTGCTTCATTGTTTCTTTATTCTGTGGCCCAGTTTAATGCCAACCAAATGTGAATGATAAGACATGATCATAAGAATGAAAATATCAAGCATTAGAACTGATCCTTGCCCTTTATTCTGCAGATGGGGGCAGAGCTGAAGATATGAATGGATATGTTGGTTTCCATGCTGCTTTGAGGCGTTCCTATGGCCGCTTTGTACAAGATCTTGCCAGACAGTGCAAGCAACTACTTCGGCACCATCTTGATTCAGTGACAAGTCCATACTCTCAAGTCTGCTATGAGAATGAGATGTTCCAGAATTTTGGCTCTGGTTTAAGCTCAATTAGCCGATTTAACCAAGTGTCAGCTGGTTCATATTGTCTTGAGTTGTCTGATGGCCCACCTCCATTAGAGAATGACATTTTGAAGGATCAGGAAAACATTCCCCCAGAAAATATTGGGCAGGAAACTACTCCAGGAAAAGCTGCAGAAGGCAGAGAAGCTCTTCGAGATACCCATATGACTGTGCCTGAGACCCCATCACCTGACCTGCCACGCGATGGAAATTTTGCAGTCAAGAAAGAACTTGGAAACTGCATAGAAATGGGAGGAGCTAGGAAACGCCAATCCAGAGTAACGGTCCATAACAGAAACTCTGATAATTTGAGAGGCCAAAACAATGGCAGCATTCTCTTTGGCAATGGGGATATTGTCTCCAGATCAGGCTCAGCTTATTCAGAGATATGTTCATCTGCTGCACAGCATTTTGCACGTATACGTGAGGTTCTGGTTGAGCGGAGTGTAACATCAACGTTAAACTCTGGCTTCTTAACTCCCTGGTAGGTTTCTATTCTTCTTCTCTTTACAATAACATGTCTGCATAGTCCCTTTTTGTGGTTTTTGAAACTTTTGCAATTAAATGTATTTTAGCAGAACCCTTAAGATTTTTCTTGATTCAGTTGGAAGTGTGTGATAAAGAAATTAATGCAATTTGAACTAAGATTAAGTTTGTCTTTCTTCTGTAGAGTTGAAATCCTGAATAATTAGGGATTATTACTACACTAACCTTAAAGCCCATGAATGAGGCTGGAGACAATCTTAATGAAACACAAACCTTGAATGCTAATATTGAGCCTGTCTTATTGAGGTTTGGCTTGGCCTGATTAGAAGTAGTTATGGATCTCTCGGTTTTTGTGCCCTCAGTATCTTGCTTAACTGAAGAAGGTACATGCTTATTACAATTTCTATTTCCTCACATAAGTATATAAACATCAGCTTCCAAAAATGTATTATTTCTCCTATCATTGTATCTTGCCTTTATGTGCCGCTTCAAATGCATGTAACTATAGAAAAACAACAGATTAGTAGCAGTTTGGTTGTTATAATGTTTCCGTTTGTGCAGCCGAGACAAGCTAATGGTGGCACTAGGACTAGATTTGTTCGCTGTGAATGATGAAAAGTTTATGGACATGTTTGTTGCTCCTGGAGCAATTGATATTCTTAAAAGTGGACGTCAATCCCTTGAAAAGCGTCAGAAAATTCTGTACTCGTGCTTGAACGAATTCAAAACTGTGGCTAGAGCTCTATGAGAGCTACCGGCATGTAATGTGCTTGAAGGCTTCACATCTGGTGAACACATTGGAATTTCTTCTGTAAGTTGAGATGGATTGTTTAAAAGTCTTGAGTTCAGTAGTTAGCAAATCCCACAGCAGTTGATATTTCTGCTGTTCTTTGTCCTCCATTTGAACATAGTAAAAATCATGCCTATATATATATATATATATATATATTCTTCTTAACTCATGAAAGCTTATGAGTATCATCAAGTTTTATCCTCATTTAATGGACTTTCCTACACAGAATGAACATGCTTTATGTTTGCATTTCATTTCTAAGATAAGAAGGAACTGCCTGGTTTTTCTTTATAATATAACTAACATTGGTAATGGCATAAAATCTAGAGATTTGGATCATGTCTAAATGATGATTTTAGTGTGTTTCAAAGTTCTTGAATATGATATCTCTCTCTCTCTCTCTCTAAACCTTTTATCCTATGTTTCTTTCCTTTCCTCTAAGGGTTAATGTTGGATAAGTCCTAGCAACCATCTAGCTACAATCAATATAAGAACTACCGAGGTCTAAATTTTTGTTAATTAGAGCATGACAAAATCTCATCGGTTAAATAACAATAGGTGAAAATATGTGATTTGTCAGTACATGAGACAAAGATGTTACAAAATGTGGATGGTTGAGAGTAGGAAGGGTTAGGGGGCTAATAATGATGTGGTTGATTTAAGAGTAAAAATGTTGTTTTCAGAAAGGAAAAAAAAAAGAGTAAAAAGGTTAGAATAATGATGCAATATTTTTTATATGCAAAATTTAAGAGTACTTTAAGGGATACTTCAATTAGACTATTACTAAAATAACACAAAAAGAAGCACAAAACAGGGCCTGACAGCTAAGATATCAGCATGCCCTTCTGAACTATTCATGTACTTAACTTAGGCCAATGTGGTCCCTCATTATCCCTACCCTAACATGTCGCTTAAATTGGGACAAAGTACCCTCCAAATATATAAACAATAATGCCCTTCACTATTATTGCAAATCTTCCCTTGTTATCAATGGCATAATGACTCTCTAGCCCTCTTATGTTTCATTGTCTCTTTTAATAATAATAATAATATATGACAAAAGTACTTTGATTTCTGAACTTCCTCGAACCTTAGCTGCTGTGTCAGATTTGAGTTTAATTAATGTAATACTACTACTATACATCACATGACATGACACTCTTACAAAAGTTGAAAATTTTACTGATGAAAAGTAGATATATTTACTCTTATCTTGTTTGTTTTAAATTAAATTAAAGAAAAACAGTACATTTACTTTGATAATCCCTTTTTTGTGTTAAATTTATTGATCGAAATCGTGATTTTGTTTCTAATTTCACTTTTATACATGTATTATTTTATTTTAAATTGACGAGATAAATATTCTATTTATTATTATATTTAATTTTCTTTCAATTTCTATTTATCTGTTCATTCCAACTAAACAAGACGTAAATTGAGTTGGTGCTACTTTAGTGTCCTTATTGCTATAAAGCTCTTTTTTGTTTTTCTTGGATAAGTAATTGTCATACCAAGTATAGATTGAACACGAGATCTATGTATTATTTTATGTATCATTTTATGTACTATCTTCATTATAAAATATATTAAATAAAAATAGTACAAAAAATAATATAAAAAGCTTTTTATTCAAGACGCAATTATTTCTATACCATCTCACTATATATAACAAATAATTCTATTTTATAAAATACAAGATAATAATATTCAAACGAAATAGCCTAATTTACGAAATTAAATTTAAACGCAAGACTTATGAATTCTTTAAACGGGGTTTTTTCTAAAACATAATATAAAAGTTATGTTTATTTTAATCATATGTATTTTTTCTACAAAGAATTCATTTTTTTTTAATATAACATAAAATTTCCTAAAAATTATATAATAAATTCCGAAGTAAAAATCTAGTATACAAAATTAAATAAAAAACCAAAACTTCGTAGATTCCTCTGATCTTTCTAAGCACGCGTAGTACACATGCAAATTAATTAAAAAAAGAAAAGTTAGTCGCAAAAGTCAACTTAAGCTTAAAAAAAGATGAAGGAATCCAAACAAAAACATCAAAGTTTTAAACAAAGAAAACAAACAATAGTGAAAAAGGGATCCATGAATTACTGTTAAAATATAAAATTTAGGCGCACAAAAAATTTAAATATCCTTTTCCTTTTAAAACTCACTTTTTCTTAAATGTCCTCTCTAAAAGAGGTAGTGATATTTTCAAATTTTAAAAATTTTGGAGTTAAAAATGTATAATTTTGAAGATTATATACACGATAAGAAAAGCTTGAGTCATTTCTTGATGCGAATAGGGTATCCTGCACCAAGTCTTAGCATAGGCAATGAGAGAGTCGTGCTAAGGCATGGCGCAGGGATACTCTTATTGGCACCAAGTTTTGGCGTGCAAATGTATTTTTTAATTTTTGGTATGTTTTTTTATAATCTTTTAATTACTAATTTTAATTATTTTTTAATATATATTTTAGTACCATTATATTAATTTTTAGTTTAATATTATAAATTTATTTTTTTATGTTAATAAATGTGTATATGTTAGCGTTTGATTTATTAGTTTTGATTTATTAGTTGATAAGTAAATATTTAAATTTTAATTATATATAATAGTGTTAAATTCTTAGTGATTAAATAATCGTATAAAATATATTAAAAACAATTAATATAACAACTTAAATAATATTAATAATTAAATAAAATTTAAAAGAAAGCCTTGGTACTAGGCATTGGTACGAACATCAGGTACAGGCAAACCTTGGCACGAGGCAGCCTAGGTCCGTGCTAGTGTCTGATTTTTTATTTCGGTGTATTTTTTTTAATTTTTTAAACTGCTAAAATATAAATAAACGAGTATAGAACAATATATTAAGTTTTTTTATGATTTTTAAAGGTTGGATTTAAGTATACCATTGTTTGAAGTTTTGAAGTATAAAGAAGCGTTGGAAAGAAAGAAAATGATTTTGGTAAAAGTAAAATTTTTTAGACGTAATTTTTAAATTTTAACGCGTAATTTATTGCGCTCACATCCAAAATGTTAAATTTATAGTAGTAGTACATAGTTTTTGGGATTCCAACCCAATTAAGTTTTGGCATGTGATGCTAGATATATATATATATCACACAATCATTTTCATATTCTTGAGATTTGCATCAAAGAATCAAAATCCCTAAACCTAATTTGGCCCTTTCAAACAGGAACTCCATTTTACATTGTATATAAAATTCTTTAGTAATTTTTTTTTAATTTTTTATTAGCAGTTAATAGAGGGTTCATTTTCTATCTTTATCAATCATTCTTATGATTTTAATTATTTATCTTCCTCTTTTTTTCCCCTTATCTTATCTTCTAATATTGAAATGATGTTCCAACAAAATCTAAGGATTTTTCAAGGCTGGGATGCAATTGTCTGGAGATTACATTAGTTTTCTTTCTTTAATTGCTTAACCATAATCATCTTTTATTTTATTAATTAGTTGATAAGTCTATTACCCACTTTTCTATCTTTTGCCAATCATATATATACGTGCATGCTTTGATGTGATGCATGTCACTAGCTTATTAAAGATTATTAATAATAATAATAATAATATAATAATAAATCATATATATATGATTTTATTAAAAAGAAATAAAATTATCATTGTTATTTAGAAAAAAAAAAAGGTCAAGTATGATATGAAAATGTCAAAAAATTCAATGAGAAAAATTTTCAAAAAAATTAGAAAATTTCTTCCTCAAAGTCTTGTGGAAAGTTTAGGAAATTTTTTAAGGAAAAAACTATTATTGACTATCAATTTCCTCAAATTCTCTATGAAGTAATATGTATAGTTTAAAATTAAAAAAAAAAAAAAGAAATTTGTGGGGGCTTATGAGATATTCTCCTTCATGTCAAAGCTAGAACTAATCAAAATGTGGGACAAAATTAATTAATGACAAGCATTGGACTAATTCTAGTTAAGGCCAGCCAAATTTCTTAAACTTATCGGGTGGTCTATAAATATATATATATATATATCTGTATTTTCTGTACGAATTTTGGAATTAAATTGGAAAAAATATTGGACGGTGTAAGATGGTGAAAAATGTGCCAAAAACATCAAAATCAGATCTTGTGAAATGTCAGTAATTATAATTAATTACTATTTTTTACTAGAAATAAAATAAAATAAAATAAATAGACGGACTGTACTAGAAGAGGACATATCAAAGTGGATTTACCATAACATAAAACAACTTAAAAAGTACCAAAAATAATAATTAAAAAATAAGCAGGGAACAATATTTCATTTTTAGCTTGTTGCAGTAATATATATATAGATATATATATATATATATATATATATATATTTACATACATGTTCTCTTGAGTAGTTCAGAAGACTGCATGTCTATAGTAATTAATAAAACAACGATATATTCAGTTGTACTTTTATTTGTGAAAAGGAAATAAAGAAAAATTATTAAATTAGATTTTATTAGAGGGATAAAAATGAATTTATTTATTTGTGAAAGAAGAATTAATTAGATGAATAAATTTAATATAATTTTGTGTGACATAAAAATATCAAACGAATAAGAAATTAACAAACAATTTAGAAAAAAAAAACCTAAACAAGCATATAAATATATTTTCCTTCCAAAAAATTAAGAAAAGATAAAATAAACCACTTAATATGGACATATTTTAGAATAAAATTAGCATGCCGGCTAAAATTTCAATAATTAGTATAATTTCATTTTCTGCTTTTTATTCTCCAAATACAAATTTCCTTTTTATTTTTTTCTGAGAAATTCTACTCACTTATCACATTTATATTGTTTTTTTTATGCAATGAGGGGAATATATATTGTATAGATCCTATGTTCTTGTCCGTTCTTTTTCAATATTCCGAATTTTAATGGGAATTTGATTCCTTTTATTCACTATACATTTTTCGTTTAAATTTTATATATGAACTAAATTAAATATATGAAAGTAAGAGAAGATTCCAAGAAGTGGGATTTTCACCAACAATGTCTAGTGCACTTAGAAAAAGAAACATATTACACATCTTTAATTTCAACAAATTAATAAAGAAAAATAGGACTGAATTTATGCCTTTGCCTTTTATATTTTTTACACTAAAAATGCACTTTTGAGGTACCAAAATCAAGTTTTTTTTTTTTATGTTTGCTTTTTGATAAGCAAATAATATTATTACAACATAAAAAAGAGACAACATTGATTTTGTTTGGAATCATGTTCTAATAGTATCATTTCTTCCATCATTCTTCCTTTGTTGACTTTTGCCTTCTTTCTTTTACCCCTTATGGTATATAATGCCTAGCCAACTTTGTTTAGTGCTAATTTAACTAATTCACTAGCTAGGGTGCATAATTCATATTCTTTCTATTTTCTATAGATATAGCTTTTAAATTCTAAAGCTATAAAAACACTTTCATTGCTCAATTTTATATTTCATGATTCTTTTGCATTTCATATGTTATAATGAATACATTTATATATATAAAAGAACCCGAATTTCTAATTTATTTGTTTGTGCTTAATTATGTTGTGCATATTAAACGTAAAATGTTAGTGTGAAAAGCAATATCTTTTACAAATTAAGTGAATATTGTGAGTCCATATTCCGTCACTTTTTATTTTTTTGGGGTCATAATTTATTGATAATATTTATATTTTTTATTTATCACATTGTAAAAATAATGTAACATTTAGTGAACTTATTCTTATTAATTATACCCTTTAATAAAAGATAAATTTCAACTTATTTTAATCCTTTCGAAACTTATAAAAGTAATAATGAGAATAGGGTTAATATAAAATCATTTCTAATCCATATGTATTTTCTCATAATATGGTATTTGAGATATGACAATTAAAAAAAAAAAAATTAGACTCTACTAGAGCTACTAAATTATAGAAGAAATTAAATATGTATTCTTGTGAAGACAGCAAACAATGGAGATGTCAAATTGGATTGCTTGACATCTAAGAAAATTAATTAGGACAAAATACAGATAATTGGTTTAATCATTCAGCCATACCAGACCTAGAAAATCATTTCATTAAGTTTATGCTATGACAATGCAATTTTCAACATTTCAATTGTCAAAATTGAATACTTTTTTGTCTTTAAATATTAACCAAACTAAAATTAATTAGAGTAGCGACAGAAATAAGGAGATGCAACGGCTATGTAAAATACTTTTAAAACTCGCTTTAATTTACTTCTCATATTCCAAATTAGTAGCTTTTTAAACATTTCGATTAATTAGAAATATCGAGCAATATTTAAACATTCCTTGGTAGATTCAAGTAAATTAAAATAATTTCTTAGTAAGTAAAACTTCTTATCAGGCTGAATAGTCTAAGTCCACTTCAATCTAATTTTTCTCTTACGAATAAATTCAATTTTATGAAATATAATAAAGAAATCAATTACTTCACACACTAAAAATAGAAAAGGAAAAAAAATTAATAAAGATTCCTCGGTGCGATACTATTTTCGAACTAAAATTCCCAGGCGTCAATTAAATTAGTGTTAGTTGGAGGATGGATCTCCAATCGTCACTGCCGCAAAAGTGGATTTGCAAACAACTTTTTAAGATTCTAAATTTTAAATCTTGTTACAAGGGGATAAGAATTTTTTTTTATAAGGAGGTAAGAAAATACGCAAAATATATGTTGCAGTCAGGTGTACGTTGCAATGTGCATTTTGGGTATTGAAATAGCTCTAACCTACTTAAAGGGAGAATTTATAGAGTTTCCTCCTCTCATGCGTCTTCTTCTTCTCCTCATCCTTTTTCTTCAAACGCTTCTCCTTTTTAACAACAACAGGTTTCAACGACAATAGTAATTCTCTTTTCAAGTTTTATCATCGAATTAGTTATTTATTTGCGTTTTTACATGATCTTTTTATCTTCTTGAGTGTATTGTATTGAGGTAAATCTATAGAGAATCGTGAAAAATCGAAAATCGTTATTGGAGAAGACTAGGTTTTCTTGTGTAATTGATATTTTTTCTATGCATTGAAGTTATATGTCACCAGAGTTACGAATAACTATTTTTTTAATTGCTAATGTTCCACAAGAATATAACTATAATTCAACTTTTTAATAGCTAATGATCCACAATGTTAGTATTAGTTTTGTATTTCATATTATTTGATTCTTTTTAATCTTATTCAGTATATTGTGTATGTAGAATCATAAGAAAATCGTTATTGAAGAAGATGAAGAGGAAGATTTAGTTTTTCCTGTGTAATTGATGTTTTCTCTGTGTGTTAAAGTTATATGTCACTGTAGTTACGACATTCCATTTTTCAATTCCTAATGTTCCACAATGGTAGTGACAATTTTATGTTTCATATTGTTTGATTTTTTTTATCTTATTCCGGCTCCGTTTGATTGATCCGAAAAGTAAATAAAGAAAGTAATCACTTTCCAAAATTTTAAATTTCAATGTTTGGTTTGTTACTTATATTTTGGGAAAGGAATCAAATTCTTAGGGAGGGGAAAAATAAATGGGGAATCCTGAGATTATAAATCCTTACCTGGAGATGGTATTATGATCCATTACCCTAGGATTCTAACAAAGTAATAATAAAAATATTTTTTAACATGAATAAAAAAGATATTTAAGACTTTTTTTCTTTTTTTTTGTTTTACATATTTATAACTATCATTCTCTTTATTCTTGTTTATTCACTTCTCTCATACTCTGAATATTTTTTCCAACTTTTTGCTAGTATATTATTATAAAAAAATATTAAATATTCTCTAAATTAATTTATAAAAGTGGATTCTCTCTCTCCCTCTCTCTCTCTCTCTCTCTCTCTCTCTCTCTCTCTCTCCATATTTTTCATATATACACCTGACATGAAATATTTTTTTTGAATTAGATGGACATTTCTTTTGAAGGTAGATAAATTGAATATCAAATTAACGAAAAATGATGTATAAAAATTGTGATGCCCCCAACCCTGCCACTAGGTCAACTGTGGCTGAGTAGGGCATCTGCGTGCCTCTCGGCACTAAATTATAAGTTCCACACTAAAACAAAACCCTAGAACAATACTAACAGGTATACACAAAGTACGCGGAATACTTAAGTAAATTAAATACTACCGGTGCGCTCAAACACAGGATAAAAGAAAACTTCTCATTTCCGTTTTATAATAAACACAAAAGTAATCTTACATCAACCATTTACATAGACATAAAAAGAAACTCTACAGACGATTCGAGTCTAAAAAGATAAAACATAAATCTATGCCCTTCCGGGGAGACTTGATCCAAAAACTCCTGGCCTAAAACTTCAGTGGCTTGCGGAACCCCTGATCGTTCCAAGCTAATCTGAGAAGAAAACATGATATGGAAAAACGTGAGCGCGAACGCTCAGTGAGTCCACGTGTGTGTGTGCGGTAGTGTTTTCTTTAAAATCATGATGATGCCGTTTTACAAAACAATTCATGCAATATTATAAGAAAAATATTTCTTTTACTATTTTAACAAAACTGATGCTTGAACCTACATGAGGGTTTCGAGCGCAATGGGAAGTCCGAGCGAATCAAGATACATCGACGTAGACTCTATGCCCCAAGTTTTAAAAAGAACATGTAATGCAACAGGTGGGGCTCCACGGACAAAGTCCGGATCCCCGAAAGCGAGGCCATCGGAACTAAGTTCCGGCATCTCGTAGTCAAATACCAACCAAACAACATATGAGCGCTCGATTACAACCAACCGCACTCCCGAACACCCTGGTCAAAACAGCTGCGGACTCTGGGGCACCTACCAGTGTCCGCCTCGGAACCAACCTCGGTGTCGAGCCCTCCCGACTCTTCACTAGGCGGTCGAACCCCACCGTAGAGCATGATACGGTGTCCACGTAGACCGATTGGGCCACACCCTCCGCGGTCTACGCCCCTCTTACAGTGGATCCACCCTCGAGTCAAAAATCCGTCCCACGTCATCGGAAGAGGCCCCTAGTACGGGGGACTAGCCACGTACGAGTGCAATCCCGCTAACGCGTCCGTTCACTTGATCAACAATAAACTTTAATCTTGGTCTGAATGAGGTTTCGTATGTATTTACAAATCAAAGGGGGCCATTTGCCCGACCCATAATAACAGATTCAAGTCATAAACATTTCGAACACAAAAGAAAATCCTCATCCGCCAGTCATCACATGCTTATGTAATTTCACAATTATGCCAATGCCAAATCTATAATCATGTATATCAAAATACATAACTTTTCAGGTCAGAACATTTTTCAATATATAAATATTTCCGAAAAAAAACCTGCATACTTCTTATGTACCACCATAATAATCTGTTTTAAAAGAAACACCTATTTGGAGCACCGCTCCTATGCATTTTTCTACGAAACACGTAACACATTAGGGAGAACATCTCCAAAAACAAGCTGAGAAATATTGTTCGAAAAAAAAATAGCAAAAATTTTGTAAATATAAAAAAAAATATATATTTGAAATAAAATGAAGTTGGTGGACTCACCTGGATGTAGATCTGGTGCTAAGATCCTACAAAATAATAATGTGAAAAAACACTTAATACCTAGGTATCGATTTAATAATCCTATTCCCTAAATAATATCGAAATCTTATAAAATGGACTTTGTGATGTATATAAATATAATAATACGTATACTTATATAATTTTGTTTTTTAAAAAGATCGAAAAATCCTATACTCTAAAAAAAATATACTCTCCCAAGAAACCATAATTAACTATATACTTTATACTAAAAAAAATCCATTTAAAATATTGAAATCTTAAAATAAATAACTAGCCTAAAAAAAATATATAAACTAACTAGAAATAGATCTCACTATATATTAAAGAAAATAAACAAATATATACTATATATATATATATATATACATATATATATATAACCTAACTAACTAACTAAAATAAACATGCAACTAATTTGAGAATCATGCAAACATGCAAACTAACCTTAATTGTTGCCTTAGTTTGTTCTTGTTGCCAACCAAAATTAAAAGAAAGAAACTAACATGCATGCTATATATATAGAATTAGGAAGACAAGAAAAAGAAAGAAAACATTGGAGACATGAGGAGACATGAGGCGGTTAAGGGAAAAAAAAATTGGTGGGGTGACAAGTGTTGTTGTGAGGTGGCCGAAATCTTCACAATTAAGTTTTTTTTTTTTTTTAATTCCTATATGAAAATGCCAAGTATTTAAATTTCTAAAATAAATATAGTAGGTATTAAAAATAAAAATCCACTTAAAGGCACTTATAAACCTTAATAATAAAACCTCAATAAGATAATAAAATTTTATTTCTATTCCTAAATATTCCCAAAATACTACTAAGTACCAAAAACACTATATCCCACCATATATATCAAAACTCTATTTTCATCACGTTCTTAATTTTAAAGTCATGCTAGGTGCTTACGGGGTAGGGCGTTACAAAAATAGAATTAAAGTTTTTTTTATTAAGAATAAAAGAGCATTTTTTTTTATGAAATTTATAGTTTTATTTAAAAATAATATATTTAAATTGTATAACTCTTTTTAAGGATATTACACAAACACAAATTTATATAAGATATTTATATGTAATTTAAAATAGTAATATTAAATTTTGGGTTAGATAAATGCGCTATGGTCATTTTGGCCAAATTTATATGAATATAAATTCATTACCTAGTTGCATTTTATTAAACTAAAATTTGGAAAGAATTCTTGTAATTTTCCTTTGTAACATTCTGGTATATCCCAAACAAAGTAAAGTAATATATATGGATTTACATTCTATGGATTTAGATTCTAGTAATTACATTCTTACCTCAAATTTCCTTCCTCGACAATCAAACGCGGCCTCAGCGTATTCTGTATGGAAAATTATCGGAAAATCATTATTGGAGAAGATGAGGAGGAAGATTTGATTTTTCCTATGTAATTGATGTTTTTTTTTTGTATGTTAAAGTTACATGTCACTGAAGTTACGGAGTTCCAATTTTCAATTGCTAATGTTCTACAGGAATATAACTATAGTTCCATTTTTCAATTGCTAATGTTCCACAATGGCAGTAGCAGTTCTGTGTTTCATATGATTTAATATTTTTTTTAATCTTATTCAAGTATTGTGCATAGAGAATCTTATTTAGTGTATTGTTTCATGAGAAAATCGTTATTGGAGAATATGAGGAGGAATATTTGATTTTCCTGTGTAATTATTTTTTTTATGTATTAAAGTTATATGTCAACAGAGTTATGAAGTTCCATTTTTCAATTGCTAATGTTTCACAGGAATATAACTATAATTTCATTTTTCAATTGCTAATGTTACACAATGCATTAATATTAACACCAATACATTTTTTTGTTTTTTCTTGTTTTTTTAAAGCCGGGATTAATACGCATTTCAGAGCCAAACATTATATTCTCATAAAAATATAATTTACGTTTCAAGAAAAACCATTGAGATCCAGAAAGAGAATACGAAAAATACGTAGAATATTAATTCAAAGTTTATGGAATATTAATGCACAACATATAGAACTACGTGTGTGCGCATCACACACTTTTAATGTGACTAAGATAATTTCTTAGTATTTTCAAGTGCACTCGAGTACAAAATATAATGTCCTAAGAAAATATTTGATAGAAAAATGGATAAGAAAATCACGGTAGTTCTAAAATTCTTTGGGCCTCTCATTTGATGGCATTAAAGAATTAGCTCTATTCTAAGTTGGGAAATTATATCTTGCACCTAGGTCACTGAAACATTATCCTTCCAATTAAAGTGGTAATTTGTAGGGTTTTCTAGCCACGCACTTTTAGTATGCTGCCTCCTGCTTTTTGTAGTCTTTTTGTTTGAGAAAACTATTTTTTTTGTGTGGTTAACTGATATTTTTAACCCAGTAGCACTAATTTTTTATTTCTTATTCTTTGGTTGATCGACGGCGGCACTTTCTTTGTTTTCTTGTTGGTCTCTGTCTGATTTGTAATTAATGGAAGGTGGAGAAATTAGTATTGCAGTAGTTGAAGACAATGTAAATTCAGTTGCTGTTACTGGTTTAGATGGGATAATTGGCTTAGATGGCCATAATAGATAGATGTTGGAATATATATTTAGATAGTTTCTATATTTACATATTTTTTTATTTGGATATTTCTATAACCTATATATACTATGTTTAGTTAGTTTCCTAATAATGATAATATCCTATAGATTAGAGGATTAGTTTGTAACTTATATAATGTAATCAATTTGTCATATTAAAACAGGAAACTCATATTGATTTCTTCACTGGAAACTTTCATGGTATCTTTCATGGTATCAGACTCAACCTTGTCTAAATTCTCATAATGAGTTATGACAAGGAAGATGCTGGCAATGTTGAAAACGATATGGTGAAAGAAAGCCAAGTTCGTAGAATAAAAAAAAGATGCCTACTTTGTGGCATCCTCTGATGGTCCAAGGCTGATCATAACGACAGTCCAATTAAAAGAAAACGACAAAGACAATAACTAAGCCGAATGGACAAAAGCCATATGCTTGGCTTTACGTTCGAAGAAAAAATTGGGATTTATAGACGGAACAATCCCTATTCCAGAAGGTGACCCGGACAAAGAAGAAGAATGGTGGAAATAAACACTTTAGTGAATTCATGGATTTTAAATACTATCGAACCATCTCTCCGCTCTTCCATAAACTACTCTGAACGAGCTGATGAATTGTGGACAGATTTGAAAGAAAGATTTTTAGTTGGGAACGGACCTCGAAAATATGAGTTAAAAACCGCTTTAGCAAATTGTAAATAAGGAGGCGACTCAATACAGGCGTATTATTCGCATTTAAAAAAATTATGGGATGAGTTAGATAATTATACTCAACTCCTATCTTCTACAGATACAGATTTATTAGCGTTTTTATAAATAAAAGAGAGGAAGAAAAAAAATTTTTCATTTTTTAATGGGATTAAATGGTGCAATTTATGGAAGTGTTCGATCTCATCTGATTCAACAGGAACCCATGCCAAAATTGAGAACAATTCTTGCCCAAATTTGCAAAGAAGAACAATACAAAAATTTGCCTCGAATGGACGACAGCAGCGGCGACGGGGCAGCCTTCGCTGTCATCAAAACAGGCGGTGCGGCGGCGCTACCACGGCCGCCATCCTCTTCTTCTTCTTCTTCTTCTTCAAGGTTGTTCTGCAGCCGTTGTCACCGAGAAGGGCATGATGTATCAGGTTGCTTCCTTCTAGTAGGATTCCCTGAATGGTGACCCAGATCTGGAGCAGGCCGAACTGGAAGCATCCATGGCAGCTTCCATGAAAATGCTGCAACTCACCGCGGCGGCGGACGGAGAGGAGACGCAACAGGAAGGTCTTCACATGGCATGGGAAGTACGGGTCACAGACAGCGACCCTCTGGACCAGCTAGCTTTGGACACAAACCAGCAGCAACGAACGACGGTCGGGGATGGGCTGCAACTTTGAACGAAGACAGCAGCAGCGCTGCTTCATCTTCTTCTTCCATAAATAACAGCAACAATTTTGGAAACCCTTCCATAAATGGCAACGGCAGATTTGGAAGCTTTCCAAATTTGGATTCCATCTAATAGTCAAAATTGTTGACTTTGCTCAATAATCTCACTCCTACACGAACTAATATACTTTTTGGTATGAAAAATTTATGGATTTTGGACTCAGACTGTTCTCATCACATGACTGGTAGGAAAGATTTTTTTAAACATTTAAACATCATACATCCATATACAGTTAGCCTGCCAAATGGTGCTAAGGCACTTGCTCGGTAAGAAGGAATGGTTTCTTTAAACCCGAAACTAAGATTACTGAGTGTATTTTTAATTCTTAAGCTCAAGTGTAATTTAATTTTGTTAGTACAGCTAACACGAGATTTGAAGTGTTTTATCACTTCTCGGATGACTTTTGTGTGATACAGGACCGTATCTCGATGACGCCGATTGGAGTGGGTGAGCAGAGGAATGGGATATACTTCTACAAACCTTTGTCGTTGCCGGATATGTTTGCTTTTTCTAGTGTTGTCTTTGATTGAAGCACCTTGTGGCATATCCGATTAAGACATCCTTCGGATTTTGTTGTGAAAAATTTTTTAGGACTTTCTAAGAAAACTACTACTTCTACTACTTCTTGCAACATTTGCTTACGTACTAAGCAAACTCGTGATTATTTTCCCTTAAGTTTTAATAAAGTATCTGCCATTTTTTATTTAATTCATTGCGATCTCTGGGGACCTTACAAAACCACATCCACTTTGGTGCTTCATACTTTCTTACTATTCTTGATGATTATTCTAGAGTAGTTTGGATTTATTTAATTTCTAAGAAAAGCCATGTAGCCACTATTTTAAAAGACTACTTTACCATGGTCCAAACACAGTTTCACAAAACCGTAAAAATAGTTCGCAGTGATAATGGCACGGAATTTCTTTGCTTAAAATCATATTTTTTCACACATGGAATGATACATCAAACCACTATTGTTGGCATGTCTCAACAAAATGATCGAATAGAATGCAAGCATCGTCATATTCTCAATGTTGCTCAGGCCTTGCGGTTCCAAGCTAACTTACCCATAAAATTTTGGGGGGAGTGCGTCTTAACGGCAGGATATCTTATCAATCGCACCCCTCCTCTTTGTTACATGGAAAGACGCCCTATGAATTGTTATATAACGAGAAGCCATCTTATTCTCATATCAAAAGTTTCGGGTGTCTTGCTTATGTCCATGATCATGATCTTCCCAAATACAAATTTCGTGCTCGTAGTAGAGTTTATGTTTTTCTCGGCTATCCTTACAAAAAGAAAGGTTGGAGATTTTATAATTTATAAAGCAAGAAATTTATTCTATCTAGAGATGTGATTTTTGATGAAACCAAGTTTCCTTATAAAGGCTATTCGGATACTGCAATAACTTCCCCAGATTTTTCTCATTCTTACAATTTTGGGGCACAAAATTTAAGTTATTGACACCCAGACCCAGCAAACTCAACCCTCCCAGCCGCTGGACAAACCCCAGCCACAAACACACAAGAACAGCAGCCCACCCGATGGCCCATTACCCAAGCAAACTGCCCAGAACCGCAGCCCAGCCAAAGACCCACATGCTAGCCCCTCTTCTGCTGCCCCAATTCAGGCCAGCGGCCCAGTTTCACCTGGCCCAGCCACCGACCCACATGATGCCTCAAATTTTCCAGATTTCGCTGGCCCAGACCATCGCAGCCTAGCCACCCTCCTTGATCCAGCTTCTTATCTTTCTTCGCATGGGCTTCCTGCACTCGGCCCACGCCCCGCCAATCTTCTACTTTCCCCAGCCAGCCCACCAACCTTTCCACGGGCCTCTTTGCCTACATCTGGCCCAGCTCCTCTCAGCCCACATGCAATTTCAGCAAAATATCCATCTCCAACTACCATGCCTCTTGCTCCTTTTGGCACTAGAAAAAATACACGTCTTAAAACCATCCCGGTACGGCTCCAAGATTTTGACTGTAATGCAGTTTGGAAGTCTTCTATATCCTCTTCTTCTGCTCCATCTTCCTCCACAACTTTCTCAGGTACGTCCCGTTATCCTCTTACAAATTTCATAAATTATGATAATTTTTCTACTCCTCATCAGCACTTTCTAGCCTCTGTTACTACGGAAACGGAACCTACCAAATATTCTGAAGCTGCGCCTAATCCTAAATGGCGTGTCGCCATGCGAGAAGAAATTGATGCCTTAGTGCAAAATGGCATATGGTCTTTGACGACCTTGTCTCCAAGTAAACGTACACATGGGAGTAAGGGTTTTCCGTATCAAATATAAAGCAGACGGTACAATTGAATGATATAAAGCTCGTTTGGTGATTTTAGGAAACACACAGCCCGAAGACATTGATTTTACGGAAACTTTTGCTCCTGTTGCTAAGATGGTTACTATCCATACTCTACTATTCGTTGCCGCCGCTCGAAATTTGCTGATACATCATATGGACGTCCATAATGCCTTTCTCCATGGCGATTTACAGGAGGAAGTATATATGTGCCCCCCACAGGGATTTCGCCCTTCTCATCCCCGCCAGGTACGCAAACTCCATAAATCTTTGTATAGTCTCCGTCAGGCACCTCGGTGTTGGTTTTCGAAGCTCACTACCGCTCTTCGTAAGTGTGGCTTTTCTCAGTCCTATGCCAATTATTCTCTTTTTATTTACTCCCGGCATAATGTCTTTTTATGCGTCCTCATCTATGTGGATGATTTATTAATTACTGGAAATTCTCTTACCTCTATCACTAAGTTTAAAGCCTCCTTGAGTGCTTACTTCCACATGAAGGACTTGGGCCCCCTCAAATATTTTTTGGGTATCGAAATTGGGCGAAATCCTTCAGGTTTATTTTTGTGCCAACGCAAGTATGCTTTGGAAATTCTCTCTGAGACTGGCTTATTGGGCGCTAAACCGGCCCCGACTCCTATTGAACCAAATCATCAGTTGGCAAGGCTACTGGTCCTTACTTCGACAAGCCAGAACGCTATCGTCGTCTCATTGGCAAATTGATCTACCTCACTCTTACTCGCCTTGAGCTCGCCTACGCCGTTCACATACTAGCTCAGTTCATGCACGCCTAGCGCTGTGCTCGTTGGGATGCTGTTATTCGTGTTGTTCGATATCTCAAAGGAAGTCTCGGTCGTGGTATCATTCTTCAGTCTCAGTCTCCTTTGTTATTGACTGCATAAAAGTATTTCCGATTGGGCTACATGTCCTATTACCCGCCGTTCTGTCACGGGATATTTTATTTCCCTCGGAGGCTCTCCTATTTCTTGGAAAACGAAGAAAGAACACACTATGTCTCGTTCTTCTACTGAGGCTGAATATCGCTCTATGGCAATGACTTTGCGTGAGTTAAAATGGTTATCTCGTCTACTTCAGGATCTTCAAGTTCCCATCACTAGGCCTATTCCTCTATATTATGATAATCAGGCCGCCCTTCACATTGCGGCCAATCCTTTCTTTCACGAACGAACTAAGCATATTGAAATTGATTGTCAATTTGTCCGAGATGCTTTCTAAGATGGTTTTATTTCTCCCTTCTACATTCGAAGCGCGGTCCAACCGGCTGATATGTTTACTAAAGCTCTTCACCCTGCCTCCTTTCATCCACTAGCTTGCAAGTTGGGCATTGCCGACCTTCATGCTCCAACTTGAGGGGGAGTGTTGGAACCTATATTTAGATAGTTTCTATATTTACATACTTTCTTTATTTGGATATTTCTATAACGTATATATACTACGTTTAGGCAGTTTCCTAATAGTGATAATATCCTATAGATTAGAGGATTAGTTTGTAACTTATATAATATAATCTTTTTGCTATAATAAAACAGGAAACTCAGATTGATTTCCCCACTGGAAACTTTCAGTAGAAGATGTTGAATATCACAGAATCATGGCCCAAGTAAGTTGTTGATGTTTGTTCATTTTTAGAAGAATGGCTAGTTTTACATGTTGTTGTTAGTTTTAGTTAAAGTTATATGTTACTATAGTTTCATATATTTACTATAGTTTCATGGATTTATGTATATAGTTCCATATTTACATAACTATTATTCCATGTGTACATAGTTATTGTCTCAGGCCTGTCTACTTGATCAATAGAAGTTCTGTATATTTATAGCTAATATTCCATTTTGTACATAATTGTTGTTCTATGACTGTATACTTGATTAGTAGAAGTTCCATATATTTATAGATGATGTTCTGTTTTGTACATAACTGTTGTTCCATGTGTACATTATTGTTGTTCCATTGTTTTTGTAAGTGGCTGCCCATATATTTGTACCTTTTTGTCTCTGATAGGTTTGCTGCGATTTTTTTTTTTTTTTCCGCTCCTGGATAAACATTGGATAAAATCAAATAATGTAAAATTATAAGAAAATAACTGTGAAAGTTTCTAATAAAAAGGATAGTGTAATGAACTTATTTTCTTAATATAGACAAAAGTATATCATGATCATCAGTGGATTGGATAGAAAGAGATTGTTTGCTCTTCATTCTTGGTGATTTGCGGTTGTTTTAAGTATGAAACGTTAGTGATTGATCTATTAGAATATTAGTAATTATTTTATAGAATAGTAACATACATATTATGGCACAAGAGGGATGTAAGTAGGACAAACAACCATGGATTATCCAGATATATTTCTGTGGAACATAAATCATTGTTTCATAGAACAATAAGATACAAAACTTTGGAAATCACAACAACAAAAATAACGAAAAAAGTATGGGGAAAACAATGGAAAAAAAGAAACAGAACACAAATATGAATGAAACATTAATTACTGATCTATTGAATAATAACACATAACTAATGGAATACAAGTGAAAACATGATGAAACATGACAAAGAGCCGTGTAAGACAATATATAATTCTATGGGATTTAAAGTATTGTCTCATGGAACGATAACACAATATTTTGGACATCACACTGACAAAAAAAATTACAGAAAACTAAAGAATACAAAAATACAAAACAAGACACAAATCCATGGAATATCAGTTATTTATTTATGGAATAATAATATATAACTTATGGAATACTACACAAAGTAGAATGGAAGTAGGACAAAGTGGAACATCATATTTGTGTCACAACAACAGAATATTCAAACACAGTATACAACGTGGTGGTATATCTTATATATTTTCATGAAATTAAAGTTATATTTTTAAAAAAGAACTTCCGAGATCCATAAAACATGAGAAATACTTACTATATATCAAAGTAAATAGTAAATATTGTTCATTTTTAGTACTGGCAGGCTATAATGTGAACGATTTCAACAAAAAAACAACTACACTCCATGGAATATGAGTATTATATAGAAGAGTTTATATTTTTACATGTTTATGGTATCAATAAAATCGTCATTGCTTCCTGTAATTGAATCTTGCATTTTTGCAGCCTTCATCGCCGTTAAAAGTTGTCGGAAATGCAGGTTTTTTAATGGTATTTGGTAGAAAGCCCTAAGTGATAGAGAGAGAGAGAGAGAGAGAGAGAGAGAGAGAGAGAGAGAGAGAGAGAGAGAGAGAGAGAGAGAGAGAGAATATTTTTTATAACATGCAAAACGATGGAAGACGTGCTTAGAGGGAAAGGGGGAGGGTGATTCTGCGAGACTCGGACGTGCTGCGATTGGACTTGCAATTTCACATGTTTCTCCGCTTAGTGGGACGGTACCGTTTCTCATTTAGAGTGTAGCCGGGTGCAAAGTATAACGACGATTCTTAATTATTTTTGTATTGTAATTCAAAATTCATCCCTTATTATATATATATATATATAACACGAAATTAAAATAATTTTTGAATAACAAATTATCTAAAATTAAATAAATAAAAGTTTTAATCGATAAAATCATCCCAATTGTGTATACTAACAAGAATCAAGGAATTTCGTGATTTTTTGCTATGTTGCATTAGGGAAGACATCTCAGTAGTTATAAAGTCTCTTATATATGATCATAATAACTAAGAAAAATAAGTAAAATAATATTATTATACTCGAGAAAAACGAGAGAAGGAATTGCCAAAAGTAGAGTGAGGAAGCAGAGGAGGGATCCACAGTTGAAAATTCAGGCCATATGAATTTATTTCATCGACCAATATAGAAGAAATTTCAAACAATATATAATTGATGAATGCGATTTCTCATCATATGGAAATAGGAAAGGAGGGGGCAAGGGATGGCATAGACCATCAGGGATTGCATATATATATATATATATATAAAAGTAAAAAGAATTAATAAATAAAAATGTTTGAGTAAATAGACTCTAATTATTTACATATGGATGGAAAGCATTTATCCTCTTATCATTTTGATAGAATTATAACAACCAAAATTTAGTCGAAAGGAAGGAAAGGTGGAACCCTCGCTTTGAGGTGCATAATTTAGTGATATTTGTCATTGCGTAATAAAATATGTAACAATTAAGAGATTAGAATGTACATTTGTGATCGGATATGATTTATCGAAACAAGTAAAGAAAGAAATTATAAGACGAATTTTCAGTGTTCACATATTTAAATCAATAATTAAACACATAATCCACAAGAGGTGTATAGTTTGATGGTACATACGTGGGTCCATCACTTAAATATTTTTACTTGACATGTCAAATGAAAAATTTTGATTTTAAATTATTCAAAAAATAATTTAATCCGTATACCAATCTTGTATTAATATTTAGTACTTTTATCTCCTTCGATCCAAGAGTAAATAGAATAGTTTAAGATAAATATTAAAGTATACTATTAGTTACTTATTGTATTGATTTAAGCATGAGAGTGTAGTGAAAGTAATCCCTTATCTTGGAGGCAGCGGTTGCTGTTCAATATTGATGAATTTGGTATAGCTGTTTTGAATAGCCATTTTGGTAGTGTAGTGATAAAATGTAAACATGCTCCAGATGCCGATCACCATCACAATCACAATCAACACTCACTGAGAGAGAGAGAGAGAGAGAGAGAGAGAGAGAGAGAGAGAAGAGAGGCTCTGAAGTCAATGCTGAAATGTTAGCATTGAAACTGAAATTCTCAATCCCAAAGGCAAAAGGAGGCAACAAAGGGGCAAAGGAAAAAGAAAAAAGAGCGCTCAAGATAATGATGATGCTGATGCCCAGAATTCTATACTTACCCAACGCCTCTTTAAGTCACCCACAACCCCCCCTTCTTTTTTCTTTTTTCCTTATCTAAAAGACCGTTGGATTTGGGGGTTGCATTTTCTCCATAGCCAATCTATCCTCCAAACCCCACCAAAAAGCAAAAACCCAAAACAACAGCAAGAGAGAGAAACAAAGAAAGTCATACCCTTCATTTTTTTAATTATCTTTTACATCTTAAATATTATATAATTATTTTTATAATTTAATATTAAAGCCAAGAAAAAAAGGAATTAGTGCGATATTATAAGTAAAAATTAGAGAGAGTAGAAGATAAATTATTTTGGAAATACAATTGTGTTTTAAAGAAGAGTTTTAGTGTTTTCATGGTCTTATTTATTTCGAAAGTTTTAAAATTTTTATAGTATTGGAATGTAACTATATTTAGTACAAGAGTCAAGAAAGAAAAATATAAAAAAGAGAATTATGAGAATGCAGTTATGTTATTAGAAAAATTTTATTATTTTTATAATCTTAATTAATTTAAATATAAATTAATCTGTATATAATATAAAAAAATATCTAATTATATATATACACTCATTTAAAATACTATTTGATTTGGTGATTGAAAAAAAAGAAACTGAAGAGAGAGAAAGTGTGGCACTCAAACAAAGTTACAAAGTAATTTGATCAAATTTTGCACAAGAAAACAAAAGCAAATAAGCCATCCCCTTCTTAACCAAAAGCCTTGTTTTTCACTCATTCATCTCTTCTTCTCCACCCAAACCAACCCATAAGTCTTTCTGTCTTCTTTCTATACTCCATTCTATAGTCCATAAGAGAGAGAGAGAGAGAGAGAGAATTGGGTTTTGTAATTTCAAGATTACAATGGAAATCACTTCAAAACCTCAAGAAAGAGAAAACCCTTCTCCAATTAACTCACCAAATAACAGCAATCGAAGTTGCAGCAGCAGCAACAACAACAACAACTGCATTAATGGAGGATCATCATCACTTCATCATCAAATTCAAACTCCACCACTTACCCCAAAACCAATTTCTAGATCTGAACCCAATCCTTATCCAACCACTTTTGTTCAAGCTGATACTACTACTTTCAAACAAGTTGTTCAGATGCTTACTGGATCTTCAGAAACTGCTAAATCCGCTTCCAAATCACCACCGTCAGATCCGCCGTCGTCCGCCACCACCAAAGGCTGCTGTATACCGCCAATCAAAACCGGTGGCCAGAAGAAACAAGGGTTTAAGCTTTATGAAAGGAGGAATTCTCTCAAGAATGGACTAATGATTAGTCCATTAATTCCGGGTATTCATCAAAATTCAACATATTCGCCTCGGAAACCCGAGATCTTGTCTCCAAGTATTCTTGATTTTCCTTCTCTTGTTCTTAGTCCTGTTACGCCATTGAATGAAGATCCATTTAATAAATCTTCACCTTCAATGGGAAATTCTTCAGAAGAGGAGAAAGCTATTGCCGAAAAGAAATTTTATCTACATCCTTCGCCGAGGACGAGTACACCAAGAAATTCAGAGCCGCCGCAGTTATTGCCTCTGTTTCCTGTTACTTCACCCAGAGTATCATCAGCAGGATCTTCTTCTTGAGAGAAGAAAGAAAAAAATTGGAAATTAAATTTGTGAGTATTATTCGAGAGAGTATTAATTATCCCGAGGATAATTTTGTGTTTAATTTGAGGGTTTCAAGAGACAATTAGAGAGATCTTTGATTAAATTGTCTAATTTGATCTCTCTTTATTTCGTCTTCTCCAGAAGTAACCAAGAAAAAAGAAAATTCACCTCATTTCGTGCCGTTTTGTTCTTTTCTAATTTTCATTTTTCTGTGGTTCGAATTATTGGTAGCATATATCAAAGATCAAGAGAGGTGAAACTGGATTTCTTTAGTGGCTTGCCTTGATTGATGCAGTGAGGAAACACATTGCATTGCCAATAATTGAGATGTTGGAAGATGGAATCTTTCTCGTGACACCGTGAAAGCTTTCTTATGGCACACTAGGTCTAAATTCTAACTCAACTCTAATTCGAATAAGAGTCGGTCGAGTTTTGATTAGTGAGGATCAAGTCGTCCATTTATGAATATCTAATCGAAACTGGATTTTTTGTTCTGTCGTTTAGCTATCTTTTTTTTTTTTTTTTACTGCTGAGTTGCAGCTAATAAGGTTGCATGTACGTTATAACTGTATATGAATAGTATAAAAGAGGGAAGAAAAGGTAAGCTTTCTGACTTGACAATTTCGAAGAAATCAATCTTGTTTTTGTTTTACTGATTCAAATTGCACAAGGGATAATGGGTTAGGAGGATCAGATTCATATTCTCAGAATTTATGCATAATAAAACTTATTGGCCAATAGTTCAAATCCAGATTCTCGTACACATGAACAGTCTCATAGTTGCAACCCAAAACAAATTCAACATTCTTGGATATCAAAATCTTGATTGATATTCAATCTTTTTTACTCAATTTCGAATTTTGAAAAGTAATTGTGATGGATAATGTTTTAAAGATCCTCCTGAGCCCAAGATAGATATATGTTTGGGGAAGATACAAGCAAGTTCAAAGTATGAATTCTAATTAAACCTCTTGTTAAAGTACAGAAGTACAAATGGTTTTTGTGTATGTAGTACTTACTACTAATAACATTTAACAAATAAACAAATCTATCTATGATGGGTCACAGAAAATATGCAGTTACTAAAATAATTTATGAGTAATAAATAAAAGATAAATAAAAGTGAGGGAGATGATCATCTAAATTGATAGGACTAGTTTTACTTAATGATTTTTCAGTGAGCTTCAATTCAAGAATGAAGGAGGATAATTAATATATGTGAACATAACTCTAACTCGAGCTCGAGCTCTAACTCTTAACTCTAACAAGAGAGTCAGTCAGTCCACTCCAGAGTTAGCTTAGAAAAGTGGTGTATGTTAGTATAGATAGCATAGAAGAAAGACAAGAAACAACAGAGAGAGAGAGAGAGAGAGAGAGAGAGAGAGAGAGAGAGAGAGAGAGAGTGCTGTGATGTTTCCTAAGTTGGTATAAATCAAAGAGAAATTAGCGAAGGAATCCCAATCCAATCCTTAGGGAGAGAGAGAGAGAGAGCAGCTGCTGAGCTGATGATTGGATGTATGTATGGTTCAAGATTGGCCATAAAGGAAAGGAATCATCAATATATGTATGTAATGTAATGTATGTCTTGCAAAGAAATTGGCCCACTTTCAACATATTTTAATAACAACTACTACTGCTAATATTTTTCACTATTCTATGAGGCGTCTTTCTTAGCGGATTACTACTTACTTACTTACTAGTGAGAAAAATAGCCCACATTTTTTACTTCTGCTTCACATGTTTCTTCAATGTATTTTCTTCTACAAAATTTATTCTTCCATTAGTTTTTGGATTTTACTCAAGTATTATTTAATTCAACTTTAACTTTTTATATATTTATAAAAACGATTAAAAGTGCGGAATTATATATGTCTGCTTATCTTATAATATTTTAATTATTTAATTAATTTTATTTACGTACGAAACATTAGTGAACAGATTTTAAATTTAAAATCTCTACTTAATAAAAATTAAATTTTATTAATGAATTATTGTTTCATCACCAAAATGAAATTGGAAATCTCATAAAAGCAATATGGTTAGTTTTTTTTTTTTTTTCCTATTCCATTAATTAATAGTTAGGTCTTTAAACTAAAACTCTTTAATTTCCTTGGAAATCAAAAGAAAAGTTATAAAAAGAAAGGCTCCTTTTTAGGATGCACATAAAATATTAAGTTTATTTGAAAGGTAAGATAGAAAACATTGATGATCCATCTGACTAGAGGTAGCACAAGCTGAGTCACCATGATTTACATCCTCCACCTGGGCGTCGGGCAGTTTGGTGGGGGCCCTGAGGCGAGGGATTTCGCCTTTTGGTCCCAAGAGGTAGCACAAGCTTTATCATTATTATTTTTTTATTTTTATCAGATAAATTATTATTTTTTAATGAGATTCTTGATTGTAGCTTAAATTTTGGTGTCTTTTTTGACTTGGGAGGAGACCAGCTGTAGGGAAATGAAAACACATGAAGAGAAAAGGAAAAAAAGTGGGGGAAGAGAAAGTGGAGATGTGATGATGATTGGGAAACAAGTAAAAGGTTTCATAATTAGTTAACTATATATAATAAAAAAATGAGTGGAAAATTGATTTTCGTTTCCTCTTTTCATTCCATTTGTCTTTGTATTCTTGCCACATTCTATTTTTTCTACTCAAGCATAATCATAATTGTAATTATAGTTTCATTTTCTTCTTGAGTTCCTATTACTCAACCAGCATTAGCCCTCTAAAAAGAATAGTAATTGTTTTTGTATCAACCTAAAGTCAAAAAAGAATTTTATAAAATAAAAAAGTTCCGTTGAGTGTCTCACAATTATGTCATAAGAGATTTAAATACTTGTCCCAAATCGATTTTCAGATTATAATTATTTTAGTGGTTCAATTCCTCTAATCTTGCATAAAATAAATGTAATATATTTGTATACTATATAAGCGTTAATTTAAATGTTTATCGTCACTTTAAGATGATCATCTCAACATATCAAGAACATTTAACATAAAAATAACGACTATCAAATAATGAATCTTAAATACTATCCAAGTTCATAAGTCGTGCTTTTAGACCCTATAAACACTTTGCATGACATCAGGTCACACTCTTCCTCACTTCGAGATATCCATTTCTACACAATAACATTTGATATAAAAAAAAAGACAACAATAAGTAATAATAAATTTTAAATATTGTCAAGTTCATAAATCATACTCTCAAACCTATGACAGCATCATATTACATCCAATGCAAATTACCACCTTATTATGACTTCACTCCATTCACTTGACTCTCTCTATTATCAAAAAGTAATAAATTTTCTTGCAAACTAGAGGGCATCCTGTGTGTTTGATTTCTTTGGCAAAATATAGAAAATGATTAGGAAGGGCTAGATCTCTCTTAATTGACCTAAGGCTTCAGAGAAGGATTACTAGAAAAGGAATCGACATCCTATGCCCCACCCGAGCTCTAATTCCATACTCAATTTGCCAGTTTTTCGTCCGAGCATTTCTTTCTTATTCTTCTTTGCCTAGGGAAGCAAGTTGATGAACTGTCCAATGCTGTTAACAGGCTCTCAAAACAATTTCTCCATACCCAATGTTCCAAGGACATGACCAAGCAGAGTTCCATTCATTCGAATGCCTTACCTAAGACACTGGGTTAGGTTTGGAGAACATCCGAGCGATTGCCTTCATGAGTAGGGTAGCGGGAACTTTGTAAAGTTGATCACGAGCATTCTTGTTATCGATGGAGCAAAAACTAGTAGGTTTTTCCTATATTTAGAAGAGCAAGAAAAAAGACAGAAAGGGGACAAAGAGCAAGGTCGGGTAAATTCAATAATAGACGCCTGTTGGCATTCTAGCCTTCCTTCTCTCCCGAAAATAAGAAAAAAAGACAAAGTGCCACTGCTCGTGCAATCAACGAAAAAATGCGCCTTCTATTCCCTCTTCAAGAAGTGAAACTAGTGGGTATCTTCCTCTCATGGTCAATCAGTTCTTCACCATGTCCTCATTGCTTATCCGTCGAGTGTGACTGAACTACCTTACCAGTTTTGACTGAGCCTTAACTTAACCACCTCCAGAGGCGCGCTTTAATTGGACTTCAGCAAGCCTAGGAAAGAAATTCACTTCCATCATTCTCATTCAATCTAGTGCCTACGCACTAACGCACTAAGCAGACAAGGCCAACTACACAAGCAAGAAGGCATGGGGCTTGCACCAATGCTCTAGGACTAATAGGAAGACCAGAAGGTAAGATAAGACCTTTTAAGCTTCTGCCGATTTTTCTCCGTTCCTCCTTTTTGTTTTGCGCCCTCATTCCACTCGTCCAACCTTCTTCACGAACTTATATAATCGATGCTACAGAGAACCAGGTAGTAACGCAAGGTTTGAGTTCGAAAAGTGAGAACTGATAGCTCTTCATTGGGTTGGCGAAGCCTTAAAGGCTAGACTGATCTAGAACCAAACTCAAACCCGCAACTTCCGCCTTGACAGGGCGGCCCTTTGACTTCCAACTATGTGTTGCGCGGCATATTTGTGTATGATGTTATCTCCTCTTACCATAAGGCTTAACTCTATTTCCTCCTCATCTTCACTACGAGATTTATATGATTCAGTCTAGTCCTCCTCTTCGCACGTTGTTGGTTGTCCAAATCTCCCTTTTCGCGCTTGGCTTGTCTTCTTAGGTCCCAATGACAGAGATCCTATAAAGTTCTTTCACACAATGGGAAGACTATTTACCAATAACAGAAAGCAGTGCAAGCTAGGTTTTTCCTTGAAAGAAAATGGTTATGAAGCAGATGCCAACTCGTCGATGCCTCCTAGCCGGGGGCGGATCGAATCGGAGTTAACAATAAAGACTCATTCTTGGACAATGTTTCCAAGTCAAACAGAAGATATGATCCATTACAGTTTGTTCCCTGATTTTGGAGGACTTATTGCCATTACAATGTTTGTCCTTGTTATAACTATAGAAATACATCTTCAACTTATGGAATTGCCCTTACACAATCTGCATATGATTTGAATCTTTATGCAGCAGCAGCAAACAGATCTTACTTTCTCAAAGCTCACTTCAGAATGAGGAAATGATCTTTATGAAAATTTGTTTGGCAGGATCAAAGTTGCAAGGGTACTCCCTCTATAGCATCTTATACCTCTGCAAAAGACTTGATTGTCTTGAATCCATGATTCTCTGGTAGAGGCCCATTTCCTGGCCGGACAGATATTATGGCTTCCAAACCTGAAATATACATTAGAGAATCCGATAAACACAACAACAATGTAAGCAACGGCTAAATGATTTTCATGCTGTCTTTGGAACATATACATGTGCAAGGACCAACTCCTTTTGCTAGTCCTTTGATCAAAACATGCAATTTGTTTTGTTTGCTTTGTTTGTTAGGGGGACATGCTAATTCCAAAATACAAGTATATATGATCAATACAAATTAGAAGCACACTACCTGCTGCTTTGGCAGCTGTAGCTTCTTGATAGACATCTGTAAGGAACAAAATTTGTGAAGGATCATCTACTCCAAGAGATTCAGAAATTTCAATGTAACTTCTGGTTTCTTTCTTGTTCCTGCACCCAAAGAGAGTATAAAGATATCGGGGAAAAAAACATTCGAAGAGATAAAATAAGAGCAAAAAACTTGTATATCAAAGAGGTCTTTCATGGGCACTAGTTTACCCCACTGTTGTGTCGAAAAAGCCACACAAATATTTCCTCAGGTCCCCATAATTAGTGTTACCAAATAGATTCCTCTGAGCTAATCTACTTCCGCTGGAGTATATGTACACCTAAGGAATGAAAGAGAAAAGGTAAGTTCGTTCACTTTTCGCCAAAATAAATAGTTGGATTACTTGTAAACATTTTTACACAGAGCTACTTTAACAACAAGAACACATTGCAGTGTTTTCGCATCTCCAGTATCATTTTTGACCATTTAAACAAAAGATGAAATTGGGATTGACCTTGATGCCCATAGCATGCCACCTCTCTAGTGCTTCAGGTACATCATCAAAAACAACCCCCTCTAACTCATTATTTCGGAATCCAGTATTCCAAATATGACCCTGAGTAGTAAGACATTAACTAAATCAACCAACTGCTCAAAGTAATACACAGTTCTTCCAAAATGATCATGGAAACACGATCAGATCATCTGACAAGAAAGAAGGTTAAAGGGGGAAATAGTTTGCATGTATGCCCTACTTACTTGCAATTGCTTCAAAGAAGTGATCTTCCTGTCAGCCTTGATCATAGCCTCCACATTAGCAACTAATGCTGCAATCACATCGTGCTTCCCTACATCATCAGGGGGGATTGGCACAGCACCTGGAATACCTTTTTCTAGATCTTCTTCAACCTGCAAGAAGAATTGCAGTGTTAGAGAGTCATCTCGACTACAGATTAACCTGTAGAGGCCTTTCACAAGATACAAGCTTCCCAATTTGCATTTGCTAGACTAAAAGAAAAGGGCTAGTTTGAGAGTTTATGAGAGAAAAGAAAAGAAGAGAAAGTTTAAGTTAGAAGAGAAGAGAAGACAAAAGAAAGTGAGTGATTTACTCCAAATGTTGTTTGTGAGTTTTGAATGGAAAAGAAAAGAAAAGAAATGTATTTTTCTTATTTGGAAATTTGGAAAGAGGGGGAAAGAAAGATATCTTTTGACAAAAATGACCCCTAAATAAAAATAACATAATATTGGATAGTGATGTAATATATTTTATTATGAGGGAAAAAATAGGCATTTCAATTTTTTTTTAAAATGATGGAGCATTCTATGTTTCTCTCTGAATTTGGAGAGAAACACTTTGGGCATTTGAGAGGATAGCAATCATCCCAACTCGCTTCTTTTCTCTCCTCTTAAAACTCCCAAACTAGTGAAGTCCAACCCCTTTTTTCCAAACCCTTTCCAACTCCCAAAAAGGATGCCAGGGAAAGAGCATCATTATCATAAATTTAATCAAATATACAGAATTGTCTTTCTAAGGAAGAAAATAAAGAAACAAAATATTTTTTCTGGACCCCCGAGTAACAAAGTTATAGAATGCTACCAAAGACCTATTTTAGACATAGTTTTATGGACGAGGTAACTCACTTGAGCTCGTAGTAACTTGATATCATCTTGAGTTTCTGATGTGTCATATGTTGCATCCAAGTGCCTCCCCACATTATCACGAGCATAAGGGAAGAGAACATCTGTGACAAATGATATTGGAGTGGTGGTCCCCTCAATGTCCAGAACTATGCAACGCTGCAGGGAACAAGTAACGCAATTAAAATGCTAGAGTTAAGATTCTTAATATATGAAGGTATGTTAAAACAAAGTATCTAAATGTTCAGAGATTTACCCTTGATGGTTCAAGTCCATTATCTGAACCAACCTTTCTTGCTTTTGTGGATGTGCTTGAATTACGAATACCACTTAAAACCCCATTAACGCTATGAATCGGACCGTGAGCAGGAGTTGACCAGTCCAATCCTAACTGATGAAGTTTAATTGCAGCATCAAAGAGATAGTGGTAGCATTCTGCCTGGAAAGTTGCATAATTAATCAGAGAACAATTGTACAAAATGAAACTGAAAGGGCACCTAAGGTTTTGGGCTCACTACTGCAGGCTAGGAGAACATAGTTTTCCAACATTCAAGGGTCAGTATGGACAGTACCGTAACTTTTTCCAACTAAATTGGAACTCCTATGTAGAAATTGGAACAAATGCCAAATGATAACCTCAGGAGTGAAAATAACCAGTCTATATATTGAATAACTTGTATATTGTCTCTTCTTCCAGAGAAAATCTTCATGAATGTATCAGGGGCAGAACAGGAACAGAAATGCTAGATTTACAGCAATACAAGGCATTCTTAATCCAGTAATAGAACGACTTTCTCAAGGTAAGCTGAAAAGATAGAACTGAACGAATTTCCATCCATAATCTATTAAAAAATCATACTTTCAAAAGAAAATAATAATTTATTAGAAACATCATGTGAACCTAAGAGAAAATATATATTATGACGATAAAATATTGAGTATTTGGAAGTCAACAAATAGGCATTTAAGCATTGGCGCATAAATAAATTATTATGTGATTAAATAAAGACAAGAATTTCAAAAGAGCCTTGACTAAAAATCTAGACCTCAAGAACAGGATATATCCTCCAGTAACACAAACCTGAGTTTTAGCACTTATCCAAGAATCTCCCCACACGTATATTCCATGGTTCCTTACCAACACAGCTGTTGTTTTAGGATAAGCTTTAATCTATACACAAGGAAACATGAGTGATATTACGAGCCAATAGTTGGAGTAAAACAATATTATTTGATAGATAGACTACATGATCAGAGACTTTGAGAAGCCTCTTATAGACCAAACCAATATTTATATTTCAGCATTAACATAAATCAGAATTTTTCTACCCATTAATGATGTATGAGTCACCAGAATCTCCAGCTATACTATCAGGAAGAAAAACTTTATCCATCCTTAAAGTAGTTCATAGGACACTTAGGTCAAAGGTGTTTCTGGATTCATAGTTACACAGTACAGTAGAAGATAGAAACAAGGAAATAAGCTAAGAATATGTTTGCATATGAACTTAATGTAAGGTGATGAAGCCTTGAACTACAAGCTCCTTAGGCCTCACTATATTGATTCCAAATATGAATATTGTAAGAGTCCTCCTCTCTCTATCCCATAAATCAACCCTGGTTCGTTTTTAAAAAATACCATCTAAAATTCTATTAGCTTGTGCAGGTATAGGAACAGTACTTGGAGATATGCATCACGCAGAAAATGAGGTGACAAGAATGTAAGGGACATACTGCTTCAGCTAGAGAATCTGTGAGCTCACGCTCATGCGCAGTGTTCTCAATAATTGGAACTACAAGTTCATCATAATAACCATGTCCCTGAATTCCTTTGATCATTTCCATATGAGTGATCTGCAGATAAACAAATAAGTTTAAAAAAATGAACAAGAGAACTTCAAAGGGTATGTCCATTCATAAGGTTTAAAGGAGTTTTGGCATTTTGATATAGTTTAAAGACACCCTCAAGGAGCTTTTTTTATGTGAAGTGTGGGACTACTATGTGAAAATGAAACTAGATTAGTACTATAACTAATCAGAGTGCCCAATTCTAAAGCCGAGAAGAAAGATGAATATGCATCTAAGATATAGATACGTCAGAAGTTCCAGAGTTCAATAAGTCCGTACTGCTCAACTACAAAAGACAATCTTACATTAACATCGAACTGAACCTTTTTATCTGTTTATTGGTACCTTGCTTGTGGTATATCTTCTTTTATCAGTTTCATTTTCCATTAACACCAATTCACTTTCTCCAACATTCACATAAATACAACATGTAACAGAACCAACTATACACTAAGCTTCCATTATTGGCCTAAAGTGCAGGACAATATATTTACCCGGAATTCTTTTGAATACGGTTTGATCATTGTTACAATGCATGATTCCATTCCATGGCTGTGAATCACAGCTCCAGCATTACGCATTTCGTATGCCTGAAACCAGGACAAAACATGAGGTTTACAGCAAAATAGGAAATTCATACTTCAAACAGAAACCCTGAAAAGGAGAAGCTCCACTACCACTAGCAAGTCTGAATATTTAAAAACAACAAATAAAAGGAACATCTATTAAAGTACAAAACTTGATGACAGACATGGCCATGGTTGCCAGGTGCAGCCACATTACTATAATTAAATTACTTCAAGATAGACAAATTTCCTCACATGAGTTAATTGATCTCAGAAAATGAGAAACATCAAAATAAACATACTTTTCTAGATATCAGTAGCACGAGCTTCTGGTCAGCATTCTTAGACTAACCAGATGTCAAATATTGAGAAAAATCCAAAGAAGCAGACTTATTTTTCAAAAGAGCAGCATAAGCTTCTAATCTCATTCTTATTGTACATGTCTTTTCTAGAATGATCAAAGAACAAAACACGGGAAAAGAAAGGAGGGAAACTGAACAAATAGCAATTAATAGTTCTTCCATGAGAAGGGGAAACAAGGCAAAACAGATGATACACTTACACTGACTGACTCACAGCTGAAAACAACCTTTATAGGCTGATACTAGAAGCCGAAAAACATCAGTACCACACCATTTTAGCTTTCATCAAACAAAAAATTGATATGCAATTGAATTTTTTTTTTCGACCGCTCAATTACTCCTTATAAAACAAGACGAAAAGAACTCACTATCCTTTTCTTTTAGAATGATAGATCGAGTACAAGCAATGGGGTATTGTGTTCATACCTTCAAGAACAGAGGACCACAATCAGAGCATTTAGGAGGCTTATGAGGATATGGCTTTGGAAATGGCTCAGACAATATTGAACCCGTTGGAGATAAAACATACATGTCCTCCTCCACCATTCTTTCCTTTTGCACACCTATCCAAGAATACCCAAAATCCATAAACATCAACAAGAGGCTTTATGCAGAACAACAGTTCCAGTCCCATGAATTTCAGTCCATAGTATGTTTACAAAATAGCACAAAGATCACATATTTGAAACCCATAAAAATCGTATCGTTAACACAAAAGGACTCATTTGCCGATCAACATAGCTGGTATAATTAATCACTCTGTGAAACCCACAAAATTCAATCTTTAAACAGAAAAGCAGTCCAGGGTGAACCTGAAGGGGACATAACAATGAGCTGTTGAGGTCTAGGAATGGAATCATCGTGGACTTTAATAGTTATGCTGCCACCGGTCCCAGAAACCCAACCCAGATGATAAAACTGGCGACAGAGCTCGGCAATTAAAGCCTTTGTCTCCTTAACTTTGCTGCCCTCCAAATATGCTTGTGAGGTTGATGTCGCCATTTTCACAGCTCCGTTTACAACTAAAGGGGCAGCTAAAGCCGCAGCCATTGTTTATACAACTCCCCGAATTTGGCGAATTTTGCTTTTTCTTTTTTTTTCCTTTTCAATTTCTCTTTTTTTATTCAAGATTAAGAGAGAGAGAGAGAGAGAGAGAGAGAGAGAGAGGAGGGTGGTGTGGTGTGGAGGACGGAGACCAGAGTGGATAATTCCCTTCTGCGACTTTTTTTGTTTTTGTTTTTGTTTTTTTTTTCTTTTGCTGTTCTTTGCTTTCGAGGTTGATTTTGGGTTTAGGGCAGCGTTAATTCAAATTTTGAGTGGTTAGGAGTTGCTTTATTACGGTAATAATTGCAGTTTAATGAATTAATTATTCTGTTAAAATGGGGATTAATTGGTCAAACTACAGATTGCTTTAAATTAAAAGTTTCACAATTAATTCCCTCATTTTGAAAACTTTTTAGTTTAACTGGACACGGCGACTAAATTAGAACTAGAACGGTCAAATCGAATTAGCGATTACGATTTTTAAAGTTTTGATTATTAATATAGTTCCTATTTGAAATCGGAAGCGGATCATTTGTTAAATGAAAAAATCGAAACCATTGGTTCTGAATCGTGAATTCTAAAAGTTCCAATTAAAAAATAAATAAATAAAATCTCAATCTATAATTTTAACCGTCAAATTTATTTAGATATTAAAATTTAAAATCACATATCATACATGTTAATTAAAACTTTTAATATGAGTTTCGTACAGTTTTACGGTTCCAATTATTCGAATTCACGATTCCTGTTTGGCGGTTTACGATTCAGATTTCATGATTTTGTAATAACAGTTTTTTTCGGTTTTACAGTTTTTGTTTTCCGATTTTACGGTTCTGATTAAGCGATTACACAGTTTCGGTTTGGCGGTTTTATGGTTCTAATTTCATGATTTTATAATTATAATTTTCGCGGTTTGGTGGTTTTCATTTTCCGATTTCACGGTTTCAGTTTAGCAATTTCTTTATTTCGGTTTTCCCAATTTTATGGTTCTGTTTATTCAATTTCACGATTCTTTTTCGTGGTTTTGGTTTTTCAATTTTACGGTTTCAGTTTGGCGGTTAATTTATTCTGGTTATTCCGATTTTACAGTTTCAATTATTCGATTACACCGATTTGGCGGTTTTACGATTCTAATTTAATGACTTTATAATTTCGGATTTCACGATTTGGCGATTTTAGTTTTTCGATTTCGCGGTTTCGGTTTGGCAGTTTCTTTAATCCGATTTTTTCGATTTCACGGTCCCCATTATTCTATTTAATAGTTTCAGTTTGGTAGTTTTACGGTTCTAATTTCATAATTTTATAATTCTAGTTTTTACGGTTTGACGATTTTGGTTTCTGATTTCACTGTTTTGATTTGGCACTTTCTTTATTCCGATTTTTGCAATTTCATGGTTCTGGTTTGGCGATTTTGGTTTCGATTTCACGGTTTCGATTTGACGATTTTTTTTTCGATTTCATGGTCCAAGTTCATAGGTTTCTGGTTCTAATTTTATGATTTAATAATTCTGATTTTCACAGTTTGGCGATTTTGGTTTTCTGATTTCACGGTTTCAGTTTGGCGATTTATTTATCCAACTTTTCTAATTTCACGGTTTCTATTTGAAGGTTTTACAGTTCTAATATCATGATTTTATTATTCTGGTTTTCATGGTTTGCAGTTTTAGTTTTCCGATTTCACGGTTTTGGTGGCTGTTTTACGGTTCTAATTCATGATCTTATAATTCTGATTTTCACGGTTTGTGGTTTCGGTTTTTCGATTTCACAGTTTCGTTTGCGATTTCTTTAATCTAGTTTTCCGACTTTACAGTATCAATTATTCGATTTCAAGGTTTCGACTTGGCGGTGTATGATTCCGATTTCACGACTGTACTATTTCGATTTCCATGGTTTAGTGTTTCAAGTTTTTTTCAATTTCACGGTTCTGATTTCATGTGGACTTTGATTCCTATCCTTCGAGAGGATACGCAGGCAACTCATTTGAGCTAAAGCTCTTCAATAAAAATTTTAATTCATTTTGAGGTTTTCGTAGTTTTCACAATTTCAATTCCTCGATTTAGCGATTCTAAATTCATGGTTTTCTCAATTTCGAAATTGTAATTTACATGTTCGAATTTATATTTCTTAATCTAATTTTGAAGTTTTGCAAAACAGGTCAGAATCATGAAATCGAACCGAAAAACCTGTTAAACCAAGAAACCGGAACCGTTTTAAAACCGTAAGTTTAAAAAACCATAAAAACCTTAACTGTGAGAATCATAATTATTTAGCAATAGAACCGGAACCGAATAACCCAACTATTGGACAAGTCTAAGTTTAGCCTCAACTTGGATGGGCTCGAATTCTTCACTTTGTACCACTTTCTAATTTAGTACATTTTATTAATAAAACCTATTAAATACTCCCTACGTTTACAAATTATATCGTACACAAGGTGAGTACCTTGCAATGTACTCTTTTTAGTGGAACGGCATCGTTTTGTTCACAATAAGATCTGATACAAATTATTAGGGTTTATGCATTCACGCACCTCTTCCTCTCTCAATTTTTTGCAGCCCCCGCATCTTCTCCTTTCTACTATTCTTCGTTCCTTCTTCTCTTCACCGATATTCTCTAGAATTCTACAATCAAAGCTTTGTTTTTATATTATTTGATTTTTTATCTTATTCATTGGAGACTTATGAAAAAATTGTTATTGGAGAAGACGAGGAGGAAGAATTGTTTTTTCTTGTTAGTTAATATTTGTTATGGGTATTAAAGTTATATGTTATCGGAGTTACAGAGTTCGATATTTCAATTACTAATGTTTCATTGTAATATACCTATAGTTTCATATTTTAATTGCTAATGTTCCATAAGGAAGTAACAACTTTGTTTTCATATTATTTTATATATATATTTTTATCTTATTCAATGTATTGTATATAAAGAATTATGAGAAAATCATTATTTAGAAGAGATGAGGAGGAAAAATTGTTTTCTTTGTGCAATTGATGAGTTTTCTAGTTGTTAAGGTTATATTGTTTTATATGTGGAAAACTCATGAAAATCTCAAAAACGCATGAACCATATATTTTATTCTTATAAAACATTATGAGATAATGTATGGAACATTATTACAATAAAGCAAACTTAACATAAAACTCATGGATGCTTGGATACTCCCTTGATATCACACCCCACTTCGTCTCATCTATCTCCGGTTCCATATTATGCCTGCTTTCCATGAAATTTCCTCCTAACAGACTTGTGGCTCTATTTTCTATATATACACAAAACAACACTAGTTAGCAGAAATTTGTTTTTCTAGAAATGGAAATAAGTAGTAGGGGCCACTAAAGATGAGGACAGGTTTCCAATTCTTGAAGCCCAAGTTGCTCCTTTGATCCTCTTATTACGTGACACGTGGAAAGAAACCACCTGTAGTTAGCTTAAAAAATATACTCTGGTCCCTACAAATTTCCAACTCAGCTTCTAATTGTTTGCTCCTGTTGTCACTGTTAGCTCAATACTTCTAGCTTCAGCTTTCCTAATGTGTCATTAGCTCAACTACATCTCATCTGACTCATCAAAACACACTGAAACATTAAAGCATACACAACCCATTTTCTTAACCATCAAAATGGGTACTGAGCCAACATTCTACCCCATTGAGATTAGCTACAAAACCAGTTTGTTTTATTTAATATATGAAAAGGCAAAGAGCTTCCCCTGAGCTAAAGGCACACATAAAAGAACTTTTAAAGAAATAGAAAAAAAATGCTGTCCCTAAGCAAGTGCTAGTCTTCTCAAAGTCTACGTTTCTATAGTCAAGTAGAAAGTAATAACCACAGTTTCTCAATTATTTAGCTTATGAGATGCAAGATAGAAAAAAAAAAGAGAGAAAATGCATAGCAAAGCAAGTGCACCAGCAATTAATATGCCAAAAAGAAATGCCAGAAAGGCATATAAGAACAAACAAGGATAGTTGGATTGCTGGCAAGGCATTGTTCAAACAGGGATAACTACTACTCTTTTTTGTCACACATCAAGGGGATCATAAAACCAACATAATAGAAGTTCAGCCAAAAGATATTAGAAAGTTTATCAATAAAACAAATGACCAGATAAACGTGCTAGGGCACACAAGCCCTTTAAGGAAAGCAACATAAAAACTCTTCTGGGGTGCACAAACCTATCATCACCATTTCATAAATAGTTTCAAAATAGCCCCACACTGGCTATATAGAATTCATGAATAAAACATATAATTCTTCAGAAAATAGTCAGACACAATGTAGCAAACATCAAGCTAATTGGGAACTGATTGGCTGCTACTAGCACCACAAAGATTTGGCTTGCAGCACATTCTTGGGTAGAGGTAGGCACAACAGCAGCAAAGTGAACTCCTGAAAGGACACTTAAGAACTAACTAAGAGGACGAAGGAGGAGGAGCACGGTTAACAGAAGAAAAGAAAGTAGAAACAATGGCCATATAGTGAAGACATGAGGAGGTATACCAGAGCAAATAGAATTAGAAAGAATAGAACCAGAAGGATTGTTGTCACCATCTTTCACCTTAGAATCTGAAGGTTCATGCACATTTGAGTCTGGCACTTTCTTTGTTTACTTGAGCTCACTTTTTCACCAAAATTTCTTTCATTTTCTCCCCAAAGTCATAAAAAAGCTTGCCCGAAGTAATCAACCCTTTCCAGAATGTTTTCATACATATCCCACACTTCAGTCAACCTTTCCTCTTTTCCCTCCAAGTTCATACTAACTTTATCTCCTGCCTGACTCTTAGCTCTCTCAACCGATGCTACTTTATCTCCTTCAATGTCTTTTTTTCTCTCTTGCTTTTTCATCACTCTTTTTCTCACTCTTCTTAACAATATACTCTTGTTTCTCAGCTTCATTCTCATACACTTGATCTCTCACGCTCTGTTTTACTTTTTTAGCTTAACTATTTTTCTCTCCTTTTTCTAGGCTACTTTCTGTTCAGTCAATAGCTTCCTTTTCTGTTTCTTCTCTCTCACTCACATCTCATTCGTCAGATCCATATCTTCATCCTTTTCTCCCTCATTTTTCTCAAACACTTGTGCTCCTGAACTTTCATCATTTTTCTCACTTTCTCCAAAACTAGTTGTGTTTGTTCTCTCACTTCCCTCTTCATCAGAATCTTCATTACTTGCACTCTCTTCTTCTTTTTCACCTTCCACTCTCTTTCCCTTTCAATAACTTTCTCCCTTTTTCAATTCCTTTCCCATCAATATCCTACTCATAAAGTTCTCTCATCTATAACCCCTCTCTCACTTACATTGGTGTATACCTCTTGGCTTAACTTCACTCTTAAAAGTTTGAACAATGTTGTCAACACTATTCCATAAAGCAGAGCCTTTGTTCTTCCAGACTTCTCAACAGTTTTCATATTTTCCATCATTAAATAACAGAGATTCAAATTCCGCTATTTTTGTATATGACAAATCATGCATAGCTCCACTACATTCACATATTGATAACTACCATTCTTAAGGGAAATGTAGTTTGTAATCAACTTATGTAATACCCTACTATGCAGCTTCATCTGAGAGGATTTGATATTGTCAGACTCCTTCACCTTGGGATTCGCTAGCACCTCCCTCTTGAAGGCCAACTCATTATAACCCTTGACACTTGGACATCACTCTTTTTGGCCACCCTTGACCCTAAGTTTGGAACACCGTATGCTTCCAAGGTGTCAAGTGTTATCAGATACTCAACTCTTCTCAATCTCATAGTAACAGACTTCTTATCAAATCCACTTAATGTGGAATAGAACTCCCTCACTAACTCAATATATTCCACCTACTTAATCCTTAGAAACCCCGACCATCCCTGTATTCGAGCCGACCTCTGTAGGTATATTTTGGGCTCCAAAATATTCCCAGTCAATAACCCTGGATTTTATAATGGTGTTCCCTAACCTCCCTTATTCAACAGACTTACTGGACTTCTGGGTTTCCACAAACTCTTCTTTCTGCACTTCTTCAGCCTTTCTTTTCTTTTGAAGAGCATTTTTCTTTGATGCTTTAGGAGCCACTGATTTTTGTTTCATAATGGTTTTGAAGAGAAGATGAAACCTTTAATATGGAATGAGTCAAAGAGAGAGAATTTTTTGAAAGAGAAATGGTTATCCTTTCTTATAATAGGATAAGAGTATGAGATTAAATGGGATGGAGGACATCATTACTCCGTCTCAAAATATGAAACATCAAACACAGTTCCAAGAGGGTTTGCAATCTTTTTGAGGACTGCAGATGTAAGTTGAAGGGATATGACTTATAGAGGAGCTAATGACTATTTCCAAGAAATTAAAACTGTATTTTTCAGTTCAAAGCAATTGTCCAATCACTACTTTAAACATAAAAGCTATACAGCCTTTGTTATCATTTTAAACGAACTTAATATTTAAGATAAAAACAGTGTGAGGATCATAATAAGAAAGAAACTGAACTGCATAAAGATAAGACAAATTTGATAAAGACAATGTGTAGAATATTTACATACAGGGGTGTGGCTCCATCATCCTGTTGTGTGAACCAGATAATGTAAACTGAAGTCAACAGGACTGCAAGCACATGGGGTCTACTTGAAGATTGTATTGGCATTGGTTTAGTCTTGAAGATCTTGAAGATCACAAGCCTCATAATTCCTTATGTTTGCATGTTCTATAAGGATGCAAATTCGAGTGTGTCTTAGTAATTAATGAAGTACAAGTAAAGAAGGAAACTAAATCATTTGAGAATCAAGGGAGATCTTATTGTGAAAGGATCTAGGATTCCTTAGTTCATTAAACAAGCCTATGTATTTAAAGACCTCTTTGTCAATAATTTAGAGCTAGCAGTTTCATTATTCAAGAAATAAGATGGTAATTCATGGGATTCAAGCCTTTGCATTCATACCCTTCGAAGATCATGTTGTTCATCTAGTGTTAAGCATTGCTCTATCAGCATTGGACATTGGTAATCTTTTGAAGAAAACTTGCTTCTTGGGAAAGAAGCTTTGCTCACTTAAATAGTATTGAAGGGTTGAAAGGAGTTCAAGCCCAATCAGTCACATTTTAAGGGGGAGCCTTGAAGAGTTGTAGGAATTTCAACTATGCAGTGTGCAAAGATAGTTTGTACTTTCCACTAGGGAAACACTAGATGTGCTAACGAGTTAGGTTTTTCTTGTACTGTGTTATTAGTTTATGGTTGATTGCTTTTTTTGGTGTGCCTTTGAAGGTGTAGGCTCAGGCCGAACTGTGTTACCAATTGTTATGTTGTGTTCTTTGTGTTTGTTTTACTGTTGTCACACTGACTACCTAACACAACACTCACACTGCTTTCAAGTCACACTATATTGCGACTCTAAGCACTCACTTACATATGGTATCAGAGCAAGGCACCCATTTGCTATACTATTTACTTAGTAGGTGAGATCATGGGAAGTTGTTACTTAGGCCATCATGTCTATCATGGAAGACGACTTTGTGACCTGTCTTCCGCTGCTTGAGGCCACTAACTACTATGCCTACTAGAAGGCTAGGACAAGCATATTCATGCAGTCCTTGGATGAATCCGCTTGGAGTGATGTTGAAACTAAATGGACGGAGCCTATAAAGAAGGAAGAAGATGCCATAACAAAGGTGATTAAGGAAGTGGTCAAACCCAGAGCAAATAGAGTGAGGCAAAGAAGAAATATGGTCAAGCAAATGCCAAAGCACTAAACACCATTTTGTTGGCGTAGATGAGGAGTAATTCAAGCTGATATCTACTTGTACCTTAGCTAATAAAACTTGGGACATACTACAGACAGTTCATGAAGCTACTAGTACTGTAAAGGTATCCAAAACTATTGATGTTGGCCACCCAATTTGAGGAGTTAAGGATGTAAAAAGATGATACTATTGTTATGTTTAGCAGTAAGCTGAGGGATATCGCCAATACGGATTTCCAATTGGGTGAACTAAGTAAGGAAACTCTTAGGAACTAAGCTAAGATAGATTGAAGAACCCTAGAAACCCACTTAGGAATTCTCAATTTTCATTCAAATTCAACTTAGTACAAAATAAGCTATAATGAGATATTTATAGTGTTTAGGACTTAATCCTACTTTGACCATGGTCTTAGGTCACAATAGACCATTTAGGACATTAATTAAAAGCTGAAAATAGAACTAAGACATCAAATCCCATTCTAAACAACGCATTTGCATAAATTCAGTACCCTACCGTCGATGGTATAATACTCTACTGTTGGCGGTAAGCTGTTTACCATTCAACCGATTTTCTTCCAAAAACCTATGGTGGACGGTAGGTGCAAGGCTATCATCGACGGTAGGTCATGTTTTTAGCTCTTCTCTGGCCTTTTCATCTCCAACTTGCTCCACTAGTTGCTGCTTGATTATGACATGAATCATGAACAACTTGAAAGGTTTTCCATCATCTTCAATGTATTCATTTTTTCTTTTAATCCATTCTTCATTACTTTTTCAACAAATTTAATCATTCCTTTAGCCAAGCCATCATCATAATCTTGGGTCTTCCTTGCTCTTGCTCTAGTGATTGATCCTTGAATTAACTCCTTAACTCCTTGATCATACCGATTTATATAATCTGCCCCTCTTTTGAAAAGATTCTTCCTTGAACCTTCATCTACATCAAATAAAGATAAGTTAGAAACATTGAAGTTAGCACTAACATTATAGTCACCTAGAAGATTAATTTTATAAGCATTGTCACTAATGCGCTCAAGAACTTGAAAAGACCTATCGCCACGGGCATCAAGTTTAGACTTCCGTAAAGCTGGAAATTTCTCTTTTCTAAGGTGAACCCAAACCCAATCGTTGGGTTTAAAAACCACTCGTCTCCTTCCAACATTTCTCTTAGCTATAAGCTTCTTGTTGTTGGCTTCAATAGCTTCAAAGATTTTGGAATAGATAGCCTTAACAAACTCCGCTTTCATCTTTCCATCCAACTCAAAGCATGATTTATAGGTAAAGGCACCCAATTAAATGTAGTTAAAGGATTGTAACCATAAACAACCTCAAAAGGAGAGTAAAAAGTAGTAGAATGACACGCTCTATCATAAGCAAACTTAATGGGAGGCAAACAATTTTTCAACTGGCAAAGTTCTTCTTAAGGATGGCTCTAAATGGTTCTATTAACCATCTTTGTTTGCCATCGGTTTGTGGATGACAGCACTATGACAAAATTGGGCTTTGGTGGCACACAATAAGTGCCACCAAAAGCTATTTAAGTGCCACGGAAGCTCATTTGTGGCACTTATGCGGCACTTCACAAAAATGCCACCGAAAGTAGTGTCGTTTTTTTTTTGCATATCATAAATGTCACAGATATATTGACAGCACAACTTATATTGCAAAATATGACACTTTTTGTGGTACTTTTGATAAATGCCATAAAAGTATTTTAATTGTATTAAATGAAATAAAATTAATGAATTTTATTTTATTAAAAAAGTAGACTCCCAATCAAAATTAAATAAGTGACCTTATCTCAAACCCAAATATTACCTACTATTTATTATTTATTGTAGGCAAGATTCAAATAAGCAACCTCTCTTCCCACGGTAAGTGCTTCAACCAGTGCACTAAATACACTTTTGTTATAATCTCTCAATAAATTTTATTTATATTGTATATCAATAAACTAGAACTTAATTAATTTGATTATTTATAGTGCATTTATTTAAGAACTTGTCTTTACTAAATAATAAAAAATAAAATTTTCACATAAACACTAAATTTCTTACATTTTAAAGATTTTCTGTAAAACATATACAACTTTTCTATTTTAGAATAATTTATGAGTTAATAATTTTACTCTCTTATTTCAATTATATAATGATGTAATAGATTTCATAAATGTAAAAAATTATTCTTCAAAAACTACCATTAATATAATTATTCAATTTTAATAATTTTGAGAGAGATCACAATAGGAAAAATAATAAAATTGTCATACCAAATTTAAGACGTACCATATGCAAAGTATTACTATATTCTCTTCCTATTTTATATCTAAACCATTTTTTTTTCTTAACTTTAAAATAACATATGAATCTTAGTCATTTTTTTTTTTTTGGTAAAAAAGAGTTGATATTTTATTTAAGACATCACTATTTACAAAAACATACTTTAATTTCTTCAAAGTATTTTCTTTTTGAATAAATATTATAACATAAACTTATAAAATACATATTATTAAACTGTAATTTTAACGTAAAAATTTAGTTATATATACCATTTATGTGTGTGTTAATTAGTAGCATTTGAAAATTTGTGTAATATTTTTGTGGCATTATTTGTAAAATTTGAGTTTGTGCCATATTTAGTGACATTTTAGTTCGTGCCATATTTAAGTGGCATTATTTTTGACGATTAAGTTTGTGCCATATTTTCGTGGTATTTTTATGGCATTTTCTTATATTGTTACTTTTGTGGCACTTTTATATGACATGTTAAAAAGTACCACAAAATTTGTGGCACTTATAGAAAGTGCCATTAAAATATGCCATTTTACAATAAGTGCCACAAATTAGTAGTAATATATAATAAGTAACATAAGTTAAGTGCCACCAAAGCCCAAACTTGTCATAGTGCAAGCTGCAAAATAGAACAAGTTAGTTCCAAGTTTCCTCTACAAAACACGCAAAAAATGACTAAAAAACTTAGCCTTAGCTTGGTTGGGGAGAAATCAAGGAGGGGAGTAGCACTATGGCAATTTTGGTCTTTGGTGGCATTAACTTATGGCACTTATAATATATGCCACTAATTTGTGGCACTTATTGTAAAACGCCATATTTTAATATTACTTTCTAATAAGTGCCACAAATTTTATGGCACTGTTAAACGTGTCACATAAAAATGCTATAAAATTATGGCAATATAAGAAAATGTCATAAAAACTACCATGAAAATATAGCACAAACTCAAACGCCACAAATAGTGCCACTTAAATATGACACTAAAATATGGCACAAACTCAAATTTTACAAGTAATGCCAGAAAAATAATACACAAATTTTCAAAGGCCACTAATTAACACACACTACATATAACTAAACTGTTACATTAAAGTTACAGTTTAATAAATGTACTTTATAAGTTTATGTTATAATATTTATTAAAAAAGAAAAAACTTAGAAAAACTTAAAGTATTTGTTTATAAATATTGATGTTTTAAATAAAATATCAACTCTTTTTATATAAAAAAGAAAATTGACTAAGATCATATGTTATTTTAAATTTATGAAAAAAAATGTTTTAGATATAAAATAGGAAGAGAATATAGTGATACTTTGCATATTATACTTCTCAAATTTGGTATGATAATTTTGTTATTTTCGTTGTTGTGGTCTCTCTCAAAATTATTAAAAGATTTGAATAATTATATTAGTGTTAGTTTTTTGAAAAATATTTTTTACATTAGTAGAAACAAATGTATCCTTGCAATAAAGAAGTAAAACTAACTCTTCTTTTTCAAAGGCCTCTATGATCTCATTTTCTTTTGCATAGAAACATCTCTTTTCTCTCTTACAACTATCACTCTTTTAATCACTCATTTTCTTGTCTCTCATCAATTTTTACTCTCTTATTTTTCCACACTCATTTATTTTTTCTCAATTCTTTTTCCTCTTCAATACACTTTCTCTTTTTCTCACCCTCAAGTCGTTCTTTTTCTCTCATTTTTGTTTGCTCTTCGAAGACTTGATTAGGAGTTAAAGGATTCAACATAAACTTCTTGCAATCTTTTTCAAAGATGTAGGTGTTCTTTACACCACCATGCATGGTTTTTTTTAATCATATTGCCAAAGGCGTCCTAACAACAAATGCCCCACTTGTATAGGAGCCACATCACAAAGAATTTCATCATTATATGAACCTTTTGTAATAGAAACTAGCACTTGTTTATTTAACCTTAACTTTCCCACTATCATTTAACCAATGTAGCTTATAAAGTTTAGGATGCTTGAAGACAGGTAAGTTCAACTTTTCAACAAGACATGTACTAGCCACATTAGTGCAACTACTACTATCCACAATAAGGTTAGCAACTTTACCTCCTACTAAACATTTAGTGTGAAAGATGTTTCCCCTTTGAATGCTAGAATCTTCTTCAAATATTTGAGTAGACAAAGCTCTAATAGTCACCAAACTCATGCCTTCTTCAATTGAGTCTAAAGAAGTAGTTCCTTGAGCTTCATCACCAATCTCTTCTTCTTTTTTAACAACATCCTCTTGGCGATCCTCTTCATCATTTTCAATCCAACCATTCAAATCTTCGCAAAAGACCAAAGTCCTCTTGGTAGGACAATTGATAGCTATATGTCCCATACCATTGCACTTGAAACACCTAGTTGGATTGGTAATCAATTTACCTTTCTCCTCCACCTTAGGCTTAAATTATCTTTGAAAGCCACCTCAGGTGTTTCATCCTTCTTTGTCCACCCTTTGAAAGTAGAAGCTTGCGGCTTACACACTACATTTCTTGAAGAAGGAAGAGTAGTTTTAGAGAACACACTCCTCTTCCTTTGATTCTCAATCTTGATTGCTAAATCGCACGTCTTCATAAGTTGTGTAAGGATATAATTCTAGTTGATTAGCAATGTCTCTATTGAGACCGCTTAGAAATATAGCAATAGAAGCATTCCTCCAAGCTCAACCTCAAAGTGTATAACTCCATCTCTTGCCTATATTCTTCAACACTTTTACTACCTTTCCTAAGATTAATCAATTTGTAGTGAAGCTCCCTATAATAATGCTCTGGCACAAATCTTTCTTTCATAAGAGTCTTCGATTCGGTCCAAGTTTCAAGTGGTCTTCTTCCATTTCTAACCCTTTAAGTTACAATGTTGTCCCACTAATGAAGTGCATAACCCGAAAATTCGGCAATGAATAACTTAGCCTTGATATTTTCACTATAATTTCTCACCATAAAGAGATTATCCACTTGATGTTCCCAATCAAGGAGTACATTTGGATCATTTTTTCCCTTGAAGCTAGGCACTTTCCACTTGATCTTGTCTAAAGCTTTATCCTCTTGTTGTCCTCCTTGACACCCATCAAAGATGCATTGGCCAACATTAAGATTCTCCACATAATCATCAAACAAGTTATCTTCATGCCATGCTTCATTTCTTCCGATCTCTTCTTATGGTCTATTATTTCCTTTTCCTCCTAGATCCCCTCTTCTTCCACCTCTAGTGGCTTACCTTCCTTGGTTACTACTTTCATGAAATGGATAGGAACTTTGAGCCATAAGGAGGTGCATTGTCATAGGCCCTTTGATGGTGAGGTGAGAAAACTCCTCCAAGATTTTCCCTAACTCTTTGCTCTATTATGGCATTTTCCTTGCCCTCATTTAACTCTTCAATATCTCTAGCCATTCCTTGGAATTGTCTTGCCAAACCTTCAATAGATTGTTGAATAGTTCGCAAGATTTCATTCACATTCATCTTTGTAGGATCACTAGTGCCTTCATGATAAGGTGGGGTAGGTGAATGACCATACATTGACATTGTAAAACCTGCAAATAAACAAAAGAAACAACAAATAGGAGCTCATAATGACTTCCTAAGTGTTTGCCCTTTTTTGATGGTCACGTGCTTCTCTCGTGTTTAACTCTCTTATTGGCTTTTATAACAATAGGCTCACCCTCTTGCCTTTTTCCAATCACTCTCCTCTCAAGGTTCTATAGATTCTTCAAACCTCTTAACCAACTCAACCAAGAGAATTCAACCCAAGCAAGCAAAATAATCAATGCACTTAGTTGGATACAAAGAGTTCAAAGAAGCAATCTATCAAACACTTGAGGTGTAAAGAATTTCAAAGAGTTTGTCTATGGAAAAGAGACAATAATCATAATTTCTCATCAAACAAATAGTAAGAACACACAAGAAAAACAATTAGAAGTCAAATTCAAAACATTTCAAAACAAACTAAGCTAAACAAAGAAATAAAGAGTACTAAGAAAAACTTCCAGAAAATAGGGATGGTGAAACTCTGTAACCAAAACGGAAAAAACTCTGGAAGTACTTATCCAAATCAATTCAAATAAATTTAGACAGATTAGTCACTTGAAGAGTATGGTTGAAACATTATAACACAAGATATGCTCGAACTAATTCACACTTATTTTTTGAAATCAAGATCTCAAAACACCTTTTGGTTTTCAATCAAATTGATCAAGAAAATTAACTCCAAATAGAGTCAAATCAGTTTAGATAGAAGAAAATCTCAATGAGATAAGATTAAGAACAAATTTCGTCCAATGTGACCCAGTAAAACATGAGATTTGATTAGATTAAGCAACAACTTCTGAACAACTGAACATTCTGGATATATCCAAAGTTTTAATCTAATTGAAAAAATAAATCAGCTCCATATTGAGTGAAGCTTGTTTCAAATGATCCCTAACCCATAGGAGATTAGATCCATCACAAATTTCGCAACCAAATTAGCACTTAACATTCTTTTTCATTTGATTTGTGAGCATAATTGGAGACGTTTGTACTATCACTTTTGGTGGCGGTCTCATTCTTTTTGTGCCTTCTATACTAAAATGCCTTTCTTCTCATGTTTCTCTTGTGGATCCATTGATGAGTAGTGGTATTATATTTTTTATCCTGCTTGTTATGGCTTTGGTATGTTAGATGATACTTCCCTTGTTGATCCTAACATTATTGGTTTTAAGCTTTATTGTGATTTATTTGATATTTTACATGATGAGTGTTTAGGAAAGTTATTGAGGATGTTTATTATTCAATTCCTTTCCTTGATGCTTTCATGAAGACTTTTGATGGAGTTATTCCTTTAAACCAACATTTTCACCTTTGAATGATCAATTTAAGTTTTCTTACAATAAGCATAAGCTTTCAAGTGTTGTTAACTCTTTGAACTTGTTGTTTGAAAACACCTTTGGATTCAAATTATAGTATTTACATTTCAAGGATTCTTTGTTAAAAGATTTTGGAAACATGGTAGAAGTAGGATTTGAAAAGATAAAAACTAAGCATTGTAGGCTTTTGAAAGCTATTTTGAAAAATATTTGTATTAGACTAACTTGGAAAGTTTTTGTTAACAACTATCCTTACTTTCATTAACCTTTCAAAGATTGGAATTGGAAGTTGATCATTTTAATTGTTTTTTTCAAAAGAACTACCCTTGCACTTCATTTCACGATCATTTATTTGATGGAACTTTATTGTATAATTCACCTTTCAAAGAGTTTTTAGAAGGAATGTTTTTTAAAGAGGAAGGTAGTACATCTTGGATTTTTGCAAACTTTATCCACTTTTCCTTATCTCAATAGTTGAATGGTGGAATTTTTTAAACATAAAGTTGGTGCTTGATTTTGTAATGCTTCTAATTTCAATTTGAAGGTGTATTTTCAATATCATTTACCTTTCAAGGATTTTGATTTTGAATCTTTCTTTGTAGAGTTAACAAGAGCCTTGTTTCTTAACACTTGTGTTTTGAATTCCCTTCTTAGAATTCTTGAGAAAACACCTTGTGTTATGAGCATTGAAAATTATTACAACTTCTTGTTTTAACATTTGAAATTATTACACACATTGAGCTCTAGATTTCATCATCTTTTGAAGATATTCCAAACTCATAACCTTCTTGATTAATTTTTAGAATTAGGAAAAGATTGAAGTTTCCACTTTCATTTTCCTTTTAAAGATGTTGTTATCAACCCCTTCCTTGATTTACAAGATTCTATACTTTCAATTGTGTTTCTATTTGGAGAATTCTTGTAAAATTTGAATGGTTATTGAAGGGTCCCTTTTGGAGTTGCTTTGCCTTGAACTTCTTTGTCTACACAACCTTTGCTTATCATAGATCCTTCAAAGAAGTTCTAGAATCCTTGCTTGTTTTGTTGTTTAGATGTTATTTGGATTTTATTTGTTTAAATCTTAGCAATGGTTATCTTGTTGAATTCTATTCTAATGTTTCCTGCCTTGTTGTGGATATTTGAATGAATGGATTCAAGGACGAATCATTTTTTAGAGAGGGGGTATGATATAAAATCGACAAAGGATTATTTAACAATTTCTGGAGGAGCAAACATTTATACTAGAAGATTGAAGACATCATGATTAAAAGCTTCGAATAAGGAATTCCGAGTTCAAATTGAAAGCTTGGAAAAGTTTACAAGACCACCAAGACTTAAGAAAATGGAGCATACTGGCGACGGTAGGCTCCCACCTTACTATCCCTAATAGCTCTCGATTTAAAGGGGGGGGGGCTTTGAAGATGAGTGACCAACCTAGCTACCTTCTCAATCGGACCTGGGTGGGAACAGTCAACAATATGATAAATTTGTCAATTTTAGTTATTTTTGTTACTTTTTGCTCTCTTTACCTCCAAGTTTAGTAATTAACTTTATTCAAGGTTACTTAGGTCTCTAATACACCAAGTAGGTTTAGGAAGAGGAGTAGGGTTTTTCTATAAATACCTCATTATGCCTCCTTTGTAATTAGATTTTGATAAAACAATAAATTGAATAGAGAGGATTCTCTTAGCGTTTTAGGGTTCTTCAACCTTCTTAGCTAAGATCTCTAAAGGTTCTCTTCCTTATTGAGTGCTCAACTGATGTTCATAGATTGAAGGTCTATGGAAATTCAATTGATCATCTTAAATTCATCTTTCATCAATCCTAGAAATCTTGTTTTTCTAGTTGATTGATGAGGTTTTTGAATTATGTAGCTTGAGTTTTAGGGCCATAGTTTCCCTAAAGTTTTTGTTTCCAATTTGGAAAGAATCATCTCTCTTCTTATGGGTTTCATAGTGCTTAGTTCTCCATAGGTTTTATAGTGGAGTTTATTGATTACAAAATCTTTAATAGTTCTTCAACAAGGAGGTGATCTTCGGTTGGTGATTGAATCAATCCAGCTTCTATAAGTGGAATATTAATTAGTTCCAATTGAACCTCTTCCAATGATTTTCCCTTTGTTGTTATCTCCGAAACTCACATCTATATAGTCATTTTCTTTCAGCTTGATGAACAAACTCTGTCACTTGTCATGTGTCTAGAGCATCTACTATCGATATACCACCAATTTTTTGTGCATTTGACCCTAAGACATACATGCAAAATAATTTTAGCTTCTCTTAGGTACCCAAACTGAGTTGGGTCCTTGGTGGTGAGATTTTCAACCTTTCATGTGTTTCGAAATTTTTAACTACAGTTTCTGGCAATGTGTCCGTTGTTAGAAAAAGTGTAATATCTATAACCAAAACTTTTTTTTTCTGAAAGTAATTATTATAAAATCTCTAAAATCCAGGTTTTGTAAACCATTGTTTATGAAATCGTTTTTAAAAGCTATCGTTAAACATTTTTTTGTTCAAAAATGAGGTTTCTTATACTTAGAGAAACTTTAATTCTTCTTCTTTAGCTTTGTTACTAGAGGTTTCTTTCTATCCCAAACCAGTTTCATCTTTAGAAGACCTTTGATTTCCAAGAAGCCTAAGTTTTTCTTACCCTTAGTAAACTTTGACAAATCAAAGGAAAGTTTTTTTCACTTCATCTTTTAGCTTCACGTTTTGTTTTATCATAACATACTTTCTTTCTTCACTGGACTATAAAGTAGTTTTAAGATATTCAGTTCAGAATTAGTCTTAGTGTTTCCAAAAAAATGTTTTCCAAAATTAGTTAGGTCAAACTTCTTTTGCTGTGTCTTATATTTTTAGCAAGACTTTTATATTCAAGAAGCAAATCTTCAAAATCATAATGCAATTGCTTATAAGAGTTTTCAAGAATAACTACCCCAGTGGATTCCTCTTTGCTTGCTTTGTCACCTTTGATTCCCTTAGTGGCCATCAAACACATCAAGCTTTCTTGGCTTCTTCCTTAGTCTCTTTGTCATTACTCTTCTCATATTTATCATCACTCGAGCTAATGTCTGAATCCCTCAAAGTTCCTGCCATCATCGCTTTATCCTTTTTCTTCTTCTTCAACTTAGGACACTGAGTTCAAATATGTCCAGGCTCTTTACATTTATAACATATGACTTCAGTTCCTTTCTTCTTTTTGGATTCAAGTTTAGCTTGAATATCCTTCTTGTATTTTCTAAAGGTTTTGTAGAATCTCTTCATTTTTCTGGCAATGAAATTCATCTTTTCCACCACATTCTTCTCGTTTTTGTAAGCCTTCTATTGACTCAAGGGTCAGTCATGTTTGATGAGTAAAAAATCAAGTTAATTTAACAAAGTATTTTTGTTAATAGACATTAGTAGAGCTAATGTGAGTAAAAGAAGAGCGAGCTAAAGTCTGCATACGATACTTAAGCTAATACTATAGCAGAATGGATATTTATCAAATGAAGTTGTGTGAGGACCAAAGATATTCTTTATAGCTACCATTGATTGTGACTTTACACGTGTTGAAATATAAAAGGGCTAGCTGGTTTACTTTATACCAAAAATCATCCACTTTTCAATTTTGTGTTTGTGGTCCCTTGTGGTCCAATGCTTCAAATTTGTCTTTTTTCTCTTCTGGCTAAATAGAAAAATGTCTCACGAAAGTTGTTTTCCTTTTTATAGAACATAAGTTGGCAATATTGAGAAGGAGGAAGGTTTCTATTACTTACCAGCATGTGGGCAAAGATGAGGTGGAAATATTCTTAATTAATTTTATAAAGAAGGAATCAAGAGAGACGAAATATGCATTTTAAGAGAGAGAAATGGGTTGAAATTGAAGAAGTATTTTTGGATAAATATCTCAAAATCAAATGAAGAATATGTGAGTTGACATGTCATTTATGGATAAGCAATTAAATGCTAGAGAAGGAGAGGCATGTTTTCTTTTCCATTTGACTAGAAAGCCCTTGTGAGACAACCAACTATGGCCTTAAATGTATCTGAAGATCTCATCTTTCAAATCTTGAAGAAGTGAAGAAAAAGTGCAGAAAAGATAGAAGCAAGAAGAGAAAGAGAATTCATGTAGACAAAGAGAAGTCTTCTTCCCTCTCGGTCTTGAGCAAAAATTTCCAATATGTGACAGAGAGTTGTTCCGAAGTAGAGAGATATTGTGAGATGAAAAGTGTATTTCAAATCTTCTATTGTAAAACTAGTGGTGATAGTTTGCTGGACCTATTTAAAACTAGTAGAGATAGTTTGTTAGATATATTTAAAACTAGTATAGTATGCTGAGCTATTGAAAACAGCTTGTAATGGTTTAATCTCGCCTTGGAAGAGATTTTTTAGTGAAAAACTTGAGATGAGAGTTCTCGGGAAAGTGGATGTAGATGTATTATCTAGCCACTATAAGATCTATGTCTTCTTTACTTTTGTTTATTCTGTTTTTCCTAGCTTACCTTATTTAGTTTTTAATGGGTTTTCACTTTTAAAGAATGATCACAAATTGATTTTGCTTTGAATTTGTTTTCAGCTTCGCATCACTGAATTGAGCTAATTTCTTTAGTGATATAGATTCTATCTTAAATAATTTCTTCTTTGTTATATTGCTTTTTATTTTTAAGCTATACATTTGTTTTATTCTCTAAAAATTCACTAGAATGGAGCTGATTTTGATGTCTTGATATATTCCAAAAAGTATTTATCAAGTTTTCTTTGTAATTAGCTTTATATTACTGAGTTAAGCTAATGACTTAACTGACAATTTTTTAGCTGATTGATTTTTGGTATAATGCAATGATTAGCTTTATATCACTAAGTCAACCTAATGGCTTAAGTGATCGTTTCCAAACTAATTAATTTTTTTTATATTGTGATGATTAGTTTTATATCACTATGACAAGTTAGTGGATTAAGTGCTAGTTCATGAGTTTGTTAGCTTCAGTTGTTTTCTGTTAAGCTATTTTATTTTGGGTTGTCTTCCTCTGATTTAGAAAATCTGTTTTAAAAGAGCTAAATTTTTAGTAGGTCTAATTCACCCCTTCTTGGACCAAAAAACGGGACTTACATTTAGTATCAAAGCAATCTCTCTCAAGGAAAGAGTTTAATAGCTCGAGAGAGGATCCATGATTAGCTCAAGTGATTTTGTTTTTCATGAAGGCAATGTATAACTAGTCCACCACTTTTTAGTGGAACGAACTGCTCTCAACGGAAGACAAGAATGAGAAATTTTATTCCGTCAACATATTTTGAGTATTGGAAATTTATCAAAAATGGATCACATGTTACTAGGCACCATATGATTGTTTTTTAAACTATCAAAGTTGCAGTTGAGTATTCTGAGACTGATTGGAAAAATTGTGTAAATTAATGCTAGAGCACTGAATATCCTTCGTTGTTTACCTGAGGTGAATGAATACAACAAGGTATCAGCTTGCAAGTCATCTAAAAAGATGTGGGACAAACTTAAGGCTACTTTTGAGGAAAAAAACCTAGTATTGAAGAAGAGATAAATCACATGGAAGGAACATGGAGTGGTAGTGAACCAAGCTCAAGTGAAAGAGAAGAAGAGGAAAATTGAAAAGCTAAGGAGTCAACTGTAAAGGCAATGAATTGTTTGATGGCTAATGAGGAAGAAGAAAAAGGATGAGGTAGTATCTCTAAACCCTTCTGATTATAAGAAGCTACATAATGCTTTTGATGAACTTTTTCTGGAATATAAAAATCTTGCGGATAAATATACTATTCAGTAGAAGGAGCTTGAAAATGATTTGTGAAGTCAAAATTTTGAAATCACAAAAATCTGAAAAGCATGTGTTGAGTTCTTCTTTTTCGAATTCTAGTGAAGCTAATTCTAATCTTGTTTTGAAAACCACATTGAAATCTTGTGAGGAAAAGAACATTGTGTTGATAAAGGAAAATATGAGTTTGAAAAATGAGATTAAAAAGCTAACCAAAGATTTAACAAAGTTTACAAAAGGAAAGGAAACTTTGGAAATACTTCTTGGAAATCAGTGTCAAGCTAATGACAAAAGATGGTTTAGGCTTTGATGAAATTTCTATTCAAACTAGTAGTAAAATTTGACTGAAAATTCTTCTAGTAAAGCAAAGGCAACTACTCAGTCAGTGAAGACAGGTTCTAGTCAAACTAAAGCTACTACTCAGTTTGTGAAAACTTTTGATCAAGGTGAAGCTAATGTTCAGATCATAAAGACTGATTTGAAAAGAACTTTTTTGAAATGATCATCGAGCTAGACTAAGATTTGCAAGTTCTTCAGCTCAACATTTTGCAAAATCAAGAAAAAAAAGTTTTTCTTCAAAATGCTCAGAAAAACATGAGACTTTATTTCAATCAAGGGTATTGCAAATTTCTAGAGAGGATATTATGCCAAAAAGTTTTCAAATCCTCGTTTAAAAAACTATAGGAAGCCATTCTTTGGAAAAAGAGACTTTTGTCCAAGGATTGAGAAAAGATCATACTACACATGTTCTCATTTTGGACACATTACAAGGAATTGCAATAAAAAGTTTTTTGAAAGTAATGGAGCTCAAAGAAGATTTAATTATAGTCAGGCTAACTGGAGAACTTACTCTCGAGGACCCAACTTAGTTTGGGTACACAAATCAAACTAATATGTTTTGTAGGTGTGCCAGAGAGCAAAGTAGTGGAAAGATGGTGATACTTTGGAAGAAGTTGCTCTAGGCATATGACCAATGAAATGAGCTATTCACCAAGCTAACATATGAAGATTGTACAGATTAGAGTTTTGGAAATTATAGCAAGGAAAGAATAGTTAGAAGATGAACGGTTGGAACTAATCTGAAAGAGATGAGAATGTGTCTCTTGAAAAAAGCCTTGAGTATAATCTCTTGAGTGTGAGCCAACTTTGTGATGAAGGAATAAAGGTTGTCATGAGAAAGAAGAGTGCATCAGCTTGTGATATCTGCAAAGATAACAGAAAGTGTATATGTGCTAATGGACAAGTTGGATGGAGCTGGCGGAGTTTACTTAGCTTTAGTTTCAGATGAAAAATGATTGTGGCACAAAAGATTGAGATATGTAAGCTGAGTATTATAGTGAAACTATCAGGGAAGAAGTTAGACAATGAACTACAAGAGTTGAAGTTTGAAAAATAATGTTTGTGTTTTCATCTTGAAAAAAAAAAAACTCGATGGAGCTCATTCTATCTGTTTAGCTTAATTTCTAATGCAAGCTAGTTGTGAAATCGAAGGTTAGGACAAAATAGCATGAGTATTATTGTCAAGTTTTCAAGCAAAAAGTTGGTTGATAAACCATCAGACTTAAAGTTTGAAATGAACGTGAAATTGAAAAGCAAACTAGGACGTCCTTCAAAACCAAGAGAGTTGCATCAACGACTAGACCATTGAGAAAATTCCTTTTTAGCTTGTTTGGTCCTGTCACTCCAGTAAGTTTGAGAGCTCATGAAGATAAAGCTCTTGAGAAATTTTGGCACTTTTTGTCAAAATGCTCAAAACTAGAAAGGCAACTGACTAATTGAAGCTACATTGAGCATTCATCGAAAAGAGTTTAAGAATAGATAATGTCAAGTTATTGGGAATAAAATGCAAAGAACGGTGATAGCAAAAGGAAAACTATCTAAGCATCTCAAGGATGAAGCTGTCAATGCTAAATATTGCATCTTGAGAAAGCAATTGTAAGATCTATCTTGAAGATAACACCCTATGAACTTTGGAAATAGGAATAAAAAATAGGGTATTTCAAGGTGCTTGGATGCAAGAGTTTTGTCCTTCATGTCAAAGATCACTTGGGAAAATTTGATGGCAAGGCTGCTGAAGCTATTATTCTGAGTTACTCTGAAAATACTACGGCTTATTGTGAAATGAAACTGTGGAAGAGTATGTTCATGTTGTTTTTAGTAAAGCTAATTGTGTATTATCTAGAAGTGTAGGTCTTGATGATATTGATGTAGGTAACATTGCCTCAAGCAGAGAAAGAAGTTAGGAGGAACAAAGAGATTCAACTAATGGAGCTAATGATGTATCAAATGACAATGAAGTTATTCAAGAGAGTCAAAGATAACTGGAAATTTGCCCAAGGATTGAAGATACCAACGATATAACTCAAAGGAAAACCTTTTCACAAACCCCTGTGAAAAGTTTGTCGCTAAAAGTGAGTTAAGAAAAGTAATACAAAATGTGGCTTTTGTATTCCAAATTGAGCCAAAGAAATTTGAGAATGCACAAGGTTATGAGAATGGAATGCTAGCCAAGTAAGAGGAGCTAAATATGTTTTGAAGCTAGTATAATGTTTGAAACCAAATGGGGGTTTTAGAAACAAGATGGATAGCTCGTGAAACATGATTTGAAACAAAGCTATAGTTGTAGCTCAAGGGCAAAGTCAAAAGGAAAGAATTGACTTCGATAAAACTTTTATGCCAGTAGCTTGATTTGAAAGGATTCGTATGGTGTGTGCCTTTGGTTGTTTTGAAAATTTTATGTTCTTTCAAATTGATATATATATATATATATATATGCAGGAAAATTTCAAGTCAATAAATCAAAATACAAGAAAAATAGCGACAAAGTATTTTATTTGATATTTGAAGTGGGTACAAAAATCTCTGGAGAATTCCCTGATTTGTAGGAGAATCTTCTGATTCTTCTCTTCAACAAATTGTTGATTTGAGGAATTAGAAGCTTAATTTCGGACTGGAAAAACTTTGATTGTGAATCGAGGGCTTGAAAACTTGATCTTAGATTGCACGAACTTTGATTTGAATCGAGGGCATGAAAGCTTGATCTCGAATTTGACAAACTTTTGAATCAAGGGCTTGAGAGCTTTATCTCGAATTGAATGAACTTAGATTGTAAACTCGACGGCTTGGAAGCTTAATGTCGGATCTATTGAACTTTGATTTTGGACTCGGCGGCTTGTAAGCCTAATGTCAAGTAGGAGGAATTTGATTTTGAACTCGGCGGCCTGGAAGTTTGATGTCGAGTTGGACGTATTCTTATGATGAACTTGAGGCCTTGGAAGCTTAATCTCAATCGCAGAGCTGTTGAGGGCTTCTTCACTTCTTCAAATGAAGAACGTGAAATACGATTGAACATTCGAAGAAGACAATTATTGGAAAGTCTTTGGGAAGCTTTAGTTCTGAATTAGGGCTGTAAATGCTGAGCCAAGCTTGAGCTCGAATTCTATTTATATATATTCTCCAAAAAAAGTATTTATATATATATAAAAGAATAAAAAATACATATGTATATGTATTGGCTCAATAGGCTAGACAAGCCACCAAGCCAGTCTTGTAGACGCTCGAACTCGGCTCGATTTCTTAACGAGCCAACTTGAGCTCGGTCAACAGCGAACTCGAATCGAACTTTGACTAAGTGGCTCGCAAGCGGCTCATGAACGGCTTGGCTCATTTACACCCTTATTCTGAATGCCTTTTTCCGAATTCCTTCTTTTGAATGACTAAGCCTTGGGGAAGACCCTAATTTATAGGTGGAGATGGTGCTTTGGATTGCTTGGCCTACAAGGGACCCATCACCAGTGTTGGTTGATATGTCTTTTTTTATCCTTTTTTAGCATTGTTGTTGTCATCGGTTTTTTAGTTTAATTGCTTATAAAATGGACTAATTGAATCCCATTTCTCCTCTTATTTTTATTGGTACTTTTGGAATGAAGATATGTTGAAAAAAAGTCAAAATGAAGGCCTTTGGAGCCAAAACAAAGAGAAAAGGAGAAGGAATAATAAGCTGCCCAAAACAATGTCCATAGATGAGCAAAGCTGCTTCCAGTGGATTGTTTACCTCTGTAATGATCTTAATTGAAGAAATTTCCTTCTTGAATATTTTAGAGAATTCTTGGGGTTTCCATAAAGCTAATTTTTTTCTCAATCGGAGTTCATTTGTTTGTCCAAAGTATGGTATAAAGATTCACTTTCTCACATGATGTTCCAATTTGACACCCTTCGGTAAAACAATCATAACTCGAGATATACAACTCCAATCGATCTGATTCAAGATGTTTTTGAAATCTAAGAGATTTACCTACAAAATATATGAGACTTCAAGACCTAAATCGTCAATTAATCTACTAAAAAAGACTCAAAAAGTGCAACATACTTACCTGATTTGAAAAGCAGCACAAAGTAAGGTATTTTTCAGGCAGTAGCTTTCCGAATCCGGAAAGAAGCTTTCCTGATCCGTTGCAAAAGGACTAAAATGAAATTTTCTGTATTTCTTATTTAGACTCTTATTCCTTTCCCTTTTTGTAATTTGATTCCAAATCTTTTTAGGAAATGATTTGGGAAAAATTAGCAGTAAACTCTCTATTTAAACTCTTCATTAGCTAGATTATTAGTGAGCTTAGGGTTTAGAATCATAATTCCATATATTGGGTTTTCTTCGAGCGAATCGAGAGACGAGCTTAAACGTTCACCGGAACCGTGGAGTCTTTGATTCTTCTCCTAAGCTCCATAAACTCTTCCTAATTCATGAATTTGTCTATGAATTCGTGGTTTAGAAATATGTTTAGCGGCTAAGTTTATTCGTGTTTAACTGGGATGAACCCTAGAATACATGGTTAATTTTTATATGAATTTCATGTTTTGATTATTGATTCTTGTTTGGTTGTTATTCAATTGATGTGATTGTTTATCGATTTAAGCGTGATTAGTAATTGCGCAAGATTAATTGGAATTGAAAAAGGAATATTAATCTAGGGCTTTAATTGAATAAGAAGGATTGGTAATTGAGGAGAGATACTAATTACGGTCTTTAGATCACTGAATTCACTCCTAATCTTTAATTCATTCATAATCGGGTTAGGGAGAGAAGAGATTCTTCTCTAAATGGTTAATTGAATTGATGTCAGTTTTAATAAATGGGTAAACTACTAAACTAGAGTAACATGCAAGTAGACCTATCACTATAGTAATTGAGCTACACCCTAGTTGTTGAATCTCAAGGAAAGGTAAAAGCTCAAGTAATCGTCGTTTTCACTAATGTTTAGTCTAAAGAATGTTTCGAAAGTAATAATTAAAATACTAAAAACGAGTTTTATCAACTAAAGTAAACAAAGCAAGAAATGCGAGTATTTTAAAGCTATCAAAAGCAAGAGTATGAACGATAGAATCCCTCTAATCCTTGTTGCTAGTTCAATTGGAAAAAAATCATAAAAATTGATATTTGAATTATTCGAGCGGGGTCATTACACATGAGTTAGGTAATCCCTATCTCTAGGCAAAAGCCACCCTACTAACCCTTAGAGGAGATTCTCTTCTCTCTCTAACCAATTATGAGTACGGTAAAAATAGGTGATTAAATGACCTAAAAGTGTAATTTCATATCTTTAATCAATTGGCCCAATTAATCCCCAATTGGTTGCCCTAGAGTGTTTTTCCTTTTTCAATTCTAAACATTCTTGGAATGAATTTAAATTCGCGCAGATTAAACAACAATAAAACTTAATCAAAATCAAACATCAACTTCACTCTTCCTCCTCACCCTTTGAACGTCTTACTCCGTTCATTAACACACAACCCACCAACCATCTATTTCTTAAGATTTGCATGAATTCCAATTATAAGAGAGAGAGAGAGAGAGAGAGAGAGAGAGAGAGAGAGAGAGATGCTCGATATTTTCGAGAATCAACTAATAAGATAAATAAACACTCATCTTTTTCTTTGCTTTCTGTGATTTTTCATTTTTTTTTTGTAAAATCAAATATCAACTCCACTCTCTCTTTTATATAAGTACCAAGCTTTACACAATAACCATGATACCCTTTTATCCAAATACTTCCTTTCTGCAATTTTTCATTTCTTCACTTATTCCCCCCTCCCCTCCCGCTCCCTCCTCCCCTCCCCCTCTTCCCCTACACTTATCTATTTTCCTCACTCAATACGAATAAAAGGGTATTCTAATCATTAGCTCTAGGAATTAAGTTTTTTATAGTGTGAGGTTTAAAGAACAAAGAATAGAAGGGATTAAAAACCCTTGGCATGAAGGCACAAAAAGGGAACTAGGGGTTGATTTCGTTTAAGGATTTGGCAAGAAATGCACAAACGGTACAATAAGGCCTATGACTATCATTTTCAGGACCACCCTAGACTAGAACTCTTTGCTTCTAAGGATAGGAAAACATAAGAATGCAAGCAAAGACCTAAAAAGGATTCTCACTATGCCCCTAAGATTCCTAAGCTTCTATTACTAATCGGCACTTACAAGTGCATGAAAACCATTGGTCGTGTAAGGAAATTAGTAATTGTGTTTTTCAAAATGATCAAATAATATGCCTTTCCAAAATTCCTAAAGGGTTTTGTAGTCATGTATCCTACTAAAGTGGCAAAAAAACATATTTTTGGGGTTTTTTTTCTTTTTTAAGTATAGCAAAAAGCTTATAAAGGGAAAAGAAATAAAAGTTTTTGATTTTTTCAAGTTTTTTGATATTTTTGGGATTTTCCAAATAAGATAACAAAAGTTAAAAATCACAAGAAAGAAGGAAAAAGAATAAAAACACATAAATATCCCCCCGCACTTAAAATCGTATTGCCCTTAATGTGGGGGCCATACAAAAGAAAAATAAACAAAACACATATACATGGGAAGCAATCCCGCAGATATAAAGCGGGTAAGCATATGGGAAAGCAATCCCCCACACAAAGACAAGAAAATAAGGAAGGGAAACAAAAAATTGTAAATAAAACATAAAGGAATAACTAAAAAAGATAGAAGAAGAAAAAGAAAGAAAAATAGAGGTGAGAGGTTTAGGGGGCTATCCTTTGGTTGCTTGAACAAACAACCGTGTTGGATTCTGAAATAGTAGGCCATTACCTTGAATGACGTATCATCAGGGCTCCACTGGGAAGTTTTACTCTAAAAATTTCCAGAATGTAGCTGCCAGGGGACTTTACTACATGCGGTAGGCTTCTGTTCCTTCCGAATTCCTGATGTGTGAACCTACAGAGTGCAGTAGGTCAAGCTTACCGTCTGCGGTAGGCTTTTTACTGGATAAACTTCCCTAGTTGTGACCCTACTGTCCATGGTAGGGTTTTGTCGGGCTGCTGGAAATTACTCCATGGGGTGCCATTCAGTCCTGTTTTACTCCTGACCGATCCAATGATATATTCAAGGCACAAGGTTTATCATAAGAAAGCAAGTAACTCTTCCAAGGAACTTTTACAACACCACAAAGAAAAAATTAAAATCATTCAACTAAAACAAAGGAACAAAACAGGGGAAAGTAATGATACACCACAGACTGCAACAGGTTATTAAGGGCTAGTCTCACTCGTTTGGGAGAACGAGGGACTCCTTCTGAAGAGTTCCCATGTCCTCATTGAAGTATGGTTTTAGGTGATGGCCATTTACCTTAATGTACTCTGTGTAAAGTGTGTTACCTCGACAGTACCATAAGGAAAAACCTTACTTATGGTAAGTGGTCTAGACCACCGAGATTTAAGCTTCCCAGGAAAGAGGTGAAGACGGGAGTTGGAGAAGAGCACAAAATCTCCTTCTTTGAATTCCTTTTTGACCAAGTATCTGTCATGCCGTCTCTTCGTCTTTTCCTTGTATAAACTCAAGTTCTCGTATGCTTGCAGTCGCCATCGAGCTCATTCAGCTAGAGCAACCTTTGTTTACTTGCACGAACATATTCAAAGTTAACTAGTTGAATTTTTCAATGAGCTTTATACTCAACTTCGACAGGTAAATGACACGACTGCCCATATAACAGACGAAAGAGAGGACAACCATATGGGATCTTGTAAGCTATTCTATAGGCCCAAAGAGCATCATCTAACTTAATGCTCTAGTCTTTATGGGTACTACTGACGATTTTCTCAAGGATGCATTTGATTCCCTATTCACAACTTCTACTTGACCGCTAGTCTGAGGATGATAGGGAGTAGCTAGCTTATGAGTTACTCTTAATCTCTTAGGCACTTTTTCAATTTGTTGGTTACAACAATGAGTAACCCCCTATCAATTATAAATTCTCTAGGACACTAAAACAAGAAAATAAATTTTTTAAAAATTTAACCACAACTTTAGCATCGTTCATAGGTAAGGCTTGAACCTTAGCGCCTCTAGACACGTACTCGACAGCAACCAAAACATACTGATTACCAAAAGAATTTGGGAAAGGGCCCATGAAATCAATACTCTAACAGTCAAACACCTCACAAACTTGGAAAGCAGACATAGGCATAGTATTGTGTTTTGAGATGTTACCTGTGCATTGGCAATTGTCACATTCCATAACGTACCTTTTTGCATCCTTAAACAAAGTCAGCCAATAAAAACCCGACTCGAGTACCTTTTGAGCAGTTCCATTGACTTGATAATGTCCGTCGGCTAGACCCTTATTACAATGATTCCGATTTCCTCTGTTTTAGGGTAAGCCACGCATCGTTGGATAAGTTGGTCAGCATACTGATGGAAGAGGTTCGGTGTTCCCAAAAATAGTACTTAAGGTCTAAAGAACTTCTTCCTCTTCTAGGTGTTACCTGCAGGTACAACATTGGAAACCAAATAGTTAGCTATATCGGCATACCCAAATGAGTTATCAACGATAGCTTTACAGAAAAGAAGTTGTTCATCCAGGAATGTGTCATCATTTTTTTCTTCGTCCGACGGTTCTAAACCAGGATTCTCTAATCTAGAGAGATGATCAAGCGCCAAATTTTTAGCTCCCATCTTATCTTTGATCTCCAAATCAAATTCCTACAAAAGAAGCACACATCTAATAAGTCTAGGTTTAGCAACATTCTTCGGAAGAAGATACTTCAAAGTAGAATGGTCAGTGTAAACTATAACTTTAGAAAGTATTAAATAAGGACAAAATTTATCGTACATGAATACTATTGTAAGCAACTCCTTCTCTGTTGTTGTATAATTCGATTAGGCGTCCGTTAGAGTATTGCTTGTATAGTATATCAGTTGGAAAAACTTACTCTTCCGGCCTAGAACAGCTCCTATAGCATAGTCACCAGCATCACACATGAGTTCAAAGGGAAGAGACTAAAATTAGAGACTTTGTGAGCTTTTCTTTAAGCAACGTAAAAGAAGCTACGCAATCACATCAAAATTAAAAGGCATATCTTTCTTAAGTAACGCAGTAAGATGTTTAGTAATTTTTGAAGAATCCTTTATAAATCTCCTATACCCCACATGCCCTAAGAAACTCCTAATTGCCTTCATAGAGAAAGGCAGAGGAAACCTTTCAATTGTTTGTATTTTTGCTCTATCGATATCAATTCCATTCTCAGAAATTTTATAGCCAAGAACTATCCTTTCTTGGAGCATAAAAGGGCATTTTCCCCAAATTAAAATGAGGTGAGTTTCCTCACATCTTTTTAACATTCTTTCAAGATTAGACAGGTAGGCACCAAATAAATTCCCAAAGATAGAAAAATCATCCATAAATAATTCCATAATATCCCTACCAACCCCTCAAATATATCAATCATGCAATACTGAAATGTAGCAGGAGCATTACACAAACTAAAAGGCATACTTCTATATGCGAATGTACCGTATGGGCAGGTGAAGATTGTTTTTTCCTGATCTTCTGGAGTGATGGGGATCTGGAAATAGCCCAAAAATCCGTCTAGGAAGCAATAAAATGAATGGCCTGCTAACCTATTCAGCATTTGATTGATGAATAGAAGAGGGAAGTGATCATTTCAGGTCGCCTCATTCAATCGTTTGTAGTCAATGTACACCCTCCATTCGGTCATTACCCGTGTCAGGATTAGCTCATTCTTCTCGTTTTCCACCGCCGTCATCCCACCCTTTTTTAGTACCACTTGTACCGGACTTACCCAGATGTTGGTTAAGATGGGATATATGATTCTGGCATCTAGGAGTTTGATCACCCATTCTTCATCATTTATTGCATATTCGGATTCAATCATCTTTGAGGTTGAATCACAGGCTTAGAATCCTCCTCCAATCGAATCTTAAGGGTGTAGAAGGACGGACTTATTCCTTGAATGTTTGCTATTTTTCAAGCGAGAGCTTTCTTGTATTTTTGTAAAGTCCGCAAGAAAGATCATTTTTGGGGCCAGCTCAACTTAGAAGAAATGATGATTTGGAGTGTTGACTTTTTCCCAAGAAAAGAATACTCCAAGTGATCCAGCAATGGTTTCAGCTCTAGCTCCGAGGGTTCTTCAAGTGAGGATTTAAGAAAAGGCTTTGGGGGTGCCTTCAAATCCTCTTGTATAGTAGTGGTCTTCTTTATCTCTGATTCATTTAATTTATCATTTAAAGCCCGAAACTCCTCAGAATACACCTTGCCTTGGGCATCCTTTTGCAGAACTATCATGAGGGGATCTTCTTGGACAAATTCCTGAACGTGAGTAGAAATATAAGGATCAATAAAATCTATCATGAAGTAAGTATTAACATGATCTTTAGATCTATGCATCGATTAGAGCCTTAGCAGTGGCGAGGAAAGGACAACCCAAAATAAGCGGGACTTTAATGTCCCCACTTATATACATTATTACAAAGTCAACCGGGAATACCAAGTCTCCTACTTGCACTAGCACATCATCTATAATATCTCTAGGATACTTAATAGACCTATTCACGAGTTGAATACTCATCCTAATAGATTTAGGCTCTCCCACTCTCAATTTTTTAAAGAAATCATAAGGCATTAAATTTATACTAGCACTTAAATCAGCTAAAGCCCTAGAAACAGCTATACCACCTAAAGTGCAAGGAATAGTAAAACTCCCTGGATCCTTTAGTTTCTCTAAAAGTTTTGCCTTGGAATTGAGAATTGATAAGCACTCTTCGTTCATCATTAAAGAAGAGACATCCTCTAACATCTTATTTCCAGAGATAGCTTCCTTCAGGAACTTCGCGTACTTAGGCATCTGCATTAGAACATCAACTAAAGGTAAGCTAATATGTAGTTGTTTAAAGATTTCTAGAAACTTACCATATTGTTCATCCTATTTTGCCTTCAACACTCTCTGTGGGAATGGGATGGGTGGTATGTATGGTGGAGGAGATGACTTCCTCCTTTCTATGTTCTTCTGCTAAACCTCCTTTTCCTTAGGGTAAGTGGACTCCTCTGGTGCTTGAGCAATTTGCTTCTCCTCTTCCACAACCGTGGGAGATGTCCTTACCAGTTCTTTCCCACTTCTCAAGGTAATCGCTTTTGCGTGCTCCTTTGGGTTCTTCTCCGTATTACTCGGTAGACTACCAAGCGGCCTTTTAATGATCATCTTTGTTAATTGCCCAATTTCATTCTCCATGTTGTGGATGGAAGTTGTATAGCTTCTCTAGACTGCTTCCATGCTTTTCACCCCAGCATTCCTTAAAGTGGCATACTTCGAAATAATATCTTCCAGATTAGGCTGTAGGGATGATGGATATACCGGTGGAGTATGATTATATGGTGAAGATTGAGTGAAGCCTCCACTCCGAAAGCTTGGGGGTTATTGCTATCTCCTTTGACTTTGACCTCCCCAAGAAACATTCGAGTGATTCCTCTAACCCAAATTGTACTAGTTAGGATACATGTCGTACCCTTGCCAGTTTTCTTTGAGATACTTTGTTCGCCATACAAGAGTTACCATGCTAGGACACTCATGAACTTGATGCCCTCTATTACAGATGGCACAGAACATGTCCTGCTGATAATGTATATCTTGAGGTGTAACGGTCATGTTCTCCATTCTTTGTTCTAGAATTGCTGCCAGTTGGGCTTCAATGGCATCATTGCTGTCCATATTTTATTTTTTAAAACCTGAAAACCAATAATTAGATAAGCAATCAACACAGGTTCTTAAGATAATAAGCCGAATTCCCAATATTCATACAACTAACACCCAAGCAAAACGAGAGTACTGAACAAAGCAAAACGAATCAAAACAATAAAAACAAAAATGACTAAAGCAATATAAAAAAATTTTCCTTAAGTTGTCGTTTCCTGGTAATGGTGCCAAAAAATTTGATATTAGTTTTAATAAATGGGGTAAACTACTAAACTAGAGTAACAGACAAGTGGACCTATCACTATAGTAATCGAGCTACACCCAAGTTTTCGAATCTCAAAGAACGGTAAAAGATCAAGTAGTAGTCGTTTTAACTAATGTTTAGTCTAAAGAATGTTTTGAAAGTAATAACTAAAATACTACAGACGAATTTTATCAATTAAAGTAAACAAAACAAGAAATCCAAGTATTTTAAGACTATCAAAAGTAAGAATTTGAATGATGGAATCCCTCTAATCCTTGTTACTAGTTCAATCGGAAAAAAATCATAAAAATCGATATTTAAATTATATAAGTCGGGTCATCACACATGAATCGGGCAATCCCTATCTCTAGGCGAAAGCTACCCTACCCACTAACCCTTAGAGAAGAATCTCTTCTCTCCCTAACCAATTATGGATGCAGTAAAAACAGGTGATTAAATAACCTAAAAGTGAAATTTCATATATCTAATCAATTGCTCCAATTAATCCCTAATTGGTTGTCCTAGAGTGTTCTTCCTTTTCCAATTCTGAACATTCTTATGAAAAGTTTGAATTCGCGCAAATTAAATAGTAATAAAACTCAATTAGAAGACAACTCAATCAAAATCAAATATCAATTTCCATAAATTAAACAAAATCATAGCATTCAAGAACTAAGGTTCAGCCCTCATTCAAATATAAAATCTAGCCACTAAACATTGTAATAAATTTGAAATTAATAATTAAAATCAGTAAAAAAAAAACAAGGGAAAAAAGGCTTAGGAATAAGTTGAAGCCGATTCGTAATCCTGAACGTCGTCCGAACTCGTCTCTTGAGTCACTGGATGAAACCCCCAAATTGGTCCTTTTAAATCTTCAATCTCAAGTTTTCTACTGATTTCCTACCTAATTGAGGCTGAATTTGGGGGAATTTGGTAACCTAGATTCGTCCCTAATCTCTTCCCTAAGTGCTAATGGTGGAACTCTCCTTAATGAATGAAAAAATTACATTTAAAAGTTGAGAAAATGCATTACTCTGCTATAGTCGAGACCTACTGCGTACGGTAGGTCAAACCTTCCCGTCTGTGGTAAGGTTCTGTCTTCTTTTTATTTTCTTCTATTCGGGACCTACTGTCGGTGGTAGGGGTAGCTACCATCGCCGGTTTTGTTTCTGTCCACTCTTTGTTCTTGCCTCCAGGACCTATCACATGCGATATGTTGGCATACCACAGGTAGTAGTAGGCTCCTTGTTGTTGTCGGCTTCGTTTTTGTCGTTTTCACTCTATTTTTTACGTTTTCGTTCCTTTTTGTCATTTTCTCCATTGAGAAGCACCTAAGAAAAGAATAAAAATTAAAACCATCATAAAACGATGAATATAACATATAGAAATGTAGACAATATAACGCATATCATGAATGTAGAGGGTCTTTGCCTAGAGATAGGGATTATCTGATATTTGAGTGAGGTCCAACGAACGAGTTTTAATAATTCATTACACCTATTTTCTTAATAAAACTAACTAAAGGTTCTAGGGGAATCCTACCATTTAAACACATTTTTTTCAAGTTTGATTTAAAACTTTTAGTTGCTTTCTTAGTTGTTAATTATCTTATATTTGTTTCCTTAATTTCAAAAATCTTTTCAAACATTTTATTTAATTAAACAGTATAGACGTAGTTAGTACTAGTGTTTGGCCGTCCCAAAAGTTCCAAATTTCGGAGACTTTCCTTGCCTTACTACGCCGATATGTACGCTTACCGAAAAGTATAGTTTTGTTAGGATAGAAACCACATATCATTAGGTCGACCTAGTTCCTGTTTGATGAGTCACAGTGGATTTAGCTCATCATTTAATAAACTTAATGTAAAATGACTTTGAGCTTAATTTAATTGAGCCTTGTATAAATGAGCTTGGATATTATTTAAATAATACAACCCAATTTAGATTGCCCAAAGACATCTTTTAATTTAAATAACAAGACTAAAATATTTATTTTATTTAATTTTTTATTAAAGAAATTAATCAAATTTTATCATCTAAGAATGCCCCCACTTCAAGATTTAGATGAAAGTTATTAGGCTAAAACTTTTGAAGATAAGACTTGAAATACTTTTTTTTTTTTTTTTTTTTATCAAATTGCCGAATGTTCCATGAAACCGTTCTTTTTTTTCCACTAATGATGAGTCTTCATAGTGATCATATTGCTAAATCAAATTTCCAAAAAAATTTTAACCACTTGAACTCTTGAATTCCAATCAAAGTAGAAAGATAAATCCTTGAAGAACTGGAGAATTTGAATTAATAAGGAGACTGAATCTTAAGTATAAGGAAATTAAATCCTTCTCAAAAAACTAAAAACTTTAATTCTCATAGGATTTAGAAACTTGAATCCTTGTGGAATTTGGAACTTGAATCTCTATAAGATTAGAAGAGACTTGAATCCTAGTTAAATTTGAAATTTAAATAGTCATATGATTTGAAACTTGGATCATTCTAGGATTTTAACAATTGACAAATCTCTACCTCAATCCCTATATATAGATCCACCTTTCACCTTTCTTTTCACAATAATTGAAGAGAGCTTGACATACGCATGGGTGTAGCAGCAAAACCTTATTTGCAGTTGCAGTTGTGCAATTCCTTCAGAAGAAATTTCTCAGAGGCTAGCTTATTTTTTCAAGAGCCGTCTCTTTTCCAAAGATTTCCAATCAACTTTGTGCAAGAGTCTGTTGTCTTCAATATGTTCAGTTTTCTAAATATCAAAAGTATTTGCATGGCACTGTATGCTTATACCAACAACCTCCTTTTTCTTTTGGATGATATGCAACGGCTTCTATAAATGCTTTCCTTCTTTTTTATTTTCGTATTTTGGGTAGTCTCTCTTTTTTAAAAACACAAATTCTTTTTCTAGGTCAATCATCGTGTAGTTTTTAGATCAAAAGTCTCTTCTTGTGCAAGATGTACTAGTCATTCACAAAACAGAAGAGACCCGATAGAGATTGCAATAATTTGGATGGTCAACAAGTAGTCTTTGGCAAATACACGTACCCTCGTCAAAGACAACAACTACACGTCCTATAAAAGATTATGATCATTCATCATAAGTACGCGATATCCAGAAGCATGCATTCTCCTTTCCAAAGACTTTAACAACAGAACATGAAGGATTTTTCAGCAGTCAACAAATATCAACTTCAAACGAGAGCACCTCCAAAGAAAAGACTTCAAAGACACATCCCATGAAGGATTTGTGAGCAAGTATCAACTTCAGAAGTGCTCCTTCTCTAAAGATAAAAACATGTTGCATGAAGGATTTGTGAACGAGCATCAACTTTAAAAGTAATTTTTCTTCAAGGACATGGATTCTTCTCGCTTCAACTCCTCACTCCAAATACATCAACATGCTTCATTCACTCAATAGCATAATACTCAAAGGAGAGGCTCAACACTTGAGTTTCCTTACGAATTTCACAATAGATAGAAGCATTGAGAGTGGACGCAAGACATCACAAGTAGTTGCGAAGAGAAGTCACCCTCGACAATTGGATCAACTTTTTGTTCAAGAAAGTTATAAAGTATGCATCACTTCCTTTAAGGGAAGAATGTTGATCGCACCCCAAAATTTAAAAAAACCTTTGTAACATCATTCCACCTCATGAAGAATGGACAGCAGAAGCAAAGACCTCGCCATCCAAGTTGGACTTTAGCAACACCAGCAAAAAAGCTCAAACTTTCCTTCCAACTTCATCATGTTGGCTCTGTGTCTTTGACTTACCTTAGAAGGATGTGGTTCTCTTTCGTCTCAACACATATAAGATGAAAGACTTGATGGAGGAAGATTTTTTTACCATTCTCATGCGGGCTAGGAGTATCCATTTTTATCAAGTTAAACTTGTTGGAGTGTTTAGCAGTTTTAATCACCTACTACACTTTTGGTGGTTGCCTTCACACATTTTATACTCATGCAATCCAAGAGTATCCATTTTTACCAACTTACACTTATTGGAGTATTTTAGTAATTTTAACTAAGTAGTAAACTTTTGGTGGTTGCCTTGACACATTTCATCTATGCGAGCCAGGAGTAACTTTGCTTTTATGCTCATACAGTCAAGGACCATTTGTTTTCGACATTTGAACTTGTCGGAATAACTTTGCATTTTAGATTCGTGTAGTCGAGGAGCATCTATTTCATCATTTGGGACTTGAGATGACTTGACAGTTTATGCTCTTGAAGGTAAGGAACATCTATTTTCATCATTTGGGACTTGAGATGACTTTAGAGTTTAAACTTGTGTAGTCAAGGAACATTTATTTCATCATTTGCGACTTGAGATAATTTTGCAAAATTGTAGTTTAAGCTTGTGCAGTCAAGGAGCATTAATTTGCAATATTTGGACTTGAAGTGACTTTGCAGTTTATGCTCGTGTAGAAAGAACATCTATTTCATCGTTTTAGACTTGAGATGACTTTGTTGTTTAAACTCGTCCAGTCAAGAAGCGTATATTTGATCATTTGGACTTAAGATGACCTTGTAGTTTAAGAAAGTGTAGTCGAGGAGCATTGATTTTCATCACTTGGAATAACTTTGCAGTTTAGGCTCGTGCAGTCAAGGAGCGTTTGTTTTTTACAATTGACACTTGAATGACTTTACAGTTTAAGCTCGTGCAGTCAAGGAGTATTTATTTCAATCATTTAGATTTTTTTTGTTAACTTTGCAGTTTAGGCTTGTGCAGTCAAGGAGCATCTATTTTCACTATTTTGGATTTGTCGGCATGACTTTTTAGTTTGGCTTGTGCAGTCAAAGAGCTTCATTTTCACCTATTTGGATTTGTTGGCGAGACTTTGTAGTTTAGGCTCGTGCAGTCAAGTACCATTTGAACTTTTTGAAGTGACTTTGAAGTCCCACTCATGGAGGAAGATTTTTCCCCTTCATTGAACTCTTCATACTTTTTTAATTTATTTAAATCTTGCACAGGTGCTTCACCTCTATTTGTAGCGATGCTCAACTCTATATCATGTGCACGTGTAGCAAGTTCTTCAAATGTTTTAGGCATGAATCCTTTAAGGATGTATTGAAATTCCCAATGCATGCCCTGAATACACACCTCTATGGCAGATGATTCACTTAATCGATCTCTGCAGTTGAGATTCAAATTTCTCTACCTGTTGATATAATCAATCACAGGTTCTTTTTCCCATGCTTACAATTCTACCATTCTTACAACTTAGCGAGTGCTATAGAAGTGATTCATAAACTCTTGCTCAAGTTGCGCCCAGCTATCAATGGATCCATACTCTAAGTCCTTATACTAATTAAATGAATTTTCTTTAAGAGATCGAATGAATTTTTTCACAAGTAGATCTTTGTAGGTTCCAGCATTGTTACATGTTTCAACAAAGTGAGCTACATGTTGCTTAGGGTTTCCTTTCTTATCAAACTGCTGAAACTTTAGTGGTTGATAACCAACTGGCATCATCATGTTATCAATCATTTGAGAGTAGGGTTTAGCATAAATATTGATGGATTTGCTACCTTCTTCATATTTCTCTTTGATGGTGCCGTTGGTAAACCCTCTCAATTAATCAAAAGGAATCAATCCATCTGAAGACATTTAGATGTCTTGATCTTTCTTTGAGCCAACAACTTCATCTTGAATTTCTGCCATTTTAGGAGGAGCTTAAATGCTAAGTGTTCCAGCCATCATGACAGTTGCCACTGAAGAAGAACTTGAATTTTTTGCCTTAGAAGAGTCACATCTTAAGTTCTTTTGAGGACTTCGAAGGGCAGAGTCAGCACTTTGAGTTTTATTATCACGCTTTGACAAAGATGATATCTTTGGAGCAATTAATGTGTTCTAAATTTCCTTTTGAGAAAGTGCACTTGTCTTGCACCTTGTCATTATTCTAGCACTTGAAGCTTGTGAAAGCATGCAAGATGTATTGACAATTTCTTTGATATTAGCAACCTTCAAACAAGTAGATTTTGAGCTATCGTTCTTGGGAGCCATGTATTTGATACTTAAAGATTTTGGATTGATTGATTTGAACTTTAAGGAGAAGAGATGAGGGTAGAGATTGTCCTATTGAGCGTGCTAAAATTTGTACGCAGCAATATTTCAAGTCAATTAATTAAAAGACAAAATATAGCGACAAAGTATTTTATTTGATATTTGAAGTGGTTACGAAAATCTCTGGAGAAGTCCCTGATTTGTAGGAGAATCCTCCAATTCTTCTTGAAAAACCTTTGGGGGGGGGGGGGGTAGGGGATGAATAAGGTTTTGGGCTAATTTTTGAAAACTCTTTTGTGTAATTAAAAGATAAACCTACAATTTTGTTTGAGAAAGAATTCTAAAATACTTTTTTAACAAAATTCCTCAACAAAAAAAAAAATCTTATAGTTATGACAATCAAGTAAAAAACATAGAATGAAGAGGCACAACAATTTATGGTGGTTCACTCTCTCAAAGAGCTATATCCACTATCTTGAGTCAACACCTAAGGATTTTCAAAATCCACTACAATAAAAAGTATACAACAATCACAATTTTGAGGATTACCCACTAAGGGTTTTGTAAGCAACCTCAATCACCAACACACATACAATCAAAGGATAACCCAAGGGGTTTTTCAACGCAAACCTTTGATGTTAATAAAAGAGAGATGAGTAAAGAACAATGTTACCAAATAAGCTTGAGATGGAAAGATACAACTCAATTGAATACTTCTACAAGCTCCTCTTTACTTCTTCTTTGATAGATGATCACAAATGAAGCTCAAGGAGATGTTTTTGTGAGATAAAAAATTGTTTGAAGGAATGTACTTTAAAGCTCTTTAAAGGTTCTTAAATGATCTCAATAAATATTTCACCAAAATTATCTATTTTGCAGCTGGTCAAAAAATCAATATATATAGGAGAGAAGAAAAAATTTACCATTTCTCTGTGTAATGGTAGTATTTTTCACATTAAAAAAGAAAACCGGGTGACCGGTTTCTAAAAACGGACGTCTGATTTCTTATACAAGAAAATCGGATGAGCCCATTTTTGAAATAGGATATCCGATTTTGAAGTAGAAAGATTCGGATGCATCCTACAAAAATCGGATGAACGATTTTGAAACAAAAAGATTCGGACACATCCTACGAAAATCGGACGACTGATTTTTCTAAAACCAGAAAATCGGACGATCGGTTTTAAAACCGGATGACCGATTTTTGAAAAGGATTTTACAGACAGTATTTTACAAGTAAAGAGCTTTCTTTCCTATTTCAAAAACATGTATTCTTGATACTCTTTTAGAGACAAGAAAAACTTTCAAAGATATCAAAAACTCTATCAAGAATACTGGATTTCAAGAAAGGTTTATAGAAAGAAATTCATGCAAGGAGCTTCATACATGATCAACAATCAAAGATGAGAGTTAGGGAGTTTTACAAAGAAATATCTTAGCACATCCCTAACTAAGAGACCAGTCTTCAAGGTCTTCAATGGCTTGATCTTTTCTCCTTTATTTTGCCTTGATCATTAAGATCTTTTGCTTCTAAAAGTGTAGCCTTGAGACTTCAAATATGCTTCTTTTGTTCTATAGAAACTAAGCTTAATACTCACACAAACATATGTTAATCATAATAAAAAGCATATGCAATAATGCCCTTAGGGCTAACACTTCTCTTCAACAAAATATTGATTCAAGGGCTTAGAAGCTTAATCTTGAACCAAAAGAAATTTGATTTTGAACCGAGTTCTTAAAAGCTTGATCTCCGATTGCACAAACTTTGATTATGAATCGGGGGCTTGAAAGCTTGATCTCGAATATGATGAATTTTATGAATTGAGGGTTTAAAAGCTTGATCTTGAATTCGACGAACGTTTTGAATCAAGGGCTTGAAAGCTTTATCTCGAATCGGATGAACTCTTATGATGAACTCGAGGCTTGGAAGATTAATCACAATCGTAGAGTCATTGAGGCCTTCTTCACTCCTTCGAACGAAGAACGTGAAGAACGCTTGAAGATTTGAAGAAGAACATTGTTGGAAAGTCTCCGGGGAAAGCCTTTGAGGAGCTTTTGCTTATCTGAAGCTTGAGTCTCTTCTGAATCCTTCTTCTGAATGCCTTCTTCTGAATTATCTCTCAATCTTAGGGAAGACCCTTATTTATAGGTGGAGATGGTGCTTTGGGTTGCTTAGCCACCAAGCGACCCAACTAGTGTTGGGTCGACCCAATTCCTTATTTGATAACTCCTAATGGATTTCACCGATTATTTAATAAATTAAATATAAAATGATTTTGGCTTTAATTTAATTGGGGCACAATTACATAAGTCTCGTTTTATTAGACTTTAAATAAAATGAGCTTAGATGTTATTTAAATAATCCAACCAAATTTAGGTGGCCCAAAAACTTCTATTAATTTAAATAATCAAGGCTAAAATATTTATTTTATTTAGTCTTTGATTAAATAAATTAATCAAGATTTAATTGTCTACAATGTAAAAAGTGTGTTGTTGAATGGTTTTAAAAATGAAGAAGTTTAATGTTAAACAATCTTGTGGCTTGAAAGTTATGAAAAATTGAGAAAATTTTTTTCTTGAATATGGTATTACGGAGTTGGTATTGATAAAACTCTTTTTACCAAACTGCATTTCAAGGATTTTTTTCTTGTAAATATATATCGATGATATGATCTTTAGAACTACTAATCATCTTTGTGCAAAGAGTTTACTAGCTTAAATGCAAGGTGAGTTTGATGAGATGAGAATGATGAGGGAGTTAAGCTTTTCTTCAGACTATAGAGAAGTAGAGGAAAGAAAGGATAGCCAACCATCAGTTAAATTAAGCATGTGAAGGAGCTACTGTAGAGGTTTCTAATAACTGGAGCTAAGTCAAGCAGAACACAAATAAATATCAGAGTAAAGCTAGACATTCTCTTTAGTATGGGTTTATATGCAAGATCTTGATATGACCTTAAGGAATCACATCTCTCACTGTGTTGAAAAGAATTTTTAGATATCTTGCAGGTACACAAGAGCTAATTCTATGATATCCGAGAAATGGGATACTTGAGCTTAGGGGATATGATGATGCAAAATTTGCAAAAGCTGAGCTGATAAAAAAGGCACTTCGAGGATATATTAATCCCTTGGAGAAAAGTTTATCTTAGAGTATAGTAAGAAGAAAGCCTTGACTAGCTTGTTGATGGGAGAAGCTAAGTACATAGCTGATGCAAGTTGTATAGCTCATTTGATCGAGATTAATCATTAGCTAAAAGGATGTTGTCTTAAGCTATGCAAAGACTCCAATTAACAGCTGCAACAAGTGCGATAAACTTGGCAAAGAATCTAATGCAACACTTGCGGGCTAAGCACATTGAAATACGACCTCATTTCAGTCGAGTGCATATGGAGGCAGGTATAGCTGAGCTAATCTTTGTTCCAATTGAAAACAACTAGTTGATATCTTCACTAGACCCCTATGTAAAGAAGTCTATTGCAAGTTTTGTTTTGGGAATCAAGCTAATGATTCTAATCAATTGGCTTCTTTTTGCATATGTGTATGTGAAAACAATTTTCAAGTCTCTCTTTGAGTTTGTCTTTGTTTAAAGGGCTTTTTTGGTTTTAAACCTGGTTTTAATAATTATAAGATGAGTAACACTTGCATACCATTTTGTGGTCTTCTATGATCTCTCTCTCTCTCTCTCTCTGAATAAAGTGTTTATCCATTGAAGTTATCTTTTATGTTTCTCTCTCATGCTTTTTGATTAAATAAAGTAAGTTAATTACTTTTGTTATAAGACTTGGTATTGTTGGTAAGTAGAAGAATGATTGATTGGCTCTACTTTTGATAAGTTTGTTCTTTTTAAGTTTCCTCTTGTTGAATCAATTCTTGAATTTTGTTTTCTTCTCTCATTTGAAAAACTAGTATCATAATTACTCTTGCAAGGTAGTAGTGTTTCAAATCCTATAAATCTTTGACAAGTAAGAGGATCTGTTTCATTTCTCTTGCAAGCTTCCTTATATGTCTCTTTGATTTGAACTCTTTCTTCTGCAAGTTCTGATACAAACCATGACTCCCAAGAGAAAATTTATGAAGTTGTCTGAAAAGAAAAACCCATTTGAAGCTAAGGGAAGAGCTTGTTTCTGGAAGAAAAAAAGAAAGTATTCTAGAGGGTGAGAAATATGAGGAAGTAAGTAAGAAGGAAGCAGAAAGAAAGTTGAAACTATGAAGAAAGCAAGAATCTAGGGGGAGAAACAATTTGTGAAAAACTAAACTACCAGAGTAGCTTCACCACGAGTTGCTCAAGCTAAAAATATAAGTGATGAAAAAAAAAAAAAAAAGAGATAGTGAAGAAAGTGAAAAATAAAAGAGTGAAAACATAAAAGCTAAAAGAGATGTGTTGATGAGAGAAGAATTGGTTAAAGGAGAAGATGAAATAAGTGTTGATCTTGAGAGAGAGTAGGCATGAGGGGAAAAAAATGAAAAAGAGAGATGCTTTGTTGAAGGAAAAATTGACCGAAGGAGAAAAGGAGATAAGTGTTGAACCTAAAAGAAAATGTGAGAAACAAGTTGACCAAAAGATAAAGGCTGGTCAGGCTATTAAACGAGAGAAGGAGGACGAGAAAGAAAAAGACTAGTCATGCTACTAAAGAAATAAGATAGAAGAATTTATTAAGTAAGCCTCAATAGACATTTTTTTTGGAGCATTGTTAAGGAGTTGTGACTAAAAGTAAGAAAGATGTTTCTGAAAGATCAGAAGTATCTCAAGCAGAGCTACTGCTAAGGGTTCAGAAGTAGCTCAAGGTGTAAAGAAAAGTTATTGCTAAGGGTTTAGAAGTAGCTCAAGAGGTGCAAAGCAGAGCTACTGCTAAAGGTGTCAAAGCGACACTGGACTCAAACTTGTCCTAAGAGACATGGTAATATCAGAATAAGTCGATCGTTATCTTTCTTATTCAAGTCTTTTCTAGTATTACACCAGCTTAACTTAATGCAACCTCAGCCTCTTATTCTAGATTCATTATTTGATCAAGCTGTTTTTTTAGAGTTTTCTTCTAAATCTATCCAGGTCCCAAAGCTATTTGTTTTACAGAGTCGCAGATCTATTACTCGTAGCACTAGTTATACCTAGGACTTCCACGTTGCGATCGTTCAATGGGGACAAAAGTATTGAAAGTAGTTTCTTGCTAGGTCATTTGTTTTATTTAGCTTCTATACCAGTCTAGTCTGTGAATAGTTGATTTACATTTATTGGCTTATCTTATATCCCCTTTTTATGTGTGTAACAAAAAGGGAGAGAATAATTCCATTTTTCCTATCTCTTTATGTTGCTGTTAATGTTTTATAGATATTATAGCTTAAGGTTTTCTATGATATTCTGTTATCTATCGCATCCTCTTTGTTTTTAATGAATGCAGCATTGTCTTTGAGCTATTTGTGCAGACATAGTTTAAACTTTTCCTAAGTGCACTGCTGCGAAAGTGGAGCTACTCAAAGAAGTTTAAAACTTGGCTCAAAATCATTAAAGTTTTAAAAAAAACTAAGGGCTTATTTGTTAAATTAATTTATTACGTAAAATTAATTAGTTAAGAGCTTATTGAATTTAAGTGTGTTTGATAAAGACATTATTAAGTACTTAATATTTAAGTGTGTTTGATACCAATTTTTATAAATCACTTAATATATCTATTGTTTGTCAAATAATTACACTTTTTCCATATGATTACCACTTACTAATTAATTTAGCATTCAGATTCAGACTTCAATTTTCAATTTTTAGATTTAGCGTTCAAACTTAAGATTTAAAATTCAGAACTTACACAATTCAGAATTCAAACTTCAATTTATCAAACAAGGCCTAACACTTTAGCTCATGGGGAGCTTTCAAAACCTTTTTGTGCATGATTTTACTTTGCCTCCACCATTTGAGAATAAAGGAAAAAATGGTTTTGTCACTCATCAAAAAGGGGGAAAATATTTACTCAAGAGTCAGTCATGTTTTGATGAGTAACAAATCAAGTTAATTTAACAAAATATTTTTGTAGAAAGATAGTGGTGTATATATATATATATATGTGTATGTGTGTGTCTATGTATAAACTTAAACTCAATTCTATAAAGTGAACACATCTTAATACTCAAAAAAATATGAGAAACCTTTTATAATTACTCCCTGCATTTCATAACCTTATGTTTGCTAATTTTTCAAGATATATTGTTTTCGACATTTGTGACTAGATAATCATTCATTTAGAATTTCCATTCGATTGCACAAATGAATAGTTGGCTATGTAACAATTTAAAATAATTAAATATATTGTTAAAAAATTACATATAAAATTTATACTCGTAAAAATACTTTTTTTTTAAAAAATTATATATTTTTGGTCCTTAAAGTGTGACAAATTTCATCGCTTAGTTCTATATATGTGTCTGTTTCCCATCATATTTGGGTTTTGAAGTCCCTATGAAGGCCCACTTAAAGGATTTTGACTTACACGAGCCCAGGATCGTTCGTATGCGCTAAGAACCTGGATCTTGGATTCATGGCCTGTTTTGGGCTATAAGTGAAAACAACGCATGATGAAAGCATCGTTCTCAATGCGTTAGTTGTTTCCGCATCTCCACTTTAATGTAAGACCAAACAAGTGAAAAACCACACCCAGAGAAAGAAGAGTAGAGGTTTTATCCATTTTCTTGTTCTTCATCTTCAGAGGCAAAGAAGAATATGTCAAGAACAGGAACACAGCGTCTTCTTAACAGCTTGAAGCAACCAGCTCAGCTTCACTACAAGATTTTCACTCGTCGCTATGGCCAACAATTCATTGATGTCCTTGAATTTCCGATTATGCTCGTCTTGTCCCCTTTCACTCTTGCCTACGACATTGCCGGTTCTGCCCCTCGTGGCTTTGGCATTCCTTAATTCATCTCCAAGCTTTCTTATTCTGCAATATTTGTGAATTCATTTCTCTTTCTTTTTCTCTTTACTTGGCATTCTGCGGTTTTAAGTTTGTAGCTTTCTTCTTTTTATATTCTTTCCATTCATAATTTGGCGTTTCTTGAAATGGGGTCAAGGAAATGGTGATTATTTGCTGGTTCGTTTGGAAATTCGGATTGAATTGTTTAAACCCGGAATTAGACTAATGCCTGAGCTGCAGCCAATATGTTGCAGTGAGTATTGTTTATTGCAAAAAGCTTTCTGGAGTTTGGATTATCGATCATCAACTTATTTAAAGAGAAAATTAATAAATTGGCATGTGATTGCATTTGCTTTTATGTAGTTTGTTTAAGACAAATATGGTCAAGATTGATGGTTTATTATTTCTGGAATCCTCCATTTGAGCACATAACAACTAGGCAGGTTTATTGTTAAAGAATTATGCTATCACTGAGCAGCGTTTTTAATGATTGGTATAATTTTGATGTGCCACTGCCACAAGTATATATTTTCTGCAACCAGTTTATAGCTAAAAAGCATCATGGTTCTTTTGAGACTGCCTAAGATAAGATACCATGATGTTGTTTATGCCCATGTGCATTGATTCACTTTGCTCATTATCTTTTATTGGGTTGACCTCAGGTTGTTGCTACTATTGGGACTTATGATATTACTATGGAGCTTGGGAAGAAGGTCCTATGTCAGAGGTGCTTCTTCCCTTGTCCTAACTTTATTTTTTGATTGGACTCTGTTAGTTGTCTAGACTTGTTCAAGTAAAGGAAGGAAACAAATTGTCTTATAACGGGTTTATAGTACTTTGGATGTCCAGTATCGAACTTTTTTGTGATGTATTTGGGAAGTAGGTACATATACAATTAAGTGTTCACTCAACTCTTTCTTTGGATAGAAACTGCCGTACCTGCAATGGGTGGAACGCATTGCAGTGTACTATGTGCAAAGGCTCCGGGAAGGTGCACTACCAGGTGAAAAACTACACTTTGAAGAGGTAGGTCATTCAGTGGTCAATACATTTGAACTTTCTTCTGACCACAAATATCTAGACAGCCAATATTTTTCTTATTTTTTGGTGTAGTAAGTAGACAGCCCACTTATATCCTTTCGTCTTCAGAATTATGAATGTTATTTCTTTACATGGCAAAAAGCAATGATGAAATTCTGATGCATGTCCGGGAAAGACCTGTATAAGAAATCCAACAAGCAGCAAGCAAACTGAGAAGCCCTGTATTGTCTCCCAAAACATTCCAATCATTGAATATAGTGATTGAATTATTTATTTTTATTTCCTTTCTGTTTAACTTGAATGAAATAGTATGTTGCTAGTCCTGCTGTCTTCTATTTAGTTCGTTTGGGTTTTTGCATGGTCTACTAATAGAATTCTAAGAGATATCTGACCTTGTCAGTACTCTTTTTTTTTTTTCCTAATTTGTCCCACAATGTCTTTCTATAGAGGAGAGAAGGCAACTGCTGAGGGTATTTCTGATGCAATCACTGAAAATAGAGCTGAATTAGTACATCTTCCTTCTACATTGGACCTACATGTGCTGTTGCCATCCAAAGAATGCCCAAGTTGTGATGGATCGGTTAGAACTACACTGCTATGAATTTAGAGTATGATCAGCTCCGAGATGTGGTAGCCGAGCGAAAGCCAGGTTGGGAATACTTGCAAGAAGTAAGATGGATATCTACTTGTAAATATTATTTCAAAACTATCATACTCTATATGTTGAATAGCTCTCTAGGGTACTAGGTCATTACTTTTAGGTAGTTTCCTGAGCACCAATGGTAAATATGCTCTCTTGGGTTTATTACAACTCTAATAGCCAGGCAAGTTGATCATGTTAAAAACAGTGGAAAAGATTGAAAAAAGGGGCATTATCTTGATTGTTAACTTTTAGGTTAAAATGTATTCAGGGCCACTTTTCACAGTGTTCACAGTTATGGTCTTGTCATATCTCCGTAGAATTATGGAGAAAATCAGAAAAGTTTAAAGATCTTTAGTGATGTACATTTTCATTGCAGGCTTTGATCTCAATAGATCCAGCTTGTGCTCGGGATGACCCTGTCATTGTAAAGAATGTCCCTTACTACAAGGCCAAGAAAGCATTGGAAGCAGAAGTGATGAGCCTTGATCTTCCTCCGCAACCTCAAAAGTGGGGGGTACATATATCCTTTTCTGCGCTGGAATGTTTTCTTTGTATTACAAATTCTTTTCTTCTTTTGATGGAAAATAACTGTCGTGCATTTTGTATCATATTACGAAATCTAAATCTTTTCTGGATCATCACAAAATTGCAACTTGAAGATTTTTCTACTTTTGCTTTACTGGGTGCATGTGTTCCATAGGACAAAGATACCTACCATTGGTGTCTGACTTAACACTGAATAAAATATAAGGCTACCAATCACTGGTGTCTCTCTCGTTTAGGTGTATATGAGCATCTTGTATACATGAAAAAGTTTCGGTTGTTTTCTTCATTTGATAAGAGAAGCACTGCAGGAACTGGACCTTCCACTTACCGCATCTTCTTGGAGTGAGGAAGACCGCAAAGATCCAAAGAAACTTTATGAAATGACAGTTCTTAATGCACAACGTGAAATCGCTGATTAGATACTGGATTCTCAATGGGAAAGAAAATGGCGTGAAGAAAAGTTTAGTGATATTAAGAGTTTTAAGTGCCCGGTACTGATACTTGTACCAATAGGTTGGTTCTCTTTTGAATATTTTGTCTGCAGCTTTGGGAAACATATGCATACTTCATGTCTCTTACCTGGGATTGACTTACCCCAGGTGTGAATATGATTAAACTTGAATGTAAAACAGGAAATTGTGAAAATCTACGGTTTAATCATTCCATATATAACCTAAAAATGATTATCAAATTTGATTACCTTTGCCATATAGATCAATTAACTCTAGCAATTCACTTTATATTTGTCAACTCCAGTTTTTCTAAGATGCCCTCAACGACTATGTCTCACTTTTTCTACTCAATGTGTTTTATTTTATATTTGTTATCTCGAAAACAATGAACTTATCAGTATCATTTGCAACTTCCAGTTAAAGGAAATGTTGCAAGAGAAAGTCCAACCCTACATTCGGAATATGGAAAACATGGTCCTTCCTTCGCCAATTGTGATGCCGTCCCATAGTCAGGATCAGAAGGTCTGCTGAGTTTCTATATCTGCATTTTCCTTTATATGCTTTATCATGAGATGTTCAATTTCTGGCGTTCTATGCTAGTTTGCGCTACTTTAGGACAAGCGCGATGAACAATGTTATTTCATGAGAATCTCCTTGTGGCAGGAACTCATTTTAACCATTTTTCACTTTTCTTTGGCTGTAGAAAAAGCGCCGGCGATGGATTTTCTTCTGAATCAAAGCCGTGGCTATGAAGTTTTCCAGATCAAATGTACTGTTAGATTTTAATACACATTTTTGAAATCTAAAAACTCACAAGATGGTTTTTGTAGCTCACTCTTAAAGTTGATTTTCTGAATGGTCCCTTTTCTTCACAGTATTTATTTGTGATGTACTGGGAATGTAGCATTTGGCTTCTGAGTTTTTAAGTTTATTTTACTGAAGGTAGACTATAAGAATCTTTTTCGAGTGTTGTAAAAGCTATAATTATTTTATGAGATGAACCCGATATATAATTTTATGTTAGATTTCAAAACGATATATAATCCAAAAAAATGAAGATAGGGCTTTCATTGACTTTTATTCGTGTATGTCAATTTTAAAATCACTCTGCTCACATTTTAGTTAATTTTGATTGCTTTAAATTTTAATGTAATTTTAGAATGGATTAAGAAAATTTCTTCTTATATAACTTATGCAATTTTGATCAACAATAAAGAATGATATGTAAGTTGTTTTTCTTTAAAAAAATATAAAGAAACTAGATCCAAATACAAATATATATATATATATATATGTCTCAATTTAAAAGTACGAGACAAAAAGAAGGAAAAGAAATAAAATAAGAAAATGAAGATATTGAAGAAGAAAAAAAACAAAATTTCATTCCTATAAATTCACTGATTAACAATAACAACACATATATATACTTTATTTAGCCATAACAATTTCCAAATAATCAAATAACAGAGGTTACAAAATAACCCAATAATAATACTATTCTAGACTTTCAAGAAACCATGGAAAAAATCTCCAATATTAATTAGAATATATCCATCCATCCCTTTTTTTGTCTTTATTTTTTCCCTAATTAATTAATTAATACACCAATATAAATGATTGAGAATTATAAAAATTTGATGATGGTGAATATTAACTTTAAAATTATTTTAAAAGAAAATGAATTAACGTGTGTTTCTGGGACACCTACTGATCTGTGTGCAGCTGCGAGAATAAGGATTAGCCTTTTGATGACCAGTACAATGGTAATAAGAATTTCCCCTTTTGCTGCATGGAATTGAATTTTTCTTCATTGCATCATAACTTATATACCTTTTTTGAGCAGCCAAAGTTCTTCTTGTTATTTCAGAATCCATCATCATCTCTTCATCTTCATCAATGCAATCACCAACATTTCCATTAATGCATGATTTATTCATCGCATCCGAAAGCCCGCCTTCTCCTCCACTTGATCCAGGCATGCCTGCGTCAAGAGGGGTTGAAAATGTTGAGGTTGCCACGATGGCCAAAACAAGGAGAACTAGCCCAACTCGAGTAATTGTCATTTTCGGAAAGGTTCGTGAAAGTTATGGTTTCGTTTTTTAGAAAAAAATTATTTTGAGGTGATTTTGGCCTTCTCGTGTGAATTTGTGGATCTACCTCTGCCCTTCTTGCTCAAGGAGGAAGAAAGGGAGAGAGAAATGAGGCTTTTTTTGATTGATTGCTGAAGGAATGCCAGGAGAGGAGGAGAGTTTTCAGAAGAGGGAATTGATTATGACGAGAGAGGCAGAGATGTTTGATTTTGACCTTAATCATGACTTTGTATGTATTTGTGTGATTTTACATAATTTTACGTAGTCCCAAATCCTGATCCAATAAATCTGGTATCTTGTCAAAAGTTTCTCTACAACTATATGTCCTCTCTAACCATAAAAATTTTTTAATTTTGAGGAAAAAATGCAATTAAGAGTGAGCATAAATTTTGTGGATGGTTAATTGCTCTATTAGACAATCTCAAATTAATGACTTTTTATATATAAGAAAACGGGATGGGGATGAAACACATAATTTATTATGTGTAAAAAATAATTTTTATAATTAATTAAATCATTTTGTCACATTTTAAATGGTTGTTGTGCTTGTATGTACTATTGGATGAGTATTCACTATATCTCATAAGAGTGTCTCTTCATATAATTTAATGTATTTCTTGCTTTTGATCAATGATAAGTATTAGATTTATTAAAAAAAATACTAAATTTTAAATATAAAAAAAAGCCTTCGAGAAAAAGAGGAAAAATGGATGTAGACAAATAAAATTTTTAATATACCTAATATCTATGCGACCCTTTTTTAATGGGTACAATAGTTAGGAATCGATATCGGATACCATTGAATCTTTTGCATTTGAGCATCTATTGCTTTGGATAGACCTTGTGAAAGTGTAATAGTTCGATACGAATTTTACATGCTTAGGAGAGTGTTATATTTCTTTGTATGTACTTTATTTACTTTTTCACAAAGGCCTTTAGGGTGTTAGTTAATTTATGTTTGAAATAATGTTATATGAAATCAAATGTATGAAAATTAGAGGAAGTTTTATAGACATTTGAAAGTGTTGGCAAGATTTTTGCATAAGTAGAACTTATGATAATTTATATTCTAAAAACTCAAATATTTTGAAACTTTTTTTTGAAATTTTTGAAAACTTTTTCTGGTTTGATAATGTGGTTATGCCAAAGCAACGTTTTAGCATAAAAATTGCAAAGCATTTAGTGATTTGATTTCAAAAGTCAACCTTAAATGATTTAAATGGTACATGTGATAATATGTTGTGATTGCCTTTCTAAGCCACCCTAGCTTTATTTTCCTCCTTTGTACTCTTCCACTGGGGATTTGTTAAGATTACCTTGTATTTTAAACAAATATATAATGGCTGTGATTTAGTTATTCAATGGAATAATTTAAATTTGACAGTTTCTTCTAGAAATTTATTCATGTAAATTTATGAGAAATTTTTTGAGTTATTTAAATCGTACTCTATAAGCGTTTCAACAATTTTAGTATGTGAAAATATTTTGGTATATAAAAAATAATTTAAGCATGCTCATTCTTAGATAGTTTATATTTTTTACTAGGCTAGTATACCTCATCCCCTCTCATGCTTTGCAGATGTGTTTGAGGTAGGAGTGGGAAATTTTAAATAGAAACATTTTTAATCTTTTTGTCTTGAAAAACTTTAAGGTTATTTAGTTGTTTATTAATTTGGAGAGATTATGATTTAGATTATGTATGCTTTTGAGGTTTGGTATCTTTAGGATTTTCCTCAGAGATGCTGCCAAGTCACATGCTTGGATTCGGGCGTGACAAATGACATGTTGTACCTAAGTAATATAACAAATATTTAAACTTAAGAAAATAAATACCTATCATAGTATTGATGTTTCTTATACAAAATCTTCAAAATGATTCATTTTTAGCATCTAAATCTTCAAAATATTCAATAATCTTCAAGTGAAGGTAGAGAGAACTGAGAAAGAATAAGTTTAGAGAGAGAGAGAGAGAGAGAAGAGGTTGGGAGGAAATGAGATTTTGTCGTAGAATTTTCATAATTTTGTTTTGGAAACTATCGTCTCCTAGAAAATATGCTCTGGTCCCACAAATCTCCAACTCAGTTTCTAACTATTGTTTGCTCCTTCTATCGCTGTTAGCTCAATACTTCTAGCTCAAGCTTTACTAATATGACATTAGCTCACCTACATCTCATATGACTCATCGAAACAAAATGAACATTAAAGCATACAAAACCCATTTTGTTAATCATCAAAATAACTGAAGGATACTAACTTAATGCATGCTCCATGTTCTTTGTTAGAGATCTATGGAAATAGTATTGACGTTACATGATTTATGTATTAATGTTCTATGGAAATATAATACATGTACCATTTTTTGTGTTAATATTTCATGAAAATAGTATTGATGTTCCATAGGTTATGTGTTAATTTTCTGTGGGAATATAATGTTTTATTGTGATGATGTTTCATAGAAAAATAATGCATGTTGAATGTTCTTTGTTAGAGATCCATAGAAATAGTATTGATGTTATACGGTTTATGTGTTAATGTTCTATAAAAATATAATGCATGTTCCAAGTTTTCTGTTAATGTTTCATGAAAATAGTATTGGTACTCTATGTATTATGTGTAATGTTTCATGGGAATATAATGCATGTTAAATGAGTTATTTGCAGGTTTTCATGAGTTTTGTATTATGTTTGCTTTGTTGTAATGATGTTTCATGTATTATATATTATGGCTCAATCATGGAGCCAATAACATATAACTTTATTATCCATATGCTGAATAGAAAATACAGCACGACTTATATTTCACTAATAGTTACTTATGTAATCATGGAACTACACTTATAGAAACATGGAACTCAAGCAATTGAGATATGGAACTCTACTCACATATAACTTTAACCAAAAAATAAGTATCAATTACATAGGAAAAACAATTATTTTTCCTCATCTTCTCCAATAACAACTTTCTCATAATTCTCCATAAATTTACCTTACACAATACACTGAATACGATAAAAAAATATCAAACAATATGAAAGAGAGCTCTACTACCATTGGAACTTGCTGTTGTCACCATTGGAACACAATTGTTGCTGTTGTTACAAATCGTTCTTATAAAAAAAGAAAAAAAGAGACAATGATGGTTCAATAAGAGGTTTTTGGAGAATTCTATCGGGAAGAAAATGAAGAACAAAGAAAAGAAAAAAGAAGAAGAAGAAAAGGGAGACATCACTGGGTATAAGAGAAGAAAAGAAGCGCGCGTGAAGAAGAAACCTGAACAATTCTCCAATTTAAATAGGACGTTATCGTTTGGCAAGAAAGTGCATCCGAGTGCAAGATATAATTTACTGTCCAAGTTGAGCCTTAGTAACATTTTTTTGGTCACACTTTTATTAATGCTGTTTTCTTTCTTTTTTTTTTTTTTTTTTTTTAGATTTAGATCAGACTGCTATGAATATTTGGGATTTAAAGTCTAGAGACAAAAAAAGCTGTTTCCAAACTTACTAATGATTTGGTAATGTTGTCTTTTTGGAATAATACTTGCCTCATGCAAGGCTAGTACTTGTTTGATATGTTCGATAATAAACATGTATTAGAGCCCAATGGGGGCGTATTTGTCGACATCACTAACAATCATTATATATACTCCCTCAATTTTTTTACTTGTCACATTGTGTCGATTCTTGTGTTTTTTATTTGTCACATAATGGTTCTAAGACAATATTTAATGAAAAATTTCCTGTTATACCTTCCCATTAATAACAAATTACAATCTCTTTTTTACTCTTTTCACATGTAAGCTAATATAAATAATAAGGAGAGATCAATTTTGAAGGGTATTCCACTATACACAAGGAAAAAAAAAAATCTAAAATGTCATATTTTCTTTAATAATGTGTGTCTAAAATGTGACAAGTAAAAAAAAAAAAAAGAGGGAGTATTAAAAAAAAAAAGGAAGATTGTCCTATTTAGTCCCCAAAAAATTTAGATTCCTCTATTTTGGTCCTTAAATTTGAATTTCAACCGTTTGAACCCCAAATAATTTATTTTTATTCTTTTTGGACAAATTTATCATTGTCAAAATTTAAAATGTTTTCTCAAAAGATCACAAGAATAATTCTGTAATTTGAAATACATAATATTACAAAAAATCCTAAGAAACCCACAATTTTCTTCTCCTTTCTTTATTATTATGTGAAATTACAGAATTATCCGTGTGATCTTTTGACAAAAAATCTAAATGTTTTTGACAGGGGTAAATTTGTCCAAAAAGATCAAAAAAAGAAGAAATTTAATTAATTTAGGATAAAAACAACTGAAATTAACTGGTAAAAAAATAACTAAAATTAAAATTAAAGGACTAAAATAGGGAAACCTAATTTACTTGGGGACTATATAGGACTATCTTTAAAAAAAAAAAAAGAAAAAAAAGTCTAATTGAGTTTGAGACCCACAAAAGGAGTTTTGACTAACATGAGCCCAACTCATTTTTCTCGGCTATCGGGCTGGTGCGCCAAATCATATTTGGGTTTTGAAGTCCCTATGGAGGGCCACTTAAGGGTTTTTGACTTACACGAGCCCAGGATCGTTCGTCTGCGCTAAGAACCTGGATCTTGGATTCATGGCCTGTTTTGGGCTATAAGAAACAACAACGCATGACGGTAACACCGTGCTTCAAAGTAAGACCAAACAAGTGAAAAACCACACCCGGAGAAAGAAGAGTAGAGGTTTTATCCATTTTCTTGTTCTTCATCTTCATCGGCAAAGAAGAATATGTCAAGAACAGGAACACAGCGTCTTCTTAACAGCTTGAAGCAACAAGCTCAGCTTCACTACAAGATTTTCACTCGTCGCTATGGCCAACAATTCATTGATGTCCTTGAATTCCCGATTAAGCTCGTCTTGTCCCCTTTCACTCTTGCCTACGACATTGCCGGTTCTGCCCCTCGTGGCTTTGGCATTCCTGAATTCATCTCCAAGCTTTCTTATTCTGCTATATTTGTAAATTCACTTCTCTTTCTCTTTCTCTTTACTTGGCATTCTGTGGTTTTAAGTTTGTAGCTTTCTTCTTTTTATATTCTTTCCATTCATAATTTGGCGTTTCTTGAAATGGGGTCAAGGAAATGGTGATTATTTGCTGGTTCGTTTGGAAATTCGGATTGAATTGTCTAAACCCGGAATTAGACTAATGCCTGAGCTGCAGCCATATGTTGCGGGGAGTATTGTTTATTGCAAAAAGCTTTCTTGAGTTTGGATTATCGATCATCAACTTATTTAAAGAGAAAATTAATAAATTGGCATGTGATTGCATTTGCTTTTATGTAGTTTGTTTAAGACAAATATGGTCAAGATTGATGGTTTATTATTTCTGGAATCCTCCACTTGAGCACATAACAACTAGGCAGGTTTATTGTTAAAGAATTATGCTATCACTGAGCAGCATTTTTAATGATTGGTATAATTTTGATGTGCCACTGCCACAAGTATATATTTTCTGCAACCAGTTTATAGCTAAAAAGCATCATGGTTCTTTTGAGACTGCCTAAGATAAGACACCATGATGTTGTTTATGCCCATGTGCATTGATTCACTTATGCTCATTAACTTTTATTGGGTTGACCGCAGGTTGTTGCTACTATTGGGACTTATGATATTACTATGGAGCTTGGGAAGAAGGTCCTATGTCAGAGGTGCTTCTTCCCTTGTCATAACTTTATTTTTTGATTGGACTCTGTTAGTTGTCTAGACTTGTTCAAGTAAAGGAAGTAAACAAATTGTCTTATAACGGGTTTATAGTACTTTGGATGTCCAGTATCGAACTTTTTTGTGATGTATTTGGGAAGTAGGTACATATACAATTAAGTGTTCACTCAACTCTTTCTTTGGATAGAAACTGCCGTACCTGCAATGGGTGGAATGCATTGCAGTGTACTATGTGCAAAGGTTCCGGGAAGGTGCACTACCAGGTGAAAAACTACACTTTGAAGAGGTAGGTCATTCAGTGGTCAATACATTTGAACTTTCTTCTGACCACAAATATCTTGACAGCCAATTTTTTTCTTATTTTTTGGTGTTGTAAGTAGACGGCCCACTTATATCCTTTCGTCTTCATAATTATGAATGTTATTTCTTTACATGGCAAAAAGCAACGATGAAATTCTGAAGCATGTCCAGGAAAGACCTGTATAAGAAATCCAATAAGCAGCAAGCAAACTGAGAAGCCCTGTATTTTCTCCCAAAACATTCCAATCACTGAATATAGTGATTGAATTTTTTCCTTTCTGTTTAACTTGAATAAAATAGTATGTTGCTTTTCCTGTTGTCTTCTATTTTGTTCATTTTGGTTTTGCATGGTCTACTAATCGAATTCTAAGAGATATCTGACGTTTTCAGTACTCTTTTTTTTTTCCTGATTTGTCCCGCAATCTCTTTCTATAGAGGAGAGAAGGCAACTCCTGAGGGTATTGCTGATGCAATCGCTGAAAATAGAGCTGAATTAGTACATCTTCCTTCTACATTGGACCTACATGTGCCGTTGCCATCCAAAGAATGCCCAAGTTGTGATGGATCGGTTAGAACTACACTGCTATGAATTTAGATTGGTTCTTGAAGAAATTTGTTTTTTTACCCCTGTATGATACTTGATGGCTTGTTTATATTTTGATTATGGTATTATTTCCTACCTGAGTGGGCAGCCACATTTGTTATTTATTTCCATGATTTCTAGGGAATGACATCTGATGTTATTACCAAGTGATATTTTCCACCTACTTACTTCCATTATGTCTTTACCCTTTGTAAGATATCTTCAATGATTGTTGCAGAAAATATTATTTTGCAGGGTGTAATGAAATGTCCAGAGTGCAAAGCCAAGTTGCAGATTAGGATTTCTGCTGATGATGTGAGATTATTTTGTTTTATTCTTTTCGCTACATTTGGTGCAATTAGTTTGAGAAAGGAAAATATTGTAAGTTAGCTATTTAGTAAGGAAACCATTAAACCTATCATTAGCAATTTAATACTCTGAAGAGAGACAAGTAAAGTGTTTTAATTATCATAATATTAGAGTGACAAGTGTTAGTCTTTATTAGTTGCTTTAACAATGAAGCATGTCTTGTCATCTTTTCTCATCCTTTTGTAAATTACAGCGGTGTTCCTTTAGGTTTGCCCATTATAAAATTTTCTTTCTTCAAATAGATAATGGAGCCACCTTGGATAGCCTACAACATAATGAGAAAGATGGACTATCCTTACGAGGCTAGTACAGTATCTCTCCTATTTTTGCTCTTGAAAATGTTGGTTATCTCATTTTAAAGTTGTTTCTGCTTTTATTGAGATTCGGTACATTATTGCAGCATATTATTCATAGCATGAAAGACCCAAGTATTGCTGCATTTTGGTTGATTACCTTGCCTCAGATTATGGGAGGATTTGAATATGATGAAGAAGTCAAGCAGAAAATTTGGTGGCAATACAAGGTTTGTGTTGTTTGTCTTTCTTTCTTGTTTGAAAAATGGCCACGTCTGTAGTTGTTGGTTGATATTGAATAGAAAATTTTGGTCAGGTGGTTGCATTTTAATGTTGAAGTACAGTGCATTTGAGTTGCATTTTGACCTTGTCCTGAAAAAGAAGAGAACTAGAATTAATTAAAGGTACAATAAAGCAACTGTGTTTTCCTGTGTTAGTTCTTCTAGGCTTTCAAACCCAGTTCATAAACTCAAAATCGTAGCCGTCTTATGCCCTTCTCTGATATATGTTTTCTCCTTTCCTTTATGATGCTTGTATCCCCCAAAACAATAATAGCTTATTATGAAGCTGGTATTTTTTTTTTTTTGGGGGGGCGGGGGGGGCGGCAAACTTGAAGCATATCTTTTGCTTTACATTTTGGACAGTACCTGCTAACCATTTAGTTGTTGGATATTGACTTTGCCTAATGTACTACATTGTAAACTGTTTTATCCTTTCGTGCAACTTCGTGATAGCTTTACTTGTTCACATTTGCTTCTATCTACATTTCTTAGGAATCCATGCAGTATGATCAGCTTCGAGATGTGGTAGCCAAGCGAAAGCCAGGTTGGGAATACTTGCAAGAAGTAAGATGGATATCTACTTGTAAATATTATTTCAAAACTATCATACTCTATATGTTGAATAGCTCTCTAGGGTACTAGGTCATTACTTTTAGGTAGTTTCCTGAGCACCAATGGTAAATATGCTCTCTTGGGTTTATTACAACTCTAATAGCCGGGCAAGTTGATCATGTTAAAAACAGTGGAAAAGATTGAAAAAAAGGGCATTATCTTGATTGTTAACTTTTAGGTTAAAATGTATTCAGGGCCACTTTTCACAGTCTTCACAGTTATGTTCTTGTCATATTTCTGTAGAATTATGGAGAAAATCAAAAAAGTTTAAAGATCTTTAGTGATGTACATTTTCATCGCAGGCTTTGATCTCAATAGATCCAGCTCGTGCTCGGGATGACCCTGTCATTGTAAAGAATGTCCCTTACTACAAGGCCAAGAAAGCATTGGAAGCAGAAGTAATGAGCCTTGATCTTCCTCCACGACCTCAAAATTGGGGGGTAAATATATCCTTTTCTGCACTTGAATGTTTTCTTTGTATTACAAATTCTTTTCGTCTTTTGATGAAAAATAACTGTCGTGCATTTTGTATCATATTACGAAATCTAAATCTTTTCTGGATCATCACAAAATTGCAACTTGAAGATTTCCCTACTTTTGCTTTACTGGGTGCATGTGTTCCATAGGACAAAGATACCTACCATTGGTGTCTGACTTAACACTGAATAAAATATAAGGCTACCTATCACTGGTGTCTCTCTCGTTTAGGTGTATATGAGCATCTTGTATACATGAAAAAGTTTCGGTTGTTTTCTTCATTTGATAAGAGAAGCACTGCAGGAACTGGACCTTCCACTTACCGCATCTTCTTGGAGTGAGGAAGACCGCAAAGATCCAAAGAAACTTTATGAAATGACAGTTCTTCTTAATGCACAACGTGAAATCGCTGATCAGATACTGGATTCTCAATGGGAAAGAAAATGGCGTGAAGAAAAGGTTAGTGATATTAAGAGTTGTCAGTGCCCGGTACTGATACTTTGTACCAATAGGTTGGTTCTCTTTTGAATATTTTGTCTGCAGCTTTGGGAAACATATGCATACTTCATGTCTCTTACCTGGGATTGACTTACCCCAGGTGTGAATATGATTAAACTTGAATGTAAAACAGGAAATTGTTAAAATCTACCGTTTAATCATTCCATATATAACCTAAAAATGATTATCAAATTTGATTACCTTTGCCATATAGATCAATTAAATCTAGCAATTCACTTTATGTTTGTCAACTCCAGTTTTTCTAAGATGCCCTCAACGACTATGTCTCACTTTTTCTACTCAATGTGTTTTATTTTATATTTGTTATCTCGAAAACAATTAACTTATCAGTATCGTTTGCAAATTCCAGTTGAACGAAATGCTGCAAGAGAAAGTCCAACCCTACATTCGGAATATGGAAAACATGGTCCTTCCTTCGCCAGTTGTGATGCCGTCCCATAGTCAGGATCAGAAGGTCTGCTGTTTTTCTATATCTGCATTTTCCTTTATATGCTTTATCATGAGATGTTCAATTTCTGGCATTCTATGCTAGTTTGCGCTACTTTCGGACAAGCGCGATGAACAATGTTATTTCATGAGAATCTCCTTGTGGCAGGAACTCATTTTAACCATTTTTCACTTTTCTTTGGCTGTAGAAAAAGCGCCGGCGATGGATTTTCTTCTGAATCAAAGCCGTGGCTATGAAGTTTCCCAGATCAAATGTACTGTTAGATTTTAATACACATTTTTGAAATCTAAAAACTCACAAGATGGTTTTTGTAGCTCACTTAAAGTTGATTTTCTGAATGGTCCCTTTTCTTCACAGTATTTATTTGTGATGTACTGGGAATGTAGTAATTAATATATCATATATTCCTCATTATTGAACTTTGTTTTATCATTATTCTAAAGTATTATTTTTTTCTGATGGAAATCATTTTGTTTGTTTATGTATGAGTATTGTTCAGGAAAAAAAAAAATGAAGTTTCTCCATCAAAATGAAGAAAACAATTATTTTTCTTCTTATCCCTTCTTGGGCGTGGGTAGGCCCAAAACTCAAGCTCAGTGGCAAGATGGGCCATCGAACTAAACAATCCATACTACCACATGTTACTTTAACCTTTGGGAGTTTGGGGCAATTTAGCTTGGGTCGTCTTGATTGGTCTTTGGATTTCTGAGATTTTGGAGGCTTGGCTTCTGAGTTTTTAAGTTTATTTTAATGAAGGTAGACTATAAGAATTTTTTTCTCGAGTGTTGTCAAAGCTATAATTATTTTATGAGAAGAACCCGAGTTTCAAACCTAAAATTTTATATTAGATTTCAAAACGATATATAATCCAAAAAAATGAAGATAGGGCTTTATTGACTTTTATTCGTGTATGTCAATTTAAAAATCACTCTGCTCACATTTTAGTTAATTTGGATTGTTTTAAATTTTAATGTAATTTTAGAATGGATTAAGAAAATTACTTCTTATATAACTTATGCTATTTTGAATTAACAATAAAGAATGATATGTAAGTTGTTTTTCTTTAAAAAATATAAAGAAACTGGATCCAAGTACAAATATATATATATGTCTCAATTTAAAAGTACGAGACAAAAAGAAGGAAAAGAAATAAAATAAGAAAATGAAGATATTGAAGAAGAAAAAAAAGAACAAAATTTCATTCCTATAAATTCACTGATTAACAATAACAACATATATATATATATATATACTTTATTCAGTCATAGCGATTTCCAAATAATCAAATAACAGAGATTACAAAATAACCCAATAATAATACTATTCTAGACTTTCAAGAAACCATGGAAAAAATCTCAAATATTAATTAGAATATATCCATCCAGCCCTTTTTTGTCTTTATTATTTCCCTAATTAATTAATTAATTAATACACCAATATAAATGATTGAAGAATTAGAAAAATTTCATGATGGTGAATATTAACCTTAAAATTATCTTAAAAGAAAATAAATTAACGTGTGTTTCTGGGACACCTACTGATCTGTGTGCAGCTACGGGAATAAGGATTAGCCTTTTGATGACCAGTGCAATGGTAATAAGAATTTCCCCTTTTGCTGCATGGAATTGAATTTTTCTTCATTGCATCATAACTTATATACCTTTTTTGAGCAGCTAAAGTTCTTCTTGTTATTTCAGAATCCATCATCATCTCTTCATCTTCATCAATGCAATCACCAACATTCCCATTAATGCATGATTTATTCATCGCGTCCGAAAGCCCGCCTTCTACTCCACCTGATCCGGGCATGCCGGCGTCAAGAGAGGTTGAAAATGTTGAGGTTGCTACTATAGCCAAAACAAGGAGAACTAGCCCAACTCGAATAATTGCCATTTTCGGAAAGGTTTGTGAAAATTAGGATTTTGTCTTTTAGAAAAAAAAATATTTTGATGTGATTTTTACCTTTTCGAGTGAATTTGTGGATCTACCTCTGCCCTTCTTGCTCAAGGAGGAAGAAAGGGAGAGAGAAATGAGGGCTTTTTTTTTTTTTTCGATTGATTGCTGAAGGAATGCCAGGAGAGGAGGAGAGTTTTCAAGAAGAGGGAATTGATTATGATGAGAGAGGCAGAGATGTTTGATTTTGACCTTAATTATGATTTGTATCTGTTTGTGTGATTTTACGTAATTTACGTAGCCCCAAATTTTGATCCAGTAAATCTGGTATCTTGTCAAAGGTTTCTCTACAACTATATGTCCTCTCTAACCATGAAAAATTTTTAATTTTGAGGAAAAAAAAAATGCAATTAAGAGTGGGCATAAATTTTGTGGATGATTAATTGGTCAATTAGACAATCTCAAATTAAAGGCTTTTGATCTACAAGAAAACGGGAGGGATGAAACACATAATTTCTTATCGGTGAAAAATAGTTTCTATAATTAATTAAATTATTTTGTCGCATTTTAAATGGTCATGTTGTTTGTATGTACTATTGAATGAGCATTCATTATATCTCAACAAATTGTCTCTTAATATAATTTAATGTATTTCTTGCTTTTGATCAATTATAAATATTATATTTATTAAAAAATATTAAATTTTAAATATTAAAAAAAATTTTCGAGAAAAAGAAAAAAAATGGATGTAGACAAATAAAATTTTTAATATATTTAATATCTGTGTAACCCTTTTTTAACTGGTAACAATAGTTACAAATGAATATCGAATACTATTGAGTCTTTTCTATTTAACCATTAATTAATTTAGATAAAACTTGTGAAAGTATATCGATATGAATTATCGAAACTTATTTAAGGAGAAAATTAATAAATTGGCATGTGATTGCATTTTCTTCTATGTAGTCTGTTTAAGACAAATATGGTCAAGATTGATGGTTTATTATATCTGGAATCCTCCATTTGAGCACATAAACTACTAGGCGGGTTTATTGTTAAAGAATTATGCTATCACTGAGCAGCAATTTTAATGATTGGTATAATTTTGATGTGCCCTGCCACAAGTATATATTTCTGCAACCAGTTTATAGCTAAAAAGCATCATGGTCCTTTTGAGACTGTCTAAGATAAGACACCATGATGCTTATTAATTCTAGATTTGTTCAAGTAAAGGAAGTAAACAAATTGTCTTATGATGGGTTTATAGTGCTTTGGATGTCCAGTATCGAACTTTTTTGTGATGTATTTGGGAAGTAGGTACATATACAATTAAGTGTTCACTCAACTCTTCCTTGGATAGAAACTGGCGTACCTGCAAATAATAGTATAAATCCAATGGAAAACTCATCAAATAAAGAGTCGAGTGCATCCAATCCAATGGACCTCATCAAATAAAGAGTGGGCCGACCTAACGCTGATAATGGATCGCTTGGTGGTCAAGTAACCTAAAACTCTATCCGCTTATAAATAATGATATTCCCCAAAGTTGAGAGATCATTCAGAAGACACTCAAACTCGAGACATTTCCTCACCTTCTTCCTCCCGAAGATCTAAGAAAGCTCTAGCTGCTCTGTGATCTATCGTTTATCCTCAAAGCCGTTTGGTTTGAGAACAAGTTTTCAAGCGCTCAAATCAACACTTTGCTGAAGAGAAGAATTGAAAGATTCACCTACAGATTAGGAATTTCCTAGAGATCTTATAACCACACACTATCATATCATAAATCAAATCACATTGTTTGCTACTTGTTTTGTATTCAATTTTCAGAACTAAACTTTTGCCGCATATAAACTTTGGCATGCCCAGCGAGGGAATCTCTGCCTTCCATCTCTTCTCTTTAAAGCTCAAGTCAATCAAACTTCAAGTATCAAATATCAATAGCTCCCAAGCTCACCTTGTCGCCTCTCCGTTCTTTGTCAGCGCATTTCAGCCTTCAGGTAGCCTAAGCCTTTTTTGTTCTTCATTCCTTCTGTTCATGTCGTGTTCGTTTTGTCATTTTTTTGGGGCTAAATTGAATGTTTGAATTTATGAAGAATCTGTTCTACCTCTAAGAAATTCTAAGCCTCTAAAAAATGAAATTTTTTTTAAGTAAATAAATAGAAGGCAATTTTTTTGCTTCTGTATGAATTTCTTTTGTTTTTTCTGGTTTATCAGTTTTTTATTTTTATTTGACTAATTGAAGGTTTATCTTTATGAAAATGCTACTCTATCCAAAAAAGCCTAAGACTAACAAGTAAAAATTTTTTAAGTGGATAACTCATAACAATAGGTAGTTTCTCTGTTTTTGTTTTTTTTTTGTTTTTTTTTTTTTTGGCTAAATGAAGTTTTTCCCTAATGAGTAGTATGCTCTAATCTAAGCCTCTAAAAATGCTAATCTATGACCATAAATGAATTTTTCTTGTCTGTTTATATAGCATTTAAGGTTACTAAATATCTTAAATTATTGGATTTTTTTTTTTCTATTCTTGTGGAAATTATGGTTGCTAGATTGTAATTTTTAGATTGTTAGTTTCTTTATCTTCTAATGTTTCTAATTGTCTCAAATTTTTAATTAAATAATGGACAAATTCAAGTAAAACTAGTTGTAAGTTAATATTGTTTGTGAGGTTTTTGGCAAGTTTGTTTTCATATAAGATAATTCTATTGCAATTAATTTATATTTAGCTAGGTAATTTGTTTTCATGTTAGATAATTCATATTTCCATTAAGATAATTTATTTTCATATTAAGTCATATTTGTTTGTGAGTTTACTTATGAAGTTCATTTGTTAATTAGGTTTGAAGGGAGAGAAAGAAACGGTTCCAGCACCTCACCAAGTAATGAACAATCAATCGCTTTAGGACAAAATTGTAGATAAAGGAAAAAGATATGACATGGAGATATTGTACCCAAATTGAGAATTCTAGAAACAAAAATAAAGTCCTTCTTTGTGAATTTTGTGACATGATTATTTCTAGTGGAGGTATCAATCAAATGAAGCAATATCTTGCTGGATTAAAAGGAAATATAGCTTCTTACAAAAAGTCTCTTTTGAAGTTCAAGTTCTTTTTCAAGATTGAAGGAAAATGTTCAAAAAGCAAAGGATAAGAAAAGAGATTATGGATTGCCTATGGAAGAGATGCAACATGATGATGATATTGAAGAAATTCTTCCTCGCAAAGACAACGGGAAAAGAATACAAATTAATGAGCAGCCTAACAAAGAAAAAAAATGACAGCCAAGGTATTGAAGCTTATACAGGTAAAGCATATGATTCCTCTCAACCAAGCATTAAAGCATCTTTACAAAGTAAAGAAAAATGGCATGACAAAGATATTACTTTGGCTTTGTGGTTTTATGGTGCATGTATTCTTTTTAATGCTGTTAACTCACATTATTTTCAACAAGCTATGTCAAAAATAGCATCTATGGTTCATAGGTACAAGGCTCCAACTAATTATACACTTAGGGTTAATTAAGTAAAAAAATTCTAAAAAACAAGTTGAATTACTTGTTGATAGTTTTCGTAGTAAGTGGGCAAAAATTGGTTGCACAATTACCGTGATACCCCCAACCCCGCCACTAGGTCAACTGCGGCTGAGTAGGGTATCTGCGTGCCTCTCAGTACTAAATTATAAGCCCGAAACAAAAGCACAATCCCGGGTTAACACCTATAGGTATAAATAGAAAGTACGCAGCGGAAAACTTAAATAAACTGGTTACTACTAGAGTGCTCCAAACACGAGACTTAAGAAAACTTCTTAATAACTGTTTCAATACAGGAATAAAAGTATCTTTACCAGCACAACCTTATGACAACATAACAAGAAGAACTTTACAACTGGCCCAGGTCTAAGAAACACAAAATATAAAACATGTTTTTCTAGGGAAGCTTGGTCCAAAACTCTATGCCCAAAATTTCATCGGCTTATCGTGCCTCTGTCTGTCCTGAGTTAATTTGAGGAAAAAACATGATATAGAAAACGTGAGCGCGAACGCTCAGTGAGTCCACGTGTGTGTACGTCTTAGTGATTTCTTTGAAACAATACTGATGCAGTTTCACAAAAACAGTTCATGCAATGTAATAAGAAAGCACTTTCTTTTGTCATTTTAACAAAACTGATGCTTGAACCGACATGAGGGTTTCGAGCGCAGCTGGGAAGTCTAAGCGAATCAAGACACATCAATGCAGCTTCTATACCTAGTGCAAAAAAATACACAATGCCACAGTCGGGCTCGACGGATAAGGTCTAGATCCCACAACGAGGTCATCGGAATCAAATTCTGACATCTCGTAGTCAAAACCAGCCAAGCACCATACGAGCGCTCGATTACCAAACAATCGCTCTCCCAAAACTGGTCAAAATAGGCTACAGATTCCTGGGGCACCTACCAAGTCTACCCTGGGACCAACCTCAATTTCAAGCCCCTCCTGACTCTCCAAAAGGCGGCCGTCCCACTGCAGGGCATGATGCATATCCACGTAGACCAATTGGGCCACGCTCTCCATGGTACTATGCCCCTCTTCAAGTGGATTCACTCTCTCGAGTTTGGATCATCCACGCCATTGGAAGAGGTCCTTGTACGGGAAACTAGCCACATACAATGCAATCCTCTGACGCTTCCGAACACAAGATCAAAACTAAAACTGTAACCCTGGTTGAATGGGGTTTTCATATGTGTTTACAATAGAAAGACCATTTGTCCGGCCGACAGGTTAGAATCAAGTCATGAATATTTTCAGCAAAAATTCCCATCCGTCAGTTCACCATATGCTTATGCAACTACACACATATATGCCGGATATATACTCATGCATGTCAAAACAGTATAACTTTTCAAAACTAGAACATTTTTCAACATATAAATCTTCCCAGAAAAACCTGTGTACAGCCGAAACCTGTTTCACATCAATTATAAACCGTTTTGAAAAGGCCACACCTATATGGAACACGACTCTTATGCATTGCCTAAGAAAATAGGTAACACATTGTGGAGAACATCTCTGAAAAACATGCTAAACTTGTAATATGCTGAACGTAGTAAATATCTCCTAACAGATTCAGGAAGACACACCTTACAAGGCCTGTAATATATTTGCAGATATTAGAAAATAGAGTTTTATGGACTCACCTGAATACGGCTTTGGTGCTATGATCCTACAAACATAATACCAATAAACACTTACGTATAAATCCAAACCTTTCTATTTGCCTCCAAAAATAAAAGAAAATAACTCCTTATGAACCTAGGATATAACTACACATATACTAATCTAAATAGCCTTACACTTCTTAACCCATCTACACTAAAATAATACAAACCCACCAGTGATGCTAAAAAAATATATATGCTCATGCCATATACATAAAATTAGGTATACATATACATCAAGATTATCAAGAAAGTTAAGTATACCAAAATTATATATATATAAAATCATAAATGTTAAAATCATTTTCAAGGGTCATTTTAAAAAAAAAATACGTATTAAATTTATGAATGCCAAAATTGTTACAAAAGTTATATATATAATATATAAATATATACAAATTTATGTACTAAAATATATAGATATACAAGACTTTATTTTCCAAAATTACTTATATAAAAAGAAAATCCCATATATACTAAAAATATATACTAAAATTATTCGCAACAATTATACATATCACAAACATGTATATATATGAAAAGTTATATACTAGAATTCATTTACAACAACTATATATATATATATATATTAAAACATATATAAGACTTCATATCCTACAATTATTTCTAATATCCCCATGCACGCAACATATATATATATATATATACTAACACCATACACAACCATTATGAACACCTCAAATATATATACACAAACTGTACATGGATAAAACAAAAAAAATATATACATATATCAACTTTTGCAATATATACCTATAGATATGCATACTAAGAATATGCATGAAAAAATATACATATATATATATATATTAAGATTATATACATTAAAATTGTACATCTAAACATATATTTAAGACATATAAATACTAAAACTAGATATGCAAAAATATATACTAAATATATATATTTGAGAATATAAATAATTACGTAAACTAAAAAAAAATATATATATAAAAGAAAATACATTAAAAATCATTTACATAAAATTAGGTATACAAAAATCATTTTAGATAAGAAAATTTGACCAAGAAAAAATAAATAAATAAATTTATATAAAATTAAATAAGAGAAATCAACACAAAAAATTAAATAAATTTTAACAAAATTGTACCATTACCAAAATATTTGAATAAAAGAAAAAGAGGGGAAAAATAGAAAAAGGAAGAAACTAGAAATATGGAAAGCAATATGGGAGAAAAGAAGGAATGAAAAGAAAAAGAAAAAAACAACACGGAGGCGGCAGCAAAAATCAAAAGATAGAAAGGAGGAAAAGAAATAAATAAAAAGAAAAGAGCGGCTCACCTTGATGCTGGGCGGCACTGGGCAGAAGGAAAAAGGAGGAGGAAAAAGGCAGCAGCCACTTCTCCTCCTCAAACACATATATATACACACTACCCACATGCATCCAACAAGACATTTGACGCTGAACTCTGGATAAGTGGCAGCTTTTTCTGTTTTTTTTTACAGCCATATTAATCTAATAGTGTGTTAAAAAAATACTAATAAAAATAATAATATTATTAATAAAAGATAAAAAAAATCCTTCCACAAAAAAATACCACTCTAAACCTTATACGAGATTATCGAGTATTTTAAACAACTAAAAAGTACGTATCATAAATTCTTAGGTTTTACTACGTTAGACCCCGACTAGTACGTTAACGTCAATTGCCCTCTCAAGATCGCCCGAGGTGCTTACCGAGTGGGGCGTTACATTCTTCCCTACTAAGAAAAATTTTGTCCTCGAAATTTAATAGTCATATATCTAGAAGTTTTGGATATTTCATCTTCAGATATTCCTTAGTCTCCCAGGTTGCCTCCTCAATTCCATGATGCCTCCATACAGCTTTACACCTAACTCTTTTACGCTTCGTTCTATAATCTCTACTGATTTTTTTTCTTCGTACGACAGATCGGCACGTAACTCCAGTTAGTCATCATTGAGCACATGATCCGGTGTAGGATGATATTTGTTCAATTATGATACATGAAATGCGTCATGCATGCTCATCAGCTCATTCGGTAAGGCTAACCGATACGCCACTTTACCAACCCTGTTAACAATTTCAAATGATCCGACATATCGGGGGCTTAACTTTCCTCTCCTTGAATATTTAGGCTTTCCGCAATGTGGCATAAGTTTCAAGAAAACTCGATCTCCCACAACAAACTCCAGGTTCCTTATTTGATTATTGGCATAGCTCTTCTGTCTACTTTTGGCTGCTCGAAGCCGATCTTGTATTATCCTAACTTGTTTATGCATTTCCTCCAACTCTGGCATCGGGTTCCCTTGTTTTCACTGAGATCAAACTCCAATCTCATCCCTGTATAGGAGTGTTCTGCATTTCTTACCATACAAAGCTTCAAATGGGGCCATTCCTATCAAAGAGTAGTAGCTGTTATTATAAGCAAACTTAATACAAACAAGATTGTCAGCCCACTCTTTCCCAAAATCTAAGGCGCAAGCTCTCTACATATCCTCTAGGGTTTGAATTGTTCTCTCGAACTATCCATCGGTTTGGGGGTGTGCTGTGGTGCTATAATTTAGGTTGGCTCCATAACTGCCTGGAAATTGAGCCAAAACCTTAAGGTAAACCTTGGGTCTTTGTCGGATACACTCCTTATTGATGGCACTCTATGAAGCTGTACAATCTCATCTTCCTAGATTTGCGCTAACTTGTGCCGTAATTAGTCAATGTTTTACTTCCTGGAAACTTCTCTTGCACTTCTCCACCCATGTAAACTTGATGGCTTTCCTCGTAAGTTATGATAAAGGTCTAACGATAAGAAAAGAAAAATCTATTATGAATCTCCAATAATACCCTTCCATCTCTAAGAAGTTATGTACCTCTACTAGTATCTTGGGCTGCGTCCAATCGGTCACTGCTCTACCTTTACTGGTTTGACTGATACTCCTTCCTGAGTTATCATATGCCCTAAGGAAGTCACCTGTTGCCATTCAAAACTTACATTTCCTAAACTTGATGTAAAACTCATGCTCCTATAGGGTTTACAACACTTTTCAAAGATGTCATTCATGCGCTTCGAGGTTAGGTTAATATATAAGAATATCATCAATGGAAAGCATCACAAACTTACCCAAGTAAGAACAGAAAATCCTATGTATCAATTCTATGAATACTGCAGGTGCATTTGTCCATCCAAATGGCATAAAACAAACTCATAATCCCCATATCAGGTGTTGAAATATGTTTTCTTTTATTCATACCTGATAGCATCCTTGTCTTAAATCTATTTTTGAATAGTATCCTACTCCTCGAAGTTATCAAATAGTCCATCCCTAAGTAAAATGTCGTAACTCCCAAATGGTAAGGTAATTAAATCTCTAGATAAAATCACACTCTCGACACAGATATCACAATCTGGGTACTTTACCTCAGTTATCTTACTTACGCCCATAGGAGTGCTAACTATTAACTGATAATGCATGTCAACAGAGGGTATAGGAACATATTTTATGAAATGAAAGCTCACAAAGAATGCGTAGCTCCAGAATCAATGAGTACTCTTGCCAGTTGAGAAAAGATTTGAATCGTACCTTCGAATACTTCCACTTCTGTGTCTACGGGCAGTCCATCCAACGTATAAACTTTTGCTTTCACTTGTGGCTTATCACTCATTTCTTTGTGGCTCCTCATAGTAGGGGGTCAGCCAGTTCTTCTGGACGTCTCCGGTGGTTCTTGTTGTATCTCCGGGCACTGATCCCTAAAATGTCCTGGTTTCCCACACCGATAACATAATCTTGACTTTTGGTAACACACTTCTGCCACATGTCCACTTCGTCCACAGTATGTACATACTCTATGGACTCCTCCTGGGGTTAGGGTTCGCCGACCTTCATTTATGATCCTTTACTCACCACGGTGTCTCTTAGAATCTCTGGATTTCCATGTTCCTTGTCCAGGACATTTATAGGGGGTTGCAGATAAGCAAATAGCTGCCTTCCTCTGTGTAACCGCTTGATCTGCCATTTCTGTCCTTGTGGCTGCTTCAACTGCTGTTGCGAATCCCATTGGTGGTAAGGGTGCCAATGCCCGTTGTAGTTCTACCCTTAATCCTTTTACAAACTATTGCGTCTTATTCTCATCTATCAATCTTAAGCAGTATTTAGCCAACTTATTGAACTTAGCGGTATATTGGGCAACTATCAGCTTACCCTGTCTCAATTACTGAAACTCATCCTCTCGTTGCTCACCAACCCACCGAGGTATGTACTCTTTCCTAAATTCTTCTTGAAAATCGTTCCAGGTCCATGGTTGGTTCTTGAGTGCCCGAGCTTCGGAAGCTCTAAGCCACCAATCCTTTGCCATTCTACAGAGTCGAAAAGCTGCGAACGTTACCCAGAGAGCATCCTCGTACTTAAGGATATCATAAATATCACTTAGCTGCTCGAGGAACAGTTTAGCCTTAATTTCTTGCTCGACTTTTCCATAGAACTCCGGTGGTCGAAACATAAAAAATCGTTATAGTGCTTCATCTGCCCTAGTGGCCCGTACTCACTCGTTCCTCCTTGTGGTTATAGAAGTTTCTAACAACTTCGTCATTCTAATCATAAAATTCTCCATTACCATATGCGTAGCTTGCTCTGGATGAGGGGTGTTTTCCCTAATGGGTTCAATCTGTCTGCTTTGAGAATTTTCGAATACAGCCTCGTCCGTAAGATTGGAAGGTCTTGAATCTAACATGTTTCTAGACAATCAGAAGGTTTCATCACTAATAAACTTATAAGTTTGCAACTACTCCATAACAAGTAAGTATAAACTCAGCACAAACACCAACATCAACACGTTCATATAAACATAAACATATATATATATATATATATAGATCTCAAAATTAGGATCTTTAGTACAAGTGGTGTCACAGACAAATCATCCTGGTCCTATTACTCCAAAAATATGTGACTGGGTTATTATACATATCCCAAAAAAAAAAAAATCCGGGGACCTCCTATCCACTATCCTAAGGCTTACTATGTCAAGCCTCAATCAAACACCACGTATACCCATCCAAAAAATCCCCTGCACCCTATCCCAGGTCTACTTTGCATAGGGGTGTCGGCTAGCAGAACCTTCTGGTCGAGACTCTAGCTCGACGTGGGCTCTATCCACTGAATCTCTCATAGTACCAAGGAACTGGGCGATAAGCCACCTAAGCCAGTCCTGCTCGTCAATCAGCTCCTGAATCTCCCTCTCTCTGGCCGCGTGCACCTCCCGCACCTGAACTAGTTTTGTCTCAGCATAGCGGCCTTCACTGCTGCCTGTCGATGTGCCTGGCGGGCCGTACAGAATAGGGCATCCACCCTAGAAATCTCCTCTCTCAGCTCCGAAATCTACTGTCCAGCGGCCTCCACCTGCTGCCCACTCCATAAGTAATAGCCACAAATAGGTGATAACAGTACTAGGGATCCACCCGCTGCGAGGGTGTCCATACACTCAGCATCTACCGGTGCCACTCCCTCCGGCTCAGATAGCATCCCTGCATCAGACTCAGCCTCACTGGGGTCTTCCTTTATCGACACCCCAGGCTCTAATCGCTACACCACCGGTCCCTCTACGGTCTCACTGTCTGAGAAGTCAATCACGGGGATCGGATCTCTCTCCAGAACAATCTCCCTAAGGGAGTATAATGATAAGGGGATCGTCCTGCTGGACCTGCTCACGAGTGCACCCTCCTAATATATCCATCTATGAGTGTGGTGTGCCATCTATACCTACAAGACAAAGTCTTAGGGTCAGTACTAACCAACAAATCAAATGGTTGACATCAAGGTTAAACAATTAACTCCTATAGCTTGTCTAAAATCCAACAGTTCAAACCTAGGAATGAACCTAGATGCTCTTATATCACCTGTGATACCCCCAACCCTACCACTAGGTCAACTGTGGTTGAGTAGGGTATCTGCATGCCTCTCAGCACTAAATTATAAGCCCGAAACAAAAGCACAACACTGGGTTAACACTTATAGGTATAAACACAAACTATGCAGCGGAAAACTTAAGTAAACTGGTTACTACTAGAGTGCTCCAAACATGAGACTTAAGAAAACTTCTTAATAACTGTTTCAATACAGGAATAAAAGTATCTTCACCGACACAACCCTATGACAACATAACAAGAAGAACTTTACAACTGTCCCAAGTCTAAGAAACATAAAACATGAAGCATGTTCTTCTAGGGAAGCTTGGTCCAAAACTCCATGCCCAAAACATCTGCGGTTCATCGTGCCTCTATCTGTCCTGAGTTAATCTAAGGAGAAAACATGATGCTTGAACAAAACTGAGTTAATAAGAAAGTACTTTCTATTGTCATTTTAACAAAACTGATGCTTGAACCGACATGAGGGTTTCGAGCGCAGTTGGGAAGTTTGAGCAAATCAAGACACATCAGCACATCTTCTACACTCAAATACAAAGAAACACACAATGCCACAGTCGGGCTCAACGGACAAGGTCCGGATCCTACAATGAGATCATCGGAATCAAATCCCAGCATCTTGTACTCAAAACCAGCCAAACACTATAAGAGCGCTCGATTACCAAACAACCGCTCTCCCGAAACTGGACAAAACAGGCTACAAATTCCTGGAGCACCTACCAGGTCTGCTTGGAACCAACCTTAGTTTCAAGCCCTTCTTGGCTCTCTGCACGGCGACCGTCCCACTGCAGAGCATGATGCGGTGTCCAAGTAGACCGATTGGGCCACACCCTCAACGGTACTACGCCCCTCTTCGAGTGGATCCACTCTCCTGAGTCTGAATCATGCACGCCATCGGAAGAGGCCCTCGTATAGGGGACTAGCCACATACAGTGCAATCCTCTGATGCTTCCGAACACAAGATCATAACGAGAACTGTAACCCTAGTCGGATGGGGTTTTCATATATGTTTACAATAGAAAGGCCATTTATCTGGTCGACAGGTTAGAATCAAGTCATGAATATTTTCAGCAAAAATCCCCATCCACCAGTTCACCACATGCTTATGCAACAACACACATGTTTGCCAGATTTATACTCATGCATGTCAAAATAGTGTAGCTTTTCAAAACTAGAACATTTTTCAACATATAAATCTTCCCAGAAAAACCTGTGTACTACTGAAACCTATTTCACAGCAATTATAAACTGTTTTGAAAAGGCCACACCTATATGGAACACGGCTCCTGTTTATTGCCTAAGAAAATAGGTAACATATTGTGGAGGACATCTCCGAAAAACATGCTAAACTTGTAATATGCTGAACGTAGTAAATATCTCGTAACAGATTTAGGAAGACACGCCTTACAAGGCCCGTAAATATTTGCAGATATTAGAAAACAGGGTTTTGTGGACTCACATGAATGCGGCTCTGGTGCGATAATCCAACAAACATGATGCCAATAAATACTTAAGTATAAATCCAAACCTTTCTATTTGCCTCCAAAATAAAAGACAATAACTCCTTATGAACCTAGGATATAACTACACATATACTAATCTAAAGAGCCTACCTTCTTAACTCATCCACACTAAAATAATACAAACCCACCAGTGATGCTAAAAAAATATATATGCTAATGCCATATACATAAAATTAGGTATACATATACATCAAGATTAGTCAAGAAAGTTAAGTATACCAAAATTATATATATATAAAACCATAAATATTAAATTTATTTTCAAGGGTCATTTTTAAAAAAATACGTATCAAATAATATATATAAATATATACAAAGTCATGTACTAAAATATATAGATATACAGGACTTTATATACTAAAATTATTTATACAAAAAGAAAATCCCATATATACTAAAAATATATATATAATAAAATTATTCACAACAATTATACATATCACAAACATGCATATATATATATATATGTAAAGTTATATACTAGAATTCATTTACAACAACTATATGTATATATATTAAGACATATACAAGACTTCATATCCTACAATTATTTCTAAAATCCCCATGCATGCAACAGATATATATATATATACTAACACCATACACAATCATTATGAACACCTCAAATATATGTATATATATACAACTGTACATGGATAAAACAAAAAAAACGTATATACATATATATCAACATTTGCAATATATAACTATAGATATGCATACTAAGAATATGTACGAAAAAAAATATATATTAAGATTATATACATTAAAATTGTACATGTAAACATATATTTAAGACATATAAATACTAAAGACATGCAAAAATATATACTAAATATATATACATATATATTTGAGAGTATAAATAATTACGTGTACTAAAAATATATATAAACGAAAATACATTAAAAATCATTTACCAAAAATTAGGTATACAAAAATCATTTTAGATAAGAAAATTTGACCCAAAAAAATTAAATAAATAAATTTATATAAAATTAAATAATAGAAATTAACACAAAAAATTAAATAAATCTTAACAAAATTGTACCATTACTAAAATATTTGAATTAAAGAAAAAGAGGGGAAAAAGGAAAAAAGGAAGAAAGAAGAAATGTGGAAAGAAATACGGGAGAAAAGAAGGAAAGAAAATAAAAAGAAAAAAAAAACATGGAGGCGGCAACAAAAATCAAAAGACAGAAAGTAGGAAAAGAAATAAATAAAGCAAATAAATAAAAAGAAAAGAGTAGCTCACTTGGATGTTGGGCACTGGGCAGAAGGAAAAAGGAGGAGGAAAAAGGCAGCAACCAGTTCTCCCCCTCAAACACATATATATACATACTGCCCACATGCATGCAACAAGACACTTGGTGCTGAACTCTGGACAAGTAGCAGCTTTTCTATTTTGTTTTTTTTTTTTTTTTACAGCCATATTAATCTAATAGTGTATTTAAGAAAATACTAATAAAAATAATAATAATATTATTAATAAAAAGATAAAAAATCCTTCCACAAAAAATTACCACTTTAACTTTAAACCTTATACAAGATTATCGAGTATTTTAAACCGCTAAAAAGTACGTACCATAAATTCTTAGGTTTTACTATGTTAGACTCCAACTACTACGTTAACGTCAATTGCCCTCTCAAGATCGCCCGAGGTGCTTACCGAGTGGGCCGTTACAATTACGAGTGATGGATGGAAAGATAGTAGGCAAAGAAGTTTAATTAATTTTCTTGTTTATTATCTTATTGGATTGTATTCGTTAAATTTGTTGATGCTTCGAATATGGAGACAAACTGAAATTGTTGAAATTGTTGGGTTTGATAGTGTTGTTCCTATGGTGACGGATAATGCTAGTAACTATAAGACTGCTAGAAGATTACTTTCTGTCACATATCAATCTATTAGTTGGTCTTCTTGGGCTGCACATTGTCTTAATTTAATTATGAAGGACATTGGAGAGATGCCTAATCATCATGACACGATTGTTCTTGCCTCAAGAGTTACAAGTTTGTATAGAGTTGTAAATGGATTCTTAGTTTGTTAAGAAGAGCCTAGGTTGGAGGGAAATCCTTCGTCCTGTTGAGACTATATTTGCTACTTTATTTATAGCTCTAAATAGTGTTTATGAACATAAAGAGCATTTAGAGGCTTTACTCACTTCTACACCATATACAAAGGAGTTGAAAAATACAAAGGTAAAAAAAATTAGAATGATTGTTCTAAAAGATAAATTTTGGACTAATTGTTTAATTGGTGTGAAGGTAATGGGCAAATCATATGTTTGTTACGTATATGTGATTCTGATGAGAAACTTTCTTTGAGATATGTTTATGAAGGTATGTTGAGGGTGGTTAATGCAATGAAAAGTTGTTCAAAGATAAACAGAGAATGTTTAAGCCATACATTGATATATTTGACAGAGATGGGATCTCATGTTGAAGAAAGACCTCCATTTTGCAGCTTTTTGGTTGAACCCACCATTTAATATGAGAAAGAAACCCATACGAAACCAACTTGAAATTTTGAAAAGTGTATTGTATGTTTTAGGGAAATTTTAGATTGACAGAAAGCAAGAGGTGATGGATGAAATGGCAAGTTTCACATCAAAGAGAAAAGGTTTTGGAATGTATTTTTCTAAAAAAACTTGTCATTCTTCTTGTCTCGTTAAGTTTGAATTGCAAATAATTATTTTATAGTTAAATTTAAAGTTTTCTTTATATTAATATGCAATTTAACTTATTTTCTATTTCTTGTTTACGTTTCAATTGTTGCATAGATGAATGGTAGAGAATCTTTGGTATTGATACTCCAAATTCGCAAAGTATAGTGTATGAAGAAAAATTTAAGTCTGAAAATCGAGCAAAAGATAAATAGCAAACAACGTGATTTGATTTATGATATGGTAGTGATTACAAAATCTTAGGGGAATTCTTAGTCTATAAGATAATCCTCCGATTCTTCTCTAGGCAAAGTATTGATTTGAAAGCTTGGAAGTTTCTTCTCAAATCGAATGGACTTTGAGGATGATTGATAGATCGCAGAGCAGTTGGAGCTTTCTTCGATATTTGTGAGGAAGAAGGCGAGGAACACTGCGAGGAAATACTTAAACTTTGAGGAAGACCTTTGTTGGAGATGCTTAAACTTTGGGAAGAGCTTCTGGAGAGCTTTTCACTTACCTCGAGCTTGAGTATCTTCTCAATGATTTTTAACATTGGGAAGACCCTTATTTATAGGCAAAAATAGGGCATCAAGTTGCTTGGCTACTAAGCGGCCCATCAACGGTGTTAGGTTAGCCCATTTATTTATTTGATAAGGCCCAATGAGTTTAACCCATCATTTAAGAGATTTAATTTTAAATGACTTTGGGCTAAATTTACTTGGGCCTAATGGTATAGGTTTTGTTGTATTGGACTTTATTTAAAGTGGCGTTTGGATATTATTTAAATAATAATTTCAAATCCGACCCAACTTACATGCACCAACTCAAATGATCCAATCTTCATATCCCAACTCGAATGATCCACTCTTCAGGCCTAAAAGACTTCTTTTATTAATTTAATTTAAATAACCAAGACTAAAAATACTGATTTTATTTTAGTCCTCGATGAAATAAATAAATTAAAAATTCACCATCTATAGATAGCTATTAAAATTTTGAGTCAAACTGCATCTTCTTCTGGTTGTAAACATAATTGGAGTGTTTTTGAATGTATTCATACAAAGGAAAGAAATAGATTGACCATAAAAAACTGAATGATATTGTTTATGCTCACTATATAACCTTCATTTGAAAAATAGGTAATCAAAGTTAAAAGTTTATTATTATAATTGCAATTAAAATTTTCTTTTCTTTGATTTTTTCTTTAATTATTCATGTTTTTTTAGGGTCACACAAAATAAGAGATCCTATGATCCAATTGATTATGAGTCAATTGATACAACAGAATTTTGGATATTGATGACCGACCTGGGCAAGAACTTGACTATGATGAGTTAGAGGATATGATAGAAGATAGAAGATAGAAGATAGAAGAAGAGTATCTCAAGGATGGTGGAGAAAGTTCAAGCCACACAAGTAAGAGATTATTATTTTACTTGATTTATTTAGTATTTTAAAAGTATTCTTTGTTTATTTTTTCTTCTTTTGGACATAGCTTTTATAGTTCACATGCTAAATATATTTTAGGGAAAGGAAAATCTATCTTAGTTGATGAACATGATGAGGATAATGATGTTCAAATACACTCTTCACAAATTCAAGATGAAGTTGGCCATGAGATGATGTTGAAGATAGAGAGGGAATTAGCAATCAATATGATTTTGATTTTATATTGATTTTGAAGGTTGAAACTAAGTCTATATGTTTTAAATTAGACTTTTTATTTGTGTTTAATATGTTAAATTTGTATTTGAATAAATTTTAATTCTCCATTCATATGTAGTATGTACTTGATATATGTTTTAAGTTTTAAGTTTTAATTTTTAATAGATATTCTTAGTTTTTTTTAGAAGTACAAATATTTTTAGTTTTTTTTAGAAGCAGGTTTTTCTAGTTTCATAGAATAATTTTTATAAATAATTAATAATATATTTATAATTATTATATATTTATGACATCATAATAGTTCGACTCGGTTGAACCAGTGAACTAATGAACCAATAGCTTGATCGCTTCAACCTCTGGTCTGATTTTCTCAACATTGGTGCATATGACATGGAGGAAAGGCACCTGTACAAGATTTGAATAAAGGAAAAAGGAAGCAAGACTTCAAAACCAAGTAAGTCTTCTTCCAAGAGCAAGACAAAATAATCAATGGCCACAAATGCTAGTCCAATCAAGGTCTCTACTAAGGTTTCCTAGAAAGTGACCAAGAAGATCAATCCTCTTTAAGAATGAAGGAAAAAGACCTTGGAAGAAATGAAGGCCAAGGAATATCCTTTTTTAATTCTGAAGTCTCTTTGATGATTGATGAACTTATAGCTACTGTTGTTATATGATTTCCAGATTCAAAACAACCAAGCGAGATCGAACGCGAGGATGATCCAAACTTCTACAAGTATCATCGCATAATTAGTTATCCTATTGAGAAGTGCTATCTTCAAGGATCTAGTAATGCAGCTAGCTTGCGAATGACGTGTTCTTCTTAAAGAAGACAAAGTGGTTGCTCACATAACCTACTTAACCATCGACTCTGTCCAATCAACTGCCTCAAAGGAGATAGTTAGAGAAGTAAAGTTTGGGGAGTTTGATGTTGTGAAGGTTAGGGTTGATGGACCATTATCTCCATGAAAGAATGTCAATTGCATGTTGAAGTACCCCGAACAACTGTAGATGTTATCTCAACTGATGATGAAGATTGAACCCTTGTGACCAACAAAAGAAATCACACAAGATCTATCAAGTCAAGAACCATGTTGACAAGGAGCAAATTCATTAAAAGAACTGTGTTAAAGTTGAGTGGTCAAAAGATCAAGCACTTTATGACATTATCAGAAAGTTGTCTAACAAGAACCCCATGCCCCATCACTTTAGGAGATTTTCTACCTGAAGGTTTTGTTGAAATAGATGTGCGCCATGCTATGTCATTCATGATTGTTTGGAAGGAGAAAAGCAAGAAAATCGTAGATTGTGCTTAAATCACTTTTGGTGGTGATGATTTGCTACTTGCTGCAATTTCTCATAATAGGCCACTATTTATGGCAGGATATGCGAAAGAACAAAGGGTCAATAGGATCTTGTTAGATGGTGGATCTGCAATAAACATCCTACCCTTGTGGAAATTGAAAGAATTGAGAATTCCTACGAAGGACATGTCTCAAAGTCGTTTGATGATCCAAGGATTCAACTAAGGTTGACAAAGGGCAATTGAGACTTTGCGATTGAACTTGGTGATGGATGATATGAGTACAAGTGCTCTTTTACATGTAATAAATACTAAGACTTCCTACAACATTTTTTGGGAATGCAATGGCTTCATGACAATAGTACTGTTCCATCAATCTTTATCAATGTTTCAAGTACTACCTGAATGAAATGGTAAAAGAGATGGTCGCAGATGATAAGCCTTTCACAGAAGCTGAAACTCATATTGGTGATGCCAAGTACTACATCAAAAAGAAGGGCGCCGATAAAGATAACTTGGGAATCTATGAGAATAACTCGAAAATTTTCAAAAAATTCATTTTCCTTTCTCTCACTTTCTCTCTCTACAAAATTTCTCTCTAACCTCTCTCTAAAAAAACTCCCAACTTTGAACATTACCAAACGAAATTAGAAGAAAATATGGATCCTTATGAAGAATCTCTGCAAGAAAATGTTAGTTTTAAAGAAAGAAATCGAATTTTTTTTTCTGTTTTTTGTTTTTTTAATAATTTGTTTTTGTAATATTAACTTTTCATTATATATTAACAGGGAGATGAAGATCCAAATACCTTTGAAGAATTTCTAGAAACGAAAGAATATATCGATCTTGGACATTTATTTACAACTGACCGAATATTTAGTTCGAAAGATGAGTTGGTGGAGTGGGCAAAACAAATTGCAATGAATGCGAAGACATATTTAATCATAACTCGGTATTAGAGAGCCAGAACATTTAACCGTCGACCGTATGTCACATTGGCTTACGAACATGGAGGTTCAGTAAAAAACTATAAAAAACCAATAGTCGATAATGAGGAAGAAGAAATACCGAAAAAAAGGCGTGGACCGTATGGGGCGAAAAAATGTGGTTGTCCATTTAAGCTAAAGGGAAAGAAAATGGCAAACAAGTGAAAATTGGCAATTGTTCGTTCACAACGGGAGGCACAACTATAAAATAGCTGTTTACAGTCACGGTCATGCTCAGTCTGCAAGACTTACAGAGGAGCAGTTGCAACAGACTGAGCAGTTCAGGAAGAGTCATGTTTCACCTTGCAATATATTACGATTTTTCCAAGAACAAGACGTTGGTTGTCCAGTTAGGTAAGTTATAAGGGAATTATTAAATTATTTTTAATACTCTATTTAAATATTTTAGATTTGTTTTTATTCCATTAATAAATATAAAATTTTGATGTATGTAGTTCCCAAAAAATTTATAATGTTGTTGCCAAGATTAAGAGGAACCGGATGCAGGGAAGAAATAAGGTAGAGGAAGTTCTCCGCTTAAGTGCAGAAAAGGGCTACACTATTTTCTATAGAAATGGTGAGGACAACAACGTACTTAGTGATATTATCGTTGCACACCCGACATCGATTGCAATGCTTAGAACGTGGCCATATGTACTCATAATGGATACGACGTATAAAACGAACTAGTAAGTACTATAGTGGATTAATTGTATTATTAGATATCTTTATTAATTTATTCGCACAAACATTTAAAGTTTAAAATTTTTTAAGTAAATAGTTAATAATATTTTTAAGTCCATGAAAAAATATTAGTGAATGTTAATAATTAAATTTCCCACTTATTTTTTAAGGTACAACATGCTACTATTAGAATGTGTACGGATGACTCCAACAGGAAAGAACTTCACAATGGCAACAGCTTTTATGTGAAATGAACAAGCAACGACATACAGATGGGTTCTTCAACAAATCAAGCACTTTTATTTTACATCTGCTATGTCAAATGGTCAGGGTTCGGCTATCAATGAAGGAGAGCCTCTAGTTATTCTTACCGATAGGGAAAGTGGACTAATGCCGGTGATTGATGATTTGTTTAGCAATTCATATCATATGTTATGTAGAAGACACATCGATCAGAATGTGTTGGCAAAGTTGACTGAGATGGTGAAAGATGAAGAGGTGGCTCAACGGTTTGTGAATGGCTCTTGGAAGAAATTAATTAATGAACTAGATGAGGTGGAATATCAAAGAAAGTTTGAAGTGTTGAAGACTAGGTTGCGAAGCTAGCCCGACTTTCCACATTACCTGTTCAGCACATGGTTGAATCCATCTGCCCATAAATTTTGCAGGGCTTGGATCTCTCAAGTGTTGCATTTTGGGGTAGAGACAATGAATCATGCTGAGAGTGAACATTCGGTGTTGAAGCTGTGGCTATCAACGTGTCACAGTGATTTGGACAACGTATTTTTTAATATCGACTCTCTCATCCAAGGTCAAATCGCTGAAATTAAATACTCTGTGAAAATTTCAAGACTTAAAGAGAAGTATGGCGCCAAGAGTAATCCCATCGTGAAGAATTTATGTAATAAAATTAGTCATTTGGGATTGAAGAAGATAATGGATGAGTTAAAGAAGACACCTCAGATGGTAGAAGAACCGGGCAGTAATTATATGCATTATTTAAGGAAGTCGGGCTACCATGTGCATGTGAATTTATTAATCAGTGCCAACATTTAATGCCAATCCAAGAGGAAGATGTTGTCATTTTTTGGAGAAAATTAGAAATTGGTTATGATATTCCTGAAGAACACCATAGAGATATGGAATCCGAAATGCGTGATCTCACTTCACTGTTACAGGAAATTAGTACTGGTCCAATTTCTAATGTCCGGGAAGTTAGGTGACTCATCAAAAGTGTTATACATCTGGTGTTGCCTGATGATCCTTGTCAGCCATTGTCAACCCGCCAGAGACCGCAGTCACGAAGAGACGACGGAAGACGAATTCTACCAAAAGGGATAAGTCTCACTGGGAATACGTCTCCATCGCACATAGGAAGATAGGAAAGTTCAGTGGTTCAGGTTCTGGGTCTGGTAGCAGTTCAGGTTCAGGTTCTAATCCTAGCCCTCGTGGAAGAGGTAGGCCGCCTCTTAGCGGTAGGAGTAGGGGCAGAGGACATAGTAGTGGTAGGTCCAGTTTATCAACCATTGTAAGTCTGGATTCACTGCCAGTGCCATTCCCTTTCAAGAATGCATTTCCAGGGTTTATGTATTAATTTATACAAAACTGGAAGAATGTGGTTGGAGATGGTAATTGTGGTTTTAGGTTTGTATCAAATTTCTTGTTCGGGGATGAAAATCATTGGGTTGAAATTCGTAGAAGAATGAACTATGATTTATTGCACCGTATGCACGTATATGAGCAATTGTTCAGCTCAGTTGAACATGTGTCAGAGTTGGTAATGAAGACAAATTGGGAAGAGGGTTCAGCACCACCCGAGTATTGGATGAATACAACTGATCACCTTTATGTCACTGCTAACATATTCAATCTATGCATTGTATTTCTTGCACGGTCATAGTCAACCACTGTCTTGTGTATTGTTTCTAATATGGACGGGCTTGTTGGAATGATATTCATCGGACTCATAGAGGAATTGTAGCATTTTATACAGGTATTTATTATTGATAACCTTTTATTATTATTAATATTAATTGAATTATTGCAGACTGATATTTTATTAAGTGTATGTATTAATACAGATATTAAGTGTATTTATTAATACATATCTGTATTGCAGGGTGCTGGTCACTAAGCCTGACCCAGATTCTGATACAGATATGCAAGACAGGCAGCACCCCATGCGATCCTCCCAACAGAACTCACATCCCGCAAAAGTGGCCACAATCTCGCAGGTACAATGTTGCCACTCTTAAAGTGCCTTGTTTCGGGCATATTTTTTTTTTTTAAAAATTCGATTTTTTCCTTTTTTAACAGATATTTCAACGATCTAAAATGGTAAAATTGTAAATAAAAGAGAATACATTGAACAACTAACCTTTTTTTTCAATTTGAACGGTCGGATCTTCTAAGATCTGAGATTGAAGTTTGTAGTCCTAGAGAGTGTTTAGGTGAAGAAAGAGAAAGTGTTTAGGTGAAAATGAATTTTTTGAAATTTTTTGAGTTATCCTTATGGATTCCCGAGTTATCTTTATCGGCTCTCCAAAAAGAAAACAAAGTCATCAAATATTTCTTTATCAACAAAAGGAAAAGTTCAAGAAGTTAGCTCCTTAGAGAATCTTTCAAGTAAGAAAAAGTTGGTGATCAAATCAACAAGCCAAGATGAGAAGTTATTGAAATATTTAAAGAAACAACAGGATACTATGCCCCTTACGAAAGTTGAACCTATGAAGGCCTTTACACTCCTTTAAAAGGATCTGTTCGACCCACGGAAGTTGCAAAGATGGAGGGTCTTAAGACTGTTAAAAATGCTGGATACTTCTCCAAAGGATTTTGATAAGCTTCCAACTTCACGTACAAGCGATGGATTTGATCCAATGCCTACAGATTTTTTGCCAAGGTAGGATACAATTCGAAATATTCAAAGTTTTTTGGGATAACTGCCCCAAGAAGCCTATAGCGAAAATAGAAACACTCCTAGACTTGAGTACAAATGTGCATCTCTTATACGTCTCAAGATCAAGAGAGCGACTATGTAATGTATTACTACAGAAGACAAAGTTACCTCGAAGCTTAAATTAAACAATGAAGCGAATGCAAATACTCGAATATTTGTTTTTAATCGCTTGGGATTAAAAAAAAACCCTTCTCGTGTATGCCTTCAAACGACTTGCGGGCAGTGCTATATAAAAAAAATGCAAGAGAAGCATCCTCATGGGTAAGATGTGTGGTCAAGATGCCTTTTAAAATATGTGTCAAGTGAACTCAAATGAGGATTCAAAAGCTAAGGTTCACACGAAGATACATGTCAGACCTACACTTAAAGAGGATGACGAAAGTGTAGGATCATCCTATCAAATCTCAACCTCAACAAATATTGTGGTCCACAATCATAGGCTAAGAGATGTATTGACCAGAGAAGTTGCAAAGTTTGTTGAAAATGGATACATTTGCAATATGGGGAATTTAGATATACACTTTCATGATGTTGAAAAAAGAATGAGAGTATTCTGAAGAATCATTGTCTTTATGAGATACAACCCCACGAATGATGAAGAATATGATAGAACTGAAAGTGAAGAAGGTGTTGCAGCAATCATATCAATATCATGGAAGAAGCTTATACCAATCTCTTGAAATAATACAAAAATATCTTTGCATGGACGTACAAAGAAATGCTTGGTTTGGACCCAAAGATAGCCGTCCATTAAGTAGCTATCAAAAGTGGGGCACGACCAATAAAAAAACCTAAAGACGTTTTTTACTTAAGTTGCATCCATCAATTGAGACAGAAGTCAACAGATTGATTGAAGCTGGATTTATCCGTGAATTCAAAATATACCACATAAATTGCGAACATTGTTCCTATGCGAAAGAAGAATGGTTAAATTCACATATGTGTTGACTTTAGAGATTTAAACAACTCATGTTCAAAAGATAATTTTCCACTCCCCATCATGGAGCTAATGATTGATGCTACTACTGGGCATGAAGCATTGTCTTTTATGGATAGTTCATCTGGGTACAGTAAAATAAAGATGGCACCACAAAATGAAGAGCTATCTGCATTCCACATGCCTAAAGGGATTTACCACTACAAGGTGATGCCCTTTAGACTGAAGAATGCTGGCATAACATATCAAAAAACTATACAAAAAATCTTCAATGATATATTACACAAAATCATGGAATGCTATATTGGCGATCTTGTAGTCAAGACAAAATGTGGCGATCACCTCAAGGATTTGAAGATCAATTTTCAGCGACTTCGTAAATATCAATTGAAGATGAATCTCTTGAAGTGTACGTTTGGAGTTACCTCTGGAAAATTTCTAGGCTTTGTTATCTGTCATAAAGGAATTGACATTGACCAATCCAAGATTGATTCAATCTTGAAAATGTCTAAGCCTCGAAACATTCATGAGCCAAGAAGATTTATCTCAAATTTTGTTGGACGGTGCCAACCATGTAGCTACTTAGTATGGAAAGGCATACATTTCTAACAGAACGAAGCCTGCGAAAATGCTTTCAAAAGCATCAAAGTCATATCTTATGAAACCTCTCGTGCTAGCTGTGCATATTCTTGGAAAACTGTTGGTCTTGTATATTGTTCCTCAGCAATGTTCTGTTGGGACATTACTCGCCCAAGAATATAAGGATTGGAAGGAAAATGTCTTGTGTTATTTGAGCTAGACAATGACGCCTAATGAGCTGAATTATTTGCCGATAGAGAAGCTCTGTTTAGCCCTGGTATTCTCTATTCAGAAACTGAGACACTATTTTCAAGCACACTGTGTATCTCATCTCTAAGGTAAATCCAACTAAATATGTAATGTCAAGGCCCATGTTGTCTAATTTGTCAAATCAATTACTTACAAATCAACAATTTGAAATTGTTTATGTGTCCTAGGAGGCTATTAAGGGCCAAGTGTTTGCAAACTTCTTGCCTGATCATCATATACCTCTTGAATGGGAGTTTAATGATGTTCTACCTGATGAAGATGTTCTGGTGTTAGATGTCCTCTCTTCATGGAAAATGTTCTTTGATGATGCATCACATCGTGAAGGAGTTGGAGTTGGCATAGTATTTCTTACCCCTGAAGATGACATACTACCCATATGCCTTTGTTCTAAGTCAACAATATTCTAACAACATGGCTAAGTATCAAGCTCTTATAGTAGGGGTTAGAATTGGCTATTGATATGAAGCAATTGCAACTTCATATCAACAACTTCACTACTACCACAGTCTTCACCATGGGTTTAATCGCCGTCATGCTGTACCAATGTACACCTTCAAGCCACTTCATCACTAGGATCCCGTTTATTTGACCATGTATACTGAGGTCAGGCAGGGGGAAGAGATCTCTTTTTTTGTAACGGAGGCCTCATCATCGAAAGCGGCTTCCAATTGCTTGTAAATTTTAAGCTATATGGGGGACAAGAGTACTTTTTGAAAGCAGCAAGGCTTTTCAAAAAGTATATGGAGATTCTCAACTGGTCATCAAACAATTATTTGGAGTATATGAAGTTGAAAGTTTGAGTTGCTCCCATACTATAAATATGCAAGGCGCCTCATTAGGTGGTCAGGCGATGTGACAATATCGCATGTTTTGAGAAATGGAAATAGGAAAGCTGATTCACCAACCAAATTTGCTTCAAACTTGAGTTTGTCGGATTGGCACACTAATATTCCATTATATCAAAGATGGGTTGTTCCACCCATGTTCGAAGAATAAAAATAAAATGAAGAATGTAAAATCTATTATGTTTCAATCTTCGAAGTTGATAAGAGGATTGACATTAGCCATTCATTGATTATATGAAAGATGGAAAGCTGCTCCATCTCGGTCGGGCAATCATTCAATCTATCGGCGAAGTTTGAAAGTCATGAAGGCAGAGAAGACCTGAAAGTCTGTTAGGAAAGAAGAAAAGCTGGTGAGATGATTTACAAGAAGAACTGTGTTTAGTGCTGAGCTGTCCTTTTCATATATTATAAGACTATAAAAAAATTAGTTTTGCCAACATTAAAAGAATTGTGGTTAAATGTATCAAAACTGTAGGCATTAGTCATTCCCCATGAATTCGCCATAGCTTTTGTGGCGTGGCAAAGCTATGGCAATTACAGCCGTTGAGAAACTTTACAATGATTATTTGACCATCGGAAAAAATATTAGTAACAAATTTACTACGATTTTTAAATTGTGTGTGATAAACCGTAGAAAATGCAAAACACTTTTCCCACGCTTGTGCTAACGGATTTGAGCCATGGCAAAAATTCATTTGCAATTTTTTTTTATTTTCTATGATTTTAAAATTTTAACCACGATTTTGTATATATAGTTATTTGATCGTGAAAATAGTGGACTTCTTTTCCTTGAGCTTTTGCTCATGGTTTTAAACCGTAGGGGGTAGTTTGTGAGTAAAAAAATTTTTTAACCACTCTCCATAATTTGAATATTTTATTTTTGTCCCTGTTGATGAATATTTCATATAATCCGAACTATTGTAATGTAACAAACTACAAATAACATCAATCTCAAAATTCAGAAATAGCTTAGATAATAAGAAGCCTTTAATAAGTCTCATCAAACTACAATACATAATTCAAGAACACTAAATTTTCAATACATAGTTTGAACTAGAAACAAGTACTTAGTGGCAACCACAAACAAAATACTGCTTATTTAGTAGATAAGAAATCATCAAACCAACACACAAACATAATATCATGTACCATCATCATCTTATTCATGCTACAAGAGAAAAAATAAATTTGAAATGCAATATTTCATTCTTTGTTTGCAATTAAAGATAACATCATCATCTTATTCATGTTGCCGCAAGAGAAAAACAAAACTGAAATGCAATATTTCATTCTTTGTTTACAATTAAAGATAACAATAAACCACGATGAAATATATAATCATAAGTAAAAGCCAAAATACCACAAGATAGCAATCTCCCTATTTCAATTAACAAACCAAAAAAGACCAAAATGTATGATAAACTTCCCTATCCAAGAACATGCATTTAATACCATCACATGACTTTCAACTAAGAAACTAAAAGATTTATGAATATATGCATTTAATATTTAATCCAAAATATAAATACTATGAAAACAACACTAATCCTGCAAAGTGGGTATCCTGCAATAATTAACAATTCAAAAGTATCAGCCCTTGACTTGGAGCATGTCTAGGTCTAATCATATTTGACTAATTGAAACATAACTGAAAATGTTTCTTGTCCTAAACATGCTTGTGAGAGGCACTATTACTAAGGTTCATAAAGAACTACTTAGGAAATAATCCATGGGCCCTAAAAAATTTCTCAATTGAAAATTTTGTAAATATAAAATATCATTGAGTGTCTAAAGTTAAAGTTTAGTCAAAAGGCATTAGGTTAGACTTTCCATTAGATATTGGATTAGAATGTCTTTTCTATTGTGCATGTTTTTAGCAACTGTAAGCATATTCATAACAATATAGAATGATAGAACCTAAATGAACATTTCTTTAGTAAGTGAAGCCCAGATCTTGAGAATCGTGCAAAAGATAAGGAACATATAGCAAATAAAGGGAAAAAGAAAGTCTTAGAATTTATGTATTGTCAATTAATTTTTGGTAGAATTTCTTCCTATGATCTGGTAAATAAAATATTCAATCTCCAGAATTTCCATTTACTAGAAATTGTTCGTCACTACAAAAAGCCAACCACTCAAAAAAGTAGTTTCATAAAGAAAGACACTATCAGACTTTCTAATTGTATGTTCTTATATTCCACTAAGCCATGGAAAGATTTTGAAATTTAGAAAACCCCATGTATAAAAGTAAGCACAAATTAGGAAAAGTATTTATGTCAGCAAAACGAAACTCAATAGAAGTTTGTTGCCATATATATAAACTAGTCACAAACAGGTAAAAGAGACTCTAGGTTCTAACTACTAAATGAACTTACAAGGAAAAGACTCATGGGGGTGGAGGGCCAAAAAAGGATGTAGAGATGAAAGAGATAACTACTCACTTATTATAAATCTAACTACATGGTTGCCATCTAATAAATTTTCTCCCAGTAGAGCTTGACTATTTTCTCCCTATTTATGTCTCCAGCTCTTTCGAAGTACATGGTTGCCATCTCATAATTTTTCTCGCGGTAAAGCTACATCAGCAAACTTGACATTTTCTTGCAAGAAAAGGAAATAAATATCAAGGAAGCGTAGATGTTGTAGAAAATGAATGTTAGAAAAAAGGGGTAGTAAAATGAATAGGAAAGAAAAAAGACTTGATAGAGGGATAAACATGCAACATAACTGTAATTCCCCTTGCTTTCCACTCTGCTGGATCGCTCACCATCTGTATTGCTTGACCAAGCGAATCATCTACCTTCTTTACTTGAACAAGGTGTAGCTTCTTCCAATAGTCATACAAAGGCTTGGAAAGCTCATTTACGTTCTCATTTATGTACGTTTAGATATAAAAAGATTAGACTCTGAACATTATATATCTTTTCTAAAAAAATTATATGTAAACTCTAATAAAATTGGGAAAAAAAGTTTTCTGAGAATGAGTATAATTCTTGTATTATCAGTAAAGACCAAATAAAGATTTTGTATAAATGCACATGCTAAATCATGGTTAAATCATAATGTAGAAAACGTAATAGACTAGACAATTCAAAATTCTATGCACTCACCGAAGTGCAAGAGTAATATAATGAACCTTATGTATCATTGGTGAATGGTTGAAGGAGATTTCAACCAAACCAAGTGACTGTAAGTAAATCTGCTACAAATATAATGCAAAAAAAAGAAATAGAGATAACCATAAGGAATTCTCACATAAGCAAACGAAATGAAAGAAAAAGATCACATACCTATCAATTAAGCATTCAATTTTGGAGCTCATGTTTGCGAATGTAGCTGTTGATCTTTTTATCTGAAGTAGAAGAATCGCATTAACCAAACTACTAAACTACTTGTCAAACATCTCATACCTAAAACAGTTTCACAAACTTATCAATAAGATGTCAAGAAAAACTCAATAAGAAACGCAGACACAGATATACATTCAAATGCATATTTTGAAGAGGGGGAACAACAAAAAATCCAGACTTTTAAATCTCAAATGTGTTACTTTTATTGAAGCTTGGTTGAACTGTAGGATTTTTGAACCCAAGAATGATTCAACAACAACAGGGAATCTTTACCAAAAGAAATAATAATAATAATAATAATAATAATAATAATAATAATAATAATAATAATAATAATAATAATAATAGATAACCAAATGCATTGCAAATCCATCTCAGTAGGTAAAATTCATCCAATCTGGGAATTCCACACAGATGGAAACCAGAATTGTAAACCTAATAAAATGTGAATACATATCAAAGAAACAAACTTATATGCTATTGAAAATGAAAAAGAATCTACGCACTAACAGGTTCTTCTGCGCACTAAAATCAAATCGTCAATATAGAAGCCCTGCAAATCTCTCACAAGGCAAAAGCCTCACAAGCCTCAACATTAAGAGGAACCGAAAATAGCGTAGCTCCCGTGCTTCCAAAGAGGCTCTCAGAAGCCCTAATTTGGAGTAAAAAGGGATCTTATATATAACTCAAACAAGCAGAACAAACAAGACTCATTGACCTCAAATTATAGACGGAAAAAAACCAGAAACTAAAGCAATATCATTTTGAAAAATGAAAATCACCAACTGGACTAGGTTGGAGTTTTTGCATCAAACAATTCTCCCACGCTATTCTCCACTCTCGAACCTGCAACTAGATATCTCGAGCCATCTGCAAGGAGCTTTGCCCTTCCTTGTGTTGTCCAACGATATGGTCATTCCTCCAAATTCACAAAGAGTTTATTGCTTCTCAAAAAATGAAATTCCATTCCTCCTCCAAGGAAGATTGACCCACCTCTTTAGAAAGGTTAAAGTCTATCCGTTCCTCCACCGTCGGCATATTGAAAAAATGCGTCTTAAATTGTTCCTGCACCTGAGAATTCCACAGTTCCTTTGCCCTTTTGCAGTCATGGAGAGCGTGTAAAGTGAATTCCATTCCTCATAACCCCATAATTTATGCCGCCAAATAGAATTGTTAAATTGCACATTGTCTCTTTTTAGTTAGATGGGTACCTAATCTTTAAAATTAGTTGTTGTCATTTAATAGCCCATTGTAATGTGCTAATTCCATGATTTGATCATCCCTATATTATAAGATGAAATAGTTATAAGCCCGTAATATATATAAGAAATGAAATCCCAACACTTATTGTGTGTGGAATCAATATTTTCTCTCCATTCACAATCTTTTATGGTATCAGAGCCACCTTATATAGCATGTCCACTTCACCAGAACGTTCACCCTACCTTTGCAGCCAACAACTCATGGGATTTGTAGATGTCATCGCGAGCCCATTGTCCAAGGTCATCACAGAGAAGGACTCACGAGTGCCAAATTTGGCATATCAGGCCTGGATTCTTCAAGATGAGCTTGTGCTAAGTACACTGCTGTCCTCCTTAGCTCCTGAAGTGCTGCAGTAAGTGCTGCTCCTCTCCACTTCGCGTGAGGTATGGAATCAACTTCAGAGCAGGTTTGCTTCTCAATCTAAAGCCAAAACAATGTAGATACGTCATCAACTCTCAACGGTCCAGAAAGCTGATCTATCAATGGCTGTTTATGTCTGCAAGGTCAAGAGCCTCGGTGACTCCATGGCATCTGCAGGTTATGCACTAACCAACAACGAACTGTTCTCCTATATGTTTACGAGCCTTGAATCTGAGTATGATCCGATTGTTACGTCATTCACCACTCGCGTCGACGACCTCACCTTTGATGATGTCTATGCACACCTGATGGCATTTGAAATATGCCTGGATCAGTACAATACAGATGTGCAGTTCGGGTCCTCAGTCAATTCTGTTGTACGCCACAACACCAAGAACAACAGAGGCGGCCGAAGTTGTGGTGGATGAAATGGTGGACGCGAACGATAGACATCGTTCAACACCAACTCCACCTTAAGCAGGAGTAACAACAATAACAGAGAGGTCTACCAAATCAGCGGCTGGGCTAATCATGCTACACCAAAGTTCTACCATCGATTCGACCATAGCTATCAAGTGGATGAACTACACACTGCAATTGCTGTCACCATTCCTTCGTAGAACTTGGACACGAACTGGTGACCTTGACCTCCTAACAATACGTGAGAAGTACATCGGTAAAGATCAGGTCCAGATGGCGAACAGCGAAGGTATGCCCATTGTTCATATTGGTCACTCTAGCATCTTTACTCTAAATAAAATTCTTCATCTGAAAAACATTCTTCATGTGCCAAATACCACTAAAAGTCTTCTGTCTGTTCATAAATTCACATCTGATAACAATGCTATTTTAAAATTCGATCCCGACTATTATTCCATCAAGGCTCGAGCCACAGGAACAACTCTTCTTAAAGGTCATTGTGAAAGAAGTCTCTACTCTTTGTCGATACAGTACATTGGTACTATGAAGAAAGCTCTGTCAGGAGTTAAAACGAGTTATGAACAATGGCACTGCAGGCTAGGACATCCCTCTTCATCAGTAGTTCAACAAGTGTTACAGCTCAACAATCTCCCTCATGATAACTATCAGAATAATTCGTCGGTCTGTAGTGCTTGTCAGCTTGGAAAAAGTCATCAGCTTCACTTTCCCATATCAAATAGCGTATCAACATCTCCATTAGAGCTCGTCCATTCTGATGTGTGAGGACCAACACACACATCAGTAAATGGTTTTAGGTATTTATGAGTTTTGTTGATGACTTTAGTAGATTTACCTGGCTCTATTTGTTAAAAAGCAAAGCTGATGTAGCAAGCATCTTTGTCCAATTTCAAAAACATGTTGAACTTCTTCTTAATAAAAAGATCCTTTGTGTTCAATCTGATTGGGGTAGAGAATATCAGAAACTTCACAGTATTCTTGCTAAAACTGGTATTGCTCATCGAGTTTCCTGTCTTCATACACATCAATAAAACGGGCTAGTAGAAAGAAAGCATCGTCATGTAGTAGAAGTTGCTCTTTCTCTTCTTGCTTAATCCCACATGCCTATTAAATTCTAGGATGAAGCTATTCAAACTGCTTGATATTTGGTAAATAGGTTACCTAGCATGGTCATTCAGTCATTAACCCCCATAGAAAAATTGCTTGCTATCCTAATCTAAGACCTTACAATGAATACAAACTACAATTTTGCTCTAAGCAGTGTATTTTTATGGGATATAGCAACATGTACAAAGAGTATAAATGTCTTAATGTTTCTATTGGCAAGGTTTATATTTTAAGAGATGTTATTTTTAATGAAAAGCTTTTCCCTTTCTCCACACAGTCCTCTTCTTCTGGCCGTGTTCGAACTGTTGAGCACCTTCTTTTACCTATACAAAACCAAATTAGGAGTGATCAATTGATTAATAAGCACTTGCTTGTTCAAACTGACCCTGTTTTGCAGCTGCAAGAAAACACTGAAAATGCTGTAGGTGGTCACAACTCTGTTGAAACTGATGCTGTTCCACATTCTCCTACTGTTACTACTCCTCACCACTCGCCCATTGTACGAGTGCCAATTGGTGTTGACAATACCTCTACAGCTACTACTTCTCAGCACTCACCTGCTAGTACTACTGCATCTGGGCCTGAACCTGATGCTGGTTAAAAAGAATAGGACACCAGTACTGCAGCAGGTCATCCCATGTGTACAAGGTTGAAAAATAATATCATTGTCCCTAGAAAATTTACTGATGGTACAACAAGATATGTAGCAACAACATTCCTTGAAGAACCAACAAGTCACAAAGAAGCATTGTAAAATGGTGGTTGGAGCAAAGCAATGGATGCATAGTTTAGTGTCTTAATGAAAAATGAGACCTGGCAGCTTGTACCACCACAAAAGCATATGAACGTAGTTGACTGCACTTGGGTATACAAAATCAAAGAGATGGCCAGATGGTTCCGTTGATCGATTCAAGGCTCGACTAGTGGCAAAAGGGTTTAAACAGAGGTATGGAATAGATTACGAAGACACTTTTAGCCCGATAGTGAAACATTCCACTATCAGGCTTATTCTGTCAATAACAGTAACAAGAGTGTGGAATCTATGCCAATTGGACGTGCATAATGCGCTTCTTCATGGCATTCTTAAAGAGGTGTTTATGAAACAACCTCCTGGGTATGAAGATGCTCACTATCCACTTCATGTCTACAGACTCAAGAAAGCACTATATGGCTGAAACAGGCCCCGAGAGCATGGCACTCCAGATTAAGCACCAAACTGCAGGAAATTGGCTTGATAAAATATCTCTAATTAAGAATAGTGCATAAGGATATGCATTGAATAAATGTCCAAAGGTATACAGGGCAGTATAAAGTTCCAAAAGAATTGATTTTTTAAAACTCCAAAAGAGTTAGCTAATTAAAAGGTTCTAGAAGAGCTAGTGAATCTTTACACAAAAATATTAAATTTGTAATGCATTCTTCTCAACGATGTGCCATAGAATGTTATTTTAGTCTCGATGATGTTTTCCATCATCTTGAGACAATTGATAAGAAATATGCATTACTGTTAGTGTTCTATAAAATAAATACTACCATTTATTTGTATTGCGCCAAATAAATAAATTTGAGATACAATTGTTAAATAAACCAGAAGTTTATTGAATTAAATAATTTATTATCGGCATGACCGGTTTGGCCATCCCGGATTATTAAAATACGAATAATATATATAAATTCTTATGGAACCAAAGTTTCATGAATTCCATGTACTATTTATTTTAAATACAAGTTACCTATAAATATCACCAGTACTGTTGTAGGTTAAATATGTTACTTTGGGATGATGTAAAATTATTAATCGATGCATCAATAAGATAGTAGTGTGAATATTATTGACTCATAACCTGCAGTTTATGATGTCTTAATGAGCTCATACTTTAAAATTTTCCAAATGCACAATTTGTCCTAATGATACTAGTTGTGATATGTATCTATTGATATTAGTGTTGATTTATCGTGAGGAAACAGTATTGCCATCTATGAATTAAATGCACACTATTCACTGCTCCACCAAAAGGTAGATGGACGTAAATATGTTAGGTAAAGAATATCAAAAGAGATATTCATAATTTGTTGATTTTGAATAACCCAACATTAAGAGGAAAAAACATGTAGTCGGATGAAAATATTAATTACTTTATGTCTCTAATAAGTTTTGAACCAGAATTTCAAATGCATATAGTCAGACATGTTTTTTTACGAACATCCGGCCACTAATGCTCCTAATATAATTGATATCCTTGAAGGACAACCTACTACCATGAAAGTATTTGAGGCACAATCTAAACATGGTAGATAAGTTGATTCCATGAATATGAACTCCTCACATATGAAATTAGCAAATCTTTAGATGGTCATACTATAAGGTCGAGGAAATGAAATTCCAGAAGACTTTTCCAAACAAGACCAATATATTATTTCCAGAAGAAATTCAGGTACTTGAAAATAGTGATATTATGAGATCTCATCATAATATATCATGATATAGAATGAATGGAATCGTAAAAAAGTACAAGAATATTTATGTGCATAGTGGTATTAAATTAGAGTAATTCAAAGTCTGCAGACTGATAATAAATAGAGTTTGCATGAGAATTATAAGAGTTAGTTCGGACAATTAACAAATACACATAAAGTGTACATAATTCCCTGAAGGAATTATACACCTAAAGTGCAATCCCAAAAGGATACTTTGAATATATATATATATATATATATATTTATGATTGCAAACTATAAATATTAATTATGACTCTTCATAAAAGCTTGTCATTACTTACAAAGAAATGTTTGTGGTGGAGAATATAATTACTTTTCATATATATATATATATATAGCATGAGACAATTGATACACGTGTATCTTTGTTATCATTTGATAACATATTTATATGAAGTCCCTGATGGACTTAATATGTTTGAAGCATATAAGTAAATTGTCTAGGAGAACATAATGTAACTAAGTCTTAGTGAATCATCATTGAAAATTATGATGAGAAGATCCAGTATGTCCATGTATGAGGACACATTTATTCGTGTTGGTTAATTATACTTGCCATATATATTATTTTGTAAGAAAATATTTTTATTGTGCAATTTGCTGATTAACACTTTGATGAACTAGTTGCCCTACATTAGGGGGAGAAAATCAGCAATAGAAGAATGATATCTTATGTGAATATCATCTACCTACAAGACTAAGTGAACTAGAAGTTCACAAGGTTTGGCCATTTGCAAACAATTGCGAATCAAGTACTTTAGATAATTTTGCCAAATTTATAACAATTTCTAATATATTTCTTATTTGGATAGATGTCCTAGAAGGACCATAAATCTCATAAGTTTGAATAATGCTCGAAGCGCGGTATAATTCTTGACTATAAAGATATACATCCTAAAAAAATGAGGATTACATAAGTAAATGTTATTCCTAAAGAATAAACAAAGGCAAGTGTGATGGTCAAGGGTTTTAGGTCAAGCTTTTGCCTTAATTCATAAATTGAACATTGTGAAAATGTTCTAAATGGACATGGCACATCATATATATTCTAAGTCATTGAGTCATTAGATGTTGATGAAAATCTTTAATAAAATATGAAAACAATTTGGTCCTGAAGTACCATAATTTTGCACATCTATAGTTAATGAATATACTGTCATAAAAGTTGATGGTTATTATAGTTCTTGACTCACCAATGACTTTAGAATATATATTAAAATTATTTTTTGAAATCTCCTTCCAATGATTATCTCGAAATTTAAAAAAATTCAACTCTTGCAGAGATGGATATATATGATATTGATTATTTACATGATCCACACAAATCAAGTTATGTATTGGCATACACTATGATAGTGTATAGACATATATATCAACCACTTCTTTAACTTGCGTTGATGAAATAATTAATTATAATGGTGACTATAATGTGTGTGATCAAGATGAATACATTATGACATTCGAGATATTTATATTGTTGGAGATAATTATAAAGTTTGCGGATATACAAAGGGAGTTAAGACAAATATATCTCTATTCATCAAATCTAAAAGAGATACATCAATGATGTGCAAACAAATTCGATCACTGAAATCTGGAAGATTTATCTACTAAGACATTACCGATAACAACACTTAAGATCGTCCTCGAATACGTATGTTTTAGAAATCTCAAGTGATTATCTCATCAGGAGGAGTAATATTTAACATAGAGAATAGTGTACTCTTTTTTCTTTACTAGAGTTCTTTTTTCCACTGGGATTTTATCTAGAATGATTTTAATGAGGCATGTTCTCTATGTAATGGACATCCAAGTAAAAGTGTTATGAATTAAATAATATTTGTAAATTTCCATAAGATATAATAATATTTGACATAAAGTCTATTTCCTGAAGAGAGATATTATGAAGATGTAGAAATTCTGAAGAAAAAAATATTCTGCAGAGATAGGTGATAGAATTTTAATTATATCTTAGTTATTATAGAATCTATCCTCCTATTCCATCTCTATCTCTAATATTCCTTAAGCACTATAAATAGGGTCTTTGGCCTTCACTTGTAAGGAAATCTCATAGAGAAATTAATAAAAGTTCTCTACTTTTCTCTGTCTTTTTTTCTTCTCTATATATTCTTCTACTTATTCTTTCTCTTTATAATCTCTCTTTCTTTATATTTTATATTTTATATCGATTATTCTACTGTGCCGATAACGCTGTGCCAACAAATTTGATAACAATTATTTCTTTTTCGTAGATATGTCTGGGACTTTCTTACACAATCGATTTTACCATTTTGTAGGAAATTATAAATGGATCATATAAGATTTATCAAAGTTTCAATTGAATTCAAAGAAGTTGTCTATTGGAAATGAAAAAAAAGGAAATTGTAGTCAAATTGTAGCATGCAAGAAAAGAAGAAACAAAATATACACATGCATTATTCTTGGAATACGTAGATTGGAATCCGATTCTAACATGAATTGGATTTGTTTATGGAATTGAAATACACAAACCTTGCCGCTATATATAACCTTTTCTTCCACTGCAAAAAGGAGAGCCGCGGCGAGGGCCTTTAGCTTGTCCTTCACGCTGCAAAAACAAAAGGTTTTTTTTTTCTGTTTTTGTTCTGCATAGGAGTCATCCTTCAAAAGAGCATTGCAAGTAAAAGAGGATCTTTGAAGGAGGCTTGTTCTCTCATTTTTTAATTTCCTTTTTTTGTAATTCTTTCATGTCTTTAATGATTATCATGATTGTAATTTTATTTATGCAAAGCTAATTTTGTAGTTGATAAGGGTTTGTGAAGACTTGGTTCAGAACAATATTTTAATTTATTATTTTCCTTATTTTATTTGGTTCATTATTCTCTTATCTTTAAATCATTTATTATTGTTATGTTATTTTTAATGCTTATGTAGACTTGACCACTCTATGCATAATTTTTATAATTAATTAAGAAGAACCGAGAGGCGAAGTAATTAATTAGGAGCTAAGTAACAATAACTCGTAGTAAAACTGGCTAGAGATAGAATTGGTTTCTATTGAACGGTTTCTAAAAGTAAATTGTCACAATGACTGAACTTAGGGAATTCCACAAATCGGTAATGCAATTTTAATTAATTGAACCACATAGAGATATGGTTTTCGTTAATTAGAGTTAGGGGGTTTACACCAAGAGATGGGTAAAACCTCTACCATTAATAAATTTAGGTCTAATTTAAGAGAGTATGTCACATTAAAAGGGGAGATTTAGATTAATCATTGGGATAACAAGTTGGATCAAAGTCCTAATCAACTCCATCCTTATAATTTGCTTAGTTTAAGTTCTTAGATGATTTTCATAGTTCGATTTAGTCTTTAAAATCTTTTTCTTTAATAAAAATTTATCTAGATCTAAATTAGGATAATTAATAATTACAGTACTTAGTTATAATCTTCGTGGGATCGACACTTGACTCATCTAATACTCAATTAGACACTAATTCACTTGCTAAGGTTATGTGCATTAGTAATGGTCATCTCATTACGAAATGTGTAAAGTTTTTGTAACTAGATGCCACCTGATAGAATATAGGCTTTTAGGCCCTTAGGAAAGCCTTTTGGAGTCCACCAAATGGGAATTCCACAACTTTTCTTGGAACATCTCTCTATAAATAGGTACACTTCTCTACCTTCTCTCTTGGACTCTCTTACTCTCTTGGGACAACCTCTAGGTTTTGACCCAACTCTCATAGTTCTTGCCCTTTATTTCTATTTATTTATGATTTTGATAGTAACTTAAGCATCGGAGTAGGAACGGGGACCAACCCTACCTGTTTCTGACCCGCTCTTATCTTGTACTTGCAGATCGAGACCCAAAGGCAGGAATCCACCAAATGGAGCCCATCGAAAATTTCCTATTTTTCTTTAGTTATATCTCTCGGGCTCCCTGAGTGGTGTTTTGTGATATTTTTGCAATTTTCTAAAAAATATCCTGTGCAAAATACAATATTCCCACACAACTTGGGTTAGGTGCTTTGGGATTATCAGTTCGGGTTACTTGTCTATAAACCTCCAAATTCATTTCCCTAATATAGTGTGAATACATTTTATTTTGTTTGCAATCACATGCCAACCTCACATGCAAACCTTTCATACATCCTCTTCCATAGCCCTTCTCTCATATATATCCTTCACACAAATCCCAAATATATATATATATATATGCATACAATTCTAGATTATCAAGATTGGATTTATATAGAAAGCAAAAGTTCCATCTCAATGGAGGTGGAAACAGGGACGGACCTACTAGGGGGCTGGGGTGGGCTCGAGCCCCCCCAGCAATTATTTTTTTTAAAAAAAAAAATTTAGGTTTTTTACATTTAAGCCCCCCCAGTTTTTTTTTTCAATTCAGCCCCCCCAAAACGTAGGGACTGATTTATAAAAAAAAGAAATTTTAAACCCTCGGCAGCAGCTGCGGGCTGCCATCAGAAACTAAAAAAAAAATGGAAGTTTCTTCTCTCTCCCCGACCTGCTCCCGCTCCCGCTCCCCCTCCGCGAAACAGAAACCCTCTTCCTCGGTCAGTGGTGTGTCGGACTCCGAGCTTGGTGGTGGTGGCGCAACAAGCAGACAGCAGCGCAGTGCGGGTGGTGTCTCGTGTACGTGTGCGTGTCGACGGTGGCGGACTGAGACAGCAGGACAGCAGTGGCGCTGCAGCAGCAAGCCTGCAATCGGCGCGGCGGCAGGAAGGAAGGAGACGGACACCGGGACACGGTGGCGCGGACCCGCGGTGGCGGCAGAAGAAGAGCAGTGAAGCTACTCTGTTCTGTTCAGAAACATTTTGAAGAAAAAAAAAAAAGTAAGTTTTCAGAAACATTTTTATTTCTATGATTTTTTATTTTGAGTGCTAAAATTTTTATGTTGTTTGTGAAAAAATTTCTAGGATTTTTTGGGTAAAAATATGATTATTATGTAATTTATGTTCTAATTAATTATTATGTTATAAATGAAATGTGTTGAATTGTGAATTTAAAATATTTGAATATTATATAGGATTTTACTATAGAGAAATATTTTGGAAAATGGAAGAAGGGTCCTAAACTGGTTGAAGAAAAATCAGCTAATAAAGGAAATGTTAATAATGAAGATCGTGGGAAAAAGCCTCGGGCAGGGGTAGAGTTTTCGGATTTTGAAATTATTGGTGATCCAAGATTGCGTAAACCAATTGATAGTTATCCTTATGAAATTAGAGATGAATTAAGGAGACGGTATGTAGCTAAAGGGCCAACTCAACCATGTGACCATAAATTTCCGCAAACTGATTTTGGTGAAATTAGAAGATCGTTTCAGAAGATATGGTTTAAAGATTTTACTTTGTTAGAGTACAGTGTACATAAAGATGCAGCATTTTGTTTCTGTTGTTATTTGTTTGCTAAAGGTCAAATTCACAAACATGGTGATGATATGTTTACGGAAGTTGGTTTTAAAAATTGGAAACATGCTAAAGAAAAATTTAGAAACCATGAACGTGCTCCAAATAGTCCTCACTCTGGTGCTATAATTCAGTTGTTGGGTTTCAAAAATCAAAGACATAATGTGGAATACATTTTAGCAAAACAAAGTAGTCAAACTGAGATTGAGTACCGTGCAAGGCTAACTGCTGTTGTAAAAGTTATTCGATTTTTATTAAGTCAGGGTTTAGCTTTCCATGGAAATGATGAGTCAATAAATTCAATCCGACGAGATAATTTTCTTGAATTAACAAAATGGTATTTTGAGGAATCGAAAGAAGTAAATAAGGTCATGAACATGAATGCTCCAGGAAATAATCAGTTGACTTCTCCTAAAATTCAAAAAGAAATTGTTAATGCTTGTGCAACAGAAGTGAGACAAGCTATTATCAATGAGATTGGTGACAAGTTTTTTTCTCTTTTGGTTGATGAGGCTCGAGATAGCGCTGTGAAGGAGCAATTGTCTATAGTTTTGAGATTTGTTAATGATAATGGAGAAGTGGTCGAGCGTTTTCTTGGAGTACACGTGAGTGACACTTCTGCATGGATGTTGAAAAATATTATTGATGATTTCTTTGCAATAAATGGATTATCAATTTCACAGCTCAGAGGTCAAGGTTATGATGGGGCGTCTAATATGCGTGGCGAGCTTAATGGATTGAAACAAAAAATTTTAGATGAAAATAAGTACGCATATTATATTCATTGCTTTGCTCACTAACTTCAATTAGTTCTTGTGGCTACTTCAAAGAAAAATGCTCACGTGCGTAGTTTTTTTGAGTACCTTGCTAAGATTGTAAACATTGTTGGAGCTTCATGTAAAAGAAAGGATGCTCTTCTGCAAAAGCAGTATGATGATCTTGTACAATATCTAGAAAGTGGAGAAATTGCTACAGAAAGGGGGCAAAAAATCGGGGAAACAAGTTTAGCTCGGCCGAGTGACACTCGTTGGGGCTCTCACTTCAAAACAATAACTCGGATTTTGCATATGTGGGATGCAGTGACACATTTGCTTGAAACTATATATGAAGACGCTGATGAGGTCAATAGTCGAGGCATTGCCCGAGGTTTGATTGATAAAATGTGGCAGTTTGAATTTGTATTCATTGCTCAATTAATGGTAAATGTATTGAAAAAACAAATACATTGTCAATGTGCTTGCAACAAAGGACTCAAAATATAGTCACTACTGTCCGGATGATTCAGACAATAAAGGAAGATTTGAAGAAGTACAGAAATGATGATGATTATTGGGAGGAGTTATTGGGTGTTGTTACTGCATTTTGTATCAAAAATGATATTTTCGTGCCGAACATGCAAGATCCTTTACCAGGCCGAGCTAGATTATACAGGAGTGTGGATGGGCAGCCAAAGACTTACTAACATTTTTTTCGTCGAGACATATTTTTTGAGGTAATTAATTTCATTATTTTTTTAACTTATTACCTAATACTCAATTATTTGTAATATTATAAATTATTAACTGTTCTTTTCTCTATTTAATGTTAGGTACTTGATTTTATAGTCAAAGAAATGGATGATCGTTTTACGGAGTCAACTTCAGAGCTACTTATTTGCATATCATGCCTTGATCCTAGAGATTCCTTTGTGAATTTTGATCGGGGTCAGTTACTCCGTCTATCTGAGTTCTATTCAAATGATTTTTCTATCTCTGATAAGTTTGAGCTTAAAGCAGAACTTGATACATATATCTCTTACATGAGATCAAGTGATGGGGCAGCTTTCTCTGGCCTTACTCACATTGGAGATCTCGCAAAGAAGATGGTTGAGACGAATACTCACAAGTTTTTAACTTTAGTTTATCGACTAATTGAGTTGGCTTTAGTCTTGCCGGTTGCTTCAGCGACCGTTGAAAGATCGTTTTCTATTATGAGAACGATTAAGAATGATTTACGCAATAGGATGGGGATGAGTTTCTCAATGACAGTTTGGTTTGCTATGTGGAGAAAGAGATTTTTAAGAGTATTAAAAATGAAGACATCTTGCAGCGGTTTCAAAATATGCAAACTCGAAGAATAAAATTGCCATCTTAATCATTTCGTTCACATGTAAAACTCTATTTTAAATCATTTTTCAGTAGTGATTTCTTTTTCATTCTTTGCATTGGGATGAATGTTATTTGTTTTTATATTAATCTTCTAATGTTCTAAATCAATTGCAGGTCATATTGGATTTCGTCTTCTAATCGTGCTCATCTCATTTGTTATCTCAAGATTCTGATCAAAATTCTCAGCTTTGATAGAGTTATTTATCCCGTGAGTGATAGGTAATCATTCCTCGTGAGTGATGGGTGATCACTCCTCATTGGTAATGGGCGATTACCTATTCTTTTGCTATATTATATGTAAACTTAGAATTTGTAATGTTTATCCCATGAGTAATGGGTGATCACTCCTCATTGGTAATGGGCGATTACCTATTCTTTTGCTATATTATATGTAAATTTATAATTGTAATGCTTATCCCGTGAGTGATGGGTGATCACTCCTCATTGGTAATGGACGATTACCTATTCTTTTGCTATATTATATGTAAATTTGGAATTGTTTGAGTGTCTTTTGTACATGGAATGCATCATTTTATAGACGAAATTCTGGCAAAAATTTTTTTTCCTCCAGCTCCCCCAATATATTGTTCTAGTTCCGTCTCTGGATGGAAAAGATGTGAAAAAATGAGGGGATAGTTAGTATCAATCATCTTCTGGGCTATCTTTCCCTGCATACAATTTCGGAATACTTAATCAGGATTATACTTTTTGGTTAACAAGATATTTTCTCGAGAAGTAAACCAAAACGAATTTTCTTCTTGAGAGATATTCCCATACTAGGGTTTTTTTCATGGGACATAATACTTTTCCTGGGATTGAATAACCCTCCCTGATTAAAAATAAATCCCAACTCCAACTTGGATAAACTATACGTGTTTACCAATTCAAGCTTCCAAATGCATCCATGAACGTGGCCTAAGGATATTTTCTTTCACAAAGATAAGTATTTCTCATGAACTCATCTTTTCTTTATCAAAATTTGTAACATTAGGGTCCTCTTTCTTGGGACAAATTGTGGTATGGGGATCATCTTCGCGGGACATTTTCTCGGGAAATATTCCTCATATTCATGATTTCCATCTCGGGATTATTTTATGGAGCTAATAATGCACTCCCTCTTATCACATATTTTTTTTATACATTATCATGTTCACGGGACGTTTTTCTCGGGAAATATCCCTTTTATTCGAGATCTCTATACTCCGAAAGCTTTTCTTGACAAGATTTATTTTCGATAAACATTACCTACTCGGGATGGTTTTCAACTTGGGATCTCTATTCGGGAAGCAACAAATCAGGATTCCCTTCTTGAAAAATATTATCAAGATGAGGTTTTTCTCTTCGACTATTTCTTCGCGGGGTCATTCTCAAATTAGGATATTCTTTGGAAAATAACCCTCATATTCGGGACTTTCTTCAAGGGTTCATTCAAGCTGGGATTTTCTTTTCAAGACATATTTTCCTATTTGGGACCATTTATATTCGAGATTATCTAATCAGAAAATATCCCAACTCGAGATCACCTCACAGAATAATTTTATTGGGTCTTCAAACTGTCCCTTCTTATCGTGATAATTATTGGATTCACTTTATCAAGTGAGAAGCATTATTTCCTTGTGCTATTAGGAAAGACTTGTAATTCCTGTGAACAACAATCCATGACCAACTGGAAGTCAGGATGCTACATGTTGGATGACATCACCAAAAGAATGGGTAATACATATGGGCATATGAATTGCATATAAGCCAAAGTAATCCCATGCATCATGAATGAATTTTTTTCATAGCAGAGATGGCTTCTCAGGTATCACATGGAAGCATTATCGAGACCGCCGCACCCGATACATATTGATCAAGAGCCTATGCCTTAACTTTAACTTATCTTTTCATAATTAATCATTTTCTTTTTTCTTTTACATATGAGAGCACCAACAAGACTGGTGACCTGAATATTCTCTTTACGGGCAATGAATGTTCTCTTTTTATGGGCAACGATACTGGGGATGCAGCATCTTGGGCTTGATTTTCACCTTGATCAGTAAAAATGTACATTATGATGTCAATTTTTACCTTGAAAAATATGTTATTCCTTTCTTCTTCCTAAGTTACTTTCAGGTACTTGAAAGTCCTATGAGGTAACCTCCGAATCGGAGCTTTCTTTAAAAAAGGAGTATGTGTATGCTACCCTCAATCATGGGTCAATTTTCTTAAACGGCTCAAAATAAGGGAAGTGAATTTCTTAATTAATTTTCCTGATTAGATTATATTTTACATTTTGCAATTTCATTTGCAACATCTAAAAGTAATATTACTTTGCACTCCAAGTTTTGAAGCACACTTAAGGAATCCGCGTCTTTCCAGAAACAACTCGTATTACTTTTGGAACAATTTGTACCACATGGACACAACTCATGTCATCGCGGGAACCACCCATAGCATCACAGGAAGCACCCATATTATCATTTCATGAGGCTCATGCTTGTATCACCATTCGTGCTTTATAACTTGCGAGTTTTACACTTTAATCTTTTGATTATGTTGAAATACAACATTTTGACTCTTGAATTACATTCTAATGTGTAATTGTTCTAAGAAGGGACTTGTAACATTTGGCATAATTACATATATGTCAATCTTTTCGGAGCAGATTATGATGGAATATAGGCTTTTGAGCCTTTAAAAAAACCTTTTGGAGTCCCACATGGGAACTCCATAACTTTCCTTGGAGCATCTCTCTATAAATAGGTACTATTCTCTACTTTCTCTCTTGAAATTCCAAAATGAACAATGCAGAAAATTTTAGCGAATTCCTCAAAACATAATTAGGCTAGAAAATAGAGTTTTCTCCAAAAAAAAAAAAAAAGCATAATTTTCATTGATAGACACATGAAATGTAATTAAGGATAGCTAAAAATGCAAAATTACCCAAATACAATGTGCATAAAGAAAAAAGAAGAAACCTTTTTCTGGTTCAGCTTCTTCTCCACCTTTCTGATTTTGGTTCTTGTCCCCCTTCTCGTCATTCTGGTCCTGAAACATGAACAGTTTCAACAATTATTAAAAAAACCAAGGCAATGGATGAACAAAGACAAAGAGAAAATATGCAAGAGAAGGAAGAAGAAGAGGTGCAAGGAGAAGCTTAAAAATAGCAAGAGAAAGAAACAGTTAGATACAGACAACGCTATCGACAAGCAGGAGGAAAAATCATTTCACGACTTGCAGAGAGAAAGAAACAGAGAGAGAATGAGAGAGTGACAAAGATGAATACTTGTGAACACACGCGTCTCAAAAGGAGCCTGAATGTATTTTTTTAACAAAAAAAAAAAGGAAGCTCAATTTGAACCATGAAATCATCGATAAAAAAAAAAAAAAGAAAAGAAAAATATGGATGGATAAGATTAATTCCATCTCCAACCACATTTACTCCTCAAATCATATAAGTAAATAAGAAGAAAAAGCTAGATGGATAGGATTCATCCTATCTCCAATTGATAAATTAATTCATAACATTTAAACAAACAAAAAAAAAAGTCAAACCGAATCGATCAACTTGGCTTTGACCCGGCCATCCTTTATAAATCAAGAGGGGATTTTCAAAAAATCTCTTATGTCATATGAGGGTTTGACTAAAAATCCCCTTCTAAATCACAAGGGGATGAGCCAAAATAACCTTACGAAATGAGCGGTTTTATAAGGAATCAGATGTGAAACCCTCAGCCAACCATTCATTTCATAAAGTGATTTAAAATTTTCAGAAATTTAAATTTTTGATTTTTTGCTTTTGTGAACCGACTTCAACAGAAGAAAATATTAAAATTGTAGTTAAAGTACTAAATTATAATATACTAACCTTATTTCGTTGAAATTTACCTGAATGACTTGAATTTGATGTTATTAATTTGAAAAGGTTGAGAGCATCTTGTCTAGATAGAGAATGTTTTTTTTGTTTTGAAAAATGAGGCTGTCTGATGTTATACTTATGAAACCGGGAGTTATGTTTATTAGTCCCCGAAGAAAACTCTAGTTTCTTTTATTAAGTTTAGAAAATTAAATTTATTTTCATTAAGTTAGAAAAAATAACTAAAGAAAGCCACCTTAAATTGTGGGGGGTTCGGCATGGACCCTTACTAGTTTTATTAATAACAAAATAAAAATTATATAGGGGAGAACTTAGGAGCTAAACCTCCCTGTAAATCCTGTTTTGGTCCAAAAGGGGGTGAATTGGACCTAATAAAACTTTTAGCTCTTTTAAAATAGATTCTCTAAAACTAGAAGGAAACTAACCTAAAAAAGAATAACTTAACTAAAAACTATTGATCCTAACCAATTCAAAAGATATCACTTAAATCATTAGCTTCACTTAGTGATATATAGCTAATCAGCATGACATGACAAAATCAACCACCACAGAAACTATCACTAAAGGCATTAGCTTGACTCAGTGACATAAAACTAATCATCACCATATAATCAATTAGCTCAACTCATAGCAAGGCAAAATCAATTATGGCCAGTCTTGCAAACTAGAAACACAACAAAAACAAAATAAAATAAGCAAGGCAAATCAGAATAAACAAAAGATAAAGGAGGCACCAAGGATTTTTATAGTAGTTCAGTAATGCACCTACATCCACTTTCTCCCAAGAACACTGTCTCAAGGATTCCACTATAAACTGACTCGTTCAAAGTGAGATCAGCCTTTACAACACCAGCCGCTAGTTTTAAACCTAGTTCTAGTAACTAAAAACCCCTCTATTCTAAGAGAAACTAACCCACAAGTTTTGTACTGGAACTTGCAAACCAATTACAAGTTTTTCACACAGAACTTGTAAACCAAACACACGTTTTTCATTAGGAACTTGTAAACCAAAAGAAGCAAAGATGAAATAGTTTTAGCACATAAACTCTTTGAGTCCTCTCCTTCTCTCAAATATTTTCCTAAAATTTCTCTCAACTAGATAGTAAAATTCTCTCTCACAAATTGGAATTTCTTGCTCAAACTGAGAGGGGGAAGAATACTTCTTTTTCTTTATCAGAATATCTTTCTCTTCTTGCTCTATTAGAATAAAATACTTAAACTTGAGGTGCACTTCTTGCTATGTATTCCTTTTCTTCTTTCTGAAATGCACACTGATTTGCTCTTCCTTCTTTTATTTATATACTTTGCAATGTTGCTCTCTTGTGTCTCTAGCTCTTTCTTTGCAGCTTCCTTCTTAACAACCTATTGTTGTCTTAACCTCATCTGTATGCAGAAGAAAAAGTTAATAGTACCATGTTTAACCAAAAAGGGTAAAGGAAATAGGGGATCACTCTACAATATTATCAAGTGTATAAACTTGGTCCCCAAGCTGGTACTCCTCATCCATATGTAAAGTAATCCAGCTACCATGACCCTCTTGCACAATGCCACAGGTACAGTACTTTGATTTCCCACAGAATCTTTGAGATAAACAACATTTCTCCTGATTTGATTAGCTTGAGTCTTGTATTCATACATTAGCTCAACTCTTTGTTTTATACTTATTCTTCAAGTGCTTCTTCCTCAGATACCTTCTTTGCCAACATGCTAGTGAGTGACAACGACCTTTTCTCCCTTTTGAGACTTCAAGTATTTTTTCTACAAAAAGACAAACAACTTTTTGTAAGTTATTTTGTGTTTAACCAAAAGAGCAAAAGGTTAAAAAGAAAGGACAATGGACCACAAACAAAAGTATAAAGCATAAAGTAAAAGATACTTTATTAGTAAGGAAACTTCCCTTCTCTTTTCTTATTCTCCAATCATTAATTTGTCCTTGTTATTTTCAGAGAATGCATTCAGATTCGTTACTTCAGTAAATATTCTTCCAAACTCGAATTTGCTTATCTCTGCTCAGGTTAGTAGCTCGATCTGCTAGCTCAACTCACCTTCCAGTCACATCAGCTTTACTAATGTCTTTCAACAAAAATATTTTGTTAGATTAACTTGATTTGTTACTCATTAAAACATGACTTACCCTTTAGTCAACACTTCCAAAAGAAATTATAATTTAAAATCTAATAAATTAATACTATCCTATCCTAAGTCCTAACAATTACAATTTAAAATTCAATAAATTAATACTGTCCTAAGTCCTCAATATTACAACTTAAATATAAAAATCTTATCTATTTGATTGAGTTTGACTAGATTGGACGTTTGTTTCATCTTTTTAGTCAGATCCAAAGGATATATTCAACTTAGCGTATTCCACTTGGCAATCTTGTCTTCTTGCACATACCAATCGGCTACACACATAATAGTCTCTAATGTGTTATAGGACATCCGACTCCTAGTTCCGTCTGTTGTACGAAGACTTTTAAAGAAGGCACTTTGAGAAGCCATAGTAGAGACAGTAGCCGTTAGGATCCCTAGAAATCCTAGATTAGACAAGATATTTGCCTAATTAATCTTCCACCATCAAAGTATGTCAAAATCATCTGCAAGGTGCTTAATTCGAGCGGTGTATTCATATATAGGCAACTCGGTTATAATTGTTCTTTAGATGATGAACTCAGGGGTGCAGAGATTATATATATCCATCATACATCCATATCCTCCTCCTTGACTTAAAGAAGATGACATCTCTGCATATCCCGAATGACTTGCATTCGAGCTTAACTGAGCCTCCGATTAGATCCCTGTTTCACTTTCTCTCGAATAGAGATCGAATAAGTTTTTAATAGGTTGTGATGCATCCTCTTTTATTTTGTTGACATTTCTTTTTAGAGTAAAAGGTGTTTCAAAGAGAGTCCAAGCATGTGGGAAAAATTAATAAAATGTTTGAAGTGCTCACTTATAAAACGAGGGTCTAAAATCAAAGTAGCACAATATATAATAGGAAAAGTTTCATAATATTTTAAAAAAATTAATATCAAACATCATTGGACCATCCATATATGGGTTGGGCCAAATTATGTTTTAAATGGGCTGGTCCAGGCTGGGCCGTGTTTCAAAATTTTCTAGCTCGTATCCCTTGAACCACCTAATCATGTGCTGGGCCGGGCTTGGCAGTCCTGGGCCCAAACAGGCCGGGCCGTTCGGGTTGGTGACCAACCCAACCCACTAGCCATTCCTATCTCCAACAAAGGTCTTCTTCAAAGTTCAACCCTTTCCTTGCCTTCTTCCTTCCAAAGATGGAAGAAAGTTCCAATGGCTCTGTGATCCATCATTGTCCTCAAAGTCCGTTCGATTTGAGAAGAAGTTTCCAAATATTCAAATCAATACTTTACTGAAGAGAATAATCGAAGGATTCCCTTACAGAGTAGAAATTCCCTAAAATTTTTATAACTACTATCATAGCATAAATCAAATAAGATTTTGGAATCTAAGTCTTCTTCATATATGATACTTAACAACAGTCACACTAGGTTTTTTTTTTATTCTTTTTTTAATTTTTGCTTAGAGCTTTAGTAATGGAAATTATAAAAATAATATATATAAAATATAGATTTTATATTTTAAAAAATTGCGGGTTGTCATATGGTTTGTTCGGACGAACTGCGGTTATGTTGTGCGGATTAAAAAGTGTCTTTATCTTAAATGGTCTTATACTTAAAAGTCTATATCTATATAAAAAAAAACAGAGAATGCAAACTATTCGAAGACTTTAGCCAGTTTTAAGAGTGCTAGTGGCGCATGGTATTATCTATCATTCACAGAAGCAAGTCAAACATGAGTTAAAAATATGGGGAAAATGCTCTGCCAAACATCACAGAACAGAAGAAGATATGTTGGAGATATCACATCAGTATGTGATTCTCCTAGATTATCTTGGATTCTATAAGAGATTATTTGGTTAGAATCCTATATTGATTATAACTAGGATACTTTGTATTATGCTATTATTATAGCAGTATTCCTTATTAGTGGTTGGTTAGAATCCTATATTGATTAGGATTAGGATACTTTGTAGCCTATAAATAGTAGATCATAATGAATAACAAATAAAAAATCAAGACAATCAACTGAAGCATTCAATATTATTCTTCTCCGCGCCTTAAATTTCTTAACAAGATATAATATATATTGTCTTTCATATTTTCTTATCTAAGTAATCAAATATTCCTCTATTGATGATATTTCAGTATTCCAAAGTGTGTTGAATATCTACGATGTTAGTTTTACTCGTTCTAATTCGTGTTCAAAATTAATTATGTCTTGTAAAAAGAAGTAAGCAATTCATTTTAGTGGTCGAATTTCTTTTTCATTTTTCTTAAAAGAAACTTTACATTATTTGGAACCCGAAAGTATAATTAAGGAAATTAGATAGGATGGCAAAACGCTCATCAAGAGTATCGGACTATTTAGACAGTTTGTATTTTTGTCAGAATAATATATATTTATTTTTATCAGTTTTGTAACATTATCTTTTAATGTATATTTTTTTATTATATTTCTTAAAAAATATTTTTTTTAAAAAATACTAAATAATCTCACCTATTTCATAATATCGAAAGTTAAACTCAAATTTGCTCCTAAAGAAAAAAAGATCTATCATTTGCCTCTAAAGAAAAGAAGAATTTATCATCTCTTTTGTTTGTGATACACATAATTAAGAATGTTAATGTATAGGTTTTATTGATATAATTAGCTATATAATTAATGAATCAGTCGGTCCATATACCAAACTTGATATCAATTCCTTGCTTTGATTCTCTTTCTCCGTTTGTGTCATGGAATTTGCTAATTGGTGCTGTTCCGATATTCTTGTTTGGGCCAGAAGAATTGGAGTTAGGCAATAGATCATGAATTATGGTTAAGTTTATATTTTTGAGATTCCACAAGTTTATGAAGTAATTTGCTTATTAAAGTAATTTTAGCTAGGCGTTCTCACATTCCGGGTCAATTTAAGACACCTTAGGGATAAAATGCCACATCACAAGGTTTTGGACCTTACGGATGTTCACTTTAGTTTTTAGATTTCTTGTTCCAAAAAAAAAAAAAAAAAAACAATTGTAGAAGACAAAGTAGCAAGAGTGAAAAGATCACATTTTCTTGATTTTCAAGTTAAAAAAAAAAATCAATTTAGACCCTCCACACACATATATATATATATATATATGGTTCTCTCACTCAAAAATAAAAATCATTTTATTAAAATCAACGGAAAGACACTTTTATAAAAAATAGAAATACAATTCAAATCTAGAATTAAAGTTTCAAAATTAATACTTCATTTTTACAAGTATGAAATTGCGGGTACTTTTGTAATTTTAGATCAAACTATTTCATTATAGTATTTAATTAGAAGTTGTCGTTATTTTCAGTTGAAGAGGAGAAGATGAGATGAGATTGATTAAAGTTCAACTTGAGAGGATCTATAGACACGTTTCATGGAAGCTGATGGCGATCCCTGCTGTGCTTTTAGTACATCTATGCGTATGGCTATGGCCAATCCTCATATGATACTGATTTCGACTAATTCCTTTGTCTTCTTATCTAGGTGCACACTTGTAATTGATTATACAAGTACTTGTCTTTCTTTGTCTTTCCCCCACCTTTTTCAAGCTATGTCCGCATCCTTTCATTAATTAAAATGAGTTGGAGACATTACAATCAAAATTATTCTTAATTTTTTTTTTATTTTAATAAAAGAGAAAAGTAAAACAAACCAGGACAATTGCAAAGATAATTACATGAAGTAACCAAAAAAAATCACATGTAAGTAATAGACAAAATATACTAAAATTAACAATAAAAATAAACACATAATCATTTTTATTCTAAAGTATTCAATCTCAATCTTCCAACCACATTGGCAAGAGAAACTCATAATCTTCATCTCCCTTAAATGTTAGCAATTTACAAAACTATAGACGAGTCAACGGTGATAAAAATTGCCTCGAAAAAAGATGTAGAAAATTAGAAGAACCCACATTAACTCCGAGTTAAAAAGTTATTTGGAAGAAATATAACAAACACACAATCTGAATAGATCTAAAAAAGATTTTTCCTTTGCATTTTAAATTTTGAAGAAAAACCTTTTAATATAAATTTTTTATGATTTTTAGGGAAGAAAACATTAAGACAGAGCATTATAATGTGAGAGGTGAAGAAAAGAAGAAAATTCGATCAAAATTGGAACTCCGGTGGAAACCATTGAATAGATGTTTTCCACCATTGAATAGATGTGGCCGAAGGAAGAGGTCTATTAAAACTTATTTTGTAGGAATAATTTTTTTTAATTTTCCTAAAAGTCTTAGTGTATAATTTTTTTGTGTTATCTTTCTTAAGTAATATTTTATGTTTATATATATTTGGTGTTTTGTGTAAATATTTTGTTTTTATATTACTGAATTATGTTTTATTTTGTAATATATTCTTTTTTTGTTCGGTGATGCGTTTCATTTATTATATATTTTCATAGTATAATATACTTATATATTTATGATGAAAATGAATCTTATTAGATGGGTAAGTAGATTTTTAATTTTCCTAATAGAAATGAAAATGTTAATGTAGAATATTTTTTGGTGTTATATTTTTTAGGTAGTGTTTTGTGTATATATGATTATATATTTTTTGCTTTTTGTTTAAATATTTTGTCTTTATACTACTGTCTTTTTTTCATATATTGTGTTATTTTTTACTTATTAAATAGCACTTTTTAAGTGAAAGATACATTTTGTTCTATCTTTGTTTGTGTGGTAAGAGAGAAACTACGGAATGTATTCTCAAAACAAAACACGTTTAAAGGTACAAAAATATTTAAGGATGTATTTTCAGTACACAACCAATTTGTTGTGGACATCATACGAAAATAGGTCAGATGTAGACAATAATATTAAAGGAGATTGTTTACTTGAAAAAAAAAAAATCAAATAGAGACAATATATAGCTATGAACATATCAAGTAGCGTGTGAGTTGATGTTTCTTAAGAAAATGCTGGAGCAAGGTTTTCTTCTTTTTTTTTTTTTTTTTCTTTTTTGATGCGTGGTTCAAGAACCGTGATGAAATCATTATACATATATTTATTTTAACAGTATTAATATATATATATATATATATATGTGTGTTCGTGTGTTTTATCATATTTTTCCTGTAAAAATATTTTATTTGAGCTCTTAGGTGTGGAATATTATAAGTAGTTATGATTCTTCATTATTATTATATTATTGTGTAACTATAAATAATGAAGTTTTAATTTATTTATTTAATTAAGAATTAAAATAAAATAAATATTTTTAGTTTTGGTTATTTAAATTAAATTAATAAAAAAGGTCTTTGGGTTATGAAGATTGGATCATCCGAATTAAGTTATGGAGATTGGATCATCTGAGTTGGTTCATTTAAATTGAGTTGGATTTAGAATCATTTAAATAATATCCAAGCTCACTTTAAATAAAGTTCAATAAAACGAGACATATATGCCTTTGGATCTCAAGTAAATTTAGCAAAAAGTCATTTTAAATTAAATCAATTAAATGATGGGTTAAACTCATTGGGCTCATCAAATAAGGAAATGAGCCGACCCAACACTGTTAATGGATCGCTTGGTGGCCAAACTACCTGATACCCTATTTCCACCATAAATAAAGGTCTTCCCAAGGTTGAAAGATCATTCAGAAGACACTAAAGCTTGTGGCAATTGAAAAGCTCTCCAAAAACTCTTCCCAAAAAATCTAACAAAAGTTCAAGCATTTTCTCTCAGTATTTCTCGCCTTCTTCCACTCAAAGATTGAAGAAAGCTCAAGCGGTGAAGTCCATCAATCATCCTCAAAGTCCGTTCGATTTGAGAAGAAGCTTCCAAGCCCTCAAGTCAACGCTTTGTCAAAGAGAAGAATCGGAGGATTCTCTTACAAACTAGGAATTCCCCAGAGATTTTGTAATCGCTACCATATTATAAGCCAAATCACGTTGTTTCCTATTTATCTTTTGTTCAATTTTCAAACTTAAGATTTTGCTACATAAAATTTTTTGCAAGCCTAATCTTTGCCTCTCATCTTTTTTCTTCAAAACTCAAGTCAATCAAACTTCAAGCATCAATAACAATGGCTCCTAAGAACCACAAATCAAAGTCAATTCGTTCCAGGGCTACTGTTCCCAAGGAAACTATCATTGTTTCCACAATAACTTCAAGTGCTGGGATGATAATGAGAAGCAAAGCTAAGGTACTTTCTCAAAAGGAAGTTCAAAATACACTGGCTGCTCCAAAGGCAGAAAGATGATGAATCCACAAGTACCGACTCTGATAATAAAGTTCATTATGAGAATCCAATGTATGAACCTTCGATGGCTGAAGATTTAACTGCTTCATCAGTATTGCCAGTTATGACGACTGGAACACTTAGCACTGAAGACAACTGGCAAATCTCACAAGACTAGTTAAAGGCTTAGCAAAGCATACCCTTTTATTGCTCAACTGATGACTCGCTTGGAGAGAAGTGGCGAGACAAGTCAAGCTCCACTCAAGAAGCTAGAAGTTCAAGAAGAAGTGGTCAATTCCAAAAAGTACCATAATATCCAAGTGTCTACTAATGGTTTGATCCCCTTCGACCAATTAAAAGATTTCATCAATATTGCCATCACAGAGAAGTATGAGGAGGGATCCAAGTAGATCAACATTTATGCCAAGCTCTATTCCCAAAGAATTGATAACATGAGAATGCCTGCATGGTTATCAACTACCAAAGTTTCAAAAATTTGATGGGAAAGGAAATCTAAAGCAACATGTGGCTCATTTTGTGAAAACTTGCAACACTACTGGTACCTATTAAGATCTTCTAGTGAAACAATTTGTGCGATCTCTGAAGGGTAATGTTTTTCACTGGTACATGGATTTGGAGCCTGAATTCATTAATAGTTGGGGACAACTTGAAAAAGAGTTTCAAACCGCTTTTACAGCACCCGTCGAATTGTTAGCATGGTGGAATTGACTAACTCCTGCCAGTAGAAAGAAGAACCTATGATCAATTACATCAATAGGTGGAAGAATTTAAACTTAAACTACAGAAATCGTCTGAGTGAGCCGTCTGCTAGAGAGATGTGTATTCAAGGCATGCATCGGGGACATGAATACATCTCAAAGGAATCATGCCTAGAACATTTTAAGAACTTACAACTAGTGTGCATGACATGGAATTAAGTATAACTACAAATGAAGGAAAGGCACCTATGGAGGATTTGAACAAAAGAAAGAGAAGCAAGACTTCAAGAAACAAAGTAAGTCTTCTTCCAAGAGCGAGACAAAAGAGTCAATGGCCACAAATGCAAATCTAATCAAAGTATCTACCAAAGTTTTGCAAAAAGTAACCAAGAAGATTGATCATCCTCAAGAGCGAAAGAAAAAGACCTTGGAAGAAATGAAGGCCAAACAATATCCCTTCTTGGATTCCGACGTATCCCTTCTTGGATTCCGACGTTTCTTCAATGTTTGATGAACTTATAGCTGCTGATGCTATAGAATTACCAGACTTAAAATGACCAAGCAAGATCGGACGCAAGGATGAGCCAAACTACTGCAAGTATCATTGCATAATTGGTCATCCTATCGGAAGTGCTTTATATTCAAAGATCTAGTAATGCTGCTAGCTTGCAAAGGACGTGTTCTTCTTGAAGAAGATAAAGTGGTTGCTTATGTAACATCTATAACTACCGCCTCTATCCAACCAACTACTTCAAAAGAAATAGTTGGAGAAATCAAATTTGGAGAGTTTGATTCTGTGAAGGTTAGGGTTGATTGATCCATCATCTCCATGAAGGAATGTATAGTGCATGTCGAAATACCCCCAACAAATGAAGAGGTTATCTCAACTATTGATGAAGGTTGGACACTTGTGAACCGCAAAAGAAATTGCACGAGATCCATCAAATCAAAAACTGTGTTGACAATAAGCAAATTTATCGAAAGAAATGTGCTAAAGTTGAATGGTCAAAAGATCAGGCACTTTTCGACGTTATGAGACGGTTGTCCAAAAAGAATCCGGCGTCCCATCACTTTAGGAAATTTTCTACGTGAAGGTTTTTGTTGAAATAGATGTGGCCCATAGCATTCATGATTATTTGGAAGGAGAAAGTGACAAAGAAAAAGTCTTAGATTGTGCTCAAATCACTTTTGGTGATGATGATTTGATACTTGGTGCAACTCCTCATAATAGGCCACTATTTTTGGCAAGATATGTGAAAGAACAAAGGGTCAACATGACCTTATTAGTTGGTGGATCTGTAGTTAATATCCTACTATTGCAGATGTTGAAAGAATTGGAAATTCCTACTGGGGACTTGTCTCAAAGTCATTTGATGATCCAAGGATTCAACCAAGGTGGGTAAAGGGCAATTGGGACTTTGCGATTGAACCTGATGATGGATGTTATGAGTATAAGTGCTCTTTTATATGTAATAGATGCTAAGACTTCCTACAAAATTCTTTTGGGAAGGCCATGGCAGCATGAGAATGGTGTTATTCCATATACCCTGCATCAATATTTCAAGTATTGTAGGAATGGAGTTGTGAAGAAGGTAGCTACCGATGATAAACCTGAAGCTTACATTGCTAATGCCAAGTACTATATCAGAAAGAAAACGGAGTCATCTAATATTTGTTCATCGACAGAAGGAGAAGTTCAAGAAGTTAACTCCTTAAAGAATCATTCAAGTAAGAAAAAGTTGTCAATCGAATCAACAAGCTAAGATAAGAAGTTGTCTCCAAAAATCTAGCGAAACAACAAGATTTCACTATGGCCCTTAACAAAGTTGAGCCTGTGAAGGCCTTAAACACTCCTTTAAAAGGATTTGTCCAACCCACAGAAGATGCGAAGATGGAGGGTAGTAAGACTGTTAAAATGCTAGATACTTCTTCAAAAGATTTTGATAAGCTTCCAACTTCACATACAAGCGATGGATTCAAACCCAATGCATACAAACTTCTTGCCTAGGCGGGATAAAATTCGAAAAGTCAAAGTTTATTGGGTAAACTGCCCCAAGAAGCCTTTAGAGAAAATGGAAACACTACTGGACTTGGGTACGACAAATGTGCATCTCCCATATGTCTAAAGATTAAGAGAGCAACTACCTAATACATCACTACAGAGGACGAAGTTACCTCAAAACTTAAATTGAATAACAAAGCAAAGGCAATCACTCAAATTTCTATTTTTGACTGTTTGGGATTAAAAGGAAAGTTTTCCTATATGCCTGTCTTCAAACACCTTAGGGGCAGTACCATATCAAGAAATAGGAAAGAGAAGCATCCTTGTGGGGCAACATGTATGATCAAGACACCTTCCTAAATATGGGTCAGAGTGAGCTACAATGAGGATTCAAAAGCTAAGGTTCACAAGGAGATACATGACATACCTTGAATCAAAGAGGATGAGGAAAGTGTAGGATCATCCTACCAAATCTTAACCTAAAAAAATACCATGGTCCGCAACCGTGGGTGAAGAGATGCATTGACCAAAGAAGTTGCAAGGTTAGTTGAAAAGGAAAACATTTGCAATGTGGAGAACTGGGACATCCACTTAATGTAGAAATAAGAAGTAGAGTATTCTGAAGAACCATCAGCTTTACGAGACACAACCCCATGAATGTTGAAGAATATGATGGAACTGAAAATGAAGAAATTGTTACAACACATCATATCAATGTCGTGGAAGCAGAAACTTTTGAAGAAGATGATGAATATGCTCAATTAGAACTTTAAGAGGGCATAAAAACTACTGTGGATGCATTAAAGGAAGTCGATCTTGGCGCGATTGAAGATCCCCGCTCTATCTACATAAATACCCTTCTCACTCCTGAAGAACAAGAAGCTTATGCCAATTTCTTGAAAGAATATAAAGACGTCTTTGCATGGACGTACAAAAAAATGCCTGGTTTGGACCCAAAGATAGCCGTCCACCAATTAGCTATCAAAAGTGGGGCTCGGCCAATAAAACAAACGCGAAGGCGCTTCCATCAATTAAGGCAGAAGTCAACAAATTAATTGAAGCTAGATTCACCTGCGAGGTCAAGTATCGCACATGGATTGCAAACATTGTTTATGTGAGAAAGAAGAATCGCCAAATTTGCATATATGTTGACTTCAGAGATTTAAACAGCGTATGTCTAAAGGATGATTTTCCACTTCCTATCGCAGAGATAATCATTAATGCTACCACCAGGCATGAAGCTCTGTCTTTATGGATGGTTCATCTGGCTACAATCAAATAAAGATGGCACCGCAAGATGAAGAGCTAACTACATTACGCACGCCTAAAGGCATTTACTGCTATAATGTGATGTCCTTTGGACTGAAGAATGCTGACGCAACATATCAAAAAGCTGTGCAAAAAATCTTCGATGACATGCTACACAAAATTATGGAATGCTATGTTAATGATCTTGTAGTCAAGTCACAAAAACGTGGCGATCACCTCAAAGACTTGAAGATCACTTTTGAGCGACTTTGTAAATATTAAATGATGATGAATCCTTGGAAGTGCGCCTTTGGTGTTACATCTGGAAAGTTCCTTGGCTTTATTATCTATCACAGAGGAATTGAAATTGATCAATCTAAGATTGATGTAATCTTGAATATGCTTGAGCCTCGAAACATTCATGAGCTAAGAAGTTTGCAAGGAAAGTTAACCTATCTTCTAAGATTCATCATAAATCTTGTTTGACGGTGCCAATCACTTAGCCACTTGCTAAGAAAGGGCATACCTTTCGAATTGGATGAAGCTTGTAAAAATGCTTTCAAAAGCATCAAGTCATAGCTCATGAAACCTCCCGTGCTAGCTGCGCCTACTCCTAAAAAACGGTTGGTCTTGTATATTACTGCTTAGGAATGTCCTGTGGGGATATTACTCACCCTAGAAAATGAGGATATGAAGGAAAATGCCTAGTATCATTTGAGCCGGACAATGACACCTAATGAACTGAATTATTTGCCGATAGAGAAGCTCTGTTTAGCCCTGATATTTGCTATTCAGAAACTAAGGCACCAATTGCAAGCACACATGATGCATCTCAACTCTAATGCAAATCCAATTAAATATGTAATGTCAAGGCCTATGTTGTCTGATAATCTAGTGAGAAGGTACTTGCAAATTCAACAATTTGAGATTGTTTATGTACCCCATAAAGTTTTTTAAGGAGTAAGTGTTGGAGAACTTCTTGGCTTATCATTCTATTCCTGTTGAATTGGAGTTGTATGATTAATTACCTAATGAAAATATCTTGGTGATAAAAGTCCTTCCTCAGTGGAAAATGTTCTTTGATGGTGCATTACATTATGAAGGGGCTGGAGCTAGTATAGTATTTCTTAGCCCCAAAGATGATGTACTACCATATGCCTTTACTTTAAGTCAACAATGTTCTAACAACATGGCCGAGTATTAAGCTCTTATACTTGGGTTAGAATTGGCTGTTGACATAAGCAACTATAGCTTGAAGTATATGGAGATTCTCAACTAGTGGTCAACCAATTATTTGAAGTATACGAAGTTAAGAAGCCTGAGCTGTTCCCATAATATAAATATGCAAGGCACCTCATGGGATAGTTAGGTGAAAATGTGACAATATCACACGTCTTGAGAAATAGAAATACGAAAGCGGATGCACTGGCTAAACTTGGTTCGAACTTGACTTTGTCAGATCAGCACATAAAATTCTATTGTGTAAAAGATGGGCAGTCCCACCCATGTTCGAAAATAAAAAAGATAAAGAATGTAAAATCTATCTATTTCAGTCTTCGAGCTTGATAAGGAGGATTAACATTAGCCATTCATATATTATCTTAAAAAAGGAAAGCTGCCAAATGATTTACAAAGAAAAACTGATCTTTGGCGCTGAGCTACTTGTTTTATATATTATAAAAATACATTTTTCCAGTAATCTTTTGAAATTATTTTCCTAAGATGTTTGGGCAAAGAAGAAATCGTTCAAGCAATGGAGGAAGCTCATTCTGGCATTTGTGGCGCTCATCATTTCGGTTCAAAGCTTCACTTTCGCATCAACAAGATGGGGTATTATTGGCTGACGATGGTGAAATATTGCATGGACTATGTGCAAAGATATCAAGCTTGTCAATTCCATGCAAGTGTAGCTTCAGGGTCTTTCGATGCATGAGGTTTTGATATTGTTGGGCCTTTGCCAAAGTGATCTATTGGATATTTGTACATCTTAGCCGCTACAGATTACTTTTCCAAATGGGCGGAAGTCATAGCATTGAAGGAAACAAAGAAAGAAAATGTCGTAGATTTCATTCGATCAAATATTTATCTACCGTTATGGAGTTCCAAGATAAATAATCACTGATAATGGGAAGCCATTTGCAATAGTCTAATGAACAAATTGTGTGAGAAGTTTAGTTTTAAACAACACAATTCCTCTATGTATTATGCTCCTACAAATGGACTTACTGAGGTGTTTAACAAAACCTTATGTAAACTCTTACAAAAGGTCGTGGATAAATCTAAAAGAGACTGACACATTTGAATTGGAGAAGCAGTATGAGCTTATAGAACCACTTATCGTACGTCAACCCAAGCTACTTCATATGCTCTCGTCTATGGTGTTAAAGCAGTACTCCCGTTGGAGCAACAAATCCCTTCTTTAAGGATTTCTATTCAAGATGGCTTGATAAAAGAAGAAAATCCTCACTTGAGACTTAAAGAGTTAGAATAACTTGATGAGAAAATGTTGGAGGCAAAACAATGTTTGGAATGCTATCAAGCTAGTATCTCTAAGCCTTTCAATAAAAAGGTTCGGCTCGGCTTCGCTCCTTCCAAGTTGGAGATCTAGTGCTTGATATGAAGAAGCCAATGATCATTGGACACAAAAGCAAAAAAGTTCACAACAAAGTAGGATAGCCCCTGTGTTGTCCATGGAGTCTACTCGAATGGATATTACAAGATAGTTGTTGAAGATGGTCTAAAGATTAGTCCTATCAACGACGAGTATTTGAAGCGATACTATGCATGAAGTAGAAACTCCTTAACTGTATGAACCTAAACTACAAAGTTATTCCACCAAGTCCAAAGTTGGAAAGAAAAAGATGCTCCATAACTACACGAGCATAAACTGCGAAGTTACTTCTAGCCCCCATGAGTATAAACTGTATTAAGGCAACCACAAAAAGTGTAATATGTGGATAAACGCTAAAACATTCTAACAAGTACAAGTTGGTAAAAATGGATACTCTTGGCCCACACAAGTTAAAACTGGGAACGGCTAAAACTTTTTCCTCTAAAGTTTGAACTGCGTTTGACTTGATTCTTAAGTTCTTTTAAGATATGTAGGTAGCTTAGGAAAAAAATCTAAGTTCATCATAATTTTTCAAAAAATAAACAAGTTTGCTTGGTTTATACAATTTTGACTAAATCATTGTAAGTTGGTATTTTATGTGAACAAAGCAAAAGAAATGATGCGGACAAAGGAATAAATGCAAGAAAAAAAGGGAATGAAGTTTATTCATAAGTAGAAGCGATAAAGTTCAAATTAAATTTGACAAAGTACTTGAAAAAAACGCTAAAGTACATCAAGGAAAGAGATTGAAAAATTCCGAGTTCTAACACAGAACTAACAACTGCTCTTTCGCTTCCTTAACTTTGACCTCATCGTCCTCGCCCAGTAGGAGTACTCTCAAGAGTAGCACATTCTCCTTCAATAATGGCATAGGAACATTCTTCTTTCGCAAGTTGCAGTCTTGTTCTTGAAGTATGGGTAGAAATAACGCCATTTTATTCTTTCAAAAAGATTGTATCTTCTCATCAATCTTTTTTAGACTGACTTTGCCGGCACCAACTTGTTCTCGAAGATTGTCAACGTGACTTTTTGAAGCACTTGAATGTATATTAGCAGATGAAAGCAATTTTGCATGTGCCTCCTTAGCCATCTTCTCCAAAATATAAGATCGTATGCCATCAAGCTAATACGCCTTGGTCAAAGAGGACGTCAATAGATTCTTCAATGAAGAAATATCAATGGTGTTACTTTCGACAATCTTGTCAAGAACATAAATGATGTCGCCCTAGAGAGAAGAAACTTGTTCAAGAGGAAGTCTCTTGATATTTTGAAGGAGCTCTTGCCACATGCCCTTTACACACTTTTTTTGAAAGTTGAACAAGAAAGACTCCCCTCTCGAAAATTGAAATCGCTGGAGCATTTTCATGAGGCAACTTGTCTCTGGTGGCAAATGCTTCATGGGACATGTCCTCATTGTCTTTGGTGGTAAATCCTTCATGGGATGTGGCGTCGTTGGTGGCAAATCCCTTATGGAATGAGTCGTCATTGTCTCTGGTAGCAAATCCTTCATAGGGCATGTCGTCTTTGTTTGCAAATCCATCATGGAACAAGTCTTGTTTGTCTTTGGTGGCAAATCCCTTATGGAATGAGTCGTCATTGTCTCTGGTGGCAAATCCTTCATAGGGCATGTCGTCTTTGTTTGCAAATCCATCATGGAACAAGTCTTGGTTGTCTTTGGTGGCAAATCCTTCATGGAACGAGTCGTCATTGTCTCTGGTAGAAAATCCTTCATGAAACAAGTCGTCATTGTCATTGGTGCCAGATCCTTCATGGGACAAGTCATCATTGTTTCTGGTAGCAAATGCTTCATGTAATAAGTCTTAATTGTCTCTAGTGACAAATCCTTCATGGGACATGTCGTCACTGTCCTTGGTGGCAAATAGTTCATGGGACGTGTAGTCGTTGTCTTTGATGGGAAATCCTTTATGAGACATGTAGTCGTTGTCTTTGGTGGCAAATCCGTCATTGAACGAGTCGTCATTGTCTCTGGAGAATGAGTACTTCTGAAGTTGATGTTCGTTGGCAAATGCTTGATGGGACGTGTCGTCGTTGTCCTGGTGGTGAATCCTTCATGGGATGTGTCGTTGTTGTTTCTGGTGGGAATCCTTCGTGGGACGAGTCGTCATTATTTCTGGCATCAAATCCTTCATAGAATGAGTCGTTATTGTCTATAGTGGCAAATCTTTTATGGGACATGTCCTCGTTGTCTCTGGTGGTAAATCCTTCATGGGACGTAGTGTCGTTGTCCCTAGCGGTAAATCCTTCATGGGACATGGCGTCATTTTCTTTGGTGGCAAATCCTTCATGAAACAAGTCATTATTATCTCTGGGGGAGAATCCTTTATAGGATGTGTCCTCGTTGTCTCTAAGGAATGAGTACTTCTGAAGTTTATGTTTGTTAGCAAATCCTTCATGGGACGTATCGTCATTGTCTCTAAAGAAGAAGTATTTCTAAAACTGATCAATCCTTCATGGATGAGTGGTGATCGTTTTCGGCAATAGGCCCACATATCTGCCAGAAACCTCCTTGTAAATCGTCAAAATAGTTGTCGCCTTCATTGGATCGTCGGAATTGGCTCGAATGACTAAGACATCTAAGCTGGATGAAACTTGGAATGCATGAAGTGCATCATGGTTGGTATAGAAAAAAAAAAAGTTAGTCTTACAAAAAAAATTAAATAAATAATAAATAAAAATTGTGCAAATTGAATTTTGCAGAAAAAGCACTCTCGCGTGAAGATGGAAATTCCTAAAGATTTACGATGAAGGAGGAAGCACTTCTTGGAGGCTTCTTGAACTGGGATGAAGAGAATGGTGAAATAAACTCTCTCTATATATAAGGGCTTGAGAGGTAGAGATTGGTCCTATAATTCTATAAAGATTTTAGTTAAAGTTTTATAAGGATTCAACGTCAAAGTTTCATAAGGATTCAATTCTTTCAAATCATATGAATATTCAAGTTCAAAATTCTATAAGAATTCAAATTTTAAAATTCTATTAGGAGTAAAATTCTTAGTTTGAGAAGAATTCAATTTCCTTATTAATTCAACTTCCTCAAATCTTCAAAAATTTTGCCCCGTAATTTGAATGGAATTCAAGACTCCAAGTGGGTAAAAAAAATAATAACAGAAAGTCGCATTTCGGAATTTTGGTTTGTGAACAATATGACAATTGCCATCAATGTTCAAAATATTAGTTTGTTTTAAAAGAAAAAATAGAGGATGTTGGCAATTTCATAAAAAAATTACACTTAAATACTTTTCAAGTTTTGTCTTCAAAGTTTTTAACCCCATAACTTTTACTCAAGTCTTGAAGTCTGAGCATTTGTACACAATGATTTTTAATTTATTTATTTAATCAATGACTAAAATAAAGTAAATATTTTTAGTTTTGATTATTTAAATTAAATTAATAAAAGAGGTCTTTTGGACCATAAAGATTGGATCATCGAAGTTATGCTATGAAGATTGGATCGAGTTGGACCATTTAAATTGGGGCAGTTTTAGAATTATTTAAATAATATCTAAACTTACTTTAAATAAAGTCCAATACAACAAGACCTATGACTTTGAGCTCCAAGTAAATTTAGCTCAAAAGTCATTTTAAATTAAATCCATTAAATAATGGGTTAAACTATTGGGCCTCATCGACATGGGTTGACCCCACACCGTTGATGGGCTGCTTAGTGGCAAAGCAACCCAATGCCCTATTTCCTCATATAAATAAGGGTCTTCTTAAGGTTGAAAGATCCTTCAAAAGACACTCAAGCTCAAGGCAAGTAAAAAGCTCTCCAACAAAGGTCTTCCTCAAAGTTCAAGCATTTTCTCGCAGTGTTCCTTGCCTTCTTCCTCTCAAAGATTGAAGAAAGCTTCAACGACTTTGCAATTCATCAATGATCCTCAAAGTCTGTTCAATTTGAGAAGAAGCTTCTATGCCCTCAAGTCAACGCTTTGGCGAAGAGAATATCGGAGGATTTTCCTACAAATTAGGAATCCTTAGAGATTTTGTAATCACTACTATATCATAAACTAAATCACGTTGTTTGCTATTTATATTTTGCTCAATTTTCAAATTTAAAATTTTGTTGTATACAGTAATATTTGTTTTTTCTCTTGTATTTTTTATTATAGATTATTCTTTATTCTTTAACTTTTCTCTCCTACTGTGCGAAAAAAGTTTGAAGATTACTCTAATTGTAATAACTTTAAGTCATTTTTTAGTGTCTTTTGTTTATGAAAATTTTAATGTATATATATGTATATATAATGATCTCTTTATTCATAGTGCGCAAAAAAGAAATCAACCAAGTAGGGTCCCTGAAAAAAACCGAAATGGTCCATATATATAAAATGAAAAGCCACATGTCAAAATAATAGAATTAGATCGTATTCGTGACACATTAAGAGTGGACAAATACATTAAGGACAGCTAATTAGGGGCTTACTTAATGCATCTTCAACGGTTCCAAAAGTATAAATTTTTCTTTTTAATTCAAAATTAATGCAATAATATGTCTGTGAAAATGGATAACGCGTATTACAATACATCCCCCACTTTTCCTACATATAATTCATTCGTCTAATTAAACTTGATACTAGTAATACGAATTTAGATTTTTTTAGCTGACTCCTCACTAGGCCAATTTCGTGCCTCAATTTTTTTTAATCTAGTGGGACAATTCTAATGGTATAGAAAAAGTAAAAACATTAATATTTACTTGAGATTTTAAACTTATTTATCCAATATTAGTAATGTATCCTATTGGTCATAAATATAAATAATTTTAAATCTTTACATATAATTTAAAGGTCTTGAAAACAATATAGTTTTTTAATTACAATACCCTTTAACTATTCATAAATGAGGAAAGAGATGGATAGTGAAAGTAAAATAAATGAATAGAAAGATGGATAAAAATAAAAAAAAATTCAATAAAAATACATATCGAAAATTGAAAATTATAAAATTTTTATATTCTTGACATTTCTTTTAATGGATGTAAAATCTCTTATATTTTTTACCGGATAAAGTTGTATTCTTTGGTCCAATATACTTGTGATGAGTGCACATAATCGGTAAATTAAACTTTTTTTTTTCTTTAGAGTATAACATTGAATTACTAAGTCAAATATTCAGGTATAATCATGATATTAAATTAAAGAATTCTTAAATAAAGATTTTAATTTAAAAGAGGAAGAAAAATCATATGCATATTGAAATGTACTTTTAGACTATATTGTACCTAATTCTCATATGGTAGAACCAAGATTTAAAGTAAAATTTTCACAAAACACACAATTAAATAGAAGGATAACAAATTCTTCTAAAAGGTACAATTGCATTTTAAAATTTTAGTTGAAAATTCTAATTAAATTAAAAGAGATCTAACAATCTTCCCTGCATGTTATCTTGCAAAATTACCGAGCCTTGATGAGGGTGAATGGAATGGAATGGAACAGAAAAACTTCTGGCTGGGAAGGGAATGAGATTCTTGTAAAGGAACACCAAGAATGTGCTTCCCCCCGACTTTACATTTTATATATATACTCGCACGCCAAAAGAAGGCCATCTGAAGAGACAAACACAACGTGTAAACAAAATATATAATAATACTGTAGAAAAGCGAACGACTTTTGTTTTCTTTTTTGCAGAATTTTGGTTATTAATTTGGGATAAGTCGTATTTTTGCTTATTAATTGCCACTGTTTGGAAACAACAAAAGAACTCTTGAAAAGAAAATTAAAGAAAAGAATAAACGAATAAAGAATTTGAATAACAAGAAACCCACTCATATAAAGGGCTTCATAAGGATATGCTCAAGCCAGATGCCAAACAAAACAAAACAAAACAAAAAACAAAATTTAAAATAATTCCTTTTACTTTGGGATCTAATATCATTCTCAAATCTCAACCCTCAATTTCTTTTACTTATTAATTTTCTTGGAATTTTTTTATGCATTGAAGACTATACCGTTTGAGTTAGGTGGCATCAATTTTTTGGCTTAAAAAATTATTTTTTTTTAATAAATTCAAAATTTTATCTAGTGTCATACAAATTCAAACGTTCCTTTTCATATTCATATTTAACTTATATTTGTATTTTTTTATTTATCATACTAATTAATATAATATTTAATAAATTTTTCATATATACCTTCTCATTAAAGAAATTTTTTATTTTTATTTTATGAAAAACTGTACTCGTATTAATGAAAGGATAGTGTTAATGAAGAGAATTTTAAGTCTATAAAAAAATATATGTAAATGTTTATATTCTTTTAAAGAGTAAAATTTTTATACGTAATAAGTGAAAAAATATATATAAGGAATATATTTCTACAAATTGAAAATCTATATTAATAACAAAAGCAAGACAATTTTACAATGAAAGAACAATGAGAAATCGATTTTAAATAGTTCTAAATTGTTTTAATTTTTTAAAATTAATTTGTCTATAAATTTTTATTTGTCCTTTTGTACATATAAAATTAGTTTTGATCTACTATAAACATCTAATAACTGGTGAAATTTAACAAAGTAATTTATACAAATTATATGTACTTATATTAGTAGAAATGTATAACAATGGCCCGCATGGGCGTAGTTCAGTTGGTTCTGGGGCTGCAGAGTTGATCCCAAGAGTCAAGGTTCGAATCCTGGCAGCGGCAGTGTGGGAATTTCAATCTCTCCAATGTGGGAGGTTCCTTGTGCTCTAGTTGCCTGAGAGAAATTGTTGCTCTAGTTGAGAAAATATTTTGACACTTATAATAATACAAATTAGTTTATAAATTAAAAAATAGAATAAAAATTTATAGATATTGATAATTACCATGTCAAATCTTTATTTTCCTCTCAAATCTCTCTCCCTCAACTCTATCTCTCTCACTTCCCTCTACCTTCTAAGGGTTTCAAGAAAAAAGTTACTCTAAAAGAATGGTAATACATTATTCTATACTCTTTATTTACATTTTGATCAAGAAAAATAGATAAACGCGGCCAGATCTTGGTGCGCCATAAACTTTTATTTTTGATTTTTTGCATTTGTGTTATTTTTACTTCAAAATTGATATTTTTTTGCACAAAATTTTTAAAATTATCAGTTATATCTTCAAAATTTTCAAAATCTTCAATATTTTCTAAAAAAAAATGAGAAAAAGTACGTTTAGAGAAAAAAAGAGTTGGGAGAGAAATAAATTTTTTTCATAAACCTTATTAAATCCTAGATTTATGAACAAAATTCTTTACTAAAGATGTGTGACAAAAGTGCAAGGAAATAGGTAGAAGCAGCACTACTAATAAGAACCTACATTTATGAACAATATTCCTTACTAAAGCTGTGTGACAAAAGTGCAAAGAAATAGCTAGAAGCACTATTAATAAGATAGAAGTTAAGTTTCCAACCACATTCTTCTCGTGTATAAGAAAATGTATAATATAATAGAAATTTGAAGACAAGAGATTTAGTTTTTTATTATAAAAAAAAAAGTACACACGAAATGGAAGGTAACCTTTCAAACAAAATGTTGATAAAAAAAATTGAAAAAACAACAAACACCAGGAAAAATCCAACATTTATTAGGTCCATATACATCATATTCAATGCTGTTCAAAAACTCAATCTTAAATTTAAGAAAAAACCTAATCAAAAGGAAAGAAAATAAAAGAAATGCACAGTAACAAAATCTAAAATCCTCTAGATGAGAATGACGAGTCCACATAAGACGACTGAAACTGTTGAAAATAAAACAGCAGATGCAGTAAATGCTCGCGCTGCTGATGAACCACCACCGCCACCACCAGGCGGCGTACGAATATCAGCCGGCGTATTTCCGGAGGTCGGGCCACCGCTGCCACCATTACCACCAGCACCACCACCACCGGGTGGCGACAACCCCGGGGATCCTGGAGTATTGTTTGATGGTGACAATGGACTCGGCGGAGAAGAAGACGGAGCAGAGCTCGTCGGAGTAACCGCCGGTCCAGGTGTGAATCCTGCCGGTGACGGAACCGGTGTTTGAGCTGCCGGAGACGGTGAAATCGTAGGCGATCCAGCTGGCGGAGTAGCTGTGGGAGAAGGCGATAATGATGCTGGAGTCGGAGCAGAGGATGAGGGTGAGGTGGAAGGGGGACCAAGAGGAGAAGGAGCGCTAGGAATGGGAGATTGACTAGGCGGTGGAGATGGAGATGGACGGTTATTTCTGACAGCTAAGACAACAATAATCATCTTTTGTCCTTTATCACAGTTTGATTTATTTCCGCTAATAAAATAAAAAGGACCTGATCGATCAAATTTAAAAACTGAATTTCCATCATCAAATTTCATAATCGGTTTGTTGGTATTGCAATTGGCGTAATCATCATTGTTCACTACCAAAACAGAGTCGGTTCCTTTTTTGTACTTGAAAACTGTAAAATTAAAAGTTCACATAGGTATCAAAATATTGAAAGAAGAAAAAATGTTAGAATCGGAACAAGAACTCTATAGAAAACTTGTTTATTGATTAATTGCATAAAAAATAATTAAGAAAGACTTACGAAGAGTATCATTGACTTGAAATCTCATTCTTCCTGCCCAAGTGTTGTAATTTTCCAAGGGATTGACGACCCAACCTTGTCGACCGCCAACGTTAAATTGGAAAGCAGAGGAAGAGTAAAGAAGAAAACAAGAAGAGATTAAGAAGAGAAGTGAGGAACGATGTATCCTCCTCATCAGATGATGAATATGATCATCAGCCATATTGTCTGAATCAAATGAATTTGTGCAGAAATCAAAGGAAATGGAATGAACTGACGTAGAATGGGAAAAAAAACAAAGGGATAGAGAGATAATTGAGAGAAACGGAAGAGAGAGGAATTGTCTAGAGAGAGACTGAACTCAAGGGTTCTGGATTGAGGGTGGAGGGTGGATATGGAAATATATAGGGGGGACTTCGGTTTGGACTTCGTTTGCAGAGGTTACCGTTGGCAAAGAAAAGAAGGGATAAATATTAGGTGTGTGTACTATGTGTGGGAGGTGGGGTGGGGTGGGGTATGGATGGGGTGTGTTGTGAACTGTTTAGTAGTGTGTGGAGGATACAGGCGTCAGTCGGGTGAAACACAAGAGTTATTGAAGGCCAAGTTGAAGTTGGGTCAACACTCCAAGGTAACGTCTGTTGAAAAGTCTTCACTACTCCCGGTCATCACTTAAATGGTGTATTGAACACTAACTTAAAAAACAAAAGAGTGGTGATAGGATCCTCGAATTAGAGGTGATTGATAGGCTCGCATGGGTCATTTTGATAATATGACTTAAAATTGTATATTAAGATTATTTAATCGTCTTCTTACAAATTTGATATATTGGTTTTTGAATTTTAAAAAGAAAAATTAAGTACAATGTCGATTTTTTTTAAATTGTATTAATTTTTTTATTGTAAATTAATCAAAATCGCTATCCGTTTACTCTAGTGCATTAACTGAACCTCTTTCACATCGTCACACTATTCATTATCTTCTCTTTTATTTTCTCTCAGTAAAGTCAAGTTAGTTGAAAGTTCACTTACAACATCGAACTAATGAGCTCGCCAGAGCGACCATACATTTGAGTATTCTTTTCACACTTGTTCTCCTTAATTGTTTACCGTAAATTAAAGTTATTTGAGTGTTGCTAAGTATTTTCTAACTTCTTGCTCGTCATACTTTTGTATACTTAAAAATATTGGCCATGATGGTTGACTCCAACAATAGTCACAAATGGTATTGTATCTGTTAACAAGATATGTTGAATCAATACAGACCACATTATTGAACATTTCATAAGCTACTTTACTTCGAGAGTGCACTAAAAAAACACTATCTAGAATACCTTCATCATCCATGTGAATCAAATGGAATAAATCACTATTCTTTTGATACATTCTAATGAACATTCTATTTATGCAATCAACATCCCCACCTCCAATGCTCAATCTCTTCTCCTTTTGGACATAGTTCCTGCAATCTCTAGGTAAACATCCTAATTGTCCGGTCCTCCAGCTTGTACCTCAAAAAATTCTTATACTTTTGTTGGGCCTTAGTTCAGTCATATCGTGCATTTCTAGTTTTCTCTTCATATTAGAATTTAGACTTTTATGAGTAAGTATACACATGGACATAATCAGGTGTAATTCGTGATTGTGTTGTTCCACAACTTTTGAGATTTGCTACATTCTACTATCTCTCAAAATTGCACAAATACAATCAGGGCATTCTATCATATTTGATCGCTTGCAAGTGCTAACTTTTCTATATCTATCACAACTAATAGTTTGATATTTTCTTAAAGGACTGATTCCTTTCGAACCAAATTTTTTAGTAACACTAAAACCCTTACTTTTTGCATACACCTGATATGAATATGAAAACTCGTTAATGTTGTTGAAGTATTTACCTATACCTATACGGAGTACTTGCTCTGTTTTTCTGCCTCTTGGTTCTTGGAGTTCTTCAGCATCGTCGCTTTTTTCATACTCTGCAAAATTAGGGGAATACATCAAGTCTTTCTCTCCTTCCCTTAACTTGCCTTCCTCGTCGTTACCATCATTCAACATCAACTCATCTCTTGATTCGGAAATGTGATTTCCTTCTATTATAATTCGTTCTTAAACTGAAATGGAGTATTCAATGAGAGAATACCGGAGTCCGATTTATTTTTGGAAGTTATGATTTGCAAAATCGTTGGTATTCTTCGTTCCTTTTATACTCTTATTTTGGGGAAAAAAAAAAGAATAATATGTTCAATCAATATTCTCTTATATTATGTGACAGAATGAAAGAAGAGAGAAAAAGTGAGCTGACTTCCCACTGAAATCGACTCACTTCTCTCCCATTTACGTGAGGGAAAATATCGTCTTTTCTACGATTAATTTCTTCCGAGGAGAAATTAATTGCCTCGAATTCGAGGAGATAATCTTTAGCGAAAACAAAATTACTTTTTCTTCTTTAATTTATACTACATCCATTTTGATGGTACTTCGGACATACTTTTTCCGTTTCAAAATATCTGTTACTTTCATAAATCAAGAGAACATTACATGATATTTTTTCTTATATACCTCTATCTTATTGGAATTACACAATTGTCAAGAGACTTTCAATAGCACTATTAACGACAGTCAATGGGCAATTAGTCTATTTCTTTTTTAATCTAGACAACCAAACAATTTTCTTAATGCTTTTGCTATGTCCTAAATGGACACTTAATATGAAACAGAGGTAGTATATATTACTCTATTAAGATAAAATAAAATAGCAAAAGATACAAGATACTTCTAAACCAATTCAGAGTTACTATTCCAGCAAGAATATGAATAGAAATATTGTCATTTTCTTTTTATATGGGAGCAAAAGTTAGATAATTGTTAATATGCTAATTGTTGATCAATATTGTAAACGTAATTTTCTTTTAAAGGGGAACGAAATTTGATTTTTTTTCCTTTTATTATTAGTGTCTAGACTCCTGACCCCAACTAATCTAGTTTGAGATTTTTTAGGATAAACTAAGAGAACACAATTTGTTTAGGGGCTGATACATGTTTTAGAACTTGGTTAATAATTTTTCAACAGTTAATTTTTTATATTGAATAGAGTTTAACTTTTAAATTATTTTTTTATATTTCATAAAAGTTGAATTAGTTATAAGAAATAACAAAAATTCAAATTCCAATCAATGACTAATTTATTCACATGAAAAACTTTGATGAAAAGATATTGAACTATTGACTCGGTGGAATTTGTAAAAGAATCTAGCTTATTTTTCTAAGATAATTAAAATATCACATAATTTCTAGAATGGTTTAGAAAAATAACAGTTCAACTCAATACCGAGATTTAGAATAAGGTTTTCATTCAATTCTCGATTTAGAAATCCAAATTTATTCCATTTTTATTTGGTTTTATGAATTTTTTTAAAAATAAAATCAAATTTATTTAGCTATAAATCGAAAATATTTTATTTAATTCGATTTGATTTCAATTTAAACCAAAATTTTGGTAAAATACAATAAATCTTATGCATAATAAAAAAAATTGAAACAAATTTTAACTTTTTGTTCAAAAATAACAAGATTTCAAGAATGTCATAAAATTTAAAAGTATTAAAATCATAAAATATTAAAATTAAATTCAAAAATCATGTTGCTTGCCTGACTTTTTTTTTTTTTTTTTTTTTACTTGTTTCATTTGGCATCAAGAGCTGCTAGTTGCAAGAATTACACAACTACAACTAGTAAACACCCATAATACAAATCTTCCAATACACATTTTGTGCCATGCTACTTTTACAGTATATTTATATAATAAAATATAAACCCTAAATCTAATGGATAAACCTTAAAAAAATTATTATTATTATTAAAAAAAATATACTACAGTGTATATTAGAAAATGTATTAGATGATTCTAGGTGGCAGCACTGATATTAGGATTAAGTCCATATAGGTACCCTTAAGTGTTGGGTAAGTGACAATTGAGTACCTACACTTATCATCATGACAATTAAATACCTAATTTGGATGAAAAATTAAATTGAATGGAAAAAAATACAAGGACTATTTATCAATTTTTAAAAAGTAATAGTTACCAATTTTTTGAGTGATTATCGTAGACATCTCTCTCTCTCTCTCTCTCTCTCTCTCTCTCTCTCTCTCTCTCTCTCTCTCTCTCTCTCTCTCTCTCCCTACTCTTCTTCTTCTTTTTTTTTAATCATAAAAAAGAAAAACAGAAAAAGGAAAAAAGAAAGTAGATTTTTTATTTTCTGACTCATTTCAGGTAATAAAGAAGAAAAATAGAAAAGAAAGAAAGAGAGTAAATTTTTTTTAAAAAAAAAAAAAGCGATAGTAGAGTTGAGTCTAGAAAAAAAAACAACGGAAAGAAGCGAAAAAATATAGCAAAAATTGAAAATTAAAGAGTAAGAATGTGCTACAATAAATAATTAGGTTGAGCGCATTTTTAAAAACTTTTTTTTAAGGTCACTAAATAGGGCATTTTTGAAAATTCATTTCAAAAGATACTCAATAAATTGACAACTACAACTTTTTAAAAAGTGATAAATGGTCCTTATTTTTTTCTATTTAATTTTAATGTTTTCATCCAAATTAAATACTCAATTTTTACAATAATAAGTTTTGATACTTAATTTTCTTTAACACAATACTTTAGGATACGTACATGAATATATCCTTATTAATATTGTAGAAACTGGTAGGTACCTTGCAAAAATAAGTGGCTCTCAACAATCTATTCTATTATTTGTCAAAAAGAAAAAGCCATCTACTTTTTAAATGAATAAAGTGAATTATGAGCTAATTTTAGAAAAAAAGTGAATTATGAGCTAATTTCAAAAAAAAGGAATTATGAGCTAATTTTTATAAATTTAATGATCCCGATATGATTTATTTAGAATAATAATACAAATATAAAAATAAGAGTAAAAGAACAAAGTAAATAATAAAGAGACAGAGAATAGACAAAGATATTCAGAAATCAATCATCTTATTCATGTATTTCATAATGTCTTATTTATAGTCACCAAGTACAAGAAGTAGTGAAACCCTAAAAGAAATGAGCTTTATTATTAGGGAGTCAGAGCCCAATTAGAATTGGACTTTGGGAGTTGTAGTTCTATTCAGAGAATATATTTGGACATGCACTATTATATTAGTTTCATAACATTCCCCCTTGGATGTTCATAACAAAAAGTACATGACTCGTTAAAACTTTACTAGAGAAAATATCCCGTGGAAAAAAAACGTCTAGTGAAGGAAAAAGAGTACACTATGTATTGGTATGTCTTACTAAATAAATGTTCAGGATTATGTATCACATTTTATCGATTTATTGTACATTAATTTCACATTTCTTATAAAGATATTTTGGTAAAATTGATTTTGTTCTATTTCTCTAAATATATCCTCAAATTCTACAATCCAAAATATAGTTGTAATTTCACCCTTAAAGGATGCCATATAAATATCTCAAAATTAACTAACAATAATGATCATACATATTCTCAGCAAGTTACATGACAATTTAGAACTTCAACATAGTTGAATGAATGGTTGTTATCATCACACATACATATATTTATTGTTTTAGGATGTGAATTTGTGTATCATATAAGGAAGTAACTTGTTGCTTTATCCATCTCATCAGAAGTTGGACTTTCTTCATAATTAGAGATTAATTATCTTGAAAAATATTGTAGGACAATAATAATATTTTTTTTAAAGTTATATAATGGAAAATATGCACAATTTGCGCAAAGTTATGGTACTTCAGGACTAATAGATATCTATTACCTTCTTATCTATAAATATGTGATATTTACTAACATTTTATAATCGAATAACAATTGGATGATAATTTGCAATATAATATATCTATGTAAAACTTATATGAATAAATAAAGAATTTCCATTCTCGAGATGTTCAATTTGTAAATTAAGACAAAATCTTGAAATACTTACTCCAAGTATTTGCTTGTCTATCATAAACTTTTCAAGAAAAATACTTCAAATATTTAATTATTTTATTAAAGAACCTTTATAAATAAATTTCAAATCACGCTTCAGGCATGATTTAATATTGCTGGTCATAAGACTTAATATCCTATAGGGACATTTATAGAAGCATCCACAAATTCAATTTTGTAACTCTCTAGAGTTAACAAAATATCAAGTAAATTTGCAACTTTACAAATAAATAACCTACAAAACTTCTAGTTCATGAATACATGTATATACCATTTCAAGATGCTTTAATATTGAACATGACATTTTATGATTCTAATTTTTCTCCCCCTAATATGAAAAACATTAAAAATGAATAAAGAACCATAAGAGACAAGCATAACAAATTTTAAGAGAACTTTTATGGATATATATTTTATCTTAATTTCATATATTCACTAAGACATTGATGTTATGTTCTTCAGGAACAATTCACATACATGCATGCATCAGGTATGTCTATCGAGTCCTTGAAGGACTTGAAATAAATTCTTAGGGTTTAGTGCGCTATTATCTAAACTCAATCCACCACCACAAATTTTATTTTTTCGTATTAATATTGTCAGGACTTTACGAAGAATTTATAACTTATGAAAAAAATTTAAACTAAACATTAACTCAAAAAATCCTTCTAGGATTGCACTTCAGGTGTATAATTTCTTCAGGGAATACATATACACTTCAAGTGTACTTAATAATTGTCTGGACTTTTCATATTTTCTAATGCGAACTTTATATTCTATTTTGGCAAAATATCTCTATAATATTTGATCTGAGTCTGCAGACTTTAATTCAAGATCATCATTCTAATCATAACATGCACAAAATTATTATCGACGTTTTGTGCTATATATGGTTCCATTTATTTATGGATCATAACATGATACAATGAGATCTCATAATTATTATGACTTCAAATACATGAATTTCTTCTGGAAATAATAATAAAGGCATATTATAGAAAAAATTCTGTTAGAATTTTCATCTCCTTGACTTAACCACATAGGACCATCTTGAATTAGTACTCCTTTACATATGCGAGGATTTTATTGGAACCAATTTATTCTACCACATTTTTCATGTGTCTCAAACTTATAAGTAGTAGTAGACTATCCTTCGGGGACATTAAATAATATGAGCATTCTATATCGGATTTTCTTTTATCAATAAATATGTCTGACTATTCAACTTTTGAACTATTCAAATTATATTTATATGAGGATCAAAATGAGACACACATGATTTTTTCTTCTTTATCTAGCTATACAATTTCTCATCTTTTCAATATCCATCTTAAATACATTGCGATGGAATAATATATTTATATAGCGTATATATAAATATTAGATGCGTAACGTCCTACCCCATAAGCACCTAGCCTGACTTTAAAAGTACGGACGTTATGAAATAGAGTTTGGATTTATATTGGAGAGATATAGTGTTTTTGACACTTAGTGGTATTTTGGAGATACTTAGGAATAAGAAAAAAAAATTATTATATTGAGATTTTATTATTAAGGTTTATAGGTGCCTTTAAGTGGATTTTATTTTTAATACCTAGAGTTTTATTTTAAAATTTTAAATACTTGACATTTTCATGTAAGGATTTCAAAAAAAAAACCTTTGCAATTAAGAAACCGGCCGCCACCTCGTATACCCACCTGTCACCACCACAATCCCTTTCCCTTTTCTTTTTTTTTTCTTTTTTTTTTTTTTCTTTCATCCCCTAACCGCCGATGTATATATAAGTCATGTCTTTCTTTCTTTCCCACTTAGCAATTTGGCAGCAATATATATACAGATATATTAGGAGTTATTTTTCTTTTTCTTCTTCTTTCTTTGATAGAAACAACTTGGAGCAGCCATTAACATTAAGGTTAGTTTGTATGTTTTTCTTTCCTTTGTATTTTCATTATAATATCTATATATATATATATATAGTTTAAGCGTATTTTTTTTCTAGACTTTAGTATATAGTGAGATTTATTTCTAGTTAGATTATATATATATATATATATAAATATATTTTAAGTTAGTTATTTATTTTAGGATTAAATATTTTTAAATGGGTTTTTAGTATATAGTATATAGTTAATTATGGTTTCTTGGGAGAGTATATGTTTTTTTTAAGAGTATAAGAATTTCGATCTTTTAAAAAATTATTATAAGAATATATATACCATTATATGGGTATATATATATATGTACATCCTAAAGTTCCTTTCGTAGGATTTCGATATTATTTAGGGAATATGACTATTTGATCGATATCCAGGTATTAAGTATTTCCGTATTATTATTTTGTAGGATCTTAGCACCAGATCTACATCCAGGTGAGTCCATAAACTCCATTTTATTATGTTATTTCAAATATTACAAGATGTATAAATATGTTTTTTTTCCCGAACCATCACAAATGTTGCTATTTTTGGAATGATATCACTCAGTGTGTTTTTTGGAGATGTTCTCCATAATGTGTTACGTGTTCTCTAGAAAAATGCATAAGAGCGGTGCTCCATATAGGTGTTCTTTTAAAACAGATTATTACGGTGGTGAATAAGAAGTTTATCGTACGCAGGTTTTTTCTGAAAATTTTTCTATGTTGAAAAATGTTCTAGCTTGAAAAGTTACGTATTTTGACATGCATGAATATAGATCTGGCATTGGCATAATTGTGAAATTTTCATAAGCATGTGATGACTGGCGGATGAGGATTTTTACTACTCTGTAATGTTTATGACTTGAATCTATTCCGGCAGCCGGGCAAATGGCCCTTCGGTTTGTAAATACATATGAAAACCTCATTCTGACCAGGGTTGAAGTTTGTTGAAAATCAAGTGAATGGACGCGTTAGCAAATTGCACTGTACGTGGCTAGTCCCCCATACTAGGGCCTCTTCCGATGACATGGATGAGTTTTTGACTCTGAGGGTGGATCCACTTGAAGAGGGGCGTAGTACCTTGAGGGTGTGGCCCAACCTGTATTTACGTGAACATTGCATCATGCTCTGCGGTGGGACGGTCGCCTAGTGGAGAGTCAGAGGGGCTCGAAACAGAGGTTGGCCCTAGGGCAGACCTGGTAGGTGTCCCAAGAGTCTGTAGCCTGTTTTGATCAGTGATATGAGAATGCGGTTGTTTGTAATCGAGCGCTCGTATGATGTTTGGCTGGTATTGACTACAAGATGCCGGAACTTGGTTCCGATGACCTCGTGTTGGGGATCCGGACTTTGTCCATAGAGCCCCACTGTTGCATTATATGTTTTAAATTTGGGTTGTAGAAGCTGTGGGATGTGTCTTGATTCGCTCAGACTTCCCAGCTGCACTCGAAACCTCATGTAGGTTCAAGCATCAGTTTTGTAAAAATAATAAAAGAGAATGTTTTCTTATAACATTGCATGAACTGCTTTGTGAAACTGCATCATCATTGTTTTAAAGAAATTATTGCAGTGCACACACACACGTAGACTCACTGAGCGTTCGCGCTCACAGTTTCCATATCATTTTTTCTTCTCAGATTAGCTCGGGACGGTCAGAGCCCAGCAAGCCACTGAAGTTTTAGGTCAGGAGCTTTTGGATCAAATCTCCCCAAAATGGCATATGTTTGTGTTTTATCTTTCCTTAGACTCGAACCATCTATAAAGTTCCTTTTTATGTTGTCATGTAAAGTTGTTGATGTAAGATACTTTTGTTTTTATAATAAAACGATCATGAGAAGTTTTTTTTAGATCCTGTGTTCTGAGCGCACTAGTAGTATCTAGTTTATATAAGTTTTCTGTATACTTTGTGTGTATACCTGTTAGTGTGGTTCTAGGGTTTTGTTTCATTGTGAAACTTATAATTTAGTGCCGAGAGGCATGCAGATCCCCTACTCAGCCGCAGTTGGCCTAGTGGCAGGATTAGGGGTATCACAAGATAAAAAAAAATATTTGGTTCATTACCTTTGAACCAGTTATAATGAAGAGAACTTAATTAAAATACATTTTGACAAAATACTAATAAGTACTACAAAATATACATAGATTGATTCAAGGAATTTGTGACTCTAAAACAATTTACTAGGTCTATGAACATGTTCTGCAGGAACGTTCAGTATTTATAAAAATATTATAAAATCATCAATATTATTAGGATAGATTATGTTAATGGGATAATTTAAAATATGAGCTCATTATCTTGTAAAGTTCAGCTCACAAGTTGACAGTATTAAATGTTACCATGAGTCGATGCATCGACTATATATTCTCCCAAAATACATTCAACCCTAAATAATATTGATGATTTATAAACTATTTTGCCTTAAAAAGTAGTAGTATGAATAAAATTTATTTAATAAGGAACTTCTGGTTCCATAAAAATATTGTCACAATTTTTTATGACAATTCGTATCTTAATGATTCGGGACAGTTCAATTGGTTATACTAACATTTAATATTTTTGAATTAGTAAACTTCAGGTTTACTCAATAATGCATTAAATGCATCAACTTTAGTGAATATAAAACTATATATGGAGAAGATAGTAATTTATATAGTTCACATTTATTCTATAAGTTATCATAGTATAACATAATTATCATATGACCTCCTAGGTCAATTTATTCTTCTAGAGTCTTTAAATAATTAGTTCTTCTACATATTAACTAAGTCTTTTAGAATAACCTTTAATTAGTGAGCTCTTCTAGAGCTTGTAGTTAGTTATCCTTCTACATATTTCAATTAGCTCTTCCGAAACTTTCTATTTATTAGCTCTTAGGGAGCTTTAATTTCACGTTATTAGCTCTTTTGAAGTTTTTTATTAATTAACTATTTGGAGTTTTAATTTATACTACCATTCATTTTCTCAATATATAACTTTTTCACTATTCTTGACTATAAAATAAATCAAGGGCATATATATAATATGCAAGAACTCATATAAAATCATAAAGAAAAAGTAATTTCTTTTGTCTAATTATTCTTAAAAAATAGGCTATATTAACAAATCTATTCATCAATAGACATGATTAATATATGAGATCAATAGTAGCATAACGTTAGGAGTATAAAAAATTCTAATATGTTATCTTTCTTTCCTAATCGATGCATATCAGATATTTAAAATTTCGTTTGACGTACTAATGTACACTACAAACTCTCATCAATGATGTTTCTTTTGAATTATAAATTTCAATTTCCTTTCTCATTATTAATTCATCACTTCAGGTTCAATGAGTCATCATAATATTAGCATGATTGTAAGAAATTATAATCACGAGCATAATATATCAAATAAAATATAATTTTTAATCACATATACTTTAGGGAATGACATATAATTGGTAGGAAGATCACAATATCCTATCATCCATAATGACTCATTCTTTTATGAAGAATCAAAAAGTAATCAATCTCACATTCAATTCTTTTCTCTCAATATTACTATTGTAGGAGCACAATTGAGTAATGATTTTCTTTCAATGTTGCTGTTGCTGGAGCATAATTGAGTTATGAGAAAGGGAATATATTTTCTATATTATTTTAATTAAGAAAGAATTAATGTAGATCAAATATGATATTGCATATGGATATATTAATCAAAATATTATAGCAACAGATACCCAATAAAGATAATGGATATTCGCATAATGACAATCTTTTGGTGGCTGTGCCTTCCTTTTAAATTTTGTCAAATATTTCTTAATAAATTATGTAGCGTTCAGGGCCTCATAAATTAATGAAGAAAGAAATTTTTATAATCGCTATTTCTTTTCATGTTATCGGTAGGACTCATTATATGAAGATAAATTTCTACAAAAATTCAAAATAAAATATTTAATCTTTCCATGACATCAAGTCATATATTAAATCATTTTTTTACTGAACAACTTTAAAACTTTCACCGCTAAGCACGTTAAAAAATCTTCCTTAAAGTGCCGTCTTGACATAGCAATCATCTAGTGGTCCTACGATTGGGAATTCACGACAGAGCAAGATCATTAGCACCCACTCAACAGCGAAGCGATAATAGCAGCAAGAGAAAATCAAAATCAATTCTCAACAAACTGAGACAAAATTTCCATGGCTAAGGACATTTTAATATTTTGATGAATGGTGATTTCAAACGTTTGGGATGGACAGGCAAAGTGCTATCTTGTGAGCATTGATATGTTTAGCAGCGAGAACCTTGAGGATATAGTTCCCCATCTCATAATGGTAACGATGCTTGTGTCATGTTATGGCAATCGTGCTGACAACGTATTATAAATTTGATGGTCAGTACATGATTTTCTTGAAATGATAATACAGACATAAACGTAAGAGTAGAAGAACAAAAAAAATAAGAGAGAAATAAAGAATAGACACAAATATTTAGAAATCAATCATCTTATCCATGTATTTTATAATGTCTTATTTATAAGCACCAAGTACAAGAGCCAGTAAACCCTAAGAGAAATAAGCTTCATTATTAGAGAGTTAGAGCCGAATTAAAATTAAATTTAAGAGCTATAATCTCTTCAGAAAATATATTTAGATATCCAATATCTATTAAATAAGTTTCATAACACTAATGAACATTTAAATAATAATTGAGAAAAGCATCTCTGGTGGGAAATATTCCATTTCTCTTTTTTTTTTATCTTGAAATATATTTGAAGATGATGTGTATAGTATTTCATTATCATATTATCACCGTATAAAAAGTCATATTATTCACTTTTTTAATACTTTTTTCTACACACAAGGGAAGGGAGCAATTTTCATTACTAAACTACTGCAGTAATATTATATAGTTCTTGTTTTGTTTGAATGCGTTAAATTATTACATTGTTACAATTTTGTTTGATACGTCAAAATGATATTGCTATTATTCTTAAAATATTTTACACAAAAGAATTTTAAAGTATTATTGAATAGGCAATAGGTTGGTTTTTAAGAATGTGCAGCTTTAAAAATATAAATTTATGAAATCGGACACTTACCTTGTAATCACGTTCTAGAGAAACGCAATAAAATTTATTTTACTTTTCTTTTCTAAACAATTTCTATTCTCTATATTCATCTTTTTTATGTCATTGCACCTACCACCACGATCTTAATAATTTTTACAATAAGACTTAAATTTTAAGTAATTATTTGATAAAAGTAATTAGTCAAAATGAATGCACCGTTCCTATTTTTTTAATTAAACTTTTTATACATAGATGAAGAAAATAATTTTTTTATAGTTTGTACCCAAGAGTAATCGAAGCGAGAGAGATCGGAAGATTAAACTGCTAGCTTGACACGCCATTCTTGTTTGATAAAATACATTGAAGCCATCTTTATTGTAAGATTATGGCTGTTTTTATTTGCCCGGGCAACAGATCAAATCTAGCTCAGAGGACTCAATTTGTGAACTTTTTGAGCTCAGAAATATCACTCAAATAATGTCATCTTTTAACTAAGAAAAAAGAAAGAAAAAAAGAAACTTAAACAGATGCTACCTTTTATCCATTTTGTCCCCTTAAAAATCCCAACAAATAGTCAAGCTTCAGCTATTTGTTGTTCATTTTCTTTGCAATCGGAGGACAAGTCCACTCTTTTCCATTTTGTGAACAATGAAAGTAACAAGAGCCCACAAGCCTGGCAGCTTAGACCACATATTAAGCCTGTCCACAAGCCCTAATCCAATACAAAGAAACCCACATAGTCAGTAATTGAGCAGTCACGGGCACGGGTGTGATGTGATTGATTGAAATTTCTGAAACATAAGCTTTTACCTTGGCGTACAACTTCGCCTTGAAACCAAGTACAGCTGCAATTGTCATGCCCACAAAATAATATGCACCCAAATTGATTCCCACAGCTAAATGTGGCCAACCACATCCCCTGGCAACACCTGAAGAAACAATTATTCCCAATATTTGTTCAGAAACAAAATCTAATAACCTAGAGCGAGTTCAGACGGGCAACTAAACTAAGATTTATGTAATACCTGATAAGATTGCTTGGAAAAAATCAATGGAAATGGAGATCACAAGAAATGGTGTCATTGAAGCATACTTTTGTATGATAACTGGGCTATTACTGAATAATCCAGCCCAGATATCATGGCCAAATGCTAAAGCAGAAACAACACCAAGTGCCGTAATCACACAAAGCTTCAAAGTGACCGTCATAGCTTTCTTGGCTCGCTCAGGATTCCCTGCTCCTAGCTCATTTGAAACCCTTGTGCTGCATTTTGTATTATCAGTAAAAATTTCATAAATTTAAAGACGAAAAATGTTGAAAAATCAAACATCTCAGAAGATCATTCATTACCTTGTTGCTGCACTGAGACCATAAGCAAACATGTAGGAAATGGATTCTGTATTTACACTGAAGAAATGAGCAAGAAACAGTTAGTGGTCATGCCATGGTAATCATAGTTAAGAGTAGCAATAATGAGATCAGCAGAAAACAGTCCGGATCTTCTGTAACATTTCCTTTTTTCTTTATAAATTTTTTACTTCGAGTTCATATATGAATATGAGATAATATTAGAGAGGATTCAGATCGGACTGGAAGAATGAGACGTACCATATTGCAATCAAGGAAGTAGTTATCTCTGGATCTGGCATTACGCCAGCTAATAACACGAGAAGCTCGAAAGCCCAGTACTCCAAACTGGAAAAGCAGCACAATGAAAAATCTTAGTTGCTTTGCATTGATTTCAAATTTCAGCATAATCACAGGTAAGAACTGTTTCAGAATATATACTAACCAAACCATTGCAGCGCACGGTATAGCCAGCTTCAAGGTCTGTCCAATATGATTGAAACACTCCATTGAAAAACCTTTCCAAGTATGCTTAAATCTACTTGCACGTAGAACATATAAGGCTAACATTATGACTGATAACCAGAAGGAGAACGAAGCAGCTAATGCTGCTCCGGTGAAAGGAAATGATGTCCAGTGAGTGAAACAATAGGCAATTCCAATATGGAGGATCAAAGGTAGAACTGAGAAGATAACCAATGGAGTAACAACGGATTGTGTCTGAAGAAATCTCAAGAGGCTTTGTAACATTCCATATGCAAATAATCCTGGTATGAGAAACCTTAAATAGAGACCGGCAGCTTTTGCTATTTGAGGATCTTGATGTAATAAAGTGAGGACAGAACCAGAGAACCACCACAAGATGGATAGAAGAATACAGAAGAAGAATGATATTATGCAGGATGCCTGTAGATATATCCCCAACATACTATACAACTTTGCTCCATATCCTTGTCCACACAAACTTTCCAGTGCACCACTTAGTCCAACCTAAAAGTAACAAATGAACAAAATCAAAGTTTCTGCTTATTTAATCAGAGAATAAGATGCACAAAATGTCATCTATGTCTAGGTGTTAGCACTAATAATTACTCCATTCATATTATTCATATTATCCGTTTCTTAGACACACTTTTTCATTTAAAAATATTTGTCATTTTAGTAAATAAAGAGAGTATTAAATGATACTTTTTCATATATATCCCTAAATGATTGAAATTAAACAATTGTTTAGAAACTTTCATTAGAACTAATAATGACAATCCCAGGATAATTTAGTTTATTTTTTTTAATATAGACAACTAGGTCATTTTCTTAGTTCTTGTGTTGTATTATAAGGTAACAGATAATATGAAAGCAAAATTCATCAAAGCAGACAAAGTCAACCCCGCGGAAGCGCACTCAAAAGCGTAACTCATGAGTCTAATAGTTGCTCTAGTGAAATAAATATCCAAATTTACAAACACATAATCCTCCGATATTCTACCCTATTGTATATACTATTCGTTCTTCTCACACATATCTCGCGCAAGACAAGGTATCATAAACAGAAAACAACCCTGCCATTACTATTCAGTTTTCAGCATCATTTGCATAAGAATGTTTAGCATAAGACAGGAATTAAGATGGGTGTCAAGAATCAAGATGGAGACTAATTTGTCTGCCTTACTTACAATCTAAGGAGCACAAAATCAGAAGAGAGAAAACCACACGCATCAGTTTGTTACTTTGACACTTTAACTCATTATTGGTCATCAGTTTGTTCCAAGAATCTGAAATAAATATTATATCTAATAAGCCTGTTTGAGCAAAGAAACTTGAACAGATATGAAGTTAGTTCAAGTGCTAAAAATATGAATAAATATTTTCTTTTTTCTGTTCCCATCTGAGGGAAAGAAGAAGAAAAAAGAAACATTAAATAGTCTTATGCATTTTATATTCCTTAAAGAAAATTATGTCACTTTTAAACTTTACAGTCTTTTTATTTTTCCTCTGTTAAATTATTGAGGGAGTCAATAAAGATGCACTTCACTTCAAACACTTGAGTTTGATATTTGACCATCTACAAAAGCAAAAATGGCTACCACCAACCAGGTGGCTTTCACTAACTACCGTCTAAGTTCGAATTCTCTTCGTTACATCGTCAAACAAGGCTCAGCATCGGACTAAATCCGAACAAAGAGTCAAAACTTTGCGGTAATTCATAAGCCGAGTTACAAAGACACCTCTCAAAGGTTAGGTATAAAAAGAGTTAATTCTAAAATTTTTTGTATTTTTTATTACTTAATTATTAATTAAGTATTTAAAGAAATTTAATTTAGTTATTTAATTGCGTGCTAGATAGATAATTGACTAAAAAAGTGGAGTGACAGTTTTTAAATTAACCTTACAAAGAAAGGGCTACCACCAACCTTCCAATAGAAGATTAAACCCTCCTAAAAAAAAATTAATAATCACTCAAAATGGGAAAGATAACAGTATTCTTTGGTATTAATTAAGGGAGGAAGAAATTTGTACCATGAGAGCAATACCAGTAACAATCGCCCATGAATTAGCAAGATTTGCAGCGGCAAGTTCAAGTTCTCCAATATGACCGGCGAACATGACGGAAGTAAGAAGTATAAAGTGATAAGAAAGATTAGTAAGAATCATCGGCAACGAAAACAGAATTTGACCTTTAGCTTCTTCCACATCCAATATCTTATTCCACCAGCCTTTAGATGAAGACCTACAACTACTAATCATTGTTTTTTCTCCATTACCTTTACCATCGGAATCGGAGTATTCTTTCACTAGCAACGGATTCTTATTACTACTATCCATCTTTGTTGGTTTGACCTCCTCCGCCTCTAAGCCCGGCCCTCCTCCTCCTTCAATTTCAAATGCTCAGTTACATGTAGAGGAGTGTGATTTAAAGAAATCTTTTGCTATTGGTATATATAGAGAGTGAAGATATATAACAAGACAGCAGTCTTTATGAGAGTGAAAATGTTTGGGGAAATTAAAAATATCATTATTTCAGTCAACCTTGTACAACTATGGATGTAAACTATTTGTATTTCTCTCTCCATTTTTTTTCTTTTACTTCTCGCGTCTGGTAGAAAATACCAAATTAGAGATTTCTTTTTTTATATATAAAAATTAAATTACCTTAACAATAATATCGAATAGTGGAGGAGCAAACCTTACCTCTCTGTTGGGCCTTCTTTGAAAGCTCAGATGTTCACCTTGTTATTCTAAATGTAACTGGTTTTCCAGATATCTCCCTCCCTCTCACATTCCCCTTCAAGTGTTGTTTGATAAGGGTGGAACTTCCACCGTATCCCCTTTTCTGTTAATGTTGGTTTTAATAAGAATTAGTAATGTCCCAAAAAAAAAATTAATGTAGTTAGATATTGAAAAAATTCAAAATTTAACTTGAAATTGAGAGAAATGATGGATTGAATGAATATTGGAAAACAGTAAAAAAAACACCAAAATTAACATAATGTGACAAGTAAATAAAAATAGGAGTAATAGTGCTACTTCCGGTCAATAATACAAGTCCTTTTAGACTTTGTAAACGAATTAATGATTAAGAAAATAATACAATTCTTGATGTAAGATATTCATTTTACCTCCAATAAATAAGGAGAAAGAAAGAGAGGAATAGAGATAGTAAATGAATTAAAGATAATAAAATTGAAAAATAGATAATAAATACACGTTGAAATCTGTCAAATAACTTATAATTTTAACTATTCAATTTTAGCAAAAAAGATTTATATTTTCTATCGGGAGTAGTACTATTTTTGCTTAAATATGGATGTAAATTAGTTACCCACTCAGTTCCCCATCCCAATCTATTAGAGATAGGAGCTTATGTATATCCGACTCTTTGCCATTATTGAATTTATATCTATTACTCTCTGAGGTAAAAAAATATAAAATATAAGGGGTATTAAACTTATTAAGAATGGTTAAAAATATAAGGAGTTTTACAATTTTCAATAAGTATTTATTGAATTTTTTTTATTTTTACTTTTCTTTCTATTAATTTATTTAGCTCTCACTATCTATCTTTTTTTCTCATTGATGAAGGGTAGATATGATATTATAGTAAAAAATTTATCTTATTTTCAAGATTCTTAATTTATGTACACAAAAGGTTAAAACCTCTTATATTTATGACCGGAACAAGTACAAGATCCTTTATCGATATACATGTATGTGTGTGGTCTTTTAACTTCCACCGGATGGAGAAATATCCAATGGACAGCTTAATGGACAGCTTAATGACAAACGTACGAGTTTATGATTCTTTTTTTTTTTAATCGAGTATATGAATATTAAGAAATAGATCAAATCAAAACTTTAATTTTAAAAAGCTAATAACCTAAGAAAGTTATTTAAAATTTTAGTTATGAATATTGTAGGTCTTATTGGGTCAATTTTTCACACATTTTTATTTTTTCTTTCAGCCTATTTTATTACCCTAGGATGAGATGGATTAGGCCTCACACCAAAGTGGAATGAGTTTAATTTTTGGCCCAAAAGGCCGGACAAGCCGGGCTGAACCCAGCCCACCCTAGGTGACTTGGATGTTCCTATAAATACTCTCTTTCTCACATGTTGCTGCCAACATCGTGGAGCAGTCGCTTCTTCTATTGGACGACCAATTCCTAGGTGATAAACCATTTCTGTCGTCCGCTTTCTTGGAGAAGCAATTTTATAACTAAAACCGGCCGTCCGGTTTTACCCTTGATTGTCCATTTTGTTCGTTCAATTTTGCAGGAACCTTTGTTTTGGCAAAAATCGGTCCTCGTTCGATTTGAAGATCTGATTTTGTGTTGGTCGTCCGGTTCCATCATATGGTTTTATAATAGTATAAATCTTCGGTTTTTACTTTTCTCTTCATTTTTTAATAGTAAATTAGAGGTTCGTAATATTAAACAGCGCTTGGTCACTAGATCCTTCTGTAACAAATATAAAGTAAAAATAATCATAAATCTAAAAATGAATTTGTATAAAGTTATATGTTTGAATCTTATAGTTTTTCTTACGATCTAACTTTTTCTTTTATTTTTTTTCCTTTTTGAACTCTTGAAATTAATTTTAATATAAATACAATATTAAATTATTACTTAGTGTTGCACCGATTTAGCTACACTTAACAATCCAGGTAAGAAAGAGGTTTTTTAATGTACATTTAAAGATGTCCTAAAATTAATTAGATGAATTCTTAACAGACGAGATAATTTAATGAAAGAGAAGAGAGGAAGTGTTTGATGGGGTAATTGAAGAAAAAGCTGAAGAAAAAAACTTAAACAAAAGTTGTATAAAAAACCGTAAAATAAAAAAATTGACTAAAATTAAATAGGATTGAAATTTTTATGGTATTATTGAAAAACATAAAAGATACTAATTTTCAGAAGGGTCTTTTTTTTCTTTAGCAGAAGTGGATTTTAATGAAGAGATATTAATGGCGGATTATGGTTTATGCGGCGGATAGGAGGCAGGGGCCGATGATAAAGAAATTCCTGGTGGACTTTTGCCAATGAATTTAAGAATGAGTATGGTCCTTTACCTTCCACCACATTTACACAGATGTAATGGACAATTGAATTACAAGTGTATGAAATCAAACCTTTAATTTTGATTGGTACGAATTTATATAAGAAATTATTTGAAATAATAGTGATGAATATGAAAAATAAATAACTATAAATTTAAAAAATGAACATGTATACAAGTTTCTTTTAGGGAAGAATCTGTATAAAAGTTATAGATTAATTTTCATATTTTTTCTTACCATCTTACTTATTTTCTTATTTTTAAAATTAGAATACTTAAAATACAGCATTATTCAATGTTTATTATTACTTAGATTTTTATAATTAATTAATTATTATTATTCTTTTATTGTTAATTAATTATTCATAGTTTTATTGAGTTGTCTTAAAATGAGTTTTTATTCTTTAAGAATATATGAATTAAGGATACATTTTAGTGAGCTTGCTGCTAAATGAATAGTATATTTGAATATTTTCTATTTTAAATTTCTTAAAAGTTAATTATTGGTTAGTATAAAAATAGCACTCAAATTTAAAAAAAAAAATTTTTTCAAAACTAAAAAATAAAAAATGTATACTTATGACTTATCGATGGCAGAAGTACTACTACTACAAGACGACAAAGAAGAACGTGGAAAGCATGGCTCTCTAGGCTGCTGGGTAGGTGTGACTGAAGAACACGAGAGGGGGATTATATATTAGGCCTCCTTTAATTTAATATTGTCTTTTCTGCAGATATAAAAAATTGTAACAAGTTTTAATATTTAATATTCTAAAAAGTAAGATGTTTTTTTTTTAATGATTTAAAGTAAGATTACTGTTTGCCATCAACATTTATCTACTACAATCAAGAAAACTTATTTTTAAGAAAGAAGTTGACGTGAAGTTAGAGAAAATTGTGAGTTATAAAAAAATTAAAGAGAAAGTGAAAAATGAAAATGAAACTCATCAACTATAGTAATAAAAATTATAGTAATAAAATGTCGATTATAAATATCAAATATCAATCTTTTTTAATAGTTTAGAAATTAAGCCAATAATAGAAACTACGTGTTTAGTTGACCGTTTTGGTCACATTTTCTTCACTTTGGAAAGTGACCATAAAAGATTTGTTGATGTTATCAACTCTAGAAATTATGATTTTAGTCCCTTAAATTATTTTATTCACAATTTTTTCCTTTTTCTTTTCTCCGAGTAAGATTTCTTTCATTTTCCAAACAGGGTGAAGTTTAATATATTAGATGCCAAAGAAATGTAATGGTGCATGTTTTAGTTAAACATGTCACTTTTTTTCTTTTTATCACAAAAAAGGATAATTATTTATTATTGTAGAGAATCTGAAATAATTTTGTCATAAGTGACCTTAGTAAAATCAAGAGTCAGTATATGGCTAGTAAAAATAGGAAGTTCATAATAAAAAATAAATGTAACAAAAGAGTCGTCTCCAACTTTAGCTAAAGCATCATAAAAGTTTGTTTCTTTACAATTGTGATTTGATCTTTGCATTCATCGGTCTATAAAATAGATTTCTGTAATCCAAAACTAAAACAAACAGAGAATAATATTTATTATTTTCAGATAAAAGTAAATAAAAAATAACTTTAACATCCAATTCCACGTCTAATAAGAAAAATCATGAGAAATAGCTAAAGATAAGTCCTCTCTCAATTCCCAAAACTCAGCCGCAACATTCGAAGCCTGTCCAAGGTTCCTTGAAAATCCTAGAATCCAACGGCCGTGATGGTAACGGAAAACCCCTCCTGAACCGACTTTACCTGGATTTCCCAACAGAATTGATAATATCTCTTAACAAAAGATCTTCTTCCCCTAAGTTGAGAGGGCCACTAATAAGAGATCGAATTGGGCCCGTTCCAGTCCAATAATCAAAGCTGATATTAATAGTTTGACCATTAACTGAAGTCCAAATAAGATTTAGATTGTGGGTCAGATTTCCTTTTTTTAAGGGTTTTCTGATTTGCCCATTTTATTTTTAAGATTAACTCTTCCAAACCCACTTGGCCCATCTTGGTAGAGATATTTCTGTCTCAAAATCTTGGCCCAAATATTTCCTTTTTCTTGCCCAACCCTCCAGTTTAGTTTGCTGAGGCCCAGTTGAACAATGTGCTTTGCTTTCCAAAGTCCACGGCCCTCTTTATTTTTTGGGCTTGGAACTTTGTCCCACTTCACCATGGTCATGCACTTCTTTTCTGCAGTCCCTCCCCACAGAAACCTCCAATGTTCCTTGTCAATATTTTCACAAACAGAAGGAGCACACTTAGCATAATAGGTAATGATAGGAGTTGAGACATTCTGAATAATTGCTCTTTCTACGCCATAGAAAGAAATTTGGCCTTCCATCCATCAAGTTTCGCTTCCACTTTTTCTAGGATAAAGTTGAATTTATCTTTATTTACACACCCAGAAATAATGGGGAAGCCGAGGTACTTGCCAATGTCAAAAGTAGCCTAAATTCCCAGAATTTGTTGAATCTCCTCAATTTTCTGTTGTGGAAACATTGCGAGAGACACAAAATCTTGACTTTTGAACATTAATTTTTTGTCATGACCTTTGACAAAAATCATGGAAAGTTGCTTTCATGGTAGATAAATTTTCATTATCAGTGGCTCCAAAAAGGATGACGTCGTCGCAAAGAGACTATTGTAAGATTTGGGCGCTTCTTTCCGATCTTGATGTTTTCCATCTCTTATGTCTGGTTGCATGTTCAATAGTAATGGATAAATATTCCATGCAAAGGATGAAAATGTAAGGGGATAGGGGATCACCTTGACGAATGCCTCTAGAAAGTTAAAACCACTCAGAGGGGAACCACTAAGGAGGATAGACAGATGTGCTAAAGAGATACAATTCATAATGAGAGAAATCAATTGACTAGGGAAATTGAAGAACAAAAGGGTATCCCGAATGAAGTTTCTTTCAAGTCCATCATAGGCTTTTTCAATATCCAACTTAATCATAGAACCTCCTTTCTCCCAACCTTATTTCTAAGGTGAACTAGCAGTTTCTTGTAGCACATTTCCTCCCAGGTATTTATCCTTTAAAGGGAGAAATAAGCTCAGACATGAAAGACTGATAAGGTTGACAATAATTTTTGTAACGAGCTTATAGATCGTGTTGCAAAGGCCAATGGGCCTGAGATGTCCAACCACCTCAGGATTTGAGTTTTTGGGATAAAGCAAATATAAGTCTGATTAACTTCTTTGGGAAGAAGGGCAGAAGAGAAGATCTGTTGAATGAAAGAGATGATGGATACCCGGACTTTTGGAAGGTTTGAATTGGAATAGGGCTTTATGAATTTTAGGAAGGTTAGAAATAGATGCCAAGTTTGTACCCATGCTCGAGTGCGCTGGAAGGTGTTGGAAAGGAAAAGTAGCAACTTCTCGATTAGAGGATAAGAAATCAGCCTTACACAAAGGCTGGAAATGTCTGAAAATGCCTCTTACACTATGGACCCAATTCCCAAAAGAATCCTATAGAAAAAGAATTTTGTTATTGCAAGATTGGATATGCGGGTGACCCAACATCATAACTCTGATACCATATTAGAATTTTTGGACTTGGACATAACTCACCCCAAAAGGTATTTCAAGATGGGAGGATTATCCAAATCTTTATAAGTAGTACTTGTTTTATTTAATTAACCGATATGGAATTCTCATTCTCAACGAGTTATAGTGATGGAGGAAAGAAATTTGGTGTTAAGATCATTCCACATAACCCAAACATAATATTAATCGAGGAAAGAAACATATCACCTCTACTTAACACAAACTTTACTAATTTTTAGTGCTAATGTCTGAATCATAACATGAAATGTGAGTAAAGTATAAATTCAATTTGTAAGATTCGTCCATCATGAGAGTATGCCTTATTCATCAAAATAAATAAATATTACACCTATTTCATATCATAAGGCAATTTGTTATTTCACACATTAAAAAAAATTGAAATTGATGTGTTTTTAGAGTGTAGCACCTATAAAGCCCTTGTATTGAATTTAATAAACTTCATATTTCAAGGTTTTATCTTCTTTCTCCTTTTTTCATATTCAAGGTTTTATCAAATGTGAAATAAGTTTAGATTTTTGAGAATTATTGAACAATGATATATTAATTAAATAAGGGCATTCTTAAAAAAAAAAATTTATGAAGAAAAATTGCTTATAATATGAAATTCTAAATATGATAATTTTGTTTTATAATATAAAATAGAGATACTAATATTTTTCAGTAATATCTTCAGCCATTCAATTGATTTTAATACATGGGAAGTCATATATCCAAGCATCAATTTTGGATCCAGGACAATTACTTCCATAATCCCTAGTACTGCCCTTACTAAATGACAATTGATGTTTTCAAGACTCAAATTTTAAGTCTCGTGCAAATTTTTAATATTCTCAATATTAACCTTTAAAAGGAGGAAATTTTTGGACAAATGGATCATTTCCCATCTTTCCTCCCTTCTTCTCCTCCCTGTTCTCCTCCTGAACTCTGCTTCAATATCCTTAGAATCCAAATAAAATTTGTTCCTAAGTTTGACCAAATAAAAAAAAAATATATATATATATATATATATCTATATAATTTTCTTATAGATTCATTTTCGAAATCATCCTAATGGCTCGTACCACCTCTAAAGAGGAAGTTGCCCCCGAAAACTGCACTGTAAGATTAAATGGGACATGGTGAGAGATAATAGGTATAGGTTTTTAATAATAGCAGAATTCAAAGTGGTAGTTTTGCGGCAAAGCATTCATCCATAGTAAAAATTTTGTGCATGCTGTAAAAAAAAAATCTCATAGTAATTTTGTTAGGAGGTTAGGATCGCGATATGGTGTAGTAACTGTTGAGATATTGTAGGCAGTAGTCTCAGTAACTAGTTTCCTGATCGGTAGAACATCATCATCTGTACAAATACTACATTGGACAATATACACAACAGAAATTCCTGCAAAGGTTTTCCCACTGAAAACTTTATGGTATTAGAGCCACGTTAGGATTTTCTAGAAAACCAAAAGAAGAAAATATATACGTTTTTTTTTTCATTGAAAAGAAGACAACATGAATACATAGAGAGTGATTAATACATCAAAATCTGATAATGACGATTACATCAATGAACACCTTCCGAAAGATGCATACTCTCTTGCATCATAAGACAGTCCACATTTAATAATCACACAAGTACAAGTCAGGGAAGACAATTATGATGAATGGGTTAAAGCATGATTGACATTACGAGATAAGAAAAAGCTCAGGTTTGTGGAAGGACAAATTCCAAAACCAGAATCTGGAACTGCAGAGGAAGAAGATTAGTGGACTATCAACACTATGGTAGGTTCATGGATATTGAATACCATTGAACCTAACCTGATAACTACCATGTCCTATGCAGAACGGTGTGACGAACTGTGGGATGACTTGAAGGAGTGTTTCATGTCTGGAAACGTACCCAGATAACATGAACTAAAGACTACGTTGGTTAACTGTAAGTAGTCAGATATGTCTGTCTCTGCTTATTTTGCAAAATTGAAGAAAATTTGGGATGAACTAAGCAACTACCAACAATTACTCAACTGCACATGTGGAATGATAAACGAAATTATTAAACAAAGTGAGGAAGACAAAATTCATTAATTCCTTATCGGTTTAGATGACTCAATCTATGATACAATGCGTTCAAACATTTTACAGATGAACAATTCCTAATATCAAGAAAGCATACACAATGATTGTGAAAGAGGAAGCACATAGAAAACTAATCCGAAATAAAGACAGAGGAAGTGAAGCAGTGGTATTTGCAACCCCAAAATCAGTGCAATGTACACATTGTTTCAAACTAGGACATGAGGCCAAGTTACTTGCTTGTCAGATTCCCGAAATGGCCGCCAGAGCATTGGTAGGCCAACCGGAGCATTGACGGAGACGTCGCCAGAGGACGCCGAGGCCGCACAGAAGCAGTTTCAATTGGACTAGAGGCCGCGACAGCAGAGGATGGGGAGGTCGGTAGAAAGCAATCTCCCACGCACTGGGTAGCAGAGGCGATACCTTCTTTCCCGGCGAAACTTCTTTGGATAGGCCGTGCTCTGTCAGACAGCGATGCAGTGGCCAAAAAATGGACAGATCCGACCACTTGGGCTCCTTTCTCTTCTTTCGAGCCTCCTTTGACTGACCTCAACTGGTCGTCTTCCTCGACAAGTCATGGCTGGGCAGCGGCGTAGCGGCATCAGTGACCTTGTTGGACGGTTTTGCAATCTGCGACACAGCCCAGAAACCGGCGGTGGCAGAGAAAGGTCAGCACTGAGGCACAGTAGCAGTAGCAGTGAGCTTGGTCGGAATCCCAGGCCTCTTGCCGGAGTAGTGGGACAGGTTCTTAGATTTGTTGGACACTAAAAACCATCTTCTCCAGATGTTGATACTCTCTCTGGTACGATAAAATGCAAATGGATTTTAGACAGTGGGTGCTCTCATCATATGACAGACAGAAAAACTTTCTTGTCAAACATTCAACCTTCACTTCTATATACTGTCACACCCCCAAATGGTTCTAAAACTACTGAAGTGGAGATGGGTTCAATGTGTCTTGATTATGCATTTAAAATTAATGATGTTCTGCATATTTCCTAACTTCGATGCAATTTGCTATCTCTTTCTCAACTTTCCAAAACCAATAACTGTGTTATCATAATTAATAATAGTGTGTTAATGTTACAGGATCGTACCACAGGGATGCTGATTGGAGCAGGTAAAGAGAGAGATGAGATATACTACTTCAGGCCCATATCGGTTATTTCAAGTTTCGCTCATACAGTTTGCCATTTAGATATTGGTGAATTATGGCATAAGAGAATGGGACATCCGTCTAAATCTGTCCTTAAGAAGTTTTTAGGTCAAATATTTAAATCCGATTATTTGGAAAAATGTTCAGTTTGTTTGCGCGCTAAGCAAACTCGTGATCTCTTTCCGGTTAGTTTGAATAATGCTACAACACTTTTTAATTTGATACACTGTGACTTGTGGGGTCCTGATCCATCCTCCTGTGGAGCACATTATTTTTTTAACAATTGTGGATGATTATTCGAGATGTGTTTGGATATTTTTACTTACCGAAAAAGGGGAGGTAGCACAAAAAATGAAACATTTTTTTCCATGATTTCCACTCAATTCCACAAAAGAGTAAACATAGTTGGGACTGATAATGGAATAGAATTAAATGTCTGCACTCATATTTTATGGAACATGGTATGTTACACCAAACCTCTATGGTTCACATGCCGCAACAGAATGGTCAGCTAGAGCGTAAGCATCGCCATATATTGAATGTGCCTCGTGCCTTACTGTTTCAAGCTAATCTTCCTGTTCAATTTCTTGGGGAGAGTGTGTTAATTGCGGGTATTTAATAAACCAAACTCCTCTGTCGGTCATAGATTGGAAAACACCTTTTGAACTTCTGCTTCATAAAGTTCCCTCTTATTCCCATTTAAAAAGTTTAAGGTGTTTGGCATATGTGCATGACCATAGTCTACCTAAGGCCAAATTTAGACCTCGGGGCCGGAAATGCATATTCTTAGGATATCCGTATGGAAAGAAGGGATGGAAATTTTTTAACTTATAGACTTATGAGTTTCTTACCTCTCGAGATGTGGTATTTATTGAACATGAATTTCCGTTTGTTTCAGAGACCCGAAATAATACTCAGTCAAATATTCAATTTAATTGTGATTTTTGTGAAGTGGGTAAGATATATTCCAGATTCGAGGGAGCCCAGCCCAAGTCGGTCCATTCCAGTAGCCTAGTCCAGCTAGGGAGAGACCAGCCTAGCCATCAGCAGCCCAGCAATCTGCGACCCAATTCCCTTCAGCCCAACAAACAACTACCTAGCCACCATCTGTCTGAGGCCCAGTTGGTCCCGGCCCAGTTGCCCGCAGCCCAGTCACTGCTCCTCCAGCAGCTCATGACCCTCTTGCTTCTAGCCTAGACGCCACCAGTTCACTCATTCTCTTCAGCCCAATCATTCCCCTCTCAAGCCCACTCCAAGTCACTTCACCCAGCCCACCCGCATAGCTAACCTCAGCAGCCCCTACTGGCCCACCAGTCGCAAGTCCTTCCTAATGCTTTTCAATTGCCAGCTGGTGTAGAGCCCGCAGCCCCATTGCTGCCTTGCCTTTCCGCCGCAATAACAGATCACATCGGGCTCCAGAAAAATTCAAAGATTATGTCTGTCATGCTACTCGGACCTCACCTGGTATATCTCTCTCTTCCTCCTCACATTTTTCTTCGGCTCTCCCAGGTACGTTTCAGTATCCGTTAACTCACTTTATTTCTTATGATAAGTTTTTCTCCTCACATCGAAGTTTTGTAGTAGCTGTTATTGCAGCCACAGAACCCACAAGGTATTCGGACGCTGCTAATATTCCCTAACCGTAACTAGTTGAAATATTGTAGGCAATAGTCTCTGTAACTAGCTTCCTAACCATCTAGCCATGCAACAGGAGGTCGATGCTCTTGTGAAAAACAACACATGGACGCTGACTACCCTACCCTCCGGCAAGAGAGCTCTCGACAGCAAATAGGTCTATAGGATCAAGTACAAATCAGATGCTTCTATTGAACGGTACAAAACCCGTTTGGTTGTCCTTGTGAACAATCAATGCGAAGGCGTGGATTACACTGAGACCTTTGCTCTGGTGGCCAAGATAGTGACCATTCAGAATTTTCTTTCTGTCACCGCAGCCCGAAGGTGGGAGGTTCATTAGGTGGATGTTCACAACGCATTTTTGCATGGCGATTTGACTGAAGAAGTGTATATGAACCTTTCCCTAGGTTTTCACATGTCTGATCCGCTAAAAGTGTGCCGTCTTAATAAATCTCTCTATGGTCTCTGTCAGGCACCCCGCTGTTGGTTCTCAAAACTGATGTCCTCTCTACGCCAATGTGGGTTCGTACAATCTTATGCGGACTATTCCTTATTTACATTCCGGCGACATTCTGTTTTTTGCTGCATTTTAATCTATGTTGATGATCTGTTGATTTCAGGAAATGACTCCTCTTGCATTGCTCGTTTCAAGTCTTATTTAGGCTCTTGTTTTCACATTAAAGATTTGGGAAATCTTGAATGTTTCTTGGACATTAAGGTCGCTCGGAGCCCTGTAGGATTCTATTTAGCCAACTAAGTATGCCTTGGAACTTATCTCTAAAGTCGGGCTTCTTGGGGACAAACCAGTTTCTATCCCAATCGAACCAAACCATCTTTTGGCTAAGACTTTCGGTGATTTTCTTCTTTAGCCCAACCAATATCGTCATCTCATCGGTAAGTTAATTTGTTTATCTATTACACGCTGGGATCTTGCTTACACCATGCATGTATTAGCTCAATTAATGCAGTATCCGCGCCAAGAACACTGGGACGTTGCTCTCCGTGTCATTCGGCTTCTTAAGGGTACACCGGGTCAGGGCATCCTACTTTGAGCTCATACTCCTCTTCGTTTACTTGCCTACTGTGATTTCGATTGGCGAGTTGTCCTCTCATTCATCGTTCCCTCTGGGGCTATTTCTCTCTTTAGGCTCATCGCTGATTTCCTGGAAGACTAAGAAGCAACACTGTATCCCGGTCTTCTGCTGAAGCTGAATATTGGTCTATGGCCATGACTCTGTGTGAATTGAAATGGCTCTGTTAGCTTCGCACAGATTTCCATGTTTTGGTACGAAATTCTATTCACCTTCACTCTGACAGTCAGGCTGCTATTTATATTACTGCTAATCCCGTCTTCCATGAACGGATTAAGCACATCGAGATTGACTGTTATTTCATTCGAGGTGCATTCCAGGCAGGTTTGACTACTCCGGCCTATATTCCTAGTGCTTCTTAGCCGGCCGACATTCTCACCAAGGCGTTACATCTCCCGCAGTTTTGGAAATTACTTGACTAGTCGGGCATTTGTAACCTGCATGCTCCAACTTGAGGAGGAGTGTTAGGAGGTTAGGTGGTTAGGATCGCGATATGGTGTTGTAACTGTTGAAGTATTGTAGGCAGTAGTCTCTGTAACTAGTTTCCTAATCTTTAGAACATCATCATCTGTACAAATACTACATTGTACACAACAGAAATTCTTGCAAAGGTTTTTCCTACTCAAAACTTTAAATTTCAATAAAATCTGATATAAATACCTTGTCAAGGGCAAAAATAAAAGATCATGCGATTAGATTAACTAAATGCATATTCATACTTGGGACTCTATTAGGATTAATATTTTTCTTTTTGGTAGACAGGACATGTATTGGTCACCAAAATAAAGCTTTCATATGCTCATTTTTGTTGTTTCTGTTGTCAATTTTTTGACCCAAAGGCGATCAACATCGTAGATTAATAGGCAAACGACAACCTTTATGATGGAGAAAAAGGAACCATAGTTAGTTTTTTTTTACTGAGAAAGAACAGTTGAGGAAAACCAATCTTGAGTGTCGAAGAAGGAGGAGGAGAAGAACAGGTGGCAATGGGATGATGGTGGTGAGGCTAATTTAGGGAAGGAAAGGAAACAGAAAACAACAATTTATATCATGTATCTAGATACACCTTGCATGGTGCATGCAGTTATTAGAAGTAGGTAATTTTGATCAAAATTAAATTTGATTCCATTAAAAAAACTCCCTCTCCCACGCGCCTTAGAAAATATCAAAACCAAAAAACCAGTTTTGGCCTCTGAATCACTGCGATCACCATGATTATCGTTCTTCTTTTTCATCACTGATCACTGACAATCATTATTTCTATTTTTTTCCTCACTGGTACATCAATCAGCAGTGTTCAAAGGATTTTTCTTCATCTCCAGCAAATGTTTTCGATGAAGAATTGTGGAAAAAGTGTTCTTGCATCATGTGATGACCTAGATATCATAGATTGTGATGTTTTCAATTCTTGCGGTATTGATGAAAATACTTTAATGCATTAGGAATGCGAGGAGGAAGAGCTTTCGCGTAAGAACATGACATTTTTCTGTTTTTTGTTTGGTTTGTTGTTTTGTGATTCTGTAAGTAGGGGTCCTTATTTTTATAATTAGGGGTCTTTATTTTTATCAGTTGGGGATTCATGCACTACTCTATTTTGGTCAAGTGTTCTTTTCTGTACGTAGATGCTTTTGTTGAGTTTTATTGTTTAGTTTTATGCTAGTTTTTGTGTGTTTTACCTGTGATATATGTTTGAATATAATTTAGAAGTGTTCTATGATATGTTGACATGTTTTCCATATTTTGTAAGTAGAAGTCCTTATTTTTATAAGGATTAATCACCAAAATATCCCCCCACAAGTTCGAAGGTAAATGTACTTCACCCCCGATTATTAGAAAAAAGGCACTTCATCCCCCGCTGTTAAGCTATCTCTGTTAAATACTTGTGTAAACCATAGATTAGTAACTGCAGTTACTTTTTTATCCCAGACCTATTTGAATTTTTTGGTAATCTAAACCATCTGAACCTCTTAGAACTAAAAGTAAAATTAATAAAAATCAAACAAAATAGAAGGTATATAATGGCTCAACTCCCTGCTAAAACATAAAAAACAAAGAAAAAGAAATTACTTTAAAATAATAAAATAAGATAAAACTCAAGTCTGCAAGCTCTTTGAAGATTCATTCATGGCTATGGCGTTAGACGGTCAAGCAACTGTCTACCTATCTGATGGCCACTCACTGCCACCACCTCCTCATTTGAATTCTCTCTCTCTCTCTCTCTCTCTCTCTCTCTCTCTCTCCTCCAAGTATCCAGCCTTCCACTTAAATCAAATCATCATCGAGACATGCATTGTTACTCAATTCCTCCACCAACTTCCTTAGCTTCCTCCTCTTTCTCCTTTGCTCAAATTTAAGTGACCAGAGTCACCCAATTCTCCATCTTTGTTCAATTTTTTTTTTTTTTTACTAACTGTCATAGGGGGCAAAGTGCCCATTTCTCAAGAAGAGTGGGTAAAGTCCTTTTCACCTTAAAGTAAGGAGAGTATTTTGCAATTACCCTTTTTTATAACTAGGGGTCCTTATTTTTCTAACTAGGGGATCCATGCACTATAATGTCTTGATAAAGTTTTGTTTTCTATATGTAGATACTTTTAGGTTGAGTTTTATTGTTGGATTTTATGGTAATTTTTATGCGTTTTAACTCTAATATTGCTATGAATATAGTTGAGAAGTGTTTCATGATATGTTGACATGTTCTCCACATTCTGTCACTAGCGGCCCTTATTTTTATAACTAAGGGTTCCTTATTTTCATAACTTGGAGTCCTTATTTTTATAACTAGGTAATCCATACACTATGCTGTCTTGGTCAAGTTTTATTTTCTATATATGGATACTTTTTTGAGTTCTATTGTTTAATTTTATGGTACTTTTTTGGTATTTTAGCTATGATATGTGTTTGAATATCATTGAGGAGTGCTTCATATTATGTCGACATGTTTTTCACATTTTGTAAGTATGGATCCTTATTTTTATAAATAAAGGTCCTTATTTTCATAGCTAAGGGTTTTTTTTGTAGTTAGGGGATCCATGTACTATTTTGTCATGGTCAAGTATTCTTTTATGTATAGATGTTTTTGTTTTGTTTTATTATTGAACTTTATGGTACTTTTAGGTGTTCTAACTCATATTTTCTTGAATATAGTTGTTACAAAACTTTGTAACGAACATTTATTAGTTGGAACTATGGTAAGATTCGAGGAAGATGCATTTGAGTTGTATAATGGTTATGCATACAAATTGGGATTTAGTATTCATAAAGGCAGACAAATGTCTAAGGCAGGAAGTGATATCAAATGTTTGAAACAATTTATCTATTATAAAGAAGGGAAGAAGTGTAATAAAGAGAAGGTGAACAAGTGTTATTCTAAAATTGATGTCCGTACCAATTGCAAAGCAATGATAGAATTTCGGTTGAATAATGAGAGTTCCTGGACAATGAGCAAACACGATATTAATTATAACCATGAACTATACCTTGAGAATCAAAGGCATCTTATGCGTTCTCAAAGGGCAGTAACAAAAAATCATGTTGGGTATCTTTAAGAGTTGAAGGATAGTGGTGTTTCTATTGTTGCTGGTCTAAGAGTTTCGATGAACCAGGTGGAGGTTCATCGTTTGTTGACTTTACATTAAGGGATATGTAATAATAGACTATGTTTGGTTAAATCAAAATATTTGGATGGTGGGATGCTAATTCTCTTATACAAATATTTAGGTGGAGAAAGAAAAACAATGATGATTTTTATTTTTATTTTGAAGTTGATTGTGATTCCTCATTATGTAGTTTCCTTTGGAGGATGGTCGAATGAGGATTGACGATGATTTGTTTGAGATCTTTTGTTGCATGATACAACTTATCATACAAAAAAATATGAAATAATTTGTGGTCCTTCTGTTGGAATGGATAATCACTTTAGAAATGTTATGTTTAGTTGTGGTTTCTTGAGGAATGAGAAAAGGAGTCGTTTATATGGTTAATCAATATGTTTATGAAGTCTATGGAAGGTAAACATTCGATTGCGTTGATGAATGACCAATCTGCTTCTATTGGCGTAGTTTTTCCCAAGACACAACATCAGTTGTGTGTTTAGCACATGGGTGAAAATTCTAAGCAGCATATTATGGGGTTAAGGTCAAAAGGAGATTTTGTTAACCTGTTTAACCATGTGTTAAACTATACGTATACGGTTTCTGAATTTGAGTTTCATTGGAAGAGTTAATTTATATAACTAAATGTTGAACTTTCACGTAAGAACATGATATTCTTTTTCTTCTGGTTTTTGGTTTAGTGATTCAGTAACTAGGGGTTCTTATTTTTATAATTAGGGGATCCATCCACTATGTCTTGGTCAAGAGCTCTCTTCTATATGTAAATGCTTTTGTTGAGTTTTATTATTGAATTTTATGGTGCCTTTTATGTGTTTTAACTCTCATATTTCTTTGGATATAGTTGAGAAGTCTTTCGTCATACTTTAACATGTCATCTAATTTTTGTAAGCAGGGGTCCTCATTTTTATAACTGGGGGTCCTTAGTTTTTACCTAGGGGTCCTTATTTTAACACCTAGGGGTCCATGCACTATTATTTGTTGCCACAATGACAAATGGTTGAATAATTTGTACAATATGAAAGAGAAGTGGTGTCTGACTTTTAATAAGGATTTCTTTTCTGAAGGTACTTTATCATCTCAAAGCAGTGAGACAAATAACCATGCTATTTCTAGGAGGCTTTCAAAAATGTCTACTTTGTGCGATTCTTACCAAATATTTGTTGAAGTTATTTTTAATGGAGAAGCAACGACAAACATTGAAGATTTTCGTTGCAATCAAGGTTGTGTTGAGATGGTGCTTCCCAATTCGAAAATGTTACAGCATTGTAATGAAGAATATACGATTTGGGCATACTTGTTATTTGAAAAACTTCTTTTTTTGAAATTCCTAGAGTATTGTCAAAGGCTTGTGTTATCCAACGATGTGAACACGTGTATGAGATTTGGCGTCCATATATTGGTGGGTTTAGGCACACAATTGTCTCTAATGAGCCTAAGTTAATCATTTTTCATGCACATATAAAATGTTAAGTGTAGTTGGGTTTCTTTGTTCTCATTGTTTGTGTGTCTTGAATTTTCACTTTTTTCAAGCCATTCTAGATAAGTATATATTGAAGAGATGGACAAAGAATATTGTATTAAGTAGGCGTAGTACTAGGATTGACAATATAAAGAAAGTAAATAAGAAGGATATTGGAATTTCAAGTGTTTGGAGAAGGCAAATGATAAGGAAGTTTTCAGATTTGATATCAGCTAGTGAATTAAATGCAAATGCTCAGAATATATAAAAGAAGGATTTAAAACAATGAGGGATAGGATTATGGCTAAAGTTGGACCTTATTAAGTGAATAATTCAGAGAATGAAGAGGCATCTTCTAACATTAAATATCCAATTGATAGTCATGCCAAAAGGGAACGTAATATAAGGAAGAAGAGTATTGTTGAGATATGGTGCAATCAAGCAAAAGGAAGGAGAAAGAATGCTTTGATGATGTCTGCTTCAAGAACTAAAATGACTGTTCAATCGTCTATGAACATGAAGCTATAGGGAAGCTTGGGAATGCTTCAGATACTAAATGTCAGTTTAGTTTAGGAATGTCTAGCTCCAGTAATGTTGAACCTTCAAGTACATTTCAGCTTTTTATAATTTTTATTTAGAATTTATAATTTCATATATTTTTTAAAGCCTTTATGGTACCTTTTTGTGTTTCTGGATGTGATATGTGTTCCAATATAGTTGAAAAGTATTTCTTCATACTTTAACGTGTCATCCAACTTCGTAAGCAGGGGTTCTTATTTTCATAACTAGGGTCCTTATTTTTATAACTGAGGGATCCATACACTATTCTATGTTTTTCAAGTGTTCTTTTCTATATATAGATGATTTTGTTGAGTTTAATTATTGAATTTTATGGTATCGTTTTTGTGTTTTTAGATGTGACATGTGTTCTAATATAGATGTAAAATGTTTCGTGAGAACTTAACATTCGTCCAACTTTTGTAAGCAGGGGTCCTTATTTTCATAACTAGGGGTCCTTATTTTTTTAATTAAGGGATCCGTGCATGATTCTATGTTGTTCAAGTATTCTTTTCTACATGTAGATGATTTTGTTGAGTTTAGTTATTGTATTTTTTGTATCCTTTTTATGTTTTTTAGATGTGACATGTGCTCCAATATAGTTGAAAAGTATTTCGTGATACTTTAACGTGTCGTCCAACTGCTATAAGAAGGGGTCCTTATTTTCATAACTAGGGTCCTTTTTTTTATAACTTAAGGATCTATGCACTATTCTATGTTTTTCAAGTGTTCTTTTTTATACGTAGATGATTTTGTTGAGTTTAATTATTGAATTTTATGGTACTCCTTTTGTTTTTTTAGATGTGATATGTATTCTAATATAGTTGAAAAGTGTTTCGCGATACTTTAACGTGTCATCCAACTTCTAGAAATGCGGATCCTTATTTTTGTAACTAAGGGATCCATGTACTATTATGTGTTGTTCAAGTGTTATTTTTTATATGTGGATGATTTTGTTGAGTTTAATTATTGAATTTTATGGTTCCCTTTTTGTGTTTTTAGATGTGATATGTATTCTAATATAGTTGAAAAATGATCCATGATACTTTAATGTGTTGTCCAACTTATGTAAGCAGGAGTCCTTATTTTTGCTTATGCTCTAATGGATCAAACAATATACTAAATGGACTATTAACTATGCTAAAAAGGGATCATCAATAGGATATCACAAGAAAGATATAAGAGAATACGTACACTTTTGAAATTTTGTCTCGTGGCATTTCATCAGTTAGAATAATTTCTTTTGCGGACAATTTAAGGTCATGCTTTTGTTTTCCTGTCAAAAATGGTAACCTCAGTGAGTAGGGGACTTTCTTGATTTTGTGTAATAGGCTTGGCATGAAAGTATGTAGTCTCGTCCATGAAGTCCCCATCACTCTATATGAGGGTACTGCAAATAAAAGATTAAACCATTGCTTAAAAATTTCAAACATGTACTTCTTTTTTTTTTTTTTGTATTATTTTATGTGGAGATTTACCAGTAATCTCATCGTCTTTGTTGTCCTCTTCTTCTTCTTGTCCTTCTTGATGTTTCTGATTCATTGTTTCCTCTTTTTCTTTTCTTGCATTTTCATTGATATCTATGAGGTTCATTGCACCTTGTACAATGTCCTCAGTTGCCTTGTCCATGTAGACAATGTGTTTGTTGATTGGGGGGCAGAAGCAAATTCCCTTTGTGTTTGTGCTTCATCATCCACTCTAAAGATCAAAATATGGGATTGTTTTGTCTTAAGTCCCTAGCTTTGTGAACATTCTTTTCAAATTCATCAATGGCGTTTAAGAACTCGTCACTTCTAGAGCA